>OY747134.1:6966355-9366355 GCA_963556465.1 Berberis vulgaris
ACCCTAAACTTTAGGTGTCAAACTAATTTACCTTAAAATTAATAGAGGCCAAAGAAAGTGCAAATAACCCTTTTCAAACAAGCGTAATGTTGATGCTCAATGTGCTTATCGAAAGATATATTTGCAATATTTCCAATTTACACCAAGATATGATATTCATATCAACGTCTGTGGTGCCTGATTAAATTTGTTGAGAAGAACTTGACTCAATAGTAATTTATAAGTTCTACTTAGAGATTGTTTGTTTTTGCTTTTGAGTATAGTCAAAAGTCTTAATAAGAAGTTGATAACCTTGTTTAGAGTGTTTGTTTTTAGTTATGATAAGAAGTTGTGCTTTTGATTGGAGTAAGCACCAGGGAGGTGCAGATCACTTAACACTAAGTGCTGAGTTAAAAATTATTCCAATAATAACCTTAGCATAATTTTGTAATGACAATTGCTACCCCAAACTTCTTAAAAATAAGTAGAGCGAAATTTTGATGGCACACCTTCATTCTCTCCACCAAAAATTGTGATTCTACCTACCTTCACAAAAACTCGGTAAGAAATTTATCTCATTTCTCTCATTCATCTTTATTTTCTTTCTCTGTATTTTGATGTGTTGAAGGCAAAATTTTCCATTTTGAATATGATGCATTCATATAGCTTTCATATAAACAAAAAAGTGTCATTGCATGCATAGCGATACACAACTTTATTCATAGAGTTAAATTGAATGATGATTTATTCAATTATTGGGCCAATGAACATTTGATGCACGAGGAACCCAAGCAAACTGATAGTGAACAACCACAAATGTGTCAAGTATTTGGATCACGTGAACAAACCAATATGGTTAATTTACTAGATTATATTGAAAACGAAATATTAGTAAGAAATTTTGTTTGATAATTTTTTAAATGTACTTGATCATATTTCGATATTCTTGTAATAAAAGGTATTGTAACATTCTCTAGGATTTGAATATTTATTGAGTATGATTTTAAGCACAATATTTATATTTTTTCAGCTCAGTGAGGCAAAATTGTCAAACGATTCTCATTCAACACCTAAAAAATAAACACATTTTAATTTTACAGCTTCTAATCAGCAGTCCATTAAAAAACAAAATAAACAGTTCATTAAAAAGCTCGTTCAGAACTTCTAACTCCAGTTAAAAGTAAACATATTTTTTTAATAAATTTAGCTTAACCGTCTAGATTGGACCTATATGAGACAATAGCTAGGACATACATCACAAAAAAAATATGAGTAAATTCTTAGGGAAAGAAGAAAAAAGAGTCAATGTTCATTTGAATTGTATACTGTGTGACTGTGTCAATGCTTATTTAAATGACAAATTTTAGTTGAATATATAAAATATGATTTGGATCTTCTTATAGAAAATTATGATGTATAATATCAATAGGATTTAGTTTACACATCCAAAAACTTCACTAGTTTTTATTCAGTCCTTCAATATGCAGAAGATGATGACAATGCATCAGAACACTCAATATATGCAGAATCAGAAGCAAGGAAGGTTGCCACTCCAACATCCCCATTAGTTTCCTCTTCTTGTAATTAGCCTTAAAACAGGCTTGCCTTAGTTTCTTGGTTCTCTCGTCAAGCTGAACCTCTGGCATTTCCTCCATCAATTTTCTTTCCTGCTCTAACAATTCGATAGCTTCTCGTTTCTTCAAGTCACTTGATTCTCCTACTTCTGTCCCCACTTCCTACATTACAGTAAACAACAATTTACAAAGATGGATACAACTCCATTAACGGATTCATGGACTAACTAGAGAGAAACTAAACTACCTGCACATTCTTGATCAGTGTTTGCAAACTCATCAACTTTCGATGTGGCCATCTCGGGATGCCTAGCTCCCTGCACCTCTTCTTCAACAACGTCAACCCCACATTCAATTCCTTGGCTGCCTTGGTAATAGGCATGTAGAAGTACTGCGATATAGTATCACGGGACAACTCACTCGAACTCGTATTGTTCTTCCTCTCTTTGCATCGGCTCACTTTCTTCCCTTTCGACAGTAACTCCTCATCGTTATCACCTTTGTTCTCATACAACACAATCTGCTTATCAGTCTCAGCACCAACTTCATTCACAACTGATCCAAATTCATCTTCCCACACATTGTAAATTTCTCCTACAACCACAAATAAGGAAAACAACCCATATTAAATAAAATGAACTTTCAAAGTGTTAACCTAGAATTATATAATTGAAATAATCACCTTGAGGTGTGTTTTGGATTTGCATTGATGGGTATGGATCAAGATCAGTGGGGAGGTTCTCCATCAACGGCACGGCATCTAATATTTCATCTTCGAATGGGAATTCCCATGGACAACTGAAGCTTGAAAACCCACTACTTTCATAATCAAACAGAAAGAATATATGTCATACAAAACAATGAAAAATAAAATGAAAATGAACTCGTGCATGATACCTGAAATCAAGTGGATGCAACTGGCTTGAAGTGAAAAATGGGTCTTCTTCTTCAAAACCAAGTAATGTTGGTTCATAGACAGAGTAGTTGTAGTTTTGATATGATGACCTGATCTCCATTTTTTTTGTGTTTGTGATGAGTAAGTTGTCAAGGAGAGCACTTTAGAAATTTGGGTGAGAGTTTCTAATATCAATGTATAGTGAGAGTGAAAGCTAAACTGTTTTGAAGGGGAAGGTGAAGAGGGTGCAAAATTTAGAGGTAATGACAAGGAGAAGGAGAGATTATAAATGAAGAGAAATGTATCTGTGAATTGGAAATCGTGCGCCGTCGCATGGAGTGAAAACTGGCCATGCATTTGTTGATTTCGTGTGAGAGTTACAAGATGATTAGTGAGAGAGAGAGGATTAGTGATTAATGCAAATTTAATATGAGGTGATAGTGGATTAACATGAAATAGCCAACCAGGCCACTCTCTCCATGATCATCTTCTTCATCATGATCAATTGTACTGCATTAATGAAGAACGTTTTTTTTACAGTTTGATTGATGAGAAAATAAACTCATGATCTTTCCCTGATGATTTATGAAGAATAAATTGAGAACGCCCCCCATACATGCAAATGCAATTGGTGGAGAATCCATTTTTTGGAAATCAGTTGTGTTGGGTTCATGGTAAATTCCATATTAGTCCAGGTTTTTGGTACATAGAATTTCACTCTCCATGGGAAAAAAAAAGGTTAAATAGCTAGGGAACAAATTTGCGACTTCGAAAAATTTAAATATGAAAAAGTTACATGAAAATAAGTAAAACATGTTGTAGTGTTGTTTATTGTTGATGGCATTCAATTTGGTCTCGACGCTATTGTTCATTTACTCTAAAATGTGGATGAAAACACGCAGAAGTAAATTTTTTTTTAATGTAATTTCTCTTTTAATCAAATAATGTCAATTATGAACTGAAATTCACAACATATTGTGGCTTAAGGTATTGATCTTTATCCTTGATTAAGAAATAAGAACCAACCTAATTAGTTCAATTTCCCAATTAAAATAATAGTTTATTGGTTGAGTACGTGTGGATATTGAATTGGGTTAGTTTGGCCCCTATTTCCCAATGATGGCAATCCTAGAAGATTGGGCCCAATTTCCAATACAAGAGTTTGGATATATAGCCCATTAACGAATACATATTGGGACCAACGAAGGGCTGAGCCCATGATTTATGATTGGGAGAGGTAAACGAGGGCGCGCGTGGGCGGCGAGTGATGAGAAACATTCAACTGAGAGACAAGTACTGAACTACTTGCAGTTTTTTTTTTTTTTTTTTTTTTTTTTTTTTTTTTTTTTAGATTAACCTCCAGTGGGGAGGGGCAACTATGGAATGCCAGACCAAAATTATAAAGCCAAAAAAAATCTTACAATCGATGCGGGGGTACATGACGACGTTACCCGCATTAAGCCAGCCAGCTAAAACAAACAAAGCTGTCAAACATGAAGAAATCTGACTCTAATCAACCCCTTGGCGAAGATACGCCGTTTTTAATGAATCAAGCACAATCAAACCAGCTATTCGCCTGGGAAAATCATTCCTAGTGAAAGAGCCTGTCTCAAGATCATGAAAAGCTCTAGTGGCTAATGCATCTGCCACCGCATTTGCCTCCCTATAAATATGATGACAGAATAACGTCATCGTCGTTGTCAACCGCTTGATTTCTTTCAAAATATTCTCCAGATGCCACGGGATTTTTAAACTACCCTTAAACCAGCCACAAACTAATTCAGAATCGGTTTGAATAGCCACGTTTTTGAAACCCCAATCAAGGCATAGGCGGAGACCCTCTAAGAGAGCCAAAAATTCCGCTTTGTTGTGGGAGCCAGCTCCGAAAAAAATATATTTACCCACCACAGGTAGGCCTCGAGAGTCGCGAATAACCACCCCGCCGGCTGCCATGTCCTTACGAGAGGAACCATCAACATTAAGCGCGACAAAATCTTTAGGAGGAGGTTGCCAATAAACCAATCGAATGGACTTCCTTCTAACTGGGTGCACAGTCAACCCCAAAGTCTGCAAGGGAGCCAAATAACTGCTAACTTGCTTGGGAGTAATAAAAATATTTGCTATTTGCAACTGACGCCGGGTGTGCAAAATCACAAAGGACGGATTGGGGGGAACATTTTCATGGAAGGATTTACACCTGTGTTTCCAAATTTCCCATAAAATGAACATAGGAGTAAGAAAGAGTAACACTCCTATTTGCGAGGTGCTTTGAGCTTTCTTGAACCATATTTCGAGGACCGTAGAGATTTCTGCTGGCCGACGTATATGAACGTCAAAAATCCTGTCAAAATGGTTCCACACCTTCCTTGCCAATTCTCCGTCTAGAAAGAGATGATTCAAAGATTCCTGCTTTGGCGAGATGCAGCAATGACATCTAGAAGCTAGACTAAAACCACATCTGTAAAGCTCACCGTCCACTGGTATGCCGCGACGAAGCAATTTCCAAACAAAAACTGATATTCTGGACGGCAAGATGTCATGCCAAAGAGATTGACTTAGAGAATTAAGCTTCCTAGAATTCCGCAACAGATCATACGCCGATTGTAGGGAAAAAAACCCATCCGAATTTGGAGCCCACACACACGTGTCCTTCTCATGGGTCTCACCCCGAATTCTATCTGCATAAAGATCACGCGCTAAATTCCTGAGATCACGATGAACCAAATCAAAATTCGTTGAGGACACCGCACGAATTGAAGGCCATAGATCTTGTTCAACCAATGCTGCCGATCTCTTGAAAGATGACACCATATTCCAATTTTCCTCAAAGAAGCCGATATCTCCAATGCCAATACGCCAAAGCGAGTTGCTCAAAAGAAAGTTTTTCCCAAGCATGATCTCTTTAAAAAACGGGGATGCCCCAACCTTCACAGGTTGACCATTCAAACCAACGCCTTGTAACCAATATTTGTTCCTCATGAAAGTAGCCCATAAAGAGTCTGAAGTAAGAAGCCTCCAAAGAGCCTTGACTCGAAAAGCCTTCAAGGCGTGGAAATCATGTTGTTGGTGAAAAACACACTACTCCCTGAGCCAAACAAGGATTGCGATTTGGTGTTTTCAAGCTAGTTTCAATAAGTTGATTTTAAGAAATATTTTATTGTATATATATATTTATAATTGGATTATAATTTGAAGTTATTAATATACTTTAAGTATTTTAAACTCTTACATATAACATAAAGAGTTTCACGAGATTCGTATTGCATAACGATCACTTATATAACAAAACTTTAATTCTAAATTAAAGTTATAACATGTTAAAATGTACCGAAATTGAGATTGACCTAACAAAAGAAATAAATAGTTTGAATTTTGAAAGAAATTTCAATAACTCGATAAAATAAATATTTCGTGAAATTTGGGTTTTTTTTGAAAAATCACATTCCTTGCTCATTTATGCACAAAATTTAGAGGATACATACAAATTTATTTCTAACAAAATGAAAAAAAATAATAAAAAATATTTGTGATTTATAGGTAAGCATTTAAAAAAAATTAAATAAATAAGATCATGAATGTTTTTACACACTTTTCTTGAAACGAAATAATGATAATTTTGTTGAAATTTTATAATGGCCATTTTGAAATTTAGGAGTTATTTTGAAAATTATAAAGTGCTTAGTGGAAAATTTGTAATTAGATGAGCGTAAACATTTTGAGAACATGGAAAAATGACAGTTCTCTAATTTCATTTTGGTTCAAGATTTTGATATTTCACCGTAGGGATGGGACGTAATGGATTTGTTGCTTTATCTTCGAGATGGGACAGAATGAGCACTCACAATCAGCTAAGTCAAGAGTTCCTTTATCACTATTTAAATCTAGAATGCCAAACACGTTTTGCAGTTTTCTACAGTTTGTTAATTTTAATCTATGTACCCATTAAGAACCAGAGCCGTAGTACTAGTGCCCATTCTGAGTGGATTGATATGTGGCACACCCATACTAGCGGCTTTTCATTTGGTAAACCTAGAAAAGGAATCAACAACAACAATGTAAAATGTGAGGTAAATCCGAAACACCCAAGTGTATGAAGCCATAATTTGAAATTCCTACGCTATGTGGCTCTGCATCAGAACAATTATATTAATTCAAAATCAAAAGCCCAAGCGGCAGTACTAATGACATGATATAGGCCCAACCTGAAATATGACCGTGCCTGGAAATTTACATGGATTGGGTTTAGTTCATACTAGTGTTTAGGTAAATAGCCCAAGCCAATGAAGTCCACCCTTGGTTAGCTCCAACCCACGCACGCATTTCGCATCCCTAAGTCAAATCATTAAGAAAAAACTAACCTGATTATAGTACTGAACAATAGGTCAATAATGTTAAGAGTGAGGCTAGAAAATCAGGTTTTGTAAACATGTTTTGCAACCAGGATGATGTGGTATTGTTAGAGAAGTTTTTTACAACCTTAAGATACACATAAAATCTTTGGAGATTTCATCATTCTTTTCAGATCATGACACGTCATCCTGGTTACAAAACATGATTGCAAAAACCTGATTTCCTAGCATTTTTGTAATGTTAATGCTACAAATTTGATGAAAATTTGGGTTTTACTTGCATTTCAATTCAAGTCAATAGTGGATGCATAACTTGTGCTGATTATAGTATTGAACAAGAACTAGAAGTGTTCCACATGTATTTATTTTTACATTTCTTATTTTAACTAGTGTCCATAACTTTGACATTTGTATGATGATTTATCTTAAAATCCAATTAATAATAATAAATATATAAAAAAATAAGCTAGAGACCGGATGGGCGGGATTGAAATTTTTTATCCTGATCTTATACCACTCTAGATCGGGAGGGGACGAGATCGAGATGAGTTTGCTCAATCCCATAAATACCTAAAAAAAAGGGCTGGACCAGGACGAGATCAGGATTGTGAGATGGGATGCCCACCCCTATTTCACTGAGATACATGTACACTTTCAGTCATAGTCTAGTAAGTTTGCATCATCAAAACGCATGTAATATAAGTCTACATCGGTGGGTACCAGGAGTATATCTACACTGTAAACTCACACATTATTACCATGGATAAACACATGAAAAATTTTGGCCATGAATAATTGTAATGTGCTTAATATTCCAACAAACAATGATTTGAAAATAATGTAAGAGGGTCACTACAAGAAAATGGGAATTTAGCGGCGGGTATTTAGCGACTGTTCGCAAAAACCGCCGCTAAATGCTTTATTTAATGACGTTTCTTTGACCGTCGTCAAATTATATTGGTTAACGACGGTTGTGGTTAATTGCGGCTGTGCTGACCGTCGTTATATGCTTGGTCTAGATTCGGCGTGGTGGGAAAAAGGGGCAAATGAGGTGCAATTAATAAATCTTGATTAAGTTTTAGATCTTAATACCATCCAATGGATGAGGTTTCAACCCTAAACCTAACTAATTTAGAGGAGTAAGGGAGAAGAGAAGTGGAGGAAGGAGAGGCAAACTAAAAATGGTGGCTGGGATCTCAAAGTACCCAAAAAAGACGATTCGCAAGGACTCGGCCAAGAAGACTGCAAAGAAGTCCCGTGTTAAAGCTTTCGTGAAGGTGGTGAACTACAATCACATCATGCCCACAACATAGATTGCAACATAAGTGAGTCGTTCCCTATTTCCAGCAGCTCTATCATATTCATATCTTATTAGCTTCCCAATGGCACAGGCAATGAAACTTAGCCCTTCATTGTCCACATGGTGGAGGGTACGTTGTAGAAATTATCCAGATTGATAGGTTTGATATGCCTTTCTTCAGAGATTTCAAATCTTCATTCCAGGTTTTAACAACCGTAACTTTCTCAGCAACCTTGAATGGCCCTGTTTCTAAGGTTGTTTCTCTATCCTCATTGTTTGTGAACTTGAAGAAAAAATACTCCTAATTCAAGGAAATATCCAGGTGATCTTTTGGTCTCCACCTCCTTTCAGCTGCTTGCTTCACACGGCTATATGGTAGTGGTTTCCCTAGAAAAACTCCAACCATGTGTTCAGCCCATAACTTTGGCTTTTGATCAAATATTCTGCAGGCATACTCGAACCCCATCATTAAGAGGAGATTCAGGGAAGTGAATTGGGGAGCTTTGTTGCTCAGATCTATGCCCACCACTCTCGATTTGGATCTCAAGGATATCGCCATTGCCGATGCTCTCGTGTTGTATGAGTTTATTCTCTATAATATGGCCCCTCAGGTTGGAAACATAATGACTCTATATGTATTTGCAACTTGGAACATATATATTATCCCAATATGAAGATGCCAAAATTTGAAATTCTGAAGAGGAATCCAATTACATATTGAATCTGTGTGCTTGTATATGTTTTTATACTCATATACGAGGGTATTCTTACAGAGAAACTCTTTTTTTAGTTGTTTTTTTGTGTCTTTATTTGAGATCCAAATTAGACAAAACACATTACCTGACTAATCTAGCATGTATTATCTTAATTTTATAAGATTTTAACTTTTGGTGATAACAAACTCCAAATTAAGAGTTTCCTTCAATTTATTGAAAGAATTTTCTTTTGTATATCCAATGAATAGTTTTAAAGCGCTCATCAATTGTGTTTGTGTTTTTCATGTTATAATGTATCTAGTCGTGCACCATGATCTTGTTAGATTGATGTTTATGTTGCATATGAGAAATTCATGAGTATAATGCTCAGGAACAAACCAAAGAAGAAAGCAGATAAACGGCCAAGAGAACCACGAGTTGCCTTCATGACTGAAAGCGAAGTTGATCATCTTGAAGATGGATATAGGTGGAGAAAATATGGGCAGAAAGCTGTGAAAAATAGCCCTTATCCAAGGTTTGTACATTTTTATTATGTAATTATATAGATCATTTGAAAAACAAATCTAATTTTACTGACCAGTTAAAGATATGGATTGATCCAGAAGTGCGTTCAAATCAAAGATATCGATGACTGCCTTCTTCTTTGTGTGTGTGAAACAAAGCCTAGATAAGTATTATAACATGTTTGTGTATATTTTGAGATGAATTCAACCTAAAGTAGATAAACAAAATGCTCATATTAGAAAGAAACTGCAGAAATCAGCTGATATGAGAAGATTTACAAACTATGATTTCCTTAGTTAACAAACTATGATTTCCTGAGTTAACAAACTATGATAGTGGAATTGTCTCCTTAGTTAACAAACTATGATTTCCTGAGCTGTTTAGGTTTCTTGTGTTCATTGGTATGTAGGAAGACTGATATGTTCAAGGAACTTTGGAATAGTTTGGGATTTTGCAGTGGTGGGAATCAATCATTGAGAAGCACAGACGGGTATGTTGATTTTGACTATTTTGGTTGACTTAATGTCTTAGATTTACAGGTACATATGTATAACACCTTCTTTTGTTCAACTATGATTATCATTTTCTCTGCTTTGAATATTAGCTTATCTTTTTGCCTTTCCTCTACTTTGAATTTTGCAATCAATTTACAGGTACATATGTATAACATCTTTTTGCTTTTTCTGTGCTTTGCATTTTCTCTGCTTTGAATATTAGCTTATCTTAGATTTACAGGTACATATGTATAACATCTTTTTGCTTTGAATATCCTTTTGCGTTGCAAGTCCAGTGACTAGGTTGCAATCAATTTCAGTTCTCTTTTCTCACCCTAACATTCTACTTGAATAGCTTTGGTTGTTATATTGTTTTTGTTATGTTCTTTGTTTACTTGTTTTGCAGGGCTGCTCCACTATGGGGTGTTATGAAGCACTTGTATCACAAAATTCCAGACATTGCATCGAAGAAATCTTAGAAGTATGGTTACCTGTTAGAGCAAGAGAAGTAAGCAGACTTTGTTTTCTCCTACTTGAAAATGCATGGATATTTAGTAACTGGACTCTCAATTGCATAATTTTCTGCAGAGCTCTCAATTCATTGCCTGACCTCCCAGATTTCGAGTTGTCATTGAGACCCAAGGACTACAATTTGCCAGAAATGAATCCAGCATGGGATGGTGAATAATGGGAAATCAAAGTTCATACACTTAAAGAGCACCTCAAAGACGGGGAAGGTGGAACAAAAACAGAGTGAGATCGGACTGTCTTTGTTGTGATTGTAATATTGTTTTTTTGAAAATTTGATTATGTCCATTGACAATTTGTAACAATTTTAATTTGTAATTTTCTTCTAGACCATGTATAATATTGATTTTGAAATGAAATTAAAGTTCCTCTTAATGTATGATGATGATATCATATGAGTTTAGTTTAGTGTCGTTGTTTATATTTGATTTTTGATTTGAGTCTAAAAGTTGTAGTGCATATGTTGGATAAATTATCTGCACCAAATGAAAAGAAAACACTACAAGTTGAAAAATATGATTTTTATATGGTAAAAAAAATTTGAATTATCAAAGGGAATTTAGCGGCGGTTGCAAATCGTCGCTAAAAGGCAAAAAGTTGGATTGTTCATTGAATTTTGACGACGGTTTATAAACGTCGCTACATTAAACCGTCGCTGTATAGTATTTAGCGACGGTTATGCCGGCGGTTGCTTAAAACCGTCGCTGAATGACCTAGTGACGCCTTTATTAGCGGCGGTTTTGTAACCGTCGCTGTTTTATTTAGCGACAGTCATAACCGTCGCTGTATACCTTTGGCGACCGTCGCTAAAATACAGTTTTCTTGTAGTGGGTGACGCACATTTGATGGGCGCAACATGGTGATGTGGACTTCAGGCAATCAGAAATTCTAAATGACGAGGAAATGGGCGAGGGAGGGGGTATAACCCTCCATCTCCCTCGAAATGTGTGCCTTCGTGCATCTCAAAGGCGATGGAGAGGGGGGGGGGGGGGGGGGGGGGGGTGCAACCCTCCCTCGCCCATTTCCTCGTCAACAAGAAGGGCTCTCAGGCAATCTCATTGTGAGTAGTGTGTAGCTATATATTTGATACATGCAACTCTCCCCCAATCCCCATATAGCAAGGTTTGTGTGTGGAACAACACCAAATGATTATGTTCAATCTGGAACCAAGATCCCAGATTATATCAATTCAAGATTTTCGGTACAGTAGTCCCACTGCATGTGATGCAAGTCAACACTTGATGGTTCCCCTTGAATATGTCAAATGTTAGATGCCATCCTGCATGTTTTCTGACTTATCCATTTGCAGGGCAGGAAAGGTACATATGTGCTCCATCTAATGATATTTTCTTTTGATTTTGGCAGCTACACCAACTGATGCCATCTGTTATTACTTGCCTTGTCGCTAAAAGGTTGGGGAATAGGTTTTCAGATAATCACTGGGAGCTTAGGAACTTCAATGCAAATTTAGTGGCTTCGATATGCAAGAGGTAAGAGTATGTGTCAGTGAAATTGTATTGATATGTGCAACAAAACAGTTACGAATAGGAGACATAATATTTTGGGCCACAAAGTTTGATTCTTTCCACTGAAAGTTGCATGGTGAGAAATTACACTGGAACCTTTTGTTTTATTTATTTGAGATGCATAATACCGACTTGAACTTAGGAAGTTATCTAAGCATTTTTTTGGGATCATTATTTCAACCTTTTAGCCTACCCATTTATGAATTTCCTATTAGTAACCCTTAGTCTTTTAACAACCTTTTCTTTGTTAAAATAGCTCATTTATGAATTTTCTTTTGCCCTTTTTTTTTTTGTAATTTCAAAATAACGAAAATTTCGTGAAATCACAATCCTTGATCTCCAGTTTGTTTAAAACAATTCTGGGATGTCTCTTATTTGAGGATCCTTAATGCATTCAAGCATTTCAATTGGCCTTAATATTAATTAATGCTTTTCGTGAATGTGATAGGTATTCGTTGGCACGTCACTAAGGACATATTTGGAAGCGTTCACATTAGAACTCTCGGTGACTGGACACGTCAACTGAAAACCGTCTTATCTGAGGTCTGCCAGATAACAACCCAAAGTAAGTATATGACAACTTCTATTTCCTTGATCAATTTAGCATCAGTAGCCGTTGGTAGTGAATACATGAACATTAACTCCATTTCCTAGACAACTCAGTTTTCTCTTATTTAATTGTATATTATAATAAATTTCTTGCTTTTATGTGACACTTTAAACATTGATTCCCATAAAAGCTTCATAGAATTTTATTAAGTTAGCTTTAAAAATTGTAGTAGACTTTAATTGTTAGATACATGGATTAGTATTATTGTTATCATAAATGTCATCTAAACCATACTAGACATATGTCATCTAAACATGAATGATATTTGTCATCTAAACGGGACAACCGTCTCTAAATGCAGAAACACCGTCGCTACTTAAAGCATTAGCCACGGCTAATGAGCCATCGCTAAGCTTTAAAAAAAAATTATATTAGCTACGACATTTGAATGTTGAATGCTGCTAATTTTAATGCTGCTTGAATGCTAATTTGTATGCTTGAATGATGAAATGTATGCTTAAATGCTAATTTGAATGCTGAAATGCTTATTTAAACGCTGAAATGCTGCGATTTTGAATGCTTGAATGCTGAAATGCTAGTATGTTTTTTGAATTTATTTCACCGTTTCAGCATTTATTTCAGCGTTTCAACACTTATTTCAACATTTCAGCTTTTAAATTTCGGCATTGTAACATTTAAATTTATTTATTTCACCATGTTAATATGTTCCGCTTACCTTTGTCGATCCTACAAATGCACCAACTCAAAATATAAAATAATATTTTATTCTATCTAATAAGATGTTCATTATTAATGTAAAAAACACATCTTAGTTGTAACTTAGAGTCTCCATTTGAATGTGAAACTTTATGAGATTTGTATTACATAGTTTAAGCATTCAATACGTTTCTCATGCACTGCTCCTTCAAATTTTACAGGTTTAGGTGTTGCTGAATTGATATTGGTTTTGAAGTAGAAGATATAAAATTTTGAAGTCGAAGACATTTTGTGGGATGATCTATATATTGTGTGCAAGATCATCTGAATTTTATAGGTTTTAGGTGTTGCTGAATTGTTGTATGCATAGACGATCACTATGATTTATGTAGTTATTTAAGATTAAGTGAGTTATATATATCTCAATTTGAGGTTGACAGAGTATTTGGGATTGTATTTAAGATTAAGTGAGTTATATATATCTCAATCTGATAACTACTATGATTTATGTAGTTATTCAAAGTTGTCCAACTGAGCAAACATTGTTCACCAAGTCTGGAGAAAGAGGTAAAGCTCTTATTGTCAACATTTATGTGGATGATTTTATATTCACTGGTAATGATGAATTTATGATTACTAATTTTAAGAGTTCAATGATGAGAGAGTTTGATATGTCTGATTTGGGAAAATGAGATTTTTTCTGGGCATTGAAGTTTTGCAAGGGCCTGAAGGTATTTTTATATGTTAAAGAAAATATGCTATTGATGTCTTGAAACGCTTTGGAATGGAAAATAGCAATGCAGTGTGTAATCCCGTCGCTCCAGGCTTGAAGATGCACAAAGATGAGAATGGTGTCAAGGTCGATGAGACCTACTACAAGCAAATTGTGGGAAGTCTGATGTATCTTACTACAATAAGGCCTGATATGATGTTTGTTGTTAGCCTTATTAGTCGGTACAGGGCTAGACTTACTGATTTGCATATGCAAGCAGCAAAGTGGGTTTTAAGGTATCTGAAAGGCACTATAAATTTTGGTATCTTCTACAAGAAGGGAGGGGCTGAGAAGTTATTGGCATTTACAAACAGTGATTATGCTGGTGACATTGAAGATAAGAAGAGCATATCTGGCTATGTTTTCTTGCTTAGTAATGGTGCAGTTTCATGGTCATCAAGGAAGCAACCAATTGTTACTCTCTCCACCACTGAAGCAAAATTTGTGGCAGCAACAGCTTGTGCATGTCAAACAATATGGATGAGAGGTATCTTGCAGAAATTGGGTCAGACACAGCAAGGGTGCACTACATTAATGTGTTATAATAGTTCAACCATCAAACTCTCTAAGAATCCAGTACTACATGGTCGCAGTAAGCACATAGATGTGCGGTTTCATTTCTTGAGGGATCTTACTAGAAGTGGAACTGTGGAGTTGGAGCATTGTGGCACTAAGGATCAGGTGGCTGACTTGCTGACAAAGCCATTGAAGTTGGAGGCTTTCTTGAAGCTTCGAGGATAGCTTGGAATGTGCGAGGTGACAGATTAAACTAGCTGCTGTGCAACATTTAGTTTAAGGGAGGGAATGAAAGAACTATTGCATGTTTTTTTAGGAATTTGTTTCAGTATTTGATTATGTCTTGAATAAGTCTTAGTTAAGTCCTAGTCTTTAGGCACTAGTTTAGTGTTTCCCTGATTTTATGCATTGCACTTATCACGTTGAGTAGTTGAGAACGTGAATCTGCTTTCTGTTCATCTGTAAAGGCTATATAAAGCCTGAGTTTGTTCAATAAAATTGAAGTCATTCCCACAGTTTGTTTTGTATACTTGATCATCTGAGTATTTTGATCATTTGTTCCTAACAATTTGATGAGTAGTGATTGTCTGATAGGAAAGCTTGTGTCAATCACTTACTCTGTCATCAGCTTTGTTTTTCCTTTTGTCGAATTAGTTGTTTACATAAGATATGTTGTTTTTGGTTTCTCACAAAATTTAATCATCTTGGAATTTTTTCTATAAGTGTTGTCTTTCTAACAAAGGGATTCACACTACTCATGATGTTACTAGCTAATCTATGGTTATAAGTCCATTGTCAAGAGAAGTTCCTTCATTTTTCTCGTCATTTGTTCATGGAGTTGATGACTACATGGCTATAAAGTCCTTTCTTAATGAGTAAAATTTTCTTTCTTGTAAAAACAAGATTTTATTCACACATTTATGTGCATGTATATGAGCATCACAGGAAACAAGTTTTTAACTGAAAGTGACATGACTTTGTAGTCGCCAGACACTCTAATCTCGTAGTTGCGAACTTGCGGTTCTTTAGAGAAAGAAAAGTCAAAATTTCAAGGAATTGGAACACATCACATGCCTCGGTGCTAAAATGTAAATTTTGTTAAGGCAAAAAAAGTAAATATTGATCTTGCGTTTAGAAAGGAAATTGAAACTAGGCACCTTAAATGGGGATTGACAGTACTAAGGAGCTTCATTCAGATAATTACAGATGCTACTTCAACGGCATAACTTATGTTAGTTCCTTTGTAATTCATGTACATCCCTTTACAACCAATGGCATATACTATAAACCATTAGCTAGATTCACTTTTACATTGGTATTTCCAATTTCAGGATCTAATTTGGTTTTACATGTTACGCACGGAAGCGTTAACAAAACCTAAATGCAAAGTTACAAAGCAAAATACTAACAATACCGGAGACAATCTTTCCAGTATTGTTACATTTTCGAACTGCTTTCAGAACTACTAGTGCACCATAAACAACCTTTAGAGCTCCACCATTTACCATAACCTTGTAACCTTTGGACTCTAATGCACTAACGGAGATGAGATTCTTCTTCAAATCGGGTATATATCGAACATCATTCAAAATCTGTACAAATCCATTATGTAGCTTCAACTTGATTCTACCTATCTCAGCAATTTTACATTTTTCATTGTTGACCATATGGATAACACCACCATCCATCTCTCTAAAATTAGAGAACCAGTCCTTATGGGGACACATGTGATAGGTAGAACCCGAATCAAGTAGCCATTCATCAAAATAACTTACCACTGTCGAAGTTGTAGACAACGAATATGCATCATCCTCATCCTCGTCTTCATCCAAATTGTGCATCACATTCGCATCCGACTTTTTCTTTCCTTTTTCTATTGCAGTTTTCAATTTCTCACAGTCAATCTTTCAATGGCTCTTCTCATGACAGTAGGCACATTCTTTCTTCGACAAAACCTTATGTCTACAAATTTTCCTCTTGACTGTGATATCCCTCTATCAGCAACATTTCTCTTTTCAGATCTTCCCCTCGCTACCAAGACTTCTGATGTTGCATCCCTATGAGCTTTGAGATCCTTCATCCTCAATTCATTATTTAGCAATGCCATAGCCACCTCATCATAGTCAGTCAATTCTTCTTTTCCCGTTAACAAAGTCGTAACGAGATGTTCATATTATTCTAGAAAGGAATTCAAAAGACACAAAGCCTTGAAATTCTCAGGAACATCTTCTTCCAAATTCAATAGGTCGACAGTAAGCCTATTGAACTCATCTAAGTGTTCTGACAACATAATCTCGGGTCTCACATTCATTTGAAAAAGTTGTTTCGTGAGGAAGAACTTATTCTGGATGCTCTTTGTCACGTACTTGTCTTCCAACTTTTTCCATAACACTTTAGCGGAGATTTCCTTCACAACGAAGTATTTTTGTTCATTCGCTAAACACAATCTTATTGACCTGCATGCTTGCCGATTCAACTTGGTTCATTCTTCTTTTTTCATGTTCTCCAGTTTGTCTCCTAAAGCATCCTCCAAGTTCTCTTTTGCCAACACATCCAAAACTTTGCATTGCCACATTCTGAAGTTATCTTTTCGGTTGAACTTTTCTACGTCAAATTTACCGACTGTAGCGGTAACCATATTTGATCTAAAGGTTGATGGATCTGGCATAATTTTCACCAACCATTGGTTCACGCAACTCCAAACGAACCCAAAGAACTAACCCTCTCCTCTGATACCAATTTGTTATGCGCTGAAGCATTACAAATACCTAAATGCGAAGTTACAAAGCAAAATACTAAAAATACCGGAGACAATTAAATTTACGTGGTTCGGCAATTTGCCTACGTCTACGAAAATTAACAATTTTACTAGTGAGATCGGAAAACTACAACTGGAGAGAGCTACACGACGTCAATAATGTTACACATACACATGTCTAAACGACACCACACAAATATACGGGGGTGCATATATCACACAAACAAAATAAAAAAAACTTATTTTCTCTCTCCTCTCAAACACATCTCTCTCACACATAGATCCTCACAAGCTACAAAGGGGAAGAACAAACCCTAATTATCTCAAAACCAATCGATTGAGGATGAAGAAAAAGGGGGAAACCCATCCTTTTATAGCCTAAAGAGGCGGTGGCAGAGGGCGGTGGAAACCCTTCCACCACCTTCTTCTCTCTTCTACTTCCTTCTTTTTTGCCTTTTCTTCAACCATTTCGGCTGCCAACAAATTCCAACCATGTATCTTCACAATCCAGCAAGTTCTTCCATGCAATTTTCAGCTATCTAGAACTTGTTGGCTTTACAAAGCCTAGATGGAAACAAGTCAAGAAGAAAAGAAACTAAACTGCAATTTTTCTTCTTAAGCAAAGATCTACAACTCTTTAAAGGAGAACTCAAACTTGTTTTTTTTTTTCATGCTATGGAATGCCTAGCTCTCCCCTTTATATAGATATAGATACTAATCAAATACAATGCATAAGACTTTTCATTTTTCTAGATACATAAATTCAATGAACCACTTAGTTCAATGAACCACATAGAGAAACTAAAACCATTAATTTTGGTTTGTAAACTCCAACACCCCCCTTCAAACCAAAATCTTCATACCAAGCATTGCCCTAAGTTTTTCAAACGTGCTAGTTGACAAAGCTTTGGTAAAGATGTCTGCAACTTGTTCAGTTGTACTGCAATACTCTAACTTCACCGTCTTTTGCTTCACATGATCTCGAATGAAGTGAAATTTCATATCAATATGCTTGCTCCTTCCATGTTGCACCGGATTTTTAGCTAACTCAATAGCTGACTTGTTATCCACAAGTATAATTGAAGATTCTTCTTGCTCATGATCAAATTCTTTCAGTAAGTTCTTCAACCAAATTACTTCACAAACTGCAGCTGCGGCTGCCACGTACTCAGCTTCACATGAAGATAGAGCTACAACACTTTGTTTCTTCGAAACCCATGTAAAGGCCGTTGATCCAAGATAAAAAACATATCCACTGGTACTTTTCCTTTCATCTTGGTCACCTCCCCAATCACTATCTGAATAACCACGAAGTTTTGCGTCGTCGCCATATGCATAAAAGAGACCATAATTCATAGTTCCTTTAATATACCGTAGGATTCTTTTAGCTGCAGCCCAATGAGAATCCTTCGGAGTTTCCATATACCTGCTTAAAAGTCCAGCACCATAGGTAATATCCGGCCTTGTGATTGTCAAATATCTGAGACTGCCAATTAGACTTTTGTACAAAGTCGAATTCACAAGATTTCCTTCACCTTCCTTAGTTAACTTTAAACCTGTTGCTACAGGAGTGCTCACAGCTTTGCAATTTCCCATTCTGAACTTTTCAAGAAGTTCTTTTGCATATTTTTCCTGGCCAATGAAAATACCATCAGGTTGCTGCCGAACCTCAACACCAAGAAAGTAGGACATAAGTCCACAATCTGTCATTTCAAACTCCTTGAACATTGCCTGCTTGAAATCATGAAACATTTGTTGACTATTCCCTGTAAACAGTAAGTCATCAACATAGAGACATAATATGAGAATTTCTCCATGATCATTCTTCTTCATATATACTGCATGCTCAAATGGACATTTGCAAAAACCATTTTCTTCAAGATAATTATCAATCCGAGCATTCCAAGCTCGCGGGGCTTGTTTAAGCCCATAAAGAGCTTTCTTCAAGTGATAGACTTTGTGTTCTTCTCCCTCTACTTGAAAACCTTCTGGTTGTTCTACATATACTTCTTCATCAAGAATTCCATTAAGAAAAGCAGACTTGACATCTAGTTGGTAGATTTTCCAACTATGATGAGCAGCAAGTGAAAATAGTAATCTTACAGTGTCAAGTCGAGCAACTGGGGCAAACACCTCTTCGTAGTCCACACCATATTTCTGTTTGTAGCCTTTAGCTACAAGTCTTGCTTTGTACTTATCAACTTCTCCATCAGCTGTACGTTTGATCTTATACACCCATTTAACACCGATAGCTTTTTGACCTTTGGGAAGTGAAGTTAATTCCCATGTCTTGTTCTTCTCAATAGCATGAATTTCTTCTTTCATAGCAATCTTCCAACATTCTTCTTCCACTGCATCTTGAAATGAAAGGGGCTCATGATCAGCATAGAGACAAAAAAGATTTGTTTCTTCTGATTCTTCATATACATCTTGTAGACTCCTCATTTTGACTGGTGTTAAAGACGAGCTGCTTGAGTTTTCAATTGCTGAGGCACTTTCTGATGCACTGCTGGATGGTGATCTGAATTGCAATGCTGAGCTTCTTTGATTTGTAGAAGGTGTTGCTGCTGCCCTTGATGGAGTTTCCAAACTTTCTGGATCATTGGAATCCAGCTCTTCTAAATCAATCTGCATATCTCCACTGGTTTCTTCGTCATTCCATTTCCATGCTTCTTCTTCACTAAAGACAACATCTCTACTTACCACAATTTTGTTAGTTAGTGGATTGTAAAGTTTGTATGCTTTAGACTCCTCACTATACCCAATGAATATGCATTTTTCTCCACGATCATCAAGCTTCGTTCGTTTTGCTTTCGGAACTTGTGCATAAGCAATACATCCAAAAATTCTAAAATGTGCAGCACTTGGTTTATAGCCACTCCATGCTTCTTGAGGTGTCATGTTTCGAACAGATTTTGTGGGGCACCGATTTAGCAAATATGCTGTGCAAGCTACTGCTTCTGCCCAAAATTTCTTTGGCAAACCCTTTTCTTTCAGCATGGTCCTGGTCATGTCAAGAATAGTACGGTTTTTCCGTTCTGCAATACCGTTCTGCTGCGGTGTGTAAGCTGCTGTGAATTGTTGCTTAATACCTTGTTCTCTGCAAAAATCTCCAAATTCATTTGAGGTGTACTCTCCACCTCTGTCAGATCTGAGAACTTTAATTTTATGACCACTTTCTACCTCCACAAGTGCTTTAAAATTTTTAAAGACAATAAAAGCAGCAGATTTTTCTTTAAGAAAATAGACCCAAAGCTTACGACTAAAATCGTCAATGAAGGTAATGAAGTATTTGTTACCTCCATGAGAAATTGGCTTCAATGGTCCACATATATCTGTGTAAACCAACTGCAGTGGTTCTCTAGCTCTCCATGATTTTCCGACTGGAAAAGAACTTCTTTGCTGCTTGCCAACCATACATGTCTCACACACAATTTCTGGTTTGTCAATATTAGGCAAGCCAAACACCATCTTTTGAGAAGCTAACAGCTTGAGTCCTCCAAAATTGAGATGCCCGAAACGTAGATGCCACTTCCATGACTCATTGCTAAGAACAGTATGAAAGCACTTCTCAAGACTTGTCTTGAGATGGAGAGGAAACATGCGATTCTTCGCCATTTGAACTTGAGCAACATATCTTCCATGCACATCTCTCAAGGAAAGAGAGAGGTTCTCCATGTGTATTACGTACCCCATTTCTAAAAGTTGCCCAAGACTGAGAATATTACTTTTCATACTTGGTACATAATAGACATTGGAAATATACTGTGGCTCGCCATTTTTCTGATAAATTCTAATTTTTCCCATACCTTGTATGGAAAGTTTTGATGAGTCTCCCAAACTTACATTGCCATGCATTTCTTCAGTAAGTTCAACAAAGAGTTCTTTCTTACCACACATGTGGTTACTTGCTCCAGAATCTAAATACCAAACATCAAGTTGGTTGCGAGCCTCGTCTTGAGCAAGAAGAAGTGTGGGAGCTTCTTTTCCCGGTTCTGATGCTGCTGCAAAATTTGAGTGTCCATCGTCTGCAGGCTTACTCCAACAATCTGCGGCATAATGCCCAAACTTCTTGCAATTATAACATTGAATATTTCTGCGTCCATTAGAGGAGGATCTACCTCTTCCTCTTCCACGACTATTGTTGTTCCTTTGCTAATATTGTTCATGATTTCCGCGGCCTCTGCCTCTTCCACGATTGCTTCCGCTACGTTGCAAATTTCTTTGGCTGGTCTTCTTCTCATTTAGAGTCAATTTTGACTCTAAAGCTTGTTCCAACACAATGGAACTATTATTCTTTTGCAAGCGTTGCTCATGCGCCTGCAGCGATCCCATCAATTCTTCAACTGAGAGAGTGTCTAAATCTTTAGACTCTTCAATAGCCACAACCACATGCTCGAATTTGGTTGTTAGTGATCGAAGGACTTTCTCAATAACACGGATGTCCTCAATCTTTTCTCCATTGCTTTTCAATTGATTAACAACTACTAGCAATCGTGCAAAATAGTCAGAAATACTTTCACCTTCCTTCATGTGGACTGATTCAAAATCAGCTCGGAGAGTTTGTAGGCGAACTCGTTTCACCCTCTCAACACCTTTGAAGATTTTGCCAAGAATTTCCCATACTTGCTTACTTGTTGTCGCTTCAGCGATCTTTTCAAAGGTTGGATCATCCAAACCTTGATAAAGTATAAACAAAGCCTTTTTGTCTTTCTTTCTTTGATCCTTGAGAGCGTTCTTCTGCTCCACCGTATAAGCAGCTTCTTGCACAATCGTGGGTTCTGCGTACCCATCAGTGACGATCTCCCATAGGTCTTGAGACCCAAACAATGCTTTCATTTGAATACTCCATCTATCAAAATTGTCCTTTGACAACTTTGGAATTTGAGGTTGAGCTAAGTTGGATGCCATCTCCACACTTATACTGGCTCTGATACCACTTTTGTTGGCTTTACAAAGCCTAGATGGAAACAAGTCAAGAAGAAAAGAAACTAAACTGCAATTTTTCTTCTTAAGCAAAGATCTACAACTCTTTAAAGGAGAACTCAAACTTGTTTTTTTTTTTCATGCTATGGAATGCCTAGCTCTCCCCTTTATATAGATATAGATACTAATCAAATACAATGCATAAGACTTTTCATTTTTCTAGATACATAAATTCAATGAACCACTTAGTTCAATGAACCACATAGTTCAATGAACCACATAGAGAAACTAAAACCATTAATTTTGGTTTGTAAACTCCAACAGAACTTTTGTTTGCTTCAGAGATCGATGCAGATGGACCATCGCCTGGTGGCACGACAACGACGTATGCTGAGACTTTATAAACGGCAAAAACAACGCTCCATTGTAGAAATGAAGATGTAAGAAGCTCAAAGAAGATTGCGATGGCATGCTATGAATGTACAGAAGATTCATGCATCAAACCAACACTTACTGCTCTGTTTGTTGCAACAACCACAACAACAACATAGGATAGCAGCACCATCAGCAAATAAGGGAGGAAGTTTGCGAAGGGATCCACCAACTAAATATGAGTCCAAGAGTAGAACAAATCCAAGGAGAGTGGTTAATTATTAATTTAAACCTCCAACCAATTATTTTTACTTGTGTCAGTGCCCAACCCAACACGGATATGAGGGGTTAGACACGTTCACTAAAATTGACCTATACCAAGACACTCCTATACCGTGTAACATTATTTGTTTTTTCAGCGGTCTTCATTTTATCAGTCATTAGAGCAATTTTTCTATACATCACTAACTTGCCATAATATACACATTAACACTTAGAAAGAAATGAATCCTTGGTATGTGAAAAAGATGATGATCTATGCATGGAGAGTTTAGTGTTGGAGTCATCCAATATGCGTTTGACGCAGGATTTATTTTGAATATGAAGTGCCCTTATTACATTGCCAGTAAGCAAGCCATGTCATAGTGCATAATATAAACTGCCCCATAAATGAGAAATTGCATAGAGTTTGGAATAGCAAAAATGTCCGCCATTTTGTATGGTTTTAGTTTAATTTATGTTCCATGGCTATATAAGGAGCAACTGTTTGTAAGATATTTGGATCCATGGGTGCCTATTCACGTGGAGGCATGTAACAACCCGATCTAATCCACATGGTATGATACTGTTCGCTTTGGGCTAACTACCCTCACGACTTTATGCATCGTACCAAGTGGATACAAACTCACACATAAGTAGCTCATTCCCTTCTCTTACCCATGCAATATGGGACTATAGTCTGCTAGCCTGACAACCCGCCCACACAAGGGTGTTACAAGGCAGGCCTAGCTTTGGAGAGCTAATCTATGTTGTGTTATATTACTCCAGTCCGTTTCTCTACTATCAGGTGCTATAACACAGATGTTTTCTTCTATTTGTTTGTTTTACCTAAATATGACTGATATTGATTTTAGGACAATGTTTGGAGCTACAACTTGATGAACAAGTGATCACCAAAGTGAAAGTTCAGGGGGGAATTTCAGGTGTGAAGAGAAGAGGAACTCCATTGAACAAAATCAATGGTGAAGTCAGACAGAAACATACATCCAAAGGAAGGGGAATATGTGATGTGGTTCACCAAACTGATGCTGGTAAGTGACTTTTGGATCCAAGGGCAGGTATTCATTTTCATGCAGAAAAATAGAGGTGGCCCTATCTTTGAGGAGGCAATCTATTTTCAATATTCCAGTAGTCCAACTGCCTTTTCCTATTCTATGGTACAATCACTGTAACACCTAGGTTTTGCTTTTTCAGCAAGTTGCAACTAAATGTGATTGGTTTCTTGCAGAGCAAAGTTCAGAGCTACAACTCCTTGAACTAGTGACAGCCAATGGGAAAAACTTGATTGAAGTAGACAAAACATGAAACGCGTCAGAAACATGCCGATCTAACAAAAATGGAAACGTGTGCTAGAGTCGGATCACCAAATTAATGTTGGTAAGTGATTTGATATGGCCATTCTCACAATTAGCAAGGATCATGCAAAGCCAAAATGACTGCTCTGCAGTACATTACTTGTAAATGAATAGACTGAACTGGAGACCGGTGTGCTCATCTCTTGTCTTGATATGTACACCAATTGTATTCACTAAGGCCCTAAATCATTCTTGTATTTGTTTGGGGAGGCAATTATATATTTTTGATACTCCCGCTGTTTTTTTTTATTCCATATATGTGATCATCTATTATAGCACCTAGGTTTACTTTTTCAGCTTGTTTCAACAAAATACATGACTGTTTCCTTTGTAGATGGAAGTTTTGAGCTTCAACTTCGGGAGCAAGTGACAGCCAAAGTCTGCAGCTTCATGAGTGAAAAGAAAAACTCAATTGAACCAAATGAAACATGAAGCCCGACCAAAAATGCACATCTAAAAGGGAAACATGTGCTCTAGTTGGATAACCAAACTATTTCTACTAATGGGGTACTAGCTCAGCTAGTAGATTTGTGGCAGATGATATCACAAGTGTTGGGTTTGAACTCTGCCGGAGGCGTTTAACGGTAATGGGATCAAATAAAACCTTGCTCGCCTTTCTTAAAAACTAAAAAAAAAAAAAAAAACTATTTCTCGTAAGTAATTTGACGATTACCATTTATTATGGTAGATGGCTTTCTCGGTATCAACCGGGGAAATCCTAATGAAACATGCGGCTGACAGGGACCTAGCTGACAAGGCAAGCTCTTCAAGTTGTTATAATTTTGTTTTTGGAAATTGAACTGGGATTTTGAGGATCCCCAAAAAAGGATGATGAAGATTACAATCGGTCAAACGTTCACTCGTTACACTATCAATATAAACATAAGTTGCTTCAAAACCTCAACAAAGAACCTAATTTGTTCTAGTTCAGTGGTCTGCTACAGAAGTAGTTGTTTGGTGCATCTACCATAAATTTACTCTCTCATAAGCACCAATCAATCATTTGATGACCTTATGACCTGATTTATACCTAATGTAGAGCTCAAGATGTAAGAAAAGTCGATGTAAAGAACTGTAGAGCAATGAACCCTAACAAAGATACCATTGAATGCTAGCATCCATACAAGATTCCAATAGACGTCTACATCTTATATAAATTATTGTCATAAATTACCTGAATTTAGGGTTTGCCCTCTTGTTTCGAGAAGATCTTCTAGGAGCGTCTTTCTTAGGCGACTGAGTTGTGGTAACCTCATATTCTTCTTCAATAGGCGATTGAGTCGTGGTAACTTCGTATTCTTCTTCAATAGTGTTTTGACCCACCATAGTTGCTTCATTTTTCAATAGAACTTTTATTTCGATGAGTTTTTCTTTCAACAAATCCCTGTCCAATCTTTTTATTGTTTCCTTCAGAGCATTACTAATTTCATTCCCATTGTCATATTCTTCTATCATTTTCAAAATATTTTTAACCTTAGAGAGGGATTGTGGACCTCCATCTATTCCATCAAAGAAGAGTTCTTGTTCATCCATGGACGTAGAGGTAGAAACCATTTGGAGGTTGTTTGGAGACTTTGTTTGAGTAATGTTATCTCCATTAAAAGCCATATTTCTCGAGTGCTACTGACATCAATGGGCTGGTAGGAATACCACCAACCACTGACGGATTTGTGTCCTTCTTGGGTGTCATCTCTCTTGTTCTATCGTCACATCATCCTCATCACTGGCCTGTTCTGAGGCTGATAGCTTCTTCATCTCCTTCCTCAGCACTCAATATGGCTGCTTCTTTGTCTTGGGGCCGGAGCCACTACGTGTTGCGTAGTTGGAGCTGTCATTCTCATTCACACCTAGCTCTTCCTGGGCACTCATGTCCTTGAACCCCCACGCCTATTTTGGGGCTGAATGTGTATCTTCCTGATGCAATGATCCAGTCCTTTTCATCCTTCTCAGGCTCCTCATTCTTACTCCCTTTCTCTCTCCATATTGAGTGTGTGTTCTTCATTGATTTGTTCTTTGGGTAGCTAGTTTTATTATGTCCAAAGTGGCACACAGATTATACTTTGCTGGCACCCATGCATATTCTACATCCACTGCTATATGTTTGTCGTCATTGATGGCTATTGGAATAGATTTGGGTAGCTGGCTAGTGGTTTCAATCTTGACACACACAAAAAATTCTTATGCTCCAAGAGAATCAAACTTGAATCATTAGTAATGAAGTTGTAAAGACCAATCACTATACCAAAGAGTTAATATAGTTGTCTATTTATAAATATATTTTTACTGTAATGCATTGATTATGTAGGAATTAGGGCTGGAAGGGAAAGAGAGTTGAGTGATTAAAAAAAAACGAGAAGCTCTCAAATTACTAGAGCAAGAAAGTAAAGTGATGGAGGAACAACCAAAACTTCGACCATAAGAATAAAAAACCTTAGGAAAGCCTTTTTTAAGGCTAACAAGAAGAGGACGTTAATGAGGATATTGGAGTGACGACCTTCCACTGCTGCAAATTCTGCCTGTGTTGAGTGCTCTGATTCATTGTCGTCATCTACTGCACATTCAAAGACTAAGGCCCGACTAGTTTTGTTTTTCCGAAACTAGATGCCACATGAAATAAGCTTTTATTCCAAGAGTTTTGTTCCATTTATTGAGAATACACGAATGGTGGATACATTTATTAATTATCATTTTTTATGAGCATGCTTATATTAAACAACTAGAGAAACACAGTGAGCTGAACGGTTCTATTACAGTACTGAGCAATACCAATAGCGTCAAATTCATAATTAAAGACCATTCATTCCAAATACCAAGAACATGTTTGATTTGTTCAGGAGCAGAGTCTAGGCCCTGTTTTAGCCTGCAATAGAAGCTGTGTTGATCAACCAGATGAAGGGCAGTTTCATATAAATCTGCCACACACTACAGAAAAACTTTACAAATAATTTACTAAATGGTTAAGAAGCATATAACATTCAACATCTATCTCCCATTTATATAATGTCAAAAAAGCATACAGCTCTTGAAGTAAGTTATTGTATGAATTAGAAAAAACAACGGCTTAAAAATCAAAAATCAAGTCAGATATTTAAAATTTTATTTTGTAAATTAACTTGCTAGCCTCTAGATCATTGTGAAAATATTTAGAATAATGAATATGCTTACTAAATTGTATAGATTTAGTAAAGGTTCAGATTGTGAAGATTGTACCTAGGTTATGTTTAGAACTTCTATTGCTTACCAGTACCATGTTAGATTATTTACTAACAAAAGGGTTCAATACATAATCTACTAACAAGATGATTCTACATACCTATAAATAGTATTTCATAATTTTCTAATCTCTTTTTGATACTTTATAAGAAATATGCATAAGATATACATTTCCATAATTTCCTTCGATATACAAGGAATATTTCAAAAGAAAATAGGAAAAGTAATAATGTTTTCCATCTAGGATCATGTTAATCCAATGATTAATCAAAGTCCCTTACATAAATAAAGGAAATATTACAAAATATATTTGATTCATTGAACACCCTCAATCTAAAAAAAGAACAAAAATGTTTATTTAGAACCAACACCAAATGATTAGGAGGCTCAATCTGGAAGATCTCATCCCACTTTTCCATGTCCATCTTTATGAATCAAGATTCAATTTCTTTCCAGAATTGAACCAATAATGTGTCATCAAATGCAGATGCACCAAGTATAAACACTGGTATTACAATAAATCAGAGTGGTCTGGAGACACCAAAATCAAATTAAAATCAAGAAAATAAAAGAAGGCGTGGCATGTTCCTTCTGCACTACTATACTCTCATTTCTTCAGTTTCCAAACTTGGCCTAGAGGAGGAGGGGCTATATTAATAAGCAAGCAAGCAAAGCCAAGAAATTCATCTGAGTCTCCGCCTCCATTAGGGTTTTGTTCTTCTTCCTGTAGTTGTTTTCTCCCTCTTCAAATGTCTCGTCTAATCGGTAATGATGTCTTCATCTCAATTTTTTTTTTTTTTATTCATTTTTGTTCATGTTCTACTCTATTTGATTGTTTTTTTTATATTTTGTTTAGCAATTTTTGTACTTAAAAATCTGACTGTTTGTGAACTTCTTCTATGATTAATTTGATGACTGATGAGTTGTCTGTTTGATAGAAGAGTTGGGTAAATTTAGTTTCTGTGTTCATTAAACTATACTTGTGATTTTTTTTTTTTTACCATTCATTCATCAAATTAATCAACTTATTATTTGTATTACTTGTTAATACTCTTTTGGAGTAGAGTTCTAAGAGGATGCTGGATCATTTTTTTAGAGTGTTTCTCTACAAAAAATATTATCATCTTGAATTCTTCTGTAGGTTTCGTTTTGATGACTAACAGATTCACAAAACTCAGCAATCTCACTAATCTGATTTAGTTTTAATTTTTTTTAAGAAGCTTTGATTTCTAAAAATTTCAATTTGATTGGAGGGAATCTGATTTGAATTTTGTTTTTGGGGGAGGGGGGAATTATTCACAAATATGTTACTGATAAGCAATTCGATTACTAGAAATATTAAAAACAAGATCAGTGAAAACAAACATGACTAGTCACATAACAAAAGAAATGCTTTTGAGTATCACAATCATCTTCCCTCTCTCTGAAAACTTTGTTCACGTCCTGTTTTTGCTTTCTTTCTTGGCTTAATTAGCAGATCCCCAATACCTGTCAACTACTACTCTTTGGATTTTTCTTTTTTCTTTTGTTTTGATTCCAAAATATCAAATTCATTGCAGGGAATCTGATTTCAAAAGTGTTGTGTGCTTTTTATTTTTATTTCTTAATTTTTAGTACACGTTTATCGTTTTAATCAAGTTTAATTACAATAAATACTGTACACAATTGCTGCTCTACATTTTGACTAACTTACGTAAAACCAAGAAAATTCATAAATAGTTGATGACATTCTGTTTTAGAAATTGTATTTCAGAGTTGGTTGTCTATGAGAAAAACCACTCAAGTAATTATGCTTCTTTAGGGTTATAATTTGAAAGTATTGTGTTTTTGTTTCTAACAAGAAGTTAAGAGGTTTCAAATGTTTTCAATGTGAAAAAGCATAGTAGATTTTTTGGCATCCTGCATTTATACTTTTGCCATAGCATTGTAGCATAACGTATTAAAGAAACATATTAGAATAACGTTTGTATTTACATACATAGAAAGTTCTAGAAACACAACTTAGTGTCATATTAAAATCCCAACCTCTATTCTATCGACTTGAATGAGATGTTGATACTCATTCATGGTTCAATGGAGAAGAAGATCGAATTTCCAAGAGAAGATGAATGAAACGCATTACATGTTTCAGTGTTACATAAGGATGACCAGACTTATTCTGTCACTATTTTTCTATTTCCTTGAATAGTTTTAGGTTAAAACATGCATGCATATATGCTGAAAGGAAGAGTTTAAAGGTGTTCATATAATCTAGTTTGATTATTTGAATTCTTTTGTTTTTATAATTTTTGCCTATTGAATACAATCCTTGTTAGTATTAATGTTCTTGTATTGTTTGTGTCTCAACACTTCAAAGAAAGCAGAACCATTTTGTTAGATTCTGTAACTAAAGGCAATAATTACTGATCTTGCATCCAAAGAATTTAGAACTGAAACACATATGCTTCCATAATGAGTATTTTCTTGTTTCATTCTGTTTGCTCTGTTGTTAATTCTGTTTCCTATCTCTATACTCGTGTTTGAGATAGCCCGGAGGCGACCCTCTTCCCCTCTTCAACTTTAAATTGCCCCAAGGTTTTGCAAGATCTTGATATGTGTTTCTTTTCAGTTAGTGGCATAACTTCATTGCAGAATTGGTTGTTCCCTAATGTTTACGACTGTATTGCAGACACTAGCTGTCTATTGATGCTGGCGGACTCCGCTTTACAAATGCAACTAGGAAATACTATGCATTGCCTGGAAACAAATAGACAAGATCATGAGGGTTGGTGCTCCGAATGTCTACTTTCATATTCTTTATAGACGTGTCAGTCTTTTTTCATAATTATTGACTATTATAGCTAAGGATCTGGAATCCCCCACTCCATGATATCTGAATCTGAAGATTTGACATTGCCAAATGAGAAATTGATTCAGTGTCTTGATATTTTTCTAGGTCAGAGCCGTAACCAGATACCACTGGAAATACTGCAGGGAATTGCAAACGTAGAAGCTGGAGAAAGCGTTCCCCATATCCAAGAAAAGCTCCGCTTGACTCAAATCAGACGCCTAGCCCGGTTGAAGAATTGTAAATTAATACAAAAGAAACATGGTGCTTCAAAAGGTGAGTATGTAGTAAACCCAAGCGATACAAGGAACAAACATTACATTTTCACTTTACATGAAGTAAATATTGATAAGCTACATCTAGTGAACGGATTGAACAATGTTCTATCATATCTGCTTTTGCTAATAGATACTCACAATGTTGCTCATATCCTGTCAAACTGCTCTTGAAAATTTTCTGTTGCGATCCATTAAGCGTTGTTTTGAGTGTTTGCAATGAATTTTTGTATCTATTGTTCATTGTTAATTGTTTCATTAAATTGGTATCGCGAGCTTTTATGTTTGGCTTTTTAGTTTTCTTCTCGGTTGCAAGCAGGAAAAAGTTCTGAGTTTATTTCAAGATTCACTGTAAACTTACCAAAGTAAAATTCACATTGAATGTTACCTTTAATTGCAGCTATAAATTACGCTTTCGAGTTCCAAAACTATGGATAGTTTCATGCAACTCTATTAATGTCTTCTCATGCAGGTCGTAGAAGGTCTAAACAAGCAGCATCACTGCCTTCTATTCCAGAGGAGCAAGTGCAGCAGATGATAGATGAACCTGCTGTGATGACAGAACTAGAAAGTGTAGCTCACCAGTTGACACTTCTTAGGGGTGGTGCATCCGAAGAACAAGCAGAAGCACTGAGAATTTTACCAGCCGAACAAACGTTTCCATCCTTAGAAGAACAAGAAGTAAGACCACTCCCTGTAACTGGTCTTGAACTTGTGCCGGCTTCAGAGATCCAGATGGATCAGCGCCTGGAGGCACACCACTGACGTATGCTGAGACTGTATAAAATACGAAAATAGTGTGCCCTTGAAGATATATGAAGACAAAAGAACGTTGCAATTGCATGCTGTGAATTTTCAGAAGATTCATGCATCGAACCGATACTTGCTGCACTGCTTGTCTCAACTGCCATGGCAGCCACACTATATTGGTGCACCACAAAGACATTCACAAACGGAAAAACAACCAGCAGTACCAAATGTGGAGAGTCAGTTCGACAGGCACCAGCTAAGTCAGGACAAATCAACTAAGTCTGCCTCCAAGAGTAGAACAAAACGAAGGTGATCGAGCAGTTATTTCGTTAGACATCCAATCAAATATGTAACAAAGACACCAGTTCCTGTGTTAATGCAATGATGCCAAAATGTATACGAGGTGTCAGCCAAATTGTCGACTGGAAAAATTTGCAGCACACCTCTACTTGTTATTTGTTTCTCAGCTATAAAAACTTTTTCTAGTCAATATTTTATTTAAAATTTTTTTTTTTTGTAAAAAACCTCCGGTAGGGAAGAGCAGCTATGGGATGCTAGATCTTTATTACTATAGTAAAAAAAAATTTACACAAAGTTGGGGATACATTACGACTTTACCCGAACTAATACCAGCGGAAACAATCCTAGGAAAAAACAAAAACCAAGCAGCTAGGCAAAACCAATTCTCAATAAGTTAAGGCTAACTTTTCTCAAAAGAAAGGCCTTACTCAAGATCTCAAGAGATAAGGTCTTACTAAAAAAAACTCAAGGCCTTACTCAAGAGATAAGTCCTTACTCAACAAAAGGAAAGCACCAAGAACTACAAAAACTAACTAACCATATAATCAGACAGCATCTTCCAAGCACAACAAAACAAACCAGCACCGTCCAGCCCCATAAAGACCAAATCCCTGCTGCCAAGACCGTCCTCATCCCCTTAACTTCCCATTATTCGTTAACATTTAGAAAGAATTGAATCCTTGGAGTGAAAAAGAGGCCAGCAAACAAGGCTGGCTAGAATTGTTTAAAAATATATGTGAAATAGTTTATTGTAGTGTCCCTTGGAGTGTAATGTGTGCCTGACACAGGACTTTGGAAATGAAGTGTCCTTGTTACATAGCCAATGAAACCACATCATATTTTGGGCTGCAAACTATACAATAAATGAGATATATCACATAAATTGGGACGCACCATTTATGTGTTTTCTGCTGTTGCAACTTCTGTGTCACATATATAAAACATATAGCTGTTGATAAGATACTTGGATCAAGGGCATGTGTTACAGTTAGTTAGATTTACTCCTTTAAATTGTTTCTTAATAGTTAAGCAAAGTCTGTTGTAAATATTGGTTTTGACTCAATTCATTGTAGCCACGTCAGCTTGACATGTATTTAAAGGCTTGTACAGTATATCAGAGAATTCATTCAATACACATAAATTTCTCAATCATGTGTTCTGCTCTCAGCTTCTCTCTTTCCATTGTTTCATCTTCAATTCTCTGTTTGTCACTTTTCATGGTATCAGAGCATTCTTGAGATCAGTCTCTTTGATTGTTTTTCATTTTGTGTAAGATTCGATTTATCTATATTTGGTTTCTTTAACCACAGATCATCTGAGATTTTCTTTCTTGATCATTAAGAGTGAGCACCTAAGGTGTTTGAAGAAAATCTTCTGAATACTCTTGAGACATGGCTGGACCAAATAGTTCAGATCCTTATTACCTTCATCCATCTTATCATCCAAGGATGATATTGGTGTCCAAAGAGTTTACTGGTAAGAGTTTTTCTTCATGGCGAAGAGGGATGTTGATTGCTTTATCAGCCAAAAATAAGCTTGGCTTCATTGATGGAACATACAAGAAGCCTGCAGAAACTTCAGCAGATTTCTCTAAGTGGCGAAGATGCAATGACATGGTAATTTCTTGGTTCCTTAACGTTCTTGAGAAAGATATTGCTAAAAGTGTGATATATGTGGATTCAGCCCAAGATGTGTGGAAGGAATTGAATGATAGATATGGTCAAGCAAATGGACCTAAGCTGTTTCAATTGCAGAAAGAAATGTGCTCGATCTCTCAAGGCTCAAGTGATATTGCTGGTTATTTCAAATCTTTCAAAAGACATTGGGACGAGTTGAATTATGTCATCTCCTTGCCAATGTGCACATGTAATGCCTCTGCAGCTCTAGCTAAATATGAGCAAGATCAGAAATTGATGCAGTTCTTGATGGGTTTGAATGAGGAATACAAGACCATCAGAGGGAACCTCTTGATGCTTGAGCCTTTACCAACAATTGCTTAGGCATATTCCATCTTACTTCAGGAGGAGAAACAACGAGAAGTCTCTGCTACAAGTAAATTTCTAGCTGATTTTGCTTCTTTTAATGCAAATAGTTACAAAGGGGGTCAACAACAACATAAACCTCAATACAATTTCAAGATGGAAAGGAATGATTCAAAGAGAACTAATCTGTCTTGCAAGTATTGTAAGAAACCAGGACACACTTATGAGCAATGTTACAAGTTGCTGAACAAAGAGAAGTCTAAAAGGATTGCTGCTAATGTTGAAATTGTGACATATGATGGTGGACAGAACAAGCTGCAGAACTCAGCTTGTGTATTGCCTGGATTCACGCAGGACCAATGTAACCGGTTAATGGTTTTGTTGAGCAACAAGCAGAATGATAAGATTGACACTGAAACTGCTGGTGCGGCTTCGGCGAACTTTGTAGGTAACCTTACTAGTACTTCCATAAATTATGAAGGTTTAGCTACTCGTTTAAGTTGCACTTCACCTTCCTCTTTCAAAACCTGGATCATTGACAGTGGTGCCTCGGACCACATGTGTCATGACTTGAGTCTTTTCTTGCAAACCTCCACCCTTGACTCACCATATGTGATTACTTTACCTAATGACATGAAATTTAAAGTGTCTTTTAATTGGATCTGTTAGAGTCCTCCCACAGATCATTCTTGAAAATGTGCTATATGTCCTTCATTTTCACTATAATCTGTTGTCCATTCATAAACTGATTGCTCAGTTCAACTGTCAAGTCACTTTCACCATCCATTCTTGCTTTATGCAGGGCCCTTCAATGAAGAGGCCTGTGGTTCTTGGTGAAGCAAGATCAGGACTTGTTACATGCTGCTCTTACTGTGCCTGATATTTCCAGTTTTGATTTCCTTTCTGTTTCCTCTGTAGCCTCAGAAATTTTACATGATGATTCTATATCTTGTAATGTCAGTTCATGTCATCCTATAGTACTTTGGCATAATAAACTTGGTCATTTTCCATTTAATAAAATCAAAGCTTTACCTGTATTTCCTAATGATGTTGATAAGAATATGACATTTTCTGCTCCTTGTGATGTGTGTCCAAAAGCTAGGCAACATAGACTTCCTTTTCCCCACAGTCATATACATACCTCAGCTATTTTTGACCTTGTTCACCTTGACATATGGGGGCCCTATCATGTGAGGCTTACAATGGTTTTGCTTACTTTCGTACTATAGTAGATGACTATAGCAGATGTACATGGACACATCTTTTGAGTAGCAAAAGTAATGCCCTGGATCTTATAAAATCTTTTCTCAACATGGTTGAAACCCAATTTCAAAAAAAGGTCAAAGCTTTTCGTTCAGACAATGCTCTTGAACTAGGATTGAGCAAAGATGCTACTGCCCTATTTCTTTCAAAGGGAATCATTCATCAAACTAGTTGCACTGACACACCCCAACAAAATGGCATTGTTGAACGGAAACACAAACATCTATTGGAGACCTCCCGAGCCATTTTATTTCAATCCGGCCTTCCAATCAAATATTGGGGTGAATGTGTGCTCACAGCTACCTACCTCATCAATAAGTTTCCTTCCAAAGTTTTACATGGTTCTACTCCACATGAAGTCTTGTTTGGTATGCCACCTTCCTTTGACAATTTGAGGAGTTTTGGTTGTTTGTGTTAGGTATCCACTCTTAAGAGGGGAAGAGACAAATTTCAACCTACGGCATCTCCTTGTGTGTTCCTAGGTTATCCTTTTGGTAAAAAGGCTTACAAACTTTTGAACCTTGAAACCAAGCAAATAGTTATTTCTAGAGATGTAACCTTCTTTGAACACATATTTCCCTATAAACAATCTACCAATCCCATTTCTTCTGTTCCCTTATTTATCTCTCCTTCATATCCTGCTGATGTTGACACTTCACCTACTGCAAACCCCACTCCTAGCCATCCTGTTGGTGTTGACATTTCACCTACTACAGATTTCACTTCTTCACCTAATGCAGACCTCATTTCTGCTCAACCAACACAGCACAGTCCATTATATTTACCTCAGTCCTCACCTCAACCAATTCAGTCAAACCATAGAAGATCTTCCCGGGTTCACAATCCTCCTTCTTATTTGAAGGATTATGTTTGTCATAATGCTTGCATCTGTCCTGCTACTGAGTCATTCTGTTTTCATACAATCACTTCAAATGACAGTTCATTACACTCATTTTGTTTCTCTTCTCTTTCTCTACAAAATCAAAATTTTTTAAGTGCAATTGAACATGTTTCTGAACCTTTCACATATGAGGAGGCTGCTAGTCTGCCTGTTTGGCAAGAGGCCATGGAGAAAGAGTTTGATGCTCTGCATACTAATCACACCTGGGAACTCACTGCTTTGCCTCATGGTAAGAAACCAATTCATTCCAAGTGGGTATATAAGGTGAAACACAGAGCTGATGGTACTATTGAAAGATGTAAAGCTCGTTTGGTGATAATGGGGAACACTAAAAAAGAAGGGATAGATTATCATGAAACCTTCTCCCCAGTTGTGAATCTTACAACAATAAGAGCCTTGTTAGTAGTTGCAGTCAAGAAATAGTGGCCATTGCATCAATTAGATGTTAATAATGCCTTCTTACATGGGGATTTAGATGAAGATATTTACATGACCCCACCTAAAGGGCTGGTTCTTACTCAATCAGGACTTGTTTGCAAACTCAAAAAGTCTCTATATGGCCTCAAACAAGCCTCTAGACAATGGTATGCGAAGTTAGCTGATACTTTGAGATTGGAGGGGTACCAAAGCTCTAAAAATGACTACTCTTTGTTTGTAAAGAGAATGGGAACTTCTATTGTGTTCGTGGTTGTTTATGTAGATGACATTATAGTCACAGGGAATGAAGTCAATGAGATTATACACTTGAAACAAGTGCTGGACAAATCATTCAAGATCAAAGACCTTGGGGAGTTACATTACTTCCTTGGTCTCGAGATTCTTAGAGAACACAATGGGATTATTCTCACTCAGCAAAAATTTGCCAAGGATTTACTTTCTGATTTCAATTGTTCCAAGATGTCTCCCACCTCTACTCCCCTGCCTGGACAAGTTCGACTCAAACTTGGTGCGGGTGATCCCATAGTTGATCCCAGTATATACAGAAGATTGGTTGGCAAATTAAACTATTTGACACACACTAGACCTGATTTGGCTTTTGTTGTCCAGCACCTAAGTCAATTTATGCAGGATCCTCGCTTTCCACATTATGAGGCAGCTATGCATACTCTTCGATATATCAAAACCAATCCCAACCAGGGTCTTTTCTTCAATACCAGTACTTCATATGCTTTGCAGGCATTTTGCGATTCAGATTGGGCTGCCTGCCCTAGCTCCAGGAGATCCATCAGTGGTTATTTCATTTCTTTAGGAGGTTCTCCAATCTCTTGGAAATCTAAGAAACAAGTTACCGTTGCGCTCTCTTCAGCTGAAGCAGAGTATAGATCAATGAAGCGAGTAACTGCTGAGCTCGCTTGATTGACAAGGCTATTACCTGAATTATCTGTGGAATCCATTACTCCTGTTCCCTTGAAGTGTGACAGTTTATCTGCTATCCATATTGCTCGCAACCCAGTGTTTCATGAGCGTACGAAACACATCGAATTAGATTTTCATTTTGTGCGGGAGAAACTGCAAGATGGTTTGATCAGTCTTTCATATCAACCTACAAAAGAGCAGCTCGCAGATATGTTCACAAAGAATTTAAACCCCAAGCAACATCATTACTTACTTGGCAAGTTGGGGGTGTCCAATTCTCTCCACCCTCCAACTTGAGGGGGGATGTTGGAGTTAGTTAGATTTACTCCTGTAAATCGTTTCTTAATAGTTTAGCAAAGTCTGTTGTAAATATTGGTTTTGACTCAATTCATTGTAGCCACGTCAGCTTGACATGTATTTAAAGGCTTGTACTGTACATCAGAGAATTCATTAATTCAATACACATAAATTTCTCAATCATGTGTTCTGCTCTCATCTTCTCTCTTTCCATTGTTTCATCTTCAATTCTCTGTTTGTAACTTTTCAGTATTCAAGTATAGCGCAGTACTAGAAGCAGCCCTAGCTTTGGGGCCGGAGGCAATCAATTTTGTCTCAAGTAACCCTAGTCTGTTTTTCTGTTCGCTCCTATCAGATGCTATAGCACCTAGGTTTTCTTCTGTTTGCTTGTTTAAACTAAATATGACTGATACTGACTTTAGATCGAAGTTTGGACCTACATCTCAATGAACAAGGACTACCGAAGAGGAAGTTCAGGTGGGTTAAAAAAACCGAAGGCAAAGCCAAGCAGAAAAAATTACATGCAAAGAAAGGAAAACATGTAATTCACGGAACTAATGCTGGCAAGGTGATTTGATTTGTGCATTCTAATAATTAGCCCGAAGCACGCATACTATAGCAGCCATATATCACATGTGAAGGGTCGTCAATGGTTAAAATCAAGCTTTTATTGGTGGCATCCTTCTGTTAGGGTCCAAGTAATTGCTCTGCAGTAACATCACTTGTAAATGGTTATGCTGAACAGGAGACCCTGTGCTGCTCTCCGACTTAAAGTGTGCCCCAACTGTATCCTTTTAGAGCCCTTCTGGGTAGCGAGGGTAAGGGCGAGGGATGAGTATAACCACCCATCTTCCTTGAGATAAGCGACGCTGCACATCTCGAGGCGATTCACTTATCTCGAGGTAGAGTGAGTGGTTACACCCATCCCTCGCTCCCTAGAATTTCTGATCCTTTTAAGTAGCTTTTCATAGGCCTTAAACCAGTTTATTTGTTTGATCACCTTTCAATTATTCTATCAACAATGCAGATGCTGCACTATAGAGAATTATTTAGCAAGTTGTATGTACATCATATAAACAAATACGAAAAAAAAGGCAGATATAGCGAATTAAATTATATTTTATATATCTCCTCAATATCTTTTGCCAGGCTTCTTCTGTATCAATGCATTTAGGTATCTCCATAAGCCATACTTTGATTTATATTCACATCAGTTCATTTAGTACGTGTGAATCACGTACGTAATAGTTAAGTTAAAATCACCATGGTTTTATCCATCCAACACAAAATCCAGAGGTTTTGTCATTAAATATTTGTCCACATTTATAGACAATTAATTGAGTTTATGAAAGTGGTATTAGTTTTTTCCTCCCCATATTCAAATTGTATTGCATCTATCGTGCTTCTATTTAAATTACAATGAGGCTAGAGAATCAGTTTTGCAATTATGTTCTGCAATCAGGCACTACACCAAATTAGCATATTTATAACAACTCTCAAAACAACAACACTTTTGAGCTGTTACAATCCACCAAACAATTTCAAGTCAAAATTAAATTTAGTAAAAAAAAATGAAAAATAGTTAGACAAAAAACAGTGATACAATAAATTGGATTTCCATTAATAGTATCACTTGTATGACCATACTATTCATGTGATACAATTATTATATCACTTTGTTTGTGAAAATGTGTAAAATTGCTTTGTGATTGTTATAGCTTAAAAGTGTTACTATTTTGGGGGTTGTTACAAAAATGTCAATTTAGTGTAGTGAAGATGATGGCATCATCAGAGGAGGTTTTTTACAACCTCGAGATACACATAAACACTTTGGAAATTTCATAATTATTTCAAGATCATGCCAATTCACCCTTATTGCAAAACTTGGTTTCCTAGTATTTTCGATAAATAAATATCCACTGAGAATATCCATGAATATGAGCAATCTGATTTTTATTTTCTTCATTTTTTATTGATAGAAACGCGGTAGTCCATAGATCTGTAATTAGTTGAAAAGGGTGAAGATTGGGGAGCTATTCACATGAAGATCGTGATAACTGAAAAACTCTTCAGAATGAAGTGTTGCCAAACGTAGGTTATTTTGTTTAAATTTCGTATTATCTTATTCTTATTTGCATTGATGTGCACAATATGGTAGACCAACCTTCTTCGTTGTATTTATTTTTAAGCTCTTGACAACGATATCAAAAGAGATGTGTAGAATCTTTAGAGCTAAACTAATAATCCTAGTTTCTCATCACAGGCAGCGAAAACCCCCCGGAAAGCTAAGGGCATTACCTTGAAAGGTTGATGTTCTTTCTGTATAAGAGGTCCACCGTAGATGCCGTAAGAAACAAATTTAGTTTTTGTTGAGTTGAGCTGTACCAGATTTTAGGCAAATAAACTCAATAAATAATTTTCAACTATATTTGAGACGGTGCATGCATTTGCTCCTTGCTAACTGCGGAAGCTTCATGGAAGTCTCAGCTGATTAAGAACAGGTTTGGAAAAATGCATGAAATTGTATTTTTTTTATTGTTGTTGTAAGAAATGGCAGATAAGCCAGTCGAAACATCTTAGTTCCATACATTTATCATTTAGGTTTCATTACAATAATTAAGGCATTTTTCAAGAAAACATTTCCTTGAAAAAATCAATTTTTTGTTGAAAAAAATACATTTAACAAGGAAAAAAAAAATCTTTACTAGGTTCGTGGATGCATCCCCGTTGCTAAAGAGTTTTACCAAGAAATTTAATTTTTGTTGATAAAACGGTTGATAAGTCAAGGAAATATGGTGCTGGTAATACTGACAACTACTAAGGAAATTTGTTGGTAAAAATCAAATATCTTTACCAACAAACTATTTTGTTGCAAAAAAACTTTTAATTACGTGTGATTTTTTTCTCAAAAAAAACTTAGTATCATTAATGAAAATTATTGTGGGAAAATGTAACTATCTTTCCTGACTTGTAGTAAAATCTATTGCAATCTTTACCATTTCAGCTATTTGAATAATTGTATTGTGTGAAGCAACTTTATAGCTTATTAAATCAAATTAATCTTTTTTTGCAATAAAAAAAATCATTGCTACGTATATAATAGGGACCAATAAATAATATTTCGTCACTATAAATTAGGACTAAATATTTTAACGACTATAAGTTGTATGTGAAATATTTACCACTTTTAGCAATGAAGAGAAATCCACAATAATACCAGTATAATTAGCAACGTAATACTAATAACATTTCATTGCTAGATATGTTATTAAAATTGATTATATCCCCAATTATATAAAATTAAACTATTGTAAATAAGAAAACGAGCCTTAGAAAGAAATAAAATTCATGTAATTTTTTTTTCAATCTTTAGCAATGAAAAATCGTTGTCTATAATATTAGAATTATCAATAAAATAATATTTTATTGTTAAAGAAATGTTATTCGATTTTCAAATGACATATATCATTGCTACTAATAAAAAAATTTAACGAAATAATATTTTGCCATTGTAAAGAAGTTTGGAGGTTTAAATATAAATAAATTTTCGCGAAAAAAATTTAATTATAAGTAACCAAACAAATCATTTTCTCATTCTTCTTCTTTCTTTTTTCTTTTTTCAAGAGATCATTCTTTTACTAAACCTAAATAAAAAAGGTTTTGTAAAAAGTATCATAATTGTTTTTTTCTATTTAAAAGCATGGGTGTTGGTCGATAGTTGATTATCGTCACTCAAGCTTGTTTCAAAAATCCAATTGAGTGTTTTCACAATAGATTTTTTGCTTCGCATGTAATGCATATGACTCTGAAGCATAGCTAATTAATAGTCTATTTTTTATCTTTATAAAAAATTTAATTTAGTACAATTAGTAGTTGAACTTAAAGCCCTCAATCAAACAACATTACTACAGTCAAGGCTTTTGTCAACGAAATTTTCTTCCTTTGAAAAAAACACACTTTTAGTTGGGGAAAAAATCTGTACCAACAAAAAATTTGTCTCTGAATTCCTTGAAATATCCTTGTCTAATATTTTTGCAATGAAATAAAAATAATTGCAAATAAATAAATATATTTGTTGTCACATAGTTCAACAATTTCCAATGAAACAATAATGAATTAATGAGCTTTATTGAGAAATAAATTTTCATTGAAATGATTATTAGTTTTTACCAATAAGGTTGTAATTATCAACAAAATTAGTTTTCATTACTATAGAGATGCTATTAAAATAGATGTTGTTTCTAACAAAAAAAAAATTGTTGCCGATAGTATACCAAATTTTGTCGGTATAAAATAGTTGGTGAGCTTTAACAAAAAATAGATTTTAAGTAATTATACTTTTTATGGAGTTGCTACGTGTACCAAATTATTTGACTCAATGCCCCGACTTTATTTTTTAGATTTAGCTTTTAAAAATTGCTTGATGTAACCAACTACATTTTATTAATAAACAACTCTAATTAATTGCTAGGAAAATAAGAATACTAATGTTGTTGATTGAGGACTTTGTAGGAAAGATTCTAATAAAGAATTTTTTGATGTAGGATGTTTTTGGGTTTTTAATACAATTTTTTCGAATTTGTTATAATAGTTGCAATAATTTTTTTAATTGATGTACTCGCTTAAATATTCATTTATTTATCTTTAATACATATTGATGAACACATTCTACCATTCTGTACTTTAGATTAGATGCATAGAGAGGAGAGAATTTGATTGCAATGTGGTTTTAGAAGATTTTTTAAGACGTATTTTTTATTTCTATTACACATCCCACCATAGTGTTTACTATTTATTGTAAAACTTGTGACGATGGTTAGTGTGTCTTTGATGTTTGTACACAAATTTAAAAGTAACGAATTTGTGAATGAAGTTTAGTTTTATCGATACATTTCTGTTTATTCTTTAGTGGGAATAAATTGATGCTTATAAATGAGAAAATTTAACCACCAAATGAATTTTATTGATTAATGATAAGTCGGTGTTACATATTTAAGGTTGGTGCAACAAAGTCGAAAAATCCCAAAATGTCGGTGCATCCGAGCCAAATAGTCGGGTACAAACTTTTTATCAGTGAAAACAATTTGTCACCCACAAGGTTATAATTACCATCAAAAAAATTTCCTTTGCTACAGATATTTCATTAAAAAATATATAGTTTCAAACAAAATAAAAAAAAAAAGTTGTCAATAGTGTAACAATTTTCAACGAAATATTACTTTGTTGCTATAAATTAGTAAATGAGCTTTAACAGAAAAAAAAAAAAAAAAAAAAAAACAAAAGGAAAAAATCATCAATCATTATCAACGAATCACATAATTACTAATAATGTGATTATTATCTAGGAAAACATATTTCCCTACTAAAGATAGATGAATAAGTGTTAATATTCTGTTAATAAGGAAAACGATTTGTTGTTAAAATTAATCTTCTTTAGAAACAAAATATTCCATTCCAGATAATGTCATAATTATTAAGGAACTAATATTCTGTGGCCATAAAAAATATTTCGTTGTTAAATCAATTTGGCGGGAAATTAGTTTTGGAGAGAATGTTTCCCGCCACCTATTTAACAATGAAAGTTTCCAACAAAGTATATTTTATTGAAAAAAAAGTAACAAGTTTATAGTTTTCTCAAGGAAATCCATTTGGAGTAGTTTCTTGTCAGAATTTGGTTTGAGTTTGATGTTTCAAGGCTCCATTTTAGATTGGTTAAGTTGGTGGTCTCAAGCTAATCCTTCCCGTTAGGGGGAGTGGTTATGGCATATGGTCTCTCACGTTCTCATGTGGTGTGTGTGGAAAGAAAGAAATAAAAGGGTATTTGAAGGCCTCAACATATTAGAGCACTCTAATTTTCGTTGAAAATTTTTATTGGTAAATGATATATTTCTTGTTGCGTTTTTAAAATGTAAAGGCCTTTGCCACGTTCCCTTTGAGCTTCAGAGAAATATAATTAGAGAATCGATTTTTATTTTTCTGTGTGCTACCTTGTAAGTTCGTTTGCTTCTTCATAGAAGTATCAGAATAGAGAATGGAAAAGGTAAATTAGATGTATTTAGCAATGGCCAGACTATATATTTGTAATTTTGCTGGAATCCAAACCTGAAGTTTTATAGATGTATTTTCCAGTGGTGACCTATTAGTATTGAGCATGTGGACAAGTAACAGTTTAATGCGCACTTATTGTCAACATGCTTAGATGGTATACATCCTAGTTATAAGATCAAGCAGACTTCGTATATGATGTGGCTTGCGTTTAGGGGACAGAACAGGTTGGATATAGCTTGGATATATAGATCCAGTGAGGACCCAAATTATTTTACCACCACCCCAATCCAATCAGATCTTGCCATATCGGCACTCTGTTACAACTACTCGTGTGGAGAATCATCTGGTCTCATTTTCATTTGTGCAAGGTGACCATTTTGTGCAAGCCAATATCAACTGATACAATAGTTTATTTCCTGCACTGCAAACTAGCTACATTTTCAAAGCTTACTCTGCATTTAGATTTGGTACACACACACGAAAACTCCCAGGGCAGAACTAACTTGTAAGATTCAACCTCTTTATCAAAAGCAATTTTTGGATAAACAGGGTGAACAATGTGTACCCCAAATGAACGCTTTAGATGAGGGGAATCTAATAATTTCTTTGTAGCATAGTCTATGTCAGAACCCGCAACTTTACTTTGCAGTTTTGTGACGCTTGTGTTTGATAAGACAAATTCTTAGTGCGAAGGCTCAGTTAAGGCCTGCCATGCTTTCACATGACACCCATATTAGCAACCCGGAAAAATAATGTGCAGCTCAAGTTAGTAACAGTTTGGAAGGAGTAAATGGCCAAATGAATACAAAACTTCTCACAGTAATTATTGAATTAACAAAAACGTGTTTATACTGAAACATGACCGTGACAGAGGCCTATAGTCCCCACTGTTTTCTTTAGAGATTCATATTAAACAAGAATGAGCTTTTGTAAGTAGAAAACTATGAGCTGGAACAAAATCAAGCCTTTAAACTACAAGATACTTGATATCGGACGGAGGATCTCAAATGCAGACTCATCATTGAGGCAGCGTCAATGACCTAAGGTAAACAATCTTTTCTAACTCGTTGCAGAATGTTGGAACATGCGAGAAGTTCTTTGTAAATTTTAGGTGCCTTCACTATTTCCAAGTAATTTCTGCGCCTACTATACGAAGATGTATACACCTCTGGGTTCAACAATGAAGTTTAGGAACGTGAACAGCTGGAGATACTTCTCATTTTTCTCTGCTTCAGCACTGTGAATATAATTACAGGTTGAATAAGGAGTTACCAAGGTGGATGATCATCCTTTGGAGTTTGTGGTGGGACTGGTTTCCAATCAGGTTTCTCATCCCAGTACATGTCATAATATATGTGGCCTGGAGTGTGGTCGGGCACACAGCACCATATACCTACGTAGCGCTTTACGCGGTTCCTGAACTTCTGCTCCCTTGCCTGATTAGGCAGTTAATAAGCTTACAGTCCATACATAATATCAAAGTGTTATATTTAAAATGTCATTACTTTTGAAATGAAACCAAATACTTGCCTTGTCAGGGAAACCTTCAAAGGCATCTTGCATGGAAGAAAACTGTATGACTTTGACATTCTTGAATGTTGAGAATACTGTACGTAACTGTTGGGGGAAGAAAACCTAGAGTCAGTCAGGAAATATCAAATATTCCATCTTTAATATATAGCAGACCTCTGGAAAGGAAATGGCCTTGTCAAGATGTCAAAGACACAAATTAAATTAGAGGTTCCTAAAGCAAAAGCATATTAAGAAGCCTAGCATTTTACTAAATTGTACAAAATATTCTAGATTAATTTATTCATGGTTTAAAGTATTCTTCCATTTAATACTAGATGATTTAGTAAAGATGCTTTTTTGTTAAGAACTAAGAAGATAGAAAGGATTGTTAGTAGATGTTTGTATGGTGGTGATGACTAAAGATTTGACGTCACCTTTTAAAAAAACTACAAATCATGCTTTGTGGGCACATGTTTTAGACATTTGAGAGGGAGAAGGACAATCTTTGGAAGATAGTTTTAGCAGCAAATACAAGTGTAATCATTTGGATTGAATCCCTAAATACCCCACCAACACTGATGGGGCAAGCCTTTGGAGGTGGTATTTCTTACGTCTTCATCCAGAGAATTAGAATGGGTTGGAAATGGGGTGACGCAACCAAGCTTTGGCATGACAAAGAGGGAGAGGGGGAAGGGGGGCGGTGGACCTCTCAAACAGACTATCCAAGGATTTATGGGTTATGCAGTTAAAATGGATAACAAACCCATAACGATCCAAGAGTATTATAAGTTATAATGGGATATATCGGGATATAACGTTACATAACGGAATAGTTTTTTAAATATATTTTTAATACCCCCATAAAGTATTAATGTATTATAGAGTCAAAAAAGTAAATCATGTTCATAATATTAAATTTAAAAAAAAAAAAACATTAATAAAAAACATCTTCCCTTCGTATGAGAATGAGATCCCAACAGAGAGTGCGATCGACTCTTCGTCTTCTTCCCTTCTTCTCTTGTTCTCTATCAAACGGCGCTGTCTGGTTCTTTATTGATTGGCGACGACGAGCTTTGGTCCTTCTTATTTCTTATGAGTCTAGGGTTTTGATTCGATCGAGAATGAAATGGGTGAATTTTTTTTATATATATTAGAACAAAACGTTAAAACGGCGATATTAAAAAAAACGTAATCTCAATAACGGCCATATAACGTTGTTATATCGGAGTTGTGATACCAAAAGGTGATAATACCATAACGTAACGACTCATCCCTGTTAAGCGTTATATTGGAGTTATAACGTCGTTTTAACTGCACAGTGCCAGGATTTGCTTGAGTAGATATTACAAATTGGTCATAGAGTCAGAAAGCCTCGACCCTAAGGTTGGGGACTATGGCGCTGCAAATTTTTTAAACTTGTGTAGCCTAAGACAAGGTAATGGTTGCAGCAGGTTTTGTTCCACATTGCTTAGAAAACCGTTCAACTAAAGACTCTAGTGTGTGAACTTGCACTCTCATTCATGCAAATGCAATATCATAACCCTACCAGTTAGAGACTTAGAAACCAATTAAAATGCTATAAGATAGGTCACATGCCAAAAATAAAGGCTAAGAGTACCTGCTCTTCATTGCTATGCTTTGGAAATCTGAGAACTCCTTGTTGACTAGTTTCGTTGGACAGTTGACAACCTTGGGATCCTCTTTGACAAAGTTGAACATCAAGCCAAGACTCCTTCACCTGCAAACATCAGAATGAAAGAACATTACTGCTAAATCAAGGAGAATGCCAAAAATATTCTCCCTTCAGATCTAGAGTTTATGAAATCCACATACGTGTGATGGAAGTAGTGGATTGTCCAAGAAAGAGTACTCCCTAAAATCAATCTTTGGGCCAAACTCGTCTTCTGGTAGTTCTTTCAACATAACATTTACCTGCAATACACTGTAGTCAACAAAGGCAACAACCAGAATGATTCCTTCCTTTTTAAGGAAAGAAAGTTTTATAGAAGAAAACAAGGATACAAATAAGATGTTCTTGAATGCGCCATTCCACATAATAATAAACATCAAAATCCTTCTTTACGTAAGCCGTCTTCTCTTAAGTAACACAAACAGTTTATTTATTTTTATTTTTAATGCTGTACAATAATATATTAAAGGAAGTCGCATGCTACTGCAAATATTGGAAGAAAAGAACAACCAAAATGCTTCCCCCCATTTCAAGAAAGCATATTGAGATGTGATCTAATCAAAGCCAAGACGAGAAGAATTTGGAAAGAACGGGTTTTGGTGTATGATGTAAAGATATCAAATATCAGTTCTTAAACTGAATGAATCACAGAGAATTATAATTAATTCAAATACACAAGGGAATCCCTACAACTTGGCTTAAGGCTGTGGTTATTTCACGGAAAATTATTTTCATAATTTAAAATTTTTGGTGCTTGTTTCACAGAAAATTATAAATCCTGAAAAAAATTTATTTCAAAAGAGCCTCATGGGAGGAAAATCAACATCCCAGTTTTTAAGGGGATGTCGATTTTCCAAGATTTTCTTATTCTCACAATTTCAACTCTAGAACCACACCACCACAACTAACACCAACATCTTCACCATAGCACAACCACCATGATAATAAAATGGACCAACACCACCGCCGCCACCTCCACCATTACCACCCCACTATTACCACCACCACCATAACACAACCAACGCCGCCACAATCACCCCCCCCCCCCCCCCCCCCCCCACCACCCCGAACCACTACTACTACCACTATAACACAACCACCATGACCACGACCACTACCACCATAACATAACCACCGCCACCCCCACCGCTATAACACAACCACCACCACCACCACCACTAATAACCACTACTACCATCACCATGACACAACCACCATCACCACCCCATCATTACTACCACCACTACTACTATCACTATGACACAACTACCACCACCACCACTATTATCACCACCGTCACCCAACTACCATCACCATGACAACCACCGTCGCCACTGTCATGCTACAACTTACTCTCCACTGCCACCACAACTACTACCACCATGAAAACAACTGTCACCACCGTCATATTACAACTTACTCCCACCACCACCAATGCCACTACAACCACTACCATTTCTATAGCCACATCAACTACAAAATCAACCACCACCTCCCCTTGCCACCAGTCTACACAACTGTTATCGCACAAAAAGAATATTTGGTCATTTGAAAATTACTTTCCATGATAGAACCAAACAACATGAAAAGTTTTAGGGAAAATAAAATCATTGAAATTTTATTTCCAGAATATTTTTTTTCCTAGAATGTTTATTTTCCACAAACCAAATGGAGCCTAAATGCCCGTCAATTTTCAAAGCTACTGTGCACTTGGTATGTTACATTGCTACTTGCCAACACAGTTAAATCAATAATCTAATTATGAAATTGGCAGTGAAGACAACATGCTGGCACTTTTTTTTTTCCTTTCAAAACATGATAAAATGAAGAACATGCTAGAACAGAAGAGACTAGTCGGTTATGGGGACGATAAAAAAACCCAAGTCAGTTGATGTTTCTTTGTAAAGTAATAACTTGAACAACAATTTTCTTCATGCTAGAACCAACATTTAACTTGTTTACTAACTATTTGAGTAGTACCTCAAATACATGATCCAAAGGGCAGAGAAATGGCTGTCTTGTTATCGTCCCATCCAAAACTCCAGGATGTGGAAACCACAATCTATCCAACCTGCACCAAATTGGAGGCATCACCTATTTTTTCGAAAGATAGGGTAAAAGAAAAGGAAAAGTGGAGAGTTAGATTACTGAGTTTTATAAATATTTTTCCAAAAAAAGAATATGATATCATTAATTGCTAAGTGCAGAATAAATAGAACGACATTATTAAATCCAACAAGACTAGTTGTTTATTTACTTTATTTGTTTGATAACATTTCTACATAGGAAAATAAATATTCCATATTTTCACATTCATCCACAGAAATTTATACGAGTATCTAAGCCTCTCTTTCTCCCTTTTCCCCATTTCTTTCAATTTCACTTTTTTCTAGATAGGCGGGAACCTTGGTGTTTGTATATCATTCAAAAAAAATATCAAACACACTGTTCATTGATAATGCAAAATAAGGGCTTACAATGTGAATATCAAATCAAATAGTCAAATTTATGAGAATCTTAGTGTCTGTATCTCATATTGATTCTTCAAAAAGTAAAACTATCAAATTTATGAGCCCTCTTGATAGCATTTTTTAAGTGTTGTCAATGTGATACTTAGCTCAGCCCGGGTTTAAAAAGTTGAGATATATCCTCATTTATCCAAAGATATATCCAAAATTTGATGCACCGATACCATTCATCCACGGATTAGGTGGGAAATAAGTTTGGGATACAAACAACCGTAAATATCTCAAAAAAAAAATTGGATATACTTTTCCAGATTTACCTCTCCGTGAAGTCTTGGATATTAGATAACCAACAATTTGGCGAGACGTGGCACATTCGACTTTTCGCTAATAAAAAAAAACTTATATCTTCCAACATCTAACTTAACAAACTCTCTATAACGCGTCAACAAAGACTTTTTTGCATCCCTTTTAGGGGCCTTGTTGACATGGCAATACAAATCACAATTTTAATAAAATAATGAGGATTGAAATATAATAAAATAAAATTCAAACAAACAATGACTAAATATCTTGATAAATAGTATTTTTGGTGGTTAGGGACCATCTCGTCGAGCGGTCTGGGACAATGGGCGTTGGTTGGCATGTGTCGCGCCCAAGGTGAGCTCTCACTAGTGAGATTATGATAGAGAAATCTCATGTCTTTGATTGGGTACTTTTAGCCCAATCTCTATTTATTTTAATCCTTTGTATTTGATTCATCTGATTTTGACCCCTAGAAGATCAAAAGGTCCAATTAAAACGATAGGCGTATCTCGAGAAAAATCTAATAGTTATTAAAAAAACTTATCTTTCCAATCCCCCATCCACCTCTTTTTTCTTCTTCATCTCTGTGTTCACACCATCAATGCCCCCTTCTCCGCCTCCTCTTCGTCTCTGATTCGCCCCCTCCCTGCCTCTTCTTCCTCTCTAATTTGCCACCCCTTCCCCGCCCATCTCTCCCTCTGTTTCGACAGCATACCACCCTGCAATTTCCCTCCTCCCTGCAAAGGATATAACACATAACAACAATACAATAGACAAGAAGAAATTTCTATTTGAGGGAAAATTTCTAAGTATTATTTCTAGAAAACAAAACCACATTCACAAAAATAAGAAGCCTGATAGGTAATGTTGAAACTCATATAAGTTCATCCTAATTAAACAAGAACAACGCTACTATCATTAGCCCATTGTCCAGCCTCAACATCAGCTTCATTTTCATCCATGTTCTCCCCGAACATTCCCTACAATGATTTTCCCATTGATTTTGGCACCAATAAGGTAACCATGCCCAGACGTTGATAATGCCAAGAGCAATTAGAGGATTCTTCACCCTGATTCCTGCAGGATACCCTGCATCTGGTTTTGGGCTAGATACAAGAACCCGAGTTCGCCCACAATTGCATCAGCTTTACAAAAGTGAAGTGCTGAGATACCATGGTAGGTCGAGCTTAACCTAGCTGAGACTGCTGAACAACAAATGTTGTGGCGTTTGGACTATTGGCAAAAGAATGTAATGCATACATGATACATCACTACATATCCAATTCGATTTTCCTTGAGAGTCCAACAGTGGTAAGGGATTGCTAGAACACATATGAGGGATGTCATGGCAGAGAAGCCAATTATTTGAATTGCAAATCTTCCCATGTGATGGATCAAGAAAACTGTAAACCAGAGGGAGATTGCGGGGTGGTGTGCTATTGAAATAGAGAGGGGGGAAGAAGAGGGGAATTAGAGAGGAAGAGGCAGAAAGGAAGGGCGGGGGGGGGGGGGGGGGGGGGGGGGGGAATGGGATGGCATTGGTGTGAACAGGGAGATGAAGAAGAAGATGGAGGGTGGGGATTGGGAAGATGACTTTCTATAATAACTATTAGATTTTTCTCGAGATACGCTTGTCATTTTAATTGGACCTTTGATTTTCTTTGAGATGAGCTTTCGAGATACAAAAGATTCAATTTTAGCCTTTGATTTGTCAAAGGTATTTTAGTCATCTAAATATGGACATTTTGAAAACAGACGATCATCGCATATTGATCGCTAGTCTGGGAAGAGATTGCAATAGTGATTAATGATGAAGGCAACCCATAAATATCTATTTATGATAGGGTCAAATCATAAATAACCCCAAAAAAGAGTTTCATCTTCAACCTTCAATTTCAATCTCCACTTTTCTCTAAACCTGAACCTTCACACCTTCCATCTCTAAACCTGAACAACCATCGCCAATGTCCTCACCCCACCTCCATCACCTTCCCCCTCCACTCCATCACTGAACCACCACCCCATCCCATTACCATCACCCCCGCCATAATCCACCACCAACTGAACCACCAGTACCTACACTCAACCACCATCAACTTTAATTGAATCAGACCCACAACCGTGCACCTTCAATTGAATCATACACACAACCATCACCATATTCAATTAGCAAACCCCCCCATCACCTTAAATTGAATCAAAGTAGTATTTTAGTAAACTCAAATTGGAAGTATTCACCTTCAATTCAATCAGTTAGCAAATGCACATTCAATAGTTACAAATTACAGGCTCAATACAAAAGTGGGGGGTACCACTAATATTTTAGATACAAATAGGGGCATTTTTTTTATTATATACAGTAAGGGGTTATATGTTTATTTCATTTTCAATGTCTTTACTATGTCATGTGCATGACAACACAAGGTGGTGGTGGATTATTTGGATTTGATTCAAGTAAAGTTGGGGATGGATTCTTATTTGGGTTTGCTTAAGAGGTTCAAATGCACTAGATCAATTCAATTGGAGGTATTCAATGGGTTCAATTGATTCAATCGTAAGTGAAGATGACGACATGTCAGAATCGATTGAACATGGTGATGGTGGCGTTGGAGGTGGTTGCGGGATGGGTCGTGGTTCTGCCGAAGGTGTGGTGAGAGTTGGAAGGTCATGGAGGTGAGGAGGCATGATAGCAGTGATGTTGGTGTTGGCGGTTCATTTTCAAATAAGGAAGAGGTTGAAGATGGATGGGTTGTTTGATGTTCTCGAGATGTGTGGCGACATCTCGAGTATCACGTGGCTATGCTATCATGAGGAAGGGGCAAAATTGTCATTATGAAAGTTCAATAGAGTTCACGTGTAACCAAGGTATGAAATGTAAGGGTCATAACTAGGAGACCAGGGTTGACAGGAATTTGGGGGGGGGGGGGGGGTATATCTTGCATGTTTTTTATTAATCCAGGGGGCGACCTTATTTCGGGACTAATATTGGGGGGGGGGGATACCTCAAAATATCCCAAACATTTTTAAAGGGAATTGACCCAAATGAAGTGCTCAGGACACCAGAAACTAGGGGCACCCAAGTAACTATAATGTTCTTCCTTCTCCCACCCAAGTGATTTATTAACACCAACAACAACCTTCTCTTCTTCGAATAGGTGACAGTGGTCGATCGAGGAAAGAAGTGAGGGGTGGCGATGGCCAATTAACATAGAGGAAAAGGAGGACGAGGATGAGGAAGAGGGAAGGTAGTGGTGACCCTGAGAAGGAATTTGCTCGGGTAAGCAATGCAATTCCTCTTTTTAAAGTGTTGTTTTTGGTTTTAAAGAAATTGTCAAAAAGACAAAAGATGGAGAAATCGGGTGCAAGAAGTGAGAATTTGAAGTCAAATTTTTGGAAATAAGGGTTTGTTTGGTTGCATTGAAAATAGACATGGAAATTAAAACCGTTTTCGTGAATTCAAATCCGAGGCCTCCCCTCAGACTTTGATTCCCATGAGTAGTGGGAAAACAACCTTATTAAGAATCGATTTCTTGTCAGTAGACAACCAAACAAAGGAAATTTACACAACAAGGGAAGTTGATTCCATTTCACAAAGAAAATGACTAACCAACATACCCTAAGTTTATTTGGGAGGAGCAAAAGAATATTTTCCATGGAAAACTAGAGGCTAAGTGGCCAAACCCAATTCTAGGCAGCCAGACTTTAATAGCCACTTTTTGGCTAGGTTTTGGGCTTTTTTCACTTCTACCCCTTCTATAGATAATGTTTGTGGTTGTGTTTTAAAGAGAAGGGGTAAAATTGTAAAAAAACCCCGAGTCTGGCCAAAAAAAGGCTTTAAAGCCTGGCTGCCTAGACAAATTGAAGTGGACAATAGTAAACACGTTAGACATACAACGTCCACTTTGATTGAGTGGCTAACTACACTGAATAGGAAATGACAATCAAAAAACATAAAATTTAACTCCCAAAGAGTGAATGTCGAGAAGTACATACAAGATCTATTTCATTGTATTTTTAGTCTTAAGAACTACTTCAATTTCTTCAAGATGACCCATTCATTGTATCATTAGCTTCCAAGAAGTCACTACGTTTACGACTCCCCAAAATTCCATGGAAAATGTAGGAACACTGAATGCTAGATCTACCTGATATATGATCGCTAAAAAAAATTCATCTCTTGGTAAGGAATCTAAATCTATAATGCTTGGTCTTATTTAACAAAGTGTTTAACTTCCCTTCTTAAGTTTTTATCATCTTTGTCCCTCACCTCAAAACATCCTCTTTTTGTTAGCACGGATAATAGTCTCTTCTCTCTGCGCATGCCATACACTCCTAGCTAGGGTTGCATGTGATAAACAATCAGAATGAATGTTCTCAAAGTTAAACTCATCACAACTCCTTCGCGCGATTGCTTTCATATACTTGTTATCTTCTGAGAGCTTCTTTTGCAGCATTTCACTTCAGCTTCCTCATCGTGAAAGTTTCTGTGCAAGACCTTTCATATCGCAAAACTAGTCATTCTGGTATATCCTAAACCCGCTAACACACAGCCATACATGATCAACAAAGTTAACAATATTTCTATTTTTTTTTAATGAAACATGGAGTGGCTTGATACCATGATGAAAAAAAGAAAACAGGGGAAGCAAACTATTTTTAATGGGCTTTCAGGACTCACCAGTGTACGGTTCAACAAGGAAGCAATGGCAAGTGCTGTCCTTATTTGCTTCATCTGAATAAAATAGGGTTCAAGAACATTGATAAGTTGCAAAATGGATTAGGAAAAAGGGCATTTGACAATAGATTTCAAGATAAGGTGGATACAGGCGTACTTGATAATTTACAACGGCAAAGTGTGACTCGACATTATGCTCTCCATCCAATAACAAATTCTTCGGAATTGAGGGCTTAAATGACAAGAAACCTCCTGCATTAGTTCCATAAGGATGTCAAACTGCAGCATATTGACGTACAAGACAGCAAGTAAAACAAATTTCAGCATAGACCTGATATAGGAGTTATTCACTTCAATCTCAGTCAAAGAGGAAACAATTGTCTCTAAACATGACAAAAACTCGATGAGCTACCATCAATAACCTGAACTAGAAAAGAGAGATTACTTACTCTAAAGACATCAGCGCACAAACCAGAACTTATTTTGTTGCACTCTGTGACCCTTAATATTTCATCAAACCTAAACGGTTCGCTACTGCACCCTTAAAGGCTGCTAGTTGAAGATCTCAGGCACAATGAAGCACAGATTGCTTCACAAACAAATGTGATGGATTGCCATTTTCCTATTTGGAAAAAAAAATCTTGCCAATGGGAAACTTCTTTCTGTGCACTCTTCCTCAAGACAGAATTTTAATAATTAATCTTGCCCATAGAGGTCTCATTGTGAATAATAACGTAGTTTCTTTGCTGAAGACAGAAGTTAACAATTTATAATCTTTCCCATAGAGGACTTACTGTGATTAATAGAGGTAGATATTGAATACCTCAGGAAGAATCGATCACCCGCCTATTTTTCATGTACCAGACCACCAAACTCGTTTGCAAGAAGGTACTTGTTGATTATGGATGTCCACAGCCAGCTGGGAACTCATACGCTCTCTGCATTAGCAACTGGTGCAATCACAACTTTCTGGTTGGATTTTGTGAATAGAAAGAAATGAAAGGGTTTTCAATGGCAAAAAGAAAGAGATGACATTATAAGTAGGGATGCTAAAACCATGTTTTGGTTATGAGGCATTACTTGGGTGGTATGCACAGTACAAGATTATTACTAAGGCGATGGCTAGGAGGTTGAAGTTGTGCTTGGACAGTAATTCGACCGAATCAAGGAGCTTTTGTTAAGGACGCAAATCCTAGATCGCGCGAAGGTTGCAAACGAGTTGGTTGATTCTAGATTGAAGAGTCGATCTCTGGGGTTGTTATGCAGGATTGACATTGAAAAGGCGTATGATCATGTGAACTATGAGTTTGTGTTGTGTATGAGAAATAGGGGTTTGGCAAGAGGTGGATCAAAATTACGTCGATATCACATTTTTCTATCTTGGTGTGTGGTGCTCCAAATGGATTTTTAAAACATCAAGGGGATTCATCATTGACATTTGACATAAAAAAGGCTAGGGAAGGAAAGCCATTCAATCAGCCCCACCCTACATCTAATCCACAAAAAAAACAACTAATCATCATCAAAGCCTATTCCCGATACTTTCGAGGTCGGCTACATAGATTTTAGTTCTCCAAGCAATGCAGTCTTCCCACATATCCTCGCCTAATCAAAACTCAAAGATGCCTTCCTTCACTGCCTTCATCCAAATTTTTAACGGTCGTCCCCTCCGTCTACACTCTCCATTAACTTGCCAATCTAGACATTTTCTAATTGGCGTTGTGCTTGGTCACCTCCGCACATGACCAAACAACGTTAAACACATTTATCTAATTTTGTCCTTTATGGGTGCCTATGCTATTAATGCAATGAATAATCGGCGATTAGTCGTTATGCGGGGTTGGCTCGAATCGCATAGGGTTAACTCGGTTGGCATTAATCGGACACAACAAAATCAACCAAAAATCGGCAAGTCAACGCTTAATCAGCCCGATTGACTTGTCGATTTTTCAGTTTGCATATATAAAAAAAAACTAACTCAATCAGATCTGATCTTTGCAGCTGAAGATTGAAGAAGAAAAAGCGATGACAAAAAGCTGAAGAAGAAGAGACGAAGAACTGAAGAAGAAGAGGTTTGATCTGACCTCGATGGCTTCTTTTCCTCCCTTCAACCGAATCAACCCAAATCAGGTATGTCGACTTGACTCCCTCTCCTCCCGGTGACGGCGAAGAAGCTTTGACTGTCACCACTTCCCTCTTTACATTTCATGCCTTTTTTTTTTTTTTTTTTGCGGTTCCTCTCCACCAGCAAATCTTTTGAGTGTAAAAATGATCATTCCCAGAATGTTTGCCATAATTTCTTAGTTTGTAAATCATCATAATGGTGTTACAATTTCTTATTTGTAAAATCATCCAAAATTTCTTAGTTTGTAAAACCAAGCATACTTGCAGAGATGGTTACTAAGTTTGTAGAATTTTTAATTTTGTAAAAACCAAGCATACTTAGTTTGTAAAACCAAGTATACTAAGCTTGTAATACCAAGCATACATGGGTACTGATTTTTATTGCAGATATACTTTTGTTGCTTTATTTTTTGTTGTTGTTACTTATAACTCTTGACTTTCTGCTCTTATTGCTTGCAGTTCTTGTTGTTAAGGTTATTGTTATCAGTTGTTGCTCTTGCTATCAGTTGTTTTCGCTGCGTTGGTTGTTCGTAAACAAGTCCAAGTAACTATAAGTGTTGCAACCTGCAAAATTAAATTCATTTGATTAATTAGCAAAGTAATATATGACTATGATTACAAATTTACACCATTTTGATTATTTATTTATTTTTGAAATCTATGACTATGATTAAATTTTAAAAATATATGCTTTGAAAAAATTGACCGCATAAATCCGACTTTTCCCAACTATTCCCAACTATTCCTGCTTAATCGTAATGCGGTCATTACGACCGCTTTCCGCATTAACTGCATAGATGGGCGTACACCTAGGTATTTCCTAATTTTTTAATTCCTAATTTTATCCTTACGGGTTTTACCATACATCCACCTTAACATACGCAATTCTGCTACTGCCATCCTATGCATATGTTGTCCCGTAGTAGCCCAACATTCTGAACCGTATAGCATAGCTAGTCGAACAATTGTTTTATAACATTTCCCTTTTAGCCTTGCAGACATTCTTCTACCGCATAATACTCCTGACGTCATTCTCCATTTCATCCAACCAACTTTAATCATATGGTGTACATCTTCTCCAATAGCCCTATTCTTTTGAACTATAGATCCTAGTTATCGAAAAGCCTCACACTCTGGGACCTCCACGCCTTCGATCTCAATTGCATTACTCCTCCCTTGTGATTCACAATTAAAGTTGCACACTAGATACTTTGTCTTCGAATGACTAATTCTAAAACCCTTACTCTCTAAAGTTTCCCGCCACCTATCTAATTTCCGACCTAAACCTTCACTAGTCTCATCAATTAAAACATTATCATCTTCAAATAACATGCACCAATGTACATATTCTTGCAAATGTCTCGTCAACTCATCCATGACCAAAGTTGCATTACTCTATCCTCCACAAAAGGACAACTCACTTTACAACATTTCCCCGACCATAAATATTTCCTCAACCATTCAATTAGTTTTTTTTCATATTGTGGTGGAGCCATGGAGGTTTTTTGCAATTGATTGCCAAGCTCTGTAGACTAGTCTATTGATGACTTTTCAGGTGTCCCTTATGCATAATAGGATTGGATCTTCAGTTTGATGATGATATATTGTTTTTCTTGACCAATGATATGAACCAGGTGACAAGTATATTTTGTTGATTTTTCAAGTTGTGTCCAGGGCTAAAGATAAATTCTCTAAGCATGTTGTGTATAGTGTCGGCAAAGACATGAATGGTGGTATAGAGACAGAGCTGTTGGTGCCCTAGTGGGCATATTGCCAGCTTGCTAAAGATCTGGATCTTCCACTGGGGCAAAGAATAGAGGTAAACATTTATGGTATCCGGAAAGGGAGTTGTTGGGGAAAGACTTGGTGGAAAGCAAAACTCCTTTCGAAAGGGGTCAGATTGGTGCTTATTAGTAGTGTTCTTGCCAAGATGCTTATTCATTTTGTCATTCTAGATGCATGTGTCGGTGTCCAAAAAGATTGAGAGGACGAGTTAGAATCCTTTGTGGGGTGGTAAGGAAGATAAATGAATTCATGCATTGAATTGGGTTGTGGTGCATTCACCCAAAAAGGCAGATGGGTTGGGTATTCGACCTCTTCAGTTGATAAACAAGGCGTTGTTATGTAAGTGAATGTGGAGATACGGTACCTAATGAAATTGTTTATTGAAGACATTTAGTGCAAAGTATGATCCTGTAGGGTCGAATTGGATTTGAAGCACCCGGTATGTTCCGACTAGAAGTGAAAGTTTATCTCCAACCACAAGGATGATTTCTCTTGAGGTGCGGAGATTGTCATGGGGAGAGGGGATAAGGACAAGTTCTAGCATGATGTATGGGTTATGGATGAGATGTTTATAGACAGGTTTCTTATGCTTTTCGCTTTGCTATAGGAAGCGAAGTATGGTGATCAAGTCTAGAAGTCATGATGATGGAATGAAATGGAACTTTTATCAGAGTGTGTGAATTTATCAAGGGTGTAATTGTGTAGAGAAAGGGACATGTGGGGATGGAAGAAAGACAGGGATAGAGGGTTTCTCAGTTCTCTAGGCTGGTGTTGATAACTTTCCAGGGTTAATAAGGATATTGGGAATAGTCTTTTAGGGTTTTAGAGGCCACTAATTACTAATCTCCAAAAATAAGATCCTCATTGCATTGTTCATTGTTCTTTTTTGGTTGAATATAACGGAATATTGAGAATGAAAGCTGAAATATTATATTTGGTATTTGCAGCAGTGATTCAACATCGTGACAACTATATACATCTTCAAACTTGTAAATTGATTGCCACAGCATAGCTAACAAGCTCATTAAGCTCCAAATGATTAATAAAGATCTCACCTGATGAATCATAATATTCTGGTTTATCATAGAAAACCATCGCTTCTCGTAATCGATGACGCTTTCCTTCTGTGCCTCCATACTGAAAAGTTGTATGCACTGCATATGGCTCCAATCTAAGTTGTCGGTACATGGCCTACCAACATAAGAAAACCTTACTGTTATTCCATTTGGAAAACTATATCAAATCTAGACAAAGCATTCTTGCAGTTATTTAAAACCAAGTGAACAAGAATGCAAAACAAACGAGAAATGCCCAATAACTAATTGTTTTAACAATTAAGCAAGAGATCTTACCTGGACAAAATAAGTATGTCCACTGCAAAATATACTTGCAGGCAGAAATCCCAATTTAAGGTTTCCATCAAAAGCATAAACTAGACCACTTTCCTCATCAACAGATGGCCCCAACTGTTTGTGTACTATTTCGTTGAAACCATTCTGATCCCATATTTTTTCATCAGCTAGAAGCATCTCTTTCCATTCTTTTGCCAATTTTTTCGCAGAATCAGTTGGACGCCAGTGAAAAATTCCAATGTTGTAGGCAGCATTCACTACAAAACATAAATGAATGGCTTGAGAAAGAAGAATAAACCAGAGTTTGAAAAAGTAAAAATTAAAATTAAAAAAATAATCAAAATGAAATTGACAATAACCATTACTCTGAGGGAGAAATGTATGAAAGAAAGAGGAACAGAACTGATTTGTATTCACATAGTATATTGAATTAGATGTGGGTATCAAGGGAAAAATAGGTTTACAAAGCAAGTCAAAATGAATCCCTTACTAAGAGTTATAATTCAGAATGTGATGTAGTGATATAAAAGACATACAACTTGTTATTAAAGATCATAACAAACCAACAGGATTGCATATAACATTGGTTTGTACAGGTGCTTGCTAATGGAAAAGAGATGCAAACAAGGATTCCAACTCCTTAAAAACACCTCCAGGGACCTTGGGGTAACCAAGATTTCCCAAAGCAAAGAACTGATGTCAAATATTGCTAGCGGAATGGGTAATGACAATCGAGAAAATGAGTGAATTGCCCAATCCTCGCCAGAAAAGGTGTTAATTGTAAGGAGGGTAATGATGGGTATTTGGGTAATAATTAGGATTTATATTTGTTATTCAATAAGGGGGACTTGAACTCAACACATTAAATTGGGACTTTATTTAAATTAGGGTCAGAGGTTAACTAGGGCCTAAGTCTTACTTTGTGTACATATCACATGATGGACTTTATTAAATTTATTTAAGTTAAAGAGTTTTTTGTTGATTACTTCCGCTGCACTTACAATCAAAATTGGTACAAGAGCAAAGTTTGCTCTTGGCTACAAGATGGTGCAAACTAAGACGATAAGCTATGAAAGAGAGCTTTGAGAAGTTGCAAGATAGAGTTGGCATCCTAACACTCTGCGCTTCAACACCTTTAAGAAAAGATATTGGTGATAGTGAAAAAATGGGACAAGGTAATAGAGATGATGAAGACGTTGGAGAAAGTGAGAAACACCTTGGAAAAAGTCCAACACACAAAAAACCAGATGGCAACAACACGGCACACAAAATCACAACACCATTACAAACCGACTAGCCACCATGTTTTTCAGTACCGAGGCGTTTGGGCCTCTGTGAGGCGAAGCATAGCATGGAGGCGTGATCAAGGCAAAAGCCTCAATAAAGAGGGCATAGAGCTCATTTGTTGAGGGTGCTGCTTCATTGAGAAGAAGCTTAGAGATTGATGTTAAAACCTTTGAAAAGATTCACTTTCAGAAGCTTTAATGACTTCATCTCCCATCTTCATCTCTCTTATTTTTCTTTCTGTTTTAGTTGAAAAAAGTCGTATAAAAAAGAAGTGGTATTGGAATCTTTGGCCTATATGTACAAATAGAAATCGGTTGCATCTTTTTATCATCTATCTCTACCCGGAGTAGAACATAAGCCTAAAAAAAATTTGAAGAGGCCCATTCAGGAACAAGAAATTTACATCGAAATTTTTGTCTTCTTTCTCTATTTTAGGCAGCACGGCAACACCACAATGGTTTTTATTGCACAATTAGGGCAGTCAAACTATATCCTTGAGATTTAAAACAGCCAACTCAGTTACTCATACGCTCATAAGCCATGACTCCGTACGAATTAACTTGTATGCTTCATGACTTTTTACTCGCAATGTCTCATTGCAACATTCTAAGGCGTAACACCTTGAGGCTTTTTGGAACCTCCCTTTTAAACATTGCGACCAGGTGTGCGACACATTGTGCAAATGTCAAAGGGCCAATAAGGCATGCCCGCATCGAACCGATCGGTGGCATGAGGTCACAACGGCCAAGTAGTGCCGGTCTTTTGGGGGTCCTTTATCCTCTACAATGACTCCGTCCTTTTTTTCGGGGGGAGGGGGCTCTCATACTATGTACTAGGTTCTACACTCCTTATGGATGACACTGTTTGACATGACATCAAATCCTCCTTCTCAACCCCCCCCCCCCCCCCCCCCCCCACACCTTGGAAAAAGTCCAACACACCAAAAACCAGATGGCAACAACACGGCACATCAAAATCAACAACACCATTACAAATCGACTAGCCAACCATGTTTTTTCAGTATTGAGGCGTTCGGGCCTCCGTGAGGTGAAGCGTAGCATGGAGGCGTGATCAAGGCAAAAGCCTCAATAAAGAGGGTATAGAGCTCAATTGTGAGGGCGCTACTTCATTGAGAATAAACTTATAGATTAATGTTAAAACCTTTGAAAATATCCACTTTCATAACTTTAATGACTTCATCTCCCATCTTCATCTCTCTTATTTTTCTTTATATTTCTTCTTTCTCTATTTTAGGCAGCACGCAACACAACAATGGTCTTTTATTTGCATAATTTAGGGCAGTCAAACTATATCTTCGAGATTTAAAACAGGCAACTCAGTTACTCATACGCTCATAAGCCATGATTTTGTACGAATTAACTTGTATGCTTCATGACTTTTATTCGCAAGTGTCGCATTGCAACATACTACGGCATACGCTTTGAGGCTTTTTGGGACCTCCCTTTTAAACATTGCGACCAGGTGTGCGACACATTGTGCACATGTCAAAGACCAATAAGGCAAGCCGCATCGATCCGATCGGTGGCATGAGGTTACACGGCCACGTAGTGTTGGTCTTTTGGAGGTCCTTTGTCCTCTACAATGACTCCGTCCTTTTTTTTTGGGGGGAGGGGGTTCTCATACTATGTACTGGTACTACACTCCTTATGGATGTCACTGTTTGACATCAAAACCTCCTTCTCAACACCCCCCCACCCCAATTCCACTTTCTACAACCCCTCTTCCCAGATCCACAGCGTCAAAATCAATTCATTGCACCCAACACCCCCAATAATGTTTGTAACTTACCCATCAGCTATTAACACGACTACCATGCTGGTCTTGATTAAAGCAATTGGCTAAGAAAGAATAATACTTGGAGAAGGCCTAGTTGCCCAGTTTACCTAGGAAGGGAAATGATAATTGTTCTGTATAATCTGCTCCTCCAACCCAATTTGATCCTAAAAATCTGAGAGCCAAACACTTAACAGAGAAGGTATCAGTCTTTGGGTTAAAAAGGAGCAGATCTGAACTTATGAGGGATCAGAAGAACTTCTCAAACCAGCACACCTGCAAGACAGATCTTCTCCACTTATGTCTAAGACGCCACTAACACCACATAACAACATGGGAAGAAGAAGAAGGCGACATACTTGGTGGCCAATGAGATTGATAAGGCCTTGGCATACAAACATTTAATGGGTATTAAAGTTGCTAGGTTGGTGGCATCAAATTGAAAGGTTGTGCTAGTGCTTGGTGGAGTGATTTATGAAAAAGAACGTGAATCATTAAATGTAAGGCGGGTTCGCCCATGGCCATTACAGAATAACTTATTGCAGAAAACCTATGTTCTGATGTTTATGAGAAAGCTCTTTTTGGCAGGTAACAAATTGCAACATGGCTCTAATACAATAGCTGAGTACATAGAAGAACTTTCATTACTTTGCTATTGGTTGAAGCCTCTTGAGATTGAAAAATGGAGAACTTACAGGTATCTGAATGGTTTGCATGTTGAGATTCAAAAGGAACTTACTTTAGATTTGAATAGCGTATCAGAAGCTGAAAGGTTTGGGAAGAAGGCTAAAAGGAAAATTCAAAAAGTTGTTTCCACTATTCCTATTGCTGCAAATTGCCCTGTTGTGATGCCTGCACTATTTAGCTCTAATTTTTTTTATGTCATTGATGTAATCAGATTGCTCACATACTTCGAGATTGCCCAAAACGACACCGCTTACAGAAGGCAAAGTTGAACAAGAGGACTTGCCACCTTGGGCACCTGCATCTGATGAAGTTAGCGAGGAAACAAGTGAGCATCCGTGGCTAATGGGAACACACCTACATTTTAAGCTCGTAGATGAGCTTCTTTTGCTCTGGGTGAATGTGGGTGTTTTAGTAATAAATACAGATTCATTTTGTTGTTATTTCTATTAATAAGTGGACTTCGACCCAACACATTGTTAAACTAGAGATTTTATTTCAATTAGGGTCATGGGATTGAAGTATTATTTTAGCTATAAATAATCTCAATATAAGTTGTATTCATTAGAATTGAAAAGTTATTTCTCAATTTCAGAACTTTGCAAAGTTAAGCTTCTTTAAGTTTGATACTTCGATTAATATCTGTTGCAATTAGCATCAGTAAATTTATCCCTTTTGAAAAGAACTTGGACTGCCAAATGGATAGATGCTTTCATTCATAAACAGGGTTCAAACTGTCAGGGATCTAGATCTAGCACTAAGAGAAGTCTAGGTATATCGGGAAAGTGCCATCATGAGCTCATGAATGTGAAAATTGTTGTCTTAATTCATAGGTAAAACCAGATATGACAAGAAAAACAAGGTCCTGTACATGGAAAACTTAAGTTCTTGTTAAGAGCCACAAAGCAACCAACAGAAAAAAAAAAAAAAAAAAAAAAAAAATCTGAGGAAACATTTAATGCTTTATGTAAAATACGTTACCTTGTTGCCAGATCTCCAAGCTATCATCAACGACTGTTGGTATAACTTGATCGGTTGATGTTAAAACATCTGCTGCAGGAAAACGAGCAAGGTATGGGAGTGGATTCTGTTTTACAAGCAGAAAACATGTCATTTACAAAGAAAACAATCTAGAAAAAAAGGTAATAATAGTAAACATATATAGAATATTACAGCAGAACCATGTTGGGAAGGGGCCTGTCATACCCCTCTCACTTGAGGAGTCTTTTAAAAATTAAAAATAAATAAATAAGTAGAAAAGGTCCTGTTCAACTGTTGTTTGTAAAAATTCTCTCTCAAAAATATTACATGTACCAAGAATATCACTGGAAATATACAAAATTCAGCTACTTTATAAATTGGGATTGTTCTTATGGTTGACTTGTGGGACTCAAGGTGCATGGACTTTACTTGTTGGCTAGTTGAAAGACAGTAAAAGCACCGGAAAAGCTAGTATCCAATCAATTTTTATGATTTACTTTCATTTAGCATATGAAGGATAAGTGGAAACTGGGTTGGACTTCATTGGAATTGCTTAATGTGATTGGTTGCTATTTTTCCCTTCATGACTATGCTTAGTATTGTTGTTGGCTTTCTAAGGAAAAAGGTTTGGTATTGATGGTCTCTTGCTGTGCTTGCTTGGTTGATCATGCTTGATGGGTAGCTTTGTTGTGAACTAGGCCTTGATATTTTCTCTTATGATAGCATTGGCTTCATTTTACATTCACGTTCATGTTACATGGGATCGTCATTTGCATGCATGTGGACTCATTTTATGTTGAGTTCTTCGATTTTTTAGATGACTTTGTGGTGGACAATGGCTTGTGCTATGAATAGTTTTTATTTACAAGGATGACTTCAAGATTAGTGGAATGATGTACCTTGGAGAGGTAAGTACTTCGACATGAAGTAAGGTTAAACCAAGGAAAGCCCTTTTGGCTGATTTTTTGGCAAAGGGAGAAAGCCTATATTGATTACAAAATATTAGATCATTCTATTCAAAATCTTTGTTTGTGCTTTTAGATCGTTTCAACAACTCCTAAATCAATCTGTCCAAAATCTTTGTTTCTGTTTTCAGATCAATTTAACAATTGTTGAATCATCAAGCCCCTTTGATGTGATCTTTGACTTTGGTCAACAAAAATTTTCCTATTGTATTTTATATTTGTGGCCCTTGGGGCTTATTTCTAAAAGTGTCTTAGGGATGAAGGTAGATTGGGACTTCCACGTTGTGTTCTCTACGCCTATAAACAGCCTCATAAGGCTCACGTATAACTTGGTTATTGATTATTGGTAAGGAAATGAAGTTGCGAGAGAGACTTGATTTTCTTCTCTCTTTAGGTGCTTGTTAATCTAGTCCTATAGAAATTCACTTCAAGGCATTCGTTTCAAGATAATCTTCATTGAAGATTCATTTGGAGAAGAAGGGGTAGAGATTCTCCCTTGAACTCATTTACCATGGAAATGAATTCTCCATATCCTTCTACCTAGATATAAGATCCTTTGGTTAGATCTAGCAACTTCCCCATAATCCTTATCCTCCATTAGAAAGTCGGCATCTCATCTTCTTGGGGTTCTAAAACAAACCTCCTTTGAATTATGTTTACATCTTCATTGAAAACCATTGATCTATATTGTCTCACACTACTTGATTTCTGTTATAGTGTGTATCTAGCTGTCAGTGTGTAGTGTGTATCTAGCTGTGTGTGTAGTGTGTATCTAGCTGTCAGTGTGTGTATCTAGCTATTTAAGCCCATGTATCATTTGAGTTTAAGTAAGGAAATGAAGTAATCTCTTATCTCTTTTAACATGGTATCAAAGCCATAATTCGAAGTTCGAAATTTGCAATTTGGTTCTCACCTATTTGATTCTCACCGATCCTTCGAAATTTGCAATTTGCAATTTGGTTCTCAAATCGATCCAGCAAGTCGATCCAGTCCTCCAGACCTCCCATCGATCCAGCCAGTCGATCCAGCCAACGCAGTTGATCGACTCATCCAGTCAATCCAGCCGTCCGATCGCCTCCTTCAGCCAGTCCGATCGTCCGATCGACTCCTCTAGTCAGTCCGATCGACCGATCGACTGATCCAGCCAGTCGACTGCTCCAGTCGATCGACTCCTCCAGTCGATCCCTCCAGAAGATCGGTCCTTCCAGTCGATCGAAGCTTTCAATCGACTCCTCCAGTCGAACCCTCCCATCGACTTCTCCAGTCGATTGCTCCCATCGACTGCTCCCATCGATTCCTCGCAAGCTTTCAATCGACTCCTCGCAAGCTTTCAATCGACTGCTCCCATCGATTGCTCCCATCGACTGCTCCCATCGACTTCTCCAGTCGATTGCTCCCATCGACTTCTCCAGCGAGTCGACCCCTCCCATCGCATTCACCAACCAGTCGACCCATTGAAGCTTCCTGATTTGAAGCTCCAGATTGAAGCTCCCTGATTTGTCAAATTGGTAAAACCCATCCCACAAGGGCCTGTTTGGGGCTATTTGGGCCTGTTTGGAGCCTGTTTGGGGCGATTTGGGCCTGTTTGGTATGGGCCTGTTTGCCTGTTTGTAAAACCCATCCCATATTTGAAGCCTCTTTCCTGATTTCTCTTCATTTTGGTGCTTTGATGAGTCGAAAACGGAGATATATGTCTGGGAGCCAGTCTAATTACAGTGGACACAAAGGAGGCAGCTCACACGGGCTTGAACCTCGCACGCCAGATTCTGATATTATTATTTGCAACTATTGTAAGAATCCTGGTCATACCAAGTTTGACTGTAGAACGCTGCAGTTTAAAAACCGGCAAAAACATTCAGCTCATGTTGCGATCCCTTCTGCTGCTTCTGCCAAATCAGTCCTTATTTCTGCTAATGAGTATGCCCAGTTCTCCAAGTATCAGGAATCACTCAAGTCTTCCTCTACTTCTGTCACAGCGAGTGCCGATTCAGGTAAACCCGATGTTTGTCTTCTCTCATCATCCTCCCAGTGGGTCATTGATTCTGGTGCCACAGATCATATGACAGGTAATTCTAGTCTATTTTCTTCGTTTCAATCAAATGCTTATACTTCTACCGTCACTTTAGCCGATGGGTCACCATCTTGTGTTCGCGGGTCTGGCACCATCAATCCTACCCCTTCGCTATCTCTGTCCTCTGTCTTACATTTACCTAATTTATCCTTTAATTTGCTCTCTGTAAGCCAACTTACTCGTCATCTTAACTGTTGTGTCTCATTTTACCCTGATCATTGTTTAGTTCAGGATCTTATGACGAAGAAGATTATTGGTAAAGGACATGTGTCTGGAGGAGGCCTCTACATTCTTGATACACCGATGCCGAGTTCTGTTGCTTGCTCCAGTGTCATGTCTCCTTTCGAGGCTCATTGTAGGTTAGGTCATCCGTCTCTCCCTCTGCTCAAACAGCTTTGTCCTCAATATAATAAGGTGTCTTCATTAAATTGTGAGTCATGTCAGTTTGCAAAACATCATCGTCTTAGTTCGAGTCCTAGAGTCAATAAACGTGCTAGTGTTCCTTTTGAATTAGTTCATTCTGATGTTTGGGGTCCTTGTCCTATTTTGTCTAAACCTGGGTTTAAGTATTTTGTTACATTTGTGGATGATTATTCTCGTGTTACTTGGTTATACTTGATGAAAAAACGTTCTGAGTTGTATTCCCTGTTTTGTGCGTTTTGTGCTGAAATTAAAACTCAATTTAATGTTTCCATTCGCACCTTGCGAAGTGATAACGCTAAAGAGTATACACAAGCTTTATTTCAGTCTTATATGACTCAGAATGGCATACTTCATGAAACTTCATGTGTTGATACCCCATCCCAAAATGGTGTGGCAGAACGTAAAAACAGACATCTTCTTGAAACAGCACGAGCTCTATTATTTCAAATGCATGTTCCTAAACCTTTTTGGGCCGATGCCGTCTCTACAGCATGTTTTCTCATTAATCGCATGCCTTCCTCTGTTCTTCATGGTGAGATACCTTACAAAATCCTTTTTCCCGATAAGTCATTGTTTCCTATTGACCCGAAGATATTTGGTAGCACTTGTTTTGTTCGGGATGTTCGTCCGCATGTCACTAAATTAGATCCCAAGTCTTTAAAATGTGTCTTCCTTGGTTATTCTCGTCTTCAGAAAGGTTATCGGTGTTATTGTCCCACTCTTCACAAGTATCTGGTCTCAATTGATGTTACCTTCTTGGAAGACACACCTTATTTTCCATCTTTGCCCATTCCCACTCACATGGGGGAGGAGGATGATTTGTTGGTCTATTCTATCACGTCCTCAACACCTGTCCCCGCACCAGCTCCTGTCTCGGACCCAGCTCCTGTCTCGGACCCAGCTCCAGTCCAGCCTCCTATTATTCAGGTTTACTCCAGGCGTCTACCTCTTGACTCATGTCCTGCACCTGATCCTTCGTCATCAGATCCAGTCCCGAACAATGATCTTCCAATTGCCTTACGAAAAGGTAAACGACAGTGTGCTTATCCTATTTCTTCATTTGTTTCTTATACTAATTTGTCGCCTTCCTCGTGTTCTTTTATTGCTTCCCTTGATTCTACCTCTATTCCTAAAACTGTCCGTGAAGCCATATCTCATCCTGGTTGGCAGACTGCAATGATAGAGGAGATGAATGCTTTAGATGACAATGGTACTTGGGACTTGGTCGATTTACCTTCAGGAAAAAGGGCTATCGGGTGCAAATGGGTCTTCGCAGTTAAGGTCAATCCGGATGGGTCAGTCGCTCGATTGAAAGCACGTCTTGTTGCTAAGGGCTATGCTCAAACCTATGGGGTGGATTACTCTGACACTTTTTCTCCTGTTGCAAAGTTGACCTCTGTTCGGTTATTCATTTCCATGGCTGCTTCCCATCATTGGCCTTTACATCAGCTTGATATCAAGAATGCTTTTCTTCATGGTGATCTTCAGGAGGAGGTGTATATGGCGCAACCTCCTGGTTTTGTTGCTCAGGGGGAGTCAGGGCGAGTTTGTCGTCTTCGAAAATCTTTATATGGTTTGAAACAGAGTCCTCGTGCTTGGTTTGGAAAGTTTAGTCAGGCTGTTGAGAAATTTGGTATGATGAAAAGCAAGTCTGACCATTCTGTATTCTACAAACGATCAACAACTGGTATCATTCTGTTAGTGGTGTATGTGGATGACATTGTAATTACTGGGAATGATACGAGAGGAATCTCATCTCTTAAATCTTTCCTTCATACTCAGTTTCACACGAAGGATTTGGGAGAGTTAAAGTATTTCTTAGGAGTTGAGGTCACTCGGAGTAAACGAGGTATCTTTCTATCTCAGAGAAAATATGTTCTTGACCTATTAACTGAGACAGGTAAATTGGGAGCAAAGCCCTGTAGTGCTCCTATGCCTCCAAATGTGCAACTTACCGATGTTGGGGAACCATTTGCAGATCCTGAAAGATATCGAAGGTTGGTTGGGAAGTTGAATTACCTTACCGTGACTCGTCCAGATATTGCATACTCAGTCAGTGTTGTCAGTCAGTTTCTGTCATCTCCGACAATTCATCATTGGGCAGCGTTAAAGCAGATTTTGGGTTACTTGAAAGGAGCACCAGGACGCGGTATCGTGTATGAAAATCACGGGCACACTCATATTGAATGTTTCTCAGATGCTGATTGGGCAGGTTCCAAAATGGATAGAAGATCCACTTCAGGTTATTGTATATTTGTTGGTGGGAATTTGGTTTCATGGAAGAGTAAGAAGCAAACAGTTGTGTCACGATCCAGTGCAGAGTCTGAATATAGGGCTATGGCACAGTCTGCGTGTGAGATAATGTGGATATATCAGCTCTTGACTGAAGTAGGCCTTAAAGCTACAGTACCAGCGAAATTGTGGTGTGACAACCAAGCTGCTCTTCATATTGCTTCTAATCCTGTGTTTCATGAACGGACTAAGCACATTGAAATTGATTGTCATTTCATTCGTGAGAAAATTCAACAAGGCTTGATTTCTACTGGATATGTGAAAACTGGAGAACAACTAGGGGACATCTTCACGAAAGCTTTAAATGGGGTTCGGGTTAACTATCTTTGTAACAAGCTGGGCATGATTAACATTTATGCTCCAGCTTGAGGGGGAGTGTTATAGTGTGTATCTAGCTGTCAGTGTGTAGTGTGTATCTAGCTGTGTGTGTAGTGTGTATCTAGCTGTCAGTGTGTGTATCTAGCTATTTAAGCCCATGTATCATTTGAGTTTAAGTAAGGAAATGAAGTAATCTCTTATCTCTTTTAACAATTTCCATTGTCCATTTTCTAAGTGACAATCAACCAAATTTAGCCTACATCAGTCGTGTAACTTAAATGATTGATGCTTCTTCCTTTTTTTCGCTTCACTTCTGCATCTGCTATTTATGTTGTGGTTCTTGCTATTACCCACTCGCATATTTCAGTCCGACACTTCTTCGGGTATTTGTAATTTCCATCTATGTTATTGAATAGTAAAAATCCCACCAAACCAATAATAGTAGGCTTAAGTTTTAAGAAGATGATGGATTGACATATCCAATAGAAATAATAAGTAATATCAACAAGACATACCTTCAACCAAACCATGTCCGTGTCACACATTAGCAGTTCGTAGCCAAAAGGCAGCATGGCATCTATCAAAATAACTTTTTCTCTCCCCATTTTGTGAAATGTTGGTGAGCCCCAACCAACATCAGCCGTGCTCATGTGACTTTCCATATCAAAAACAGGCACACCTTTCCAATACAAAGCCTCCAAAAGTTTGACGTCCATTGCACCTATAACATCAATTTCAATTAATTCAGAAAAATGAAGAGATGATATAACAGAATGACTGAATTTTGAGAATAAAAGTATTTTGCAGCAAAAAAACGTGCATGTGCACACAATGACACAAACACACAGACATACACATAAAACAAAACAAGACACATTTAGACATGCCAGAACACTTAGGAGTAACATAATTCAGGTTCCAAGGAATTACCTACAAGAAGATTAGACACGCCAAGATCAGTCAAGTGCTTAACCCAATTCAGAATAAAATCCATGAATGCATAGTTTCCGAAAGTCACAATTATGACATTATCTTTCACCCTACTTTCCACCATAGCTTTGGTCAGTCGAAAGACCTTCATTGGTGGCATCTTTGTACCAGGAGATGGAGCCTCCCATATTGGCCTGGTAAATACACTTAGAGGTATTGATGAAGGAGCTAATCTTCCACTCTTTGTGATAGGACGAGAAATATTTACAGCAGGACCAGCCTGAGAAGAGTCTCCTTCTGGAAAAAGTCCAAAATGAGGTTAAATGTCAAAACCAGAGGAATTAGAATAAAACACAAGTGTGCCTAGATAAAAAAAAAATAATAAATAAAAAAATACTGCAATGGCAATATTGATTCTGCACAAGTAATTTTAAATCTCACCAAAATACTCATTTTGTAAAGTTATACTTTACAATGACAAACAAATATTTCTAACTATGCCAAAGCAGATTGTACTTTATGTGCATAGATTTTGCAACTTTTGTTTACTTTACTTGCTAGAGAAAGAAGATCCCATCTTATGTTGGTAGAATCACAAAAAAGGCTTTGTTTTTGGTTTACACCATCAACAAGGATAGACTAGGAATCAGTAAGTCCTAATAGTGCCATGTGGCAATATTCACCATGTCAAACTATCTGGAAAGGTGTTAGTATTCCAAACTGTATATGCAGAAACATGCTCGAGTTAATGAATATGCATAAAAAGTAAATGACATATGGTAAGACACTAAGACACAACATTTATACGTACTCACAATTTTAACTAATAATGGCAATATGTTCCATAATCAGCGACTATCTACAAAGAGAATCAAAATGCCAATATAGTAAAAGAAGTTACAAGACCAGAAGTGAAATAAGACCAAATGCACGGGAAGATTACCTACAAACTAACTTGGGGGAGATCCACCAAGCAGGAAACACTTAAGATCAAACATGTGATGTGCAATTTTTAGAGAAAATATACCAACAGAAAACAAAATCAAGTACCAACTCTGCATTATAAGTCAAAACCATGTTAAGCAAGCTTACCCTAGTAGAGACAACAAATGTTGAGTGGGAAAACTTAGAATTGTAGGTGAATTTGAATTGAATTGAAAATTATTTGATCAAATGAGATACTTCAATATCATGAATTAAACAACACTCCAGCCAGAAAATGAGTCAACTAAAACAGTTTAGAATGAAAGAGATATACTCACGTGAAGAGGAAGGGGAAATGGAGGAGGAGGACCACCCAGTAGCTGTGAAGACAGGAGGTTTACCGCCATAAATGGCGGAGAATACATAGAGAGATGAGAAGATGATACCGATGAGTACAGTAGCGTAGATCGTCAAGAAAAGAGGCTTTGAATTGGCTAGTTCCTTGAAGGGGTGATTCCAAGAAACCATTTTTTGCACTGCCTGCTGCTTTGAACTGAAATTGGATCCACCCTTAACCAAATAGATAGATTTGAAAGAGAGTTACTGTGTATTTAATCTCTCTTCTTGCTGATTTTCACTAGTGTACGGCCATGTGATGAAGACCGAGCTAGTTCATACCCCCCTGTAGCACAACATTAGAATTGGTTCCACCATTAAAACATTATGAAGCATAAAAGTGAAGAAGCATCCACTCTTGTAAACCCCCTCTCATAAAACCATACAAAAAATACTAACATAGTGCATTTCCTTTCTAGCTCTACATCATTCAGAACTCATTAATACGACTCAAACGATGAATCAAAGAGAAATCTTGTACAAATTCTACTGTAGCAAAACAAAGTAGGCCATGTTTTTTATGCATACATGATCAAATGTGTTTAATTTCAGGTGCAATCTTTCAAATGCTTCATCTGAAATACAAAAAAATAGTTTATAATTGTGTAATCTCTCGTACGCATGAAATAATTTTATTTCAGATTCATCATCATCATCATCAAAGCCCATTCCCGATATTTTCGGAATCGGCTACATGGATTTTAGCTCTCCAAGCAATGCGGTCTTCCCACATCTCCTCGCCGAATTCAAGCTTAAGGATGTCTTCCTTCAATCCAAGTTTTCAAAGGTCGTCCTCTCCGTCTACATCCTCCATTAACTTGCCAATCCAGACATTTTCTAATTGGCGTTGTACTTGGTCTTCTCCACACGTGACCAAACCACGTTAAACGCCTTTCTCTAATTTTGCCCTTTATGGACGCTACACCTACGTATCTCCTAATTCTTTCATTCTTAATTTTATCCTTACAGGTTTTACCATATATTTATCTTCACATACGCATTTTTGCTACCGCCATCCTATGCGTATGGTAGCCAAACATTCTGAACCTTATGGCATGGCTGGTCGAACAATTGTCTAATAACATTTCCCTTTTAACCTTGCAGGCATCATTCTATCGCATAATACTCCTGACACTCTAATGCACCGACTCTCCGGAAAACCCCCGTATCGTGTGTCAAATACGTGTCGGACACGGACACGCGCCCGACACGTATTTGACACGTGGTCAACGGTCAAAATTCGTTGACAGACATTGACACGGCTTGGACACGGCCCAGACATGGTCCAGACTCGGTCCAGACACGGAGTTATATAATCCTCAGCTCAGCTCCTCTTCGATTCAAAGCAAACCCTAAAAAAATAAAAATTTACAGAGAAGAAGGCTTATCGATCGACAGAGGGAGAGGGATCGGCTGAGAGATCGATCGACATCGATCGACAGAGGGAGAGATCGATCGATAAGCCATGAATAAATGTTAACATCATCTGTCCATCAACCCTGCCATGGTGTGTTGAGGAGAGGAAGGAAGAAGGAGAGCGGAGGACGAGAGAGAAGGAGATCTGTTGTGAGAAGGACGAGAGAGAGTGAGAGATCTGCTGTGAGAGATCTCCATGAATATCTTTCCTTATTCAACATTCATTCAAGAACAACAATTGCCTTCATATATATTTTTTCTATTTGCTTTGCATTCAAACCAAAAGATGTTTTAGCAATTTTGGTTGTTCTGAAGTGATGTCATCCCACAGTACAAGTGGGTTTGAGCAATTTTGGTCCACAAATTCTTGAATTTTACCTTGTTCATTGGTGAGAGGACATGGTTAAGCCACATAGGCAAAAAACAGAGATCAGTGGTGATAGCATTCATAACAGGCTCGTATGCAGTGTTATCCAGCTCACGTGGGCTTGCTCTATTGCTTCAAGTGTAATTTGCTCCTACCTTGTCATTGGTTTCCTATTTGAGAAGCTCCTATGAGTTACAAAAAAATATATATTAAAAAAAAATAAGTTTGACCGTGTCGCCGAGTCCTATTTTTTTGAAAATTGCAGAGTCGCCGTGTCGTATCCGTGTCCGACACGACACGCGTATCCGAGTCCGTGCATCATAGTCTTGACATCATTCTCCATTTCGTCACACCAGCTTTAATCCCATGGTCTACATCTTCTCTAATATCCCCATTCTTTTGAATTATAGATCCTAGATATCGAAAAACCTTACACTCTAGGGCCTCAAATCCTTTGATCTAAATTGCATTACTCCTCCCTCGTTATTAACAACCAAAGTTGCACACTAGATATTTTGTCTTCGAACGACTAATTCTAAAACCCTTATTCTCTAAAGTCTCTCGCCACCTATCTAATTTCCAACCTAAACCTTCACTAGTCTCGCAAATTAAGAAAATATCATCTACAAATAACATGCACCAAGGTACATCTTCTTGCAGATGTCTCATCAAATCATCCATGACCAAAGCAAAGAGGTAGGCCGACCCTTGATGTAGTCCTACTGACACTAGGAATTCACTAGATATCCTGCCTACTGAGCGAACACTTGTTACAACCCCTTCATACATATCCTTAACGATATCGACATAACATTGAGACATTTTCTTCCTTCCAAGCACCTACCAAATTAACTCCCTGGAGACCCTATCATAGGTTTTCTCAGATCAATAAAAATCATATGCAAACTCTTACGTTCCTCTCAATATTTTTCTATAATTCGCCTAAGCAAGAAAATGGCCTCTGTAGTAGATTTACCCGGCATAAATCCAAATTGATTCTTCAAACCCGTGGTTAAACTCCTTAGTCTTCGTTCTATAACCCTCTTCCAAAGTTTCATCGTATGACTCATAAGCTTTTATTTCGAATTATACAAAATAATTTGAAATAACAATCTTTTATGGCCCACCACAATCTCGCAAAAGCAAATTTCTAATATTGTTGCTAAAGATGTATTTCATTTCAGATGCAAAAGTTAATCCATTTTAGAGCAAAGCAAAAGAAAAACAATGAAAACTCCAAATGTATGACCATCAATCAGTAAATGTATTGAATCGAAAGTGATCGGATTCCACCAAACTAGCCTATCAAAATCAAAAAACTTGAACATTTAATTTTGAACTTTTAGCAAGTTTCAGTTGTAATTATCCACTTAATGCACATTCCTTACAAAGTAACAAAGGGACCAATTGACCCACCAATGACCAAATTGTGTAAATCCAAAATACCCATTGATCCTCTTTGCCTAAAACCGTCAACTCACGCATTGGGAAGTCATAAAATCAAATACCTGGTGGGTGTGGATTACTGCTCCACTTCCATCGTGGTTGATTGCAGAAAGACGAAACGTTGGTTGAATTTGTGAGAGAATAGAGGAGATGGAGACAGAAAGTCGTCCTGTGTTGATTCAAGATTGAAGAAGAACCCTAGTCAACGGAGGCGGAAGAAAAGAACTGAAACTCTCGAGGTTGATTGAAGAACTCAAATTCGACGATTCATTGATTGGTTGAGGACCAATGCGACCTTGATCGCAGCGATGGAGAGATTGGAGTGAATAATTTTCTATTGAATGAATTCAGGAAGAAGTGAGGAGGAGTAATGTGGGGTTGGGTAGAGGGAGATTCATTCGTGACAGACAGAGAGATGCATTTAAGCGAAGTCAACTAACGTGACTGAGAGGCAAAGATGGAATCGTTTCGCTCTCAACTAGTGTGTTTGGGAGTAGTAGCTCCCGCGTTATGAGACCGTTGATGGATATGATAACCACACCACCACCAGATTAGATTGATTCTGGATCTGGGATAACATTTTTATTTTAAGCACGCTCAATGAATGCCAAATTGGGCATAATTAGCAAACCAATACGGAGTGCAAGAAGAAGGGTTCTTACTAGGAAGAATATTAGCAAGAAAAAGATACTGCATTTCGGAGTGCAAACCAATACGTAGGAAAAGAAACATAGCTCATGCCTTTGTATATAAACTATGTCAGCTAGTCAATCTTTTCATACACGTGTATCACTGTTTCTTGCTACTAGAAACTAAATTTCTTAATATTAGCAAATTTCAGCTATTTTATTTCTTTGATGATTTACTCGAAAATAAAATAAGTTATCCAATAGTTAATTAATGTAGCATTTTTCTGAATAATAGAGTGCCCGTGAGTTTCTTACAAAGTTGGAAATGTGCACCCTACATGGTGGCATAGACAGTATGAATTACAATTTTAGTTTCATGCAATCTACTCATAATTTGTACTTCAAAGCAACAATTTCAAGCATACAACATATCACTAGTTTGTGATTGTTTTGCTTCTAAACAAAATGTTAAGTAAACAAGTATTAAAATTAATAAATAATGATAATTTCTTCAAGCAAGAAATTTTTTTTTATGATTCCTCCATTTCATGTGATGGTTACATTTGAAGGAGTTTAGCAATTTAAAAAAAGAGCAATGCTAGAGAGCGAGGAAACGGGCGAGGAGAGGGACGTGGCGGGGTGGGAGCCGTCCACCCCGCTCGGGATGCGTGCCGCAATTTTTTGTGCGCGCATCCCGAGCGGGGTGGACGGCTCCCACCCCGCCACGTCCCTCTCCTCGCTCGTTTCCTCGCTGGTTTCCTCGACATTTAGAATTCCCCTTAAAAAAATGTTAGGAGTGACATTATCAGTCTCTTATTTACCACAAGTGGTAGATAGGTTTCATATCATGATATAAAGTTCCAAAGTTTTGCTCCAACCCAGGTTGTTGTTTATTCTCATTGAATAAAGCAAAAACATAACCATCCAACAATTGTTCAGGCTTTGCTGGAGTTTCCTTTGTAAGGACATGTTACTTGAGATTATTATTATTGTAAATTTTGGCATTCTCTATACTTGTAAGAGGTGGATTTCTTGCATTAGGCCAACCAATTTCCCCAATAATAATCTTCAGATTGTTGTTTCCCAATGCCTTCATCGATGTTGCTCGGTAAGCATCAATAGTTGCATCAAACTAATTGTACTAATCCCTACCTTCATCATTAAAAGCTGGAGTAGTTTTTGGAAGAAAGCATTGTCCAAAGTTATATTCACGGGGTCTCTAAACAAGGTGTGGTAAGGGTACACACATTGATCATTAATGAGAATCCTTGAGAGTCCAAATATTTCATGATATCAGTCAAAAGTTGGGTTAGATTTGCTTGAAATACACCTTGTGATGGAGGTATGTCATTCCAAGAATTTTAGTATGAACTACAATTGTAACTTTATCTTCCCTAGGCATGTTTTATACAAACTAGCTTGTAAGTTTTTCATGCCTTGGATAACATATATAGCATTAGGTTTAGGGATTAGTTCATTGTCAGCATTGACCAAAAGGAACCGAACATCATGAAAAGGAGTTGTATTTGTGGTAACCCAATTATCAGCAGCCATTGGGTCATTAGCAAGAGTGATCAGATCTTGGTTTGTTGTATTAATGACAACCACAATGTAAGAACCTCTAAGGGCTTCCAAGACTTCAAGATTTGGTTAAAATAGTCTGACTCTTCAAATGTTTGATCTCTTCGTCAAGTCTATTGCTTGAGTAGGAGGCAGTATGTTATCACCAAACATTCCATAATTAACCTCTAATCGCGTCTTAGCTCCTATAATGTTTTGAAAATTAATAAGTGATTTAGATAACATGCACAATTAACTTAATAATAATAATAATAATAATAATAATAATAATAATAATAATAATAATTGATGATACATCAAAATAGACCGAACGTCACGGCCATACACGTGGCAGAGAACATCCATCACGAGGATATGTCATCTCATCTACTGGGCTGTGCTATTAATACGGTCGAAAATTGGTCAAAAATCGCTATGCGGGGTTGGACCGAAATGCACAGGGTCGACTCAGTTGGCCTTAAGCGGAACCAACAAAATCGGTCAAAAATCGACGAGTCAGCGCTTAATCGGCCCAGCTGACTCGCCGATGTAGTCGGTCTTTATATATGTAAAAAAAAAAAAAAAAATCTAATCGATTTGTCTCTAGTTTTGCTGCCGATTTGGAGCGATGGAGAACTAAAAAAGAAAAAGAGACGACGAAGAAGAAGAGAAGTAGATCTGAATCATCAACTTCTCTTCCTCCCCTCCTTCAACCGAATCATCAAGCCGAAGGGGTTGCTGCTGAATCGATCAATCGAACAGACTACTCGGAGTTCCAAATCAGGTACGCCTTCCCTCTCCTCCCAGTCCCTCTTCAAGTTTCAGAAGGGATGCATTATTTTCTTCTCTTTTTTCCTTTACTGTCATCTTCTTTGTATGTGTCAAAATCGATTCAGCAAGGTTCGGTTTCAGCAACCCCTTCGGCTTGGACAATAAAGGGTTGATCGATTTAGCAAGGACAGTAAAGGGTTGATTGATCAACCGAATCATCAAGAAGAAGGCATGATTTTCTTTTTCTTTTTCTGATGATCAACTGAATCAGCAAGGATAGTAAAGACTTCATTGGATTCTCTTTTTCTTTCACAAATTCTTTATTTTCTTCTCTTTTTTCCTTTACTGTCCTCTTAATTGAAATGGGTATTATTGGTTTTATTTTTGGGTCTCATTTCTGTAAATTGGTATGAGAATAGGTGTAGTGATTAGAGTTGTTTCTATTGCCTGCCAATGTAGATTAGTCCAATTATTATGGAGTTTTTCTTCCAGTTTTGATCTATAAATGAAGAATTTTTCCTAATATCTAGATGTTTGCGTTCTAGAATGATTCATTGTTTTTCAGCTCTTAACCTAATTGGAGTCTGAAAGTCGGAGATTGACTGGACATATTGAAAATACTCCGTACTCACTTGCTACAACTCTATAATGTGCTACTTTTATTGTTGTATACATTTGCTACTGTTGTTGTTTTATTTTTTTTGTTGTTGTTACTTGCAACTCTTGACTTCTTGCTCTTATTGCTTGCAGTTCTTGCTGTTGGGGTTATTGCTATGAGTTGCTGTTGTTGCCATCATTATGTTGCTTTCGTTGTATTGGTTGTTTGTAAACAAGTCCAGGTAACTATAAGTGTTCCAACCTGCAAAATTAAATTCATTTGATTAATTAGTAAAGTAATACATGACTATGATTAGTTGATTACATATTTACACCCTTTTGATTAATTAATTATTTTGTAATCTATGACTATGATTAAATTTTAAAAATATATACTTTGAAAAAATTGTCCGCATAATTCCGCTTAGTCCCGCATAATTATGAAAAATCGTAATGCGGTCCTGACCGCTTTCTGCATTAATTGCATAGCTACTGGGCCAACTCGTAAAACCCAAAAGAATAAAGCCAATCACAGAGGCCCAGACAAGGCCCGCTATAAATAGTTATAATCAAAACCCGAATCCAAGCCCGAACGAATCAAAGCCCAAATCCAAACCCGACACGAGTTCTGTCATAAGAAAGAGGAACGTTGCACCAAAAAGAGTCGTGGAAGGAGTTACGCCTCCACGACGCATCTCCATCAAGGAGAAGACTATTACAAGAAATATCTCCTTCCATTGCGCCTCACATGCTTAAGTCACGCGGAGAATTAACCGCGACCATTATAAAAGGTAGATGGAACATTTGACACAGATATGCAACTTTAAATAGGTTTTGTCCAAATTTACTTCCTTCTTTAAGCAGAGTTGCTGACTTAAGCATCAGTGTGCCTTCGACCGCCAAAAATGTGGTACTTGGCAATCTAACATCTGTTTTGCAGATCAAACTCACAGAGGAACGATTTTTGGATGCATTAATAATAATAATATTATTATTATTATCCTTTAGCAAAGGGATTGCCAGAAAGGACTCCCTAAAATTCAAGCTTGATGTACAAGTCGATAAAGATAAGAATGGAGTTTTACATGCCAAGCTAACATGATTAGAAACAAACATCACGTTAACAAAACATATCTTGCCCAAACTTGTGCCATTGTGTGTCAAGGAATTGATATATATTCTATGGAGAATGTATATCTATCGAAAAACATTTATAAATAAATCAAACTAAACAAATTAATATTAAGTATGGACGATTTCATGAGAAGATTTTGAACCGGATATCTAGGAAACAAAAGTTCACCACAAAAAGTATATTGCAAACTAACTGATACCCGCTAAAGAAAACAAAACATAAATGTTGTGTGAAAATCGTTATACATTGGTTGAGGCTTCTATGGCCAATGATTTTGCAATTGCCACCCACCATATGGATAAACCAAGTAGTATATATAAGATTTTCAAGACAGCCAAATATATTGAAGAAACAATGTTATTCATAATTGATGATATACTGAATCATCCAGTACTCCGCACCGTGCACATGTCATGATGATCAAGCTAGCACGAGCCTCCAAGTAAGCGTTTGCCCCGGTCCAGCCCAAAGGCCAAGAAACAGAGCCCAGATTACTCCAAGCCCACTAAAGTGGGTACCAGGAAGTTGGACCCAATCAGCAAGGCCCTATTAAGCCCGTAGGTCATATGGTTAAGCCCAGTACTCGTAAGATCAAATAAGGCAAGTATCTAGGAGTTTGACCTAAGACAAGCATGCCAGCAACACATTGACTCCTACTAGGAAACAAATATCAGAGAATAAGTTGTGCATGAAATCTCTCCTGCATGGACAACTCTCAACAAGGAAATGATCTCTAACAAATATCTTTCCTTAAACCACGCCACCAAAGGCATAGCCAAACAATGACTCTTGCATGATAAATAGATAAGAAGGTTGAGGAACTATGGTAAACCACAAAACCCCAATTTCAAGCATTACACCTTTTTCACGCTTTGTCTGGCTTTTGAATCAGAGTGTCATTGGCTGCCACAACGGTGGTCTTTGGCTCACGTGTGTCCTTGTGCAGGTCAAGGTCAAGGAAAACGGAAACTAATCCATCATCAAATATGTATGGTTCATCTACAAAAACAAACAATACACAAAGATATCTACACACAATAAGGCATTCATATGATTTAATCATAGAGAAAGAAAATGAGTTTGGACGAGGTGAATGATATCGAATGCTCTGCGTCCTTTTATACTTGCGAAGATGATATTTTTGTTGTTACATTCGAAGTAAATGGGTAAAAGAGGTTGAATCTAACTAAATTCAGTTTAATTGAATTGGTCTAACAATCGGAAAATGACCTTGAAGGCCTACTTTTCGACAATTTAGATTTTAGACCATTTAGATACCACAGTTATGATAATGACTAATTTTTACCTACTTTTCTAATTTTATGACCATAAAGGACTCTTTTTTCTTGACCATGGTTAACTAACAGAGAAAATTATATTTTTTATCCTTTCATAAAAAAACTAAAAATAAAACAATGATTCAACCAAATTTACTACGATGAGGAGGAATGATATCTCCAGTCTCGTTTAATAATGAGGCCATTGTCTTCTCCCTAGATTCATCTCATCTAAATTCATAACTAGACGCTCACATTCACCCAACCTATTATCTATTTCTCCATTTAGGAATCCACTCCAAAGAGTGAAACTCTCCTTTACATCGTTTGAAATTGGAACTAATGTTTACTCATGTAATCCGAACAATTATAACAAGAATTCACCCAAGTGAACAGTGCATGAACAATAAACATCGTCTTCAACCTGATTTTCCATCGCCATTTTGCTTTCCCAATTTAATTCTATTTACATTTAAAACCAAACCCTCCTAAAAATTAGATAAAAATACATAAGCCCTAATATAACTTATTTGAGCGAAAAATGACTTTTAAGGCCTATTTTTCACAAAATCGACAATTTAGATACCGTAGTTGATGTAATGGCTAATTTTTGCCTAATTTTATATTTTTATGACCAACAAGGATTATTTCATTAACCCAGGTTAACTCATAAAATTATATGACGTACCCTTCTTAAACAAATAAAAAACCTAATTTTATACTTTTATAACTAATAAGGACTTTTTTTTTATTAATGATTATATTTTATTTATATTTTGTTATTTTTACTTTTTTTTTAACCTTAACCCTTCCCATTATTTGTAGACAATAGATGATTACAAATAATTTCTTTAACTGTAGTTTGAGCAATTATTTTTTGTCATTTGTTAGCTACAAATGACTGTATTAATATTTTCATCTTAGCATTTTTTATTCATGAATGTTTGTCACTCTAAATGCGTTTGTATTTGACCGGTTGTGAAGGTATATTTGAGTTTGAAGAACTTTTTTTGTTTCAATTAATGGTTGTTTCAATTCTTTGTCATTATTTAGTTTATATGAAATTACCTTATTCAATATTGGTTCTCATTTTACCTATAAGGCTATGATCATGCTATGTGGTTGTGACTAAATAACGACAGAGAATAAAATTTATTACTTTACAGGTACCCATGCATTGAAGAATAGGAAATTAAATTTCAATAGTCAAAAAATTGATTTATTAACTACATTATGGAATAAGAAGCAATGATAACTAAAACTAAATTTCTAATCATCACCAAGAAAGGTAATGCACGGGTGCCTTTAAACTTTTCTAATCAAATTTATGACAAGTTAATCAAATTGATTTTATGAACTAATTAAAACCAAATTTGTAATCATCATTAACTACATTATGAAAAGTTTACCAAACAGTAGCATAATAATTTGATTAACTTGTCGGTCAATGAAAACTTATAAAAAAAGTTAATTTGTTGGTCAAAATTAGAATCATTAATATTGATACCTATCAGCGGAGGGCAAAGATGCATGGTCACGGACACGCGCGTCGTGTCGGACACGGACACGACACGCCGACTCGACAATTTCCCAAAAACTAGGACTCGGAGACACGTCGACACATCATACTATTTTTTTAATAAGTCCTATAAATATAAATTATAATCTAATAAAGTGTCTTTATAGAGTGTCTTCAATACACTCTGAAGACACTCTATTGCAAGAAAAATAAAGTAGAGAAAAAGTATAATAGATAAGAAATAGAGGAGAGAAGAAGCAAATTAGAGAAGAAGAAGAAAAAGAAGCAAAGATTAAGAAGAAGCATAAACTACATCTATGTTTTAGTGGCTTTTTGCCCTATTTGTCTTAAATCACAATTGAAAGAGTCATTCACTTCAGATGAATCAACAACCATTAAATTAGGTGGTTATTTGCAAACATCTAAAAGTAAAAAAAAAATAAAAAAAAGTTGGTTTTCGAGTTTTGACTGTCTCCTGACCAAGTTCAAAGTATATCGAAGGCGTGTCCGACACGTTGACCACATTGACCATGTGTCTCACACCTGTCGACACATTGACAAGTGTCTAACGCGTGTTGGGCGAGTGTCGGTGTCGGATACAAGTCGGACACGGATACGACAAGTTTTTCGAAGAGTCTGTGCTTCCTTGGCAGAGGGTATAAAAAAGTAAAAATAATAAAAATAAAAAAATTGGAATCATTAATAAAATAGTCATTGTTGGTCATAAAAGTATAAAAGTAGGCACAAATTAGCCATTACATCAACTATGATATCTAAATGGTCTATTTTGTGAAGAAGTAGGCCTTAAAAGTCATTTTCTGTATTTTAAGCCTCCTATATTATTCATGAATTTAATTTTCCTATTTTTTATTGCATTTTGAAGAAACTTAAAACGTAATTTATTGATTTAAACCATTTAATAATTAATAGTGTGTGAATAGCATACGTAGCGCACACAAAAATAAATCCGAAATTTTTTGTTAGAAAGAATTGAAATCAACAATATAAATTTTAAAAATTGATGATTAAACACTTCACAATCCACTTGATAAAAATTAAAAAAACCTGATGCGTAATCAAATAGGCGATACACAAAATTTAAGCATTGGCACTATTTCATTTTTGTGTCAATCAACAACATGCTCGATGCAAATAGATTCAATGCAAAATCGTTGAAGGATAGAAAAAATTTACATTTAATTAATCATGAAGATAAATAACATGAAATAAATATTTTTATGTATCCGTAGAGGGCACTCGTGACTAGTTGCAACTAATGTTTACTTATAAGATTAGCTGATGTAGTTTAACAAACATGATTAACAATTTCATCCTGGTTCAATTGCCACTTATGATAATGATTATTTTTTACCTACTTTTCTAATTTTATGACCATAAAGGATTTTTTTTTTCTGAACCATGGTTAGCCAACAAAGAAAATTACATTTTTTTGATCCTTTCATAGAAAATAAGCAACGATTCAACCTGATTTTCTCTGATGAGGAGGAATGATATCTCCAGTCTCGTCTAATAACGGGGCCATTGTCTTATCTAGAGATTCATCTCTTCTAAATTCATAACTAGAAGCCCATGTTTACCAAACCTGCTATCTATTTCTCCATCTAGGAATCTACTCCAAAGAATGGAAATGTCACTCCTTTACATCGTTTGCAATTGCAACTAATGTTTACTCATGCAATTTTAACAGTTATGACGAGAATTCACCCAAGTGAACAGTGCATGAACAATAAAAATTGTCTTCGACCTGATTTTCCATCCCCATTTTGCCCTCCCAATTTAATTTTATTTACATTTAAATCAAACACCTCCCAAACATTATATTATTATACATGCCCTAATATAACTTATTTTAAGTCCTGTATATTATTCATGAATTTAATTTTCCTATTTTATTATTGCATTTTGAAGAAACTTAAAAGTAATATAATGTAATATATTGATTTAAACCATTTAACATTTAAGGGTATGTGAATAGCATGTGTAGTGCACATAAAATTAAATTCAAAATATTTTTGTTAGATCAAATTCAAATCAACAATCTAATTTTTACAAATTGATAATTAATTATTGCACAATTCACTTGATAAAAAAAATCATACACCTAACGTGTAATCAAATAGGTGATACACAAAATTTAAGTATTAGCACTATTTCATTTTTATGTCAATGAACAATTTGCTCGATGCATATAGATTCAATGCAAAGTCATTGAAGGATATAAATTTTTTACATTTAATTAATTATGAAAATAAATAACATGAAATATATATTTTGATGCACGTGTAGCGGGCACTCGCAACTAGTTGCAACTAATGTTTACTCATGAGATTAGCTGATGTAGTCTAACAAACATTGTTACCAATTTCAACCTGGTTCAATCTCCACTAATTATACCCCCCCCCCCCCCCCCCCCCCCCCCCCCACACACACACACACACACACACACACACACACACAACAAAGTTTGTCTTTTTGTTAAAAGTAAACTAGAATTTGTATCAAATTATCACTTTGCAATTTGGTGATCATATAAAATTTGCAAAGACGTCACTAAGGTTTAGATTTATAATCGACCAAATCAATTGTGTTTGAAGGATGACAACAAGTTTTGGTGTCCAATATCTCCTACACATAACACAATCAAGAATGCGAATGAAGAAACACATATTTCCAACAAAACGATTTAGTAAGTAATTCAAATTATGTTGTAGCTAACCTATATTTGTACATTCTGAACAACTTCAATTATACAAGGTCCAAACAAATAGTAAATCCAACTCGAAACTATGACAAAGCAACAAAGTAATGGAAGGGATTTATTTTTTCGATTTCTTATGTTAGTTGTTGGTAATGGTAACAAGATAATGGCATCTAGGTCATGGATAAGAGGTTTCATGAAGATGAATAATGTCAATGATATTCATCGATGCGTGTTAATATGGTGAACCTAAGGTTGAGATTTATTAGATGAGTAATGTCAAAGGGCGGGTGAAAATGTATTTTGCATTGCTAGTTTAACCATAGTAAGAAAAATAGTCCTTAATGGTCATGATAGTAGAAAAGTAGGTAAAAATTAGTCATTATCTCAACTATAGTACCTTAACAGTCTAAGTCATCGAAAAGTTGGCCTTCAAGGTCATTTTTTTTTAACAAATCCAGTCTAGCTTTTTGAAATTGTGTCTAACTATCCAACCAATAGGAAAACAATAATAGGTGATTATATTCAAAGTTATATGTACACAAAAAAACATTATAACTTTTTTGCAATTGGTAATCATTTTCATTTATGGATTCCATATTTTTTCCCCCATTTATTCATCGTAAATTTTAATAATGAATCATATTCAAACTCATCAAGAAGATTATCAACCTAATAAAGTAGTAAATTAATCAAAGGAAGATTTGATAATTAGTTAAACATTTTGAAGTAATGGATTATTTGATGTTTTGGCAAAAGTACTATTTTCTGGCTTCTGCGGACTGTTCGTACTTTAAACTGGAGGGGCGTCTGATTGTTAGATACTTCAAATTCGATCTTCATGAGCATAATGCCCTTCCTCCTTTTCCTAGTCTAATCTCTGTGGTTACTGACATGTCGTTCTATTATTTTTTGCAGGAATATTTGTGACTCCAATTCTTATAGAGGAGGATTTTATGAGGCGGACGTTCAATGAGCTTCCTCTAATAACATCAAGTAGGGTTGAAAACTGAATCGACAGTTCAGTTTTTAACCTAAACCGTGATCCGAACCGACTTTGGTCATTTTCAAAATTTTCAAACTGAAACTGAACCGATTCTAATTTATGCAAATCGTAACTGAATTGAATCGATTAAAATCGAACCGACCGACTTTTTTAAACATATTATATTATTTAATATATATTATTCATTATATATATTCGGTCGGTTTTGTTGGTTAAAATCACATAGAAATCGAAAACCGAACCGACCAGTTCGGTTTTGAATTTTTTAAAATCGAAATCGAACCGAACTTAAATCGAACTGAACGGTTTGATTTTGGTCGGTTTGGTTGGTTTAATGGTTTGGTCATTTTTTTGTTCAACCCTACCATCGAGAAGGTTATGACTTTGGACAACATCGTGAGGAGTAGGTTGTTCGAGTACTTCCATGTAGATCCTATTTTGTTTAGGTCATTACCCAAGGTGGCTGGCAGTGGTCATTTCCAAGAAGAGGAAGCTTATGATAGCTAGCCCCTCAAGGTAGGTCGAATTGGAGGCGGCCATGCCACCCATTGGTCAGCATAGAAGAAGGAAGTGGTCGTCGCGGAGTTTGGATCCAATCAATCTGCTTGAGAGATAGTTCTGAGGGAGCAGAGTGATGTGCTTGAACTTTCTGCTCCCGTAATTGTCCTAGAGGGGGCTTGTTCAGAAGGGCGAACTTCAGCAAAGTCGAAGCTTTGGATCCTGTTCACAAAGCTAGTGATGCTCCCTGCTCTGCCGATGCTACTTCCTTAAGGAGTGGATCTTCTCCCTTTCTCATGCACTAAGACTCTGGTACTGAGCGTCGGAATGAGCTATCAGCTGAGAAAGTCTCGGTCGCAGAGCCTTTGCCATTGGATCGGAGCGAGGCGCACCCTGACTCTCGCGGCAGAGTTCATGCTTTGGATAAGGGTTTGACTGAACTGTGTAAGTCTTACTCGGACACGCTCTATCGGTTAGACTTCTTCCGCAAGCAGTTGGAGGAGTGTGGTGCTGGGACGAATTCTGAATTGTTGCGAGACTCTCAGGCTGATCTTGAAGCCAAATTAGAAGCCTCGGAGGCTGAGTTGAATTTGACCAAGGTCAGTTTGGTGTCTGCTAGAGCGGAGTTGGAGCGCACTCGTGAAGAGTTGAAGCGCATGGAAAAGATGGCGGGTAAAGTTCAGGCTGATCTGCAAGCCCGAGTAGCTGAACAGGAAAGAGCTGGGTTCAAGTGGATCGCTTGTGCCGAGAATTTGAAACTGAGTTGGTTGACGGGAGTAAGTGTATCCGCGAAGCAGAGACTCAAGCTGTGTTTGCAATGGCTGAGCTAAATCTGTTATGACAACAACTGGCGAAAGAGCAATCTCATTTGGTTGCGCTCTCATATAGGTTGACGAATGCGGATGCGAGCTTGACGGAGTCCAAAGCTCAGGAACAAGAGCAGTAGGTGGCTTTGGAGTTCCTTGATATCGTTCGAGGTAGGCTAGAACTGCTAGGTCTGATCGAAGAAGAGAACCCTGATCTTGAGCTTGACTTTGCGCGCTACAAGAAGGTTGTTTACTTGAAGATTGACGAGACAAAAGCCTCCGATCCCGCGTCCCCTATCAGCAACTCAGAACAGTCCTCGGATGATAATCCCTTATCCCCTGCAGTCCCTTCTGATGTATCTGGCTCTTCAGCCTCTGGAGCTGATTATCCAAAACAGCTGTAATTGTTTAAGAGATGATATAAAGAAATTTTGCTAAGTAGTATTTTGTACTTGTACTTTCTAGAGCTTAGATGTGTTGTCATGCTACAACATCGGGCTTCTCGATGCATTATTTGAATGGAAAATTTGGAAGTGATTTTACTTCAGACTTCTTGGATCGCCTAAATTTGTTTATGGCGGACTAGGCTATAGGCTGGGACAGAAGCCATTTTCGTTAGTCAGAACAAACAAGCTTTGGCATTGTCTGTGGAAAGACAATGATCCCTGGCAAGCCATCGTCATCAAGCCGCATGAGCACTGATTAGACTCCCACTTTCTAACCCATCGTTATCGACACTCAACGAACTAGCTAGGTGTTAGAGTGATAAGGTTCAGTGACCATTATCTGCGGAAGGACAATGATCCTTGGCAAGCCATCGTCATCGGGCCACATGAGCATTGACTAGAATCCCACTTTCTAACCCATCGTCATCCGCACTCGGTGGACTAGGTGTTAGAGTGATAAGGTTCGGCGATCATTCCCCGTAGTTGGCCAAAGATCCCTAGCAAGCCATCGTCATCAGGCTGCGTGAACATTAACTAGACTCCCAATTTCTAACCCATTGTCATCTGCACTCGGCAGACTAGGTGTTAAAGCGGATTGGAAGCTATTGTCATCAGTAGCCAATGACTAAGCTTTGGTTGGGGCCGGCGATCATTGTCTGTAACTGGACAGTGATCCCTGCAACCCATTGTCATTAGGCATCGAGAATGCTGACTAGACTCCCACTTTCTAGGCCGTCGTCATCCGTTATTTACAGACTAGGCTTAGAGTGGACTAGAAGCTATCATCATCAGTCATCACCGACTAAGCTTTGGTTGGGTTCGATGATTGTTATCCGTGATAGGATAATGACCCCTAGCGAGCCGTCTCGATCAGGCTTTAGAGTGCTAACTAATCTCCACTTTCTAACCCATCGTCATCGGCTAGCGGACTAGGTGTTAAAGTGGACCAGAAGCCATCATAATCAGCCGAAACTGACCAAGCTTTGGTCGAGTTTGGTAAGTTTGATTCTAGCGTCTCGAGTCATGCAATTCACCGAGTAAGCGGGAGTCGGACTGCGATAGGTTGATTGGTTGTTGATCTAGACAACACTGTGAGATTTAGGAAAAGCAAATACCCTTTATTGATAATACTTTTTAAGGTGTTATACATTCCATGGCCACATAAGGCTTCTCCCGTCAATGTCTTCCAACCAATATGTCCCTGCCATGTTGATCATGGTCACTTTGTAAGGCCCTTCCCAATTTGGGTTTAACTTTCCTACGTCTGGTTCTTTTTTTTTTTTGGAAAGTGAGCTGGGTTTTTATAGGATCCCATAACCTATCAACAAGGTGTGACCTACAGGTCAACACCATAAGAAAGTAACCATGCCGCCGGCGGGTCTTGAACCTAGGACGTGGGGGATAAACCCACACAACCCTAACCACTCGACCATAACACCATTTAGTATTTTGCTGAGTCTTTCTGTGTACCCAGTCCCCCACTTTGACTTCACGTGGCTTGACTTTCTTATTGTAGTATTGAGCCATCTTTTGCTGGTAGGCGGCTCCTGGCGGAGGCCTGATATCTCTTTTCTTCTAGGAGGTCTATCCCGACGCGTAAAGCTTTATCGTTGTCCTTTGATCTAAACTCCTCTGTCCGGAAGGTCGGTATTGCGAACTCCTCTGGGACCATAGCTTCTGACCCGTAGGCTAGGGCAAAAGATGTTTCCTCAGTTGGGGTTCTTTTTATGGTCCGGTACGCCCATGGTATTCTTGGAAGTGCTGAGACCCACTTTCCCTTGGCCGTATCGAGTTTCCTTTTGAGTGCTTTCAAGATTGTTCTATTGGTGACTTCTGCTAGGTTGTTGGCTTACGGGTGCCCTAGTGAGGGGAAGTGGTGTTGATGCCAAGATCCTTGCATAGCTTTTCAACCTTACTGTCTTCGAATTGTGTTCTGTTGTCATTGACCAGTGTTCTTGGGATGCTAAACTTGCAAACGATGGAGGCCTATATGAATTTTTCATCTGGCTCTGGCCTATCTTGGATAGGCTTTCTACTTCGACCCATTTAGTAAAGTAGTCTGCAGCTACTAGGAGGAACTTATTATTGGTTGTGACTAGGAGTGGTCCGACAATGTCCATTCCCCATTGTGTGAACGACCATGGCTAGTAATTGGAGTTAGCGTCTGAGCGGGCATCTGTGTATATGGGCAAACCACTGACATTTGTCGCATCTGCAGACAATATTGTTGGCGTCATGTTGCATCTTCGGCCAATAGTACCCTAAGGTTAGAGTTCTCCCACCCAGGTCGTTCCCGCAGATGCCTCCATGAATTTCTGAACGAACACAGTTTGCCTCTGAGGGAGTGAGGCATCTAAGGAGAGGTCCCATCGCAGACCTTATATATAGCTTGTCATTTAGGTGAGAGTACCAGACAACTCTGTTATTCAGCCTTTGGCCTCTCTCTTTTCAGCTGGGAGGACTCCATTCTTGATAAACTCGATGATGGGGTTCATCCAGCTTGTCTCTACATCCGTCGCGTAGACTTCATTGGACTATTCTTTTTCCAGAGTCGGTAGTTATTTCGACGAGCCCGCCGAAAACTTTCGTTGTAGTTGAGGCCCTACATGGATAATGTGTCGGCTTTGTGGTTCGTCACGGGGACATTGTAGGAGTTCGAACCTTTTGAATCCACCCATGGCATTGATCACCTTTTCATGGTAAGCCATCATCCTGGGATCTTTGCTGTTGAACTTCCCCTTTATCTGGTTGACTACCAGGCGACATGAGTCACTGTACGCGATCTGCTCATCTATCCTGATTCCCTTAGCGAGCTTCATACCAAATAAGAGAGCTTCGTATTTTGCTTCGTTGTTTGAGACCGAAAATCCGAATCTGATAGCTTTCTCCAGGGTGTAGTCCCCTGGAGCTTGGAGAGTTATTCATGCTCCGCTTCCCTTTACTGTGGATGACCCGTCACAACACAAGATCCATCCTTGGTTGGTTGACCTTTGCTCTTTGTTGTCAGACTCTTGTTCCCCATCGCCAGTAAATCAACGATAAAATCCGCCAGTGCTTGGCCTTTGATAGCGTTCTTAAAGTGTAGTTGATATAGAACTGCCCGAGTTCCACTGACCATTTGACCATCCAGCCCGACAATTTTGGCTTGTGCAACACTGCTCATAACAGCAAGCAACTTGTTGCTGGGTCGAAATTAGTTTATGAGATTGAATCGCAGCCTGATGGAGCGTGTACAAGGGAGAGAGATATGAGGACGTCTGGTGATGTTCCTATGGGCAAGGAGTCGTTGCCTGATGAATGTGAACATGTTGGCCATATTGAAATTGGCAAGATTCGGCCTGGTGAACCTGTTGAAACTTGCATTAAGTTGCATAATGAAGCAGTGGCTAGAGAAGAGTTTGTAAGAAATAAAGTGACAATAGTTAAAGAATCGCATTATGATGTTGACTCTGATGCGACACAAATGCTGGCATTGAAACTGGTTACCAATCGGAAGAGGTTAAGTAGAAAAAGGAAAAAAAGGAAGCTCTAGAACTGATTCGCTGAAAGGGGAAGCGCAGAGTGACAAGGAACATGCCAATCTCCACCAGTAATAATGATGTATAACATCATGTACTGGAATGCACGGGGAGTTGGTAATCAGCGATCCGTTGCAGGATAAAGAAACTTGTGCAGGAAAATAATGTCAAATTATTAGTTATTGCCGAGCCGATGATAGATGCTGCCAGACACATAAAGATTGGTGGTAAGATCTTATTGCCTATATTTGCTTATAATGTGGATGTTGGCGGTAAGATATGATTATTCTAGGATTTAGATTTAACCATTGAGGTCTTGAGAAGTACAGATCAGATCATGCACTGTAAGGTGATCGACGATTTAATTGTACGAACAGAGTCTTCTATACTTCCTTTGTATACGCTAAATGTGTGTTGCAGGAAATAAGGAGGTTACGGGAAGAGATGAAACATATTGCTATCAAAATTTTTGAGCCTTTGATCATTGGAGGGGACTTTAATGTTATTGCAGAAGGAGAGGAAAATTGGGTGGACGACCCTTTCTCCAACTGGCCATATCAGAATTTTTAGAATGTATATCTGCATGTGGACTTTCGGATCTTGGATTTGTTGGTCCAAAATTTACTTGGTGCAACAATCAACAAGTGAACAATAGAACTTGGATGATATTGGATAGATTTTTGGCGAACTTTGAATGGGCAGCGGACATGCAATTTACCCGGATTGAACATTTGCCTAGAACTTGCTCAGACCATGCAACTTTCTTGATATCTTTGCCAATTTTCCCGAGGGCAGGTATGTCTCCTTTTAGATTTCAAATAATGTGGTCCACGCATCATGATTTTATGAATTTTGTTGAAAGTAAATGGAATATAGAATATGAAAGAGTCGGTGCAATGCATAAAATAGATTTTAAATTAAAGCATATGAGGCGTGCTTTAAAAATATGGAATAAGGAGACTTTTGGCAACATTTTCAGTTAGATTAGGAGTTTGGAGGATGAAAATAAAAAGTTGAAATTCAGGCTAATTCAGGGATGGGACATAAATGATAGTGTGAATAAAAATAGATGCCAAGCTGAGCTCAAATTGGCAACGGTGAGAGGAGATATTTACTAGAAACAAAAGTCTGGAGAAAAAGAGTTCGAAGAAGGAAATGCATGTACTAAATTTTTCTTTGCGTTTGTTAAAGCTAAACAGGAGAAACGTCCATAACAAAGATATGTAATATGGGTTAGAAATGTTGTTTTCAACATCCCGCAAAACAGTGCTTCAGGACCAGATGGTTTTATAGCGAGGTTTTTTTAGTCTTGCTGGCAGATCATTGGCCATGACATGTGGCAAACAGCGAAGGAATTTTTTGAACGCCAGTATTTGCCAGTGATTTTAATGCTAATTTTTTTAGCTCTTATTCCAAAAACTGATGAACCTGAATTTTTTTTTATTGAATTTAGACCTATTAGCTTCTGTAATGTTGTGTATAAGGTTTTTAGCAAAATTCTATGTGAAAAATTGGCTAGCATCCTCCCAAAAATTATCTCTTTGGAACTGGGGGCCTTCATAAAAGGTAGACTGATAACAAATAATATAGGATTGGCTAAAGAAGTAATGAGGGAGATTGGAAAAAGGTGGGCAACAATCTGATTTTCAAATTGGACATGGAAATGACGTATGATAGAATTGAATGGGGCTAGCTTCTAGCGGTGCTTCGTAGATTTTGTTTTGATAACAAAATATGTCACCTCATTTCTAATTGTATTACTCAATGTGGGTTCTCGTCGGTATTGCTACAAGGAAGATATGATGGTCGTTTTCGCTCATCTAGGGTGCTTTGAGAAGGAGACCATCTTTCTCCTCTCTCTTCGTTATTGTTGCAGAGGTTCTAAGCAAAAGTCTCAAACGAGCTTTTCGTAGGGGTGAAAATGGTTTATATCACACTCCAAAGGCTTGCACATCGGTTACACATTTATTATATGCTGATGATTCTTTAGTTTTCTTGAATGGTAGGAAAAAAATCTGTGGAGGGATGTATAAACTTCTTAAATAGGTATTGTCTAGCTTCAAGGGATAAAATTAACATTGGTAAAAGTTTCTTCATGTTGGATGAGAAAGTATGGGTGGAAATAATGGTACTTACTAAACAATTGACTGGTTTCAGTTACAAGCCTTCACTTTTACTTACCTTGGAGTACCTATTTATCAAGGTAAATGCAAAATTGTTTATTTTGAACCTTTGGTTAACAAGATACAATAACGAATTCAAGGTTGGAAGGCAAGTTTGTTATCCTCGGGTGATAGATTGATCCTTATTAGACATGTGCTCTTATCAATGCATGTGTATACCATAGCAGCGTCATGTGTGCCTATAAAAGTCTTGAGCAATATTTAAAAATTGATTGCTGATTTTTTCTGGGGAGACCATGAGGGAAGACATAAGCGTAAATGGGTGGCATGGGAAAAACTCAGTTGTCCGATTGATGAAGGAGGTTTGAATGTGCACAACTTAGAATGTGTGGTTAAAGCCTTTCACATAAAGGCTTTGTGAAATCAGACTACTTATGGGCTATTTTTATGAGGAAAAATAATTTAAAACCTCGAGATCCAATAAAGCTCCAGGAGGGAAAATCGGGTGCATCCCCGTTTCTGAAAGAATTGATGGAATTCAAGAACATTATGGTGGACTAGTCCACATGGAAGATTGGTAAAGGTAACGTCAATTTTTTCAGTGAACATTGGGTTGAGGGGTGGGTATTTCATGAGCTTGGCCGTGCAAAAATTGACAATAGCTGGCCTTCGCTAAGGCAATGCTTAGGGAAGATTTCAGATCTTTGGGACCGGTATTGCAGAGGAAAGCTCAAGATTTATACAGTAGATGGTGAGAAAGATGTCAGAATTTGGATCCCGAACAATGATGGGATTTTTCTATTAGTTCGGCTTGCGAAATCCTTCGGAATAGGGGTATATAGGGTCAGTTTTGGAAATGGATATGACACCCTTTGCTTCCTTAAAAAATTTCTATTTTCATTTGAAAAATTATTAAGAGAGAGCCCTGCCTGTAGATGGAGAGATAAGAAGAATTGGATTTCAGTTAGCCTCAAAGTGTAGCTATTGTCTTAAATTTGGTGATGAGACCACCAAACATTTATTTCTAGAAGACGAATTGGCGAAAAGGGTGTGGGATCATTTTGAGTTGATTTTTGACATTCATGTTCAGTCTACACCATGCTTAACGTTTGTTTCAGAAATGCAAATCCGGGGACATATTCAGGTATTCTTATACATCTCACCCCTTTTATCTTATGGGATTTGGATTCAAAGAAATAAGAAACTCTATGAAGGCAAAGATTTTTCTGCAAATTATGTGATAGTTAAAGTATATCATTGGATTATACGTGCCTCAAAATTTTTTGTTCCCAAGAAAAAAGAAGGAAATTCTTCGTTAATGCGCAGACTGGGCATTCAGGCTAAGATGGGAGTAGGGGTTGCTTTCCTGGTTGTTTACTGGTCTTTCCCCCCTGCTGGATGGTTTGTGCTTAATATAGATGGTTCTTCATTTGAAAAGATAGCTACTGGGGGATATGTGATTCGGAATGATGAAAGAGGTTCTGTGGATGCCGGGCAATGTTATTTTGGTCCGGGTTCAAATAATGCGGTCGAAACAAGAGCTTTATTGGAGGGTTTGAAATATTGAAAATTGAAGGGACTTGACAATTGCATGATTCAAACGGATTCCATGTTAGTTAAAAAGTGGTTTTATCGGGAAGCAAGGATTATGTGGTTTCTTAATGATTGGTGGAGGGAGATAGGATAATTAAGTAAATCTATGGTGTGCCATTGCTTTCATGTTTTCAGGGAGACGAACTCAGTAGCAGATGCTTTGGCTAGGATAGCTCAAGAGGAACATATTTCAAGATGTTATTCGTGGGAGTAATTTTCGAATAGGTCGAAAGCTTTGCTTATTCTTGATAAAACTGAGATTACGTATTTAAGGAAACCATAATGAAATGTCATAGATGGGTTTTGGTAAATGTTAGTCGTCTGGCAGCTAAAAGTAGGCTGGATGTTTGGGAGATTGGCTGTGTTTTCGCTGGCAGTAGGTTGTGGAGCGATGCAGGACGTGGATGCTATTTTGTGTTACTATACTTTGTTGCTGATGTGTTTAAATACATGGACTGTTGCTCTGTTTTTAATTGCAACATTATTATCTTAGGGACTTTGGACATTTGTGTTTGTATTCACTTGGTGAATAAGGTCTAGCATTTGCAAATAGGCTCTTGTTGAGCAACATTTAGTATATCTAAATAGTTTCTTGAGGCCAAAGGCCTTTGGTGAAATAGGCCTAATGTCTTGGTGATTTAGGCCTTTGGTGAATTAGGCCTAAGATCTTGGTCTTTCTCCTAAGTCTCTTGAAGGATTTCTTTGCTAGCTTCTTGGTGATTTAGGTTTAGATTCTAGGTTTGGTTTAGCTTTTCGGGTAAAGTCATAATGTACCCCCGACTTATGTAAATTATTTAGATCAATTAATAAAGGTCTGACATCCCATAGTTTCCCCTCCCTCCTGGAGGTTAAAAAAATAAAACACAATTTCAATGAATATAGAGTATGAGACCGCATGGGTTCAAGGTGGGGCAACACTCAGTGAGATCTATTATACGATTGCCAAGTCAAGTGAATCACATGGGTTCCCTGCTAGTTCATGCCCTACTATTGAAAGTGGTGGTGGTGGATACGGCTTCATGTCTAGGAAATATGGATTAGCGGCTGACAATACGATTGATGCATTTTTCATGGATTCCAAGGGACGAGTACTAGATCAAAAAACGCATAAAGTTGGAAGAAGGGGGAGGAAGGAGGATGAAAAAGAAGAAGGGGGAAAAAGGAGGAGGAAGAAAAGGGAGGGTGGTAGCAAAAAAGGGGGAGCCTAGGGTGGCTGCAAGGCTTCGAAACAGAGGAGGAAGAAGGGACAGGGTGGCGGTGAGGTTGCGAAACAGATGAGGAGAAGGAAGGAAGGATGAGGGAAGTGGAGGAGGAGGAAGGGGGAGGGTGGCGGTAGGTTGCAAAACAAATGAGAAAAAAGGGGGAGGAAGATGAGGAAAAGGAAAAAAGAAAGGGGGGGGAGAGGAATTTTTATTTATTCATTTTACAAATGTTAGATTTTTCTCGAGATACGATTACGATTTAATTTGAGCCCTATGATTTTCTTCAAGATGTGTTCATGATTTCAACTTAACCTTATGATCGATTTTCTTCGAGACGAGAGGCTCGAGATACAAAATATTCTATCTCAGTCTTTGATTTGTCAAGGGTATTTTGGTCATCTATTTTAAAAATACACTATCAGATCATCTTAGGGGAAAGTGTAATACAGATTAATTATGAGAGCACTTCCCAATAAGCTTTTTATGATAGGGGCAAACAACAAATAACCTTAAACTAAACCGACACAATGTAGCAACAAAACTAATGCTAAGATATTACACAAGGTCAGGTCAACACACAAGGGATTTGGCTAGAATACCCTAAATTTTGGGGACCAAACAAGAATAACCCTAAAACTAGGTGCTGTTGTTATGCACATCAACCATTATTACGAAATATTAATATTCTTTTACTATGTAACACTACCTTTTAAAATAGGGGAATTTTAGAGGTTGGTCCTACAATAATAGAGCACTATGGATTCATGACTGCTTGATTTAGATACCTAATATCTAACTAGAGGTAAAACTCTAACGAGAGGTATGAAGAGATAAACAAATCTTTTTTCATATGCAAAGGTGATTGTCTAGTTAGACATTTTATTTGAAAATTCAAAAAATTAGTTGTTATTGTCTGAATGAGAAACTCTAACTAAAGGTATTAAGAGATAAATAAATCTTTGATGATATGCAGAGGTGAATATCTAGTTAGACATCTCACTAAACACCACATTCAGATAATAACAACTACTTCTTTAATTTTCAAACAAACGTCTAAACCCAGACATGTAAACAAACAACCACTACGTGATTATAGTTACAGGATTATCAAAGATATCATAAGGGTGAATTACATTCACTTCCCACATAAACAACTCTTTGTCAAATGAGGGTAATATAGGTCTTCACATGCAAAACACATGCATAATATAACAGTTGACTGGATCGTCACTTGACAGAAAGGGACCAAACTCAAATTAATTTTGTAAAATAGACTAAAGTCATTTACCTTATTATTATAGCGACCAATATCAAATTTACCCTTAAAAATTAATTACACTCCACTCATGAGATTTATGTGTTAGTTTTCTAATGATTATAAAATATTAAGAATGAAGAATTGACATATACACAGGAATAAAAAAAGGATTAAAGCCCTAAAACAAGAATGTTATAATCTCTAAAGGGGGGATCCTTAAGCAAGGAAATTGGAAAATACAATCACGATAACCATATAATCACCCACTTCATTTTAAAAAATAATCATGTAGCAATCGAGACTGATTCTTCATCATTAAATCCTGTATTTCTTGATTGCACAACCAACACTGGAATATTACCCTTGTAGTCAGATGATGCGAACATATCACCAAAGAATCCGAGTTCTGGATATTCATTCCATTCCATGAGTCCAGAAAAAAGCGATGAGTAGTTATTTTGGCGTCTCCCCACGAGTATAAGATCAAAAGAAATTTCCAATGCACGGATTGCACTTGCCATTTCAAAACCATCATTTACTACTACTTCTCTATACATATTGCCTTCATTGGATGCACTACGGAGCCTATACTCATTAACCAAATTGTCGTCCAATATCTTATTATTCATATCCTCTAGCATGATGTTCACCGGAACAATCCGATGCACAATCAAATTGATGTTTGGGTGTTCAGCCATACGCATAGCATAATAAAGTGCTTCTCGATCATCAGCATCACCCAAGAATATAACACTAATAATATAAGTTGACCAACAGTTAACAGCGGATTTGGCAATATGGTTCAACCTCCCACGATCAATAAGAATTCCAACTGAGCATGGCGCCTTATTAAGCACCTTTTTGTTGAGATTTCTACATTTAGATGACTCCTTGATTCCTTCTAGAGTCCATTGCTTGTGGAAAGGAATGATGATCAAAGATGTTTTCTTATCAAATGCTAATGTGCATACATCGTCGTGGGCTGACACGAAATGTGTCATTGTTGTAAAAGGATGTACAACAACAGCACCTTGGTTTTGTTTCTCATAGATTTTGAAGCAATTGATTATGTGTTCTGACGGAATGCTCTTACTAGATCTTTTGCCATATTGTTGATGGGCAATTAAAAGGGGTGTTGAACGACCTTCGAGCTCCATAATATGGAGAAGAAAAATGAAAAGTTGGCTTTTCCTTGTTGGATTGGAAGCCTCGAGTAGGTTAATAATGGTAGGGACATTTTCATCATTGTAGATACAAACAAGTAATCGAAGTTCAACATTATGCTTGGCATTTTGGATACTCCGGTTCTTGTTACTTGTGTAATTCCTTGAAGGGTTGTAGAACCAGTAAACTAGAGGCGAGATAGTTGCAGCTACAACCAGAGCATAGGTCACCATTATAGAAAAATGAGCAGGAGTGATGTGCTGGAATTCATGGAACAAAATATTCGTAAGTGTTAAATATTTCAAAATATATAATCAAGAAATTAAAGCATGAGCTAAAATATAGCAAAATCAACAAAAGAAAACTGCCATCACTCAGAAAATTTACAAAAATGATAACTTATAATGGAGTTTTCAGATCTTTGAGAGAACTTGTGATCAAAATTTTATTTGCGCATACATGGAAGTAGAGCACGTATTTAGTGATTGTTAAATACATAGTCAAAGTTTTTCTAGTTACTAGTTTCGCAAGACTCTGATATAACATTAAAAAAACTGCAAAATCAAACATATTGATTTGTGAATGGAGTGATGTAAAACCAATTGCAAACATGAGAATCTGTATAATACCAATAGGGAAACAATCTTCCAGCGGGAACAACAACACGCACTAAGTTCTAATTTTGTTATCAGATAAATGTCCAAGTAAGAATTTCAAGTTCAACCGTATTTTTAGAATAAAGTTCTCTAAAACTCTCATAAACTTCTCCAACCTACAGCTTTAAGGTACTATACTTGTAACAGGAAGAAGAAAAAAAAAATTGCTCCTTGGGCTTTTTGATGCCAAAAATACTAATACTAGTCATAAAATTAACAATTAATATTTCTAAATGGAAAGGGTCATGAAAATGGTGATGCATTTAAAACTTAAAAGGAACATCTACATTCCCAATAGGAATTTTTTTTTATCAATTAAATGGTGATGTCCCGTGACCTAGTCTGGTACAACATTCCTTATTATGTTTCTCATTCATGCTTTTATAAAAAAATTTACCAATTAAATACTATATAAAATATATATATGAATAAGTACCTCTCTCATAAATCCATCCGAGTAATTTGCTAAATCGAATGTGCCAAGTGTGCTCAATATTAGACCAAGTATACCAGCATCTCTGATGGGAATTTGGTAGATGAGACAAGGAATTATAACTCCAATGAGCTTTCCAAATGAACCAAGTGATAATAAAAGCAATGTCCACTTAGGAGCCATTGAAAAATCATAAAAGAACAAATCTACCTTAGTACCAACAGCTAAGAAGTAGACTGGCAATAAGATTGACATAATGGGATATTCTAATTTTTCGGTCAATGCTGACCCAATAGGTGGACCATTTGGTATGGCCAAACCAAATATCATAGGCCCGAATAAGCAATGTAAACCAAAAATCTCTCCTATGTAGCCTGTTCCGAAGATCATAAGTAAAATGACAACCACATGAATGTCCTTCACAGTCTCACCTTTTGGAGTGTGCTTGATAATCCAAGTCACATACTTTCGTAGCACAATTGCAATGAATATGATTATAAAAAAAGTAGAAAGCACAAAATATAACTCTGCATAACGCACTTCCTTTCTTTCCTGGGAGTTTTGTTGCACCACTGCAAAGGAAATTGTTAATATGATCCAGCTACACATGCCACTTATTGTTGATGCAGTCGTAGACAGGCGCCCTAGCTCTGTGTTAAGGATCTTGAGATCAGTCAAAAGACAACTGACTACATGGAAAGAGGATGCAGACGCCATTACTGCAACTAGAGGCAAGTTTTTAGTGTCTTCATAGTTTTTGGAAGAATCCAAGATGAACGCCAAAGGAACTGTTAAAATCAATGGACTGATGAAGGCTGAGATGCCTATAACCCATGCCTTTCTTGACGACCTTTTGAGAATACTAAGGTCCATTTTTACTCCAACTAAGAAGAGATACACCATGACCGCAAATAATCCAATTGTTTCAGTTTGATTGGATCCCTCCCATGGAATAAACATTGATTGAAACCAATCTAATTGTCCTAAACCAGACATTCCAAACGTGAGGCCAACCTACGATGAGATCATCAAATTATAACTTGCCAAAAAGTGATGAACAAATTTGCATTAAATGGAAGTATATGATAGAATTCCTTAACACAAGTATATGATCATAAAATATATCTCCAAAATGCCAATATTCATATCTATCCAATGGCAGTTTGTTTTTCATATGTTTAAGATCACAATGAAGAATCTTCGACAGTGCTCTGCATTGTAGTGAAAAAGCTACAGAAAAAGAATCTTACATTGTTCAATCTTATAGCAATCTATTTTAGTGGGAGGAAAATGGCACCATTACTTAGTGAGAATATAATATGTGAAGTTTTTCTTGATCCATTATTTGTGTTAATCCGAATGTGTATTATCACAATAAAAAACCATGCAAAATGTTCATTTTTCTTACAAATGTGTTGCATGCATATTTTTACTTTGTTAAAAAGGGGGAAATTTTTTTTTTCCCCTACAAATACATTTGAAAATTTGTTTTAATGTCGTTGAAAATAAAATAAAACTTTTATGAACCAAAATGTCAGAAAAAAAAGTAGACAAAATACATGTAATTTTATGTATTAAAAAAAGGGTGATAGAGAAGTAATGAACACGTGCAAAACATATATTTATGAGCAAGTAAGCATGCTAATGCATCACAAATTTTGTATTGTATGTCGAAAAACTGCAAACTAAAATTGAAAACACAAATAGAAATATGTATTGGGTTGGAAAAAACTTGAAAGAAGGCTTACTTGGTTGCTTAGTATAGTTAAATATTGAAAACACAAATAACGTGCACATATGTATACAAAGTTAAATATATATTAGTATAGTTGGCTGCCAAGTTGATTAAAATTTCGGATGGCACATTTCAAGCAAAAGGAAACAACCAAATTAATGGATTTTGCAGTAGTGAATGCCAGTTCCAGTTTTTGGAGGAACTTACTAAAATGTATGCCACGGTGGGAGTTTCACCAAGAGGTTTGATAATAAACTGAACTATGTTAAATGCCAATGAAATCATAGCGATTTGGGCAAAGATAAGCTGCATCAAATACTTGTATTTATTTTCAGAGAAAATGATGCCTCCCTTATTCGGTTCATCTTTGTCAATGCAAAATATTAGGTTCGATGCCGGCACTGTCATGTTTGAGAAGAAAAGGTGAATAGGAAATGCATGTATGAGCAAGAATTTCCCTCCTGTGTTTTATACCAAACACTTCTCATCCTGACCTTGATAATCACTATGGGACTAAGCTTCATTTGCGCATGTTCTTTTATTTTCCTCCACCCAAGTGGCTGGTCAATTGTTCTTTATTCCCTCTTACCTATTCAAAGATTCAGCTTCCTCTTTTTTTCCTTCTTTTTTTTTTGTTCCTCCACACAAGGGACTTCTGCCTTGTTAATTATTTTTGGTAACCACATGGAGCTAACATGCTCTTTCTGAACCTTGCCATTGATTTGGAATGAAATAACTATGGAACATTTTTTTGATTTACAGTATTACACTACACACTAACACTACTACAAATATAGGCTTGCATAGCGCTTAAAAATAGGCTTAGATAGCGCTTTTTAGCGCTATCTAAGCTACCGCTATGGTAGCTTAGATAGCGCTCAAAAAAGCGCTATGCAAGACGCGTACTTGAATAGCGCTTCGCTTAGATAGCGCTTTATTAAGCGCTATCTAAGCATTGATTTTTTTTTTAATTAACTTCAATAGCGCTTTCTAAGGCGCTATGTAAGCGCTAATTTTTTTTTTAATTAGCTTGAATAGCGCTTTTATGAGCGCTATTTAATTTTGTTGATTTTTTTTTAATTAGCTTCAATAGCGCTATTTAATTTTGGTGAATTTTTTTTATTAACTACCATATAATATTTTTTTATATAATATTTAATATAATAATGACAACGTTCAATCAATCAATAAAGACACAACATGATAACTAACTGTTTCTCATTCATTCAAAATATAATTTAAGCATTCATACAAAATTGTTAATATGCTATCATATATATACACCAGCTTTTTTGGCCACGAAATGAAATGGCCAACAGCTTCTCCTACAGTCCTAACTTCGTCTGTACATTGCGGCACCGCTGAATGTTTCTCAGATTCTACCGCCACTTCAAATTGTATCCTCGCATAACCTGAAATTGCATCATGGCATTGTATAAGTATAACAACACACACACACACTAAGTCGGTATATAAATCTTAACCTGAAATACAAGAACACACCTATTACTGCTACTATATATATGCAAACCACTGCCAAACACAAAGGGTTTTGTATCAGTAAGATAAATGTAAATGACTAAAGGTCCAACTATATTTCTTGATAGCAGCCTTCTCAACTAATATATATATATAGTAGCAGTAATAGGTGTGGAACTTACCCCAGAATAACCAATTCCAACGAGCTCAAGAACTCCGGGAACTAAAGGAAGCCTATCAATGGCCTGCAGAAACAGAATGCACAAATTAAACTTTCGTTCAATAAATATCATACAAGCTATCAATAACTCTTAAGCTCGCATATCACAGCAGAGTCTTGTATCCAACCAATATATCCTGTCACAATTATTCCACACCAAACTCCATGTTTAGTAGGAATCTCCCTCCTCCATATGAAACCATAGGAGGAGGGGGAAGAGATAAATGCCTCTATGAGATGTGACCACCGCAAAAGCCATCACTAACTGAGCTTATGAACTAGGGTTAGCTCAGTTGGTAACTATCTTGGGGATTACCACCATAGGTTGTGCATGCATGTACCATGATTTAACCTACTGCATGTGTGAATACCCCCAAGATATGGAGAAATTATATGATATAAACAATGAGAAATTAGTAATGGAGTAATGGACACTCTTCAATATGGGTATCCAGAAGCACATTTTCTAAAAAATGCACACAAGAAAAAGTAGGGGAGGGAATCTACACAAATACTACAGCAAGCCATAGCAAAATCACCACAGTACTATAGCATTTGAGTCACTCTCACTAAGCCAACAAGTATGAAATCCCTATAGGGACTCGCATGATGTTATAGTACTGTGTAGACTACAACAGAAGCCAACCTTTCATTCTTGATCATCCAAAGCAATCAAGCAATTTCAGCTTACAAGCACTCTAAAGAGTGTAAAATATCATCACACACACACACACACATACATACATACCAGAAGGTTGATGCAGTGATAACGACATGAGATCTACTGATATTGCTAATTGGATGTTCCACTCAGATGTGAATGGAAATAAACATAGGTTTATGGTTCAAATCACACATAATATAAAAAATATCACAAAACGGAAAATTACTCATCTTATGCCACTTATTACAAGACCCATATCATAATATTAATTATCCAATTATTACAGCTGAAGGTACAATGAGTGAATTGTATCTTACAATAGAGATCTTTAATAATTACCATGAGAGTGTGTGCTCTGACTCTGACATTGTAGAACAGTCAGACATTGAAAATATTGTCATGTTGGACATGAAAAGCCAGTACACTCTGACAAACTCTTTGTTTTAATGATCTTATATGCGTTTTAAAAGAAGGCAGTAAGGAAGAAAAAACATGTCTTGTTATGCAGTCTCCAGGATAAATTATATTGCAATTACAAATGACAGTTTCCTCATATCCAGCTAACTAGTAAAGATGACTGATAAACTGGAACTCACCAAGTACCAAGGAACCTCATTTTTATTGGCTAACATCACAGCAGAGTCTTGTATCCAAGTATTTGATTCATTCTGCTTCAGATAATGTTGCTCAGCCTAAAAGAAACAACATACAAACTTTCATATAGTTTCAACTAAAAAAAATGATCAGTTACAATGTTTGTGACAGTCGAAAAACCGAGTCCACATACCGTCTCCTCCACTATAACTCCCCGTATCCCACTATGCTTACAGGTGATGGGTGTATCCGAGCTGACTCGTCCGGAAACGGTAACAACCATTGGCAAAACTTTGCATGCAGTATCAAGAAGATATGCTGAAAGATCAAAGAGTAGGGAAACATCATTTGCATAATAAAGATAATACAAAATCGTTCATCATAAACTAATCTTTTTCAGATCCAAAAAAGAAAGGTTCCAAAAACAGCTAACAGTTGCACTTTGCTTAAAACAAGAGAAGCAAAAGGAATTTCAATGCAAAGGTGAGGTTAAAAAGAAATTAAAATATAGGCAAAGCTCCAAAAGGTAAAAGAACATGACAACAACAGTCTGAACAATGACAACAATGATGATGATAACCTACAATGTTCATTGAAATTAATGACAATGGACCTTCCTTTCCTTAGCAGAAAACAAGAGCTTTACTTGAAGTTCCAAGTAGATTCAGTTCAGTTAGCCCAGCTCATTCAAAGAATTCATTCTAAATATGGACTTGAACGTCAAATTTTAACTACAAGGATAAAGACTTAATCCTCCTGAACACACCCTCTTTCCACACAACAAAAAACTAACAACCTACATTCTTGAATTCACCAATACCAATTGCTGCATTATCAAAGGCATCCAGAACGAAATTTAATTAATACACCTCAAATAACACTATCAAGCACAAAAATAGATCAAAATAAAAAAGACAAATTTAAAACATCCCACTGACCCAAATCCTTCAATTGATCAAACTTTGGAAGCGACCGTAGATGATCAGTATCACTGTTAAACGGTCAACAAATAAAAGGGTCAATAACAATATAACCAATGCAATCTAATTGAGAGAAGTGTGAAGATGTTATAGCTTTGCACCTTTTACTGCTTCTCCCTAAAACATAGAATGCAGCTGCACTCAAACAGTAGCTAACTCCACCCCATGGAATCATCTTCTCAACCAGCACCAGCACCAACACCAGAAACCCTGAAATCAAAACCCTAGGTAGAACTCAACCTCCATGAACGAAACCCCAAAGTGAGGTTTCAAGCTTTTGATTACTCTTGTTATTTCTCAAATCCTTTTCCCCCACACCATCCTTCCCCTCCCTGACTACTCCACTCTTCATCTCCTCCTGCCTCGGACAATTAACTTCACACCCTCCCTCATCTTCATCCTGCGTTCTTCGATTATGAAATTCCCAAGCACCATTGGTGCTCAATGGGACACTCCCCATCAACCAGATTAAAAAAAATATGGTTGATGAAAAGGAGTCTTGAAATTTCACAAAATTCCTTCTTTATTCAGACTCTTGCACATCTACACATACGGATTCATCTCAAACCCTCTACAAACAAACTCTTCAACATAACCCCCAAAAAAATGAAAAGAGTGCAACTTTACCACTCGTATGAAGCAAATTCAGTCCAAATTGAATCCAAATCATCCACAAATCAAACCCTTTTAGGACACTTCAATCTGCAAACAAAACATCTCAAATCTCTGCAACAACTCACTCTTAACCTGCAATCACCACCAAATATTCATCAAGTAAAACCCTAATCCCCAACAAGGAATTAGAGTTTGGGGTGGTGGAGAAGATGAAGGAGTGAAAGGGGAGATGGACGGGAAGAGAAGGATTGAAGAATCTGAGTGCATCAGAGCTAATGAGTTGGAGTTTGGTTCGAAGAGAAGACAAGTTACCTCCACAGAAGAACAGGGTTGCGAGTGGGAGGGAAGGTTCAGTTAGAGGCCTGCATAACCCCCAAAGCTCGAAAGCGAGAGAGAGTGAGAGCGGTGGAGTGAGGGAGGCTGCAGGGAGAGCAATGGAGAGAGTGAGAGCAATGGAGATAGGGAGCAGGGCGAGAGAGAGGGAGGCAGAGCTACGCACAGAGGGGGGACGAGAGAGAGAAGGAGGCGTTGTTCTCCCCTTCTAGGTCAGATCGAGCGGGCTTTTAAAATTTGGGTGAAATAATAAGCGGTTTTATGTATTTGATCTCCCGCTTTTATTCGGAAGCGCTATTCTAAATGTAAGTAATATAGTGCTTTGGAAGCGCTATGCAAGCACTTTAAAAGCGCTATGGTAACTTTGGTAACGTTTTTTCGCATAGCGTTTTTTAAAGCGCTATCTAAGACATAACTAAGATAGCGCTTAACTGAAAAAAAAAATTAAAAGCGCTATTGTAGTGTTTTTTTTTTTTTTTTTTTTTTAAGACAAATAAGCGCTATCCTAGTGCCCACTTGGATAGCTCTTTAAAAAAGCGCTATCTAAGTGGCGTTACCTAAGCTAATATTTGTAGTAGTGTAAATTAACATTTTTACAACAACCCTCAAAACGGTATCACTTTTGAGTTGTAACAGTCTACCAAATAATTTTATACATTTTCACAAATAAAAGTAATACAATAATTATATCACCATGAAGAGTATGGCCCTACAAGTGATACTATTAATGGCGATTCATTTTATTGTGTCACTTTTTTGTGAAACTGTTTTTCATTTTTTTGACTAAATTTAGTTTTGACTTGAAATTGTTTGGTGGACTGTTACAGCTCAAAAGTGATATTGTTTTGGGAGTTGTTACAAAAATGTCAATTTGGTGTAGTGATACATCTAATAATTCACATTTACAATTTTAGACAGATGTGTCTAAATTTGTTCTCCTCGAGATCTGACCTACAAATAGGGTTAGATTGCCAAATACTACCTTGTTGGTGGCCGAAGACACTCCGATGCTTAAGTCATTTAACTGAGAAAGAAGATGAACTTAGACATAGTATAGTTGTAGTATTTTTTATACCTGGCTCATCTTCTCTTTCCTTTACCTTATATAATAAGAGTAATTACCTTTTTGCGTGACTTAAGCATGCATGGTGCAATGAAGGGGGATGTTTCTCATAACAATTTCCTCCTTCATTAAAATACGTCCAAATTTGTTCTCGTTAAGATCTGACCAGCATTGTCAATGACCACCTGTTTGGTGGTTGAAGGCATTTCGATGCTTAAGTCAGTTAACTGAGGGAGAAAATGAACTTGGACAGAGTATAGTTGTATTGTTTTTCATACCTGATGTCGCTTCTCTCTCATTTACCTTATATAATAAGAGTAATTAACTTTGTGCATGACTTAAGCATCCATGGGCGCAATGAAGGGAGATGTTTCTCACAACGGTCCCATCATTCATTAAGATATGCCATTGGGGGAAAATTGACTGATATGACTTTTCTCTTTTGTAACGTCTTTGTCCTTCGAGGGAGAGATTTGTGGGGTCTGAGATTTGGGCCCTTAACCTGGGTCATGGTCCATTACTAAATGCCTATTTGGGCTTTAGTGACTAGACCGGTTATCCGTTTTTGTTTTGAACCGTACGCCCCTTATGAGGGATATTTGTACCACGTGAATGGTTGCGATCAAAGGACTATTTGATGTATCATCAACTACTCCCCCTAGTTAGTGGGCTCGCTTGCGTGGCCACTAACTGTTCGGTGGTGGGTTATCAAGGTTCATCATTAATTCTTTGTGCAACATTTAACACCATTAACAATTGTCGACTCAATGGCCACAATTCGGCTTTTATTCCACTACGCCATCAATGAGCTCGTTTTGGCATGATTTTAGGGTTTCGTGTAGCCATCATTTCCAGCACGATCTTCCATTTGTTGACTTTTCGTTGCCCAACCCTATATAAGGGTGTTAGAGAGTTGTGTTATCTTCTTTACACCATCTTTCATTTTAGAGCTTATTTGTTCTTTTTCCTCTTACTTTCTAAGTTAACAAACTCTTCACCATGACTCTCAAGAGATCTCTGAGTGACGAACATTTGGCTGCCGGTGTAGATTTCTTTGATTTGATGTTAGCAACCCAGGCCACCTTGGATGACCTCTGTCACGCATATTCTATTTCGTCCGACTTGCATCTCGTGCTGCCAGGAAATGATGATAGCCCTATCCAGCCAAAGGCTGATTACATAGCCCTGTACCCTGGAATGTTTAGGACTGCTCTCCGTTTCCCAGTTTCGGAGTTTATATGGGCTTATCTGGATTTGATCGGTATTCCACCTGTTCAATTGGTTCCCAATGGCTGGATGGGTTTGGTTGGTACTTTGGTGAAGGCTCTTCAAGTTGGGATCCATCTGAACGAAAATGTGCTACATTCTCTTATGATGTTGAAGTTAAATAAAAATTATGTCTGCTACCTAATTTTGCCTGCTTGTCCGGCAAGCCGTAAAATGATTTCAAGTTCTGGCATATGGCCTGGTTCTATGCTTCTATGGAGTCTGGGTATTTCAACCTTTATTGTAAACCTATTATCAGGTTGTTCAGGACCCCCAGGAACCTGAACAACTTGCAACTGTCTACAGAAGAGCATGAGACAAAGACTCAATTTCTTTCCCCACAGATGGTGCAAAACTGATGCGTCCATGAAGCTGAGAAGTCCATGTCCGGAGGTAGTATCCACTATCTGATCTATGCGTGGAAGTGGAAAGCTATCTTTTGGGCAGGCTTCGTTGAAATTCGTTTACTCCACGCAGACCCTCCACTTCCCATTTTTCTTTTTAACCAGAAATGTATTGGCTAACCAGTCTGGGTAGTGTGACTTTTTTTTATCATTCCTGCATTCTATAAGTAGTGTGCATCCTCATTGATGGTCAAATTGCATTCTGGAGCAACTAGCATTTTTTTTGCCGGATTGGCTTTTTGTCTAGGTTGACTTGCAGTCTATGTGTGATGATGAAGAGGTTAATACCCACCATGTCCTTCATTGTCCAAGCAAATACATCATGATTGTCTTTCAACAGTTGGATCATTTATTTGGCAAGCTCCAGGTGAGGTTTTGATCTGATTCGAACGGTTTTGTTGACTTTCAGACCATCAAGGTGGATTGGTGTCGTCTCTTCCTCTGGTTGGCCAGTCTTTGGCCGTCCACGTGGACTGGTTGGGGCTGTATTGTTGTCTGGGAGGGACTGATCCGTCTGCAGTGGATTGGATGGTTGCTATGATGGCTCCCTTAGTTCTGACTGGGATTGCTATTTGTTGGGAGTTTTCATTGCTGCATAGTGGCATTTGCGTGCAGCTGGTTGATCACCTCTAATGACCTCAATATCATCATTGTGATACTTGGGGCATTGGTGTATGGTGAAGGATACTGCACCCATATCGTGCAGCCAGGATCTCCCTAGAAGCATGTTGTATGTTGATGAGGCATCGACGACAAAGAAGTTCGTTAAAATAACTCATTGTTTGCCTGGTGCTCCTGTTAATTGGCAACAAGACTCCCCCGAGTGGGTAGCATTGTTCACCACTGAAGCCTACCATAGGTTGGTCGGTGGGTGTGTGTCCTTCCACATTGAATTGCATTTTGCAGAATGCTGCCAAGTATAAGAGGTTGGCAGAATTGCCCGTACCAATGAGTACTCGCTTGATTTCTCATTTCGTTACTGAAGCTAATATTACCACGACGTCATTGTAAGGGAAATGAACACCCTGTGTATCTATTTTTGAAAAAGTCATAGTAGGGATTGGGCGGTTTATTATTGCGCATTGGGCAAAAAAATCATGGTGACGTGTTCTTGTCCACAATTTTCTAACATATCGCTTTCGTGATCGGTTAGACTGTCTCTGATCTCCGATCGTGCCATGTAAGTTGTATATCAATCCTTCTGCTTATCCATCTGGTCCTGATGCAGGGTCCACCTTTTCTTTCCCATTGAACTTTTTTTCCTTTAGTCCGATGAACTCACCGAGTCGTCCCTTTTGGACCCAATATTCGATTTCATTATTCATATTGTGGCAATCCTCGGTATCGTGTCCATGGTCTTTCTGAAAAGAACAATATTTGTTCTTATCTCGTCTTTACGGGTCTCCCTCAATTTGGGTGGCCACTTGACGTCTTCCCAATTCCTCATGGTCTTCAGAATCGTTGCCATATTTGCTTTTAAAGCGGTGTACGGCCTGTATTTTGTGTCAACCGCGTTAGTTGACCATTCGAGCTTTACTATACCCAACTATAGCTTCTCGAACTCCCATTTTCCATATTTGGACCTACTACTGGTTCGAAGCCTTTTGGGATGACCATTGTCTTTTCGTGGCCTATCGTCTCGCCTCCCGTCGTCTTTCATTTCCCGATTCTTTGGGAAAATCTTTTTGTCAGACTCGTTCTTCTTGGCAGCCCACATTTATTCAATAGTGATGTATTTTTGTGCACTCCTTAATAGGGCTGTCGTGCTTTTTGGAGGCTCTAGAGTTAGAAAGTTGTATAACTGTCCTTTCTTGAGTCTGGAGGTAAAGGTTGTCACAACTGTATCGTACTGCATCAGTCAATTATGGCTCATCAATGAACCGTGTCACATATTCTCTTAGAGTCTCGTCAGGTTTTTGATTGATATGAAGCAAATAGTGTGGACACTTTATAATCCGCCGACTGTCAATGAATCTAGTAATAAAGGTTGTGGCCAGTGCCTGGGTGGAGTTTATCGATCATGGAAAAAGGATGTTAAACCAATTTATCATCGTGGACATGAGGTTGGTTGGGAAGGTTCTACACATGGTAGAGTCTGAGCTTTCTTTTAGCACCATCATATGGTGAAATTGGCGCGGATGATCTGATTGATCGGTGGAGCCATCATAAGATTCGAACTTTGGTGAGATGAACTTCTTGGACAGATGGGTGTTCATGATCCGGTCGAAGAACGGTGGCATGGCAAGTTCATACAACATATTTGGATCCGTGACTCCAATCTTGAATGGGATTTGTGAAAGAAGTCCACCAGTTTTGGATCCATCGTCCTAAGGTTCATTTCTTTCAAGGTTTAATCTTCATAGCTCTGCAGGGGCTTCTTGGTTATCCCGAAGACAATTGGCAGAACTCTACTTAGGTGGATCTCTGACGTGCTCAACAGGTTGAACACGTTCTTGTGTGAGCCTTTCGACCACTTTGGTGAGTTGGGCCATATGGGCCAAAAGCTGATCCACACAAGGATCCATTATCATTCCCCCAAGAGTAGCGGCTTGTTGGGGTTCCAGTTGAGTGGTGTGGGATACCATATCTCGCAGTGGCAATTCACTATTTTGCACAACTGGTCCTCCAAATGCTGGATTAAGGATGTGTCCACTTGGCATTTGAGCTTTACCTAACCTGGATTAAGGATGTGTCCAAATGCTGAGAGTTGACAGTTGAGTTGTTGATTCGTTCTACGAAAACTACCAACTTTTTTTTGAAGGAAATTGTTGTTCCCCACAGACGGAGCCAAATTGATGCGTCCAAATTTGTTCTCTTTAAGATCTGACCTTCAAAATAGGGTTAGATTCCTAAAGACCACCTATTTGGTGGCTGAAGGCACTCCGATGCTTAAGTCAGTTAACTGAGGGAGAAAGTAAACTTGGACAGAGTATAGTAGTAGTGTTTTTTGTACCTGGTGCATCTTCTGTCTCATTTACCTTATATAATAAAAGTAATTAACTCTATGTGTGACTTCAACATGCATGACACAATAAAAGGTTTGAGTCAGGCAAATTCCTAGGTTACATTGTGAACCAAAAAGGGATAGAAGCCGATCCAAAGCAGATTCATGCTCTTCTCGATATGAAGTCCCCGACCACCATTAAAGAAGTTCAGAACCTGACTGGGAGGGTGGCAACACTCAACATGTTTATTTCCAAATCATCCGACAAATGCCTCCCTTTTTTCAATATTTTGAGAGAAAGCAAAGGCTTCAGATGGGATGACGAGTGCAAGCGAGCCTTCCAGAGTTTGAAAGCATACATGGGAAGCATGAAACTACTTTCGAAATAGGCGCCAGGAGAGACACTTTACTTATATTTATCTGCCTCAAAGCACATTGTCTGTTCAGCTCTTGTATGGAACGATAAAGGAGTACAAAGACTGATTTACTATGCCGGTAAAACCTTCGTAGAAGTGGAGGAAAACTACCCTGGCCTAAAGAAGCTAGCTCTGGCACTGGTCGTCTCCTCCAGGAAACTGCGACCCTACTTCCAGACCCACTCTATAACGGTCTTGACCAAACATGCACTTTACACAGTGTTACACAAGTCAGAATTGTCAGGCATGATGGTTAAATGTTTCGTGGAACTAGGGAGTTTGATATCAATTATGCTCCGAACTTACTGGTGGTGGCGAACAAGAGTCAAATAACCAAGAACAGAGGTCAGACGACCAAGGATGGATTCTTTGCCGTGACGGGTCATCTACAGTAAATGGAAATGGAGTTGAAGTCACTCTCCACTCTCCAGGCGGGTTCACCTTGGAAAAAGCTGTCATGTTCGGCTTTCCCGCCTCAAATAATGAAAATGAATACGAGGCCCTCTTGTTCGGCCTAAAGCTCGCCAAGGGGATCGAGATAGATGAGCTAATTGCGTATAGCGGCTCATGCCTGGTAGTCAATCAAGTCAAAGGGGAGATCAACAAAGATCCCATAATGATGGCTTACCGCGAGATGGTAATCAACACCATGAGTGGATTCGAAAGGTTGGAATTTCGATAGTGTCCCCGAGATGACAATGAAAGTAAGACGCACTGGCCAAAAAGGCCTCAGCTATGACTGAGATTTCAGACAAACTCATCAAATTCCAAGAACAATCAAGTCTGGAAGAAGAAGAGTCCAATGACGTCTACGTGACAGATGTAGAGACAAGTTGGACCCATCATTGAGTACGTCAAGAACAGAGTCATCCCAGCTGAGAAGACAGAAGATAGAAAGTTGAAAAACAGAGCAGCACGATACACTCTCCTAAATGACAAGTTATATAGAAGGTCAGCCACGAGACCCCTACTCAGATGCCTAACCCCCTCATTGGTGAACCATGTTTTTAGAGAGATTCATGATGGCATCTGTGGGAATCACCCAGGTGAGAGAAAATTGTTCCACAAAGCCCTAACCTTAAGGTACTATTGGCCGAAGATGCAGCAGGACGCCAAAGACACAGTCCAAACATCTGAAAAATGTCAGAGGTTTGCACCGTACATACACATGCCCGCTCAGCCCTTGACTATGATGACCAACCGATAGTCGTTCGCGCAATGGGGAATGGACATCATCGGGCCACTCCTCGTCTCAACCAACAAGAAGTTCCTTCTCGTAGTAGTTGATTACTTCACCAAATGGATTGAGGTCGAGCCCTGGTCTAAGATAGACCAAAATAAAATCGAGAAATTCATATGGGCCTCCATCGTTTGTAGATTCGGAAATCCAAGGACACTAGTTAGCGACAATGGAACCCAATTTGAAGGCATAAATGTTGAAAAGCTATGCGAAGATCTTGGCATCAGCCTCCACTCTTCCTCGCCAGGGCACCCACAGGCCAATGGCCAGGTAGAAGTTACCAATATGATGATCTTGGAAGTGTTCAAAAGAAAACTTGATGCGGTCAAGGGAAAATGGGTTTTGGCATTATCAGGAATCCTCTGGGCATACCGGACCACCAAAAGAACCCCAACGGAGGAAACGCCTTTTTCCCTATCTTACGGATCGGAATCAATGGTCCCAGTAGAGCTAAAAATTTTGATTTTCCGAACGGAGGAGTTCAGGCCGAAAGACAATGATGAAGCATTGCGCGTCGGGTTAGACCTCCTTGAAGAAAGGAGTGATCATGCTTCCGCCAAGATCGTTGCATACCAACAAAGAATGACTCGGTACTATAACAAGAAAGTCAAGCCACGCGAGTTCAAAGTGGCAGACTGGGTACTCAGAAAAACACAAAAGAACCAGACACAGGCAAGCTAAACCCGAATTGGGAAGGCCTCTACAAAGTGACCGAGTTAAACAGGTCAGGAACATATTGGTTTTAAGACATGAATGGTGAAAGCCTTAAGCGGCCATGGACTGTAGAACACCATAAAAATATTATCAAAAAAGGGTATTTGCTTTTACTAAAGTTATATCGTTGTTCATCAAATCTAGTTGGATATCCAATCAATCTATTACTATCTGATTTTCATATCGGATCCGCTGAACCGGTGACCATGTCAGAAAACTCAGTGAGTTACATAAGTCAGGATGACTAAGTCAGACTTATCGAACCTGACCAAAGCTTGTCAGTTCTGACTGATGACGATAGCTTCTTGTCCACTCTAACGCCTAGTCCGTCAAGCGCGGATGACGATGGCTTAGAAAGTGGGAGTCTAGTCAAAGCTCATGAAGCTTGATCACGATGGCTTACTAGGGATCATTGTCCAACTATAGACAATGATCGCCGAACCCTACGAAAGCTTAGTCAATTTTGACTGATGACAATAGCTTCTAGTTCGCTTTAACGCCTTGTACGTCAAATGCATATAACGATGGCTTAGAAAGTGGGAGTCTAGTCAGAGCTCACGGAGCCTGATCACGATTGCTTGCCAAGGATCATTGTCCAACTACAAAACAACGATCGATGAACCCGACCAAAGTTTAGTCAGTCACAATTGATGACAATAGCTTCTGCAGGTCCGCTCGAACGCCTAGTTCTCCAAGCGCAGATAACGATGGCTTAGAAAGTGGGAGTCTAACAATCGAGCCTGATAACGATGACTTGCCAGGGATCATTATCCAACTATAGACAATGGTCGCTGAACCTGACCAAAGCTTAGTCAGTTCCGACTGATGACGATAACTTCTGGTTCGCTTGAGGGCCTAGTTCACCAAGCGTAGATGATGATGGCTTAGAAAATGGGAGTCTAGTCAGTGCTAATGTAGCCTGATCATGATGGCTTGTCGGGGATCATTGTCCTGCCATAGACAATGATGGCCGCACCTAGCCAAAGTTTAGTCAACTCGTAAAGACTAGTGATTAGAACTTCTGTTCGCAAGCTTTGGACAACCTCGGCAAAGTCCATAGTTGGCTGACGCTTCTGTTCGCGAGCTTCGAACTCTGCCTGGCTCTTCTCTTCTTCTTTCAGCTTGTCCATAAGCACAACCACTTGAGACCGCTCCTCTGCCAGTTGCTGTTTTAGCGGATTCAACTCATTCTGCATAGAGGCAGCTCAATCCTCCACTTCGTGAACACGACGAAGTTTGCCAGCAACATTGAATTCAAGATTTTGGCATAAGGCAGACCATTCTGACTCAGTTTGCTCCCTTTTAGCAGCTCGGGCTTGCCGATCAGCATGCACCTTACCCGCCACCTCTTTCACTCACTTCAGCTCCTCCAGAGTGCGCCCAACACCACTTCAGCAGACACCAAGCAAGTCCTTTTAGCTCAGCCACTGAGGCCTCCAGCTTGGCCTCAAGATCGGCCTGCAATAACTCAAAATCTGTCCCAGCACCAGACTCTTCTAGCAGCTTCGTTACGGAGTCTATCTATTCGATAAAGCGTGTCAGAATATTACTTCAGCAATTTAGCAAAAGCCTTCTCCAAGGCATGCATTCTAGTGTGGGCGTCGGGATGCAGCTCATTCTAATCGAAAGATACACCCCTCCACCCCTGGATGTCATCAATGTCCCCGAGGGACCCTTCGAGGATTTCCTCTCCGCGGTTAAAGCCTTCTTAACTGGAGACTTGGCCCGATGACTAGCATTAGGATTTGAGGGCGGGAGAGAGGAAGGAGACCCACTCCCTAGAATGAGTGCTTCGGGAGAGTGAGGAAGGGAGTGTCAATAACTTCAGTAGCAGGATCCATCTGAGGGCTGAGCAGGTTGCAAAGCTTCAACGCCACCAGTGCCCCAACTCCGAATCATCCCTCTCTAGGCCAACAATGAGGGCAGGAGATTCGGGCAAAACACCCCGCTTTTCATAACCATCTCTTGGGCAGACTGAGCATATCCAGGCTCCGTGATGGTCACCTCTTTCTCCAACGGAATGAACATATAAGAAGAAGAAGTAGTCTTGAGATTAGCACACTTCCTCTTGAGCCGAGTAATGGGTGGTAGGACTGCCTCCAACTCAGCCTGCCTCGTCAGGCTAGACATTGTCAGCTTTCTTTTCTTTGAATGACGATTGTCGACCTCCTTAGTCGAAGTTCTGAACAAAGTGGGAGCTTCATGAAAGTTCTCAAACAACCCACTCCGCATGATGTTGTTCGAAACAATAACCTCCTCGATGATCATAAAAGAGAGCTCATTGAACTTTTACATTGTCGACTCCTCTTCCTTAGTGAAAACTGGAGCCATAAATTTCTCTTCAAGGAAATAAAAAAACAATTCAATGCAACATCCACAATGATCGGACAAGAAAAAGGAAGAAGAACATTATGCTTACTGCAATCAAATTTGAAGTATCTGACAAGCAGACAACCCTCCAGCTTAAAGTATGAAGAGTCCGAAGAAGCAAGAAAACAATACTTCTAGCTGGACTTGAAATCGTTTGACAGTGGACCTGGGCAATCTGGCTTGGTCAACTGACATGCCCCATGAGCATTCAACCAAGCGAAAGTCAGCCGATGGACCACCCGCGTGGTCAACCAAATTTTAACATCCTTCGCCCTGATAAAAACAACAATCAAGCTTCTGAACCTGTTTTGTACCATCTGAGCGGGATGAAAGCGAAGATACGCTAGAAATCACAAAATATCTTCCAAAATCGGAAAACGGAGTCCAAATTGAAACATGCCTTCGTACAAGGCGATGAACCCTTGCGGAGGCATCAGCGAGGTTCGTTCAGAACCACATAGGGTAAGTTCCAGGTCTTCAAGAATCCGGTATTGATCCCGAAGTTTAAACAGACCGGACTCATCAACTAATCGGTCCAGAAAATACTCGTGGCAAGCATAGGACAACTCCTGTTCGAGAGTAAGCTCAACTTGGTCTGCCATGGAAGAGAGTATGAAATTTTGAGTACACTTGCAAAAATAGAGACAAAAACGCAGAAACAAGAAAGCAAGAAGAAGTTTCAGAAAGACTACATTAGTAAAAAAACTCTCCTCAACAAAGATGGCGATTTATTTTGAGCCAGAGATTCGCGCCCCTTTTTGGGCTCAATCATCAAGACTGTACAGTTCCTATTGAAGTGACTTAGTGGACCGCCAAGATGGCCCACTAACTCAGAGGGAGCAGCCGATGATACACCAAACCGTCCAGCAATCTGCGCCGTACACGTGCCATGACAATCTCGTCAACAGAGCAAAGCGGGCCCAATCTAGCAAAGCCCAGAACACACGAAGCCCATCGAGGCAAGGTTCTGGAGGTTGGACCCAAGCAACATGGGCCTAATAAGTCCATACATCACATGGTCAAGCCCAATACCCGTAAGACCTAATAAGGCAAGTATCTGGGGGATCGATCTAAGATGGGCAAGCCAGCAATACATCGACTTCGATTAGGAAATAAATACCCGGATATAAGTTGTGCATGGAAACTCCTTTGCATGGACAACACTAAAAAAAAGGAAGAATCTCCTGCAAATCTAGGAGCATATGTCGGGTTGGGAAACTCTCCTGCATGGATGACTCCTAACAAATAAAAAATCTCCAGCAATATATTTTTTGCCTAAACTACGCCACTAAAGGCCTAGCCGAACAAGGACTCTCGCATGATAAATAAGACATAAGGTTGATGAACAAAGGTACGCTGCATAACCCAATTTACAACATTACACCTTTCTCAAGCCTTGTTTGACTTAAGCATTAGAGTGCCATTGGCCACCAGAACGGTAGTCTTTGGCTCGCGTGTGTTCCCTATGCAGGTCGGTCAAGGTGAACATGAATTTTCACCATCAATATCTATGTAAGAATTTCATGTTTAAAGGTATTTTCAAAATAAAGCAGTCTAAACTCTGATCAACTTCTCCAAACTACCTAAACTTGAGCTTTGAGGTACAGTACCATAATAGGAAGATAATAAATACATAAATAAATAAATAAATAAGCTCCTTGAGCTTTTTGATCCCAGAGATACTAATACTTGTCATAACATTATCAATTTATATTTCTAAATAGAAATGGTCATGACAATGTGGTGCATTTAATAGTTAAAGGAGCATCTATATTCCCAATAGGTCCACCAATTGCAACTCAGTTGGTCGGACATCTGCTCTCTTTTGAGAGGTCGCGGGTTTGACATTCACCAGTTAGGATTTTGTGAGTTTTCACCAGATTATTATGAGCACATTTGCTCCACCGTTGATAAGCCTTCGGGTATTGAATGTAGCTGCTTAGATGGACTAGATCAGAGGGAAGTGAAGTGAAAACAAGTCTTCATGCAAGGTGGAGGCAATGGATCAGAGCTAAAGTAAGTCTCCATGCGAGATGGAGGCGATGAGGATATTGAGTGGCAGCAATATTGTAGCCTTCAGGCCTGGTTTAGTAAACCCTATAGGGTCAGTTATGTAGCCTTCGGGCATAGATTACTAAATAAATAAAAAGGGACAATGACCCAATTTTAAAAAAAAAAATCCCAATAGGAAAAATAAAGTTTAGTCATTAGACTATGTTTTATATGAGTTAATGTCCCGTGACCTAGTTTGGTACAACAGCTGATCATTCATGCTTTTATAAAAAATTTACCAAATAAAAAGTATATAAAATATATATGAATAAAGTACCTCTCTCATAAGTCCATCCATGTGATTTGCTAAATCGAATGTGCCAATTGTACTCAATATTAGACAAGTATACCAACATCTTTGGTGGGTATTTGGTAGACGAGACAAGGAATTATAACTCCAATGAGCTTTCCAAATTAACTAAGGGTGTGTTTGGTTGCATGGAATCCTATGCCATGGGAATCCATGAGGGGACCGCCTAAATCTAAGCTAATTAAAGGTTTACTCACCAATCCACCATTGCATCTTGTGATCAATGGTGGGATTGGAAGTCCCATGAATATGAGAATCACATTCCTTGGTCCCCCAAAAGCATGTGATTCCCATGTTCATGGGACTTCCATTCTCACCATTGATCCCAAAATGCAAAGGTGGATTGTTGAGTGAACCTCAAATTAGCTTAGATTTGGGTGGTCCCCTAATAGATTCCCATGACATAGGATTCCATGCAACCAAACACACCCTAAGTGATAATAAAAGCAATGTCTATTTAGGAGCCACTAAGAGTTCATCAAAGAACAAATTTTTCTTTATACCAACGAGTAAGAAGTAGATTGGTAATGTGATTGATATAATAGAATATTCTAATTTTTTGGTTAATGCTGACCCACCACAGCCTAGAGATCGCGCCTAGTTCTTATGCAGAGGACCTTAAGAAGATCATTTTTATGATGTTAATGGTAGGAAATACAACGAAAAGTAATATGTAACATCTTTCCTTTTTCAGTGGTCTGGGGAGCCCATTTATACCCCCTGCTTGCCTTTGAAAAAAAAAAAAAAAACAAGTGAACCATTTGGTATGGCCAAACTAAATATCATAGGCCCGAATAAGCAATGTAAACCAAAAATCTTTCGTATGTTGCTGGTTCCGAAGATCATAAGAAATATGACAACCACTTGAATGTCCTTTACAGTCTCACCATTTGGAGTGTGCTTGATAATCGAAGTCACATACTTTCGTAGCACAATTGCGATGAATATGATTCTAAAAAGGTAGAAAGCACAAAATAACTCTGCATAACGTACTTTCTTTGTTTCCTTTATGTTTTGTTGCACCACTGCAAAGGAAATTGTTAATATGATCCAACTACACATGCCACTTGATGTAGTCGAATCTTGTTCTCCTTGACCTTGACTTTGACCTGCACATGGAATACATGTGAGCCAAAGACCACCGTTGTGGCGGCCGATGGCACTCCGATGCTAAAATCATACAAGGCTTGAAAAGTCGTAAAGTTGTAAATTGGGTTCTGTAGCGTACCTTTGTTCTTCAACCACGTGTCTTATTTATAATGTGGGAGTCTTTGTTCAGCTAGACCTATGGTTGTGTAAATTAGGGAAAGATATCTTGCTGAAGATCATTGCTGGGAGTTGTCCATGTGGGAGAGTTTCCCTTACACGACTTATTCTCCTAGATTTACAGGGGATTATTTCCTTTTGGAGTGTTTTTCCATGCAATGGAGTTTTCATGCACGACTTATACTTCGATATTTGTTTCCTAGTCGGAACCAATGTCTTACTGGCCTTCCTGTCTTAGGTCGATTCACCAAATACTTGCCTTATAAGGTCTTACGGGTATTGGGCTTGACCATGTGACGTGTGGGCTTAGTAGGGTGCTGCAATTTGGGTCCAACCTAGGGGTGGGCACAGTCCGGATCAGTTCCAAATTTTGAGGAACCTAACTCGAACCGTTTAAATTTAACAGATCCAGTCCGGTCCGGATTCCCTCATTTTGAATATTGGGACCGAACCTAACTCGAACCGTTTGGAACAGTCCGGTTCCTACGATTCCACGGTTCCAAATGGTTCCATAATGCACATCATTCTATTTTCATGTGAAGTTTAATTTTAATTTTCCATAACAATAAAAATGCAACTTAGATTTAGTAAGATGAGAATGCAGAACAATGGAGGATTGAATTCAAATCAAAATTACAAATGTAAATGCAGTGGGAAGTGAGGACTGAAAGACTTATAAGAAGAAGTACAAGCTCCAAGAACTGCTTGATAGAAACCTGCATAAATGCCTTTCAAACCCTAAAAAAACACGGATTAAAGAAAAAGCCCTAAATGAGGAAAAAAAATACTCCAATCGACCCACCATATTTTATGATGAAAGAAAGCAAAAACATATTTCCATTCTAGCAATGGTGAAGATGCCGTGAACTGTGTTCTTGTAAAGCGAAAGACTAGAGACTCTTCCATCATTAACTGGAAATCAAATCAATCGAAATTAGAATAAATTGGAGGAAAGAATGACCAACAAATAAAGAGAGGGAAAAAAAGACCCAAAACTAGGAATCTGAAATAGAATCGGATGTTTGGTTTTGGATTTTAGATGGGTTTGAGGAAGAAAATTGTTTCTAGTTTCAAAGAAAAGCAGTAGAAGTGGTGAAGAGCATTCGAAGAGAGCTTGCTTCTCCTCCTAGTTTTCTCAGCTTGGAAATATGGAGTGATAATGAAATGGTTTGGTGGTGCTTTCAGACTAGTCAATGAAGAGTAGTAAAAACATACTCTCCTCCGAGTAGACATCATCATCAAAATTTCTTTTCTAATTAGGAGAAATGGATAGATGTGTGGGGTTTAGGGGTTATATGTTGTTAGTGATTAAAATTAGGATTTAATTAGGGACTTGGGGAGAACATATTTAAAAAGAGAAATGGGTTGGTGAAGGAGGTGAGATTGGGAGCGAAAGTGGAGTCTAGGGTACGAAGGTTGATGTTTTCTTCTTCACAAACGAAGGCTTTCTTCACAAGCTGCTGCTATTGATGCTTTCTTCTTTACCCTGCTGCTGCTCTTTGTGCGATCTCTATGGGACCGAGGGATGAAGAGAACTTAAGATTTAGAGTAGAGGAGAAAGTGAGAAACATTGTAACCTAACCTCCGCTAATGGACATCTCATATGTGTTTTAAAATGGGTCCAACCCGGACCGTTTCATTTTTAATAAATGAAACCGGACTCGGACCATTTTATAACGGATCCGGACCGTATCAAAATTACAAATTTAAAATTTGGACCATTTGGAGAAAAACGGTCCGGTTCAGTTTGAATCCGTGGTTCCTCGACTCGTTTGCCACCCCTAGTCCAACCTAATGGATCTTTCCAAGATGGGCTTACTGTTGTTTAGGCTTTGCCAGATTAGGTAGGCAATTAAGTCCGGTTTGCTCCGATGACGAGATTATCATAATACGTGTATGGTACAGATTAAAGGACCGTTTGGTGTATCATTAGCTACTCCCCCGAGTTAATGGGCCATCTCGTCAGTCGACTAAGTCATGTCATGAAGGACCTGAGTGGTCATGATGTTTGAGTCTGAATCGTCTCCTCGAGCGGCGCGTGTCATTAATTGGGCATGCGTCTGCTCAAGAAAAAAAGAAAAAATTTAGCTTTTTATATAGATCCCCTTCTCTACAGAGTTCATTCTCTTTACTCTTTCGATCTCAGGGACTATGCTTTGTCGTTTCGATTTTCGCGCTTTTGAATTTGTTCAACTTCCGTAATCAAAAGTTTGTATTTTCTTCCATGGCGTACCAAAATCAGCTTTCTGATGAACTATTTGCTAAAGGTCGTAAATTCTTTGAAGAGAGGTTGATCTTTGAGTCAAATCTGAAGGGCCTTCATGAACACTATGGGATCCCTGATGATCTGGTGTTATTCACATTGGGCGTTGGTCAAGCGCCATTGTCTACTCTGGAAGGGTTTACCAATTTGCACCGAGGTATACTTCAATCGAGCATCCATTTTTCTGTCATCAATGAAATTTAAATTTGGAGCTTCTTGGTGTACTTCGGCTTTCCGCCCGCTCAACTGGTGTCGAATGGGTACATGACTGCGATCGCTATTCTCATTAGGGCAAAGAACATTGGTGTTCGAGTGTCTCTGAGTGTTATCCAACTGCTCAATTCTCCTTGGATAAATGAGCATGTTGTATGCATGTTGACGTCACCGGCTTGTTTTGGCAATCTGCTTGACGATTTCAAATTCTGGCAGAAGTATTGCTTCATGGTTTCTGCGGACTCAAAGTATTTCGAGCTTGCTGGTTGTCTGATAGAACGGGAGTTCAGGCAACTGAGTAAGTTTTAATTCTGTTCTCGATCCCGCTGATGTTGAATGCATATTGAATTGTTATTCGTGCTTTCTGTAGGGAAATTTCCAACTACGCCTCTTTCTTCTGAAGACAAATCAGCCATGGATAAATTTCGTCACAAGTCTCGGATGCGGGTGGAGGATGTCATCCAGCCTTCTAATATCAAGCGTAGAGGATTGTGGGCTTACTGGCATGAGGCTCCCACTTTTATTAGAGTTTCAAAACCGAAGTCTGAAGGCGAACCCGTTTCAAAGAAGAGGAAGCTTCCGAAGGTTAAGATTTCGAGCCCGTCAAGGAGGGCGGAGTTGAATGAGGCCATTTTTTTGTGCGTTCGAAGAAGCCACGTTCTGTGATTAAGCTTGCTCGTGAGCGCTTGACCCCTTCAGAAGGGGACGCAAAGTTGTGGAACAAGATCTTGATTCGTTCGCTAGGGCGGAAGCTATTGTGTCCGAGGGGCAAGATGCTCAGGCAAAGGCTCTTATTTCCCTTTCCAACTTGGAGAAGGCATATCTGCAAATGGTGGGGGTTGAAGATGCAATGAAGCTGAGTACTGAGCAGGCGAAGGACATGAACAATCTGTTGCTGCAGGCGGGTATGGCAGTTTTGTCCAATGCGGGTCAGACTCGTCCTTTTTCGTTGAAGGATTTCGAGTATAACCCCTGCTTAGATCCCGAGTCTTCTTGGCTTGCTGAAGAGTCGTCTGACTGTCATCCTTATGGGGAAAAGTCTCCTCTACTTTGCCCATACTGTCCTCCGTCTCGATCTCGGCCTCACATTGAGGTGACGATGGGTCTGAGAGATAACTCACTTCCTTCTTCCTCGTCAACTATTTCTAAGTCGGCTTGTGAGAGAGAGCTGATCATTGTGAGCAAGGGAAAAGCGATGGAGAAGGGCCCTGATACGGTGAAGACAGTGAAGGGTGGTGTTGGAGTGTTTTTGGTCTCGGAGGACCTCCATTCGAATGCGCAGATCATTCTATTTTCCCCAGATGTGGTAAAGATGAACAACCAAGCCTGGCACCAGGAGGTTGATATTTATTATCCCTCCAAAAAGAATATTAGTAAATGGAATGACTGGCTGGCCTATTGTGCTCCAACGCCAGAAGGTAATACGCTGGGAGAGCGTATGGACAAGGGGCAGAAACATCTCGTGCTGAGGATGTCATATCTGAAACAGGTTGTCGTTGCTGGGATGAAAGTTGAAGCTGCTCGTGAGAGAGTGTATACCATGTAGTGAATCTTTTTTAATTTGCAGAAGGCATACTCTGATGCTCTTCACAAAATTGAATCCTTGAATAAGCAACTTGAAGGTTAGAGGCCCATTCAATCGGATGTTGACTTGGAGGCTAGGCAGATAAGGTCGAAGGCTCAAAGGGTTCGCCTGTAAACGCTTGAGTCCGATTTGGCAAAGGCGGTGTTTGCAAGGGATAGGTCTGAGGAAGAATTGAACAATGTCCATTGTGACTTACAACTTGCTCAGGAGACTATAGCCAAAAGACAGGCTGAGCTGCAGTCTCTGAGTGTGGAAAAAGGTCAAGAAGGAGTCCGATTGGACTATCCGATGTCAGCAGCTGGAGGTTGATGTTGATTTTAATGTCAAATGCCTATGGACAACAAAAGGGCAACTCGTTCTATTGACAAAATGAACTTAGTGCTTTCAAGGACAACCTGAGTGGAGAGCAGTTCGAAAACTGATGTGTTGTCGGGCAAGCTGGAGCGGCTAGAGCAAGCGCTCGCTGAGTCAAGAGTACGCGAGGAAAAACTCCTCAAGGCATGTGAGTTCAGCAAAGTTGTGCAATGAAGATTAGAGCTGTTGCATGTAATAAAAGAATAGCATGCTGATTGGAACCTCTCCTACTACAGAGAGGTATCCTTTGCGGAGTTTGGAGAAGCCTCCGATCAATCAAAAGAATAAGGTGACCTGGATCAAGGTGCCCAAGTGGTAGCGTGTGCAGACGTATCCTCTGCTTATTCTCCTGCCAAGTCCAGCTCCATTGTATTTGAACCTCCTCCTGACGAGGAGTGAACTCTGTATTTTTCGGATGAAAGATGATATGTTAAGTAGTATTTTGTGCTTGTGTACTCTTTGACTTTTCCTGCTAAATTTTTTCTGTTTTGTCTTATGGCGGTGTTAGCTTTTAGACAAGAGGTTTTGCTGAGTCAGGAAGCCGTAGGGTTGATTTACTAGTGTGAGTTCTGACTGTTTATATTACAATAGTTCAAGCAATCCTAATATGTGCTCCTTATAAATTGAGAAGTTGTCTCGGCCAAGTCTTGTAAGTTGGCTAAATTCCATGTGAGGGGATAATCGTGGCTGGCAATAGATTATTTGGGTCAGGCTGTTATTCGCCCTTGTGATCCGCCATTGTAATTCGCTCTTGGCGAACTGGGCTGTAGATCAGACCAACAGTTGTCGTTGCTGATATAAGTGAACTGGCCAAACTGTGGTCAAGCGTGTGCATCACTATGAGTGGTCAGGCGTTGAATCTTGCGAGTCGCCCGAGTTAAGCTTTACGAGCTCTGACTGGACTCTCAAACCGTCTTTATCTGCTTCTGGTGAAGTGGGCTTCAAGTCGGACCAAAAGTTATCGTCATCAATCGTAACTGACTAAACTTAGTTCAGGTTCATCGTCTGTGGCTAGACAATGGTGCATGGTGATTCATCGTGATCATGCATTGAGAGCACTGACTAGACTCCCACTTTCTAAGCCATCTTCATCCGCGCTCAGCTGACTACAGTCTAAGAGCATACCAGAAGCTATCGTCCTCAGTCGGAACTGACTGAGCTTTGGTCAGGTTCGTCGATCATTGTCCATAGCTGGACAATGATCCCTAGCAATCCATCGGGATCAAGAGTTGAGAGCACTGACTAGACTCCAACTTTCTAAGCCATCGTTATCCATGCTCGGCAAACTAGGTGTTAGAGCGGACCAAAAACTATCACCATTAGTCAGACCTAACTAAGCTTTGATCGGATTCGGCGACCATTGTCCATAGCTGGACAATGATCCCTGGCAAGACATTACGTCAGGCATCGAGAGCGCTAACTAGACTCCCACTTTCTAAACCATCATCATCCGTGCTCGGTGAACTAGTCGTTAGAGCGAACCAAAAATTATCATCATTAGTCATGACTGACTTAACTTTGGTCAGGTTCGGGGACCATTATCTGTAGTTGGACAATGATCCCTAGAAAACTACCTTGATCAGGCATTAGAACGGTGAATAGGCTCCACTTTCTAAGCCATCTTCATCCGCGCTTGGCGGACTACGATCTTAGAGCGAACCAGAAGCTATCATCATCAGTCAGGACTGACGAAGCTTTGATCAGGTTCGACGATCATTGTCTTTAGTTGGACAATGATCCATTGCAAGTCATCACGATCAGACATTGAGAGCGCTAACTAGACTCCCACTTTCTAAGCCATCGTCATTCGCGCTTGGCGAACTAGGCTTTAGAGTGGACGAGAAGCTATCGTCATCAGTCGAAAATGACTAAGCTTTTATTGGGTTCGGCAACCATTGTCTGTAGTTGGACAATGATCCATGGCAAGCCATCGTGGTCAGGTGTCAAGTGCGCTGACTAGACTCTCACTTTCTAAGCAATCTTCATCCATGCTCGACGAACTACGATCTTAGAGCGGACCAGAAGCTATCGTCATCAGTCGGATTTGACTAAGCTTTGGTGGGGTTATGCCTTCGCTTATCCTTGGGCATGTGAGTCTGACTTGGGGGTCCTGACTTTCTTAATTCACCTAATAGTTTGACACAGAGATTGGACCAATGAGTCTGATTCTGGAGTTGGATTGCCATAGATTGACCGGACTGAGTTTCATCCAGGTTTAATGAATAGTAAAGGAATTTTAATAAAGTGGATACCTTGGATTTATTGATAATATCACTGTAAGCGCGCTTTGCATTCCATGGGCGCTTAAGGCCTTCGCCATTTGTGTCTTTGCGTGTACTAGGTCATTCTCTGTATTATGGGTCGGATAGCCGGGCACTTGCTTGGGCCACTGGTTGGCTGGGGCTTGTTGGAGAGATCGTCTTGGCACGTGTACGCCACAGATTGCAAGGCGGTTTAGTATCGGTTACTCCCCCTAGTTAATGGGGTTGCGTGTGGTGCCATTAATTCAATGAATATGGACTCGTGTAGTTGCAATTGAAATTGTCACCTCCTTATTTTTTGTACGCCATTTAATGTTGCCGTAACTGTTGGTTGACTTCATTTCGTGAACTGTTACGCCTATATATATAGGTTGTTATTCACTATTTCAAGCATTGCCATGAATGTTGTGGAACATGTCCTTCAAAAGCATCTCTTTAGAAAATATGCTTTAGGTTTTCCAAAGGCTAAAGGAAGATCTTAGTTGTGGGAGTCTTCGAATGTTCTGACATTTGCAGCAATGAGTCTTAACAAGACCTACTATTATGTGGTGCCACTTGGGTCGAGTGAGCATCCAATTGGTTCCATGGGACCTTGTAATTTCTTCTCACATTGCGAAGAAGAGTTGCCGACTCATCCTCAGGGGTCAAGTATGTCTTCCATCCTCCGGTGTTCCCAGGGCGTCTCACGTCGTCCAATCTCAGAGATAACACCTGCAACCAGCTTTGGGTGGTTGTTCCTACTGTATCTACTGGGCTTCATGCATGATGCTACAATTGGAAGGCAGATTGGGGGAGCGGTGCTCAGTTAGACGTGACCTAGGGTCCTGGGTTGTTAACTCTATATCACCACATGCATCATTCCTTTGAGAGACATCCTCATCTGCCTTCTTCTGCTTTCACCTCTGAATCCTCTTCGCAATGCAGATTGACGGAGCAAGTTGTCTGCAGTCTATCTCGAGTGTCTTTGCTACCACTTTGAAATCATTCGTGCGAGGCAGATTGGCGGAGCAAAGAATCATTTGCGTACCTGCAACCTACTTTGGGTACTTTTGCTTTTACTTCAAAATCCTCTTCTGGAGGTAGATTGACGGAGCAAAGTCTTAACGTGTGTTTCAGCGGATCCATACTTGCACCGGACTAGATAATTGTAGTGTGTAAACTGTTTTACTAGTCGGTCAGGCAAGCTTTGTAACAACTTTCTTATTAATCAATAAAATTTGTTTTCTATAATTCGCGTTTCATTCCTTGAATGAATCTGTATCACATAGGCTCATGCGAACAAATCTAGACTGTAAATCAAAATGATAAGATAGTTTGACTCTAAGTGGGGACTAAGCCAATCTGGCCCTGAAGGAGATATGCATAGTCTTGGCTTAGACTGTGTATCTCCCTTGGCGAAGTGTCACGTTTCGCCAATGCTAGTGAAGTCAATGAAAATTGAACTTTGTGTGGGCGGGCCGCTCTTCGCTGGTTACCAACTTTTGGAGTAGGCACTTGTTTGTTGAAGTGTTATTACTTAGCTTTGTACTAGACTGGATGGTGTCTCCAGTGCTGAATTCTAGTTCGTCTCATAGTTAAGCCTCGGTTGTCGGAGCTTTGTCTTTGTCTGTGCGGATGATTTCCCCCCTTATCTGGGCCTGATGTCTGTCTCGTGGGCCTGAGCTATAATAGCTAACAATCCAGTTGTTTCAGCAAGCATAGTGGCAATTTCTCGCTGAAGATTGGTCTCCTCGAATAGTTCCTTGGGCCTGGTTGGCAGTGTACTTGATGCATTGGTGCAGAGTAAAAACTATTGCCTCCATCTTATGGAGCCAAAGCCTTCCTAGGACGATGTTGTAAGTGGACAGAGCATTGACCACTATGAGCTCCTGGACAAGGAACTTCCGTAATTGTGGCTCTCCCGCCACTACCATTAGACTGATTTCCCCAATAAGGAAGCACTTCTCTACGCTGAACCCGATCATGGGGTGATTGGCGGGTGTTAAGTTCTCCTCCTTGAGCTGCATATTGCGGAATGCACTGAGAAACATGATGATCAGAGAGCTTCCTATGTCCACCAAGGCCCTTTTCACTTCCTACTTTGCAACGAGGACCGAGATAATCAGGGCGTCATTGTGAGGAGAATGGATGCCTTGGAGGTCTTTGTCCGTGAATGTCAGTGGTGGGATCGGGCTCTGATTACGTGCATATTGTACTTGTCGGTCCCCACAAGTGGGTTTTGCGTCCGCATATTGAGGAGCGTCCTCTTTTGGGACTTGTTGGACTGCTCACCTTTCGAGCCGACTCCATGAAGTACATATATTATGCTAGGAGCTTCTTTCTCTATCTCTTTGACGACATCTTCCCTTTCTTTTGTCCGGTCTTGCCTTTTGTCCAAGCTCAAGAAATTTTTGAGCTTCCCCTTCCTGATCCAATACTCAATCTTGTTCTTGAGACTTTTGCAGTCCTCAATGTCGTGGTTGTCCTCCTTATGAAAGGAACAATATTTGTTGTTATCACGCCGGGAGGGATATCCTTACTGTTTGGTGAGCCATTTCAATTCTCTCTAATTCTTAATGGAGTTGAGGATGTAGGTTAGGCTAGAGTTGAGGGGAGTGATGGATTTAGACTCGACGAAGTTGGAGGCCTTACCTTGCCTTGCGCGGCCAGAGTCAGACTTGCTGTCGTTGCGCTTCCTCTTTCTATCATCGCCCTCTTGTTTCTTCTTCTCATTCTTTTTTCTAGGACCGAAGGGTTTCTTTTCAGACTCTGCCTTCTTCTTGGTAGCTAGCATCTCATCAAGTGTGATGTATTTTTGGGCACTTTTCAGTGGGTCTGCCATGTCAGTTAGAGGCTCCAGAGTGAGGAAGTGGTAGAACTTGCATCTCCTCAGACCCGAGGTGAAGGTTGTGATCGAGGTGTCGTCACTGCAGCCATCGATGAGAGGTTAACTCATCATTGAAGCATGTGACGTACTCCCTCAGCGTCTCGTTAGACTCTTATTTTAGGGTGAGAAGGTACTACGGGCCCTTCTTGATTCCTTGGCTGCCAACAAAGCGGGTGAGAAATGTTTTTGCCAATGTACTATGGGCCAGTCCCCAGGATCATGTTCAATGAAGTCCAACAACAACTTACTAAGCTGAGCTGCGTTGGCAGCCTCAAGGAGCGTTTTCTCCCTAGCCTCTCACCGTGCTTTTAAGTCGGTTAGCTCCTTGCTTGCCCTGACCAGATTACTTCCAGAATTTGCCATCCTATGGTTAGCCTCAATTCAATTTATGCGTTCAGAAACCAACTCTTGGTTGAGTTAGGAGATACGCACTTGGAGGGTCTCATGGAGATCCCTATGACGAACTGTCTCAGCATGTTCACTATCTAGAGCGTTCTGAGCTTCAGTGGCAGATCTCATAGCATACGCAATTCAGTCAACAAACAATGTTCGTTTAGCTACCACCTTGTCCTGACTTTCATGAATTTCGCTCAGCTTGGTCGTCATATCAGCTTGGGCAACCAAGGCCTCATCCAGACTATCCTGGACTCTTTTCAATTGGGATTCCAAGTTCGATTGAGCAGCCAGTGCTCTGTTCAGGTTCTCCTAGGCCTCACTCAGCTGAATCACAAGATTGAGCTGAATTGCTAGCTGTTTTTTCAATGATTCTACCATAATAAGAGCATCCAAGAACTACGAATGCTGCTCAACTAACATCCTCTCTAAGGCACACAACCTATCCCACGCAAACTCCACTTCAGCACCCACCATTCCAGCGTGGGTCAAGTGAACCATCCCTTGATCATAAAACACATACAGGTAACAATAAGTATGGCAAAGAATCAAGCAACTATCAGACAAATGCTAACTTACCAACATCAGATGTTTTTGCCCCTAATTGAGGTAATCACCCACGGTCACTTCCTCCAATGGCATTTGGTCAACCAGCCAAGTAAACCACTACTTCAAAAGTTGAATGGAACCAATCCTATGATCCACCTCTTAGTGCCACGTGTGTTGGCCACTAGAACCAAGGTGGATAGCAATCGAAGTACGAAAGTTAACTCTCACATTAGTGTGGAGAGCCTCGGGATCAGGAGCCAATCCCGCTCCTCTTCTTACAACTTCTGAAGAATGAGGAGACTCGGCAACTTGCTTCCCTTGTCAGCAGTGGAAGATGGGGCAACCGGGTGAAATTGAGGGTCCGAACAGGGAGATGGGGGCTCAGACAATAGCCCAGTCTGGGACCAACACTACAAACTAGGAATGATGAGCTTGGCCCCTCCTTGCGGATTTTTAGATCCACAGACTGATCACGGGCAATGCCTTCCAGGGCAGACTGCTCTACTACGGCAATCAGACTTGCAAACGAATCAAGAGCAACACTCTCCAAGGCAAGATGCTTGATTCCTGGATTAGCAGCGACGAAGGCTCTTGGAAACTACTCCTCAACAATGGTCATCAGAACAAGAGAAGCGGAAAGGGGCTCCTTAGCAGACTCTTTCGTAACCTGCCGAAGGGGACTGGCAAACTCAGTCGTCACCTCCATTCTTGCACAACTAGGAGCCACAACCAAAGAAAGGTCCACAAGATCCCTCTCTTGGGAATTTAGCGAGGCGACAAGAGCAGCTTGAACGATTCCCACCTTGATATTTTTGGACCGACAGGAAAGGGAAAACAGTCCCTCTAGAGCTTTCCTTTTGGACGGACTAGGCATCTTGATCACTTTTTCTTCTGCGGTCTAGATGCTTGGACATTAGAACCAGAAGAAGAACCAACAGGAGCATGCAAAGTCCGCCTCCACACTGCTAGTTTCACTGGAGAACAAATCGCTCCGCCTGATATTCTCTGGTTGGAAAACGTTCGAAATAGGCATTGGCAGCAGAACAAGGAAGTCAGCCTTCACTTTCTTCTCATCAGGAGAAAGAACAACAGGGTCGTGCCCCCTAGTTGGAGACAATGGACAAGTCAGACAACAACAGACACTATATTAAACATAAAAAAACAAAGGGAGTACGTGAAACTTACTGAGATCCCTGAAGCTACGGAAGATCAAGTGACCATCATGAGTGAAGTACTCAGGCTTCACAGAAGCAAGAAAGCAACTGCTGCCAGTTTTCATGTCATCTAAACGACCATCTAGACAAGAGAGCTTAGCAGGCAGCAGACTCCATGCTTATTCATCTTGATAGTTGGAGAATGAAGTCGTTTAGTCGACAGATGGAGCCCGACATGCATACTTTGTCCAAACCAGAGTGTCAATCAATATCATCCACCCATTCGGTCCCATCTAGGCCAGGGCAATACCCTAATATGAAAAAAAAATGCCAAGTGGTGTCAAGAGTAGGGAAGCGCATGCCAGCCTTGAACATGGCCTTATAAAGACAAATGTACCCCTACCTCGGAACAGTTTGGGACTCATCTTTCGCAAAGAGTGACAATCTCAGATCATCAGGAATTTGAAACTGTTGATGGAGGTCGGCCAGATCCTCCTCTGATGTTAGTGGCCCCCTAAAGAATTCAAAGCAAGCCGCATGTCGCTCACGTGAGAATTAAAGTTGCACATAGATGATTAAATGAAGGTTTGCGCTTGATCCGATTGGAAAGATTAAAAGCAGATAACTGAAGGAAGCTTCGAAAGGTGAAAGGATAAAACTCCTCCAAAGCAGGCTTATATAGGATTGGCGTATGAGAGAAGTAATCACCAAACCGCTGGATAAGCATTAACTACAACACATAAACCTAAAAGGCGTCGAAATACGCCATCATGGCATAACACGGGCCCCATGCACAATCAATTAGTGGCCCTATATGCATTCCACTGACTAGGAGGGAGTAACTGATAAGACATCAAACAATCATCTGATCGTGGTCAAACACATTCACAGGTCAACCCTAATACAGAAGGGCCTCAACACGGTCTAAAACAGACCCAAGCCAGATCTAGCCCAGGCTCATCCTAATCACTATTCAACCCATAAGTCAAGCGCCCAAGCCCAAATTGCGCGAGCCCAACATGGTCCGAATCTTGGAGCTTGACCCAGGACAATAACGCCCGAACACAAGTCATTGAGCTGTCACTAGCCCAAGATCCATTTACGTAACTCTTGACCCAATCAAGTATTGGGTTCCAAACAGAGCCAAGTGTCAAAGGAGACTCAGTCATGGACATGTAACAACTAATATGTCTAAATCGACAGGGACGTATTTGGACACCTCAAATACTATATTTGTCATAATATAACAACTAATATGTCTAAATGGATAGGGTATTGAAAATGGTGATGCATTTAAAACTTAAAAGGAACATCTACATTCCCAATAGAAAGAAAAAATGGTCATTAGACTATGTTTCATTTGAGCTGATGTCCCATGACCTAGTCTGGTGCAACATTCCTCATTCATGCCTTATTATGTTTCTCATTCATGCTTTTATAAAAAAAATATTAAAAATAAAATACCAATTAAATAGTATATGATATATATATATATATATATATGAATAAAGTACCTCTCTCATAAGTCCATCCGAGTAATTTGCTAAATCGAATGTGCCAAGTGTGCTCAACATTAGACCAAGTATACCAGCATCTCTGGTGGCCATTTGGTAGACGAGACAAGGAATTATAACTCCAATGACCTTTCCAAATGAACCAAGTGATAATAAAAGCCATGTCCACTAATTAGGAGCCACTAAAAGTTCATCAAAGAACAAATATAACTTAACACCAACAACTAAAAAGTAGATTGGCGATAAGATTGATATAATAGGATATTCTAATTTTTTTATCAATGCTTACCCAACTGGTGGACCATTTGGTATGTCCAAACCAAATATCATAGGGGTGAATGATTCAGTTATTTCATCTTTAGTAGATATCAAATAATGGTTGGAAACTTCTTGTTATCAATAGTCCATCGTTTCCATTTCCTGTAGGAGCTGACGTGGCGGTATTGCATTATGTTATATTTCTTGAATCATGCGATTCCTTAATCAGATGAAACAATGGCCCATAATGATGATATTTGGCCTTGAAAAATTAAATTGTATGATCTTGTTCAAAGTTTCTAATATCTCTACTTTCACTTTATGCTTTCACTATTTCCTTAAGATCATTTTAATTTTCTTATCCATTGATTCTCACCCCCTGACCCATTGGCCATGTTACAACCTGAATTAAGACTTTTTGGTTGAGTGTGTTGTGCAATGTCACAATGTGAAAATTTGGATGAGGTATGAGCATATGGTGTCTCTAGTTCTTACATTCAAGTAATAGCATTCCTTCCATGAGATCATATTTGTAAAAATAATAATAATAAAAATATAAAATAAATTGTCAGAAAATGTCTTTATTTCTTGTTATATCATATGTGAGCAATTAGTTTCCCTTTTACATCAATCATCTCGCACATAACTAGATTAGGAAGAGTGAGCTAACCAAACAATCAATGGTAACATAAGAGTGTAACCAGTGAGATTGTTGGGTTAATTATTTTCGGCGTTTATTTAAGTTTTTTCCGTTGCTTGAGTTGATTTACTTGTGGGCTTTGATATAATTGTTGTGAATGTGTATTAATTTTTTTTAATGATGTGAACTTTATCTTCTGGTTGTAAAGAGTCTTAACATGCCATGATCCATTGAAAATTTCTTTGACAAATCTTGGAAAGTTTAGGTTGAGTCAATGAATCTTTTATTCTTGTTTCTTTGATTTGCTTGAGGAGTTGCAAAAGCTAAGTATGGAAAATTTTGATAAGAGAATATTTGTGTGATTTATTAGATTGTTTCTGTATATTTTCTTAGCTCTTATTTTGTTATTTTGGTAGTAATTACTTTTTGTGTCTTAGTAGGTTGCTAAAAGAAAAATCCAAATAAGAAGTTGAAAGATGCAATTTGGCTTGATGTAGAAAGAACTGGTGGCGCAAGAAAGTATACACGGATTGAGGGACCTAGAGAGAAAATATAAAAAGAACTATATCTGGTCATTCTCGGGATGTTGCCCTTCACAACCGCACCTCGCCATCAGACCTCTCTCGTAAAAACATAGACCATTCCACCAATACCAATCGCCTCTCTTGCAGACCATTCACAACCTCTCCTATTTATCTATTGGAGTTAGTTACTTAGCAAACTCTCTAATCCCATGGTTAGAATAATCCCTAATTATTCTTTACTACGACTATAATAACAAGGTTTTAAGTTGTGTGCTAGTAAAATAATGCATCAATTACTAGCGCCATTGTTGAGGATTAGTAGCTAATTACTTCATTAGTTTTTTTGTTTTATTTCATTAATTGTTTTTACTATTTTTTCATTCTTCTGTCTTTAATCTCATATACTAGTTCATGTGGATTAAGAGAACTAGTGACAACTTATTAGAGTATGATCTGAAGCCTGAGAGAATCTTTAAGAGAAAAACGAGAGAAACAAGATGATCCCAATTTTTTCTATTCAATTGTTGAAGGTGACGGAACGGAATTAAAATATGTTTCTCAAATTCTGAACCAAAAGAACTCGACATGGCAAACAAGAGGTCTTCCGAGGAACTTTTGGAATCCACCTTGGACATTGTCGTACCCTTATGAATTCAATATTTGGTAGCAGTTCAGGGCAAAATAAAGTCATTTGAGCTAAAATCCAGCATGTTTCACCATATTCCGAACTACCATCTCAAGGAATTTCTATGGAATTTGAGGAGGATCCGAACAAACATCTCAAGGAATTTGAGGTTGTGTGCTCCAGTATGACACCAACCACTATGAATGGGAACATCCTGAAGCTTAAAGCGTTTCCCTTTTCTTTGGTTGATAAGGCTAAGGATTGGCTCTATGAACTACATTCCAAAAAGGTAAACTCTAAGGATAGCATGAAGAAGGTGTTTCTGGAGAAACTCTTTCCAACTTCAAGAATCATCTAATTGAGGAAAAAAATCAGTGGTATTCAGCAAAGTTCAGGGAATCATATTCAGCATACTATGAGCATTTCAAAACTCTCATCATCATATCTACAGCACAGGATGAAGAATGAGCTCCTGATTCAGCACTTCTATGAAGGATTGTTTCCTCTTAAAAACAGATGTTAGATGATGCAGCTGGAAGAGCTTTTGTTGATAAAACCGCAGAAGCAGCGAAGACCTTGATTGCAAACCAAGTGTTGAACGTGCAACGATATGAAGGAATTGGAGAGCCTTCACGCCAAATCCATGAAGTAAGTACTACTTTTAATTTGGAAACTTAAATTGCTCATCATACTTCACTTGTGTCACAGGTATTAGAAAAGCTAGTACTAGGAGTTGCACAAGTTTGTGGCATGTGCACTATGTCAGGATATGCACCTAATCAATATCCTCAACTGATTGAGAATGGTGGTCGGAAGAGTTTTAATGTCGTGGGTTTTCAGGAGGTAGAATCACCCTAGGAATAACCATTTTCTAACACTTATAATGAAGGTTGGAAAAATCATCCCAATTTCAGATGAAGGAATTCAGAACAACCTCAACAACAAGCCTTTACTGAGTCACCCCTTAGTTTACTTCGGAGACCGCAAGACCCACCTCATCAAGGTTCGGGTACATCCCCTAATTATGATGTGATTCTTACATCATTAACAATCTCCTATGCTTATTTGATTTAGGGTCAGCAAAACTAAGCAAAGTACAGTGGATTTGAAGCTATAGATGAGATAGATAGCTGAATTTATGGGACAAATTCGTGAGCAAGGCAAACTTCCTAGTTCTACCATTCCAAATTCAAAAGGATTGTTTGAAACGGGAAAAACCATCACATTAAGGAATGGTAGGCAAATTAAAAGTTAACAGACATCCCCCAAACGAGGTCGAATCATGGGAGCATAGCTAAAGGTCGAGTTAAAAGAGGAAGATCTAGCCCCACCATCAGCCAAACAGGACCAACCAAGGCTAAATTAGAGTAGTCATTCCCCCGCCGTTGAGTCACCAAACCCCAAGATAATAATGTGAGTTTTCCAAATTTGATTTTTGTTGATCCTTGTCATGTTTTCTTTCCCGCGCCAATTTGTTGATCCTTTTTTGTCTTTTCTTTCCCACATAGGTTTGCCAAGCCAAAGAAAGATGAATAGGAGAAGACAATCTTGGAAACCTTTCAAAAATTCCAAGTTAACATTTAGCTTCTTGATGTTATTCAGCAAGTACCTAATTGGTAAACTTTTTAAGGAGCTTTGCCCCAGAAGAAGACAAATTTAAGATGGAGAAGTGGTAAGGGTGAGTGAGAACATTTTTACAGTTCTTCAGAAGAAATTACTACCTAAGTGTAAGGATCCAGGTAATTTAATTATCCCTTGTGTAATCGGCAATACCAGGATGTTAGAGTTACATGCTTCCATTAATGTTATGTCATATTATGTTTATCTCTTTATGAATCTTGGTGAGCTAAAAAATGATGGTGTTATTATTCAATTAGCTTACTGTTCGAATGCATATTCTGGAGGTTTGTTGGAAGATGTTTTGGTGCAGGTTAACCATTTGATCTTTTTGGCGGATTTCTATGTACTTGAGATAGACAATTCAACATTTTTAGCACCTTTGCCTCTTCTTTAGGGCGTCCCTTCATGAAAACAGCAAAGACAAATATTAATGTGTACAGGAAAATTGACGATGGAGTTTGATGGTGATGTGATTGGTTTCAACATCTTTAAAGCCATGAGGTATCATGTTGATCATTCTTGTTTATCTATTGACATGATTAACACTATATCCCATAGATTCGTAAACGCCATAATGAGGATGAACTTGAGGCCACCATCACTAGCCACCAAATATGAGAGTGCAAGGATTTATCAAGAGAAAACCAAAACATTACATGATCGGATGATCCGTGGAAAGATCTATGTTGTTGGACAAAAAGTCATGTTTTCCAATCACGTCTTAGACTCTTTACCGATAAGGTATGTTCTAGATGGGTTGGTCCTTTCATTGTTACTAATGTTTTCCCCATAGTGTTATATAGTTTAAAATTTTCAAAACCAATAAGGAGTTTAAGGTGAATGGACATTGACTAAAGTCCTATTATGAGTCATTTGTGGAGCATGATGTGGAGGACATATCACTCCAGGTTCCTGCCTATTAAGAGAATTGATTGGAGATATTGTCAGGCTACACGACATTAAAACAAGCGCTTATTGAGAGGTAACCATGTGGAACAAATGATGACAGTTGAGGAAATCAGATTACAACACAATCAGATTAGTTTTTTCTATCCCTTTATTTTTTATCGTTAACTTTGCTTTTATTTGTTTGTAGTTTATTTTTCCACCTTTAAATCTTTCATTGTGTATGTTCTACTCTTTAAAAATTGAGGACAATGTTCGGTAAGTATGTGAAGGAAACAACGTTGTTTTTGTTTTTCGTTGGTTTTGGTTTTTTTTTAAATAAAAAATGAAAATTTTGTTTTTTTGTTGGTTTTAGTGTTTGGTTTAAAAAAATAAATTCTCAGAGATTTCCAATAGATCATGGCATGTGAAAGACTCTTTACAACCTTAAGATAAAGTCTACATCATTCGAAAAGTAATACACATTCATAGCAATTATAAGTAAGCCCACAACTAAATCAACCCAAGCAACGGGTGAAACTTAAAAACATGCCAAAAAGAATTAATCCAAAAATCTCACTGATTACATATTTATTTTACCATTGATTGCTTGGTTAAGTCACTCTTCCTATTCTAGTTATATTTGAGATGATTGATGTATAAGATAAACAAATTGCACACACATAACGTAACAAGAAAGACATTTTTTTTTTTTTTTTTTTTTTTTTTACAGATATGATCTCATTAAAGGAATGCTACTACTTGAATGCAAGTACTAGTGACTGGTAGGTGAAAGGCTTGATCTGTTGTTGTTGGTTTTGACTGGAAAAAGGATAGAGGGCCTGGATGAAAGGGGTGATCGATTGCTAGCTATAATGAGGCTATCGGACATGCGGGAGAGGGAAAGATCAAGCAAGGAAAGAAGAGCAGGTGATCAGGTTTCGTTTGGTTGTGTGTATGGAAACAAGGATGTTGTGTGTTTGTTTGTGTGCGGTTGTGAAGGGGTTGCAAGAGAGGCGGTCTGTGTTAACAGAAGGGTCTGTGTTTTTGCGAGAGAGGTCTGATGGCGATGTGCAGTTATGAAAGGCGTGAATAAGGGTGTAGTGGAAAGGTGTAGTTGTCCTTCTTCCGAGTGGAAGAAAATGTTCTTTTCTCTTTTTTTTTTTTCTTTTTTTTTATATGGTTTCCCTACTTCTAATTCTTGAACACTTCCTTACGCCACAAGTTATTTTTAAATCTTGCCAAATTAATCATTTTAGCTTCTTTTAGGAATTGTGCTCCTAGCAACATGCAAAGACAAAAAAAAATAGTAATAATTTCTAAAAATAACAAAAACTAACTAATAAAATATAGATATATAGGGTAGTAAAATCGCATAAATATGTTGTTATCAAAAGTGTCAGTAGCCCCACTTTTAAGGTCATCAAGTTCTCTTTCTTATAAACTTTGAGAAAACACTCAAAGAGACCAAAAAACAAATTTAAAAAATCCCAGTTTTTGTTCATTACAATGAGTCATGTTCAAGTTGAAATATGCACTTACTTTGATATGTGGTACATTGGTCACTGAACAATACATGTTGGTGCGCCTACCCCACTAACTTTTTGAAAGCTAAGTTAGGTTATGTTACGTGAAGGTGCAACAAATACGTTTTGTAGTTTGTGGTATCTACAATAAACATATAGCTCTAGATAATAAGGTTATTGAATAATTATTTTTTTTACCTCTAACATATCAAGTTTTTTTTTAAATTAATTATGCTCTTTATTAATTTTACAATGACTTTTAAAATCATTCGGTTAGCCCCCACCCAAAAAAACAGCAATATCATGTAATGGGAAATGCATTTATTTTTTTCATTATGTCATAAGCATAGTTTTATTTTTCATACAGGATTAAAAATAAACAAATCATACTACAGCAAACCCTTTACTTTAGTCTCTCTATGACATCTTTGTCATTTAACATTCTTGAAGACTCTTCAACTAAATTTCATGATGGGAGAATTATCTCCACTCTCCATGCACCCCTTCTCTCTTTAAGGGCCACATGACAAAAAATCTATCCAGAAATAAATTACTAAAACAATTATGATATCTAGTTATAAATGTAATTTTCCTTCAATGAAGAGTTAAAATACTATATATTAGTTTGTTATATTATGAATTTAAAAATGGTGACACCCTTATGCTATAAAAAAAAGTAAATAATGAAAAATAATAACTTATAAGATTAACAAATTTTTTGCAAATTTATCTGTAAATTTTAAAAATTCATGATAATAATAAATAAATTGAGACAAAAATAAATAAATATAATCAATACATAGGTGTACAAACACATATATAACTAATAAATTTAAAAGAAAAATCTCCTAAAACTTTAATTTTATACTTATCAATTTTTAAATAAAACAAAGAGATACTTAATACGCACACATAGAGCGCATCCACTCTTAGTATGACATAAATAAAAGGGTCATTAGTTAAGAATACACAAGATGAGCAGCTAAAAAATTTTATTGGTTAGGGCCAACATGTATCCATTATTTTCGACAGTCTTCTCTACACTTGAGTGCACATCCGTTAATTCGGGCACCCCCGCAACCTGGAACACATTTTCTTATACAATCATAGTCTGCGGCATCAGTTACTGAATCCGCTGCGGGAGTATGTGCCTCATATTGGTGCCCTATTGAGAGGAAGACGATACATATCATCAATACAACAACCATTTTCTTTGCCATATTCTGTCTTGTTTTATCTCTCCCTTCTTAATGTTAGATCTAATCAAAATGATTCGAAAAAAAATTAAGAATGAAATTAGCTTGACTGAGAACAATTTAAAGGCAATGAACGAATGGGTAAACACAAAAATAGGATGTGCTTGTTATTTGTTGTGGACCGACAAGACCGGGTGTACGTAGCTCATCTCAACCATCCATGTGCACCAACAACTCTTTGTTCACACTTTGACCATGTAATTTACTAAAGAAGTAAAGTCTATATCTAAACGATGTCATCACAAAATTAGGTGGTTGTCTGACTTTAGCGAAAATTCTACTTAAGTGCAGGGTTCCGTTTTCTTTTTCTCTTTTTCTAATAACTAAAGAGGGGACTATGATTCAAATCGTTGGGTGTCATTATCATGACCATTTATTTCAATGGGAACTTTGAAAAAATGTTTCCAATTCTTTACCTTGCAAGACTCCCCAAATCTATTTCATCTCATTTAGAGGTGGGCACAGTTCGGATCGGTTCTAAATTTTGAGGAACCTAACTCGAACCGTTTAAAATTAACGGATCCGGTCCGATTCGGATTCCCTCATTTTGAACATTGGGACTGAACCTAACTCGAACCGTTTAGTTCCTACAATTCCAAATTCCATTGGTGTTAGATTGTGTCTTATAATAAATAAACAAAAAAATCACTAGACAAAGCTCAAACTTTGGTTGTTGCCTGTAAATAAAATTCCATTTGGAGGTTATGAGTGTGCAAACAAAAATTTGGTACAAAAATCTTTGACTGGTATTGCATCAGTTATAGACCAAGCAGCAAGCAGTGAGAAACAGATCTTGGAGATTAGACTATTGTTTATGGTTATTTGGTTATTGCATGTAGTAGTAGTCAAATAGATCTTTTTAAGATTTTGAAAGATTAACTTAATTGGGTGGCTTTGCATATGCTAACTAATCAAATATGACTCAAACTAGAAAATATATGCTATAGGAAAAGAAAGTATTGTTCAAGTGGTGTTATAGCACACTAATCCATTGATCAATTGAATTAGTGATATGCACAATTACTGTTAGCTCTCAGAAATACAACACAAAAATGTTTAGGCTGAAGCAAACTTTTATTGAATGGCTAAAAGCAATGGCTTTATACAAGCCTGTTACAAAAAGAAGTCAAACATAAATATACTCCACGTTCACAGCTCCTAAGAACGCGATGAGTGGGTCTAAGACCAATTCATAAACAGATTACCCTACAAACCAGGGCATTATTAACAATAGTAAATCATTGAGCTAAGGACTCGGACAAGCCCTAACACTCCTAACCCCATAACAATTCTAATGCTTCAACATCCTCCCTTAAACTGAACTGCACTGGTGCAGTCAGTTTACTCCAGACATCACACACATGCCAAGTCTATCTCGCAGCTTCAGAAAAACTTCCAGCTTGAGAGGTTTGATCATGATATCAGACAGCTGCTCTTGTGTACTGCAGTGCACCAAATCAACTATCCCATCCTTTGTAAGCTCTCGTAAGAAGTGAAATCTCACATCAATATGTTTACTTCGACCATGTAAACTTGGATTCCTTGAAAGTTTAATAGCAGAACTATTGTCACAATAAATAGTAGTGCTCATACCTTGAACATGACCAAGCTTCTAAAGAATCCTTCTTAACCAAACTCCTTGACATGCACACGATGTTGCTGCTATGAATTTCGCTTATGTAGTGGATAAAGTCACCATTGGTTGTTTTCTTGAGGACCACGAAACAACTCCTGTTCCTAGCATGAAAACATAACCAGAGGTATTTTTTCGATCATCAATAACCCCCGCATAGTCACTATCAGCAAATGCTATTAAGCTCCCTTCACCTCCTTTCCTGTAACCAATTCCAAGCTCCACTGTGCCCTTCAAATACCTAGAATCCTCTTGGCAGCTTGCAGGTGCATCTCGGTTGGTTTCTCCATGTATCTACTGATCAGCCCAACTGCATACATGTGGTCAGGTCTCGTGGCCATCAAATACAGCAAGCTGCCAACTAGCTGTTTGTACTCTGTGGCATTTACCTCACCACCACTCCCATCCTTTGACAGCTTACATCCTGGAACAATTGGATTGTTCACAGGATTACTTCTTCCCATGCCAAACCTTTCAAGAACTTCAGTAGCATACTTACGTTGACATATGAAGATCCCATCTGAATTTTGCACCACCTCTACACCCAAAAAATACTTCATTCTGCTGAGATCAGACATGTCAAACTCCTTCTTCATTGATTCCTTGAAGCTTTTGAACATATCTTCATTATTTCCTGTGAAGATAAGATCGTCCACATAGAGGCTCACAATCAGTAGCTTACCCTTGTCCCCAGACTTGATGAACAATGAATGTTCACAGAGGCATTTTTCGAACCCCTGCTTGACAAAATAAGCCTCAATCCTGTTGTACCAGGCTCGAGGAGCCTGCTTGAGCCTGTATAATGCCTTCTTTAGCCTATACACCTTGTGCTCTTCTCCTTCCTTCTCGTAACCCTGAGGTTGATCAATGAACACTGCTTCATTTAATTCTCCATGCAGGAATGCACTTTTTACATCCAGTTGGAAAACACACCACCCTTTATGAGCTGCAAGTGCCAAGATTGTTCTAATTGTATCCCATCTCGCCACTGGTGCAAATACTTCATTGTAGTCGATTCCTTGCCTTTGAGAGTACCCCTTGGCCACAAGTCTTGTCTTATGCTTGTCCAAATCTCCCTTCTCATTAAACTTCGTTTTAAATACCCATTTTACTCCTATTCTTTTGGCTCTAGCTGGCAAGGATGTTAACTCCCATGTCTCATTTTTCTCAATAGCTCTCATCTCCATATCCATTGCCTCCCTCCATTTTGAGCTCTTATATGCCTCCTCAAACGTGACTGGATCTTCAGCTGGAGTAAACAATGCAAGATTATGCATTTCCTCCTCATCAGACAGTCCCTCACCGGTTACATAGTCTCTCATCCAAGCTGGCTGCCTTCGACTCCTCCCTTGATTTGGATTTAGGGGTGCTTCCTCAGATGACTCATTTGGTGATGAGTTATCTGTTTCTTCAGTTTGCCCATCTTCCGAGCCTTCTCCTTCCTCATTAGCATCAGTATCTTCATTTTCTACTTCATTGTCACCTTCCCACTCTAACACATCACGATTCACCTCCTCTGCACTTCTGCCCCAATTCCACTTTTCATCCTCAACACACACTATATCCTTGCTGATCACTATCTATTTCGAAATTGGATCATAAAGCCTATAGGCTTTTGATTCCTCACTCACACCCAAAAGAACACATTTGAAGCTCTTATCATCCAGCTTCTTTCTTCGACTATCAAGCACATGAACATAGGCCACACACCCAAAGATACAAAAATGACCAACATAAGGCTTTACCCCACTCCAAGCCTCTTCAGGAGTAACATCCTTGACAGCAAGTGTGGGACTCCGATTTAGCACATACATGGACCAATTTACAGCTTCTGGCCAGAACTCTTTTGGGACTTCCTTTCCTGTTAACATACTACGCACCATGTTCATTATAGTACGGTTCTTTCGTTCAGCTACCCCATTTTGCTGCGGGGTGTAAGTAGCGCTAAGCTGCCTACTAATCCTATTCATACCACATAAGCTATTGAATTCCAGTGAGGTGAACTCCCCACCTCTATCAGTTCTTAAGCAACAAATGACATCTCCAATTTATTTTTCCACAAATAATTTATACTTTTTAAACATAGCTAAAGCTTCAGATTTTTCAGATAAAAAATATGCCCATGTCTTTCTACTGTAATCATCAATGAAAGTGATTACATACCTTTTCCCACTGTTTGATTATGGTGTGATTGGTCCACAAATGTCTGCATGGACCAGTTGAAGTCGCTTAGATGCCCTCCACAAGCTTTTCTTTGGCATTTCTTCTCGATGTGGCTTCCCCACCATACAATCACCACACACCTTTGATGAAACTTTGAGCATTGGCAGACCCCTGACCATTTTCCTATAGAGCAAGGTCCTCAAACCCTTGAAATTGAGGTGTCCATACATGCAGTGCCACAATTGGGTGATGTCTTTGGATGTAGCTTGCAGACAAGTTGAGGTTGGCGAAATCACAAAGGCCAGCACATCAAACATCCTGTTTGCTGAGATCTGAGTTTGCATAATTAATCCTCGGTTTGGATGGTAAATTCTACACATCCCATGCTGAATGAGAATAGCTAAATTCTTCTCTTGAAGTTGGCCAATACTTAGGAGATTGTTTCTTAACTCAGGTAATACTCAGGTATAAAGTAAACACCTGTGATTACCTGAGTTAATCCATTGATGTGAAGCTTGACGTTTCCTCTTCCCATAACCATCATCCTTGAGTTATCTCCAAGCTTCACAGATTGTCTAAATTGTTCATCAAGATCAAAAAACCACTCCTTGTTACCACACATGTGGTTACTGCAGCCAGAGTCAAGGAACCACACATTCTCCCTTTTTGGGTGATTCATCTCCACGTGCGACATGTCTTCTTCCGCATCTTGTTTTGCGTAATTTGCACCCTTCTCCCAACTAGGGCATTCATATTGAAAATGCCCTAGTTTCTGGCATTTGTAGCACTGGACCAAGGCCTTGTCGAAGGATTGCCTACCCCTGCCTCGACCTCTTCCTCTAGAACTTCCATGAGCTCTTCCTCTTCCTTCAACTTTCTGCTCATCTCGTCCTCCACTCTTCCCGGTATTAGTGATGTTCAAAGCATGCTCCTCTTCTTTCTGTCCTTGCATCCGTTGTTCATGGACTAACAGACTGCTTTGAAGCTCGTCAATGGACATGATGGACAGGTCATTGGACTCCTCAATGGAACAGACAACATAGTTGAACTTGGGAGTCATTGACCTCAAGATCTTCTCAATGATCACAATCGGCTCCATTCTTTCTCCATGCGCCTTCATCTTATTGGCGATGGTCAGTGTTCTGGCAAAGTACTCATCAACTTTTTCACCTTCCTTCATACCAAGAATCTCGAACTCTCTCCTCAAAGCCTGTAGCTGAGAGCGTTTCACTTTGGTAGAGCCTTGATACTTCATTTTCATCGAATCCCATATAGCCTTCGCAGTCTCCTTATTGAGTATGGTATCAATAATAGTTCTATCTATAGCTTGGAATAGATAGTTCTTGACCTTCAAGTCTTTCAGTTTCAGGTCTTCGGTGCTCTTGTGTTGCTCCTCTGTTGGCTCTACCCCTGCTGCTGTTACAGGAATTCCGTTCTCGATTAATCCCCAATATTCCTTCGATCTGAGGAAGTTCTCCATGAGCATGGCCCAATGGTCGTAATGACCATCGAACCGTGGAATCGTTGGCTGAACAAAACTGTTGTTCTCTGTTGCCATGATTTGCTGATTCTTTTCACTCTTGCTCATTCTATAAGAAACTGCAGTTTCTTAGAACACTCAATTAGGCCCCTATGAAGAAGCTCTGATACCACTTGTTAGCTCTCAGAAATACAACACAAAATGTTTAGGCTGAAGCACACTTTTATTGAATAGCTAAAAGCAATGGCTTTATACAAGCATGTTACAAAAAGAAGTTAAACAGAAATATACTCCACGTTCACAGCTCCTAAGAACGCGATGAGTGGGTCTAAGACCAATTCAAAAACAGATTACCCTACAAACCAGGGCATTATTAACAATAGTAAATCATTGAGCTAAAGACTCGGACAAGCCCTAACACTCCTAATCCCATAACAATTCTAATGCTTCAACAATTACTTCAAGAAATGAGAAATGAGAAACTCAATTGATATTACTGAGGACAAACTCTAATCTAATTCAAAATCTAACTCAACATCATGATCATCATGAATTTGCATGTCGTTTTGCTTTCAAGAGGAGAAAACACACAAAAGCCCAAAATGCTTCTTGTTCATACAACAATGTTGCAAAGTCCTATTGTTGGATGACCTTGATGCATGTAATTGTGTTCATACAACAATATTGCAAAGTCTTACTATGGTGATTGGGTCTGGTTATCTTAATTTCTACTCAAAATTTAAAATAAACGCAAATAGCTAGAAATGTTGGAGCGAACTCACTGAGCCAATTCAAGTAAGACCAAATTCAAGCTCAATCTTGTACTACATGCATGACACAAAATCACAAGTCGAAATGAAGTAATCTGAACTTCAGTAGAATCATAGTTCAAAATCAAAATAGCCCTCTTAAAAAATCCGAGCAGCTTGAAAAATATATAAAAAAAAAAAAGAATTCTAATCACATAGTAAGAACACCAAAATCCCTTATAAATCTAATTCTAACCTAAAATACTATGTGGGTGCAATCATCGTCTCTTATTAAATTAAGTATCAGTAATAAATATGCTGACAAAGTTATTCTTCATCCACCACTCCGGGGCCTTTTGTTTTGTTTGACAAAAGACTTCAATAAGAACCTTGTTTGAAGTCATTGAAGCCCTTAGAAGAGACAGAGCCTGAATCAGAAACCAATACAAGAAATTAGTTCATGCTAGAACATTTTGTTGAAGGGGAAGGGGAAGGGAAAGGGATATTACAAATTAAGTAACAGAAAATAAAAACATCAGTATCAATTGTACTAATCGTTTTTACTAACTATTTATGACTGCAAATACAGTGGCAACCAGCTGACGTGGAGCAACAATCAAGCAGGCGACGACAGGATCAGTTCCAAAATTGACAGAGTCCTCATTAATGGTCCCTGGTTGCACAGCGCACCTCACTCAGAGGCTGTTTTCTTAAATGCAGGGGTATCGGACCACTCTCCCATGATCCTTACTCTATATGAATCACTGAACAGAGGACCCATCCCATTCAAATTCTTCAACTACTGGATACATGAGAATGACTTTTACAAGACAGTGGAGGAGGCTTGGCGAGTGAAAGTTAGAGGAAACCCAATGTTTCAACTAGTCCACAAGCTCAAAATAGTTAAACAACGTCTAACAGTATGGAGGAAAGCTGGGTTTAATAAAGCAAGCACGCAAGTACAAATTGCGAGACAGGCTATGATGAATTCCCAGCAACTACTACATAACCGAACAATGCAGATACTTCCTATAAGCACACAGATGATAACGGAGGAGCGCGCCGCCGTAAGAAGTTATGCTCATGCAATAAGAAATGAGGAATCTGAATTACACCAGAAGGCTAGATCACAACTGTTCAAGGTAGGGGATCAAAATACTAGTTATTTCCATGGATCCATCAAGGACCGCAGGGCCCAGAATAGGATCATGCGTATCACTAATAGTCACGGCATGTGGCTTGAGGACCCTATGGATATAGAAACTGAATGCATTCAGTACTTCAGTAGCATCTTTTCGGGAGCGCATGATGAGGAACATGATACAAGCATTATGGATGAACTGGACATCGGGCAGGCTCTTACTGAAGATGTGAGCTCAGCGCTTACAAATGATGTTTCAAGAGCCGAGATTACTGAGACTCTTTCAGCCATAGAGTCAACCAAAGCGCCAGGACCTGACGGGCTGACCTCTCTGTTCTTCAAAGCTACTTGGCGGATCATAGGTGATGACTTTATCAAGGCAGTGCAGAATTTTTTCAGGAGGTCCAAATTGCTTGGCGAGGTAAATGCCACTTCTGTCACTTTAATTCCAAAAGTTATTAATGCATCTGCTTTCAGTGATTACAGACCAATATCATGTTGCAATGTACTCTATAAATGTATAACGAAGATACTCACCAATCGAATGAAGGATGCGATTCAGACTATTATCAGCTTGTCGCAGTCTGCTTTCATCAAAGGGAAACACATTCAAGATAACATCATGCTAGCTCACGAGCTGGTACGGAACTACCATAGAGGCCATGGCTCCCCAAGATGTGTCGCAAAAATCGACCTACGTAAAGCATATGACATGGTTAGATGGGATGCTATTCTGCAGCTACTGGCCAAACTGAAATTTCCTGGTACATTTATTACTTGGGTCACAGAGTGTATAACTACGCCAAAGTTTTCCATATGCATCAATGGATCACCGAAGGGATACTTCAGTGCTAGGAGAGGTCTGCGACAAGGATGCCCCATGTCTCCCTACCTATTTGTGCTCATAATGGAACTCTTACAAGCTATGCTCAAGAAGAAAGTCCAGGAAGGTTCCTACAGGCTGCATTACAGATGCACAGACCCAGAAATTACACATCTCAGCTTTGCTGATGATTTATTAGCATTCTTTCATGGAGATGCTCAGTCAGCACGTGCACTGGCAGAGGTCCTTCACGATTTCAAAGTATGTACTGGCCTGGAGGTGAACCGCAACAGGAGTATACTCTTCCTTGCGGGAGTGCACGACATAGAAAGGACTCATATTCAGTATCACCTCCCATTCACAATAGGGACTCTCCCAGTGAAATACCTAGGACTGCCCATGATCTCATCCTATCTTTCTCACCATCAGTGCTTGCCGATCATAGAGAAGATTAAACGAAAAGTAAATTCCTGGAAGAATAAATTCTTATCATATGCGGGCAGGGTAGTGTTAGTCAAATCAGTCCTAGCTTCTATGCACATTTACTGGACTTCATGCTACGGCCTCCCGAAACGAACGCTTCAAACTATCAATGCAGTCCTTCGCAACTTCTTGTGGTCAGGGGATGAATCAATGACCAAGAAAGCCATGGTGAAATGGGATAAGGTGTGCTGCCCATATAGCGAAGGAGGATTGGGAATACGTGACATCAGCATTGCTAACGACGCAGCAACAATGAAACATGTCTGGCACATAGTCACTAACAGGAATACTCTGTGGGTACAGTGGGTTAAAAAAAATCTTATAAAACGTAAGGACTTCTGGATAATGACCACACCACAGGAGGCATCATGGTACTGGAGAAGGGTGCTGGAGAGTAGACAGAAGGCTAGCTCCCTTGCCCTCCATTTGATTGGGAATGGACAGAAAACACTTTTCTGGAAAGACCCGTGGCACCCGCTTGGTTTGCTGCTGAACAGATTCCCTCAGGAGCTGATGTATGACTCAACGCTTCACAAGGCCTAGAAGCAGGGCTTAAGGTGCCTGTGCAGGTGAAAGCCAGACTAAATCAGTCATCAAACTGGAATTACTAGGCCTAGAAGCAGGGCTTAAGTTGGCCAAGAGTCACGGGTCCAGGAAGCTAGAAATTAGCACTGATTCGCATGGGATGCTTCTTCAGCTGACCAACAAGAAGCTAGTCTCCTGGGACCTTAGACATGTCCATGCGAGAATCAAAAGGGAGCTGGAACAGTTGGAAGACCACAAGCTGAATCATCATTTCAGGGAGACCAACAAGGCAGCGGACTACTTAGCTAGCTCTTTTCCTAACTGCGCATATGTGGAGTTTACTCCAAGTTCATTTGCAAAGGATCTGAAAAAGATTGTGTATGAAGACAAAATAGGGAAACAATTCAAACGAATGTAACGATCTTCTTTTTTCAGGTTTGGGGATCCTAAATAACCCCAGCTCAATTTCCAAAAAAAAAAAAAAAAAAAAGAGGAGTGCTCAAATTCCAAACCCAACTTTTGAAAGATATACAAAGCATATCGTGGAATTGGTGGGTTACAAATAACACCATCGATAGTGTGCAAGAGTAAAGTGTGAGGGCGGCTTTCTAATTTACCACATATTCACCAACAATTACTTACTTTTCCTCCAAATCACCAAATGACATACCATATTCTTCTTGAGCTACAGTGAGAAGAGTTGTTTAGTTGAAGATATCCTTCGATCTTCTTCTTTTTTTAGGCTTGTTAGGCAGCCTTGTGATTGGTTTTTGTAGATTTTTAATTGGGCACCGTATTTGGTCCCATTCGGTGTTTTGATTTCCTACGGGTAAAGTCGTAATGCACCCCCGTATCGATTGTAAATCAATTTTTTGATAAGTAATAAAGGTCTGGCATCCCATAGTTGCACTTCGATCTTCTTCTTCAACAGATCTTCTTGAGCTACAGTGAGATCCTTCGATCTTCTTTTTCCACAGATCTTTTTCTTGAGCTACAGTGAGAAACGACAGAGTTCTTTAGTCGAAGTCTTGAAGAGAAACGGTTTCGTTTTTAGATAAACAATGTGATTTAAAACGGGTCCAACGTTTCATTTTAAATAATAGGAATCGGACTTGGACCGTTTTATAATGGATTCGGATCGTATCTAAAATTACAATTTAAAAATCCGGATCATTTGGAGCAAAACGATCTGGTTCGGTTTGAACCTGCGGTTCCTTGACCCGTTTGCTCACCCCTAATCTCCTCTCCTCAAACGTGCAAAAGCGCAAGAGTTCATACTCTCCTCGCTTCCTCCCTGTACCTATCTCTATACCTGTTTTCTTGCCTTCTCCTGCAACTATGTCCATAGAAATGAAGTTTGGGATTTAAGTTTTGCTCATCAGGGGGTCTGAAGCTCATCTCCCACTGAAATACCCACAATTTATTTTGATTTTGTTTTATGTTGATTGATGAATGACTATGGGTTTTTGCTTCAACAAAGTGGCCTTTAATTTGCTTCCACAAAGTGGTTGAAGACGATGGGTTCTATATCGGATTCATGGAAGGTACTACAATTTTTATTTTTTATTTTATTTTGTATTTTTTTTTTTTTTTTTGTTATGAATAGAAACATATGTAAAACAGTGCATAAATATACAACAATTTGTCAGACGAAGCACGCCCTAGGACGATGAGTTGGCATCTCTTTTTTGCAGTCGAAGCAGTGAAGACTCCATCAAGCTTCAATATGTGCCCCCATTGGTGATAGAAAGGAAGAAAGTTGTCCATATCAGACTCTTAGATCATGAGCAGCGATTCGAGGAATATGAAAATTATCAGATAGAAAACTTTGTAGGTAAGACGTAAGAGACTAGCCTATGGCTACATCAAAGATAGCTTGAAACGCAGGTGGGCACTTAAGAATGATTTTGACATGTTGTATATAGTGAAAGGGCATTTGTCTTCAAGTTTTTTTAATGAAGAAGATAGAGCAAAAGTACTGGAATTAGGGCCAGTCCATATAGCTAGCAGAATATTCTTTGTTAGATCATGGAAAACCTACATGGAAGAGAATGTGGAAGTACTCAACACAGTGCCAATATGGGTTAACTTTACAAAGGTTCCTCTATTTTTATGTACACTAGGTCTGCAGACCATTGCTAGTGCAACAGGTATACCTCTTATGCTTGATAAGGCAAGAGAGAACAGGACAAGGCTCTCATTTTCCGAGCGTGCATTGAGATATCGCCTAACAATCAGTTCCTTAGAACCATTCCAATGGTTATTGATGATTGAAAGACTGCAACAGTGGAGGTAGAATATTCTTGGCATCCAATGAAATGCAATAACTGCATTGGGTTTGGACATGTAACAATTAGATGCCCTAAACACAAGGAAACCACATCCAAAGTCACGAACTACTAGTAGGCAACTGGCACTATTCCTAGAGAAAAAATAGCATTGAACCAGGTCCAAAAGGAAGGATGGACTATTGCTTCTAGAAAACAAACTTCCAAACAAATGAACAGCCCGAACCAAGGAGCAAAAAGGAGGTGCAAACAGAGCATATGACTAGACTAACCCAAACATCTGTAGTGATGATTGATGAGAATAGTGATGAAGATATGACCTGTGATACTAAGAACAATGCAATTGTGACTAACAAAACCAGGAACCATGATGAAGCAAACGTGAGCATGGAGATAGCTAATAGTGATGTCACAGAAGAGCAAACGTACGAACGGGTGGTCACGATGAACAATTTCAGCTTCCTAGCTGAAGATGGTATAGAGTACGACAGAGAGGACACTGATTTTGTCACGCCTCATTCCAAGTGGTAAAGTGGAACCCACTGCTAGAATGTGACGTGATAGCAATAACACAAATTCAAGGAATCTATTTATGACTTGAAGTAACATCTTGAAGATGAGCTCACACTATAACTAAAATGCAATTCTTGCTCAAACAACATTAACTCTGATCCAAACAAAATGAAGAAATCCCTAAGTCACAACTTACAATATTTCCACAAAATATACATACCACTGGTACAAACTATGAAGAAATAAGACATAAAACTCGATCTCTCTAAAAGACTCTAGCTATACAGTGGACTATCTTTAGCAGAAGACCTAAAAATCAAAATCATGTAATGGGTGAGCTGTCCACAATAAGCTCGGTGAGTATTATAAAGTCATATAAAGGAACGATTAACACAATTTATAACTCAAATTTCAATGCTAAGAAAACACAGTTTATAATTCAAAATCATGTAATGGGCGAGCTAGCTTCAAAACCAAATATCATATGCCTAAATTTGGTTCCTGTGAAAGGAGATCCGTTCAACGCAATCTAACACACAATTGTTGAAAATCAGATCTGATTGACACTGATGGTGAGACCTGAATACAGGGAATTAGAATTCGAATTTTATATCAATGGAAAGTTCTATGTCCCTAGTTTCCAACCCAACAAAACCGTTTGCAATTCGGAGTTATATACTGCAGATCACACCCATTTTAGTACACACTGTGCAAATCAGTCCGAATTTGCATATGCATCTATATGGGCATCGAATCTTCTATACAACTTTCCCTACCATGAACCTAACCCAATATGATCTTAAGCAACGTGAAAACCATAATTTTCCTAACCTTAAAGAATATCAAACCCTGATTTCCCTTATCTTAAATAACATCATACCTAACCCATACCTTGAGCAAAGTTTAGAGTTCAAAATTCAAGCATAAACAATTATTTAGTTGAGAAGTCCTTCCAAAATTAGCCAACTTTCTTCAAGGGAATCAGCTGAAAATCCTTCCCTTAGGAGCTCTTTGCTTGCACAACCAAGAGGGTGAAGATAATAAAATATTGTCATATGTTACTTAAATAGCATGTGGTGGCAAATATATCCCATATTTATTTTGTTAGTCCTTCAATTTTCATAAAACTTTCACTAAGCACCTCAAACTTTTCTAATATTGTCTAAGTGAGCTACTTGACAAAATGTTCTCTTATAAGTGTGTCATCAACATATTTTGTATAAAAAAAAACTAAATCCTTAATCAATCAATTAAATTCACACGTAGAAACCGACATGTTCATCATCCTTCTGTTTCTTTCGAAAACAATTCACTCATGCTCACACTTGTGCTCTAAATGATTTTGAGATAAGTAACAATGTATAAAATGCATAATTTCAAGATTCAAGTCTCACAACTCTTCCATCCAAATTAGAATTTTGTTCCCGAAATGTACTTACCTGATTGAAATAAATGAGGATACTGCTTCCTCATACTATCTTCATTTTCCCACGTTGCTTCTTCAATTGAATGACTATGCCACAATACCTTAACCAACGGAATTGTCTTGTTACGTAGTACTTGCACTCTTTGATCTAAAATTTGTACTGGTTCTTCGACATACGAAAGATCTTTCTTCAACTCCATTGGTTGTTCTGTTAACACATGTGATGGGTCTGGTATATACTTTAGAAACATAGAAACATGGAAAACATCATGAAGTTGTGCCAAGTTCAGGGGCAGTGCCAACCGATAAGTTGTAAGACTCACACGTTCTATAATCTCAAATGATCCAATGTACTGACTTAATTTCCTCTTCTTTCCGAATCTCATAACACCCTTCCATGGAGATACACGTAAGAAAATTAGATCACCTTTTTCAAACTCTAATTCTCTTCTTCTATTATTAGCATAACTCTTTTGTCTGTTTTGCGCTATCTCCGGTTTTTCTTGAATCACACTGATTTTATCAGTAGTTGCTTGAACAATCTCTTAGCCTAACAATTTCCTTTTCTTGAATCACTAATTTCATTCACCCTAATTTTATCAGTGTCATCTTTCTTCTTTACAAATAATACCGGAGTTCCCCATGGTGAAACACTAGGCCTAATAAATCATCTATCAAGTAAGTCTTGTAGTTGAATTTTTAATTCATTTAATTCCAAAGGACCCATCCGATAAGGTTCAATGAAAATAGGTTGTGTACCCGAAAGCAATTCAATAGTAAATTCAATATCTCTGTCTACTGGTAGACCTAGCAACTCATTTGGAAACATATCAGAAACTTCACATACAACAGGTATCTCTGCCAACTGCACACCCTTTGTTTTGGTGTCTACAATATGTGCTAAGTAACCCTAACATCATTTCTTCAATAATTTTCTTGCTTTCATAGTAGAAATAAGACAACCTGGATTAATACTGTGTTCCCCACTGAAACTAAATGGTGATTCCCCTGCTGAAACGTGACTTCCTTGCGAAAACAATCAATAGAAGCATGATAGGAAGACAACCAATCCATCCCCATAATCACATCAAAATCATGTATATCTAACTGCAATAAATCAACTGATAATTCATTGCCTCCCACTTTGAGAATACAATTTTTGTAAATAATATGAGTCGCCACTACGTCACCAAAAGGAGTAGATATGAGCATAACAATATTTAAGGAGTAGGGGTTTGATCTATATACAATGCAAATGTTAATAATATAAATGAATGTGTACAACCAGGATATATGAGAGCATGTGCACCTCTACCCATAATAGAGAGCATACATGTTACTACCTCTAGAGTAGCTTGGGCATTGTAATACCCGCCAAATCACTTACCAATATAATGCTATTATCTTAGTAATTAATAATATTTATTTATTGGTAATATTTGCAAATATTTATATATATTTTATCATATGAATTTGGGACCTAGGTTTAGATTGGTGGTGGGTAAGAGAGGAGTGGTGGGTGTGTTTAGCTAAAACTAGTAAATCCCTAATTGAAACCCATTTAAAAGAAAACCCTAGCCACCTCTTCTCTTTGGATACACACACAGAATAAAAGGGAGGCGATAAAGGAAGAAGTTTTGCTCCAACTTTGGATTTTCGCAAAAACAGTGAGTTACTCTATCAAAATTTTCAATCTTTGATATTGATTATTGTTTGATTTTTTTTTTCTTATGTATGAACTCCATTTTCATTGGAGATGTAAATACTAATATAAACCCTAAAAAAAAGGTAAGCTTGACAGTAACCAAACCCCACTGAAGACATCTTCCCTGAATACTGACAAGAGAACTTGTTGGTAATGTATTGAGTGAAATGATTGTGTGAGCCCCAATAGTGTGAATTTGTAGGCACTCTTGCAGTCTTGGTAAGCAAGTTGTATGTTATTGTTGACTTATTTTTTAACATATTTTATTCGTTTAAAAGTGATGGGTGGCTTATATAAGTGGGGCAAATGGTTTTCATCTGTGGCCTCAAATGGTTTTAGTATTACAAAGGGTCTAAATATTATGTTATCTAAAACAATACAACTTTGATACAAGAGAACAATGCTTGTTTGTAGTGTAGCCATTGATCATAACATATTGTTATGCTAAAACGTGATGAGGGGTCTTTTGGGGTATAACAATCACTAATGTAATATGCAATTTCATCTCACTGTTTCTTTGTGGTGTAAACTGATTGTGCCACATATGTTGAGTACCCTTATGTGGTCCACGTATTAGGTGTGGGTGTATTAATTTTGGAATTTAAGTCGTCACAACAACTATTCTTATCAGTGGTTGTAATTTTTATAAGAAAGGATTTTATACTCATTGTTGAGGTTATCTAGCCTAATTCTTTGGTCTCGAATGACAGGATGACACTCCAAGAACAAAATTGTGATGCTACTGCTAAGTGATTTGTCTATGCATGCATGTCAATCTATTCTGAAACATTTTCTTATTTTGGACCAAAAAGGTTCCTCTGGATGGTTTCGCCCAACAGATGGTTTGACTGAGCTTTCATTGGTGATAGCAAAGATAATATATTTTTTTATTTATTTATTTTTCAAATTCAGCTGATAATTGATTTGGGAAACCCCTTGTTTAATTTCAGAAAAACTTGAAAAGCATGAGATATGTGGATAATATTTAGAAATGATCTTTTCCACAACTCCGGGAAAAAAATTGTATACAGACTTGCTTGTATACGTTTGATATAAATTTTGGTATGCAGACTTGCTTGGATACCGGGTACGTCGTTCCATGTGAATTCGATAGTACGTGTAGTATTTAGGAAGTACTTGCTAGGTATCAAACTTCGGGTGAGATGACATGACACTCGATGTGGCACCCCACTTGGGTCACGTACGCTCCGAGTGACTTTGATGGCAAAGGAGGCACACTTGGGTGAGGTGTGTTCGGCACAGGAGGAGAGTGTGATTGTGGAAAAGAAGCTAAGAATTAGGAAAATAAAGAAAACCTTGAATTGATCATTACATGTAAATGTGCACGGATTATTTTAGCATGTATTAGGTTAGCCCTGAAGGAAGAAACTAACAGCTCATTCGATTCTCGAAAATGAGAATTACCTGTCTTCCTTAAGGTGAAATGCATATTTTTTAAGGATATTTAATTGTCTAGTTTTGACATAATTAGTAAGTTTGCTCACACCGGTATTAATTTACTGACCCAAATTTTGTATTGTTTTACAAATTTGGGTGCGTTCTTAATGAGCGTAGCCCCAGAGACTTATCAGGGTTAATTGGAGGGCAAGGGTGGTATTAGCTGCGTGGCGATAGCTGAGGATTCGACACATTTTGTTAGATCTTGAGTTTATTGTTTTTTTTCCTAGTTAATCAGATGTAGGGATTAGTTATTAATGCTCGAATTTTTAAGTCAGAGATTTATTTGGGGATTGATTCATGTAATTTTTTATTTATTTATGTTGTGGCTTAGGTTTATAATTGTGGACCTCATTTTGAGAGGAAGAATTTAGAGGAAGGTTATTATTTTATTTAATGCCTCATGACTGTACCATTTAATTTGTTCCTGTCGTGCCTTGGTTTTTTGACAATCTATTAATTTATGTTGTTCAAAAATCGGGGCGTGACAATTTTGGTATCAAAGCATTTGGTTAGCCTAGATCTATGGTAGGTCTAGGTGATCCTCGGAAGTGTGGAAATGGTATTATGAACGTTTGGATTATTGAGTATTAACGGTTATTTATTTTCGCTTGAAGGTAATGGTGAACACTCGATCGAATGGTGCCAATGGGCAGAATGGTGATAACAGGCGGAATAACACTAATGGGCCAAGCGGTTTGAATGATCAGGGGGGAAATCCTAACTTGGTTCAGGTGGATGTGGGAGCTATGATGATGCAACTTTTGCAGGTTGTGCAGAACAACCATCAGGATAATCATGGTGACCCGTTTGCCAGAAGAAATATGGAGTTTGGAAACCTTGGCGGTCAGAGGTTTAATGGAGAGACTGGACCTATTGCAACTGAGAAGTGGATTCACAAGTGTGAAACCGTATTCAATAGGATGCAAATGACCGAGGTGCAGAAACAAGAATTAGTTGCTCATAATTTGGATGGTAATGCCAGGTATTGGTGGGATTCTATCGAGGAAAGTATGGATACGACTGTTATGACTGGGGAGACTTTCAAGTCCAAATTTGACTGTTAGTTTGTACCTGAAGCTGTGCAATCTCAGCTAGCTGCAGGGTTCCTTAGTTTGACGCAAGGTACCAAGTCTGTGACCCAATATGTGACCAAATTCAATGAGTTAACTCGGTATGCTCCGTACTTGGTTGATACTACTGCCAAGAAGAATCAGAAGTTTATCAGGGGTTTGGGTCATTATTTATCAAAGTCATTTTTACCCTTTGATAAAGAACCCTTCGATAGAGTTTTAGACTTAGCTCTCAAGTTCGAAGAGCAAGACGCCGCTTTTCGAGAGGCTATGGAGAAGAGCAGGGGAGGTGAGTCGTCTAGAAACTCGCGTTCGTCTAGGAACCGAGAGCAGAACAGGTATAAGCCTTATGATCAGAATCAACAAGGACCTGGATTTCAATATCAGCCGAGGTTCCAATCTGGAGGTCAATTTCAGCAAAGGCCCCAGGGAGGAGTTGAGTCCGAGGGAGGTTTCAAGCCGCAAGGTGGCTTCAGGCCCCAAGGGCAGCAGTGGCAGACACTGACATTTCAGAACCAGAGCCTGCAAAGGCCATATCAACAACCTCAACCTTATGTTCCTCGACCTCAGGCACCTGCAGCACCGTGAGGGCAGACTCCCACTGATAGGTTATGCTACATATGTAACCGGCCAGGGCATCTCATTTGTGATTGTCCCAGTGGGCGAGGTGCTCCACAGGGTAGGCAGGACCCACCAGCTCCAGCACGTGCATTTGCGGTTTTACCAGGGCAAGAGAATGTCGAAGGTTTCATCACTATTCAGTTTCCTTTGCGATTATTATTTGATTATGGTGCTTGGCATTCTTTTATTTCCCGTCGAATGGTAGAAAAAAGAAAACCTTAAAACTATGTCACTTATCAAACCTTTATGTGTTGAGACACCCATAGGAGGCATTGTCACATTATCTGAGCAATGTAGAAAATTTGAGATCTCTTTAATGGGTCGAAAACTTGTCGCGGATTTGATAGTTATGAATTTTGAGAGTTTTCATGTTATTCTTGGGATGGATTGGTTGGGTAAAAACTATGTTACTATAGATTGTGCCGCAAGGACCATTTTGATAGATACACCAGGGTTGTCGCGAGTCGTGTTTGTGAACCTTGTGGGGACTCCATAATGACGAGCACTCTATACTCTATGGATATACCAGAGAAACATATTAGCGTGGTTGAGGTGGTGAAGGACTATGTAGATGTATTCCAGGAGATTCCTGGTCTACCACCCAAGAGACAAGTCGAATTTCGAATTGACTTTTGCCTGGGGCAGCACCGATTTCGAAAGCTGCATATTGATTGGCTCCCAAGCAGTTGGATGAGATGAAAGTCCAACTAGAGGAATTACTCCATAAGAGGTAAGAAATTTCTCTCGAATGTTTTTATTTATAATAGTTATATATATATATATATATATATATATTGGTGAGTAACTATGTGGTTAATCCTTTGAGGTGTGTATACTTAGGTTTATTCGACCAAGTAATTCTCCATGGGGTGCGCCTGCTATCTTTGTTTCTAAGAAGGATGGTACTTTGAGGATGTGTGTCTACTATAGAAAACTAAATAAAGTGACCATAAAAAATAAGTACTCTCTTCCACGGATAGATGATTTGTTAGATCAGATGAAAGGGGCGGTTGTATTTTCACAGTTGGATTTGAGGACTGAGTACCATCAGATGGGTATTGAAGAGCAGAGCATACCTCTGACGGCGTTTCGAACTCAGTATGTGTTATATGAATTTCTGGTCATGCCCTTTGGATTGACCAATGCTCCTGCTTTCTTTATGGATTTGATGAACCGTATTTTTCGTCCGTACCTTGATAAATTTGTTATCATTTTCATTGATGATATTATGGTATATTCCCAAAACATGGAGGACCATCGAGAGCATTTGAAAGTAGTGTTGCAGACTTTAAGATATCACAAGCTGTATGCTAAATTTAGTAAGTGCCACTTTTGGGAAAAAGATGTGAAATTTCTTGGGCATGTGATTTCTAGCGAAGGGATAGTAGTTGATCATGACAAAGTTGCAGCAGTTAAATAATGGAAACAACCCATTAATGCCAATGAAATTCGGAGTTTCTTAGGGTTGGCTGGATATTACAGAAGGTTTATTGAGAAATTTTCGTTGATTGCAGCACCTTTGACGAGTCTGACTCGAAAGGATGTCAAGTTTATATGGACTAAGGATTGTGAGACTGCATTTCAAGAGTTGAAGCAAAGGTTGACTACAGCTCTAATTTTAATCATTCCCACTCGTGGCGGGAAGTTAGCGGTGTTTACAGATGCTAGCGGAACAGGTTTGGGATGTGTTTTGATGCAAGATCAGAAAGTAGTTTCTTACGCTTCTAGGCAGTTAAAGCCACATGAGAGGCGATATGGTACGCATGATTTAGAATTAGCAGCAGTGATTTTCGCTTTAAAAATATGGAGCGAGGCATTATTTGTATGGAGAGAAATTTGAGTTGTATATTGATCACAAAAGCTTAAAGTATCTATTTTCACAACGGGATTTAAACATGAGGCAACAGAGGTGGATGGAGTTCATTAGTAGTTATGATTTTGAAATCCTTTACCATCCAGGCAAAGGGAATGTGGTGGTGGATGCCCTTAGCAGGCAACATAGTGTGTTGACCGCTCTTATGGTACAAGAATGGAAGATTCTCGAGGTTATTGCAGCTCATGATGTTTTGACTGTTCCGCATACTAGAGGAGCTTATGTTTGTAGTTTGACAGTGAAACCTACCCTGATTACTCGTGTCATTTAAGTGCAGCACACTGACCCATTTCTCATTAACAAAATGAATAATTTGATAGTTGATACGTTGGATGACTGCCCCACTGATTGGTCAATTGACATAGATGGAGGATTGTGATTTCATGGTAGACTTTGCATACTAGATATTTCAGCGTTAAAGAAGGAGATTATGGATGAGGCTCATCGTTCTAAATTTACTATTCATCCAGGGGGTACGAAAATGTATCACGATTTGATAAGAAGTTTTTGGTGGGAAGGCATGAAACGAGATGTTGGGGAATATGTCTCTCATTATTTCACTTGTCAGCAAGTAAAAGCGAAACACCATAGGCCTTCTGGTTTATTGCAGCCTCTAGAAATACCCATGTGGAAGTGGGAACACATTTCGATGGATTTTGTTGATGGTTTACCTAGATTTCTGAGGGGTAATGAGTCAGTTTGGGTTATTGTTGACCGTTTGACTAAGTGTGCACATTTTATCCCCGTTGGTGCATCTCGTAATACCGACAAGTTAGCTGCTATGTATATCCGAGAAGTGGTAAGGTTGCATGGTGTTCCTATTACCATTGTGTCAGATAGAGATCCATTGTTTACATCGGCATTTTGGGAAAATTTTCAACGTTCTATGGGTATTACCTTAGCTATTAGCATTGCGTATCATCCACAGACTGACGGGCAGACTGAGCGGGTAAATCAAATTTTGGAGGATATGTTGCGAGCTTGCATCATGGATTTTCGTGACGTGAAGCAACTACGACGTAAGAAACTCAACTTGGTCAAAGTTCAGTGGAGCAAAAAGGAGAACGATATCACTTGGGAGTTGGAGGACAAAGTAAAGCAGATGCACCCAAAATTATTCACCTAACCCTTATCCTACCGAATCTCAGGACAATATTCTTTTGAGGTGTGTATATTGTAATACCCGCCAAATCACTTACCAATATAATGCTACTATCTTAGTAATTAATAATATTTATTTATTGGTAATATTTATAAATTTGTAATATTTGCAAATATTTATATATATTTTATGATATGAATTTGGGACCTAGGTTTAGATTGGTCGTGGGTAAGAGAGGAGTGGTGGGTGTGTTTAGCTAAAGCTAGTAAATCCCTAATTGAAAACCCTTTAAAAGAAATACCCTAACCACCTCTTCTCTTTGGATACACACACAAAAGAAAAGGAAAAACCTACATAGAAAAAAAAGGGAGGCGATAAAAGAAGAAGTTTTGCTCCAACTTTGGGATTTTCGCAAAAACAGTGAGTTAAACTCTATCGAAATTTTCAATCTTTGATATTGATTTTTGTATGATTTTTTTTTTTTTTATGTATGAACTCAATTTTCTTTGGAGGTATAAATACTTATATAAACCACAAAAAAAAAAGTAAGCTTGACCGTAACCAAACCCCACTGAAGACATCTTACCGGAATACTAACAAGAGAACTTGTTGGTAATGTATTGAGTGAGATGATTGTGTGAGCCCCAATAGTGTGAATTTGTAGGCACTCTTGCAGTCTTGGTAAGAAAGTTGTATGTTATTGTTGACTTATTTTTTTAACATATTTTATTCGTTTAAAAGTGATGGGTGGCTTATATAAGTGGGGCAAATGGTTTTCATTTGTGTTCTCATATGGTTTTAGTATTACAATGGGTCTAAATATTATGTTATCTAAAACAATACAACTTTGATACAAGAGAACAATGCTTGTTTGTAGTGTAGCCATTGATCATAACATACTGTTATGCTAAAACATGATGAGGGGTCTTTTGGGGTATAACAATCACTAATGTAATATGTAATTTCGTCTCACTGTTTCTTTGTGGTGTAAACTGATTGTGCCACATATGTTGGGTGCCCTTATGTGGTCCACGTATTAGGTGTGGGTGTATTAATTTTGGAACCTAAGCCGTCACAACAGCTATTCTTATCAGTGGTTGTGATTTTTATAAGAATGGATTTTATACTCATTGTTGAGGTTATCTAGCCTAATTCTTTGGTCTCGAATGACAGGATGACACTCCAAGAACAAAATTGTGATGCTACTGCTAACTGATTTTTCTATGCATGCATGTCAATCTATTCTGAAACATTTTCTTATTTTGGATAAAAAAGGTTCCTTTGGATGGTTTCGCCAAACAGATGGTTCGAATGAGCTTTCATTGGTGATAGCAAAGATAATATATTTATTTATTTTTCAAATTCAGCTGATAATTGATTTGGGAAAAACCCTTGTTTAATTTCAGAAAAACTTGACAAGCATGAGATATGCGGATAATATTTAGAAATGCTCTTTTCCACAACTCCGAGAAAAAAAATTGTATACAGACTTGCTTGTATACGTGTGATATAAATTTTGGTATGCAAACTTGCTTGCATATCGGGTACGTTGTTCCATGTGAATTCGGTAGTACATGTAGTATTTAGGAAATATTTTTCAGGTATCGAACTTCGGGTGAGATAACCTGACACTTGATGTGGCACCCCACTTGGGTCATGTACTCTCCGAGTGGCTTCGATGGCAAGGGAGGCACACTTGGGTAAGGTGTGTTCGGCACAGAAGGAGAGTGCGATTGTGGAAAAGAAGCTAAGAATTAGGAAAATAAAGAAAACCTTGAATTGATCATAACATGAAAATGTGCATGGATTCGATTTTCGAATGAGAACTACTTGTCTTCCTTAAGGTGAAATGCATATTTTTTTAAGGATATTTAATTGTCTAGTTGTGACATAATTAGTAAGTTTGCTCACACCAGTATTAATATACTGACCAAAATTTTGTATTGTTTTACAAATTTGGGTGCGTTCTTAATGAGCGTAGCCCCAGAGACTTATCAGGGTTAATTGGAGCGCAAGGGTAGTATTAGCTGTGTGGCGATAGCTGAGGATTCAACACGTTTTGTTAGATCTTGAGTTTATTGTTTTTTTTTCCTAGGTAATCAGATGTAGGGATTAGTTATTAATGCTCGGATTTTTAAGTCAGATATTTATTTGGGGATTGATTAATGTAATTTTTTATTTATATATTGTGGCTTTGGTTTATAATTGTGGACCTCATTTTGGGAAGAAGAAATTTGAGGAAGGTTATTATTTTATTTATTTCCTCATGACTGTACCATTTAATTTGTTCCTGTCGTGCCTTGGTTTTTTGACAATCTATTAATTTATGTTGTTAAAAAATTGGGGCGTGACAGGCATTCTGCTGTGTCATCGCAAAAACCCTCCCCTGAGTCACTGATTTCGATGAAGAACCGGTACCTCTACCAGGATAAGTACTAGCCACACCACTTCCTCCAACAGGTCCACTTCCAACTTATAATGTTGGAGTTTTATTTTCTGGACATGCCCATTTTAAGTGACCTTGTTGTCCACAAGTGAACCACTTACGATTATATGTCCTCTGCTGTGTGCAATCTCTAGCATAATGTCCTTTCTGATTACACTTATAACAAAACACATCTTCAACGTGAATATAGGAAAACTTATCTCTTGAAATCCTAATTGTTGTTGTTTCGAAAAGCTTCTTTTCTGACTAGAGGAACCATCCATTTATCTGACAAAGGTCTCACTTATTGTGGAGTAGACATTCTAATTGATTGGGAACTCTACCCTCTCCCACTTAAAAATCTATTAGAAGACGTCATCGACTATGAAGTATCAAAATGGGTCTTCTTAAATTGTTATCTTTTTCCAGCAGCTTCTAGCACATCCCTTTCAACTACCTTCGCCTTATCAATCAATTGTGCAAACTTGTCACACTAGAAGATAGAAATTCGTTGTCTAATAGCAAAATTTAGCCCCTCTCGAAGTTCTCACATTTACTTTTCTCCATGTCAACTAACCTAGGTGCAAAACGAGACAGAGCATGGAACTTTGCTTCATATTCCGGAACAGAAATTGTTTTTGCCTCAATAGTACAAATTACTTGTGTTTTTCACGTTGATATTAAACAGAAAAATAATTATCATTAAAAGCCTTAAGAAACTGTACCCACGTTACCATGGGAGGAATTACTGGAGTTGGGGGCATCATCTGGTGGGATAGTTAATGATCTCTCAGTGGCCTCCCACTAATGAAGTGCCTCACTAGTAAACATAAAAGTAGCCAGCTTCACTTTTTATTCATCTCTCACCTCCATGACATCAAATATTTGTTTAATCCTCTTTAGCCAATCCTCCGCTTCCATTAATTTCCTCGCCTGTTCCTATAAATTAAGTGGATCTATCTTTTAAAATTTCCAATCAACACGCCTACGATAATAGGTGCAACTACTCAAACTTGGGCTCTAGGTGATGCTACAGGTACAAATGGTTGTGTACTCTTTAACTCAAAGAATCTAGCATGATTTTCTGCCAACCTTGTTAGTGCATCCTCCAACCGCCTAATTCGATGATCATTAGGTTCTTCAGGAACTTGTTATCCTTCCATATTAGGAACAAATGATGTTTCGTCTTCCATACACTCAATTCAATCGACTAAGAACCTCTGCAATATGAAATTCCATGCAAAACCTGATATCTAGACTAATAGACTCATAAATACCCTAAGGTCCACTTGTACGCTTGACTCGACCATTCTACAGAATCTAACACTCTAGCTCTGATACCAAAACTGTCACGCCTCATTTTTTATGGTAAATTGGGACCCGCTGCTAGAATGTGACGTGATAGCAACAAAATAAATTCAGTCAATCTACTTATGACTTGAAATAACATCTTGAAAATGAACTGACACTATAACTGAAGTGCAATACCTGCTCAAACAACATTAACTTTGATCGAAACAAATGGAAGAAATCCCTAAGTCACAACTTACAATATTTCCACAAAATATATATACCAATGGTACAAACTATGAAAACATAAGATACAAAATTCCACCTCTCTAAAGATTGTAGCTATACAGTGGACCACCTCTAGCAGAAGACTTGAAAATCAAAATCATGTAAGGGATGAGCTATCCACAAGCTCGGTGAGTATTATAAAGTCATATAAAGAAAAATGATTAACACAGTTTATAATTCAAATTTCAATGCTAAGAAAACACACACAAACTAATTAACATTTCCCACTGGAATGTGAGACGATAAATAAATATTCACCCTTCCACTTTTAACGTCTGGAATGTGAGACGATGATATAACTATTTTCATTCCATTTTTAACGTCTGAAATGTGAGACGATGATATAACAATTACCAATATTCCACTTTTAACGTCAAGAATGTGAAACAATCAAATAACCAACCCATTTATGCCAGGGAACAAAACAAGAGTTTCAACACCACACCGAATTATTTCATAACAGATAAAGAAATATTAGTTCTCAAATATATGGCAATTATACTCACATTAAACCAACTAATGCATTACTTGATGTGCACTCTACTCTCTGGGTGTTTGAGATGTAGTTGGAGCCTTCTCTGAACCTAAATGAAATAATATTGGCTCAAGCTCAACATGAATCACACACTTATTAAATATGTAAAACTTAAGCTCATGGAATAAATGAATGCATGAACACAATACAATGAGTAACTATACTTCCTTGTGAAGCCCAAAACTCATAGACAATCCCCCATTCCTAACATAACCTAAATCATGGGCTCTAACCAGCTCTCATTTTATATGCTATATCTGATACTATACTTTGAATTTCATAATAATATCAGTTGTGTTCCAAAGTAGACATCACTATCTTCAAAATCATATATCATATGCCTAAATTGGGTTCCTGTGGAGGTAGATCCGTTCAACACAATGTAACACAGAATTACTGAAAGGCAAGACAAGACACAGTATTTAGGTCTAATTGAAACTAATGGTGAGACCTGAATACATGAAATTAGATTTTGAATTTTATATCTATGGAAAGCTCTCAATTTCTAGTTTCCAACCTAGCAAAACCATTTCCAATTCAGAGTTTTGTATCGCAGATCACACCCATTTTAGTACACAATGTGCAAATCAGTCCGAATTTGCATATGCATCTATATAAGCATTGAATCTTCTATACAACTCTCCCTACCATGAACCTAACCCAATATGATCTTAAGCAACATGAAAACCGAGATTTTCCTGACCTTAAACAACATCAAACCTTGATTTCCCTTATCTTAATCAAGCCTAACCCTTACCTTAAGCAAAGTTTAGAGTTCAAAATTCAAACACAAATAATTATCTAGTTGAGAAGTCCTTCTAAAATCAACCAACTTTCTTCAAGGGAATCATCTGAAAATCCTTCCATTGGGAGCTCTTTACTTGCACAACCAAGAGGGTGGAGATAATGGAAATATTGCCATGTGTTGCTTAAATATCATGTGGTGGCAAATATATTCCATATTTTTCTTTTAGTCCTTCAATTTTCTTAAAAGTTCACTAATCATCTCAAACTTTTCTAATATTGTCTAAGTGAGCTACTTGACAAAATTTTCTCTTGTAAGTGTGTCATCAACATATTTTGTGTAAAAAAACTAAATCCATGATTCATCATCATCAAAGCCCATTCCCGAGATTAATCAATGATTAATCAATTAAATTCGCACGCACACTTAGAAACCAACATCGTCATCATCCTTCGGTTTCTTTCTAAAATAATTCACTCGTGTTCACACTTGTGTTCTACATGAGTTTGAGATATGTAACAATGTATGAAATGCATATTCAAGTCTCACAGGTTTGAAGGTCGATGAGCATGTGGTAGGCGAGATAGTCAGGGTAGAGGCAAAGTATCTGCTGGAAAGTGTAGGATCAGATGTCGAAACTGGGAAAGATACGAAGTCAAATTGTTGGGGTGTTGATTATTCAAATAGTGAGGTCAATAAAGCTGCAAGGAACACAACATTGAATTGGGATGAGAAATGACTGTTGAAATATAGGAGGAAGAATCAAGGAACATGATTTCATTTTTTGAGTTAATTTTGTCTCCTAATTTTTAGAAATATTTCGAGAAATATTTCAGTGTGTAAAGAAAAAAGTAAAATTTCGAGGATACATGAAATATATAATGAATTTAGAGGGTATATGAAATATGTGACAAAAATAAGACGGAAGTAAATAAAGTTATTAAACACATTTAATGAAGCCTAAATACCAAGAAATTAAAAAAACATGAAATTAGTATATAATTCGAAAATCAGGGGGTGGTTTCAAAAATCAATATATAAGTAGAAGAAATTATAATTAGAAAATCAGGGGATGGCTTCAAAAATTAGTAAATAATTATAAGAAATGATAATTAGAAAAAAAAACCCCGAAATTTATCGGAAAAAACACTAGAAAAATGTAATTTTTTGTAGTTGTTTTTTTCATTTTTATGAAAAACCCGAAAGTTACGAAAAAAAAACCTTCGAAACTTTTTGAAAAAACCTTTAAAAAAATGAACTTTTTCTTTTCATAATTTCAAAAAAACAAAAAATTAGACTAAATTTCGTGAAATTTCACAAAAACACAATCCTTGGGAAGAACAAATAAAGTTTCCAAGAACTCCAAACAACCAAATGGTTTCTACCTCTTCCATTATAGATGAATAGATATCCATCTTCGACGGTATAAGTGGAAGTTCACAATCCCTCTCTAAGGTTAAAAAACTTTTGAAAATGATATAAGAATATAACAATGAGAACAAAGTTAACAATGCTATAAAAAAAATCGGATAGGGATATGATGAAGGAAAAACTCACCAAAATAAAAGCTCTATTGGAAAAGGAAGCAACTATTGTGGGTCAAAACACTATTGAAGATGAATGTGAGATTACCACAACTCATTTATCTAAGAAAGATGCTCATTGAAGATCTTATCGAAGCAAGAGGGTAAATCCTAAATCAATTAATTGATGATGATAATACATATAGGATGCAGATATGTGTTTGGAATCTTGTATGGATGCTAGTTTAGAGCTAGCATTCAATGGTTTCTCTATCAGGGTTCACTACGCTCATGTTCTTTATGTCTACTTCTCTTACATCTTGAGCTTCACACTATGTTCTTTACATCTACTTCTCTTACATCTTGGTGCTTGTGAGAGAGCGAGGTTATGGCAGATGCACCAGGCAACCACTTCTATAGCAGACCGTTTTATAAGATTACTCCCCAACCTGGAGACCATTGAATTGGAATTAATTAGGTTCTTTGTTGGGATTTGTAATAATTCCATGTTGTTGTTGATGATGTAACAAGTGAATATTTGAGCTATTGTAATCTTCTTCACCCCTGCCTGCTTTCCAAAAAAACTATTCATTGTGTGAGCCGAGCAAATCATTATAAAGATGGAGATTGCGTTCAAAATTAATTTTTTCTCAAATGTTTTATCTTGATAGTCTACTTAGATGGCAACAAATCTATTGAAGCAAAACTGGGGAACGAACATTATTTTTACTCAAATGTTTATTCCTATGATACATCATTTGAGACTTGAATCACAACCATACACGTGGCAAATATCATATATCACGAGGTGTATGTACTTCAATTCAGGCCTGACCCAAGAAGCCCGAAAACAGGTCCAAACATTAAACTCCAAAAGGGCCATCAATAATAGATCATAATCAAATGCCCGAATCCAGGCCCAACGAATATCTTCTCTTAGAGAAGAGAGACGTTACAGGGGAGACAAATTGTCATGACCCAATCCACAGAATACTATATTGTCCGTTTTGGGCCCAAGGCCCGCACGGCTTTAAAACGTGTAGTACTTTGTAGATCCAAACTCGTACATATATAGTACATCACCCTCCCTTACCCAAGCGATGTGAGACTATGATCTCCCCTTTGTAGCTTGTCAACCCTCTTGGGATCCATGGGCTCTTGAGCTTATCCCTCACACTCCCCCTCAGGTCCGCCCACACAAGGGTATCAATAGTCCACCCCCTTGGGAGCCCAACGTCCTCGTTGGCACACTTTAAGTCATGCAGAAAATTAATGACGGACATTATATAAGGTAAAGGAAACATTTGACAAAAGGTATGCAAATTTAACTGAACTATCTATGTCCAGATTTAATATTCTCCAACAGATTAACTGACTAAGGATCAGAGTGCCTTCGGCTACCAAAAAGGTGGTATTTGGCAATCTAACCCTGTTTTGCGGGTCCCATCTCTAGGAGAGCGGATTTGGACGCATCAAATTGGCGTCCTCCATGGAGAACGACAGTTTCCTTTTCTAAAAAAAAGTTTGTTGTTAGTAATTTCCTTAGCATGAATCAATAACAAAAAGACTTAGTGCAAATGGAACATACTACAAACTCTCAATTCAATAATCAAGGAACCTTTCTGCTAGTGAAACTGAGTTACCAATCAAGCATATCCCGAATCCAATGCCAGAAGAACTAACTATGTTAGGTAATGCAGTACCACAGCATAGAATGGTGGCCCAACCATCTCAGACGTTTGGCAGCACAATGACAGATCCCTGTGTGGACCAACTCTTGGTCAAATGGAGTATCTGGTCAAAGTGGTTGAAAAGCTCACCTAGAAGCATGTTTGCACCTGTCGAGCAAGCCCAAACGCCACTTCAACAAAATTTCGCAAACCATGTTCAAAATTAAGAACCACGAAGTTCTTACTGAATTTCGATAAACAAACTTTGAAGGTAGTAAACCACAAGGAGATGGCTCCCAGAGTTATGGGATTCTTTCACAAGTTCCATTCAGGATCAAAGTCACAGATCCCAGCGTGCTTTACGAGTTAGCCATACCGCCATTTTCCGACACGTTCATGAAAACCCCTCTGCCAAAAAAGTTCACTTCCCCAAAGTTTGAAACTTATGATGGCCCTACTGATCCGACAAACCATATACGACATTTCCACCACAAGATGGCACTGAAGGAAAGCATGGAGTCCATTTTGTGTTGAACCTTTCCGACCAGCCTCACGTCAACAACGATGAGTTGGTTCAATAGTCTTCCACCCAGGTTGATAGACTCCTTGCAAGCATTAGCCATGGCCTTCATCACAAGGTTCATTGGCAGCCAGCGAATCAGAAAGGGCCTATATTATTTACTCCACATCAAGCTAAAGCCTAAAGAAACTATCAGGGAATACGTTACTTGTTTTACTGATGAGTTAACCATGATCAACGGATGCAGTGATGACACGACCATAACCACTTTCACCTTCAGATTAAAAAGAGGGTCGTTATACAACTCTCTGAACCTAGTTCCTCCAAGGAACATGGCGACCTTATGGAAAACTACTCAAAAATACATTTCCCTAGAGGAGATGTTGGCCACCAAGAAGAAGAACAAATCCAAAAAAAATCCTTCCCAACAACTCGAGAAATAAGGGAAGAGAGACGAAGAGATGATAGGCCATGAAAGGAAAATGGTCAGTCGAAAAGACATCAGACCAATGGCAGATCCGAATTCAACAAGCAAGAACCCAAAAAGCTACAATCCAGAAGAACCAGACATGAACGGTCAACGATTGCAGCCAACACAACCTACAAACTATTTACGACTTTAAAAACAAGTCGAGCAAATGTCATGAAATCCATGGCAAAGTGGGAGGAGATTAAATGGCCACTCAAGCTTAGAAGAGATCCGGCCGGATGAGATAAGAGCAAATATTGTTCTTTCCACAAGGACCACGGTCATGACACAGAAGATTGAACTTGAAAGATGAAATTGAGTATTGAATCCAGAGAATATGACTCTGTGAATTCGTCAGATTGAAGGATAAGTAGTCCAAAGGAAAAAAGAAAGCGGACGCTACCACGGAGTCAAATGAACCTTTTCGACCAGCCTCATGTCCATTTTGTGTTGAACCTTTTCGACCAGCCTCATGTCCACAGCGATGAGTTGGTTCAATAGTCTTCTGCCCAGGTCGATAGACTCCTTCCAAGCATTAGCCATGGCTTTCATCACAAGGTTCATTGGCAGCCAGCGGATCAGAAAGGGCCCACATTGTTTACTCCACATCAAGCTAAAGTCCAAAGAAACTATCAAGGAATACGTTACTTGTTTTACTGATGAGTTACCATGATCAACGCATGCAGTGACGACACGTCCATAACCACTTTCACCTCTGGATTAAAAAAGGGTCATTTTACAATTCTCTAAACCTAGATCCACCAAGGAACACGGCGACCTTATGGAAAACTACTCAAAAATACATATCCCTCGAGGAGATGTTGGCCACCAAAAAGAAGAACGAGTCCAAAAAAAAATCATTTCCGACAATTCGAGAAACGAGGGAAGATAGATAAAGAGATGATAGGCCACGGGAGAAACATGGTCAGTCGAAAAGACATTGAACCAATGGCAGATCCGAATTCAAAAAGCAATAACCCAAAAAGCTACAATCCAGAAAATGCCTGACATGAACGGTCAACGCATGCAGTCAACACGGACTACAAACCATTTTTGGATTTAAAAACAAGTCGAGCAAATATTCTGAAATCCATGGCAAAGTGGGAGGTCATTAAATGGCCACTCAAGCTGAAGGGAGATCCGGCCGAACGAGATAAGAGCAAGTATTGTTCTTTTCATAAGGACTATGGACATGACATAGAAGATTGAACTTGAAAGATGACTTGAGTATTGGATCCAGAGAGGACGACTCGTTGAATTCGTCGGATTGAAGGATAAGCAGTCCAAAGGGAAGGAGAAAGTGGACGCTACCATGGATTCTAATGAACAGTCCAAAGAATTGATATATGTTCTACACGATTTAGCTAGAGAAAAGGAACGGTCTAACCGATCATGGTATTGATCAATCTGGGATTTACAGACAAGGATCCGATACCCAGAAACTTCCACTCAGAGCGTCAGAACAAATCAACGAACTCTGACTTTTTTTTTAAATGATGCACAAGGAGTTAATTTTTGCCATAATGACGCTTTAGTGATTTCAGTATTGATATCCAGATAGGAGATCAAGATAGTACTAGTCGACACGGGTAGCTCAGCCAACCTTCTATACTTAACAACATTCTGCAATATGCAATTCAGGGAAGAGATGTTTTAACCCAATAACTAGTTGATGGTAGGTTTCATTGGAGAACAGTGTCGCCTACTCGGTATAATTTGATTGCTAGTCGAAGCAGGAGAGCTAGGTAAAATCCGAGTCCTATTAACAGACTTCCTTTTTTTCGACGCACCATCCGCATATAACATGCTTCTCGTAAGACCTTGGCGACACGAGATGAGTGCAGTTCCCTTTACCATGCATCAATATCTGAAATATCATACTAATGACAATGTCGAGGGTCATGAAAAAAGATCAGCCAGCTGCACGAGAATGCCACTACACAGCAATGAAGGCCTCGAATAGATAGCAACTACTGTCACGACCAAAGGGGTCACTGCAGCAACCCGGTCAATCACAGATGAAACACTTCCTACTAGATGATAATGCAGCTCCAATCAGTTCATGAGGCCAACCAAACCCTGGACAACCAGAAGAAGAAACAATACTAGTCCATCTAAATAGTGAAGAGGGAAGAAAAATAGTCTGGATTGGCACAAAACTTCACCCAGAATTAACTAAGCAGTTGGTCCAAATGTTGAAAGACAACCAGGACGTCTTCGCCTAGACAATGAAGGACATGGTAGGCATTGATCCTTTCGTTATCACTCACAGACTACGTACAACTAAACCCAAACAAGAAGCCAGTCCAACAGAAAATAAGACCAGTTGCCCCAGAATGCAACCAATCAATCAATGAGGAGGTGCACCATTTATGAATGCCAAGATGATCAAGGAATCCCACTACCCGGACTGGCTGGCCTACACGATTTTGGTCAAGAAAAAGAATGGTAAATGGAGGGTGTGTGTAGACTACACGGAACTAAATAAAGATTGTCCGAAAGATATTTTCTCACTCCCATGAATAGATCAAATAGTGGATGCCACTGCTGGACATGAACTCCTAAGCTTCATGGACGCATACTGTAGCTACAACCATATGCAACCACTCGATCAGGAGAGGACATCTTTCATAACAGAAAGAGGTATGTATTGCTACCGAGTGATGCCATTCGAAATAAAGAATGCGGAGCAACGTACCAACGTCTTGTGAACATGATGTTCAAGGATCAGATAGGAAAAACCATGGAGGTATACATTGATGATATGCTAGTAAAAAGCCTGCACAAATTCGACCACATCAAAGATCTCCCAGCTCTGAAAGTACAAAATGAAGCTGAACCCAAAAAAATGTACGTTCGGAGTAGAATCAAGAAAATTCCTCGGGTACATGGTCAATCAAAGAGGAATCGAAGCTAATCCGAAACAGATACAAACGCTCATCAACATGTAGTAGCCTACAAAAATTAAGGGTGTACAAAGCCTCAATGGTAGAATAGCATCCTTGATCAAATTCACCTCCAGATTGTCAGATAAATGTCTTCCCTTCTTCAAAATTTTGAAATAAAACAAAACGTTCAAGTGGAGTGAAGAATGTGAAAAGGTTTTCTAAAGCCTGAAGCCATATATGGGAAGTACCAAATGTTATCAAAGCCAAACACAGAAAAATTGTACCTATCAGTGTCTAAACATACAGTCAGCTCAGTACTGATACGAGAGGAAAAGGGCATACAGAAGCCAGTCTACTACATCGTCAAGACATTTGTGGGCACAGAAGTTAACTACTCGTCTTTGGATAAGCTAGCACTCGCCCTGGTCATTCTTCAAGAAAGCTACGACTATATTTCCAATCCCACCCCATCACTGTCATGACCGAACAACCACTTCAGTCGATACTGCATAAACTAGAACTACCCGAAAGAATGGAGAAGTGGGCAATAAAGCTCGGTCAGTTTGACATCATTTATGCTCCTAATACTGCAATAAAAGCTCAAGAATTAGTAGACTTCATTGTTGAATTCACGAGCATCAAAAAACATCGACCAAACGACATTCAAGAAGAAGAACACACTGAACAAACCATTCACGAATTGATCATGCACTGCGACTGAGCATCCAACGAAAAGGGGAGTGGAGTAGGAATAATCATGTACAACTTGGAAGGCGTAACATTGGAAAATGCAATAAAATTAAGTTTCAAAGCCTCAAATAATGAAACCAAGTATGAAGCAGTGATAGCTGGATTATAATTGGCCAAACACCTCGGAATAAGAGAAATTGGTGTTTTCACTGATTCCAAGCTTGTGATTAACTAGTTGAACGGCGAATTCCAAATCAAAGACGCTCGGATGAAAGCCTATCACCAGAAGACAAGTGAGTTGATCGAAAGCTGCAACCGCTCAATATGTGCAAGTGTGGAAAACGATAGAGCGGACAAATTGGCCAATGAGGCATCACGAGCTGAAGAAACTAATAATCCACTCGTCACAGTACAGGAGAGTCTGATACTTGAAAACCAGGGCCAAGAAACATTTACAACAGATCAGGAGACAATTGGATGACTCTAATCCTAACGTACATTCAAATAAGAACACTTCCAATGGATAAGATGGAGGCTCGTAAACTACAAAACACGGCAACACGGTACACACTAATTAACGACAGACTTTACAGAAGCTCTGCCACAGGACCGCTACTAAGATGCCTCTCACCCGACGATGTTGACTATGTTCTACGAGAAATTCACTTCGGCATAAAGCCTAAACATTAGGATACTACTGGCCAATAATGTAAAAGGATGAAAATGAAGTCGTTCGTGCTTTTGACAAATGTCAAAGGTTCGCCCCATACACTCACATGTCAGGCCAAAACCTAATCCCGATGAGTAGTCTGTGGCCATTAGTGCAATGGGGAATGGACATCGTGGACCACTTGTAGTGTCTGACTGAAAGAAATTCCTCCTTGTAGCAGTGGATTACTTCACCAAATGGGTAGAAGTAGAGCCGTCGGCAAAGATCGAAAAATCTCAAATTAAAAACTTTATCTGGAAGCACATAATATGCAGATTTGGAATACCATAGTAATTGTCACTAATAACAGAAAGCAATTCGAAGGCAATAAAGTAAAAAAGTTGTGTGAAAACTTAAGTATCAAATAACACTTATCAGCACCCGCCCACCCACAAGCAAAGGCGACCAACCGAACAATTCTTGAAGCAATAAAAAAGAAACTCGAAGCATCAAAAGGATTGTGGGTGTCCGAATTTCCAAACATCATCTGGGCATATAGAACGACGAAGAGAACTCCGATTAGAGAAATATTATTTTCCCTAGCATATAGATCTGAGGCAATTGTACCAGTAGATATTGGTATGCCATCATTCAGAATTGAAGAGTTCCAAACAAAGGATAACAATTAAGTATTATTAGTCGGACTAGACCTTCTCGATGAGAAATGAGAAAAAGCCTTGATCAAAACAACAACCTACCAACAACGGATGGCTAGTTACTACAACAACAAAAAAGTAAAGCCATGTACTTTTAGCATTGGCGATTGGGTACTCAGAAAAATCCAATTCAATATAAAAGAACCAGGTGCAGGTAAACTGAATCCAAACTGGGAAGGACCATACAAAGTGGTGAAAATCAACTGACCAGGAACATACTGGTTGGAAGATTTGAAGGGTGAACAACTACCACGACCATGGAATGCCGAACATTTGAAGAAGTATTATCAATAAACTTTCAAATTACAGGAAACCTTCATCCCATGTTCAAACAATCTAATCCAGTCAAGACATCAAAGTCAGACTAGGAATCTACTCGTAAAACTTCTGGCCCAACCAATATGTCAGACCACGAGGCAAGCTACAAAAAAAAAGTCAGGACAAATATGTCAGACGTTCCCATAGAACTTCTGGCTTGATCAACCATGAAGTAAATAAGTCTGGACGTGCAAGTCAGACTCAACTAAAAAAAATTTGGCCAGACTAACATATCAGACCACTAAATGTATTTATAAAAGTCTGGACGTATAAGTCAAACTTACTCGTAAATCTTTTGGCCCGACTAACATGTCAGACCACGAAGTGTATTTATAAAAGTCTTAACATATAAGTTAGACTTACTGGTAAATCTTCTGGCCCGACTAACATGTCGGACAAAGAAGTGTATTTATAAAATTCTGAACGTATAAGTCAGACTTACTCGCAAATCTTCTAGCCCGACTAACATGTGGGACCACGTATAAAAGTCTAGACGTATAAGTCAGACTTACTCGTAAATCTTCTAGCCCGACTAACATGTCGGACCACGAAGTGTATTTATAAAAGTTAACATGTATAAGTTAAACTTACTCCCAGATCTTCTTGCCCGACTAACATGTTGGACCATGAAGTGTATTTATAAAAGTTTACACATATAAGTTAAACTTACTCCCAGATCTTTTGGTCTGACTAACATGCTGAACCACGAAGTGTATTTATAAAAGTCTACACGAATAAATCGGACTTAATCAAAAATCTTCTGGCCCGAGTAACATATCAGACCACGAAGAGTATTTAATTTGGAGATAGAGGTCAGACTTAATCAAGAAATTTCCTGGCCCGACCAACAAGTTGAACCACGAAATGTACTTAAAGAAGTCAAGACACTAAGTTAGTCTTAGTCCTACAGCCTCTGATTTGATCACCATATTAGATCATGGAGTATATCTAACAAGTTGGAACAAATCAAAAGTTTCAGACAACCAAGAAGCAAGTTCAAAAGCAGAAATTCAGCCAAGTCTAAACTACCAAGTCAGACAAAGAGATATACAAAGTAACAGCAATGAAGTCAAACCATATTTATCGCCTATGACTAGATAAAATGGTTAGTCTAGGCGTTAGTCAGGCCATGACTACTAGATCAAAAAAGGTCACTAAGAAAAAAACAAAGAAACAAAAGGAATACAGGTATAGACAAAATGAGATTCTCATTAATTTTCTATTTTATTACATCTGAAGAAGAAGATACATTGATTGGAGAGGGGTTAGTTGAAACATTCAAGGCATCACTCACAGAGATAATCGAAGGAGGTTGAGCATTGATGTCAACAATACTGTCAGTATGAGGAGATGGAGTCTTGTCTCCAGAAGGAGATGAAACCTTCTCTTCAACAACAGGGCAAATGATGGCACAACTTCAGAAAGAAGAGGAGACGATGGTTCTTCATCAACCGGATCACTTGGCGGATCCAAAACATATTCCTCATCGTCGTCGTCTTCAAAAACTTGGTCAGCCAAGACACGGTATCTCGACAGATCGAAACCCTCTTCCGATTCCATAAAGCCGATGATGTCAATCTGACCATCAACGACCCTCTTCCAGTCCGCTGCCTCTGCAGCCCTCAATCTATTTGTAACTGCTGAAAGCATATTCCTAGTCGACACAAGTTCGCTCTCAGTAGTGGTGAGCCTCGCAGAAGCTTCTGACTTAACAGCAGCAAGCTCAGTGGTTAACTGCACCACTCGCTCCTCATCAACCTTACGACTGGTAGAATGCTCATCAGCAGAACACATTGCCTCATCACAACCAGCCTTCTCACTAGACAGCTCCTTCTCAACAACATCCAACCGATCACGGAGCTTAGGGATGAACAAAATACCTATCAAACCGATTAAACCGACCGAACCGATTGGTTCGGTTTAAGTTCGGTTCAGATCGATTTCGGTTTTAGAAAATTCAAAACCGAAGTGGTCGATTCGGTTTCTATGTGTTTTAACCAACCAAACCGAACCGACCAAATATATATAATAAATAATAATATTTTACATATAAATAATATAATATGTTAAAAATAGTCGGTCGGTTCGGTTTTATTTTGGTTTTGGTTCGATTTTAGTCGATTCGGTTTGGTTGCAAATTGCATAAATTAGAATCGGTTTAGTTTCGGATCGGTTTTGTTAATGGTCGGATCAGTTTCGGTTTGAAAATTTTAAAACTGTTTAGGTGAAAAACCAACCGACGGTTCGGTTTTCAACCCTAACGAAGCTTGTTCATATCCGTCTTTGAGGTCTCAAGTTCAGCAGCAAACTTGTTCAGGACAACCTCTACTTCCTTCAATGAAGCTCGAGTTGTCTCAACTGCCTTCTCCTACTCCACATATTTTGCCTTCAACTCATCAGACTAATGGAGAACATGGGAAAGCAGCAAGGCTTGCCCCGCCATCTTCCTCTCCACGACTGCCACATGATCAGGCGCAGCCTTGTAATCTGACCCCATTATCCCAACATAGGTGAGGTGATTCATCCCCTCGATTATCTGTTTAAGACCTTGGTCAAGATGGTCACCAGGCTGATACACAGACATTGCAGCTCTCTCAACCAACCGCCTATGCCACGCGACGATGAGATTATGCATACTATCCTGCACGTCTATCGCTGAAAACTAGTTGAACTTCCCATCCGATTTGATATGGATTTCTCCAGGGATAGGTTCCTTCCAACCAATCTATAGATGAAGGATAGTGGATACAGAATAACTAAAGCCCCGCATCCAGTAGTTGGTTGGACGGTCGGAACGACAATGATAACAAAGTACCACGGTCCACTTCATTCTCGTCAAACATTGGGTTGTAGTCAAAGTCAGCTATGGTCTTCATGCTAGTTGGATCACGAGATTGCTCCAAAGAAAGTTGCACCATCTTATTATTGATGACACGAGGATCATCCGACCACTTAGCAAAGTCGAGCACGCCGTGAGAAGAAATGAGGCTCCTCTCATGCTCGTCCAATGGACGAGATACCTTCTTTTTGCTTCTCTCTAGAGCTTGATTTATTTCCTCAGCCTCCCGAGCAGCAAGATGAGCCTCATCGTCATCCTCTTTTTCAGATGATCTTAGACAAGGAGTAGTCTGAGTAACCCCTTGAACAGAACCAATAAGCCACTTCCTCTTCGAAACACGACCAGGACTAATCGCCAATTTTTTCAACAGGCTGGCAGGCCTAGGGGCCTTCCTTTTCCTAGTGGTTGAGCCAGTACCACTAGCAGCAGCAGGAGCATGACATTCGTAACCCTCTTAACGAAGCTCACTTTCCCATCAGTGCTAGCATCATCAACGCTAACAGGAGCAGCACGTTCCTCGTTCTCGTCAGAAATGATGACATGGCTAGCATGAGCAATAGTAATTTCAAAGGCTCAAACCTCAAGAAATGTTGCAGCTTTGCTTCGTTGTACAAGCTACTACACTCAACAATATTTGGAGCAAGGAAAACCTCCACAGGGAGTCAAGGAAGCGAGAGAAATTGATCACGGATCGCCTGGTCCTCTGCAGTCTAATACAGTTTACTCCACTTCCTGAGTTCCCGGAACGATCGCAAAATGGGCCGGTTGCGAAACTTGAAGTATCAAGAATCCATGGACGCATAAAACCAGGGCTTCACCAGCCTCTATAATCATCTTTAAGCCTCCCAAAACAGTCAAGAGAACAAAGAAAACAAATATGACTATTGCTTACCATAAGCCCCACAACGGCGTGCAAAGTCTTATCGTTCAAAAGAACTCCATATATAATGGCTCTCGCCATGGTTGCAACCATCACCCTCCAGCCATTGGGGCCCATTTGAGCAGGAGCAATGCCAAAAAAAATCCAAATACTACCAGAAGATCTCTAGAGTCAGAAGTCGTTGACCAGACTTGAACATGTCAGGATACAGTGCAATGTAACCAAGCCTCGGACAACAAGGACTATCATCGATCCTAGGCAAAATAATCTCAAGGTCAGATGGCAGCGAGAACTCCCTGACGAACACTGTCAAAAGTCCCCTACGTCGCCTGCCTAGGCTCAAAAAACGCCTCGCAGGAATTAAGTTTGTCCCCACTTAGAATTTTGTTAGCAACCATGAGAAAGGAATTGCGCAAAGTAGAAAATGAATAAGGAAAGAATAAACAAGCTCTGATAATGGAGATAGCATAAAGAAAGAAACACAAATCTCATCCCCCCCCCCCCCATTTATAGGGTTGGGCAACGAAAAGACTACTAATGCAAAGACGTGCAAGATATGATGGTAGCACTAAATCCCAATACTGCACATAAACGAACAGACGAAAAAGACATTAGAATAGAAAATGTATCGACGGCTGTAACGACATTAGTGCACTATATAAAAAAAAATTATGAATTCGAAAAGCAAACCGCTGTATTGTTAGTGGCCACGCAAGCATGCGACCCACTAACTAAGGGGGAATAGCTAATGATACATCATTTGAAACTCGAATCACGACTGTACACATGGAAAATATTATCTATCACGAGGAGCAGGTACTTCAGTTCGAGCTTGGCCTAAGAAGCCCGAAAAGGTGGGACTAGTCATTAAAGTCCAAAAGGGCCCTTAATAATAGATCATAACAAAGGCTCGAATCCAGGTCCAACGGATCTCTTCCCTTAGAGAAAATAGACGTTACAGGGGAGACAAGTCGTGGCAGGAATCATTCCCTCAAGGACGTAACTCAATGAAAGAGGATATCGTTACAAAGATGTTTCCCCTCATCACGCCCTTCATGATTAAGTCACGCGGAGAATTAATGACGGACATTATATAAGGTAAAGAACATTCGACAAAATGTATGCAAGTTTAACTGAAGTATACTTTATCCAAATTTATTCTTCTCCCACAGAGTAACTGACTTAAGCATCGGAGTGCCTTCGGCCACCAAAAAGGTGGTCTTTGACAATCTAACCCTATTTTGCAAGTCAAATTTCTAGAAGAACGGATTTGGACACATCAACCTATATTCTTTTAAAATCTCTTGCAACTATAACTTAGATGCACCCTTGGTTCAAATAAACATGTTTCTTAGGGAAATGGATATAAACTTCTTGGTTTAGGATTCATTCATGCAGGTCGTTATATAATCCATGTAGGAAGGAGCTTAGGGTGTGTTGGTTGCATGGAATCCTATGCCATGGGAATCCATGAGGGGATCCCTACATTTTAGGCTAAATTGATATATCACTCCACATCTACCATTGACCACCATTTGATTTTGTTATCAATGGTGGGAATGGAAGTCCCATGAACATGGGAATCCCACTCCTTGATCCCCCAAGGCATGTGATTCACATGTTCATACGACTTCCATTCTCACCATTGATCACAAACTCTAATGGTGGATGTGGAGTGATACATCAATTTAGCCTAAAATGTAGTTCGTACTCTCTTCCTCCCAATCTGTTTATACTTCATAGTATTTTTGAGTCGTCTTCTTATTTGAAAGTATGTTTATTTCAATATTGGTCATGTTATCTATTTTCAAGTTCTATTAATAGATCTTTGGGTGGATCTTATTTGCTTAAAATTTTCAAAGCCGTATTCTCAGCAGCAACCACAACCCAACGTGTATTCTGAAAAGCCTAATTATTTAGCCACATGCACAATAATTTGTATCGTCGACTGTTATCTTGCCCAATATACGTTAGTTAGAAACTATTCTTCTATAGATAAGCATCTTGAATATATACAAGCATAACAAATGAACCTAAACACCTCCATTTTCTGGTCTTTCTACAAAAAGAAACTCTCATCAAACTAATATTGGTCGGAACCCATGATTAGTATGAATTGTTACTTCATAAATGAACAATAATCTGCTTCAAGGAACTATAAGTACCCAATATTGCAACCACTGATCCCATCACCAAAATACCAACAATAAACGCCAACTCCAACCCAAGGCGACGGGATTCCTTGGAGATCTTGAGGTAGCATAGGCATGGAAGCAACAGTGAAACTGTAATGCTTAGAAATGCACCAATCAACGTCATTACGTACCCAAAGAATGGAACAACTAATGCCACGACAAGGTTGCTTATCACCAATGACGTCCTAATAAGGATGCTGATGGATCTATTCTTACGAAGGGGAAACCAATCTTCCAAGGCAGTTGCAATTGGTGTGGTCATGATAGCATACTTTGTGAAGGGATTGATTAATGTGGTGTAGATTGCTATCTTTGAACTCATATTTCCCCTTGGAAGATTTAGTGTGACTTGAGATTGCAGATTTTCTCCATACATCAAGTACCCCAAAACTGCCATTGATCCATAATTCAAGGTGCAAAGAATGAAGCAGATAATCAATACCTGTAAAGATAAACAAACTGATTAAAACACCAAATAAACAACTAGCACATATATAATTTCGATTGAATGACTTAAGTAAACGGCATGAGTCATTCAAATGCTACTAAAAGAAACTGAAAATGCAAAGTTTATGTAGCACATCTTACCTTAGAGAATTGCCTTTTATCCTTCATGGAAGTACATAAAGTGGGAAAAACAGCATGTCCACAATAACAAAATGCATACATGCTGATAGCAGTAGGCATTCCTCCCCAGTTAATGACACTTCCTCTTTCATGAAATCCTACTCCATCCACCGCACCAACCCAAAATACTGAGAGCACAACAATAAGAGATGCCAAAACCCCACCAGCAGAGATATAAGCAAGTACACTCAAATTCCTCAGCCAAGTTGTAGGCAAAATAATAAGCGCAGCCAATAGTGTAAAGCCTTGCTTTCCCCCAACTTTCAGTCCTAATAGTTCAAAACTCGTGTTTGGAAATAATTTGTTCAAGTTATCCCCTTCTAATATCAGAAATTCGATTGCCACAAGATACAATTCAAGGTACATAAAGCAGGCTATCATAACTCTTCCCTTGTACCCAAAAGCAAGCTCTCCTATGTCGGGGTAGGTTTTGATAAGTGAATGAACGTTCATACACCTTCGCAATAATAGTCCTGTATAGCAGCATGCAATTGCCATAATTAACAGGAATATCAAGCTTATCCATCCTCCCTCAGAAAGCGCGTACGGAATTGATAATATCCCGACTCCTGAAAGAATTCATACATAAGATCAGTCTGAGTCTTGCCCATAAAAGTAAAGCTACAAAGAACTATCATGTAGTAATGTATATTTAAGTTCAAACATAAGTTAGTTAATTGAAACATAAATTATGGCCGTCTATACCATATTACTGTCTCTAAATTCTTAATATTATTGCTTTATCTGATCGTGAAGGTGATGCATTGGTGGAGTTCTTGTTCTTGAAGAATAGAGTATGCTTTTTGCAGCATCCTGGTTTGTCTATTTATTAAAACTGTCAAACTAGTACAAAACCCTTTTATACTTGTATTGGATTCTAATATAAAAATGATAGAAAAGTGTAAATACTACTTTAATTATATGTTTATGTTTGATTGAAGCATTTTGATTTGAATAGCAATTTGATTTTACATGCAAATAATATCATGTCTTGCCATTAGAAACAGGGGTATCATTCCCATATAATTGTTCCTTTCTATCCTTTCGTGAATCAATTCAGTAAAAACCCTCATCCCTGTCAACAAAAATATATGCAAACCCTCTGGATCTGAGATGCTAATACGACCACCTCAGTCCAATAGCTACAAGACAACTGAGAACCCAATATCTTCCTAGTGCGATGTGACTTGCAAAATTAATTCACAAAAAGATAACTTATATTAGTACTTGTGGTACACTATGATGTATGTGGTGTGAAACGTGGATCAAATTAATTTGGAGCCTTTCATCTCTTGTGATTGCTCCAAAGCACAACCCATCACTCTTAATGTCCAAGTTGGGGACAATATCGCTGTAAGGTAGGAGCTGCTTTACATCACATAATAAAAGTTTGACTGCGCATTCCAATTTATTGATATGCTGTCAAGAGTATTTAAAATGAATGAAATTATTCCTATCTAGCATTATGACTGTCTTGATTCTCTATAATAAGGCCCATTTTCCAAAAATTTCAAACTCTCCAGACAGCTTCTCCACTTATCCAAACCAATCCGAAAATGAACCATAAGCTATACCAATTCTAGTTTCACGATCTTTGGAAGATGAGTAAATGATAAATCTACACTCATATAGAAAAACATTAAAAATCACCAGGGAAGCAAAAGAAAGACAAACCTGATAATGCATTCATGCCATTCAAACAAGTTCTGAGGAAGGTAGCACCACTTTGTAGTTGAAGATGACTCTCTGACTGACTCTCCACACTCTCCTCCACCTCCTTTGTGGTCTCCATTTTCTCTTCAACCACACCATCTCCACTCTTCGTGAGAAGGGGCCTTTTAAGAGACGACGAACCCCCATTATTTGCAGTAATGGTTTCGACGTGGCTGTCTCTGATTGCTGGAACAAATTGTTGGGAAGATGAGTAGATACCCATTTCAGTCAATCTCTATTACAGAAAAGTAGTGATGAAAGAAAGAAGAACTACTACTATCTCTCCCACTCTCACGGGCTCTGCTTTATTTTGATGTTGTTTGCCTACCTTTCGCCAAGGCACTTATCTCATAGGACATTTGTGGGTGTTTTTATAATGTTTCAATGGGTAAGGGGTATTTAAAAGCTTAAAGTTGATATGGGATTTTCCCAAATAAATCAAGACTTCCTCCAATGCTAATATTTACGAAGTTAACATTGCACATTCAATTTTGGAAAGCAACTTTTTGCCAACCGTCCTTATATTTTTCACATGTATTGCTAGTTTCCAAGAGTGCCTGGTTGTTTCTTTGATGAAAATGATGAGTTAGAAAAGGACATTACATATTGGCGCGGGATGTTATTATTAATAAAAATGTCTTTGCCTTTCGAAAAATAAATGTCTTTGCCTTTCGAAAAAATTTTCACATGTGTGAAGCCCATGTGGGTTGAGCTAATACTGTTTGGTTACAATGGAAAACGTTTTATCAGAAGTGTCTGACCACATTAGACAATCCCAGACCGTAACTTTATGATGGGTTGGCCATTTGCTCAAAGAAAACATCTTTAAGCCAAGTCGAATTTGTTAGGGAAAGGCTTGGTTTTTTAAGAAACCAATCCAAAACCTTTCGTGGTAGGTAGAGAACTAGCTATAAGGATGGCAATGAGGCGATAGAGATTTACCATTATGATTTTTGAATTGACATGTAATAATGTAAATGACAAACCCGAAACCTACCCATTTTCATCCCTAGTAGTTTATATAACTTTACCCCCAAGATAATGAGCGTTCTGCAAGCCAATCAATGTCTATTACCAGAAGTAAAAAATCCAAAGACTTCAAAATTCAAAATTCAAGTGTAATTGCAAGTACCAGTACTCAGAGCCAAGATTTTCCAGAACATAATAAAGAAGCTGATCAGAAGCTCCTATTGCCATTTTTTACGGAAACCCAGAATCAAATCGTTCAGGAGCTACAGATGCTGAAGAAGAAAAAAGATTTGAATATGGAGAAGAGAAGGTTTTGCTGTAATTTCTCTCAGTATATTAAACTCCAGCTCTTTCAAATGCATTCCAGACAGGTTGCTATTATTAGTCCAGCTTAAGTTTAGCTTTAGCTTAACTTAGATTGAATGAAACTGACAGGTAAATTACACAGATGTCTAGAAAAGTAGAAAGTCATTTCTCCACCCATTTTATTTGCAATAAAATATATTTGTATATATAATTGTTATTTATTCAAGTTAGTAAGACTTGACAATAATATTACTAGTTGCATTGCAAAGCTAATACGGGAATGTAATTAGTTTAGTCAGGTTCATGAATAATTTTTATGAGCGAAAGTAACATCTCAACTAATGTGCTTTATAAGCTTAATGGATGAATCGTGAGTGTCCAGCTTATGTAATGAAGACAAGGAATGTCAGAGTTAGTGGTATATAGTCTTTATTTTATTGTCGGCCAACACAAATTTGTTCAAACATTTGGTGGCTGTGCTTGCTTGCCTTGATGAGGTTGTGGTCACCGCATTCAGGGACCGAGAGAAACATCAAAATCAGTCACTGTAAGCATCCACTGCGAAAAACATGTGAACTAGGAACGAAGATTCACCCAGTTGAATCATATGTCACTAGCATTAGCCTACATTCCAAACATTCTTAAAATTTCAAAGTGGAGCCTTTGAGTATGAATGAAATAAAAGATCCAAGGGATTTACCATTCCAATACAAGATCCTAAGTCCCAACTAACAATACCCTAATTGCAATGCCTTTAGTTTTCACAGTGACAATGCTATTTGCATCTCCTGTATAATTCAAATTAAGAGTTTTGAGCGAATAGCATCCGCAGAATTCTATTACCATTGCATCAAGGCACCTTAAGTTCCAAAGAAATTGAGTCGGGTTGTCAGGACACGACTGAAGATCCTCTGATTTCATAGGTTAATGTTTTCCGATGTCAAGGTTTGTGAGAGACAAGGTACCTCAACCACACAAAACAATATGGAGACTCAAAACATAAATGGAGGACTATAAACAAAGTCATATGTTGGTCTGACTCATGTATCCACTACTAATAAAAGAAAGGAGGACCATAGTGTAGCTTGTAATCTGCATTGAGCCCCTAAAGAAAACAAGTCTAACAACAAATCATAACAAGAGTTACACTTGCTCGCATATAACATACAATGCTACACATCGGCTAAATAAAACAAATTCTGGAAAACAATTGGCATAACTTATTTTGTCAGGGTGCGTTTATTAACCTGGGTCAATATAGGATCGAGATAACATGAACATGTGTCACATTGTACTCTCACAAATCACTTGAGCTATACTATACTCATCAACACCGTAATTTTGGTCAAAAGAAATATTTTTGCTGGGTTCAAAAACAACAAAAAATAAAACGTTAAAGGAGCAGTTGCCACTAATTTGAACACTTTTTGTTGGGTTCATGCACATGTTTTGTGTCTTCTTTTCAATTGTTAAGTTGCTTTAGGAATCTAAACCCTTGAACACTTTGTTGCTTCTCTAATGTTTTTCCCATTTTATAACTCCATCAGGTATTCTGACTTTTGTTGTTTTGTTATTGTACATGAATCTAAAGCCTTTACCACTTTAAGCCCATCACTATAGTGCCCAACCTAAGGACTTGAAAGGCATGAATGCCGGGAAAAGTTTGACCCCATGCATCCTCTTCCATCGACATCAATATACTAATCCATAAATATACCACTAGCCCGACACCATATCCATCATAATATACTAAACAAATAGACTTTAATCATCACGTCAGATGGCTTATAGGTGTCTGAAGATAGGATTGTCGACAATTAAAAAAAAAAAACCAATTAGAAGCTGCACGACAGCAACTAACAGAGCAAAACACAGAGAGCCCAAGATTTAGGCCCATCCTTGCGATTTCCAAACCCAGCACTGATTGCTGCATGGCCGCCCATGAACCCACAGTACAAGCTTTGATACATATGGACTGACCAAAATGTTCCGAGTGTTGGCTATACAAATACCTCTTTTTTTTTGTTAAAACACATTATAAGCTCTAATGTACGCTGGTGACCATGGTCTCTAGCTTTGCTAAACAGCTTTGTTTAATTTGATCAAAATCCCTAAACAATCTCCATGCAATAGCATAATGAATGTGAAATTAGTAATTTTTGTAAGAACACTTAATAGCGCTATAAGAGGATTTATGTGACAAAGGCACTGTATTCAAATTACTTCATAGGATAGCAGGTGACCTAAATTTACCAAAGTTGGAATGCTAAACCACCATTCATGAATCAAGACTACGGCAGGAGACACAAGACAGATTGCAGAGTGCATTTTTCACACAGAACAAACACCACCCCTTTACATGTAAAATTTTAATCAGCCTCCTTGTGGATGGAAGTGAAACAGGTTTTGAACCACAGATCCAAACAAACCAAGTCCATCAATCAGCCACACAATAGGATGATAAACAAACAAAAAACATAGTGAAAAAACTTGATATTGCTTCATATAAACTTTAGTTCTAGGCAGTGAAGACAAACTAAAAAAAAAGAAAAAAAAATATTACTTGCCCTCATTCCATCTGAATCTAACCCAAGCATTAGAAATACTGTGAACTCCTCAATGTTTCTGAAGCTCTTAGTTTCTAAACCCACCTCTGCCACGCCCACCACGACCACCTCTTCCTCCTCCACGACCACCAAAATCACCACCTCTACCTCCACGGCCACCAAAACCACCACCACGACTGCCACCACCTTTACCTTTCTCACGGGTACCCAACATGTTATTGGCATCTGCTTTCACTTTCATTTCTTCAGGTAATGGAAGTATGTGATCTACGCACTTCCTAAAACTGAAGTCATCAACAGTGTCATCTACCCTTGCCAGAAAAAAACACCTACTTTTCCATACTGGATGATAACGAACATGGAAAGCTCGGATCCCTTCGCCAATTTTCTTCTCTGGCTCCACGTGGCCCTTCTTAAGCAAGTCCAGCAACACGAGATGCTCATACTGCAAGGTGATGAACTGATGTCAGCATAACATGCTAAAACTTTTGTGACGTGTTCAAGATATAATTTATTTTTCATCCAACAAATTAGCATTGCGAGCCACAAAGAGAAAAACAAAGATGAATACATAGGATATTACAGTGACTTTATCATTGAAATTTAACATTTGTTGCAAACTAGAGTGACCTCAACTAAAAATCAAATGACTCCACGTGCTATATATACCACAACAAACAACCATTTTCCAAGACACAGGTAAATGGAAAACCCAAAGCCTCTAATCAAAACAGGCCACTTGACCATTGTCTACTAAAAGTGAACTTGAGATTGACAAGGTCCACCTACAAGAAGACCAAAAGGTATTCCCCAACTAGAAACACAAAGATTAACGGAAACAGTGTCCCTCCCACTCAATTTCAACATTGGTCAGAACCAAAGTTCAATGCCAAAGGCAAGATATCAATTGTAGCTTCAATTGATTAATAGACTAATGCCTGTGGAACAAGAGGACAGAACAGAGCTTACCCAAAGTGTCACCCTGCTTCAAGCAAGGTTATTCTAACATGAGAATACATTGATGTTATAGCTATTCTTAATCAGGCACAACTTCACAAATATAATCCCACCAAAGGATACAGTAATGAAAATATCCAACCATCAAGGTACATGAACCTAACTCCAATTTCTCATAAATGTAAATAAGCATAGCTAGTTAAGGAGAAGCAGGACAAATGTAAGAACCCAAACTGCAGTTTGAAGGACTTTATCCACAAAATCCAGTTGAAATTGGTCTCTCTTTGGTGCTGAAGCACCTAATTTATTTTTTGTTAAATGGTGGAGGCATATCCGGACTCCGCTAGAAATGATCTAATATACAGTATAATAAACTTGAAGTTCTATAAAGCACTAAAACTATAATCATGATTAGCTACATTCTGCCCTTAACACTATGGAGTACACCAATTTTTTCTTCAACCTCATTAACTCCATCTTCATACAAAGTTAACAATTGCACATTTTGCATAGCAAAAAAGTAACCACAACTTAACATAGAATGAAGTAATAAAAACCACAAAAATCTAATAATAAACTCTGCACAATTTCACATTGATAACTAGCAAACTACAAAAAAAAAAAAAAAATACCTTATTGATCTCCAAATGAGGAGGCCAGTAATGAAGAAACTTGTAGAAATAATCGAACATCTCGACCGATGTCTCGAAAGTCTTGGGCCCAACATCTACCGGCCCAGTCTTCTTCTTCTCCACCTTCTCTTCCCCTTCTTCGCCTCCCTCCTTCTCTTCATTCTCCTGTAATTCCTCTAGCCTTTCCTCTTCAGCAGACTTGTCGAGCTTCTGCTTCTTCACATCGACACCGTTCTCGCCATTCTCCTCTTCTTCTCTAGCACGCTTCGCTTCTCCGTTGGTTCCATTAGGGTTTTCGGTCTCCAGATCCATTTGATCATCGACGACTGACTGAGGGACCTCTGTTGCTACTTCTTCCGCCATCTGTAATTAATTAGGGTTTTAAAGCTCTGTGTCAATGTGTGGAAGACGGAGAAGATAGAAGCTAAAACCCTAGTTGGTGTAAATGACGGTGTGAAGAGGCAAGTTTTTATACGGACTCAGGAAGAGGAAGTTACCACAAAAATCGTGTCAACAGGATACGGAGGGTGCCTTGGTGCACCTTCCCTCACCTTGTACCTCAATTTCTACAACAGTAAAAAAAAAAAAAATTAATTTTTTTTTTGAATTTGATGAAATATAGATAGACTAGAATGACCATGCCGTTGACATTTCACATAATTTTTATTTGCCAAATATTTTGTATTTGACACCTCTGTCACTATCCTCATATTCGTTCTCAATCAGTATTGAAGATTCTAAGGTAAAAATATATATTATAAATTTTTAGGGTTAAATTCATTTGAATACTTTGGGGGAAAATTTAAACCTGAGAATGAATTCTACCCCAATCTTTGAATTCGCCAAAACATGAAATTTAGGGTTTTGTTTAAATGTGCATTAAGATGTCCGACTAATTTTTTTCTGGTATGATCGGCCTGTCTCATTGCTTTGAAAAATATTAAAGACGTGAAATATATTATATGTTTTATAATTATAAAATATATATTTTAAAAAATTTAGCGCTTGTATTGATTATTGATTTTGTTGGAAAGATCTTCAAAAATACATTTCAACGATACTAAGTTTTTCAAAATTCAACAACGATGTAGATAGTTATGATAATTTTCATTTTGCTAAAATTTTTGCCCTTTTACATGTTTTATATTTACCAATATGCCATTATACAAAATGAATCTCAACCATCAAATTCAATACATTTCCCAACTTTCAATCCTAATCGTCTTTTATCTCCAATGCTTATGATTTGACTTTGTCCCAGTCAGCAGTGAATAATAAAACACCTATCTGAATTGTAAGATAGATACTCATATTTTTTTTATGGCAACTTTATGAAATGGTTCACATAGTGGAAATGTGAAAACAAAATTTTTGAATTTTGCTAAAGAAGAGTAGTGCACACCTAATTTTTGATGCACTGAGAGCATCCACGATAAGCGATTTAATGAGCAAAATTTTGTAAATTTCCTTGGCGAACGGACATTGATTTTTTATTTGTTCCTACCTAACTACATTACAGAGACGAGCAACCTGATCAGAAAGCTTGATCAAGCCTAACTGATTTCGCTGACCCCAAACTCCCCACACTGTCAGTGGGAAAGGCAGTGTAAAGGAAAAAATATCTAATGTAGGTTGCAAGACGATGAAGTGTCATTATGCCCTTATCGTTGATATTTCATTTGGGTGGTTTCACTTTTCAATTCGAGATAGGAAACCAGATTTGTGATCTTCTTACAGAAGATTAGGGGTTGATTTTGTATGGTGTTGATTTCCCTTCGATATCATCCTTACAGGCGTTAGCTGATTCTGACATTTCTAGGAACATCTCAAGTTATACTTCCAGTGGAGTGTTCTTCTTTCTTTCTTTTGTGAAATGTGTAACTTGAAAATTGAGTTTAAAGGCTTCTTAGGGTGTGTTTGGTTTATGAAATCCTATGTAATGAAAATTCATGAGGAGACCATTATATTTTAGGCTAATTTGTGGTATCAATTCACATCCACCATTTGATTTTGTGATCAATGGTGGAAATGAAAGTTTCATGAACATGAGAATCACATGCCTTAGGGAACCAAAGAGTGTGATTCTCATGTTTATGTGACTTTCATTCCCACCATTGATCATAAAATCAAATGGTGGATGTGAAGTGATACATCAATTTAGCCTAAAATGTAAAGGTCCCCTCATAGATTTCCATGACATACGCGATTTGAATTCAAATCTTAAGACTGTTCAGACAAAACCGATGATTAGATAGTTTGTCCTGGCACCCAAATACGGGTTAGGTGTAACTTAGTGAAAATAAAATAGCACCGGATTGAGACTAAAGATTAAATCTGAATACAAAATAAAGAATTATTGTTGAATTAAGACTGGAAAACAACAAAGCTTGTTTAAGTCTTTAGTTTTGAATTCAAAGTTTTGGATGAACAATTCTAAGCAGTCAGGGTTGGGTTTTTTTTTTACCCTTTTACCATTCTCTTTAAAACACAACTACAAACATTATGTAGAGAATGAGTAAAAGGGTAAAAAATGTCCAACCCTGACCCAAAAGTGGCTAGCAGCCCTGGCTGCCTAGAATTGTTGGTTCTGGATAGTGTGTGAAGGAATCCATTTTTACCAAAAAAAATCTAGAGAGTCAGGCCTTTAGTGCTAGGCCGTGCTCTCGCGCACGTGATTTACAAAAAAAAAAAAAAAAAAAAAAAAAAAAAATTCAATTCTCCTCTCAACAAAGCTTTTCCTCTTCCCTCCCTTTCCAAGCTTGCTCTTCCTCTTCATGATCTGTGTTGTTTGTTTGGGCCTTGAGGTGATAGAGAAATTGAAGGTTGTGTTTAGATTTCCTTCCATTTCATCTCTTCCAACAACCCATACACTAACCTTAGGGTGTGTTTGGTTGCACCCATTCCATGGGAATAGGATTCCTATTCCCACTTGGAATCAGATTTGGAGTGTTTGTTTGGGATTTTACTCCCAGGCATGGGATGCCTGCACGTGCCATAGATTCCCACCAATGGTGGCGGACGCCTCGCTCAAACTAGGAAAACAATTCACGTCTCTCCTCCCTGGCCTCTCTCCACCTTTCCTTTTTACATCCCTACAATTTCACCTCTCTCTGCGATCTCCTCTCCTCTCTGCAATCTTCACTCGCACGCTCGATTCAAAGGTCTCGTCTGCGACCTCCCCTCTCCAGGTTTGTCAACTCCTCTTTTCTTCCATTCTTCCCATCTCTCTACACATTGTGCTTGGTCTCGATTGGCACTAGTCAGTAACTAAAGGCCAGCAAGGAGAGATTTACAAATTGATGGGTTTTTTTTTTTGTCTCTCAAATGGATTCCAAGCTAACCCAGAGATTAAAAATCGCAATCATCCTAAGATCTACAACAAGGGTTCTTTTTCAACCCCCTCTTCCTCATCTCAGGTGCTTCTTCATCTTCTTCCCATTTCATGTTCTTTCACTACTCATTACTATTTCATGATGTTTGACATTCAATACTTCTCTTTTGCAGATTCTGTTTGGTCTCTTTGGATAACAAAATTTTTACTGAATTGAATCTTCTGCAAGGTCATCAATGTCCAACTATGGGTGAGTCTTGGGATCTCATTTTCTAGCTTGATTTTGATATTACTTGTTTCCTTATTTCATATCTTACTTATTTGTTTGTTATAATTTTGGGTGTTAGGCTAGCAAAGAGAATGATGAGGTCTACACACAAGTGACATTGTTGCCTCAACTAGAGGTATGTTGTTCAAATGCTCCTTTGGGTGTTTCCCTTTATTATTTTGTTAAGTATTTTAGTATTAATGTGATAAAAAATCATGGTGAATTTATATTGCTCCCTTGATGTATATAATATGTTCTGGTTTCTTTGGGATTAAATCTATTTGTTAGACTAAATTCAGGTTTTTGCATGGTAGCATAATGTGTTTTTGGTGATTCTCTGTGTGGGTTTTGTATAGTTAAGAGAGTATAACTTTAAAAAATGTTGTAATGATTTATGTATTTTGGTTGTAAGTTTTTTGGGTTAATTGGTTGTTTGCTTTCTGTCGAGTAACCAAAATGTTGTTGTTAGGGGCTAATGTTACAAACTGTACAAATTCATAATCTATCATCAAACTGTACAAACTATTTCTGATTTATTTCAGGGGCATGACTAATGAGTTACGGAATCGGTTGAATAGGACCAACGTAAATGTTTTGAGTCTTCACTTTGGGTGTTGTGTTTTGCAGTGACTGGTATTACAGTTGCTTAGTCTTGTAATTGTTTAGTATCACTTTGGGTTGATTTGTTTCACATGAAATTGAATGGTTGTTTGCCCAAATAAAGAGATTCAGTCTAGCCTGACATGTACGATTGGTAACAAGTGATTACATGTAAAAAATGTGTTGCTTTGCCACTTGTAAGTGCTTATAAGATGCAAGTTGATTCATTTATTTTAAGACCATAGGAGGGGGGAGGGAAAGAAGGGATGATTGTCATTTAAGTTTATCTTCTAAATAGGTGGCTTAACTTCATAATATGTAGTGTACTGTGTGTTGCATATAATTTGTCTTAATAATCGGTACTGTGTAAATGTACCTTGTTGAATTTAATGGTCAATGAATTTGATGTTTTTCAAGCAACCCAACTTGTATCAATGGTGTTGGTGACTCTAACTCACTCAGGTTTTAATCACTGTATGTTGTTGTTGTGTATAATTTGCCTACTGTGAAATAAACGATGCAAGACAAGTCAATATTATGGATTATGGAGTGACTAGTGAATGAGATCCCTTACCTTCTTGATTGAACCAGTTTGTTGACTCAAAATAGCTCTTATGTGAACTGATGCTCCACCAATTTGTTTCCAATCCCCGCATGTTTTTCAACCAAACCAATTTGACTTGTGTATTAATCAAAGTGTGTTGCAGTGCTGAAAATAAGACAAACACCACCTTGCATCCCTTATCCACTTCATACTTTCTAATCTTATAGAAAGTTTTTTATCAGCATCTTTGGCTCTACTATTTCTTTGGGGTTTTAGGTGATCGGTATGTTGATTTCTATTGTTTGGTGTTGATTTGGTTAGGTTTTATGAAGCTTTGGTTTCCATTAGCAATGCAAGTGATTAGGAGATGGAGTGGGTTGAGCAAGATGAACCTGGAGTATACATTACCGTTAGACCTGATGGGGCTAGGGAGCTTCGTCATGTCAGATTCAGGTATGGAGATCCACTTGCCTTCTTTTTTCTTTGTTACTTGCAAAAAAAATTCAAAAATACACTCATCCACCTCAGCTGCCCATTTGCTGTGATAAAATCTATAGCTGCGTTTGAACAATAAACTAATTTGATACTTAAGGATGCATGTAACACTTACACTGGTCAATGGGTGTAACTGTGTGACTTGCAGCCGCGAAAGGTTTTGAGAAGTGCATGCAAAGCTTTGGTGGGAAGAAAATAGGGAAATAATACAAGCACAATATCTCTAGGTGGTACAAACATTTACTAATTACTTTGTGTTGCTTGAGCAGAAATTGCTCTCATCTCTTCCATTATGGTGGTATTTGTTTGTTCTCCATTCTCTGGCTGGCTGCTCATTCTCTGTATTGGTTACTACTATTGGTGTTTCTTCTTCTCTTAAATTCTTGAATGGAAGATCTTACCATTAGCATACAGGAGTCATTAATAAATGAGATTTCTTAGCAACCCCGGATGTTGGTCAAACTAGTTAAGTTAGTTGGATTGGTTGGAGCAATGAAGAGTAGATCGAGTTTAGTTGCTTGAAGAAATTGGCGATGCAAACTGTATTTTGTATTGACAAATATGTTTTGTTTTGAAAATGTTGTTGTTTCCTTCCCTAAAAAAATGAATGCTACAAGTTGGAATGTTTGTTCAAACATAGAATTGGCAGCAGTAAGCAATTTTTCTTTTCATATCTATATTTATTTTTTAGTGCTGGTAAGAAGTCAAATTTTTATTTTTATTTTTTTTTTTATTTTTATTTTACTATATTCATAGAAAGCGTGATCCCTGGGCTGTGCTTAATGAAATTGAGCCTAAATTGTTAATACGCGACCAGTTAAATTGTGCTCTCTTTAGTTGCAATTTAACAATGCACAACCTCTTCTGTATCAATTTTTATAATTTCTTGTTGACAAGGTTCTGCTCTACAGATTTTTCTTTCTCAAAAGTGAGTTGCATTGAATTCCATTCAATTGGGGGCTTCTACTTCTGATCTTCTGCCCCAGTTGATGCCCACCCACCCTAGGGTGAGATAGGTAGGTAACCTTGTCAAGCAAATTTGCATGTCATCTCCTACCTTGGTAAATCTGACATCCAATGAGAAATATTACCATTAGCTCCAGAATTTGTAGATGCTTGCCGATTCTGTCGTGGATTCTGTAACTGTAACACATGCCTGTACTCCAAAGGAAATTTCAAGGTCGGTTCCATGTTGCATTTACTTACCTAAAATCATTGAGATTTTCTATAAACTTTTTTTGGAGTAACCATTTCATGTTTAAAAAAATTGAAAATGTCGTTGTTTCAATTCGCCATTTTAATCATAGACATCGTAGTTGTATTTTCTTTCTCTTTTTCTTCTTTTCAGTTTTGCCTTTTATTTTCAAATTTTAATATGGAACAACTTAATTTGTACATGCGTTTTTTAAGTGAAATAGAGTTAACAAAAGCATCCATTACACTAATGAATGTGTTTGCTGGTAAGCTTTTCTTCTTTGTTTGTAGTAATTTTCGTGTTCTATTCTAATTCCTTATAGTGATTAACATCTTCTGACTTTGTTGCAGCAGTAACTGTGCAACGCCAATATTTGATCTTAGAAGCTGCCATAACTGCTCATATGAACTCTGTCTTAGTTGCTACTAGGAGATTCCAGAAAGAAATCTTTTAGGGGGTGGTGAGAAAGTGGTGCTCAACTATTCTTGCAGAGGAGCTGACTATATTCATGGTGGTGATGGTGATCTTGTCCCAAAACTTGTTTTCTAAATTAATGTAGAGATCAGTCGAAAGCTTTGGTTTAATGGAAAGCAAATCATAATCAGGTTTAATGGAAAACAAATCATAATCAGATAGTTCCTTGCCCTCCAAAGGAAAGAGGTGGTTGTGGTTGTTCTGAGTTGGATTCTGGGTAACCATTGGTTTAGAACATGTATTTGAAATCATACCATGCTTGTCTACTGATATTTTTTTAGACTCCATTGGAAAATTGCATTAGGTTACAAACAGACTCATTTAATTTCAATTGCCCAACTATGTTTTTGAACCCTACACAGGTTAAGTTTTAGACCATCTAGAAATATGAATGTGCTATGCATAATGCTGCATTTTGTGTTTTTCTTTGTTCCGTTGGTTGTCAACATTGTCGACCTAAGTGTATGGAAAATCATACTCTGGCTTTTCTGCGGGATAGCAAGTGTTGTGATACAAAGAGTTTCTATTTGAATGATGTGTGTTTAATGAATCAATGAATTCAAGGCATACTGCAGTGATATTGACTTTAGAAGTTCTGGTAACAAGATATTGTTTCGATTCAGGTTGCAGAACTTGTGATAAATCATTCAGTGTGCTTTCACCCTAGTTATATATTCACATAAAATGATAAAATACTAATTTAGCTTAAAAGATACTGAAACTACAAAGCAAATTAACTAAACGTAAAGGAGTGTGTGTGTAAATTTTGAGACACAATGGACATGAAATACTTGAACGGTTGAGTTGAGAGTTTTCCTTGAATTCGGTAACGAAATTGCTAAAAGAGGAGTTTTCGAAGTGGTTCAAAACTTCAAATTCTACAAAGTAGAATTGGTTGGAGGAATTATGGGATCTCCATTAAAAAAAAATTCTCATGATTAGTTTTTGGCAACCAAACACTAACAATAGTAATTGGAATCCAATTCCCCCATGGACAACCAAACAACAAAGTTGGCGAAGTCCATGGCATGAGATGCCATGACATGGGATGCCATGGAATGAGATTCCAATTCCCATCTTAAGATTCCATGCTGTCAGGACTAGTACCGTTGGTCAGGGAAATCAACGTCAGAGGCCTTTCAAGACTTTCCTAATGGTCTCAAAACTCAATGTTCCCTTTTGAAAAATGCCCAAATGCTTAGCATCTATATTATAGGGGGAAGGTTTGAGCTCTTGACTGTGAGGACGTGTTGCCTCCATTGCATAGTTGGGCCAGATTGTACCGCTAGCATTTTTATTGTTTTCTTTGCATTGCTTTTCAACTTCAAACTTGTATTTCCATCGATCGTTAGCATCGAACTAGTCTTGAGCAACGTCCTTTCGAACGTTCCTCCCCATTGTAATCTATTGAATGTTAATGAAAGCTTTTGCTGACTATTGTGCATCGTTATATTGTCTACAGATTGATATTGTGCATTCTCAAGCTAATTATTTGTGCCCGTTGAAGTAACTACTCATAGGCTTACTAGTGAATTGGATAACTAGTGCCGCACGGATTGCTAGTCCGTGACACATGCAATCAAACACACCCTCAAGTTCCTCTTAGCAGACACTCTTCATAAACTCAGTCTTGTTTGTTCTAACTCATAGTTGGGGAAGATGGAAAGTTATATGTAACTGTCAGAAAATCAAACAGTTCTAGATCTGACATATTTTCAAGGAGATACCATGGTCATGGAGGTGGTCGTGGAGGGCGAATAACTCAAACTCATTGACACCCAGAGCTTCTAATCTCACCAATGTTGAGATTTATTCTTTGCAGTCTTCTAGGAACCCAACACCAAGGGGTTCTAGCTTTAGTGGTAAAGATCTTCCCATGTTTGTTTGGAGCTCTAGTGCATCCCCTGTTTCTCAAACCCATGGGGGGCTTATACAACGAGAAGCCACAACACCATACTCTGACACAAACACAGAGGAAGTCTTGAGATAAATTTAAATTTAATTAAAAAAAATTTTAACTACCCTCTCTTTCCGTGCTAGAGAGCCTCCCTGGCACTTGGGCCTGGCTCTCTAGACCGATTGATTTTTACCATGTAAATTTTTAAAGAGCCAAGCCCCTGGCGCCTCTGTTCGATTGGTGGATTGTGAGGATCTCTAGGATGATGGAGGGTATTGAGGCTCCCTGGTGCTGGCCTGACTCTCTAGATGGACTGTTTTACCGTACTAATTGATGAAATTTTTTGGAGATCCATCCTTGCCCAACTGAACGGTCTGATCGGAACCTGATAAAATAGAAAAAACGGTATTGGGTTGCTCTTGACATTTCAAGGACAATGTAGGTATTGGTTCAAGTGTTGCTTAGGTTGATCCCAAGTTCTGACATGGTGTCTTAGTCTGTGGTAGCCCCCTGCATAAATAGGAATTATTATCAACCATAAGTTCGCTTTATCGTAGTATTTGATAACAGGTACTTGTCCCTATCCCTGATCAGGCAGACCTTTCACAAATCAAACCTGAAGACCTCCCTTTGACCCTTTTACTTTTGTAAAATATTTGGTCGATTTCCAAGTCAAATCCATATCTTCATATAGGGACTTCTGAAGATCTTACTAAGAGCTTCAAGGAGACCATTAAGTAATATGTATTTTTGAAAATTAAATGATTCATTTCTGATAAATCATCTTAATAAAGGGAGGTAGGTTGGTACCAACTTTGTTATTTTACTTATAATATAACTAGATTGTCCACAAGAAATAAAATAAATAAATAAATAAATTGCTATAAATACCTAGCTCCTTCATTCTTGCCACTCAAACTTCATTCATGGAAGCCTTCCCACCACTACAACTATCAAGCATTTGAAGGTGAAAACATGGCAACAAGTCCAAAGCCCTCACTTGAAAGTCCACAACCTCAAATCTCAAATCATGAGAGTCAACTGTGGAGACTATATGATGAACACTACCCACCTGGCTTTCTCAGAAAGGTCTCCTTCAAAACAATATAATTGTTTCTCTCTTCATTTTAATCTCTTCTTCATATATCTCATGAATGGTCTTCTTTGTTCCAAGGAGATGAACAGGTGGTTGCAGAGATAATAGCAACATTTCTACTAGTCTTCGTGACATGTGGTTCAGCAGCACTTAGTGCAAGTGATGAACACAAGGTTTCAAAGTTAGGTGCTTCCCTTGCTGGTGGACTCATTGTTATGGTGATGATCTACGCTGTAGGACATGTTTCCGGTGCACACATGAACCCCGCGGTCACGTTAGCATTTGCAGCAGTGAGGCATTTTCCATGGAAACAGGTAATATGTTTGTTATAGCATGTGTTTTGTTTGTTGGGTTTTGGATGATGTTGGTTCACCATGTGCAGTGGAATCGAACCCATATGAGCTTCAAATGCCTCGAGAGGGCGAAGTTCACTATAGAGAGGAATCCATTTTGTGAGGTCATATAATCTCAACTACATTAAATCCATCCGCTTATCACAACCTACAAATTTAAATGACGATTTTATCAAAGACAGCCCATGTTTGTGGGTGGTAGTGTTCCATTTTCATTTATGTGTTTGTTCCTTTTTTTTTTTGGTCCATTCTTTCATTTTTGAATTTATGTTTATCACTAAAAAAAAAATGCCAATTTTGCAATTTATTTTGTCGAAATATATAGTTATGTACATGAGAAATCCAATTTCGACTAAAAAATCCAACCCAAACAAGCTCTCAGATTGGTTTCGATCATGATCCGATGGATATCCATGTTAAAAAATAATGATTTGGCTTAACTAATTAAAAAATGCAACTAGGTATACTTGAGCCCATCTAATTAATTTTGTTTCCTAAAAGAAAATATATTATAAAAATACTATGATCTCTTTTTTACTCATGGTACGTTTCTATTCTATCTCTTAATTTTCATATTCTTTTTCTTCATTTTTGCAAGATACCCAATTGCTCTTGCTTTAAATGTTTCATAATTTCTTTATGTTTTATATATACCAAGTTCGTTGCAATTTCTCCATAAAGTCCATTGCAATTTTATATCTTGTGCTAAATTCTTCAATTGAGTTCTTTTAAATTATTTTTCTTTAGAAGTTCTTACTACAAATTGTAAAAACATTGATTATAGACTTTAAGAAAGACGTAGACTAATTAAAAAATAAAGAAGATAACAATATAATTAACACAAATAACAATCTAAGTTAAATCTAAGTGTTATAATTAGAACTTTAGATTACTTAACAATTGTTTCGTATTTTTACTAATGGAGAAAATGAGAGAAGTTGGAAGAGAAAGAGAAAAACTGGAGCATCATGTTTGGGTAAATATTTTTTAGAAAACAAAATCAATCACTATAATTAGTTGTCATTTTTAATTGGTTAAACCAACTCATTATTTATTATCATTGTTATCTGTCGGATCAAAACCAATCTGAGAGCCTATCGTTTGGGTTGGATTTTGAGTCCCACGATCCCGACCCTTAGATAAATTGCAGCTCATGAGAAATCCAATTTCAAATTAAACTTTCTCCATCCCATCCGAGTATTGTGTTTGAGCATCTCCAATCATCTCCAAGCTATTTTAGGGGTTTCATAGAGAAAATCCTCCCTCCAATCATACCCCTAAACAATCCCCTATAATAGCTTCACCTCCAACTTCTCCCCAAATTAAAAAAATCAAAAATAAAAACAAATTAATACTAATTTAAATAAAAGTAATTATTAATTAGAATTTAAATAATGATAAAAGTATTACTAATTTAAATAATAGTATAATTAAAATGTAATTATCTAAATAATGATATTAAAAAATTGGAAGATATATTTAAATAATGATAAAAAATTTTAATTATTAATACTAATTTTTTTAAAACTCCCAAATTTTTTAATTAGTCAAATTTAAATTAAGTTGAAATTAATAATAGTATAATTAAAAAAATATCTAAATAATAGTATAATTGAAAATAATAATATTATATATTTAAGTTGAAATTAATAATAATATATATTTAATAATATTATAATAACATAATTGAAACTAATATAATTATATTAGTTTGAAATTAATAATAGTATAATTAAAATTAAATTGGTATAGAAAAGTTGAAGATATATTAAAATAATGATGAAAATGTTAAAATAAGAGATGTGGTTGGAGTGGTGAAGAAATAGGGGATCCCTAAATTTAGCTTTTAGTTTCCATTTTAACTTTTTACTAAGATATATTTAAATATATCTTCCACTTTTTTCATCCCTTTCGCTTCTATTGGATTTTTTTTATTTCACTTTCTACTATTCCTTTTGTTTTGATTTTTTATTTTGTTTTTAATTTGGAAATTGAAGATTTGGAATATTTTAATGATATTTCAAAATTTATGGGATGATTGGTTGCCTCTAAACTTAGGGGAAAGTTGAATGTGAAGTTAAAACGGAGAATGGTTTAGGTGATCCATTGGAGCATACAATTTCTCACATGAGAACCATAAAATAGTTTTTTTGCTATTTTGGGAGATCCATTGGAGATGCTATTAGCATGGTTAGATAGGTTCAACCCGTCCCCCATCCTTGCTAAATTATTGTCTTTGTTTTTTGATTGGTAGAGCCCAATGATTCAACATCAAGTGGCTCAATCATTGCTATTATCAACAAGTCAGCCTTGTTTGCTGGCCTCTTTTGAGCATTTTCTTGGTTTTTTTACAATTTCACCCCTTCTATAAGTGGTGTTTATGGTTGTGTTTTAAAGAGGATGGGTAAAAGTGTAAAAAAATCAAGAAAATGCTCAAAAGAGGCTAGCAAACAAGGCTAACTAGACTTACTCTTGCTATTATTAGTCATTTTTCTGCCAATTATTCGAGGATATATAATTGGTCGTGACACCACTTGCTAAGTTTGCATGTCTCATGTTGTCTTTAACCTAATAGCATTCTTGTGATGTTCCCTTTTTAGCATATTATTTTTCTTGTTAGTTAGAATAAATAGTTGAACATTTCTATAACTAAAAAAGGAAAAACAAATGAATTTTTTATATGATCATGTATAATGAAGTTAATTATAGAATGGTGAGTTGTGATCCCAAAATGTAAGTTATAGTGTGATTCGAGGTATTATTTCACAATACATCATCACTCTATAGGGATGGTGCATATGTCTCCTCTAGGTTATCTGGTGCACATCATGAACACGTACTTCGCAAACACAACCTCTTCAATAAGGTGTATAGTATGCGATTGTTGTGTGCCCCATACGACTTAAAGACACTACATCTTTGTCTGTGGAGTTTGATGATTAGAAGTTAGTCCAAACTAGCAATAAACACTAATTAGATTGTTTCTCTTTGGTAGGTTCCATTTTATGCAGCAGCTCAACTGACTGGATCCATAGTAGCATCATTGACACTGAAACAGCTACTGCATCCTATAGAGAGATTAGGCACTACATCTCCTTCTGGCACAGAACTTCAAGCCCTGGTCATGGAGATTGTTGTAACGTTTTCGATGATGTTTATCACATCAGCAGTCGCCACTGATACCAGAGCTGTAACATTTTTAATCCTAAATCTATATATTTTCATTGGTTACTGTTTATTACTTTTGAAAATTTATATGCTATATCCTATTTATATGCAGATTGGAGAATTGGCCGGTATTGCTGTTGGGTCTGCAGTTTGCATCACTTCTATCTTGGCTGGGTAAGCAAATCATACAAAGCATTCTCCTAGCTTTTGATAAAGAATACATTGGTAAATTGCAACTTATCAAATTTGGATCCTTACAAAATCTTGAAAATAATTAGAATTGTTTTTTGATTTGGTAACGATTACAAACAAATCAGATTCCAGCACTAAAATCGGTGGTAACCAAATTATGCTAGTAAAAAATGATATCCTTATTGTACACTATTCTTATATCCATGGGGCTAATCTAAGTTGTATTGTTTAGACCGGTCTATGGTGGATCGATGAACCCTGCAAGGAGCATTGCTCCAGCAATTGCAAGCAACTACTACAAATCAATTTGGATCTATGTGGTTGGTCCAGTATTGGGGACACTATTAGGGGCATGGTCTTACAACATCATAAGAGTTTCAGATAAACCTGTACATGCCATGTCTCCAAGATCCATTTCTTTCAAGCTTCGCCGATTAAAAAGTGACAATGAGAGCGTCAATAATCCTCTGTAATAACATAGCATCTGCTAATAAGTTTGTGAGCCTGATATACTTATTACAGTTGTTTACAAAAATTAATAGCAGTGTTTGTAAAATGTGTGTACGAGTAATCTACAATACAACAAGTTTGTAAATCTTTCTGCAGGGTTTTGTTGATGCTGCAAATGCAAATTTTCTCTGATCAATGGAGTATGTGATCTCGAGTCTTTCCCTCTACCTCACAAACTACCCATAACTCCCTCACTGTGTTCCTTCCTCCTAAACATAGGAAAATAACCAACCACTCATAAAAATTATAAAAATAAATAAAAATAAAAGATCTAAACATAAAATTATCCTATATACGCCTAATTACACGAGTCTTTATTTTTTTTTAGATTTCACTAATTTTTTTATAAAATTATTAACTCTGTATACTTAAAATTATAATTAGAAAAACAAATTGATGCAATTTGAAACAAAGGTGCACACGCTTGAAATTTTATATCTTCACTTCACTGTGCATGCGTGTAAATCCATTTTATGAAAAAATACACTTTCCAGACTTGTGGGGGTACACATCTCAAAGCAATACATAGTGGCATTCCACCGGAGAGCTAACCTTGTGATGCCATCTAAAATTGCTATGCTATTTTAGATGACATGACTAGATGTTAGAATTTAGTTGTAATGTAGCTAAACATCTCTATTAGTTCTGTTAGTTAAGAAGCTTATGAGCTGTTGATAGCTATTATACAGCTAGTTAGGTAATTGTATATAAAGACCAACCTACATTGTAAGATTCATTCAATGACAATACGAAAGCAATTCATTTAGTTTTCTTCTTCATACAGTTTGTATTCCTACATGGTATCAGAGTGGGTAAAGTCATCTCTACCTGCTTCATTCCTGTTCTTCTTTCAGATCAACATTGAAGTTTCTTGTTCATCACATTCATCTTCATTGGTTCTATTTTTTCATCTTAATTTTTTCTCATCGATTGAAACCAAAACCACATCAACCCCTCATCTCTTCTGAACAACAATGGCAGAAGAAGATTCACAAATCAATCAATCCATTGCTGGATCAACATCCATTGACTTCAATCATTCCCTATTTCTACACCCATCTGACACACCAGGAACCACTTTAGTTTCACAATCATTAACTAGAATAGAGAATTACTCACTTTGGAGCAGAGCAATGTTCATTGCACTTCTTGCAAAGAACAAAACATGATTCATTGGTGGTTTTTGCATCAAGGAACAATTTGGTTTGCATCTTCATCATCAGTAGGAGAGATGTAATGCGATAGTTCTATCTTGGATCATGAATTCAGTCTCAAAAGACCTTCTTGGAGGTATTGTATACTCTTCTAATGCTTTTCTTGTTTGGGAAGACCTCAAGGAACGATTTGACAAGGTAAATGGTTCCATAATTTTTCATTTACATAGAGAGATTTCCACATTGATTCAAGGGTCTTCAACATTATCAGTTTATTATACCAAATTGTGTTTGTTGTGGGATGAGTATGGTTCATTGGTTCCTTTACCTACCTGTGAGTGTGAGAAATCAAAATTGTATGTACAACATGTGCAAAACCAGAGGCTTCTTCAACTCCTTATGGGTCTAAATGAGGTTTTTCATCAAGCAAGGGGCAAATATTAATGATGCAACCACTACCATCTATTAATCAAGCGTACTCAATGATCATCCAAGATGAAAGTCATAGGAACTTATCTTTTAACAATTGTCATACTTCTTCCTCATTCACTGAATCCACAGCTCTATATACCTCTAATGGTTCTTACAAAGGAAGGAAGAATAGCACGGATCAGTGTGAACATGGTCACATGAAGGGCCACAAGAAAGATGAGTGTTATAAGCTTGTTGGATATCCACCCAGTAGTGATCAGTGTTAGTACTGTCACATAAGGGGTCATAAGAAAGATGAATGTTATAGGCTTGTTGGGTTTCCATCTACCTACAAGTTTAACAAGATAGCTCCTAAAAAGAAATTTGCTCACAATGTAGTCAGGACTGATAATGTGAATGGTTCATTTGCACAAGGGGAATCTTCTGCAAATGCTGCAACATCTTCTAATCAATGCAACTCAGTTATAACTCAAGAGCAATACCAACAAATTTTAAAGTTGATGCACAAGGAGTCTCCCATGGAGCCTAAAACAAATATGGCAGGTATGGCTACTTGTTTATCATCTTCACTCAATGAAACCTGGATCTTGGACACAGGAACGACAAACCACATGACAAAAAATCTTTCCTGGTCACATTCTCCCAAACCATGTTCTTCTTCTTTTGGACATGTTAAACTCCCAAATGGTCAAGTGTCTAATGTTCATCATGTTGGTTCACACATTATCTCTTATGGAAATCACTTATCTAATGTCCTACACATTCCTTATTTTCAATAAGCCTTAATCTCCATTTCAAAGCTCACTAGGGACCTTCATTGTTTTGTCACTTTCTATCCTGATTTTTGTGTATTACAAGACTTGTCACATGGACTGGTGAATGGGATTGGTAAAGCAGAACATGGCCTGTATCACTTACTTTCAAACACCTCTACTGTTTTTTCATCAAAGCTCAATACATCTAGCACCTTTAAGGACAACACATCAGTATTTCCTCATACTTATAATGCTTCTATTTCTGGCAATATTCCAAATAGCGCTTTACTTTGGCACAGGAGATTAGGACATGCACCTCACTCAGTTTTGAATAAAATTCAGTCTATTAAACCTTTTGTTCTGAAGCTATTGCTGTTAATGAATGCATTGTTTGTCCACTTACCAAGCAAACTAGGTTGCCTTTTCCTACCAGACATTCAAAAACATTACTTCCTTTTGACTTGATCCATGCTGACATTTGGGGACCTTATCACACCCCTACATATAACCATTTCAGGTATTTTCTTACACTTGTAGATGATCATACTAGGACCACTTGGGTATTTCTAATGAAAAAAAAAAGTGAAGTTTTTTCTCTTATTCAAATTTTTTTTCTCTGGTTCAAATCAGTTCTCCTCCACTGTCAAAGTATTCAGGTCAGGCAATGGTCTCGAATTATTTTCAACTAGTTCAAACATTTTCAAAACTTTGGGCATTATACATCAAAGTAGTTGTGTTTATACCCCTCAGCAAAATGGGGTTGCTGAGAGGAAACACGGACACCTTCTTGAGTTAGCAAGGGCATTGAGATTTCAATCCTCACTTCCTTTGAAATATTGGGGAGAATGCATCTTGACAGCTGCTTATTTAATAAACAGACTTCCCACTAAGGTCCTAAATGGTTGTTCACCTTTTGAAATGTTACATCATAAGGTACCTTCTTTAGATCATCCTAGAGTCCTATGATGTCTGTGTTATGCAACTGATCCTAATGTGCATGACAAGTTTGCTCCTAGAGCTACCCCTGTTGTCCTCATTGGATATTCTGAACTTCAAAAGGGATACAAGCTCTTGAACCTTCATAATCATCGTGTTTTCATCAATAGGGATGTTCAATTTCATGAACATATTTTCCCTTTTTCTTCATCTTCCACTCAGCCTATCACCAAGCTTGGTACTATTCCACTATATGGTCCTCAGGTCAATCATTTTAATGATGATCTTGATATACCCCTTGTTGCACCTACGCCCAGCCATACCATGCCTCTTCCTCATGTTGCTGTTACATCTCCATTAGACAATTTTGTCACTGATAATGATATTCAATCTCATAATTCTGATCATCTTAATAGTCCTTCAAATCCTTCCAACACACATTCTTTTCCTGATCCATCAACCTTCATCCCTAAACGTGTCAGCAGGCCCCCTACTTGGACCAAGGATTACATCATGTCTTCAAAGGCAAGAGCTAATATTGTTGATAACTTTTCTACATGTCCATACTCTATTTCCAGACATCTTTCTTATGCTAATCTCAACTCTCAATACCTTGCCTTTCTATTTTCTATTTCTACTATCATTGAACCATCTTCTTACTCACAAGCTGTTCAAGATCCCCATTGGGTTGAAGCCATGCAACATGAGCTTCAAGCTCTTCATGAAAATAAAACCTGGGAACTTACAACACTACCTCATGGCAAGATGGCTATTGGATGTAAATTGGTCTACAAAGTCAAGTATGATTATAATGGACAAGTAGACAGATATAAAGCCAAATTAGTTGCAAAAGGCTATACCCAGTAGGCTGGCATAGACTACTACTTGGATACATTTTCACTAGTAGTCAAGATGGTTACCATAAGGTTTGTCCTTGCTCTTGCTGCTATTAATGGTTGGCTTCTCTTTCACATGGATGTCAGCAACGCTTTCCTTCAAGGTGACTTATATGAGGATGTCTAAATGGAGATTCCACCTGGTCTTCCAGTTGAGGGGGAGTCTTAAGTCTGCAAATTGAAGAAATCTCTACATGGACTAAAACATGCTTCCAGACAATGGAATATCAAACTTACTGATGTTTTACTTGCATATGGTTTTCACCAAAGTAAATATGATTATTCCTTTTTCATAAAGCAGTCAAATGATAGAATAGTCATTGTGTTAGTGTATGTTGATGACCTTCTCATTGCTGGTAATGATCTTGAGTTCATCAATAATGTCAAAAGCTATTTACATCATGACTTCAAGATTAAAGACCTTGGTGATCTCAAATATTTCCTTGGAATTGAAGTAGCAAGGTCCACAAAAGGAATTGTTTTGAATCAAAGGAAGTACACCCTGGATTTGGTCACTTCCGCAGGACTTGTTAATGCCAAATCATCTAAGACACCATTGGATTAGAATTTCAGATTCACAACCAAAGAGTTTGATGACTTGTTTTGTCTTTCTAAAGATGATTCAGTATTGACTAACCTGCTTCATATAGAAGAATCATTAGCAGACTACTATATCTAACTACTACAAGACCAAACATCACATATGCAGTACAAACTCTCAGCCAATTCATGCAAGTGCCAAAGAAGTCTCATTATGATGCAGCCCTTCAAGTTATAAGATATGTGAAGAACAATCCTGGCATGGGGCTTTTCTTACCTTCTCAAAACACAACCAATGTTACTGCCTATTGTGACTCTGATTGGGCAGCTTGTCCAAATACCAGAAGGAGTGTAACAGGGTATTGTGTTAAATTGGGGACTGTTCTTATATCTTGGTAAACAAAAAAGCAAGCTATTGTTTCTAGACCATCAACAGAGGCAGAGTATAGGAGCATGGCAACTACTACTTCAGAAGTTTATTGGATCACTGGTCTGCTTGGTGAACTTGGTTTTATATCACAACAACCAGTCACTCTCTATTGTGATAACAAAGCTGCTATTCAAATTGCAGCCAATCCAATTTATTATGAAAGGACAAAACACATTGAAATTGACTGCCATTTCATCAGGGAAAAAATTCAACAAGGCCTCATTGCAACTCAGCATGTTTCATCTTCAGAATAGCAAGCAGATATCTTCACTAAGAGTTTAAGTCTTGTTCAACACCAATATTTACTTTCCAAGTTGGGAGTTCAAGATATTTTTACTCCACAACTTGAGGGGGAGTGTTAGAATTCAATTGTAATGTAGCTAAACATCTATATTAGTTAGTTAGACATCTCTGTTAGTTAAGAAGCTTATGAACTGTTGATAGCTATTAGACAGCTAGTTAGGTAATTGTATATAAAGACCAACCTACATTTTCAATGACAATACGAAAGCAATTCATTTAGTTTTCTTCTTCGTACAGTCTGTATTCCTACACTAGATGGCCCAATTTAAATTGTGCCAAAATGGAGCCAATTTAATTTTAGCCATTGGTGAGAAGTCAAATTTCGCTTAACAAACATATTGTGGGTGTTCTGCTTTGACTGATTTGAGGAACACTTTCAAACTTCGAACCAAGCCTTACCTTGAATAACCAAATTATGTGAGGATGTGACTAAATCATTACCAGTCATTTGGGTCATGAATGGATAAGTCAAATTCTGAGGTATTCGAAACACGGTGAAAACAAATCTAAGTAACAACATCAAATTTTATAGAAAAATACAATGCCAACATCAATTTAGAACTATTTGTCCTTCCACAATTTTCGAATCTGCAACCAAATGATGATTGCTTTTACAGCATCACCGAACAATGAGCACACAGAAAATGTGATTTACATTTCGAATTCTACAACATCAACATGAACATATATATTCCATGCATCTAACAACCTGAGGTTTTTCTACTTCATATAATACAATGGGGTTCCGTGTAACCCCCGAAGGCTGTGGTTCTTTACTCTGGGTGACAACCCAAAAGAAAAGGCTCAAGTGCCCATATACGTAGTGGTGACTTCTAATGGTGTTCCTATGGCACCAAAAAAATGGGAAAAATCTTTGAATGAAATGCTAAAATTACATGTGTTCCTTACATCTCCATGACCCCGAGCGCTTCGCAGGCTTCCTTTTTCATGCACCTATCATCTGGTGACAAGTGTAACAATATACTGTAGGCTTCTCATGCAGCTATTTGTTGATACGTGTAATAATGTACCGCCCTTTCTCAAGATCATAGATCGTCTTTAGCTGGGGTTTCTGACACTTCATCACTGAGCATGCAAAAAATATCAGAATAGCTGAGAAAATGAAGAGAGAGAACCTTGTCACTGGATCATCACTGACTATGGTGGCAATCCAATGAGGGCGCTCCACACCTGAACCAACCATGTTCTGCAGTATGAAAGCTCCCAATGCCCAGTCAAGTGGAACACCACCAACTTCATTTGCAAATCCAATCCTGTTCAGCAGTCATTCCAATCAGAACAAACAGCTACCATGCAAAAAGCATATGAACAAGCAAATTTGCATAGAAAATTTTGTGTATCTTGGGCAGCTATTGGCCATATCTTGCATTGTATGAACTAAATGATGCTGATGAACAATGCATAAGAAATTAATCAGAGATAGTGGCATGCAGCATAAAGTTCACTACTGCAAAATACCTCTCATCATCCAGAGCGATTCCAAGACTGTCATGCAATAGGGCGACGATGTATGCCGAAGAGAAGCAATACCGCAACAAATCTTCTTCATCAATAGCGTGATATTTCTTTTGTAGCTTTGACCAATCTTCTCCACAATATTGTTTTCCAGCCAATATCAAATCAGAAAGACGCGACTTGGAAGAATCAGATAACCCAAAGAACTGGTTTAAGATGAGCACGGAATTTCGAAGAACATCAGTGACAGTTCAAAACTACTTCCTCCATAGTTGAAAATTGGGATGTAACAGAAAAATAAAAATCCTAAAACCTTTGATGTAAAGAAGAAATTTTCCGTAGCTAACAACTTCCCTCGCAGTTGAGGTATGAAGGTATTTCCGATATGGCAATGCTTGTAAGAGCATTTTTCTACACAGGAGAAAAACTGTCAATATACACTTTTGAGTCTTTGACAAAAACTAAAAGCTGTTTGAACAACAAATAGAACAATCAACTTGACCATAGAACAAGATATTAAATAGAATATGCAACCTTTCCCTTTCTGTAATAGCATCAATGCAGCAGATCTACACTCAGAGAAGTTACCCCCAGCACTAAGTGTGGGAAGGTATTTATTCTTTTCATTCAGACTGTCAGGGCGAAGATTCCAAGATCCAGAACTGTGAGAATACCCTTTAGGTGTACAAGGGTCAACATACAGTTCATCTCGAACAGGTTTTGAAGCTGCATTCAATGGGAAACCATGCAAACAACTGATCAACTCCATAAACCAAAAGAGACATCAAACCAAAGTACCATATGCACTTGCTAAGGTGATCAGAACAAAATTAAGAAAACAAGATTAGAAAAACGTAACAAAAGATATCAAAAACAAAGAAAACTATAATCAGAGTCGAGGATTGTGATTTCGCAAAATTATACGAAATTTCACCGAAACTCTTTTTTTTGAAATTACAAAAAGAAAAATGGCGAAAGAAAAAATTACATTTTTTTGAGAGGTTTTCCAAAAAATTTCAAGGTTATTTTTTTAAATTTCAGGGTGGTTTTTTTGTAAAATTACAAAAGCCAACCACTCTGAAATTAAATTTTTTCGAAAAATTTTGGAATTTTTTAGTAAATTTTGATTTTTTTTTCTTCTAATTATCATTTATTCTAATTATATATATTTTTTGAAACCACCTCCTAATTTCCTAATTATCACTTCTACTTATATATTGACTTTTCTAACTACCCCTTGATTTTCTAATTATAGGTATTTTGGTTTCATTTAATGTGTTTAATACATTTATTTACTTGCATATTATTTTTTCACATATTTAATATATATTTCACATATTTAATTGTTTCAAAATTTATTATATATTTCATGTATCCTCGAAATTTGTACGTTTTTTCTTTACAGATCAAAATATATCTTAAAATCAGGAGACCGAAATTAACTCGAAAAACGAAATCACAACCCTTGATCAGAGTTATGTGAAAAATTAAGACTAGGAGTTTTCGCTTTCATGATTTCCTTAGCCTGTTTAAGGAGATCCATCACCATAACTTACATAATGTCTTGTGCAACAGACAAGAGGAGTCCATTTATCATATCCTCTAAACCGTCCTTATTCTAGTCTATTATGGAAACATTTCTTTGAAGTGAACAAGGCAATAGAGATTAGTCTCATTACTCATGTTGTGACTTGCTGACTGCAAGATGGACGGCATCAAGATCCATGTAACACAGGCAAGAGGATGTGGGGCCTCCCTCACATGATTTGCTGGTCTACCTGGAGGGACGTACAATAGCTGGACTTTTATAAAATCTTGTATGACTGACTGAATGGTCGTTCTTATGAAGGCCCCATTTTATTTGGATATTTTTCACTGGTCTTTAGAAGGTATGAACTTTAAATCATTTATGTTATGTAAAACTGAGCCAATGCAATAAGTTTTTTACTGATCAAATAGGAGTTATAATGCTTTGAAAACAAGCAAAGATCCCAAGTTCGCGCATCTGAGACTCCCAGATTAATCCACGTAAATTGATTTCATCTTAGGTCACCAAAGTCAACAATGCCACATGTTCGTGGACAAGAAAGGATCATGTATTGTTGGCTGAAGAATGAATGCCTGCAAGTAATCAATTGCACTCAATCACCATTTGACTCCACTTGTCCTTGGACATGAAAAAGTAATCTTAAGAAGCATCCAAAAAAAGCAATCACCATTTGCAGCCATATGTCATGCTGCCTCTGACTTGCATCTGGGAAGGAAGCAACTCAGATAAATTATTGGTTATGTCCTATTACCTAGATCTCCTTAGAATCTTTTATAAAGACAAACCTTTACCTAACCTCTTGAAACACCCTATTTTTTTATTTCAAAGCAAAAAGTATTTGGTGCGTCCACTCCCCTCCCAGGGTGGTTTTCTTTGTTTTGGACTTCAATCGTGAATAGGATGCTCATCAAGACAACATTAGAAAGAGAGAGAATTCATACAAACAAACAATTTGACAAAAGAAAATTAATGCATTGGTGAAACAATTGCATAGCAGCAGAGTTTTCAAGGGATTTAAGAAAGATGTAGACAGAATGTGTTTGGAGATCAAGGTTTTGTAGTGGCACCCCGGCAATGTGAGGGAGGTATCATTAAAAATGTAGATTTCATATTTGTATGTTTGATTGGAAGAGTTTGTTCTATTTTTTGTAAGAGCTGATATGCACATGTATCTTTTTGGCTGATGGCTTCCTCAATCACCTAGCAATTTATAATTTATATGTCTGCTTGTTTGATTGATTAAAACAAGAAAAAATTACCTATATCTTACAATACTTAATACGTATCTTACCTAAGCCACATCGATACATATCTTAATTATACGCCAATACACCTATAAAGGACAATCAAGAGATATATCGTCCATATATAAGTGTCATGAATGACTGGATGGATGGATAGATGATAGTCAATAGCTTACTTGTACATGCTCCATAAGTCATAAATATTGGGAGTGTTTTCTAGGACCTCTTTGCTTGAATAAGTGTCATTTATGCCTTTTATATACCTAAAATATACAATATATATATTATTTTGCACCGTATCTTATGATACACGATATCGATATGTTCCAATAAGCGTATCTTAAATTTAGGTTTCTAATACACGACGATATGATGCACTTTTTATAACTAGACTTACAAGTGGATAGAATGAGTGCTAGAAATAAGCACTGAAACCATATAAGATTAGATATGTTGCAATTACACGGCACAAAGACAATGAAAATAAGTGCCATTTTAATAATCACCAAGTATGCAATAGACGGTATGCATAACCACTTACGCAATTTCTGGTCTCTTGTAATCAGTAACTCCCGTAATAATTCATGTGCAACATTCTGCAAAAGAGCATCATTTATCAACTCCTAAGCATGTGTAATATGTTAAGAACGCCCATCTCAGATGGCTGATACAATATGTAATATAATAGCCATGTATTCCAAGCGAGAATGTACCCAAGACAAACTTATTAACATAAATGATGACTGCCAGCTAGGAGGAGGCCTACTATAACTATATGCGAGGCAACTTTGTCCACTGACCACAGTGATTATCAAAGCTTAAATAATCTACCACAAAAAACACAGGCAAGGATAAGGATAAGCAGAATCCCAATTCTATTACAAAAGATATTTCAGTAAGCAGTTTCCTCATTTGACCTGACAATGACTAGACAAAACATTCTACAATCCTACAAGTGGAGGAGGGATTGCAGCATAAACCAAGACTTAGAATGACCACGTAAGGACTTGAATTTCTGTAAGTCGTCGTTGGCTCTCAGAGTGGGATGTTGTGCCAAACAATTCATGAATTGATCAGGTTATATTATTAAACCAGCACTTTTCATGGACCAAATAACCTTCCACGTATACTCATCTACAATGCTTTGATCATTAGCTAATTATCCCCTGAAGCCAAAAGCACTTTCTAATTGTATTTTTCCAATATAGTATGCTTCAAATTATAAACACAGTTAATCATCCCATAAATGGAACTCCTTACCAATAAAAGCCTTCCTTAATATATTCAGCTTTTCTTCGTTTTTTAAAAAACCATTATCAATTTATCCAATATTCTCGATTCTTCAATTGAGAAGTTTGAAATGCAAAAACCTATTTGCACATATCATTAAAGAAAAAGTATAGAACTCTCACCAAGTATAGGGGTTAAAAAAAAATCGCATTCTGGGACTGAGTATCCGATAATACATGTCTGTCAAAGGACTCGCATCGAATGACCAACTAAAATTAACCCTATTTTACAACTAAGCTTAACGTGTGTTCGTGTTGTTTTATTTCATTGTAAACATTTGTACTTGGTTAGCCATGGATCAACTGAATTTTGCAACAATATTTAATCACAAGAAGAGACAGGAACATAAAACTCAATAAAATGAATAGAAATAGGACCTCAAGTCCCACACCACACTTGCACTAATATGCACTCAGTAGGAAAACCTACTAATTTGTTCAAATCAAATCCATGAAACTCAAACTGCACATGCTTTGCATTGTGCAAAATACATTTTTTTTTATTTTATAGTCTTTCACTACTCCGTTTGAGCTAAAATTTTGAGTAATATTAAATACCAACATTAGAAACGTATCAAACTTTCATCTCATTTTGACGCGTGTGCCTCGAGATCCGCACTAAGTGGGATAAAGAAAATTTCTCGATAAATATCCCGAAGCGAGCGAGGGCGTAACACAAGCCGGCCGATAGGCCAACTAGCGCCCATTGTCTAAGACCACCCGAAATAGTGGTCCTTAAACAATCACTGATAAGTTATCAAGATATTTAATTTAGGGTTGGGCACGGAACGGGATGGACCTCATCCCTATCTCATCTCATTCCTTCAGGATAGACCTCATCCCGATCTCGTCCCATCCCAAATGGGTTCGAGACGAGATTAGCATGTTTTAATTTGTAAGTAGAGAAAAGTACAAAATACTACTCAAAACTAACGCGTGGGAGAAAAGCAATAGGCCATATGCATACGAACAACGACAAATTCCTCTGGTTGATGCCAAGTTTGTAATATAAGTTAAAACAAATTTGATGTAAGTATTTATAAATATCAATTTTACGAATTCAAGACCAGACTAGGATGAATAATTAACTCTGGTTAGAGTAGTTTCAATGGTTAAACATTGAACACACATGAAAAAACAAAGGGATCAAATGATGAACCAATTTAAAATGTTTTCAGAGCCTTGATACACCCTTTTGTTTGAATTTGTAGTATAGGACTAAATTCTAATGAAATTCTAAATGTTTTAATAGAATGTATGTATATTTTGGCTACATAAAAGATACACACACTGGAAATATTCATGTTACAAAGAGGAAAAAATATTATAGACCTCCAACTAGGGGTGGGCATCCCATCCCGCGATCCCGTTCCCGTCTCGATCCTGTCCCGTCCCGATTTTTCCGGGTCTTAATGGGATTGAATAATTTCATCCCGATCCCGTCCCATCCCGATCTAGAATGGGATGGGATGGGATGAAGATTTTCAATCCCGCCAATCCCGTCCCGAACTAATTTATTAATATTAATTATTAATATTTTTATTTAATTAGACGCAAAGATTGCATTGATGCATTTCATGGTTCAACTGAGGAACTAGAGCAACTGAAAAAAAAAAAAAAATGTTCTCTGTCAGAGTTTCATATCATTGGGTTTTTTTTTATGCAGAGAACTAGAGCAACATCATGTAACAGTTAAGTATATGACCATAGAAGATATATACAATGCTTTCAGTTCAACTTTGGGAATATGACCTATGCAAAACGACCACTTGATTTATGCAGGATTTTGCCTAACAACAACGAGGTCTACGCATACCAGAAACTGAGGCTTGGATATACACGCCCAGACAGCACAACTTGTTTTGCAATCTGCCAACTTTCTGGGCATAGCAAGCAGAACCTAATAAACTAAAATGATGCAGTTAAACGATTGTATCCATGCCAAGGCCCAGACATGATGTTGCATGTCAGTATCTTCAACTCCTAGAACCTCAGTGTGTGCCACCGCAGTTTAACATAACTCTACTGTAAATTAACAGCATGGGATTTGTAACGTTTTTTGCATTCATAGCCAAACTATAACTTAACAAGCCAAATCTACAACATGCAGACAATGCAAGAAGTAGAACAATTAACAATTAGAATCTGAATAGGCCAGATATGATTAATTTGAAAGGAAACTTTGCCAATGTCATAATTGTCCAGTAAATTATTAAGTTGGTTGTCTTGAGTTTTGATGTTAGACTGCAGTTCAAGTAGTGATTGAATAGCTGATCCCGTCCCGAACCCGTTTGGGATGGGACAAGGTCGGGATGGGGTTTTTCTCATCCCGTCCCGATCCCGTATGAACGGGATGGGATAGGGATGAGTATATCTCGTCCCATCCCGTCCCGTGCCCACCCCTACCTCCAACTACAAGAGCATTCCCAATAAATATTAAAAAATTCAATTCGGGGCGGGACTACATGTATGGGATTGAAAATCTTCATCCTGATCCCATCCCACTCTAGATCAGGACGGGACGGGATCGGGATGAGATCATGGGATTGATCAATCCCAATAAGACCCAAAAAAAATGGGGATGAGATCGGGATTGCGGGATGTCCACCCCTAATTTAATGGCGGGGACCCAACATGTATCTCGAGAAATAGTGTCAAAACGGTCCTAAACTTTGACATGTTGTTTCTATTGGTAATATGTAATTTTCCTGAAAATTTCAACTTGAATGGAGCTCAAACAAGTTTAAAAAAATAATAATTTGCGAAGGACCAGAAATGTAAAATTATAAAAGGGTGTCCTACTGGGTATGAATTACGAATTTGAGGTACTCAGCCCAATCCCCCTAAAAAGAATTGTAGATAATATTGTTTACAAGTAGTAAATGTATATTTAATTGCATCTTACCTAGTTTTCGTACCACTTAGTAATTTAGGTCTCCTATGTGTTTTGTAGAATAACAATTAAGCAAAATTTGATTCAAATTAAAGTGATCACCTGACCAAGATGAAGCAAACTGTGGCTATAGAGATTGTAAGTGAACTTCCCAACTCTGAGAGAGTGAGCAAATTCAGGAGGGAGCGGTTCACCTGACACAAATGTCACCTGAAACAAAAAATTCATTCTCAATCCACAGCACTCATTAAAACAAAATGAAATGAAGAACTTGATAAATTCATCAATAGAACTGAACATGTTCACCAGAGTGTAGGAATCATTTTATCCCATATTTGCTAAATATAAGGGTAAAAGCAAAAGACAATTAACCTGAGCAGATGCCCCACCAAGCTCAATTATCCCAATTGTTTCTTGTGGATCACTTCCAAGAGTGCCATGTGCATAATTTGCTGCAACCCACGCATATATACCTTCATCGGACCCTGTACAAGCATACCTCACAGTATTAGGCTTCTAGATACAGAAAGAAAAGAACCCACGTGTAAAAACCCCCATAATATAACAAATTACTATTGTAAGAGAAATAAACATTCAAATGGGATGATCAAAGTTTCTTGCAATTCCACAATTATGGGGTTGTTTAAGCCAAGATTACTATATGCAATTCATCATCTACATTGAGTCTGATCACCTGCTTAACTGTGAATTCAATAAAGTTCCCATCATTCGATCACATTTGCACATTATACATCATTTCAAAGTTTAAATAAACATAGCAAACAATTTAATTCCAATACCTGAAATGACAGAAGCCCATTCATCCTGAAACTTGAACCCCGAAGACCTCAAAACACTCCTACAAGACTCCAAAATCCTCTCCTGATAACCTAAATCAAGCAATCGCAGCCCCGCGGTTGCCATGAGCCTAATTTCAGTCTCTCCCCAATACTCTTTAGGAACATTCTCCTTCCCAAACTCCAAAAGCTCCATCAAAGACCCACCAGCACCCACTGGATTCTCCGCAAACGAGGACAACCCCGGATTCACCCTCAGCGAAGCCAAACCCTCCTTCCCAAAATAAAAAATTGGCGATCCCTCATTGTCCAATTTGACCTTAAACACATGAATCCGTGTCCCTGTACTTCCCCCATCGATCAAAATCCCGTACTGTATCTTCGCATTTGACGAATTTCGCGAAACCATAGCGATTATGAAGACGAGGATCGAAAGTACGGCAATGATGAAGATCAAGAGGTTGCCTTTGCTCTGTTTGGGTGACATTCGAGACAAGTTCGATTTGTTTGTGGCGATGGTTCGGAATTGGAGCTTCAGTGAATCCATTTTGGTTGAAGATCGCGCATTCACTCGTCGCATCAAAGAAGCAACTCCGCAGATCTCGAAATGGGAGGAGAGATTGACGATTTGGGGGAGAAATTAGGGTTTGTGGAATACTATAGGGTTTTGAAATGGGGATATTGATTGATCAGAGAAACGGAGAGGGCTTGTGGAAGAAATCGCCCTCCCTTTTCTCTGTCTTCTCGCTCTGTGAGGGAGGTGTTGGGAGTCTCAGGAGATTTATAAACTTCCGGCTTTATTTTTCTACGAAAATTCTACGCTGGCAGGTGTTGCATGCATGGTGCGGGCCTGGATGGTAACAGGCACGTGGCTGGCTTGAAATTTTTTTTTTTAATTAATTAAAAGAGATTTGAATCAGAAAAGGGATTGAAGAGGAAGATAAGGCTTCGCTCGAGAAAAGGAAGAGGAACACCAGGTTCACCTGAAAGTTAGAGAAAGGGATTGAAGAAGAAGCTAAGGGTTCGCTCGAGAAAAGAGATTTGAACCTAAAAAATGGGATATGAGGAAGAGGAAGACTAGGGTTCGCTCAACTGAAGGAAAAGCTTAGAAAAAGGGATTGAAGAGGAAGACCAGGGTTCGCTCGAGAAAGAGAACTGGAGGAGAAGCTCGAGAACTAAAGGAGAAGCTCAAGTGCTGGTGGAGGACGACAACTGAAGCTTGAGAAGGGGTAAGTGATGTTCACATCCATAGCTGTTATCTCATTCTCCTTCTCCTTCTGCTTCTGCTTTCGTTTTCGGATTGTATGGCTGTGAATTTCATTGCTATTTTGTGTGAATTTGTGACAATTTGTGAGGCGTTCTGCAAATGTGATGTGAGAATTTGTGTTAGTAAAAATTTGGTTTTCTTCTTCTTGTGATGTGAGAATTTGTGTTAGTAAGAATTTATGCAAATGTGATGTGAAATTTTGTGAGAAATTGTGTTAGTAAAAATTAGGTTTAACGAAATTCACATCCATACAATATATTTGTGAACCCATGTTTATTGAATTATATGAACCAATTCACAGCAATGGCGTTGAGGATCTCCACTGACAGTCTGCATATATTTGTGACAAAAGCAAAAAAAAGTAAAAAAATAAATTGGTTAAAATTTGTGTTAGTAAAAATTAAGCGAAATCGATGGCTGTGTTAGTAAAAAAATTTTACTATGTTATTGGCATCTATAACTTAATAACATTTTTTTATATGTTGAAATAAGGATCTTAACCCAACAATGGCATACAAGGCGTATGTGGTATATCGCGGTCGTGTCCCTGGAATTTACGCAACATGGAAAGATTGTTCAATCCAAGTAACAGGGTATAGAGGTAATTTGTACAAGGGTTTTGCCTCAGTTGCCGAGGCTTATACCAGTTATGAAGATTGGGTTCGCTCAGAAGGGGTGAAAAATAACTACGAGGCAAACAAATCAGATGAAGAAGTGAACAAGAACTGCGAGGCAAACAAATCATCTGAAGAGGCGAAAAATAAAGTGAGCAAGAACTACGAGGCAAGAAATCTCTTCGAAGAGATGAAAAATCAGTATCGCGTTCGTGCGGGTGAAGCTCAAGCGAACAATGATCATTGGGCATTGACAAGGGATTTGATTAATGCACTGCTAGTGGTGGTTATTATGACAATTGTAGTTATTTTGTTCAAACTTGTGGTTTTTGAATACTCTGTAAGTCGTATTTCAAACTTGTATTCAGTTATGTTCTGAATGAATGAATATTTTGTTAATTTCAGAGCAAAGGCAAGTTTCTTAATTTTCTGCATAAACATGTTATATCAGTTGCAACTTGGTCTAGTAGGCGTGAATGACTATAATCCTCAACTTGGCTTTTTAGCTTGCATGTCCAAGCTTCAGTAGAAATAGTAGGGATTAAAACTGAAATGGATTGACAGAGATGCAGAGTCAATGTTGCTCCAATTTAGGCAAGTTTGAGTGTCATTACTGTTAGATGATCACAGTAGGTAGGGATTTAGATGAGTGGGCGCCATTGGAGATGATGCATTTGGACTTGTATGAAGTTCTTATAGGTTAACGCTTGATCTGAGTAATAAATTGACTGATTGAGATGTTCTTGAGTATTTTATTTTTAATTTTCTTTGAACCAATAACGGTTGTTGACTTCATTTCTTTTGTGCAGGATTGATTTTTTGAGGCTTAATCTTATAAGGTTAAACCACAAAATCATCTTTGTAGCTAATGTTGGAGTACCATCTAGATCCTAGTTTGGCTCTGTAGCTAATGTCGATTTCTTTTGTTGTTGTGTTGAACGGTTGGGTACTGAAAGGATAGTTGTAGTTGTTGTAGCTGTGATGACCTGAACATTTGGGTTCTGAAAGGACTAGTTCTAGTTGCAGTGGTTTCCAAAGATGGTTAGATGGGAGCTAGTTTTTTGCTTGTTGCTGAGACTTGTGATATGGAACCATATAATGCTGAGTAGCTGATTCTCAGATGAGACCTAGCACGTCAAACATATTGCTAACACACTTTGAGGTTGGGACAACTATTTTGCTAAGGGTACTTGGTTGCATTTGAATTATATGAACATTTTATATTGACTTGCGTTGCATTTTGCACTGAGATCAACATGAGAGGACATGATTGTAGCAGTGTGTGTGATAACAAAGATCTGACATTCCCGATAAATCATTTGCATTCATAGTTGCCAAGGATGGGGCTTGATGCTGTTTGCGATGATTTTTAATGTTGAGTGAGTGATAACTTACATGATAAGAAATGATGTTGGCTGTTGTGCTTTGATGCCAGTAAAGATTGCTGTGATTGGTTGCCATACTGTAAGCATATAGCATCGATAACCACAAAATAGCACCAAAAAATTGATAGCATCTTCAAGTTTAGAACCATATAGGACCAAAATAGCACCAATAATGCTTCTAATGCATTGTCCTTCATTCAGTTGCCATAAATAGGTAAGTTCTACATCATTGTCTAGGGGAGAATCAATTACATGCTAGTATACAACCTGAAATTACAACCTGAAAAACTGAAATTACAGCACTCAGTAGCATACAACCTGAGAAACTGAAATTACAACCTGAAAACATGGAATTACAACCTAAAAAACTGGAATTACAGCACTCAGTAGCATACAACCATAGAGAAAAACTGGAATTCAGTGCTGCTAATACAACCTGAATTCAAAACTGGTCTTCTCTCACTGAACCTAGTCTTCAAAACTGAATACAACCTGAATTCAAAACTGGTCTTCAACCTGAACCTGGTCTTCAAAACTGCTAATACAACCTGAATTCAAAATTGAACCTGGTCTTCAAAACAATGGTTGAGAACATGGAATCCTTCTACATCCACAACAGAGTTGATATAAAAAAAATTAATCAGTAAATCAATGTGTCTGATTCATACTAAAAAATTAAACTCAATTACAACCTATATGCCTGTTGAAGTAATTCAAAAGGTTTAAAATAAGAACTAACATAGTTTGAGATCCTTACCAGGGCGAAAATAATGAGCTATAATCTCTCAACTCCATGTCGTTTCTAGAAGTTGGTCGCTGCAAAAATAAATGATAAAGGCTTACATTCTTTATATGGTCGTTAAAATGATCTTAAGCAAGTAAATTACATACATGTATTATAAGTGAGTAAACCTAACCAAGTCCATCAATTGTATCACTAGCTTGTGAATAGTATGACCCCATACTTTCATCCTTCAAAACGACAAACACGTTAATCATAGTGAACAATCATAGTGGGGCAAATCATAAGTGAACAATCAATGTACTAAAGACAAACCTGCATGTTAAGATTTAATTGACCATATGGCTCAACATTGTTTGAAAGAGGTGTCATATATTGTGAACCTTCAAATCCAACTTGGGTAGAACCCTACAGATGACATGTCAAATTAAAAGTAAATATTCTTGAATTGAAAAAAAAAAAAAAAAAATATATATATATATATATATATATAATTCATTAAAGTAAAACAAACAAGTAAAATTACCAATTTATTCTCAATGGCATGTTCTTTGTCAATATTTCTCATTTTCTCCCTCTCTTTCTGTGTTTTTTCTTTTTTTGCTCTTTTTACAAACTTTTTCCATGGTGGATTGCATCCTCGAAGTAGAACGTCGTCCTTTGCAACGGACGGCCAATGGACTATGAATTTTACCAGTAATTTTAGCGCCAACTTCCAAAAACCCCTCTAACTCAACATTAACATCACCATCACTTTTTGATCTCTTTAATTCACCAATCTTCAATTTTATCCAATGTTTAACATTATTTGTCTCCTTTTGATCCTCAGAAGCTAAGTCGGCCATTTCATAAAAGAGACTGCACATCTCATCAAACCGTTCATTTTCAGGCTTCATTGCCCAATCCGATTATACAATTTTAACCTTCTTATGACACCTCTTAACATCTTTCCTCCACCTTCGAAGAATATATTTTTTTGGTAAAACATTAATCCTCTTATGAGACAATACCAATAAAATATGTTTGCATTAGATCCCCCTAAACTCAAACAATTGACAATTGCACTTAATATTGAAGTCATCATCTTTAAAATAAACTTTAAAATTGATTGATCTGTATGTGTTTCCTATCGACCTGTCTTCGGAAACATAATAAACCTGAAAGCCATACTCCTCCATGACATGATGATTAACTGCACAACATAATCTTCCTGCAATCTCTGTTTGAAACTCCTTAAATTTATTTGTGGTGTAGGCAGCTTGAAAATTTTTCTCAAATGCGTAAGGAGTAATGCAAGGAAGCCAACGGTTAAATGATCTAAAGTCCTCATCAACTTCTTTTTTAACCTTACTTCGTAGTGCATTCTCATATTGTTCTACGAATTGCTTTAGAGTGGTCTTTGAATTTACATAACCATAAAAAAAAAACATTCATACTTTCACTCCTTTGTGTTGAAGACATCCCTGCCCAAAAAGTATTCCTCTGAAATGTTGGTACCCAACGAAATCTTTCATCATATAATCCACTCAACCAATCATTATTTTAAAGGTTAAATTTCTCAATGAACCCACGCCAATATTCTTCAAACTCTTCATGAGACAGAGAATCATAAATTGCTCTTTGCATTGCAAACTTTATAGCCTCATATTGATTGCAACCTGACAGTTTTTCAGGCAACTTTTTCATAATATATGGCTATCTTCATTGCTCTGTCTTGATCAGTGATTATAGCAGCTGGAGCACAATCATTCATACACATGAGTCAAAATTTGAAAAGCCAAACACACTCTTCTACTGTCTCACTACAGATCAATCCATATCCAAGAAGTATTGATTGACCGTGATGATTCGCCCCAACAAAAGGAGCAAATGGCATTTCGTACTTATTAGTTAAGTATGTAGTGTCAAAAGTAATGGCATCACCAAACTCCTTGTAAGCTATTCTACTCCATGCGTCAGCCCAAATGACATTTCTTAACCTCACTTTGTCATCCAATCCATCAAATAGAAAAAATCAGCATTGTTAGCTTGCATCTTTTAGAAGTAGTTTTGAAGTGTCGTCGCATCCCCCTCACCAAGTCTCAACGGCCTTATTTTATGCAGATAGTTGTAACAATCTTTTTGGGAAAATGTCATAGTATCATTCCCACCAACTTCAACCACACACGAAGAAAAACTCTTATTTGGCTTAATGCCCGCCCTATCATTATATTCAAGCATTTTCTTCACATACTGGCTCATAACTCGATTTTTCTGATAATATCTCGATTTTCTAGGGCTCAAATCATGATTGTGATCATCTGTTACCGTTGTCACTCTCAATGTTCCATCAGAGCGTGTAAGAGCTCTAATCTTAGCCTTACAACCACATCTACCAGAGGCACGCAATTTTATAACACTTTTTGCTTTACTTTTTGAATTCCTAGCTCGACCACATGCAAGAATAAGATATTTAGGATTTTCCTGGTCATCTTTTTCAGTTGCCCTTACTCTCACTGGAAATCCCTTTTTATTACCATAATCATGATAATATGATTGATACTCATCAATGTTGTTAAATTTCATCCCTATGCAAGGCTCTTTTATCTCCTCTAAAATTTCTTCATTTTCCATACTTTCGTTATTTTCTAATGTATCCATCCCTGAAAATATGAAATACAATATTTTCATAACATCCCTTAAAACAATAAAAAAAAATGCATATGGAGTCTTTACCAGATCAAACGAAAGAAATTCCAAGCTAAACAACTACAAAAATATACTGAAGTGGTAAATGGATCTACAGTTAAAGAATCTGTTGATAAAGGTAGGTAGTTTAATGGAGTTTTCTTGTTTTACAGTTGGTGAGCATGAAAATGGTGTTCTTGGATATACCTATAAATTACTTAACAATTCATGCTCCTATATAAATATCTCTGAATCTAATTATATTAGCAGAAGCTTATACAAAAATACAGAAAAATGTATGAGAAGAAGCTAATTGGCAATGAGCATCATGGAAATGCTCATAATCCAGATAAGATGAAAACACCAAAATGCAATTACCAATAGTGAGAGCAGCAATTTCAAATTTCAGTGAGAATCCGTCAAAAGGCTCATTTTTTTACTCGTTTAAGATGAATAGATTGCACCCATATTAATACAAAGTGATTCTAGTGAAATGGGTATCTATCAACTGATTCAAATCACCAAAATCATGCTTAATGAAGGAGTTCCATCAGACTGAACATACCAAAATGAACTCTTTCGATTGTTGCTTCAAAGACCCAAACTTTACACCAAAATTGAAGTACGGGTTCAAGTTGTGAAGATTGATTCATTTTTTTTGCAATGGTAAAAATATAAACAAGGAGAAAGGGAGAAAAATACCGGAGGACTCTTCACTCTCTTTCCTTCTCTTTGTCGATGTTTTTGATGAGGAATGGAGGATGACGGCGGAGGAAGCGGAAGTGGAGGTGGAGGTGGAGGAGGCGGACATAGCGGAGGTGGAGGATGCCGAGGTGGAGGCTTCGTTTGGAGCCCTAATCCCTTTCGTTGCTCCGCAGGTTTGAGAAATTGTCTGTTCACTTTTTCTTTTTTTTTTTGGCTTTTGATGCCATCTCATGAAGTAGCACGTGCCTGGTACCATCCAGGCACGATACCAGGCACAAGACCAGGTAGCGTAAAACCACTCATTTTTCTAATGTTATTAAAGCTTGCTGCTGCATTTGTTAAAAAAGCTGGGTTCACTTATCCGGTTTAAATGATTTTAGTATATCACGAAACTGTGAAGATCAAATGAGACAAGTGTAAAATCAAAGTATAGGGTCATATTTTGTCCAGCACAGTCAACGAGGTATTAGCTCAATTGATAGACTTGTAACAGATGGTATAACAAATTCAGGATTCCTGCCAATGGCATTTGGGGGAAGGGATTATATAATATATATGTCAATGGCATTTGAGGGAAGGGTCTAAGAGATATACCCTAGGTCATAACAAGTTGATAGAATCCTTTTTTTTTTCTTTGCGGCCCCATGCTGCCTAGGTCAAGTGTTTATCCATGATAGTATTGTGTGAGTGTATGGTGTAGTTGTACTATTGGTACCCACTGATGTATGTCGTAGTCTCACGCTTCTGCTTGATACATGATTATATTTTTCTTATCTACAAGTTCGAGCTTTTAGAGAATTGACAATTTTAAAATGGTGACAAAGCATTCACTTCAAAGGTCGTGGGTTCGAGTAACTGTATCCAACGCAATGTTGCGAGAACTTTCAGTGTTTTCCTCACACTTGCGCTGAGGGAGATTGAAATATTAAGCCTACTCCAGTTATCCATTAGCCTAAATTCCTTATGTGTTTATCCATGATATTACCATGTGAGTTTACGATATAGTTGCATGTACTATTGGTACCCACCAATTTATGTCATACTCCTACGCCTCCGTTCTTGCTTCCGCTTGATATAAGATTAGAATCATCATCTCTATAAGTTCAAGCTTTTAGATAATTGGTAATTTAATAGTGTTCGACTCAATACTATTTTACAATAAATCTAGGGTGAGAGATTCTCCATCATCATCCAATGATCCTCTTAGTCCATTCTCTCTAAGCCCTCGTCCCACTCGGGTTATCTTCAAGCTATCTCTCATTCCATTTTTTGGGGGGCTTTTAAGAAGTGTTATTTTATCTATATCACTTAAAAGACTATGAATTAAGTTTTTCTTAGTTTCTATTACCAAGTTACGAATTTGTTCAATTGCGCTTAGAATAACACTTGCATTGCATTTGTTGTTACTTGGATTTGTTCAATGCAAGTGTTTGAACAAATTTCTCTAAGAAGCAACCCAATATACAACTATCAATCAACGTACAACCATTGTATTTGTTGTTAGATATGAATGTAAACTCAACCTACAACATATAGTGTTGGTGTTCTTGCAATTTCAGTGGAGTAGCGGAGCATGAAGCATATTTTAGTACTTTGACATGTGACACATTTTTTTATCAATGGCAAGAGCTTTCATTCCTTGGTTATCTCATGATGTTCATATGCCGATCCTAATAAATAATAGTGTATGTCGTAGAGTAATTTTTTGTGGAAAATTGAATGAAAAAATTACCCTTTTTTATATTATCTTTGATACTTCACAATAGGTTCATACTCCCCATTCCTTCGATTCGGCACTCCTTTCCACTAGGGCTTTCTTTTTCTGCCAGACAACCAACTTTTTCCTGCAAAAAGAAATATCATGCCTAATAACGCACAATAATCACAGTAGTTAAAATCTGAAAAAACTTATTTCTACCACTAACCATTACTCCCAGATTTATCAATTCAAATTTTTGTAGGAAAGGGCACTGTGAAATCCATCTCAACACACAATCTAACCACTTTCGGCCTTATAAATAATCACATACTTTCATCGATACACAGGATTGTGCCCAAAGAATTCCCAATAATTTTGAGAATTATTGGGTGAAAATAATGTAGGGAAGATCTGGCAACATCACCCAAAGTGGAGCTCGAACTGAATCCATTTTCAAACTAAATCCTTGATGTCATCGAAAAGCTTTTAATCGAACTCCAATGATTAGGTAGGAGTCACGAGATTAAGCTTTCTTAACTTCTTCCTCTAACTAAAGCCGCACAATCATGTGTCTTGGATATAGAAGACCTGTCACGCCCCGATTTTCAAAGAAAATGAAAATCCCAAAATCCACGTAGGATTATCCGTTTTTCCCAAAATTCGGGACATGAATTGTCATTCACTAAAAGTAACAGTTGGCATCTACGAGAAATAATCAAATACACAATTTTTCAGATTAAAGGGAAATAAAACAACTGATCTAAAAAACCCATCAAAAGGTAGGAAAATATAGTAAGTCTCATAGAACCAACTCTAATAAGTTCAACAAATCACGAATGTATCTCTCCCAATAAATAATAAATAAAAACTCCAAATTCTATTACAAAAGATTAAATTGTCACCTACAAAAAAAATGACCTAACTCTCGAACAACGTGCAACTTCCAGCAATACTCGTCACGTACGGAACGAACTTCTCTAAGCTCGCACGAAATTACTAAATCGTGAAACAAGCTAGTCGGCTACATTTCCAAAGGAATGTACCAAAGAAGCCAAACCCACTTGGGTCAACAATTAAGCTACTGTGAAGTTCTTTGTTCAAAAAAAAAATCAATAAAAGAAATAGCATGGCATGACAGAAAAATATAATACGACAAAATTGCCAAAACAAACAAGTAGTTCCTCCACGAGGCAATTATGTCGTCCTAATAAGTAAATATGTATTTACTTGTACTTACTCTGTAGATGTTGACTATGACAAGTCTGGCCTGCAAAAATATTAGTGAACGTGTCATCCTGCATGAAAAAGGTTACAAACAATATAGATGTAAATTATTTATCAAAACAGTTATCTTCATTCATTATTTGACTTAAGCATATTATTCATTTTTAACGGATTGATCACTTAGACGATAAAACATTCGCACCACCTCCGTGTCGAACATACATGCCCGTATGCTTCTCTCATATAAAGGAGGATTTCTCCGTCATCCATGCCCAAGTGGGGACACATCACATACATGCATGCATCACCGGATACTCCTAACTATATGAGTACCAAAAGCCACTCTTGGGCTATCAATGCGCATAAAGTCACGTCACATTTTTTACGGAAAAATATCAAAGCCTGTCTTAGGCATAAAAATCCATCTCATTTCCGCAAGACTAACCCGAAGGTAATATTAGTTTCTCTATAAGAAATAGGCGCCCCACCTCTGCAAAACGACCTGCAGGTTATTTAGTTTCTCTAGTAAGATAGAGGAAATAATAAACAAAAAGATGTGTGGTAGTTCTAAGTGATACAATTCCAGGTGATTAAATTTTCAGGAATCCGAGTTTATCAATATCATTTATTTCTGATATTTCAGTTTTTCTTTTCCAATGACATTTTTTCATTCATAAGTAAATCTACCCATTCCTTTAGGGCACACCACATACTTATAATTCATCAATCATATGGACATGTCAACAAGATATAGAATACATTCATGTTTTCCACCATCCTTGTCATTCTAAGGAAAACACCCTTACATGACAACTACTTCATTAAAATCAATATCCATAAAACAGCTTACATGACCACTATAGCATTAAAATGAGTATCCATAAAGCATAAAGCAACTTGCATGACATGGGTATCCATAAAGCATAAAGCCAACTTGCATGACATGGGTATTCATAAAGCACAAATCAATTTAGGAGTCAATGACTATTGTAGCATGAAAATAAGTATCATCTCTTTCATTAAAATAAGTCATTTCCTTTTAGCATTAAACTAAGTTTGACCAAAAAGGTTGGTACGGACAGTTTGAGGTTGGTCACAAACTGAATTGCAATTTAGAAAAAAAAATACTCAAGAATGTGTTAATATAACATCAAATCAAACAAAACCTACAAGCATCATTGTATATGGGACATAATGATAGCATAAACAAATAATAAAGGTTCAACTACCAACTCTAACAACAAAACCCTTTTTTTCTCATACAATATCACAATCTTCCTATTCACATCATGTGTCCCATCCCCCTTTATGAAATCGATGACATCATCTACCAAACCTAAACCCTTTTTTAGCTCTAACCTAAATCACAAAATCAATAACAAATTATATTCAAAGATTTTGTAATAATTCTTTATAATACAGAGGAGGATGAGTTAATAGAACTTTTTATAAAAATAAGGAAGTAAAAAACTCACATTTTACTTTTATTTTTCTTTCTCCCTTTTGCTCTTTCTCTTCTTCTTCTTCTTCCCCTTTTTTTCTACAGATTTTCTATGTGGCTGAGAAGAACCAAATATCTCTATTTAACCAACCTAAAGACAAAACCCTACAAGGTTAGGGTTTGAAAAAGGTTATAGTGACACCCCTTATTTATTTAGTTATTATATAACCCAACCTCAAATATAATAAAGCCAAAAAAAAAAAATTTAATGTGCATTAATTAGGGTCGTTACATTATACACACCTCAAAAGGAATCTCGTCCCGAGATTCACTGGATGAACAGCTCCGGGTGCAATTGTTTCACCTTGTCCTCTAGCTCCCAAGTTACATCATTTTCCTTCTCACTCCACTAAACTTTCACCAAATTCACTATCCTTTTACGGAGTTGTTTCACATCACGATCCACAATCTTGATCGGTCGTACTACTTGGGTGAAGTAGTCATTAATCTCAATTTCTGTGGGTTGGACGATGTGAGCAAGATCCTTCACACACTTTCTCAGCATGGAAATGTGAAACACATCATGAACAACTGATAAGTTAGGTGGCAAGGCGAGTCTATAGGCTAAACTCCCTACTCGAGCAATGATCTCAAATGGTCCCACAAATCTAGAACTTAACTTCCCTTTCCTACCGAACCTCAATACGCCGCTCATAGGTGAAACCTTGAGAAAAACAAGGTCCCCAACCTGAAATTCTACCCCCTTACGCTTCCAGTCAGCGTAGCTCTTCTGTCGACTTTGAGCAGTTCTGATCCCCTCTCTAATAATCTGCACCTTCTCCGAAGTCTCTCGGACCATGTCTGGCCCCAACAAGACTATGTCACCAACCTCCGCCCAACAGGATGGTGATCGACAGGGTCTCCCATATAAAGCCTCAAACGGGACCATGCCAATACTAGAATGGTAACTGTTGTTATAAGAAAACTCGATGAAAGGTAAATAATCCTCCCAACTACCACCAAAATCGAGCACACATGCCCGAACCATATCCTCTAGAACCTGATTCACTCGCTCCGTCTGACCATCAGTCTGAGGATGATAAACTGTACTCAAATCTAGTCTCGTCCCCATGGCTCGCTAAAAACTCTCCCAAAACTCAGCTGCAAACAAGGGATCTCTGTCAGACACAATGGACATTGGTACTCCGTGAAGTCTAACTATCTTTCGGATGTATCGTCTAGCTAACTGTTTGGTAGTGCGGTGCACACCAACCGGAACAAAATGTGCGGACTTAGTCAAACGGTCAACTATAACCCAAATTAACTCGTTACCTCGTCAGGTCCTCGGTAAACCATCTACAAAGTCCATAGAAATATTCTCCCATTTCCAGATAGGTATTTCTAATGGCTGTAACAAACCTGAGGGCCGCTGATGCTCAACTCTCACTTGTTGACAAGTGAAACACCGTGATACATAACCTCCCACATCCTTCTTCATACCGTCCCACCAGAAAGTTCGCTTCAGATCATGATACATTTTTGTGCCTCCCGGGTGAATGGTAAAACGTGACTTATGAGACTCATCCATAATTTCTTTCTTCAATCCCTCAATCTCGGGCACACAAAGTCTCCCGTGAAATCTCAAACCACCATCGGACTCAACTGACCATTCTGAGGGACAATCATCTAAATTATCAAGCACTAAGTCCTCTAATTTGCTCATCAAACGAGAATCCTTATGTTGCTCCTCTAAAACTCTGTTGATCAAATAAGGTCAAACAGATAAATTACCAACATAAGCCGTGTTCGCTCCCTGGACAAGCTGAACATCACAAGAAGAAATTGCCTCAACAGACTTCCATTCCTCTACCATGAGTGAAGCCATAATGGTGTGTTGCCGACTAAGAGCATCGGCTACCACATTTCCCTTACCTGGGTGGTAAAGGATCTCAAAATCATAACTACTAATGAACTCCACCCACCTTTGTTGTCTCATATTCAACTCCTTCTGCGAAAACAAATACTTGAGACTCTTGTGATCCGTGAACAACTCAAAATGCTCCCCATAAATATAGTGTCGCCACATCTTCAAAGCAAACACAACTGCCGCTAATTCCAAGTCATGGGTAGGATATTGCCTCTCATGAGGCTTCAATTGTCGTGAGGCGTACAACACAACCTTCTGATTCTGCATTAGTACACAACCCAAACCTGTGCCACTAGCATCAGTGAAGACCGCCAATTTCCCACCTTGCACTGGAATAGTCAGAATGGGCGCAGTGGTTAATCGGTGCTTGAACTCCTAAAAAGCATTTTCACACTCATTGGTCCAAATAAACTGAACATTCTTGCAGATCAACTCAGTCAAAGGGGCAGCAATAAGATAAAACTTCTCAATAAATCTTCTATAATAACCAGCTAACCCTAAAAAGCTTCCCACCTCCGTTGCATTAGTAGGTTGTTTCCAATCTTTCACTGCTTTCACCTTATCAGGATCTACTGCTATACCCTAACTAGAAACAACATGCCCTGAGAATTTCATCTCTTTCTCCCAAAAATGGCACTTGCTAAATTTCGCGTACAATTTCTGATCTTTCAAGGTCTGCAACACTGTCTTGAGATGCTATTTGTGTTCTGCTTCACAACGTGAGTAAACCAAAATGTCATCGACAAAAATAATGACGAATTTGTCCAAGTATGGTCGAAAGATCTGGTTCATCAGGTCCATGAAAAAGGCTGGAGCATTTGTCAAACCAAAAGGCATGACGGGAAACTCATATAATCCATATCTCGTACGAAAAGCCGTGAGAGGAATACTATCTTCTTTAACACCCATCTGATGATATTCAGTTCTCAAGTCAAACTGAGAAAACACCACTGCTCCCCTCAACTGATCAAGAAGATCATCAATTCGAGGCAACGGGTACTTGTTCTTGATAGTCATCTTGTTCAGCTCCTTATAGTCAATACACATCTTCAAGGTTCCATCCTTCTTCGAAACAAAAATTGCGGGTGCTCCCCACGGAGATTTACTAGGACGTATGAACCTGGTTCATACACACTTCAAAAGGATTACACATATATACATTAACATGAGTAAACATGTCGATAAGTATATTCGAATCGAACAAGCAAAAACACTAAAATTACCCTTTTTGCAACATCTCATCCAACTAGACTTTCATCTCGTTCAACTCCTTCGGTGCCATCTGGTATGCTGCCTTAGAGATAGGAGCGGTTCCAGGTAATAAATCGATTCAGAATTCAACTTCTCACCTAGGTGGGAAGCCAGGAATTTCCTGAAATACATCCTCATAATCTCTTACCACTATTACGTCTCGAATTTCTCTCTCTGACGTCCCCACCGAGTAAAAAAAACTAGACATCACTAACTCTTCACAATTTCCACAAGTGTGAGAAATAGGGGGCATGCATGGAGCATGAATGGAAACTATCTTCTTTGCACAATCCAGCGTGACTAGGTTCTTACACAACCAATCCATTCCCAAAATCACATCAAAGCCCTCAAAGTCAAGCACAATCAAGTCGACAAGAAACACTTTGTCGAGGAAGGAAATCTTAAAATTTTTACATAATTCATTTAATGTCGATGAGCCTCCTAAAGGGGTGGTAACGTACACATAATGGTATAGCAAGTGACAAAGTTTTCAACATTTTTCGATTAACCAAACGTTGAGATATGAAAGAATATGATGCACCAGTATCAAATAAAACCTTCATATTAGAGATAGAAAAATCAGGAGTACCTTGAAAGTTTTCCTGATTTGGTAGGGTGGTAAATACACGCCCTTGGGTGGGTTGACCTTGCCTATTCTGGGTTGTGTTCTTATCATTAGGGCAATCTCGCATCCGATGGCCTGGTTGCTCACAAGTGAAGCAGGTCACTACATATCCCCCCGATGTTGTTTGGGTAGTCTGGTTCCGCTGACCCTGATGACCTTGTCTCTGGTTACCCTGACGATGGAATTGGTTCCCATTCTGCCTCTGATGCTGGTTACCATCCTATTTTTGGGAATGATTATATTCCTGTCTCTGGAACTTATTTTCACCCTGGCGGTGGAACTAATTTCCTCCCTGCTGCTGGTTCTGGTAACCACCTTGAGATTTCTGGTTCTGAAACTATTGACCTCTTTGCCCTTGATCATAAGGGCGAAAATGGCTACGGTCACTACGATAATCACGCGACGCACCCTGGTGACGAATGTTTCCTGACGCCTCGCCCCATTTCTTCTTGCCTTTCTCCCTACTCTCATGATACAACTTGTTTTGTTCTTCGTACTTCAATGCCAAATCCAAAACTATGTCAAAACTCTCACTGTCAACGGTGAGAAGAGCCCCCGATAGGTAGTGATCCAAACCTCCTATAAATTTGACATTTTTTTTTCTGGTGTGTCCACCAAATACGGAGCATAACACGACAACTCGTTAAACTTCGTGACATACTGCTCCACAGTCATATTCCCAGTCTGCTTCAACATATTAAACTCCGCAGCCCATTGCGCCTTAACTGCATTAGGCACAAACCTACTCTCAAATCGATCCTTGAAGTCGTCCCATGTCATAACAACAATATCAATGGAGGGTAGTAAAGACTCCCACCAATAACTGGCATCACCATCCAGATGATGTGCAGCTAACTCCTGTTTTTGGACTTGAGTAAGTCGCATTCTCCTGAAAACAGTCTCACAACTTTGGACCCAGGCATCTGCATCACTCGGATTATCTCTGGTAAACCTCTTACCACCCAATGTCCCAAACTCCTTAACCCTTTTAGCAAAAGGGTCACCCTGATTACTATTTTGTTGCAATCCTTGTAGCAACTGCATCATCATAGCCTGACTCAACTAGATCGTATTCTCACCATCACCATTTCAATTTCCATTGCCATCTCCATTTGGGACAACATTTTCACTACTACCGCTATCGTTTCCATTTGGATTTTGACGAATATGTCTTCCAGCCATATCCTTCAAATAAAAATGGCAATGATTAGACACTCTATAAGATCCACAAATACTCTACAGCTTACCCATAACCACATTCGAGGATCTCCTAGACTCTCCTTAGCCTAGGGTAAATTGTGCTCTGATACCAAACTGTCATGCCCCGATTTTCAAAGAAAACGAAAATCCCAAAATCAACGTAGGATTATTCGTTTTTCCCAAAATTTGGGACATGAATTGTCATTCACTAAATATAACAGTTGGCATCTACGAGAAAAAATATAATGCACAATTTTTCAGATTAAAGGGAAATAAAACAACTGATCTAAAAAGCTCATCAAAAGGAAGGAAAATATAGTAAGTCTCGTAGAACCAGCTCTAATAAGTTCAACAAATCACGAATGTATCTCTCCCAATAAATAATAAATCAAAACTCCAAGTTCTATTACAAAATATTAAACTGTCACCTGCAAACAAAATGACCTAACTCTCGAACAACGTGCAACTCCCAGCAATGCTCATCATGTACGAAACGAACTTCTCTAAGCTCACCTGAAATTACTAAATCCTTAAACAAGCTAGTTGGCTACATTCCCAAAGGAATGTACCCAAGAAGCCAAAGCCCACTTGGGTTAGCAATTAAGCTGGTGTGAAGTTCTTTATTCCCAAAAAAAATCAATAAAATAAATAGCATGGCATGACAGAAAAATATAATACGACAAAATAGCCAAAACAAACAAGTAGTTCCTCCACGAGGCAATTATGTCGTCCTAATAAGTAAATATGTATTTACTCTGTAGATGTTGACTATGACAAGTCTGACCTGCAGAAATATTAGTGGATTTGTCATCCTGCATGAAAAAGGTTACAAACAATATAGATGTAATTTATTTATCAAAACAGTTATCTTCGTTCATTATTTGACTTAAGCATATTATTCATTTTTAACGGATTGATCACTTAGACGATACCACATTCGCACCACCTCCGTGTCGAACATACATGCACGTATGCCTCTCTCATATAAAGGAGGACTTATCCGTCATCCATGCCCAAGTGGGGACACATCACATACAAGCATGCATCACCGGATACTCCTAACTATATGAGTACCAAAAGCCACTTTTGGGCTATCAATGTGCATAAAGTCACGTCACATTTTTTACGGAAAAATATCAAACCCTATCTTAGGCATAAAAATCCACCTCATTTACGCAAGCCTAACCCAAAGGTTATTTTAGTTTCTCTATAAGAAATAGGCGCCCCACCTCCGCAAGACGACCCGCAGGTTATTTAGTTTCTCTAGTAAGATAGGGAAAATAATAAACAAAAATAGGTGTGGTAGTTCTAAGTGATACAATTCCAGGTGATTAAATTTTCAGGAATCCGGGTTTATCAATATCATTTATTTCTGATATTTCAGTTTTTCCTTCCCAATGACATTTTGTCATTCATAAGTAAATCTACCCATTCCTTTTGGGCACACCACATACTTACAATTCATCAATCATATGGACATGTCAACAAGATATAGAATACATTCATGTTTAACCATCCTTGTAATTCCAAGGAAAACACCCTTACATGGCAACTACTTCATTAAAATCAATATCCATAAAACAACTTACATGGCCACTATAGCATTAAAATGAGTAACCATAAAGCATAAAGCAACTTGCATGACATGGGTATCCATAAAGCATAAAGCCAACTTGCATGACATGGGTATTCATAAAGCACAAATCAATTTAGGAGTCAATGATTACTGTAGCATTAAAGTAAGTATCTTCTCTTTCATTAAAATAAGTTATTTTCTTTTAGCATTAAACTAAGTTTGACCAAAAAGGTTGGTACAGACAGCTTGAGGTTGGTCACAAACTGAATTGCAATTTAGAAAAAAAATACTCCAAAATGTGTTAATATAACATCAAATCGAACAAAACCTACAAGCATCATTGTATATGGGACATAATGATAGCATAAACAAATAATAAAGGTTCAACTACCAACTCTAACAACAAAACCCTTTTTTTTTCTCATACAATATCACAATCTTCTTATTCACATCATGTGTTCCATCCCCCTTTATGAAATCGATGACATCATCTACCAAACCTAAAACCCTTTTTAGATCTAACCTAAATCACAAAATCAATAACAAATTATATTTAAAGATTTTGTAATAATTCTTTATAATACAGAGGAGGATGAACTAATAGAACTTTTTATAAAAAGAAGAAAGTAAAGAACTTACCTTTTACTTTTATTTTTCTTTCTCCCTTTTGCTCTTTCTCTTCTTCTTCTTCTTCCTTTTTTTTCTACAGATTTTCTATGTGGCTGAGAAGAACCAAATATCTCTATTTAACCAACCTTAAGACAAAACCCTATAAGGTTAGGGTTTTGCAAAAAGTTATAGTGACACCCCCTTATTTATTTAGTTATTATATGACCTAACCTCAAATATAAGAAAGCCCCAAAAAAAATGTACATTAATTAGGGTCGTTACAGAACCTGTGGTGAACTCTCCATTAATCCCCCATGTCCTATGAATCATATCTCTTATGGCTTTCAAATAAGGACGGAAGCTAGAAAATTTTAGAACAATCACATGTTTTCCAACATACATTTCTACTCTAGCCACATCAAAATCCATTAGAGAAATAGTCGGGCTTCCATCATTTCAGAAATTCGTACCTTCCTTAGGGGCATCATCAAAAGAACTTTTAGCCACTCCCAGAACTTGTGGGAAGGTAAGAGGAGGATTGAGACTCTCAGCCGAGCTTGCTCCTCCATTGGCGACTGGCGCCACTGCCATGGACATGAAGAAGATGACTAACCTACACGACTAGGATCTGACGAGAGCCTCATTGCATGCAAGTCCATGCAAAATTACAAAAGACGAGAGGGCCCTTCACAGTTTAGAATTTCCACTTGCTCATAAGGATGGCAGTGGGGCGGATTTTCACGGATATCCGCTCCACTCGCCCCGTTTGGGGCGGATTTGGTAAAGGGGTCCCTGGATCTTGGGGCGGATACGGATTTCCGATCTGTATCCGTTTATTAATCGGGGAGGATACGAATTTGGCCATATCCGCCCCCACGGATATCCGTTTAATCGATAAATTTACAAAAATACCCTTCAACTATATAAAGAGATTAACCCTCTGTGAGACCCTGGAGTGGGCGGACCTGAGGGTGAGGGTTGGAGCCCAATAGGCCCAACATGCCCAATAGGTCCGAGAGAGGTTGGACGAGCTACAAAGGGGGACATGCATGGTCCCACATCGCCTGGGTGCGGAAGGGGGATGTGCTATATATGTGCGAGGTCGGATCCCCATAGTATCATGCGTTTTAAAGCCGTGTGGGCCAATTGGGCCCAGAGCGGACAATATGATACTTTGCGGATCGGGTCGTTATAGAATGGTATCAGAGCTTGACCCAGCCGAAAGTGTGCCGACGTGGACGTTGGGATTATGTGGCCAACGAGGACGTTGGGCCCTAAGGGGTGTGGACTGCGAGACCCTGGAGTGGGCGGACTTGAGGGTAAGGGTGAGGGTTGGAGCCCAACAGGCCCGAGAGGGGTTGGACGAGCTACAAAAGGGGACATGGTCCCACATCGCCTGGGTGTGGAAGGGGGATGTGTTATATATGTGCGAGGTCGGATCTCCATAGTATCACGTGTTTTAAAGCCGTGCGAGCCGGTTGGGCCCATAGCGGACAATATGATATTGTGCGAATCGGGTCGTTACACCCTCCCTCTCACACACATAAATAGTCGCCCTCCCTCTCACAGAGAGATCTCCCTTAGAGAGCCTCTCCCTCACACCAGAGCCTCTCCCTCTCACACACACTAGACGCAGAGTCGCAGAGAGATCTCCTTCACACCTCTCACACACACTAGATGTCAGACGCAGAGAGATCAATCCCTCTTCGGTTTTGCCTCTCACACACACCAGACGCAGCCACGCAGAGAGATCGATCCCCCTTCGGCTTCGCCTCTCACACACACCAGACGCAGTCACATAGAGAGATCCCCCTTCGGCTTCGCCTCTCACACACACTAGACGCAGGGAGTCCCTTCGCCTCTCCCTCTCACACATAGATCCTCACTCGAAGTCGAAGCTTCCCACCTCCATATCCGCATTCCTCTCCCCATCAGAGATCAGATCTGAGAGATTTGAGATCATATCTCAGATATCAGATCTGAGATCATTTTTTTTTTTTTTTGTAATTTATTGTATGGTTTTTTGTAATATTTTGTTATAATTTTTGTGTAGAGATCTGAGATCATTCTTTTAGATCGATTTTTTTTTTTTTTTTTTTTGTAATTTGTTGTATGGTTTTTTGTTATAATTTTTGTATGTAGAAGTATCTTTTACTGTATGTATGTATGAAGAAATTTTGTTAACGGATATTTTGGGCGGGGCGGGGCGGATATCCGCCAATCCGTGCGGGGCGGATATCCGCCAATCCGTGCGGGGCGGAAGCGATTTTTAAATAAATTTATAAACGGATTGGCGAGGCAGATTTGGGGATCCGTTATTCCTGACGGATCGGGAATGGATTTGCTTAAATCGGCCCCAATCCACTCCGTTGCCATCCCTTCTTGCGCATGTCTCCTCTCCATCTAAATCTTAGTCAGTGATGCATGTTTTACTATTTCTGATTCAAGTCAACTGGTGGTAAATGATTGAATGAGTCTTCCGTCAGGTTCTCCCACTTAGTTTTTCTATATCATGCTCCGGTTACCACATGAGTTGACTCAAGTTTCACTTCTTGCTTCGTGATTAATCGAAAGTGCTACAATTGTATTTGCCCTCACACAAAATTAAGTTAAGATCTCTGCTTTATTCTTCTTACCAGTCCTCAACATCATTGATTTTCTTCTTTCTCATTCTACAAACTCTTGAAATAGTTTATTGTGACATTAGTGGTCTCAACTGTTTTGAAATACCTCTTCCTCAAGTTTAGAAACTAGCGGTAATACAACTCAAAGGATTGAACAATCGTTTAAACTTGCAAACTGTGAGCTTTTCATTATAATCTTAAGATTAATTTGTTTTCATGTTGTTCACGATCATTTTCTTTTCTCTCACTTAACTAGTCATTTACGTTGCAATGATTTCTAGACTGTTTTTCCATCAGTACAATAACTAGATCACACACCAGATGTGTCTCCTTCGGTTGAGTATTCCAGCTCCCAGGATCAATTGCAAATACTAATTTTACATTACAATGACAATATTACAATAATACAACACATAAATACATAAATCTCTTACACATACAAAAAGCTCATCACTAAGCTTCTCCTCACAATGATCCAAGGCTCACAAGCATCGATACCTCAACCTCAACAATCATTCCCCTATTTATAGTCTCACAATGGATGTAGAGGAAGACTCTAGATAGCCTCAATATTTGACCATCTAAATTTCTCCAACATTCTCCACTCTTCTTTTTCTAGAGAATTCTTCCTCCATCTTCTCTTCTTCTCCATTTTCTCAATTTCTCTAGAGAATTTTTGAAACACCAATCAAGTTGGTGTTGCTAATCTCAATACCTTCCAGCGACAGGTAATGCATTGCACTTACTGAACATGGTTCTATGGTCGATCCATGACTTATGGATGCCTTTAACATTTTTTTTTTAATCAGTAATATTGGTAAGTTAATAGTTGAAATGCCATGTGTTATAATCTTTAGAGCTCTTGATGATTCGCTTACAACTCAGTAACCAGTCTTGCACATCATATCTTATCAAGCTTCCATATTTCTTTTATTCCTTCTGTTTCAGAATGATTTGTCCATTTACATTATCAGTTCTAGATTTATGTGCAAATGTATCAAAACATTATATTTGTGTTATTAACATACAAATCATTTGTCTCCATGATTGCAAGTGAAGATAATTGACCCCTTCTGCAGCTCCTAAAAGATCATAATCTATTTGGTTAACCTAAACCAATTTAAGTCTTGCGGTTTTAGCTAGTCCCACAACTATCATGAAGCGTTCAACTGTAAATATGTTCTGAAAACTGGAAATGATGAGTTATTTGGCAAAGAACCTTTCTAGGGAGAGAGGCCCGGAGCGGGAGGCCCGCATAAGACCCGCCCACCACCATCCATCATCCAAAAGATGCCTTGCGCAGGTCTCACCCCCTAGAATCAGGGATTTGGTAAAACAATACAACAAGGAACATAAGATGCTGAACTCTGGAAAAGGTAATAATGGGTTGATATTTAAAAGCCAACAATTCCACTATGGCCAAGAAATTGAAGATCATAACATCATGAGTTTTTAGTTAAAGAAAATTCTAACAGATGAAGATGTGCGTGGATGTATTAATAGCTTCTCATAAAGTCTGGTCATCTCGTTTACTTCATCTTCTGATGAGATGCCCTTGTCCACATCTTCGTCTTCTAGGGGAGCAAGGATTAACTTCTCCAAAACAGGTGCATTCTCCAAAGAAAACTCCACAAACTTGAGCTCAGTTTTAGAACAAAGAAAATGCACTATGGAAATAGACTTCAGGTGATGCAACATGCAGTCAAACTCGACTCCCAACCCATTTTTGGTTTCATAGAATAAATCCTACAGAACTATCAATAGTTACAACTTCAGGTACGATGGCAACAAAAGTTTTAGTGTGTCAAGTGAGTACCTTATAAGTGTAAAATGTGATGGTTTCAATGTTCATGACATACTTAAGAAAATTTAGGGGTGGGCATGAATACCGATCCCGACCCGTACTGGTATAGTCCTGAACCGATTCAAATCGGGACCAATCGGTTCCTAGTGTTTTCATCCTGATCCCGAACCAGTTGAAATCGGGGCAAAACCGGTTTTCACAAATTCAGTCCCGGACTGTTCCGGTTCGTCCCGATTACTATAACATTTACAAAGCCCAACCCAAAACATAACCAAAGCCCAACAACAACAACAACAACAACATTCATTCAATCTCCTCTAATTCTCATCTAAAGCCCAACCCAACCCACACATTCTCATTTAATTCTCATCTAATCAAGAACCCACCTTCTCATCTAATTCTCTAATCAGAGAACCCGCCTTCTCATACCCTTCGTCCCCTACAGCTCGATTCCAACAAAAAATTAAGGGTGAAGGTTTGATTCTTGTATGGGTGGCGAATCAGAGATCATCGAATCTGAAATCAGCTATGGCGATCATCGAGAGATCATCGAATCAGCTATGGCAAACTCGGAATCAGCTATGGCGAATCTGAAATCAGCTATGACGATCATCGAGAGATCGTCGAACTCGAAATCAGCTATGGCGAATCTGAAAATGAACGCTCTCACATCTTTCGTTGTTTGTTTCGTCTTCGTTTCATCAACTTTGGAGATCTCAGACTCGCCTTTCTTGATGGCGCACAAAAAGGTCACACTGAACAGACTCAAATCTGGATCCGAGCAAGTCTCCGTCTCGATCGACATCTACAACCAAGGATTTGCGCAAGGAGGCATTCTCAACCCCAACTTTGCCCTTGGATATACTTGCAGACAGACCACCAGAGAAGAAGTTTGACTTTAGAAAATAAACAAACCGGGTAGGCATGGTCCCGACCCGGACTGTCATTCTCAACCCCAACTTTGCCCTTGGATATACTTGCAGACAGACCACCAGAGAAGAAGTTTGACTTTGGAAAATAAACAAACCGGGTAGGCATGGTCCCGACCCGGACTGTCCCGATTCCAAACAGTCCGGGTCCAACCGGGCCATCCCAAAAAAAGTGGCTTTCCCGACCCGGACTGTTCCCGATTGACTTAACCGGGACTGGGATCTGGATAGGCCTCAACCCGGACCGACCTGGACCGTGCTCACCCCTAAGAAAAACGTTGATCTTCATGAGTTGAGTGTCGCGCCAACAAATATCTAGTTTTAGCCATTTGAGATTTCTAAACTTTAATGAAATTCCTTGTTCTAGTATGTGCATCTCCTTTTTTTTTTCACAAGTGACTACAACAAAATCATAGAAGTTCAAATCAATTAAATTTTTTGTTATTTCATTTCTATAAAATGAACGAATATGAACAGGTAAGTGCAGTGTGTACCTCAAATAAGAAACCACACATTTGTAAAGAATTTGCATTTTAAAGAACTTTAATAATCTCAATCCTGGATTCCAGAGAAGACATTGTTAAACCAATACATTATACATGCATCACACAATGACATGAGAATATTAGGGAAACTGGGGTTCGATGGGGGTATGGATTAAACATAGTGATATGAGACTTGGAGTGTATTTCCACTGGAGATAGGTGGAATCGTAATTAGTGGAAGGATAGGGTGAGATTCTGGAAGAGATATTTTTTACGGTTGAGACAGCTAAACTCATTTCAAGAGCTGCACAAGAAGAAAACAAGAGTGTCGACTTCATCTTCAAATTCAATTTTGACACATCTTAATTTCAGGATTTTGAGGACATGTAAGGAGAATGAAGTAGGGATCTTAATCTTCATTATGTGAACAGATGAACGCAATATGAGGACTTTCAGCGATGAACAAATGAATACACGAGGAGTTAATGAGTTTCTTAGAGCCAGAAATGAATTGAGATGAATCATGCATAGTACAATTTTGAGGTTGCCATTGAGACTGATCATTATTGTATAACGGAAGAAATGTATCTACAAGATCGTTTTCAGAATTAAAACAAAGAGGAACTTAGGTGTAGAGATGGGACAGAAAGCCAGATTTGCTTCTATGATTTAGATACAAGACCTGTTTGCACACAGAATGTGGTGAAGTAAAGAATCAGGCAAAGAACTTATCATATCGACTACCTGGTTGTGGTCACTCATCTCGATTGTGTCTGAAGTCTGAACTTGACAAAGGTGAAGTCAATTGCTTAATTCAAATCAAATGTTCATTATAGATATCTTTTCATTTTATTTTATTTTTTTTAAACTCAATGCGTTATTCTTTCTTTCAAATCAAGCAGGGTGAGGAGAAACACAAATGATATTGAAGAAAATGAAAATAATTTAGCAATTACTTCATAGATTTTTTTTGTTCTTCCATATCCTTATTTGATGTAATCTACTCATTTAAAAGCAAAAATCTGTAAACTCAACATATATCCTTGTGAACTAAATATATATATATATATATATATATATATATATATATAATGGTGATAAACATAGACGTCTGGTCCATGTAATTGCATGACTATAAGACCTTAAAAATGTAGCTATAATCTATGTTAAAAACAAAATAAGAACAATGAAATCATAACATTTGAGTTTTTTGGAACAAGCTAGTTGGTAGAGTTATGGCAGATGGAACCACAGGTCTGACATATGTTATTTACGAGATAGATATGGGCAAGGATTGTAATTTTGTTTTTTGAGTTAATTTCGGTCTCCTGATTTTAAGAATATTTTGAGAAATATTTCGATGTGTAAAGAAAAAACGTAAAAATTTTGAGAATACATGAAATATATAATGAATTTCAAGAGTATATTAAACATGTGAAAAAATTTATATGCAAGTGAATAAATGTATTAAACACATTAAATGAAACCAAAATACTTATAATTAAAAAATCATGGGCTAGTTTAAAAAATCAATATAAAAGTAGAAGAATTGATAATTAGGAAATTAGGGGGTAGTTTCAAAAAACAATAAATAAGTAGAATAAATGACAATTAGAAGAAAAAACTCGAAATTTACGAAATTTTTCGAAAAAATCCTCGAAAAAATGTAATTTTTAGTAGCTCGTTTTTGTATTTTTACGAGAAATAAAATTTACTAAAAAAATCCCGAATTTTACTAAAAAAAAACCTTGAAATTTTTGAAAAAAAACCCTCGAAAAAATGTAATTTTTTCTTTCACCCTTTTTCTTTTCGTAATTTCAAAAAAACGAAAATTTCGTATAATTTCGCGAAATCACAATCCTTGGATATGGGATCTTGCTAAAACTCGACTTGCCTTAAAAAAAAAACATTTGAGTTCTCTGAAAGAACTAAATAAGTTGGCATTTATAACCTTGTTTTTAATCTGGTCCATTTATTTTACTCCGATATTTTTGTTTCAAAATTTATACAGCTTATATTTAAGAAATTGTAACAGCCAATGCCGTATGTGGACCTAAATGTATATTTTGCACAGAACTTAGGGAAAACCATGCATAGGGTACTCTCTGCCAATTATTATCTCTTTTTTTCTTGCTAATCAAACTTATTATGACAAACATCTATTAATTTATTTTTGTTTCATATCTCCAAAAAATAAATGAAAAATGACTTTTAAGGCCTCCATCGTCACAAAATAAACCATTTAAATATCATAGTTGATTTAATGGCTAATTTGTGCCTACTTTTATGACCAATAAGAACTTTTTTATTAATCCAAGTTAACTCATAAAGTTATAGGACATCTTGACCCTTTTTAAACAAATAAAAAACTTAATTTTATACTTTTATGACCAACAATGACTATTTTATTAATGATTCTAATTTATTTATTTTTGTTATTTTTACTTCTTTTTTTACCCTTAACCCCACCCCATGCCGCTGGTAGGTATCGATATTAATGATTCTAATTATGACCAACCAATTATAAGTTTCCATTGATCGACAAATTAATCAAATTATTATGCTAATGTTTAGTAAACTTTTCATAATGTAGTTAATGATGATTACAAATTTGGTTTCAATTAGTTAACAAATCAATTTGATTATGTAACTAATTACTATGTTGCTACCCAAGATTGGTATTTCTCACATAAAGTTCCTTTGCATGACCAAAATCTAAAATATATCTATGAAGGGAAAATACAAAGATGAAGACAAAGATTAAGGGGATAGTGTAGGTGCTGCGAAATTACATTACGGAAATTTTGTCAGTTCAAATAAACTTATTTTTAGATGTTAAGTTCTATTTGATTTGCTAAATAGATAATAATTACAATATCATCAATTTGATAATCAAAGAAATAATGTCTAAGTGATATACTTTAAGGGTGTGTTAGGTTGCATGGAACCATATTCATTCGTTAGGAATTTATGAGGGAACCACATACATCTAAAGCTAATTTGATGTTAACTCATATTTTGTAATTAATGAGTGAGAATAAAAGTCTCATGAATATGAGAATCACATACTTTGGGGGGATTAAGGAGTGTGATTATCATGTTCATGAGACTTTCATTCCCATCATTGTTCACAAAATCTAATGGTGGATGATGAGTGCTATATCAATTTTACCTTAAATGTAGAGGTCCCCTCATGGATTCCCATGGAATATGATTTCATCAACCAAACACACCAGTGTCATTTTAATAAATAAATAAAAACAAACTAAAAAGGAGAAGAAAATGCAGATAGTTCAATCCAAAGGGTGGAAACGAATGGTTTTTCTTTTTTAGGTTCATGTTATCTTTTACACGCAAAAAAACGACTTCCAAGAATACAATAAACCAATGAGTATTAAAAATCACATTGAGTAGAGATGACGATTTGTTGTCCATTGTACACTTTCGAAGATACAAAATGATATAACTTTTAAATTTTGTCGATTCTTAGTTTACATTTTCCAAAAATACATCCGATGTCTTTTAAGTATTTGTCGTACATTTTGTACTTGTTCGGAAATTGTCGATTTATGGTTTATTATACCCGTCCTAAGATACACAAACGAAATCTAACTCTTCAAGAAAATTGGATCATTCTTTTTCCAAACATCTTTCAATTTTATCAAGAAAATATCTATAATAACAAATTAAATTTTCAACTATGTGGTAATTGAACCACATCCATCCTTATTTCTTCCCAACCTCATTCTTGTATATGTTCCATCTACAAGTTCTTTTGTTAATCACACTTCATTAGTGATAGAGGGCATTTTAGTAATTGAAGCTAACGGACGGAATAGCCTAACCGTAAACAAAAAAGAACGAAAAACGAACAGAGAAAAAGCACCACATCAACCCCCTACGCGGCAGAATTTCAAGAAACAATCATCAAAACTCAAACGTCCGTTACATCTTCGTGTCCACTCCTCCGTCACTCTTACCGCTATAAAAATAGCACTCTATTTCAAGAACACTCTCCATCAAAAACATAAACTACAGATAGAGAGATAGAGAGAGATTTTGTTGAGACGAAATATACGGGTAAACAGTCGATCCAACACGAGACTCTCTCATTATTATATTTCATTCCATTTCTCTCATCATCTTCTCTTGATTTCTTGTTGTTTAGACTCAAAAGAAATCTCAGCGACTTTGTGGGTCTCTAGGGTTCATTTTGTAAATGGTGTGTGTGCGTTTTTTTGGTGGATTTCTTCAAATTTTTTTGAGTCAAAAGTTTTTTTTTAAATGTGGCTAGTTGAAAGAAAGAAGGGAGGAATTTTTTGTAATATATTTTTTTAATGTACTGGTTAATGCGTTTTTAAATGTTTGATTATATAGGTGAACGGACTGTGGAGGAAAGTTTTTGGTGAAGAATGAGTACTGAAAGTGAAAGTATGGGTTTGCAAGTTGAGGAGAAAGTGGATGAACATTTGGGGTTTGAGGAAAAAGAGCCTTTAATGAAGATGGCCGAGTGTCGTATATGCCAGGAGGATGATTTCGTCGAAAACTTGGAGAGTCCTTGTGGTTGTAAGGGCAGTCTGAAGGTATACTTCTTTCGAAAACCCATCACTCCAATATGTTCAAATCATGTTCATTTGGTTTATATTTAAGATGGGATTAATTGCTAGTTGAGTTATTAGTACATTCTGCTTTCTTCTTTTTTTTTTTGGAGAAGAAATGTACTAGTTAGCCTGTGGTAATTCTTAACACTTGCACCACTTTTGCCAAGACTTGTATACAGTTTGTGTAAGTTTCAATACTGAGAGTGAAGGCTGACTCTGAATCATGTTTCTTCCAGTTTGCCCATAGGCTTTGTGTACAAAGATGGTGTTGCGAAAAGAAGGACGCCATCTGTGAAATCTGCCATAAGGTATATCCTTTTGAGTACCAGAATAAAAGTACTCAATTACCTGATATTCTCTATTACCTGTTACTGACTTTGTATTTGTATATGAAAGCCATTTGAACCGGGCTATACTGCTCCAAAGGCTACCCAGGAAGATACCAGTATTGATATAGCGTAAGTTATATATTTCCTTTTATAATCAAGGTTTCAATATTTTATTTATCTTCTAGATTTGAGTTCCTACTTATAACCCAATTATGTGTTACAGACCTCATATAGTCTCTCTTTGTGATATAATAGTGCACAGTGGATGGAATCTGGATCTCCTGTTAACACCCGTCTCTTAGCATTGCAAGCAGCAGAGCGCCGTGCCAGGGAGAATCATTTTGACGAGACTGCTGGTACTAATTCCAGTAGTGTAAAATTTTGCCGTTTTACCGCTCTAATTGTAAGTTCACAAAACTACTATGAATGAAATTAGCAAGCTTTACACTGGTGGACCTTTGTCTGATGAAAGAGAATCATGTCTATAATCTCCCACAAAAGTTTTAAGCTGATGTTGAATTTGTAAATCTTGTCACCGAAATAAAAGTTTCATGGGGTTGCCATGTATCAGACTATGTTGTCTTTATTGCATTAATTGTTTCCTGCAGGTACTGGCAATTCTTCTCTGGAGTCATTCATCAGACCTGCCCACCAGCAGTACCCATGCCATTGCTAGTACCGGCAATGGCAATGGTGATGATGATGAAGATTTTACCAATATTTTCTATGTAAGTAGGCTTCTGAAATCTGGACAGTTTTGCAACATTTATCTCTTTAGAGATTTCTATGTGGCTTCATAACTCATCAATTGTTTTATGCGATACAGAACTTTTTGATCCGAGCTTTTGAATTCCTTCTGCCATGCTACATCATGGCCTGGGCCGTCAGTATCATGCAAGGCAAAAAGCGTAGAGAGGTTAGTTAATCTATTGGATTAACCAGTTACTCCTCACTCTATTCCAGCCGTCCCCAGTGGAATAAATAGAGACGTGTATTGTGAATCAGGGCCCAGTGATCCATGCTTAACAATAAATGGAACGCCACAAGAAGTAGAGATCAGATAGTGTGATGCACTTAGTGTAGCTGTAAATAGTGTTTGTGAAGTTGGTGTTGTTGTCGATGCTAGAAAAACAAGGTCTGCAACTTGCAATGGTTCCATATGCTCACCAAAGAGCCTTATCTGAGTTTCCTTTGCTACCAAAAGAGGATTTGTGCAATTAGGTGTCCTTCTGTGGCACTTTGTTTATCTTTGTTTTTGTTGCATTTCTCTTTTCGTCATTTTCTTTTTCACGTATGTTATTTGTATATAAGTGGGAAAAATCTTAAGTGCACTGGTGGTGTGCCTGGTATAAGTGTCTATCTACAAGATAAACGTGTGCTGGAAGTTTCCTGGAAGTATCGCATTGTACCTTCACCAGTAATTCTAGTTTTGTTTACTTCTATATCCCTCTTTCTCAATGCTTACAGTAGTTCAAGAAGTCATCCAATTTCAGTTCATCTGTATGGGGTGGTTATTCAGTAATCAATTCTTATGGAGGAGGGCGAAACAGCAGATGCATTGGAGATTTTGGGGGCTAACCTGAAATTATGATAGGTTTGGATTTTTTTTTTTTTTTTTGAAAGCAAGCTGGGTTTTTATAGGATCTCATAACCTATCAACAAGGTGCGACCTACATGTCAATACCATAAGAAAGGTTTGGATGTTGTACTGGATATGATTACAATATGAAGCTCAACTTGAATTCTATAGGGTTAAAAAACTTTAAAAAAGGGAGTTGCTATGTGTATCCGACCGTTTGGCTTAATGCTCCCAAACACTGGAAAATGAAAATTACTCACATTGTTAATTGGAGACTTTGTATGGACTCATAATATAAATTTTTAGATGTAGGATTTTTTTACGTTTTAAATGCAATCTTTTCGAATGTGATATAATAGTTGCAACAATTTGAAATATATATTGATTAAAAAAATTATATATTTATTTTTAATACATATTGGTTTTTCAACCCCTCTACGGTTGATGAACACGTTGAAACTTAACGATTATGTGACTGAATTTTAGTTTAATAGATAATTGGAGACTTTCATTGAAACTTTGATTATTGAATATTTTTGTACTAGTTTAATTTGGAAACTAATATTTCCTCCTACATTCCTCCCAAAAAATACCACGATAATATTCTATGGAGTCTTACTCCAAGCAAATTTCTTATTCTTTCACCAAAATATTATAAAAATATAAAGAAAATTTGATATTCTTTCACCAAAATATTACGAAATATAAACTCAGTAAATTGATATAATATCTTCCTTCATCATAAGTAAACTATTTTTTTTTTTTTTCACAAACTCAACATATCATCTTATTCTTTATAGGAAAATAATTTTTAAGGCCGATTTTTTTACAAAATAGACCATTTAGATATCGTAGTAGATAATATGGTTAATTTGTGTCTACTTTTATACTTTTATAACTAACAATAACTCTTTTATTAACCCATCTTAACTTATAAATTTATAAAACATCTTTACCCTTATATAAATTAATAAATAAATAATAAGAACAATGTGATACTTCTAGTTCCATTAGATATGTTTTAGAGAGTGATTGTAGAAATAAAGTACTAGAAATCATCCATTTATATAAACTAACCTAACTAAAAGTAGGTTTACTATTTGTATAGGAATGGTAAAATGTCTTATAACTTTATAGGTTAACCTGGGTTAATAAGAAAATCTTTGTTGGTCATAAAAGTATAAAAGTATGCACCAATTAGCTATTACATCAACTACAATACCAAAATGATCTATTTTGTGAAAAAGTAAGCCTTAAAAGTCATTTTCATAAAATAAAAATCAACACAAAAAATGTCTAAAATAGCCGTCAATGCTCGTAAATGAATATTTACTAGATCTAAATCAATTAAACTCCAAGGTTGCTAGAGCAATGTCGAATATCTCAAAAAACTAGAATGACATTGATGTGAACCGATTGCCAATTATAGTCAACAAGGATTTACAACTTGCCTCGTTTTTATTATTATCATGTACTTGCATTAGTTTTTCTTCGGATGTTTACTTTTGCACTTAACTAAATGAATTATGAGATGAGTTTTTTTTTTTTTTTTTTTTTTTAATATATTGTCCTGTACCTTATTATGAATTGCAGGTGGTGTATTTAAATTCAATCTTTTTTTCTCACTAATTAATGTAGGTGGCAGTGTAAATTTGAGTATTATAATAGAAAACTGAAAATCTCTGTATAAATGAATCTCATGTGCCACATACGCCGAGATTGCACCCTTTAAACACATGAAATATTTTTTTTTTTGCATTTTCTAAACTCTTTTGAAACTCAATTGCAAATATCAAAAGTTTGTTTAGTTATTTACATATAATTTTGGGGTACGGTTTATTTATTATTGAGAGGCGTGTTTTAAAATAATTACGTTTTTAATCAAATTAATGACCATTGTGAGGTGGGCGTAGTTATCAAGGTGCTGTGCATTTAGCTAACTGAGGGGTATAAACTTCTGCGCATCTCTAAGATGATGGATGGTGCTAGGCCTGGCCTAACACGGACCTAATTGGTCTGGCCTGACTCTTTAGAAAAGTTGAATTCAGACTAGGGGTGGGCACGGTTCGGATCGGTTTCAAATTTTGAGGAACTTACTTGAACTGTTTAAATTTTAACGGTTTCGATTCGGATCGGTTCCTACATTTTGAACGTTGGAGCCGAACCTAACTCAAATCGTTTACAACGGTTCGGTTCTAAACAGTTTCTGTATTATATATCTCCAAAAATATTAATAAAAAAAATAAAGAAATGTGATCTTTTCAAACTGAAGAAATGTGAATTAAATTATGTGAGACAAAAAAAATCAATTTTTCTTGTTTGCCACATCTCAATTTTCAGAGTCAAATTATGATATATTTGACAGGGTCTCACGCGTATTTGGCGAACCAACTTCATAGTAAAAACAGTTGTAATTGTAAAGTCACAAACACTACTTCAAGACATTGACGAGAACCACCTCCCAGATGTATATGGTGGTAAACAGACACTAGTACCAGTGCAAGATATCTAATAAGCCAATTCTTTAATGTATCAAAATCATTATTAGATTGCCTAGTATGATTGTGCAAACTTTACAATTTGAACTTTGTAATGCTCTACATAAACCCTACTTCTGAGAAATAAAGATTTTCACTGGGATTATTCTATATAGTATTTGAGTTCTAAGCCCATGCAACAGCAACAGCAACATTTGCGTAAAGCATTTCTTCAAGACATGCATCATCATGTTTAAAGCTCAATTGTATTTCAAAGCCAGAGAACATGAATTATTCAGATTCCAAAGCCGGAGAACAAACAATGGCATTAGGTCAAGAGAAACCATTGTATCAGCATTAACAAAAACATGCCTCACAAAAATGAGTAAGGGGAGTAGCTACAATATATAGCTTACAATTTTCTCTGAAATCCAACAGACCCTATGAAAACACATTATCCAAATTATCAACCAATCAGACCCTATAAAATCTAGCACCCCAACTTCCAAATTGAGTTTTTCTTTTCTTTCCCTGCAACTCTGCAAGACCGATCGAGGTGTGGGGTGGGTCTAAACACGACTCATCAAATATCAAAACAAAGATAACAACAACATCAAAAAGAGCTCACTCTCACTCTTGTTAAATCATCATCTTTAACTTCTACTTCATTCAAAATGAACCAAAAAACATTTAGAAACAAGTATTCCAACCTAGCATGATGTGATGCAGTAATCTTTGAGAAAGTTAACTTGTCTTTAACACATATCTCTGTTATAAATACTCCATCAACACATGAATCCAAACTAACCTGAATCTGAGGAAGCAAATCTTCAAATCAATCGAGTGAAGAGGCTGTGGGAAGAAGATCAGATCTGCTCACTGCTTGTGCATCGTCGTCGTGCTTGTGGAGAGTGAGAGAGGACGAGGGTGGCTGTGGGAAGAAGATCAGATCTGCTCACTGCTTGTGCGTCGTCGTCGTGCTTGTGGAGAATGAGATCGTGGTCGGTGGCTGGGTGAAGTGGAGACCGAGAATGAGATGAATGGGGGTGTTAGTTAGGGTTAGAAACCCATTTTTTCTACCCAATCACATTAAGACACGTGTAAAGAGGTTTATGTAACCAGATCGAAACCGAACCGTTTTAAACAATAATTTAGGAACCGGAATCGAACTGTTTTAGAACGGTTCCGAAACCGAACTGAATCGTTGCATAATTTATAAAATAAAAACCGAACCGTTTGGAGTAAAACGGTTCGGTTCGGTTTGGATTCGCGGTTCCTCAACCCGTTTGCCCACCCCTAATTCAGACATTGGGGAGTGTCAATTTGGACACCACTAACAACAATGTGTTTAGTTAAGTATCTTTTTCTTTAAAAAAAAAAATTTCTTACTAGGGTGCTTGGGTATACAAATTTGCATACCCACACCCACAATGAGCTTACTGTGGATGCACTGATGGCTTTATGCTCAACAGTTTTAATCATGAAAGGGCAGATCCATTCTTATAGCCACTTAGGCAACCCCACAAAATTTTAAATATGTCTAAGCACGCCCATGTTTACATAAAAATTTCATTTACCTCTGTTGCAAAAGAGAAAGCGCCCATCCATAGGATTCAATATCGTTCGAACTAACAACATGTTCTCTATTAATATGGAATTCAACAAGAAAACCAACCAAAAGAGCCACACACAACAATAGAATACACTGATCGGATTGCCCACTTAGAAAAAACTATAATACCAATAAAACTCAATACATAGGGCTTTCTATCAAACCACTAATCGTTTTGTAAACCGTAGAGCACAGACGTAGGCAACTAAATACAATTTAAGAATAAACTTTGTCCAGAAAGATAATTCAATGCATGGCCTAAGTCAGGCTCGGCTTGGTGCGCGGTGGGTGTGTGTTTGTAAGCCCATAGAAGTCCCGCAATAGTGGGGTGCCTCTTAGGACTAGAGCAATCTTCAAACTCACTCCTATATATGTCGAAGCAAGAGAGCTTAGACAATTTGGGACCGAAGAGTTTTTTTTTTTTTTTTATTTGACCAGAGAGTTTACTCACTCTTCACAAGAATAAGAGGTCGGAATCAATCTAGGACAAACATATTAATGCCCGTACTTTGAATAATTCTATCGACAAAAATATAAATCCAAATTAGATAATCCAAGTGGAGTTTTGTAGCTAAATATGTTACATGTTAAAATACTCATAGCTCAAAACCCAATCTTTGCGACATCTCGTTCCAATTACCATCAAATCAATCACTATTCAAATCTTACATTAGGTAAAAAAAAATTTATTGAAACTCGGTGTTTGAGAAAAACTTTGCTCATTAAGTGTTGTTCAATAAGAGAATGATATGTGACTTCTCATGCAGTCATGCTTACGAGCTTTGCTACAGAGCGAGGGAGGGAGCGAGGGAAAGGGGCGAGGGATGGATGTAACCACCCATTCTCCTCGGGATGAGCGCATCGTGTTGGAGATGCGTGCGGGCGCTCATCGCGAGGAGGATGGGTGGTTACACCCATCCCTCGCTCCCTTTCCCTCGACCCCTAGAATTTTCCCATGCTTACATTGGAGCTGTGGATTGTAAAAACAAATAAAATTCAAATTAAAAATGCAATATCCACCGATTAGTTATATCATGTATACTATTTTTATTGGACAATGACCCAAAATCCAAAGACTAAAACCTTAAAGGAGCAAAATTTTTTTCCATCAAATGAATAAAACTTAAATTGGTTTGGAAAGGTAAAGGTTGCGGGTTTCTCGAAGTACGCTAATTTAATGCAACTATTTGATATTCAGATGCTCCTCGGAGGGATATAATAGTTTGGTGTGAAAGGGTGAATGTGTGGATTTCTCGATGAAAGAGTTTTATGATATGCTAGCTATGCCTCATTATGAGATCCACTTCAATCCCTTCATTTCCTCTCACAAGAATCTGATTTAGGTGAAAAATATTCTTCCTTGGATCAATTTCTTTTGTTGGTTGATGTTGCATTAGATGATCTTAACTAAAGATTAAGGAAAAGAGGAATCCTTAAAGTCTTTGTGTGTTTTGTAATGAGAATGCTGAGACTCTGGATCACTTGATGTTTCACTGTATATTCTCCAAATCTATTTAGAACACTTTCTTATCAGAATTTGGTTTGAGTTTGATGTTTCATGATTCCCTTTTGGATTGGCTAAGTTGATAGTTCCCAAGCTAATCCATCCCGGAGCGCAGACTGCAGAATAGCTATGGCGTAAGGCTCCTCACATGCTCATGTGGTGTGTGTGGAAAGAAAGAAATATGACTGTTTTTTAAGAGCTTGCCGAATCGGAGCAATTTATCTTTATCGAGATTAGGGAAATGTTTTAAAGGATTGATTCGGCTTGTAATCTTTTTAGAGACTTGTTTTTTTGGCACCTTCATGATATCTTGACATTCCTTGATCTAGGAATTTTTCTCCTTGTTTTCGTTCTCTCTTCAATAAAAATCTTTATGTTTGGCCAAAATTAAAAGTTAAAATTCAAATTAAATTTATTACTGGATGTACACAAACTGCACTGAAAGAAAATGAATCTTGTCATAGAGTTTATAAAGAAATATTCAAGCAATATTTTTTGGGTTAGAATGGTATATTGTTTTAAATATCTCGTTAACTACTTGATAAACAATATAGCCGTGACTATGAAAAAAAAACGTAATTAACCATTACAAGATTTTATTGTTAAAAAACCTCATTTTATTCCATTGTTTTTAATTTTTCTTTAGACCAATGACATTTACAAATTCATAATATATACAATTAGAAGGCCACATATTGAAGAGAATTGGTATACTGATGCATTGGTCACAAAACGCCTTACAATCAGCGACTTCTTGCCACTTCGTAAAAGATTTCTTTAGTTTACTCCAATGTTTTATAAAAATAATAAAAATGGCTATCAAAATAATAAAAAATGACCTTCCAAATTTTATCAATATTGCTCTTGGGCGCTAATGTTTTCACATTGCGATGCTAGATCAATGCCTGGTTTATATATAAAAAAAAATCATTCTAACAAAGAATGAAAACTTAGTAACAATAAACGCATGAGTTGAGAGTGTCAACTGTCAACACAAGAAATGGAAACCAAATGTTTTTAATGCTAAAATACCATAGGGCACACGTAAAAGGCGCCCATATAAAGTACATAAGAATAAGTCCATCCCATAGGTTTTCGATTGGTTGCCTTGGTTCCAGCCCAATAAAGCTCTCAGCAAACCTTTAATTGGACTCAAAATCAAACTCTAGACCTAATCACCAAAATGAATATTTGGATTTTAAAGTATGAAATCAACCCTCAGGAAAGCCTTAAGATGCACAGTAAATCTCTTCCTTTAATCCCACTATCCTCGTCCATATTGTTAACTTGCATTTGATTTTCAGAATTCAACTAATGATTTTGGTTGAATGAACGCGCCATTACGAGCTACTCAACAAATATTATGAACATCTTTAAATTACAACTTGAAAACAGAAGTACTATGGGAGTCATTTCTGATTCAAACTTTTGACTTAGAACCAAAAAAAAAAAAAAAAACACGCCAATGATATATACCCAAGGACCATTTGCATGACCCTAGATTCATTTCGACAAATTAAAAAGAAGAAAAGTTTAATGCTGACAGCATATAAATATCAACTGATCCATCCGATCTTAAAGAGAATATATAAGATCATATCAGAACCCCACATACAAATCAATTTCCATATCAGGAATCCACAAATGCAAAATAAACATAAAAGAACTCAGAATTGTTTTCCTTTCATGATCTCTTTATCTTCTCTTTGAAGTGCAAGTCATTTTTCCCCTTTATCTTTTGCTCCAGTTTTGGTGATTGGACCAAAGACCGTTATATGGCGGGAAAGTTGATTCCGAAATCGAATTTAGTTAAAGAAGTTCAAAAAGGCCACACCTTTAAGACCAACCTCGAGAATCTGCAAACCATAATATGCTAAGAAATTTCTTTATGATCAAAACACCTCCTTTGGTTTTCTTTCTATCTTTAGAACAGGAGAGGGGTCACTGAAGGCTCCTGCTAAGATATCTTAAGCATCTATATAACTTCTCTTTAGAACAACTTGGAAGGTATCCATCAAGTACACACCACCTTTAAAGGCACCCCCTTCCCTTAGGTTCCCCTACCAACTAAGCAAAGAGAGTCCCCATTTGCAGCTTCTCCCAACTTCCTCAACTGGAATATTCTGCTTCCATTGTGTTCATCAAAAGACAAAATATAGCATTGCTGGGGTTGCTTGTGATGATTTTATGTTTTTGTGTCGGGTAAATGTAGGCGCTCGACTATATAATAATAGTATTAAAAGGGATAACATGAAGAAGAAGAAGAAGAACATAACTACATTTGGAAGCTTAAAACTTATCATAAGCACCTCTTAGGAACAATAAAGTCGCTCGTCAGATAAGCAAATTTTAAAAGACATTCAAAGAATATGACTTCTGTTACACAACTTACAGGCCCTGCCAAACTCAAATAGATCAATAAACAACTCTGAAGTATAATAACGATCTAATGATTGACTGCTACACAACTTACAGGCACTGCCAAACGTAACTAGATCAACAAACAACTTTGAAGTGCAATAAGGATCTAATCATTGAAGTCTAGAGACTGATTTCGAAATTGTTATCATCTCCGTCAGTAGTTTATCAGTCATGTAAGTTTCAGTCACTTTGTATCTTTGAAGTCCCCACCTAATTAATCAGGCAGGTCTACTTGTTTGAATCTTGAGTCGGCTGAATGAGTTTTTAAGCATTGTGGCATGAGAGGAAGGATAGAAAAGCCTAAACTATATTGATTCTTTTACTTTAACTGAAAGCATAAAAAGAAAAGAAAAACCACCTAAGCATATATCAATTACTTGGACCACAACTAGTCTTTGATTCATCAACTTAAAAACCACTCCACCCTGTTATATTTAACAAAAGTGTATAAACTTGTGCTTTATAATTCAATTACTTTGCTTCTATTGTTGTTTTCTCTATTAATGAAAGATACGATAAAAAGAAAAAGATAGTCTACATGGATAGACGAGAAAAAATAAAACCAAGACAAAGAAGAGCAAGAAAGGGAGAGGAGATGGTGATAATAGAGAGGCTTGAAGTGGGTCTACTTTGAATACTTTGAATGCTGGGTTTTGGGCTCTAACAATACAAAGAAAAGCATAAAGAAACCCAAGAAACCAAGAACTGTTGTTTTGGTTGCATGAATACTAGAGCTTGGAATTCTAAAGTAGAAGGGAAGATCTTAGAATGGCATAAAGCAAGTGTTTGGTGTGTTTTTTTTTTTTTTTTTTTTTTTTTGGGGGGGGGGGGGGAGGGTTCTATTCCCCACACAAATCCTCCTAATCTGCTTTATGGTTTGCTTGCTATTGTAGCAATCAAAATCTTTGGTTCATGGATTGCTTTTGAACGGCCAGTCATTCATCTGGAAATTAGCTTTCCCACAAAAAATGCCCAAACTACCCCCTCAACAGTTGGAGAATGTGTATCAGCAACAATGATGAAAACTCGTCATTTGTAACAGAGCCCCTTGATGACGATAGTAAGCACATTCATTAGTTGATCACTAATCAATGTAACAGGCAATATATTCATAGCATTCGTACAAAATCTCCCACATTGATAAATTATTAATCAAAGGTGAGTCGACAAGGTGTAGGCTTTATATGAGTGGCAAAGATGGGTTTCGTCATTAGGCACGTGACCATATACTGGATTCTGTTTTGCATGTACACGTAAACATGGTCGGACGACGTGGCAGTTTGGCGAGTATTCCAAGAGACTGAGTTGGCATTTGTTTAGGAGACAAAAGCAAGACAAATGATAGAGATGTAAGGAACCAATGAAAAGATACTTAGCTTCTCAAGGGTTGTGTTCGAAACATCTTTATTTATATACCTGACAGACTATTTAAAACAGCCTTAAATTGCTTGAACTGCAGGCTTATGATTGGGATACATCAGAAACTTCTCTAAGTGTTCTGGGTCCCTCTCTGCTCTGTACTTTAAACCCACCAAATCTCACAAGCTTATATCTACAGGAATGAGCAATAAGACTAGAGGGATTACAGTCTGACTCTGCTTAATCTCTTATTTCTCTTCACAAAGAGAGAAATCCAACACTCAAGGTTATCCGAGTGTAGAAGCCATGGTATTGTGTTCTTATAGAGTGCTTATCCTTCTCTTTTGTATTGGGTTAGTTTTTCAACCAAATAAAGTTTCGGGAATGAGAAGAATAGATTTGTTCTTCAGATGGAACAGACAAGAATATGGGATAGAAGTGAACAACCCGCGTGTCCTAATGGGTGCAAACTTTGAAGATATCAACACAAAGAATGATTTGGCACCAGCACCATCCATGCTTGATCCCTATAAATCAAGCAAAAGAAGAGTGCGGCGAGGATCGGATCCTATTCACAACAGGTCTTAATAAATTTCCTAGTGCGGAAGCTGGCAAAGAAATGTATTTACAGAGCAGACGATATCGATGTCCCTGATGCAGAGAGAAAATTTAGGAATGGTGGACATGCTTTGCTTCCTTTAGATGTTCTTTTGTGTGGATTGGTTGGTTTTTCTCTATTTTATATGACAATCAAAAGGTCTTGTTATAAAATTGCCTATAAACAGAGCTGATAGAGGGTGGTCCTTAACGCCATTCAATGAGCCAGCTTCATCTCCATTTTCGAAACAGAGATCCCAACCAATGTTGCACAGAAGAAGGTACTACGGAGAGATGGATGTTCAAACAACACCAAAATGCTTTTCGGTTTTTTTTTTTTTTTCATTTTCTTGTAAGAGAGAAATATGTCTAAATTAGCAACTCTACTTGCAAAACGTAGTGATATTCTTTTGCATAGTTGCAGCTTTTAAAGTTCTCAATATTTTGATTGTCCAAGGATATATTTCTTTAATCTTTGTTTCTTCCTTTCTTCTTGTTTTAATTCTTATTGCAAGTGTCAAAGGTTGAAGGGAAACACCCCAGCTATTTTACTCGGATAAATGTTTTTTTGTCAGAGTTTATGTTATTTTGTGTTAAATTTTTGGTATAGTAAATTTATATTTGCAGAACAACTACTGAGACGCTTCAAACAAGAAATCTATATGAAGACTAAGCTAAAATAGCAACAAATCAACAGAAAGCTTCTATAGATTTTTATCAATATAAAGTAATGATGATACAGTAATACGGTACTCTGGGATTGGGCCCATACCCGTTTTTGACATTTTGCACAGCAAGCTCCATTGTTGCATATCCTCCTAAATGGAAAAGCCTCTGGTAGAAAGCTTACAAGAATTGCTCGAGTTCTGCCAGAATATGCATACTGCTGTATGACACGAAAAGTCTCAGTACTCCCAATAGTATGTTTGCAATTCTATTGAATCTTTTGCATCAGCTGATATCGACGGAGTCTGTTTTCCAGGTGAAGTCTAGTCCGGTTAGGAGATATTTTGCGGGAAACAGCTTCCCAAATCATATTCACAGCATCACCTGGTTGAGATGGATACTGATACTCAAAATGTTGTGCAACCTCTTGAAGCCTTTTCCACATTCTTGTCCATTTTTCACGCTTGATACCCCTCAGTAGCTTCATCAGGAATCCTTTCTTAATAGAATCAGATGCACGCACAAAGATACTATACTCTGAGTAGTCCAGAACATCTTCAAATGGGAGCTCAATCTCATCACTTATGATAACTGGAACACAGTGGCTAGCAATTGCATCAAATAAGCGGTTTGAAGAAGGGGTATCTCCAGCAATGTTCAGGCAAAATTTTGAGGATGCCATCCCTTGGCCTGCCATATTGATTCCCTTGCCATGCACAGTTCCAAAAGCGAAGTGAACATCTTTCTCATCTTTGAGAAGATAATACAGATCCTGGCGAATGGCTCCTCCCTGGACAAAAAGTATATTCATTAGATCACAATATTACTAATTATTGAATAGGCTCGTGGAACTGTGAATAAATAGAAGCTATACAAATATCAGATTCTAGCAAACTCTGGCATTCTAGCAAACTGTGGAACTGTGAACTGTGAATAAATGTCAGATTCTAGCAAACTCTGGCATGCGAAACCTTGACGATTGCAAAGGTACTATATAGAAGCTATACAAATATCTATGCAAGGTTCCATTCAAATTGAAAATGTGTGCCTAGTCCATCAAACAATATATGCCTTTCACTGAAATTTTAACAAGTAAGCTTTTTATCAACATAAAACAGTTTTGAGTTTAAAGCCACTGTTGCTCTGCCATGACAGTTACACTAATTACACAACACTGATAGTATAAGGAAACCTACATAGGAAGTATCTAATATTGGAATCCCTAACCCTAGCCCACGTCAGCAGAAAACAATAGGGAGGGCGTCAATGAAATGAATTCCACATATGAAATTAAACGCCTGATGGAGTTTTGTAACTGACCAAATGATTATTGCAATGCGAATTACATCTCTACCTTCCTGATTACTGATTTTTAAAGAATTCATTCAAATAAACCCATGTTTGTATATCAAAAAAATGTCTAACAGGATTTTCGTAATTGTCATCAGAAACATGTCTATTTACAGCACGTGAACCACTCAGGAACCGAGACTTTTACACTATCAAGTTGTACATATCTCTGAATGTGCACAGAAACCAGAGAGAGCAACAATAGGTGGTTCGCATTAATGCCATCCTCAAAGTATATCCACTTAAGGACATATCAACACTCTATACAGAAATATAACCACACGTTAGATCAATTGTGCACAGATGAAAAGTGACTAGAAAATTGTAGAAAGCACAGACAAGGACACAGCGACACAAGGGGTCTCAAAAAGTAGGACTTCAGTAGAGTGAACAATGGTCTGAAACCATATCAAAATATAATTAAATCCAAAACATTCAAATAATTTGTATAAATTTATAGCTCGCGTCATAAGTAAAACATTACTATATTGGCATTAACATTCAATTGTTCATCCTACAAAGTGCTTCATTCTTTCAGTTTCATAGTCTACTATAGTACTAGTCATGTCAGAAGAAACATGCATGGTGTAACATCCCAAACTTTGTCAATTACAGTGACATAGATCATAGACAAAAAACAAAACAAAAAAACTCTAACAATTCTCCAAGTCAAACTTCAAAGAGTTCATCTATTTTTCCATCATATACGATGCATTTTTTCTTAAATGCACTCAAAAAAACAAAAGTTTTTAAAATAAACAAATTGTCCTGACTGTGTCCAACCACTGTCCTGACCATGTCCTGACTGTCAAATGTTTTGGACACGGTGACTTAGTGCACCAAATGTGTATGAGGCGTGTTAGTGTCTGACAAGGACACTTTGAAGTATCCGTCCTTTAGAAATAAAACCATAAGGGAAATAGAACATGAGATCGCTAACTAGGCAACTCAAACTTCAATGGTCAAGACGATCCTTAAAATCAAGTATGCCAACCGGTATATAATTTGCTCTCTCGAGTGTTATTTGCTAAGGAATCAATGGCCTAAGTTAGAAGATAAAAAAAATACAACATCAAAGCCAAAATCATCTTGACTCGAGCTATTACGCTAAAATAGTTTCGGCAAATAATTATACTATTTATTAATACGACCTCCGACCTGCAAACTATAGATAATCAAGCTATCATAGTGACTTGTCAAGTGATCCAATTAAAAATCCAAGTGAGAAGTGCACCACTGCCACATGCTGGAGAGATATGATATTAACTTGTAATTTCACTTAAATATGTGAGATTTTAGCTTAGTGTGTCCATTTTTACAACACAAGGGGGTTGTCATCCTCTCTAGGCTATTTAATTTCAGTGATCTATGGGGGTAAGTATATCTATTTCATTAATGGAAAATGCAACAGCAAAGCACCCCACAAGCAGATTCATGCCATTGTTGTTCTTTAAATCCTTAGGTTCCGCATAGGTGACACCTTGTTTTTTATGTGTGACGTGCATGTGGATACTAGACCATATACCATTTGTAATCTCACATTTTGAAGCCTGAAGATCCAAAACCTGGCTTGAACTATGCTTACGCAGTCCAAACTGCCTAATAAGATTGTGGTTGTAATTGCCAAAGGTTGGTTCAACAAATTTTTTTGGGTTAACTTATGTTTGGGTCATATAGTTTGTACCAATTTTGAGTTTGGGGGTCCCAAGTTTGTCCAACTTTGAGTCTGGATCCCAAGATGACCCAGTTGACTGTCAACTCTCCGTTACACATATAGGACCCAAACCGCAAATTTTGCATAAATTATGGGACCTAAAGTCTAAATTTATCTATACCAAAGACAATATTATTTCAAAAAAAAAAAATTTGTCCAATTACTGGACGAAGAGTTAATGGTTAATGTGGTTTTGGCACTCAAACTCAAAGCTAGACAAGCTTGGGACCCAAACTCAAAACTGACACTCAGACTCAAATTGGACAAGCTCGGGACCCAAATGCAAATTAACCCAATTTTTTTCATTTGTTTATCAAAGCACTCCAGAGAGGAGGGGGTTAGGCAGACCACAGACACACCAGTAGTCTAGTGATAATTAGAAATATATTTTTGGAGACATCGCTAAAGAAATCTCTTTTATGACATCGCTAAAGAAAGAAATTTTGTGAGACATAATTTTGAAAGAAAAAAAAAAATAGATAGAGAGAGAGATTTCTTTTATGAGAGAACATGGTTTTAAATCTCCTCCTAAAAAAATCCTAAGTTCTCGCTAATCATCAAACCTGCATTGTGATTTTCCATGGAAAGGGTATTTTAAGAACTAATGAGTATCAAGTTCAGAGACATAAATATTCTAAAGCCTGAAGAATTACTTTCCTTCATTAATTTATGGATATTTTTAACAAGTATAGAGTTCATATAATGTGCATGCACCTTGCTCTCCTTATGGTTTTGATAAGGTACTATTGAATTAAAAAAATATACATATATCAAAATAGTTTCAATGATTGCAGGCATTGCAGGACATGACCCAGGATCACCTAAGAGAAGTGTGTTCTCAACTAGGGATTCGGTCAGTACTTAATTCATTTTGTTCACTTAATTAACTTAATTTTATCAAACAGCAACTGAAAGTGAAAACAGTAATTTCAGCTTAAACAACAAGCATCTCTCTAATTAAGAATAATTATAACTGCAAGGAAATATATAAATCTGAAAATGCACATGAATGAACTGGGAAAGGAACAGATATCAACTTACATCCTTCCTATAGATTGCTCCTTGGAAGTATACCAATATTGTGCGCCTATCAAACCCAGCCGAGTCATCAGCAATGCTCCTCACCATGTGTCTATAAGGAGCAATTAAGTCCTTGTCTAAGTTTGCCACCTCAGATGAGTACCTACCAAAATCTGCAAGCACAAACATGGCTGACCCCAGCTTCCTCCTCACATCCAACATGCTGTTTGGATGATGGGCAACAATTATGTGATCCTTTCCACCCCTTCTCTTCCACTCATTACGACTCATCAAAAACTGTACCAAATTATCTTGCAGCATTCTGTTAACAGTAATTTTTTGTCTACCATGAGACCTAGAATACCTATTGTAACTCAAGGATGAGAAAAAAGGCACAAATATAACATCTGCCTGGCTTGAATTTTCAACTCTAACAGCACTACAAAGCCTATTAATGCCCAAACTATTTGACGATAGAAGATCCAGAGTGAGCCAATACTCGATACTATGTTGCAAATTCAACCCTCCCGGGTATGGAGGGAGGCGATTGCGGCTAACGACATTCGGCCATATTTGATTGTCTTTCCCCTTCCAACCCAACAATCCAAAGTGAAATTGAGGAGGCAAGTCATACATATACACCCTGAGGAGGGCGACACTTTGCTCACTTCCTTTCCTTCTCTCTTTTGTTACAGCCCCAATCACCTTGCTGGGATTCGATTCTTGACTGCCATTAGTTCCAATATAGGGCCTATAGTTATTACTTTTGGTAATGGGTCTGAAGTAATTCGACGTATTATTAACAAAGATTTGTTTCAAAACTGATCCAGCTATAAATGAAGTACTAGATTGAAGAAGGAAAGTGAAAGAGAGGATCAGTATAGACATGGAAATGGTTGTCAGGCACAAAAAGAACTTTGAGGATTTCATACTCTTCTCTGACATTGGTGAAATCATTGTGACCCAGAAACATCAATTCAGAAGTATAACACAAAGCCAAGGGTCTTTTAGCTTCCAAATGCTTCAAAACAACTGATTCCCACCATAAACATAGGATTCAGCTCCTACCCATAATTATCCATAGCAACATTTTCTCCCTACAAAACGTGCGTAGAAATAAACCCTATTAGATTGACATAAATCCCCAAAACCCTTAAAGGGTTTATCCCAACAAAACAATTTCAAGCTAAAATTTTATGAAACACAATCAGTCATCTACAAGCTACAAAATTTTCTTCAACAACAGCTTATCTCAAAAAGAACAAACCTTTCTTGTTGTAGAGAACTAGCTTGCCTTCTACCTTTCAAGCTGAATGACTATCTGAGCCAAAACGATGTTCAACCCCACAAACTTCTCATCATATTGTCATCAACAAAGGTGCCAATCATTCTATAGATACCCAAAATACAAGAAAAAGGAAAGCATCAAAACATGGTAATTTTAACCCCACAAAGCATATATTCTCTCCAAAAAGTCAAATAAACTTCTTAAATAATCCCCAAAAAATCAAAAAACTTGGAAACTGTCAGAAAATTCAGTCTGGGGTGTCAAAATTTGTGATTTTTCGCAATGGGATGTTGATAATTTTGAAGAAGAAGAAGAAGAAAAATACCTGATTGATTGTGTTGTTCAACAACTGATTCCATGGCGGTGGGGGGTTGGTGTCCAACTTGTGTCATCAAAATAGTTGAAAAATACAACTTAGTGGGAAAGATGTCCTATCAATTGTGAGAATAGACCTTTTACATTACAGTGATTAACTGGTAAAGGTTCCAACGTTTGAGCTGATAAGTAAATAAAGAAATATTTTATTAAAGGTTTCTTGGAGTGTTAAGGAACCTAATCTCCAAATACATTAATGGAGCCTTTCATCACTCCTTTGACGTTGTGAAGAGTGTGAGAGATTTGAGAAGAAGTGAGTAGTTTTAGGAGACGTTTCTCGTGGTCCTTTTTTGGAGCTTAGGGACTCTTGAACACTAATCTACACTTAACCACAATTGCATGAATCAACGGCTTCCCAAGAAAAGCAGAGTCATCTATTATTGTCTATTGTTGCTTGGAAATGGCAAAACATTTAAAAGAGTTGTTGTCATGTTTAGGACCAGGACCTGTCCATTGATCACAGCCTCATTTTTTGTCCAAATTCAATCTAATTTTATTTTTATAATATGATTTTTGTCCAAATTCATTTTGATGAATGAAGAGATTTTATAATGTATTGAGCGAGTGACAGTTTGATTTGGATTAAAGTTTCGGCATGACAGATTAATCAAAGCTATGAAATAATGATTAAAATTGATATTACAAAGCAATTCAGAGTAACTTAAGCAATATATTCCAAGTCCGAAGTATCCAATGGCATCTCCCGCGTATGGTGCAACAAGAATGAAATGCCATATACCAAGCTGTAGGGTTTTGGGCTTAACGGAAACCAATTTTATTGAGGAAGAACCATGAAAAGTTTATGTGACGTTTTATTTCTTCTTGTGGAGTGATATATCAATTAGACTAATTTTAAAACTTTGTGCTCCAAATTAAGACTAATTGAAAAATAAAACACAAATAACCTCAAATTGAAAACTTTCCGTCTATTTAGACTTTTGTTGTAAGGTTACATAAGTTAAATTTTATGAAAATTTTCTGAGACTTTAAACACTGATGTGTCAAGTTAACTTCAGTGTCCAAATTTGCCTCGGTGATATTTTGATAAAGATTTTGTAAAATGCAGTGTGGATTAATCTACAAAATCCAAGATATGATTAAAATTCTAGGAGTATCTAAATTATCCCTGGACTGTTGCCAAAATGACAAAGTTAGGGATCATATGTTAGATGTGGTTAACACTCCCCCAACCATAAGCAATTAGTTTAATGTAGCATTCACGTAATATAGACAAGTGTTGAAATTCCGATTATTCAACTGATTTTATTTAATTTTGGCTTAAATTGTGTAACACCAACTTTGAAACTTATGAAATTGGTTGATTGTGACACACCCCTTAGACTAGGGGCACCTCTTTTGGAAACAGGATTAAGTGATTAACTATGGATGATGGCATACACATTGGTATTACTAGAATCAAGAATTATATAGATCCCGTAATCTTGATTAGCTCTTAAGTAGCTTTCTTGACTTTATTAATCTATAAAAAATAAAGGTATTCTCTACCAAAAACAAAAAAATATATAATAATGATCATTAAAAAATGGTATTTGAAAAATGAGATTGTAACATTTTCACAAAATGGCTTGGCTGAGTGGATCTTGATCGGGCTCAAGTTGGGATTGTTAGAGCGTTGTGCACCCTTTGGTGGCTGCCTATACATATTGCCAAGAACCAGCGATATTGTTTCCAACATAAATACAGATGGTGTGGAGTTTTTTTCAAAATGTCTCGTGGCTGTTAAGAAATGATCATTTTCTAATAAACTTAGTGATGACTCACTTTTACTTGATTTGAGACTATTCAATTCAACATTATTTCAATAATGATGTGGTGATAACAAATATAATTAAATGAAAACATAACAACAACAAAAAAAAAATTATTCTTGTGAGTCACATTCTTGAAAATGAAATAAACGGTGATATACTTGGATCAGATTGATCAATTTTCCAAGAACTTTATTCAACTCATGTTTTGTTTGGATCAAAACATCTCAGTTATTCCAAAAGTGTGGTTGCAATTTTATCCAGATAGAACCTATTTGCCAGGTGAAGTCTAGACCAGTCAGAAAACCCTTTGTGGAAAACAGCTTCCCAGATCATATCCTGGCTTGGATACACCGATGCTCAAAATCTTGTGCAACCTCGTGGAGCCTTTGCCATATTTTAGTCCATTTGTCATGCTCAATACCCCGCACTAGATTCAACATGAATCCTTTCTTAATGGAACCGGATGCCCTTACAAAAATACTGAATCTGAGACTGAGTAGTCCAGAACATCTTCAAATGGGAGCTCAATCTCATCACTGATAATAACTGGAACACAGTGGCTAGTAGTTGCATCAAATGAACGGTTTGAAGCAGCGATGGCCAGGCAAAATTTTGAAGACTTCATCCCTTCACTTGCTGTACTGAGTCCGTCTCCATCGATGGTTCCAAAGGCAAAGTGAACATCTTTGAGAAGATAATACAGCTCTTTAGCAATAGCTCCTCCCTGGACAATACATTCGATAAATGTACACCTTAATCAGTTATGGACTAGGCAAATAGAATTGGAACAAGGAGAAGAAATTGAGAGAATGTCAGAATGGAACATATGAACTTACATCCTTCCTATAGATTGCTCCTTAGAAATATACAATATTTTTCACCTGTCAAACCCGACAGAGTTATCAACAATGGTTGTCACAGTGTGTTTGTAAAGAGCAATGATGTCCTTGATTATGTTCGCTACCTCAAATGTACCTACCAAAGTCTGCAAGCACAAACATGGTCGATGCCACGTTCTTTACTTCTCTCTTTTCTTAGAGCACCACTTGCTGGTATTCGAACCTTGACTGCCTACATGTCCATTACAGGGACTAATACTATTACTGGTAGTACCAGGGCCAAAGTAACTTGATGAATTATTAGCAATTGATTCATCACCGTAAATAGAGGTTTCAGCTCCTACCCATTCGAAAACAAAACATAACATGTATAAATCCCCAAAACTCTTGTCAGGGTTTATCTCAACACAACCATTTCCAACAAAAATGTTAAATTTAGTGGCATTACAAACTACAAATTTCCCTTAACAACAGCTTACATCAATCACTGTTTGAGCAAAAACAATTTACAGACACATAACCTTCTCTGCACCATATGATGTATCACTCTACATACATTGTTAGAATAGAAATTCTAAATGGCGAGGAAACCAGTGAGGGGGAATGCACGTTTGCACTCTCGAGATGTGCACTAGTGCGAATTTCAAGGGAGATAAGTGGTAAACACCCCCCCCCCCCCCCCCCCCCCCCCCTCACTGGTTTCCTCGCCCCTTTCCTCGACAATAAGAAAGGTTCTTGTTAGAAACCAAAAGTAATCACTCTAGTCTAAAATGGGTTGATGAGATATTGCAAGAAGAAGACCTTATCAGTTATCAATAGGTTTGTTTAACAGGTTAGGGGGGTGGAAGTTGCCAAGTTGAAAAAATAATTGGTGGGAAGAACCTCGTGTGTTTAAATTAGTATTTGATTATAGTTTTCCCGCTTTCTTAAAAGGATATATTAATGAAGTCTATGATAGATGAGGCATTTGATAACATAAAATAGAGATTTCTCCGTGGTGGTTTGGTACGGAACTTAGCAAGACACAAACAATTATATGAATCAGTGAACTAATTAAACAAGCAAAGTCTTCCTCGAAATGGTAAAGAAATTTTACTGACTTGTTTATTTAGGACCCAGAATGTCAATGGATCAGATGAGAATTGCATCCGAATCCATTCCTGTTATGAGATTTTACGATTTTCAATATAACTTAAAATTCAATTTTATTTTGCTTCTTTGGTAAAAGAGTACCAAAGAACAACTGTACATATATTATTAGATGAAAAAATGAAATTATCTAAAGAAATAGATATAATGAGATCATTTTTTTTTTATAATTTTCTTTTCTGATAGCCGTATATATTTTTTGTTCCAGCAATCTTCCATATTACAATTCAAAATGGTATTTTACTATTTATTGTTGACTGAGACATAGTTAAATCGGAAGGATTAAAGATAAAAGATGGTTATGATTCAAAGTTGGAAAACGTATTAAATTTGAGGGTTGAGATTCATTTCCTATGATGGCATATTTGTAAATATAAAACATATTGAAGGCAAAAATAATGAAAAACTTCTGAAAATTTTTTGTAGAATGTACATGTGATAAATAGAGAAAATATTGTGTTTTTCTTTAAACAAAATAACAATTATCGTAACTATATACATCGTTGTTGGATTTTGAGAAACTTAGTATCGTTGAAATACATTTATGGAGATCTTTCCAACAAAATCAATAATCAATACAAGGGCCAAATTTTTTTAAATATATATTTTATAATTAAAAAACGTATAATGTATTTTACGTTTTTAATTATTTTCAATATTTTTCAAAAGCAATGAGACGGGTCGATCATACCAAAAAAAATGACTCGGGCATCTTAATGCACATTTAAACAAAAACCCTAAACTTCATGTTTTAGTGAATTCAAAGATTGTGGGAGAACTCATTATCGACGTTTAAATTTTTTTCCCAACTGGTTCAAATTTGATAGAGTCTAATCATAAAATTGATAATATATATTTTAACCTTAGAATATGTTTACACTTCATTATTGATTGAGAGCAAAAACGGGGATAGAGACGGAGGTGTTCAATATAAAATATTTAGTAAAAATAAAATTATGTGGAGTGCCAATGGCATGAGCATACTCTATACTATCGTATTATTCACATATGGGTTTTACTATTCATTGTTGATTGGGACAAACATCAAATGAGAATTGGAGATAAAAATGGCTAGGATTGAAAGTTGGTAAGATGTTAACGGTTGAGATTCATTCTCCTCTACATTGACATGTTTGTAAATATAAAACATGTAGAAGGGTCAAGAAAATGAAAAAATTAGTGAAATGTACATATGACGGAAAGAAAAATTATTGTGTTTTCCTTTTTTTTCAAAATAAAAATTATCATAACTATTTACGTAGTTGTCGAATTTTGATAAACTTGGTATTATTGAAATGCAATTTTGATGATTTTTTCAACAAAATTAATAATCAATACAAACACTTAAAATTTCAAAATATGTATTTTATTTTTAAAACATGCAGGTCTTTTTAAGATTTTCATGCCTAAGTATAACATTTTTCGAAGAAACAGACAAATATTTATTGAACATTCAATTGATAATAATTTTAACCGAATTTGACTTTAAATAAATTAGTATTCTAAAATATGATATTTTTATGAAACTGATTAAGGACAATGGCGGGGATGGTGATGTGGGTGTCTAGTGTATGATAATTAAAAGTAAAAATAAATAAACATATGTGGAATGCCTACGGCACGAGTATTTTTAATATTAAAATATGTAAGTATTTTTATTATTAAAAGATGCAGTATTTTTATATTAATGATCAATACAAACACCTAGAATTTCAAAATATTCATTTTATTATTAAAAGATGTAAGTATTTTTATACTTCCATGCCTGAAGTATTTTTCAAATAAATGAACATACATTTTAAGAAACATTCAAACCAAGACATTGAACATTTAATCGATTCTAATTTTAATCGAGTTTTACTTAAAAAATTAGTTTATATTATAAAATATGTTATTTTTATGGAACTGGTTGAGGGAAATAGTAGGGATGGTAGTGAGGGTGTACAGTGTAAGATAATTAACTACAAAAAAGTTTATGTGAAGTGTCGACGACATGGGTAATATGCTAGTCTTCTATATTACAAATCAGAATATTGTTTGAAGTTTGAGATAAAAGACGACCGATATTTACCCAAATATAAGAATCTAACGAACACATAGAACTTAAAACACCAAGAGCGCATGGGTTCAATTCTCATACCAAACATTTTGATATTTATTTATTTCTCTTCAATTGTTGATGGTGGTGATCAGGCATCTAAGTATGAAGGATGAAAACTATATTATCATTTTTTTTTTCTTCAATAACATATTTTTCTTCAAGTAAAATAAACTTTATTATCATGTTAAACTTTTATCGTGCCAACGGCACGGGGAATACCCTAGTCTATATTACAAATGAGAATGGTGTTTGAGGTTGGAAATAAAATACGGGTGAAATTTACCCAAATATAAGAATTTGACGGATCACATAGAACTTAAAGCACCAAGAATGCATGAGTTTGATTCTCATACCTAACATTTAGATATTTATTTATTTTTCTTCGATTGTTGATGGTGGTGATTAGACATGTAAGTATGAATAATGCAAACTTAAAGGCGATCATGTTTTGACAAGTTTTAAACTTTTATCTTGCCAACGGCACAAGCAATACCCTAGTAATTACTACAAAAAACTTATTTTTATTAAATTGTCAACTTCTCTAAAAAGGTTAAGCTGATAGAAATGACATATTTAGCATATATCAAGATCAGGGTCTACGAAACGGGTGGAATGGACTTATAGTCTCAATAATTTGACCCATCAGAAATCTGAAGCTCTACATCGTTCAACTATTCATTTTGTATATTTCTAACATTTATACTAGTTTTAGACATATGCTCCAATGGAAACTAATTAATCTTAAAAGACTAATTGTAGAAATGGTCGCAGAGAATTGTATTATTCATGTTATTTCTTGATTGAATACAAGCTTATATAAGCTAACTTCTACCTAAACTTTTGAAAACAGGAAACTTAAAACTTGCTATACAAAATAGAGTCATATTCTGACTTTCCTATTTTAACTTTCCTATTATGACTTTCCTTCTTTAACTATTATGACATTCATATTCTGACTTTCTTATTGTTGTACATATTCTGACTTCCTTCTTGTAAATGTGAATCAATCTTGGACTTGGGCTCGGTTGTGTTGAATGCAAGTCGTACATATTATAACACGCCCCTGCAAGCTAGACATGTAGAACGCAGATGAAATATGCAGTTTAGAGGAAACTTTGAAGTTCAATTTGGTGAAGAAATCATGATTGTCGAGTGAAGATGCTAATGGTTCGACTCGAGGCATCATGATCGTTGAATTCTGGATAATTCTGATAAATTTGGATGATTCTGGATGAAGAAATCATGATTGTCGATGGCTAATGGTTTGACTCAAGTCAGCATAACTATCAAATTCTGATAATTCTGGTACGAAGAAATCACGACTTTCAAATGAACGACTAATGGTTCGACTCGAGTCAGCATGACTCCCCCTCAGCGCAAAGGCTGAAAATTTTGCTCAGCACAAATGTTGGTATTGTTAAACATTGGTGCTAGTATTGCTTAGCATTGGTGCTGATATTATTTTTTTGAAAAAAATTGTTCATCACAAATGTTGGTATTGCTCATCATTGATACTGGATTGCTCAACATTGGTGTTGGTATTGCTCAGCATTGGTGCTGGTATTGTTTTTTTTATTGAGCTTGTTTGGTGGTACATATTAAAGTTTGGGCTGCAAATAGTGAATGAAAAGGATTTAAAATCTATTTCCCTCATTTCTTCTTTATTCTTCACGTTACTTCATCACTAGTTCGTCCCTGCTATGCGTTGTTGTTGTGGTGGTGAGTGACATGGTTGAGGACGAGAGGAAGAAGACGCGATGATTGAGAGATGTTGCGATGTGGATGCGAAATCTTCTGGTTGTGTTGTGTGTCTGTGAGAATCAGAGGAAGAATAAGTTTTTTTTAGCAGAAATCGAACTCTCTCTTGCTGCAATTTTTCTTTATGCATTGCTTCATACAGAGAATTGCTCGATTGTTCTCTGGCGTGATTGAATTGTCCTATCCTCCTTGGCTGCTTTGCATGAAAAAGAAAAAGTTGTTGAAGGAGAGAGCTTTCTGCTGCTCTGTAATCTGTTGGCTGCGATCGAGCTCCCTTGCAGGCTGCGTAAAGATGAAGAACAAATAAGAGAAGCAGTTGTGATTAATCTTGTTGTGACTACTGGCATGTAAAATTCTTCTTGGCTGTGATTTGTTGAGAGAAGGTTGCCTGCAATTGATCTCTTATTTGTTGTGCATGATCTTTCTTGTTGTTGTTTCGTGATGATGAAAAAGAGGCATGAAAAGAGGTTGGTTGAGAGGTTTCTTCTTGTTGCTGCTGATTCGTGAAGGAATTTCTCGTTGGTTGTAAGAGAGATGAGAGAACTCCCTGGTCGTTTGTGTGAAGTTGTTGTTTGAAGATTTTGTTAGCTGAATCGTGATTCATGAAGGAGACGATGGTCTCTATTGATGTGGATGATGGCTGTAGATTAGATATGTAACCAAAGAGAAATATGAAGTTGTTCGTGGTGGTTGCCAGCGAATTGGTTTGTGGCTGCCAGTCACGATTTACGAAGAAACGAACGAGATTTGTGAAAAGCTATGAGTGGTGTGATTTGTTGAAAGAAAAAAAAGGGTCTACAATGGTCTCTGTGTGTTGGCGGAAGGTGACGATGATATGTGATGGTGGCTGGAAGCGATTGAGATCTTCGTTTGCATGAAAAGTTTGTTCTCTCTTGTTGTTGTTGCGTTTGTAGGAATTGGAGGCTGCTTCGTTAAGAAATTCGGGTTGTCTGTATGAAGGAGATGAATTTGTTTTATGCAAGTTGTTGTTTCTCGATAGAGAAACTGCAATTGATTTCGGTTGTTGAGTGACTGTGCGTGAACTCGGTTGCAAAATGTGATTTCTCTCTTGCATCTATGATCAAAGTGCATAGTTGTTGGAAGTGGGTAAGAGTTTGAATTTCCGGAGTCTTAGGTCACCAAAGAAAATTGCTCTGATACCATGTAAAAAAAAAAAAAAATTGGAGAATTTTATTATTTTTGTTATTTCTTGACTAAATACAAGCTTATATAAGCTATCATCTACCTAACTTTGTGAAAATAAGAAATTTAAAACTTGCTATACAAAATAGAGTCATATTCTGACTTTCCCATTCTAACTTTTCTTTTTTAACTATCATGACTTTCATATTCTAACTTTCTTATTCTTATACATATTCTGATTTTCCTTTTTGAATCAATCTTGGACTTAAGCTTGACTGTATTGAATGCAAGCCTTACATGCTCTAACAAACAAAGTATGAAAATTTTCATTCTCCATACTTGTGTTAAGAGAGTATCGAGTTCAGCATGAAAAACATTATTTCAGCAAATATATATTCAATGGGAGAAACTTTCAAACCAAAACCTCGACTGCATAGCAATTGGCAAAGTTTGAAAAATACTATTAGATGAATTTAAGATACTCCCAAATATGTTTTACTTTTAAAATTTCGAAAATAAGATGGTAAGGTTTAGGAAAAAAAAAAAAAAAGGCTGGATCTAAATCAGATTTCAATTCTTTAGCATTTGCATTTAGCAACAACCCAAAACTGGGAATAAATAAATACATGTTGCTAATCATTCTGAAAATTTTCATAGCTTTGATCAAAATTTTACCCAAACTAGTGGATACAGAGATCACTAAAATCCGGAGATCACTTTTTTTTTTTTTTAGATTAAACTCGAGGCATTTTTATATCAAACGAATTAATATTTTCGATTGTAAATTAAAACCACAGATCACTCAAGATAAAATATATACATGCGATTGCCATCATTTTATCCATCAAAATACTATGCTAAGCTATGCAGTTGATTTATAAGCCCAAGTGCACTTATGTTGGATTTAAATCCACTTAAGTGGGGATGAAAAACATACATTCCATATCATACTCATCATATACCCACATTACTTTAGAAAGTTGGATGTTTATGAAATGACCTCAAATTTTATCATGTGATATCTCCTTACTATTTAGATGAAAACAAAGAATAAATACTTCAATTTTGGTTCTTGGGCTTTTAGACAAAATAGCCCAGGCCTACAACCATAATGAATTGCTTGTGCTATGTTCCCTAAATTGTCTCCATTTGCTCTCAATTATTGTCAATTTGTAGTTTCAGATCTAGTGGTTTTGTCAACAACACAATCAACATAAACTATTTGCCAAGAAATACACAAATGTTGAAAGAGTAGACTACTTGCTATAATAATGTAAGCATAAAAGAGTTTTTTCGATCGTAAATTAAAACAACATTATCACTTGAGATAAAATATATACAGCGAGGTGCCCACTGCCATCATTTTATCCATCAAAATACTGTGCTAAGATATGCAATTGATTTATAAGCCCAAGTGCACTTATGTTGAATTTAAATCCACTTAAGTGGGGAATGAACAACATACATCCCATATCTTACCCCTCATATTCCCATCTTACTTTAGAAGGTTGGATTTTTTTATGAAATGACCTCAAATTTATCATGTGATATGTCCTCAATATTTAGATGAAAACAAACAATAGGGCTTTTAGACCAAATAGCTCAGGCCCACAACCAGAATGAGTTGCTTTTGCTTGTGCTATGTTCCCTAAATTGTCTCCATTTGCTCTCAATTATTGTCAATTTGTAGTTTCAGATCTATTGATTTTGTCAACATAAACTATTTGCCAAAAAAATACACAAATGTTGATAGAGAAAACCACTTGCTATAATAATGTAAGCATAAAGAGATGAAAATTTTATTGATACAACTTGATATAGATAGTAATAAACTTGTTAAAACAACAAAAGTAGGCCACTCTCGTTCGAGTATTGAACAAAAACCAAAATAAGCTCGAAGGAGTGATAAGGCAGCCACATCGATTACATGATCATATAATCATACCATAGAATTAACTTAAAACAAACATTAATTAGTAACCATTAATTATCTCTTCCAGAATTTAGATCAGACCCCCCAAGAAAGCTTGAAATGAAAATGTTCAAGGGCATTTAGGGCCACCCTGCTGGGTTTTCCAGTTGTTGTAGCAAGGGCAGACCTGCTTGTTGCCCCAAGTGCCTGGTGGTACACAGAGACATTTGGTGCAACACTTTTGACAGAAGAACATGCATGCCTCATGATGGTGTCCCACTTTCGAGCATCTCCTACCGCACTGCTTTGGGCATTCTGGTCATTTCACAAACACAGTAAAAAATAATAATTAATTATCTCGCTTTTCGTGATGTGAGGTTTATTTCTCTACTTACAATGTTTCAGTCTCCCTAGTATGCTTTTTGACTTGTCAGTCTCTCAGTAAAAAAAAGTAGAAAAATTAAATCCTAAGGTCGGTGAATCTGTTGGTAGGTAGGTTATATCATAACCACCACTAGTACATCATGTATCACAGAGTGTTGGTTAACTATCTAGCTCCAATTTCAGTAAAATTGTAAGAACAAATGATGGAAAATTAAGATAAACTTACGACTGCTGCTTAGGCTTCCTGGTCCATAACGCTTCTGTTAATTTTCCAACAATTATACAAAAATGTAAGTTGATGAACACTTGAACTAGAGCTAATTAATAGAGCAATGGTACTCACACTACGCCTTTCGAGGAATGCTTGGCTCTCGCTTGCCAAAGCCTGAAAAATACCAAAAAAATAATGAAATTATTAAAAGTATTTAATGATAATGTGCATCTTTTGCACGAATACTAAGGTGGAGAGAGCAACAATGTGAGTAATCTAGAATTGTAGATCTTCCATATTTTTACACTTCAAATCCTCTCCATGACTCGACTATAGTTGTAGTAGTGAATGAAGATGGAAGGAAAGAGAGAGAGTTACCAAGGTGGAGAGAGCAAACATTGCAAGAAGCAAGAAAGCAAGAATCTTAGCCATGGCCATTGTTAGACACAATGAGTAAGAGAGAACCAAACAGACCCTTAAAGGATATGAAGAAAGGGAGACTTGGGTGAGTGTGGAAAAGGAAAATGGGGTTTGATGATTTTAGTCCTTTAGGGGATGGAGGCTATAAATAGGGTGTTTGGGGAGGCAGTGATGAGCAACATGAATAAAAATCTCTCTCAAAGGGGTTGAACCTACTTTCAGTTAAATACCCAAAATGTCATTCAAGTATTAAATGTGTTCATTCAAGAATGAGAGTGAGTGGGGGTGATATTTGGTAATTTGGTTTAATAGTGGGGTGCAAAGTGTATTTTGTGGGGTCCCTAAAAAATAGTTTATATTTTTTGATGAGATTTAAAAGGGAAAATAAGAGTAGATTAAGATAAGATGCATGTGGAGGGATCTTTTGAAAGCACAACAGCACATGACCCGAAGTGAGAAAAAGAGTAGATAGACAAATTTCCGGAACGCACGCTGTTTCCAGTTTTTCTTCTTCTCCTTCTCCTGCAATCGCTCTCTGCAATCTACGAGGGTTAATGGCCCCAGATGGACGGTTGCTTTCAACCACCATGATAACCACTCTTATTCTCATTATTAAATTTGCTCCCTCGCTTTTATTGATCACAACTGGTACCAAAAGCTAACATGCATGTCCAGTCGTAAAGGAACTTGTTTGAAATGGGACACTGAAGTAATGCGCCCAACTTTTTCTTAGGATTAGGACATGATAGATCTCATCTTGATCTCGTCTAATATTCGAAATAGGACGAGATCAACAGATAATAAAAATGTTTGATCTCTTGAAATTTTGATCCAAAATCTTATGTCCAATGAAGTCCACAATTTGAAAAGATCAAACATTTATTTGAATGAGTGTACTTTAAATTCTATACGATGTATGTCTAAGTGGTGAATTTGATTGCTAAATGAGTGTGCTATATAGGAACTTAAGTGCTAAAGTTACATGGGACAAAGCTGGAGTGTCCAGTGTTACCAGATAAGGCATATTGTGGAGTAAAATCTTACGTGGATTACTTAAACAACTTTTACGTGGTTTGTGATATATAGCTTATTAGTGATTTTCACATACTCAGGGACAAGTGAAATGTCAATGGTACGGGTGGGCATCTCTTCCCGTAATTTCGATCCGTCCCAATCCCATCTCATTCCGTCTCGATTTTTTAGGATTATTTTGAAATTAATCAAACTCATTCCAATCTAGAATGGGATGGGATTGAGATGAAGATTTTCAATCCCGCCCATTCCATTCCATCTCATCCTAGACTTATTTATTTAATACTTATTATTATTAATTTTAATCAACTAATCTTCTAAAGGAAAGTTTATGATGTGTTGAAATTAAGGGGGGTGTATTGTATATGGATTCTTATGGAATTGATAAATAATTTGAAAAGTCCACGGACTCTTTAAATTGTCCACAGACTCTTTAAATTGTCCACGGACTTCTGCTGATTTCTTAAATCCATAGACTTTTGCTACAGACTTACTAGAGATTTATGAAAATCCACGGACTTTGTATGAACGACTTTTACAGATTTCTAATTATTTGCAAGATAAAAAAGAAGTTGGTCAATAGTGATGAAACAAAAAAACGTCCGCATATAATTAACAAAAGTGAGAGATACATGTGCTAAAAAATCTAGAAAAAGAAAAGGTCGTTAATTAACATCTTTAAAATAAAAAGTAAACGTCCATAAAATTGTATTATGATCATTCTTCTCCTTCATGATCATGGTCACTTTCTTCATTATCATTGTTAGCAACGTTGACGTTTGCTAGAGCTGCTACCCACATTTGATTAGCAATACTCATTCTCCATTGATTAGCATTTTTTCTTTGCTGCTCTTGGGTTTGAATATCATCCCATTCAAAATTATCTTCATCATTCTCTACCGGATCATTTTCTGGTTCAGGAGGAAATTCATCTGAACGACATTCTTGTCGAAGAAAATTATGCAATCCTTTACAAATAGATCTGCTTCTCTATTGCAAATTATGCAATCCTTGTCGAGGAAATTTAAAGGTCTGAAGCTCCCACACACACGCCCTTTACAAATAGATCTTCTTTTCCATTGCACTGATCTGATCTATCTTGGGGGGTGATGGCAAAGACAGCTCCACTGGGGTGTGAAGCAGTGGTGGGGTCATTAACACCTTCAAAGAAGAGAGAGTACAAAATCACCAACAGATTACAGGAAGGCAAACGCCCCCTCTATGCCATCACTTTCAACTTCCTTGACTCCCGTTACTTCAATGTCTTCGCAACTGTCGGTGGCCATCGGGTAATCTCACTCTCTCTCGAATTCAATCCATTTTCGTTGCATAAAAACAGGATCAAATTAGATTGCTGGTCATTAATTTCTACTATTATTTCACAATGCAACTCTGCATTTTCATCAATCACTGTTTATAAGTGTTTTTTTTTTTTGTTCTTGTGAAGGTGACAGTGTATCAATGCCTAGAAGGGGGTGTAATTGTTGTTTTACAATCATACGTTGATGAAGATGTAAGCATGTATAGCTTAAATCATGTCAATGTTCTTGTTATAGTTATAGTGTGTTGATTGAACTTATAAGATTGTGAACAATAATGTGTTTGTTCTTTTGTGTTTCTAAAGAATGTTTTGGGTTTCCTATTTGCGTCCTAGTTCAGAAGGAAGAGTCGTTCTATACAGTGAGTTGGGCATGTGATATTGATGGAAGTCCGTTATTGGTTGCTGGTGGAAGCAATGGTATCATTCGGGTTATTGATGCTGCTAAGGAAAATATATTAAGGTATTTTATACATGATAGCATCAGCAATGCAGTAGCTTCTTGCTTGGTATAAACCATTTGTAGAAGTTTACCAATGAAATAAAATTAAAACAATAGCTGAAAAACTACTCTGTTTGGTGTGCGATATTGAGTTCATACAAGCACGTTAATCTGATGCAAACCAAAAAACCTATGATTGATTGAATAATATAAAATATATAACAACTTCCAGATTTATAGACCCTAATCCAAACACTAACCCAAAATCATCAACGATGCAACTATGAACACTTTATGCAAAGATAGAAAAAAAAATCGAGAAAACAAGGGGATGAGAACCAACCTTTTCACGGCTGACACAAGGAAGAACTTTGGGAGACTTTTTTTCACGTTGAAATCTTTGATATGGAGGCTGGCAAACTATTGAACTTTGTTATTTATACCTAACACTACAAAGTCAATGAGAATCCATGATTTTCCAAATCCATAAATATGAATGATATTTTGAATACCCTAAAACTTTTGTGGACTTTCTGAAATCCATATTGAATACCCCTAGACTTTGTGGATTTCAGAAAGACTTTTTAAAATCTTGATTGAATACCCCTAGACTTTTGTGGACTTTTTAAAATCCAAATTGAATACACTTAGATTTTCAAAATTCATGGAATTTATTAAATTGCCCACAAAATCCAGATACAATACACCCCCCTAAATCAAAACATATATTCTTTGAAAACTTGCTTGATTTGGTTGGTACTCTTTGTTTAGATAGAAACTTTAGTTTGAATATTTCAGATCAAGTAGAATCCATGAAATTTATATTTTTTTAACATTTTAGATTGGTTACAAGACAATTATTTTTATTGAAAATAAAGGCAAATGATGGTTATGTATAGTTTTGCATATGAGTTATGTAGTTGAAACTTTTGGTTAATGAACAATATTTTTCATTTTTGAACTTATATTAAGATAACTTGAGAACTTATATCATTTATACAAGATACTATTAGGAGTCATGTGAGATGAAATTTTATATGACATTTTATAGTATTATGAGGAAAGTTATATGTACATAAATTATGTATTATTGGTGTGTGAGCAATGTGGAATTTTTTTTTTTTTTTTTTGTATAATACTATTTAGTATATGATCATTCCATCTCGAACCCGTTTGAGATGGAGATGAGATTTATCCCGTCCCGATCCCAAACGAACGAAATGAGATTTGAATGAGGTCCATCTCATCTTGTGCCAATCCCTAGACAATAGCATTGAAAAATAAAGTATTTGAAGATATTTGAGGTTGAGCAACAAAGGCGTGTAGATCATTGGAGTGTCAAAACATGTGGAATAGAGTGTTGAAGCTAATAAAGTAGTTGTAATAGTTTGTTATGAAGTCTTTGTCTAATGAACACTAGAACATCTTAGGATTACACTGGGATGGTTGGTCGCAAAAAATCCGAACGTTTCAAGACTCTAATAGCAGAAGTTAAAGCAAATTATGTACTAAGCCCTCATCGATTCAATAGACGTAGGAAATGTAACAAAAAAATACATGGAGCATAATCTAAAATAAAGAAAATGGTAATTAACTTACCAATGTTAGAGATTCATGGAATGTGTAAAACTTTGTAGTTGTGTCTTTATCTAGAAGAGGTGTTATACTTGATTTCTTATTATTAATATAAAGATTAAGAAGTCCTTAAAACCCTACTTTGCTTTAAAAAAAAAAGTGGAGTGAAGGAATAACAACAAATTGTTTGAAGTTGCCAATGACATAACAACTCAACGATTAGAGCTTGGTAGATGGTATCACTAGATCATAGGTTCAAACCCAAATTGTGACATTTTTATAGGTTATGAAATCCATTAAAAACCCTATTTGTCTTTCCTATAAAAAAAAACTAAGATATGTTAGAAGAGGCGGATGGAGATAACTAGCAAAGACTTGTGGTCTTGTATATGTTACAAGCAAGTAGAGTTTGTGATAGGTTACTAAAAAAAGTGTAAAAAAATGTTGTAGGTGCAGGTACATGCTACCCATACTTTTAATATTTTGATATATTTTTAACCACATGGAAATCTAAGAAGTTGGAAACCACAATTTGGGTAGCATGTAAAAAAACTAAGATATGTTACAAGCAAGTAGAGTTTGTGATAGGTTACTAAAAAAATGTAAAAAAATGTTGTAGGTGCAGGTACATGCTACCCATACTTTTAATATTTTGATATATTTTTAACCACATGGAAATCTAAGAAGTTGGAAACCACAAAAATCAAAAGAAAAATATAAGGTAGAGAGAATACAAGAGATTATTTGGAAATTATATTTTATTTTATTTTTTAATTTTTGACAAAAGCCCTTTGCAAAATACAATTATTAATAATAAATACTAAAAAAATCAGTTTAAAATGGACGCGATTTAAAATCTTTATCTCAATTCCATTCCACTGTAATTTAAAATCAGATTGGAATTGATCAATCCACTAAAACTCGAAAAAATCGAAACAAAATCGGGATTGCGCCTACCCCTACACTAAACGTATGTGTATATATGCATGCAAACTCAGTAGTTCTTGCATGCATCCCACCCAACAGGGGCGGATCTACCTTATAGCTAAGGGGGGCAATTGCCCCCCTTAGCTTTTTAAGAAACTCCATCAAACTAACAATATTTGTAATTTTACCCCCCTTTAAAATTTTAGATTGTCTCCCTTTTTATAGATAATGGAATATAAATATATACAAAATCGCAAACCCTTCGAAAGTTTACAAGCCTTCGCAAGTTCACCTCTCCGCTTTCTCAATTGCCCAAAACAATTTCAACAAAGATCGGTTTTCTTCAATCCCCTCCAATCACACAAGACGATTTTAACGGAGATCGATTTCTCCAATCGCACAATACGATTTCGATTAGATAGAGATCGATTTATGGAGGTGATCTTACTCTCTCTTTCTCTTGCTTGTTTGCTCTTCATCGACACTCTTCAGTCTTCACAGTAGCATGCTTCAACTAAGCAATTGGATGGTAACATTCTTAATATTAGCAGTTGTCCACCAATTGTAGCTCAGTTGATCGGACATCAACTCTCCTGTGAGAAGTCGCGGGTTCGACTCACCAGTTAGGATTTTGTGAGTTTTCACCTGATTATTAGGAGCACATATGCTACGCCATGGATAAACCGTCTTTATGCAAGGTGGAGACAACGAACCAGAGTGAAAGCAAGTCTCCATGCGAGATGGAGGCGGCGAGAATATTAAGTGACAACAATATTGTAGCCTTCGGGCCTAATTTGGTAAACCCTATAGGGTCAGTTATGTAGCCTTCGGCCATGGATTACTAAATAAATAAAAAAGGGTCAACGACCTAATTTAAAATATAAAAAAAAATAATAATAATAATATTACCAGTTGCAACTGCTAGTGTTGAGAGGGTTTTTTTTGCTATGAGATGAGAGATCAATGGAGGCAGATAGTTTGATTACATATGTTGAGAAATATATATTTAATAGATTCGATAATGAGGTGGTTATACAATATTACTAGAACACGAGAACTCGCAGAGAATTTATACTAAAATTTAATGTGCAACAACATTGACACATAAAATATGTTTTTCTTGTACTACTTTTGAAACTTTGTTTTAATCATATTTATCTATTTATTTTAAAAATTAAATTATTTATGATTTATTTTTTTGCCTCCCTTTATCTGCAATCCTGGCTCCGCCCTGCCACCCAAAATATAAAACTCTCTTGAAGATACCTATTATATAATTTATTTGTTACATAGTTTACTCTATACTTCTATAGAGATAAAATACTAGTTAAGGGACTCTTAGAAAAGGGAGTTGATGGGAGGCCTTTGGAATATACGGATTAGCATAAATTATGCAAGTCAATTATTATATGCGTCTCAATCGCAATTCACGGGAAATTATCAAAAAAAAAAAAACATAGACGTCAATTACATATGTCTCAATCCATACCAACTTGTTTTGCAAGTGCATTCTAGTGAGGATATATTTCAAAATTGCCAAATATTAAGGTACCTTGTAAGTAGAAATTTTCATTTTAATATAATGTAGTATAATCAATCAGAATATGGGCCAATAGGGGTCCATTTGAAATTGCCCACCAGTCACTATAGTTTGTGCCCACTTCAGGCCCCTATCCACTTATCAGAGTTTGTCTTTTGAGTTTTGATGGTGTTTGTTTCTTTTCATCAATTCTAAGCATTAAACACAATCCTTTTTGCTTTTTGAAATGTTATTGCAAAACTTATTCATCCTCACTTGCATTCAAGCATATTAACCTAAATATTTGAAGAAAAACAAAAGTGATTTCTTCTTGAATGAATGCACCTTTTGCAAGAACATATATAGTTTAAACCTGTTTCTAATTATAAATAATAAATGAGACAACCCTGATCTGACTTCTTTCCTATGTGGTTTTAGTGAAAAAAAAAAAAAAGACTTGTTTCCTCTATGTATTGTGAACACAAAAGAAGAAAAAATGTACAAAACTCACACTCTGAAGTCTGAATAATGGTGTGGGCTGCCCATGTGGGTGAAAATCAGAGAGTCGAGCATATGATGCAATTGACAGGCACATACATCTGCTACAAACATGTTATAATTTCTGCTCAGAGAAGGATAGAAAATAAATATATAAAATAAAACAACATTATGAACCTGCATGGGGCATGTGCAAAGCATTGACCCCATCACATGCAACATCCATCAACACCAATTGACTGTCTGGTAAATAGCATTCAATTGTAGTAGAGGTGGTGGTGGTGGTAACCAAGAAAAATTCCTTAAGAATACTCCAGCAGATGAATTAGTTTACATTGTATATTAATGTGTGATTCTGTACAATAATTCTAAATGTGGCCACACAATCTATACTAACTTTTTCTCTCTTATCTTTGAAGCAAGAGTGGTCCATATGCAAAATTAGTAAAATACAATGCATTAAATGGTACATATATACAATTTCATGAGTGGTGTATAGTATTGATATGTACATAAGGTTTGGTGGGTATAATGAAGTGGGATTGGGGAGGTGGGGGTTTGTGCACTACCACAGCACGGTATTAGCACGGATATAGAACAAAAGGGTTTCTTATCAAAACATGCCCCCATGTGGCTTGTTGGAACCTCACATGCAAATACTTAATACCATGGTTGGTACTCTGTCCTCTATGATTTGAGTTTCAATTATAAATTATATATATGAAAAAAGGAGTAAAAATGGTTCTAGGATAACCAAACCAAACAAAAACAATATGGGGCTTTGGTAAATTGATTTAATGGTAGGGCTGACAGTCGAAAGAAGTTTGCATTAACCAATTAGCTTAATATAAGATAATTTTTTTGGTTTTCTATGTATGAGCAATATATAACAATGTACTCTAATGCCTGAATGGACATTTCGGCTTAGTTTTACTTTATACAGTACAATTTTAAAGTCATCTAAAATTCTAAATAGGCTCATCCGAAGCTGCAAAGATAATGGTTTTCTACGTGACCATCAATTGTCTGGTGTAGGAGAACAAAATAGTAACAGTAAATTGTTGGGACAAATACCAAGGAAATAATCTACACTACACCAAATATCATCATTGATAGCATTTGATAATAGCATTTTTTTCAAATATGCTATCAAAAGTCAAGTTTTAATGACTTTAAAAAAAAAAAACGTTGTGTAAAATTGGTTGAGCGTTTTGGCGTTCCCCCAAATATTTGACTTAGCGCGCGACCCTTTCTTTGGCTCTACCAAATATTGAACTAAAACTAAAAAAACATGACCCTTTCTCTGCTCGCCTCTCTCTCGCTCTGTTGTGATCTTCCTCTCCCTCTGCGACCCTTTATTTGGCTCTACCAAATGTGTTGGATCTTCCTCTCCCTCTAATGCGATATTCTCTTCTTGCCTCTCTATGGCTCTCTTTGTTCGCCTTTGTGCCTTTCTCTGCTCGCCTTTCTCTCGCTCGGACGCTGTGGATCTGCTGGACCGCCCGATTCGTAGATCAAAAGTTTGATTAATTTGACATCCAAATCTGAAATACGCTACGAATTTGTTAGTCTAAGAAGAGAAGATGCTTCCTCCGCTTTCTTCTTTTGAATTCTCCTCTTCCTTGTGGCGTAAAGTGAGATGAGTGGGGTGAACAATGGGGACGACAAATGGTTGTTGTGGAAACTGTCCATAGTGAGGACGAAGCAGTTGGGGAAGCTCGACCCTGGTTTTCCCTTCGGCGCTGGTTGTGGTTTTGGTCTCATTGGAGGTATCTCTTTCTATCTTTATATCTGTGTTTCTTTCTGTTGTACATATGTTTGTATCTGTGTGTTTTGTCTCCGCCTATTATCATCACCATCTCAATGTTAGCAGAAACCCCATCCTTGCATCAATTGAAAAAGAAGACGAAATCGAAATCGAAAAAAAAGAACTTGATGATGATGTTGATGATGATGAAGAAGTGACTTTGGGTTTTGTGGAGAAACCCAAAAACCCCAATTCATTGCTTCGCCACTTCCAAGCGAAGCTGGAGGAGTGCTTGTATGTTTTTTTTTTTTTTTTTTTTTAAAATTTTTAATTTCAGTTTGTTCAAATTAGAGGATTTGATTTGGCTTTGTATTTGGTGTTTGCAGGCATGGTTGAATCCAATTGATTTACTATCGGAGAAATCGCGAAGTTGTGGCATTTGTGGAGATTTCCTCCCGTTCTTGCTTCAGGTTTTATTTGATTTTCAAGTTCATGTTATGTTCATCAATCTTAAAATAATTGTTCAATCTAAATGAGACCATTTTGAGAGTATAGTTAGCTTGTTAGTGAAAAAAATTATTTTTCGATTCAAGAAGTAGTATGCGTTTCTTAGCAAGTATGAGTGAACTGCTTGTTTGCTTAATTGCAGGGTTTTTACTCAGACAGTGATTTTAATGACTAGAAACTTATGTATCTTTTTTCTTCTTGGTCATTATTTGTTAGGTTTATGTACCAATTTCTATTAAGGAAACTACATTCCATCAGACATAATTTGTGTTCATGTGCCCCTCAGTGAAATGTCTACTCCAAGACCAACATGAAATTCTAAATAGGCTCGTTCGAAGCTGCAAAGATAATGGTTTTCTACATGACCATCAATTGTATAGTGTAGGAGAACAAATTAGTAACAGTAAATTGTTGGGACAAATATCAATAAAACAAATAATCTAAAGCAATAATAAAATACACACCAAGATTTACGTGAAAAACCCTTCAATGTGAAGGGAAAAATCACGGGGCAAATCCGAGAGAATTCACTAATCAAATAAGAAGAGTACAATAACTTCTCAAGCCTTTTGCCCAAAGCTTGAATAATACAAGGAGTAAATAACACGGGTTACCTCACAGCAAATTAACCCAAAAGCTCATTCAACTTCTTTTACCAAATCAATCGACAAAACTAAGTCGATATTGCAGCCACGTGTCACACTTTGTGGCACAAAATCGCGCCCAAAGAATCAGACACAAAGTCACCGTCCACGCGCACACAGACGCACCAAACACCAAAGAGAATACTATGTTCTCTGTTGCTTATTCACGCAGCAGCTTCTCTGAAAACACTATAAATAAAACTCTGTTTTATGCACCTATTTATACTTGTTTGCAGCCGCCCAACACCGCCTCAAATAGAACTTTGTTTCTATTTAATTAACCAGCTGCTAACTCATTCCTTATTCAAAACAAAAACTATGTTTTTGTTTCTTATTGAAAACATTTTTTCCCTTATTCAACCAAACTTAAAATTATGTTTGATTAATTACCAAAGTTAGATCCACGCTAATGGGCTGGACCTAAAAAAATCTCCCCTCCAGGCCATTAGGGAAGAATCACCGCCTAATCATATTAGGCCATTCCAATGAGTTCTCTACAGAACTCATGTTTTCCTTTTGGAAGTACTTTTGTCATCATTTCGGAAGGATTTTCACTAGTATGAATCTTTGCAACCTGGAAACAATTTTTCTCAAGCACATCACGTATCCAGTGGTAACGTGTATCAATATGCTTGGTAAGTTCATGGTATGTGGCATTCTTACTCAACTCAATAGCACTCTGACTATCACAATGCACCACATACTTATTCTGATTCACACCCAGCTCATTGAGCAATCTTTTCAACCATAACATTTCCTTCACTGCTTCATTAATGGCAATATACTCGGCTTCAGTAGTTGACAGAGCAACACACTTTTGCAATCTAGACTGCCAAGCTACAGCTCCCCCTGCAAAAGTGAAAACATAACCTAAAGTCGACCTCTTCTTGTCTAAATCACCTGCAAAATCTGCATCTGTGCACCCTTCTAACACAACTCCTGAATTACCAAAGCTTAAACAAAGCATTGAAGTACCTTTCAAATATCTCATAATCCATTTAACTGCAACCCAATGTTCTTTTCCTGGAATTTCTGAATACCTACTCACAACACCGACTACTTGAGCAATATCTGGTCTTGTACAAACCATAACATACATCAAACACCCTACAACAGAGGAGTATGGAATACCTGACATATGCTTATTTTCTTCATTAGTATGGGGAGATAACTTGGCACTTAACTTGAAGTGATTAGCAAAGAGTACTCACGGGCTTAGCATCATTCATGTTGAACCTTTCAAGTACTTTTTCAACATACTTTTCTTGTGACAACCACAACTTCTTAATTTTTCTGTCACGTGTAATCTTCATCCCTAGGATGTGTTGAGCTGGCCCCAAGTCTTTAATATCAAAAGAGCTAAACAAATCTTTTTTCAACCTGTCAATCATATCAACATCTTTTCCAACAATTAGCATATCATCAACATAAATCAAGAGAATAATGAAGCTATCAGGCAAAAAATATCTGACATAAACACAATGGTCTAGAAGTGTTCTCTTGTCCTACCATAAAGAAGTCAAACTTTTTATACCACTGTCTCAGAGTATGTTTCAATCCATAAAGGTTTTTCTTCAATCTGCAAACCATATGTTCTTTTCCTTTCACTTCAAAACCCTTTGGTTGTGCCATGTAAATTTCTTAATGCAAATCCCCATGAAGAAATGCAGTTTTAACATCTAACTACTCAATCTCAATATCCAGGCTAACTGCAAGACTTAACACCACTCTAATGGATGTCATCTTCACCGCGAATGAGAATATCTCATCAAAATCTATCTCCTTCTTTTGCGCAAAGCCTTTTACCACTAACCGAACTTTGTGCTTCACATTATTTTCATCATCATCTTTTTTCAATTTGTACACCCATTTGTTCTTCAAAGGTTTTCTACCTTTTGGAATCTCAACTAAATCATAAGTATCATTCTTATGCAAGGAACTCATATCTTCTTGCATAGCTTTCATCCAGCTATATTTATCTTTATGATCTAGTACTTCTTGAAAAAAATTTGTTTCACCTTCTTCTATAAGGAAAACATATTCATCATTGGGGTACCTCTTTGAAGGTTGGCGCTATCTGGTAGACCTTCTTAATTGAGGCTCTACTATTTCTTGCTGAAGGGGTTGCTCTTCATGCGCAGTCTCATCTGTTTCTACATAATCATCATTAACAACTTCATTTTCTGGCATATGGTCACCAACTATATCATCTAGCATCTCTCCCCCATTTTCAACATGTGACAAAGGATAAGGAAGTGGTGTAAGATCTGCTACCTCATTATTTATCTGCTTGGGCTTTTCAATTTTCTCAAAATCTGCAATGGTATGATATTCATAAAATACCACATCTCTGCTTCTAATAATTTTCTTATTCTCAGGATCCCATAATCTGTAGTAAAACTGCTCATCTCCATAACCAATGAAAATACATGGATATGTCTTCTCATCAAGCTTTAATCTCTTCCTTCAATACATGAACAAACGTTTTACAACCAAATATCTTCAGATGAGAGTATGAACTATCTTTCCCTCTCCACACTCTTTCTGGAATGTCACCATCTAAAGGAAATGAAGGAGACATGTGATGAGATAACAAGCTGAACTAGCAACTTCATACCAGAACTCTTTTGGCAATTTAGCCATGTGAAACATGTATCTCACATTTTCTACAAGTCCAGTTCATTCTTTCTGCTACCCCATTATGATGTGGAGTGCTAGGAACTGTCTTTTCATGTCCTATACCGAGCTTACTACAATAAACTTTAAATTCTTTTGATGTGTACTCGCCACCACTATCATTGCGGAGACACTTCAAAACTCTACCTGTTTCTCTTTCAACCTTGACATGAAACTGTTGGAATAGCTGAAAAACCTGGTCCTCAGATCTGAGAAAATATATCCACACATTTCTTGATGCATCATCAATAAATGTCAAGAAATATCTACTGCCACCAAGAGAATCTACTTCAATGAGACCACAAACATCAGTGTAAACCAAATCTAACAAGCCATATTTTCTTTTTTATGATCTACGAAATGCAACTCTACGCTGTTTACCAAATAAACAATAATCACATGGGTTAAGAGGAGTACCTTTCAAGGAGGGAATTAATTTCTTCTTTTCTAAGAGTTGCATACATTTCTTACTCATGTGTGCAAGTCGCCTATGCCACAAGTTTGTAGAAGAACCATATTCAGCTGCATTCAAACCAGTCTTACACAATTTCATCTGAGTCTTGCCTTACCCTTTGTCACAATAAGTGAACCTTTGGTAAGCTTCCATGCACCATTACCAAAATAATTAATATACCCTTGTTTATCCAAAACAAGTCCAGAAATCAGGTTCAGACGAAGATCAGGAACATGACTTACATCTTTCAAAGTCAACATGCACCCCGTATTAGTCTGGACACACACATCACCTATTCCGACTATTTTAGAGTTGCTAGTGTTTCCCATCTTCACACTGCCAAAATCTCCTGCTCTATAAGTAGTGAAATAGTCTTTCCTTGGGGTTGCATGATAAGATGCACCAGTGTCAATAATCCATTCGCTTCCTTCATTTGCAACATGCAAACATTCACTTTCGCCATACAAAAGAGCCACGGGTTCATCAGTAACAGCAGCTGTAGCTTCTTTACTATCACCATTCTTCACTTCTCCCTCTTTCAAATATCTTTTGTAACTATAACATTGTTTTCTGAAATGACCCGCTTTACCACAATAATGACACTTAAAACTTCTATCTCTTGACTTTGATCTCCCTATTGACTTATCACAGTTTTTATCATAACCGTGATATTTCTTATATTTTTCTCCCCCTGTTTTTAGTCACAAGTGCTTGGGAATGATCAGTACCGACAAACTTTATTCTAGTCTCTTCATTAAATAAACTACCCGTAACCAACTCCATGGTAAGTTGTCCATTCGGTGCCGAATTACTAACCGACACCACCAATGTTTCCCAACTATCTGGTAATGAGCTAAGAAGTAATAGTGTTTGCATTTCATCATCTAACATTATCTTCATGTTGGACAACTGATTCACCACACTTTGCACCCCATTCAAGTGCTCAGCAATAATACTACCTTCCTTGAATTTCAAGTTTACTAACTTCCTAATAAAGAAGGCCTTGTTTGCAACGGTTTTTCTTTCATATAAATTCTGGAGTTTGGTCAAAAGAGCATGTGCAGACATCTCATCTGACACATGATGAAATACCGAATCATCTAACCATTGCCTGATGTGACCAATAGCCTTTCTGTTTAATTTCTTTCACTATTCTTCTGACATATCCTTGGGTTTAGCTGCATCTCCCTCAATTGGAGGGTACAAATCCTTACAGTATAATATGTCTTCCATCTTGGCTTTTCAAATAACATAGTTTGAGCTATTAAGGCTAATCATCATTGTATTGTTGTTATTCTCCATGTCAACTCTCTTAATTGATAATCTCCCAACAATTGCTCTGATACCACTTTGTTGGGACAAATACCAATAAAACAATACCGAGAAAATAATTTAAAGCAATAATAAACGAGACACCAAGATTTACGTGGAAAACCCTTCAATGTGAAGGGAAAAACCACGAGGCAAATCCGAGAGAATCCACTAATCAAATAAGAAGAAATACAATACTTCTCAAGCTTTTTGCCCAAAGCTTGAGTAATACAAGGAGTAAATAACACGGGTTGCCTCACAGCAAATTAACCCAAAAGCTCATCCAACTTCTTCTACCAAATCAATCGACAAAACTAAGTCGATATCGCAGCTACGTTTCACACTTTGTCACACGAAATCGCGTCCAAAGAATCAGACACAAAATCACCGTCCACACGCACACAGCCGCACCAAACACCAAAAATAATACTATGTTCTCTGTTGCTTATTCACGCAGCAGCTTCTTTGAAAACACTATAAATAAAACTGTTTTATGCACCTATTTATACTTGTTTGCAGCCGCCAAACACCGCCTCAAATAGAAATTTGTTTCTATTTAATTAACCAGCTGCCAACTCATTCTTTATTCAAAAACAAAAACTCTATTGAAAACTTTTTTTTCCTTATTCAACTAAACTTGAAATTATGTTTGATTTCTGTTTTTGTTTCTTATTGAAAACTTTTTTTTCCTTATTCAACTAAACTTGAAATTATGTTTGATTAATTACCAAAGTTGGATCCACCCTAATGGGCCGGACCTCAACATAAATGGCGCTATAGATCCAATTGAAATGTGACTCTTCAATTTGGGTTTAGATATGTTGGAAATACAAAAATTCTAAATGGCGAGGAAATCAGCGAGGGGAGGGTGTGACCGTTCATCTACCTTGAGATGCGTAATAGTGCGAATCTCGAGGGGGTGAGTGGTAAAACCCCTCCCCCTCGCTGATTTCGTCGCCCCTTTCCTCGACAATAAGACAGGTTGGTTGGAAATATCATCTTTGAATTTAGATAGATAGGATAGGAGTCAGTGTAAGAAGAAATATTACATGGGACTAGGGTGTGGACGCATACCACGTTTCGTGTATCGTGTATATTGCATGTGCAAGAACACAAAGAAGTAATAACATCGACTTTTAACTCTCTAAAACTATTAGTCACATTAAAGTTGAGATGTAAATTGAGCGAAGTTCTTCTATTGTGATGAGCTTTGCTAGGGAGCGAGGGGTGGGTGTAACCACCTATCCTCCTTGAGATGAGTGCATCGCTCTGGATATGTGCACTGTCACTCATCTCGAGGAGGATGGGTGCACCACCCATCGCTCCCTCCCTCGACCCCTAGAATTTTCGATTGGTGATTGATAAAACAATAGTGTCTACTGTTGCTAAGCTAAAAATTGAAGTCAATTATTCATCTACCTTTGGGCTACTAAAATAGCATTCTTTCAAGGCCTTTTAAATAGTTGGACTATATGCATACGTTCGAATTTGGGGGGATTGGCAACGGCCACTTAAAATGTTTGGAGAGGCAAAAGTTTGGGGGTCCTGACATAATCTAAGGTGGAAATTTGGTTACAACATTTTTTCCTGGATCGAGATAGCCCAAGGATAGAAAGTAGCCCAAATGCCCGAAGGTTTAACTCCTATGTTGTATTTGGGGTCTGACTTGGTTTGGGACATTTGTTTTGATTTTGAACCAGAGAGGAGTTTAAGTTTGGGCTTGGGCTGAGGTAATAGTCCTTGTTTCTTTTAAAGGACATGATGAGCTCAGCTTCAGCTGAAGGCTCTCTAGGTTGGCCTCGTACTTGGGCTGAGCTATTTCTGGGTATGTTTGGTTCTTTATCTCGCTTGCAAAGATACATAACACTTGAAGATGGTTACCATTTTGTAGCTCAGATACGTAAGTATTTTGCAACAAAGCCCGATTCATCACTGGTCAATCTCATAAAAGGATTGTCCCATTTTGCGCCATCAACATTTCTTTTCAGTATCAACATTCTCACCACGGCACTAAGGCGGACAAGAACACGGGCAATTTGAGTGAGTGAGCTTAATATTTCAACACTTCCCTTACCACAAGGGCAAGAAAAATACTAAAAATTCTCTAAAAGCTCAAACTTGTATAGAGATCGAATTATATCAAGTAGAAGCAAGAGCGGAGTCATGAGTAAACATATATCGGTGAGTACCAATCGTACAATTATATCGTAAATTCACACAATACCACTGTAGATGAGTAAGCTTAATATTCCAACTCGTAGTATAAACTGCTGAAAAAAAAAAAAAAAAAAAAAAAAAACCCACACCTCATTTGGGGGATACGATCTTTCAGCACAAGACTTTGGATTGAGTGTTTTTATAAACGAGCTCTGAGGGATTTGAATTTAGCTCGACCCTACCTAAAAGCTTAAATTTTGGATTTGATCCATCGAAGTTGCAGCCATATGATATGAGAGTTGATCATTTCCCATTGGAACACTTGTTAACAGGGGGTATTAATGATAATGAAAGAATTGTCAACATCATGTTGTCCTGTCTATGATCTTCTTGGTTTTGCTTTAGCTTTGGCTTTGGGCACACTCATTCATACATAACATAACATAACATAACATAATGTAATTGAAAAAACATGGGTTTCACTACAATCACAATTAAACCTGATCACATACATGCCATGAAACTCCTTAAATGCAGTCAGGGTAAGGTAGTGTGGTGTTCCCAACTGTTCCCCCCTCCCCATTTAATTTTTCTTCTATTATCACTCTATTCAGAACAAAATTATTAATGTTTTTTTTTTTTTTTTTGGATAAAAAAAGGTTTGGGTATATCCATTAAGGGCCTTTAAAACTCCATCCTATGGCATCTTATCTCTTTTCATCCATTTCAAAAGATAAGCCTAGAAAAATATATATAAAAAAATGTATATTCCTGTGATTGATAATGTTGTGATGATAAGATAACTCTGCGCATTTATGGAATGCATTTAGGATTGTCGTCAAAGAACTCAAGTTCTTTTTTTAGTGTATAAGAATTTGGATATTTCAATTTGAGATTACGCCAGAAGCCCAATTTTCTGCCCATAAAGATCGTGGAACTCAATCCATGTCATCGGCGGACCTACTATGGGGCGAGTCCTCAATTTTTAAATTTTTTTTAGTATATATACTTTAGTCTTAAAAAAAAATTTGATTATATAATGTAGAATACAATATGAAAATTGTTTATACAAATATTTGAATATGTCTTTATTGGTATAGTGATTGTAGGTTTATTATTTTTGATAAAAGACTTGAATTCGATACTCTTCAAGTGCATTTTTATTTTATTTTCAATATAATTTTATTAGTAATTGCAAACATAAAAAAATGTTTATTTTAATAAAAACTTATTAACATTAAATAAATAAATTGTTTTTGACAAGTGGTATAATTGTATAAAACCTCCACAAAAAATATTTAAAATTAATATATAAAATAATAACTATAGAATTCAATGAAAATATATAGCATTAGTCAACTCGTACAAAATTTGATCATCATATAAGCTATTTTTTCTATAAAATTGTATTATGATCATATTAGGTTCGCAAATTAAAAAAAAAATTAGCTTCACCTAGATACTTATCCTAATTATTTTGCGATATTAGTTATATATTCTAGTTATTATGCTCGTTTGCTCATTGCTAAGATTACCGATAGTGATTTTATTTTGGCTTAAAATTTGACTACATTGAATCCAATTTGGTATATGCAATGTATTTTTTGTAGTTGTATTTTTATATTAGTTACTATCTCAAGTAAAAAAAAATTGACTTTACTATTGATAACTATTATTATCAACTAATAATTATTTTTCATTTTACCCTCCTCGACTAAAATCCTGGGTCCACCCCTGATCCATGTTCTAACGAAGCCCTAGTTAATCCCACTGCTTGCATTTGGCTGAACAACACCAAAACTTTTTCTTTACTTCAATTTTTTTTTTTTTTTAATTTTGTTCGAGGGTATCACATATTTTGAATCATATTACTTATTGATCTGATTCAAGTTATTTTTTCAGTATGGCATTCCCATTTTCAAAATCGTATCTAATTCCAAAATTACCATCATCATCTTCATTAAGACTTAAAAGAAACCATTAATGATTTTATTCTTTTGAGTTTACTTTAATTTGTATCTAGTGATGGATATGGTCATTAGAGTGAGCCCATAAAGAGAAGATCAGAGGGGGTGATTATAAATCTACTAGTCAACTTTTCCAGCTAAGAGGAGCATCAAATCAAAGCATGGGTTAAGGTAGGGGTCCATGGAATCTGGTTCTCCTGATAATAGAACTTTTTGTTTCATTGTTTGAGTGATAAAAGAGATCCAAGTTTTGCAGAGCTGAGAGATTAAAGCAGAGCAGCAATAACAACACAACAGCCCACTAATACAGTAGTAGCTTCTCTCGCTGTCAACCAGAAAATCATTCATCCCAAGTTGTGAGGTTGAGAGACATGTAGATCGGTGAGAGAGACTAGGAGTACTCTTCTTCAACTTACGAGATCTATATGGCTTCCCTAATATGTCATTATTAGTTTGAATGTAAGATGTGAGTTAGAGATGGCTGTTGCATTAATAAAGCTTTTACAATTATGTAAATCTTAAGTTTTAATATCTTATGATATATTACAAGTCATGTGTGATGAACAAAGGAATAATCTTGTTAGGATTCATATCCCAATCGAAGATAGATGCACATTTTGTCATGATGAGAAGGAGAATGTGCTCCGTCTTTTTTTCTTTTGCCCTGTCATTTCTTAGCTGGCTTTTTTCTCCTCTCTCAATCAAATGAATTGACCCAAATCTTAAATTTAATTATGTTCTTAAGGTTTTTAATTCTACTAAATCACATATACTAAATTATGATGAGATGTTATCTCAATTTACAACTACTCTTACAACTATCTGGTACTTGTGTAATCAAGATATTTTCAACAATACCAAAGTTTCTCCAACAAACTTTTATATCTCATTGTCATAATATTTAGAAGTCTTGGTACAAACAATGGTTCCTAACCATATTAGATTCAATCACACCCTATTTTTCATTGGTACCAAATATCATTGATACTGTCATTACAGATAAACAATAGGGTTGAACAAAAAATCGATCAAACCGATCTAAACCAAATCGATTGGTTCGGTTTAAATTCGGTTCAGATCGGTTTCAGTTTTAAAAAACTCAAAACCGAAGTGGTTGGTTCGGTTTTTCGGTTTCTATGTGATTTTAACCGACCAAATATATATAATAAATAATATATATTTTATATATAAATAATACAATATGTTTAAAATAGTCGATCGGTTCGATTTGGTTACGGTTTGCATAAATTAGAATCGATTCGGTTCGGTTTCGGATCAGTTTTATTAATGGTCGGTTCGATTTCGGTTCGAAAATTTTAAAACGGTTTAGGTGTTCGATTTTCGCCCTAATAAACAGACAACCTCCAGCCTCTATAAATCAGGCATTTGACTCAGCAGTCCATTCTCCTGTTATTGTGTCTACACCTTTCTAACTTGTCTAGGACCAAATCCACCCAGCCCGCACCCACAGGCTTAATCTCATAGCAAATTGTGTGTAGCCTCTTCCACAATGCCTGAATAGGGATATGATTATTGTCACTTTTGATGATTACTTCTTTGAGTCTACTAAGCAGGGGGGCATGGGAGTTACAACAACCATTCTAGCCGGGAATGTTATGGCATAATATTTGGAAGCCTTGGTACAAACAATGGTTCATTACCATATTAAATTCAGTCACACCCTATTTTTCATCGGTACCAAATATCATTGATACTGTCATTACAGATAAATAGTAGGGTTGAACAAAAAACCGATTAAACCAATTAAACCTACCTAACCGATCTAAACCAAACTGATTGGTTCGGTTTAAATTCAGTTCGGATCGGTTTTAAAAAACTCAAAACTGAAGTGGTCGGTTCGGTTTCTATGTGATTTTAACCGACCAAATATATATAATAAATAATATATATTTTATATATAAATAATACAATATGTTTAAAATAGTCGGTCGGTTCGGTTTTGGTTCGATTTTAGTCGGTTTGGTTTGCATAAATTAGAATCGGTTCGGTTTCGGTTCGAAAATTTTAAATGGTTTAGGTGAAAAACCGAACCATCGGTTCGGTTTTCGCCCTAATAAACAGGCAGCCTCCAGCCACTCTATAAATCTGGCATTTGACTCAACAGTCCATTATCCTGTTACTGCTGAGTCAAATGCACCCAGCCTTGCCTACACCCACTAGCTTAATCTCAGAGCAACACAATGCCTGAATAGGGATATGATTATTGTCACTTTTGATAATTACTTCTTTGAGTCTACCAAGCAGGGGGAGCGTGGGAGTTACAACAACCAATCTGGTCGGGAATGTAATGGCTTATGTGGCCTATCCGATAGGTGACATGGTTTCTGAAAGCGCGATGGCGAAAGGATATGCGGCCTAAGCAACATTGATTCTCATTCAGGCTAGAAAGTGGAGGACTGGACTTCTTCTGGGAGATTCTGCTACCCTTATTGACATTATCCATGATGGAGATTCCCCTCATCTCTCTACCACGCACAAGGTTTGGCGCCCTCTTATCTATAATATTCAACAACTGTTTTTTATGCTTTCTTTTTGGTAATGTAAATATATATCTAGAGACCTTAATAGTAAAGCTCGTCACTTGACTTCGGTTGCCATAGACTATATTATAATAAATATTAAGTTATTAAGATATTGCCTAAGGCTTTTATCAAAAAAAAAAAAAAAAAAAGAATAATGCGTGCTAAAGGAACATCAACCCATCTTATGAGTTAGAGATGCCAATTATGAGTTAGAAATGGACTGCACCAAACTGACATATCCCAAAAACAGTATCACCGTTGAGTTGTAATAGTTTTATAAATGAAGTGATACAATAATTAGATCATCTTAAATAGTATGGTGCTGCAACCATACTATTTATGGTACTGTATCCCTTTATTTGTGAAACTATTTATTCAAAATTTTGCCAAAATTTAATTTTAATTTGAAATTATTTGAAAAATTGTTGTAACACTGTTTCGAGGATTATTACAAAACTTCATATTCAATGTAATGATGCCAAGATGCCAAGTTGCCAAGTTGAGAGACTTATAGGTTAGTGAGAGAGTAGTAGTCTACTTCAACTTATGAGATCAGTTAGGCCTCCCTAATATGTCATTATTAGTTCGAATGTAAGGTGTGAGTTAGAGATGGCTGCTGCATTAATCTAGGCTTTTACAATTATGTAAATGTTAAGTGATAATATCTTATGATAGATTACAAGTCATGTCTGATGAACAAAGGAATAATGTGTGTTAAAGGAACATCAACCCATCCAAGGTTGTTGGCTAGCTCTCACATATCATATAGGGCCAGTTGTCCTTTAAAAGTTTTGAAATTCAGATTTAGTATAGTAAAATGTGAATAATTGTGATATATTTAACTAATTACTTCCTTAAAAATTTGCTATTTTTTTTCTTGCCCTCTTTTGTGAACATCTTGTCTCCACCACTGGGTGTGGTGTGGTGTGGACTGACTTCAATACTGTCTTTCAAACATTGAGCATGTTGCCCCTCCCTTTCAGAGCCACCACCAATTCATCCTTGTAAGCAACAAGCACTCTCCATTTTCAATTTTATTTTTGGCCAAAATAATGGCATAAAGTTATTTATTTATTTATTAATTAATTATTTTATTTTTACTTGGAGAAAGATTTCTCTCATCATAGAGATGATCTACAACAATGTATAACATGATACAAAACATAATCTATGCCCTCATTGTATTATATATATATGACGGTCTTGATTACTAGTATTTGTTGTAAATATTGCTCGTATTATTCTCATTAGTAGCATGTATTAGTAGTTTTCTAGGTAGTATAATCAATGTAGAATGAAATAGTCTTAGGTTTTTTTGTTCGTCAGTTGTTGATCTCCTATTGTTCTTCAGTCACCGCTTCGCTTATGCTTGTGCTTGATATATGGAATTATAGAATTAAAACAAGAAGTTCAGTCCTTCAATACAATATGTTTTCCCTTTCAATGCAAACTATAGGTGTCAAGCCAAAGATGGCCTGATTGAATGGTCCAGGCTGTGATGATTTAATCTCCATATTTTGAATTCTATACCCACTGACGATAAGCTTGCCTTTCAAAAAAAAAAAAAAAAAAAAAACTATAGGTGCCAAATAGTGAGGAAAAACCAACAATTTTCCTGAGTAAAATTTTAACCATTTGGTGATAAATTAGACAAAACGTGCAAACAAACGGGGGTGTGCTGGTGTTGTATGCACGATACTAATAATGGTAAGAGGTAGTAATAATATAACGTAGGGGAACAGTGAAAGACTTCATTATGTATTTGGGTTGTGTCTTTTCAGATGAGATGATAGAAGATTGTGACCTACCTTCCTTCTCTGTTCGAACCATTGCAACAACATACGTTGCTTTCCTTGAAATAAGGTTTTATTTGCAAACCCCACCCTTATCAAACAAGTGAAACTTCCGTTCTACCCATCTTTCTTTAACTTTGATTTAACATGATTACTTACCACTAAAATGATTATAAGGCTACCATCATTATGAGCTCTTTAATCTCTTTGGACTGTGGCTCTGTAAGCATGCATTATAATCTTAATCAGTGCTTAAAAAAATTGACTACATCGTTGACATGTAATATGCATAAATTCTTCTATGCATCTAAAGGTTTTGGATGTACGGTGCATTCGGGTAATTTAGGTTGTTTGAGTTGTAATTTTTGTAATTTTGGTTGATAATTACTTCAGTGAGTAGTAACTTTTGTATAATATGTTAGTAACTGAGTGTAACTTTGGTTACATGACAATAACTTTTTGTAGAGTAGTAACTTGATCTACATTGAGTGGTAGCTTTGTGTGAATGTACCACACATCCAAATTTCTTATATGTATTGAAGCATTGTTCATTTATAAACATTTTAATCACCATAACAGTTGTGCTGTGTGTTAAGAGTCTCAAACTCGATCAAGTGCGCCCTTGGAAAGTTTTAGGCTAGGCCGATGGAAAATGACCTTTGTACAAATTGCGGTATGCCTGATAGAACTTGCTTGCAAATGGATAAATTTATTGACCCAATAACTAAAATTAGTTCGTTTCTTAGATAAATATGGAGAATCAATCATTTATCAACTTTACCAATTTTGTGAACTAATCACCAAGAATTGTTGCTATAATAACTATAGTTTTGATTGAGACAACATCTCAATAGATAAGTGAGCTAAAAAGTGGCAACCCTTAAATCCATAATCTCGTAAATAACATGTCTTCAACTATCAAGTTCTATGATTTTTTTTTTTTTTTTTTTTTTTAACATAATGTGAGAAACCTCACTTTATTAGATAGATAAGAAAGCATCTTCTAATCTAAAATTTATGGTAGAAATTAAAGATAACACAGACCAAAGTTTGGAGGGGAATAGCATGAGAGAGAGAGAGTGAGCAATGACACCCAAGTGGGGTAAATCTGATTGTAACAGTGAGGCAATAATTATCACATATTAATCTTTATGTGTATGGTCGGCATCCCAAATCCAACATGTAATTGATGATGATGATGATACATCACAGACCTTTTTGAGTTGGGATTTCTAAGCTAAAAAGTATAGGTTGGGATGCCATCATTTACTGCCAAAAAGAATATTGAATTGTCAAATCTAAATTGATTTTTGTTAAGAATGTTAAATGGCCTTATGGGCTGTGGTCATTCAGACACAAAAGCAGTGCATGCACCACACAATGATTAGTGAGATTTGTTTGGCCTTCACTTAAGAGATAATTAAGGTACTCTTTAAGGAAGAGATCAGAAATAATAAACTATGTGATGTCGTAGATCTTGCTAGAAAAAAAGTTGCCTTGTTAGAAGGAGCTGGAAGAGAAATGTGTCCTTGTTGAGGAATCTTGTGGTGAAAATTTTGGACCACATCAGATAAAGGAATAAAGCTACTTGTTTTCATTCTAAATTCTAAATTGGACCTTAAAACTGTTGTTCGGAACATCAAAAATCATGTTATAGTAGAATCATTGTTGCGTGTTCGATCATTCTTGCAAAATTACAAGTGATATCAGGAAATTCAGCCTTGCAATAAAAAAAAAAAAAACTTGGAAACTAGGTTTTGCAACTATGGTGATGTGGTCATGTAGAGTAATTTTAGGCAGCCAGGGTAATTAGCCATTTTTTTGTTAGGGTTGAGCTCTTTTACATTTTTACCAATTCTGTTTAAAACATAACCACAAACATCAATTATAGAATTAGTAGAAGTGTAAAGAGGCCCAACACTAGCCAAAAAATGTTTGGTAAAGCCTTGGCTCTCTAGAATTGGGGTAAATGTAATGCCACATCACTCCAGTGACAAAACCTGATTTCCTAGCAAAACAGTTAGTAGAAAATACAAGGACTTTATTTCAGTAAGAAACATTCAATTTTCTATGCTAACAGTCGTGCTCTATTTTCCAACTAATACAATTTTCCCTCTCTCTCTTTTCCATCACTAAACCAAATTAACATTTTTGTAATAACTCTCAAAACAATATCACTTTTGAGGTGTAACAATTCACCTAACAATTTTACACAAATTCACAAACAAAGTGATACAATAATTGTATCACCATGAAGAGTATGGTTATAAAAGTGATATTATTCATGGTGATCAAATTTATTATATCATTTTTTTTGTAATCGTTTTTCATTTTTTTTGAGTAAATTTAGTTTTGACTTGAATGTATTTAGTTGATTGTAACATCTCAAAAGTGATATTGTTTTAAGAGTTGTTGCAAAAGTGTCAATTTGATGTAGTGATAAGGACTGATTCAAATTGTTAGATGGTAACATTCACTTAGTAGGGGCATTTGGATATACAGTACATTGAATGCTAATTTAATCGAACCCTTCTAGTTGGCTTGGGATCCCAGCCTGATTTTCACGTCCGAGGGAAAAATTATATTTTTGCCCCTCCTCTTTAAACACACAACTCCAAAACACCTTTTAAAAGTAAACCAGACCGATTTCCCAATCCGACTAGAATTTCTGAATTTAACCATATTGGAATATCTACAAAACCCAAAGCAATGTAAGGAACACAATTAGTCGCTGTCCAAATGCACAAAATTCTGTTGTAGGTGTGTATGTCTAGAAGACTAGAAAGGAGCTAGGTATGTCTCCTTAATGTCCTTTACCAATGCACTGGGGCAGGGTTTGATCAGGTTTTTCTTTTTCAATTTTTAGTGTTTAATCATTAATTTACCACAAAGAAATTGGTTAAAAACATATAGCATATATTTGAGATTGGTTACAATAAATATGTCCCGCTGCTGCAACTAAGTTAAGAGCATCAAAGTTGAGATCTCTATTTGTTCAAACTTCATACATACATAATTCTACCAAACAAGACGCTCGCTAGGTTTTCCAAAAGGAAGTAGTGACAAAATAAGTTTTTAACAAATGGATCCAAGTAAAGGTTGCTAGAATCTCACAGAGATTGAAATATAAATTTTGCTGGTAATTAATGACAAAAAAAACTAAATCAAGAAGATCACAGATCTCAGCATTAAAGATATATTTATATAGATCATCCCATAAAGATTTCATCAGATTTGATCTTAGTTTTCAATATCTCATAAATATGATGATCTTTCATTCCATAATTCCTGGCCTAATAACGTATTCTGTGCCACCTACAGACTTTGCAAAACCCTAATTAGAAATCATACCGTAACTGGCCAGTATATTGAAGCTAAAGTCTACTATCAGACATCCGTAACCAATTACTTAAATGTATTTGTACCATCATAGTGTAAACCAAAATATGAGAGTTCCCCAAAGGGCGCGGTGTATGACTTCTGAAAATGAATCATGAACAAGTTTTTATTTCAGTTACTCAAATGTTATTGTCCGCTTTCATTTTAATTCAAATAAAGTCCTTTTTCAAGTATATTATAAACTAGAACCCAATTAAGCAATTGCTGGAGATGATTTTAATTAGTCAAAATTCATACCTAAAATTTCTTTTCATTATTGTTTCCATAGGATTTAGACCCCACTTTCAGACATGACAAAATAACTTTGAGCCATGCTTTAGTTGAATATGACCTGAATCTGTATTCATAATCACTCATTGACATTACTAATTCTGCATTACCAAACAACACATGATTCAAAGTCTTAATTAGGAATTGCTGGTCATAATGGAAAAGTCTTCAATCATAATATCAATCACCCAACAAATAATTCATAAAACCTATCTAAAAACATGTCGTGATTATAATATCCCTAATATTAGCATAAACAAAACAAATTTTGATACAACCTTTGCTCTATATATTCATCTATAGCCAAAACATGTATCTTTTGAGGGTATGAACATAATTCAATCTAGTTAAAACCCGCCAACCTTTGAAAACAAGTCATGGTATTAATTAATACTAATAAAATAAAATAACAACAATAATAATAGTGAATATTTACCATGAAAAAGTAAAAAATTAAAATTAAAATTAAATTAAACCTATGCTAACTCAAGGGCATCGCATAAAAAAATGAACCAAGTAATAGTAGATTTGATCTTCTATCCAAAATTCTCTTATGCTAAATAACTCTATAGCAAAAGTAACAGTGGATGTTAACTTGTATTTGTCAAATATATGATTACGCAGTGGTTGAGCAATCCGTCTTAAAGTGCTAGTACAACAACGGGACAAGCCCTAACAGTGTGACTACGAAACCCTAATCAGGGTGCGGACACGGGAATAGAGTGCCCCATCCTAGCTGCCTGACTATAATCTAAAAAGGTTTTTTTTTTTCTTTTTTTAAATGGGAATTTTTTTTTTTTACAAATAATTGAAAGCATTACTAACAAGGCAAGGTAACGATCGGACAGGCAGAATAGTATACGTTCCATTGCAAGTTCCAACACTCTCCATTTCTTACACTTTACACACCCAACTATGTTTGAACCCGTCTTTGAATGATTGCTACACAACTGACGTCAGCTTTGTTTCCACTTGGCGCTCCCCCATTAATGGATCCTTTTAATAGCACATACCCTGTATCGTAGTCTGTGAGCTCTATGGTTTTCTGAACCCTGAAATCACGTCAACCAGATTAGTACGCAATGGCACTGTGTATAATCTCCTAATCAAAAACCTTACTTACCATAAATAACCCACGTGGCTGTTTTCATTATCCTTCCACCACGTGTCACCTTCCCTTCTCTCATTTTACGCCACGTTTGCATTTTTCCAGCTGGCAGTCTGAAAAATAACATTATTTTATTTACAAAAAACCGCTCTCTCGAACGAACATGTCATGTTAGCTAGAGCTAGAAGCTAAAAGCTAAAGGCCGAGGAGGACACTTTGTCAGTTACACAAAAGGGCAATTTGGTAAATTCAGCCCATAAAATAATTAAATTCAATCACTTAAGTCAAAACAAGTTTGTTAACGATAATTACAAAAATCGAACAAACTTTGAACTAAAAAGAAATGAAGAACAAAAAGTTAGTTTACTGAAACACCCTTCGTGGATATGAAAATTAACGAAAGAACCAGTTTACAGTTACGAGACTTACCAATCGTCATTATCTTAACCCGACAAAAATACTTCTTATTTTTAGAATGGGCCCTCGGCCCATTTGACACGTCAAGGTCAGTTACAGTCAAACGTTTTTATTAAGAGGACCGTTACGGTCTAACACTCACATTTACAACTTTACCCCAAGTTGATTCAAAATATGTAACAAAAAAACCATCTACCCTTGTCGGAAGGAAAGAAAGAATTAAAGGAGGTGACGCAGATGAAATTTATTACACAACAACAGCAACCTTAACCCAAGTAGGGGTCAAGAGTTAACTAGGGAATAGAAGAACTCTGGTTAAAAATGTGTGGTTAACAGAGACACTTGTGTACAGTTGTATTCTCTACTCTCATCCAACCCAGCCGAGATGAGCTAATTTATTTTATTTAGGTAAAATATTTAAAGGGGTTGTTTTATATTTATATAATAATATTATTGGGAAACTAGAGTGAAGAAAGACCCATCACTCACTCACATACACACTCATTCAATCATTCATAAACCATTCTCTGCTGCTCCCTCACACCGCTGCTGCACTACCATCTTCCGACCATTCATTCTCTCATGGAGCCCCATCAACCACCCTCACCCTCATCTTCTAATCTTGATTTTCCAATCTTTTGACATCAAAACCATCTTTGTTTAAGAGATTTAGATGTTTTTTGTTCATCGTAAAAAGAAAACAGTGTGTTTAGTATGATGATGGATTTAACAACAGCCACTACGACGACGACGACGACCACCACCACCACCCCGGACACCGAGACCGAAACCCCACCAAACAAGCCAACAGAGCACCATCAACATGCAGTGGCCACAGCCACAACTACAGCAAAAATCTTATCTTTCACCAACGGCACATTCAAGCGGCATCTTGTTCCACCACCTCCAGCACCACCGGTGGTGATTGTTTACAAGGAATGTTTGAAGAACCATGCGGCGAGCTTAGGGGGACATGCTCTAGATGGGTGTGGGGAGTTCATGCCATCTCCGACAGCCATCGCAACTGACCCGACATCGCTAAAATGCGCCGCGTGTGGATGCCACCGGAATTTCCACCGTCGTGACCCCGAGGAAGGCACCCACTTCATTGAGTACCACCACCAGCAGGCACTGCCGCAGCCGCAGCTGCAGCATCGGGGGAGGAGCCCCAATTCAGTCTCGCCTCCACCAATTTCCTCTTCCTACTACCCAGCATCTGCACCACACATGTTACTGGCTTTGAGCACTGGTGGAGTTTCGTTGAAGCCAGAGAACCAAGGGATGATTACGCCTTCTTCCAATGGTGGAGGGCGGAAGAGGTTTAGAACTAAGTTCAGTCAAGAGCAAAAAGAGAAGATGTATTCTTTTTCGGAGAAATTGGGTTGGAAGTTGCAGAAAAGGGATGAGAATTTAGTGGAAGAATTTTGCAATGAAGTTGGGGTTGGGAAAGGGGTGTTGAAAGTCTGGATGCACAACAACAAGCATACTTTTGGGAAGAAAGAAGGTGGTGGAAATAGCCAGAACAGTGACCAAAACACCACCACCACCCCCAACAACAACAACAACAACAACATCATCAGCACTCACCACACTACCACCACCACCAACAACAACAGCATCATCATCAGCAACAACAACACCATCAGCAGCAACAACAACAGTCATCACCAGCACAACCCATCACTTGGTAATAATAATGTTCATCATCATGTTGTCACTAATGGGTCTTCTTCTTCTTCTTGAACTTGTTTTAATTTCATCAGCTAGTTTAATTAGAGAGACTAAGTAGAGGAAGAGAGAAAGACAGAGAGAGATAGGTTGGTTCTTGTTGTTAGATCAGTTGTTTTTCCTTTTCTTGTCTTTGAACTCTGCAGGTTAATTCACAATTTGGGTCGTAGTAGAAGAGAAAAAGGAGAAAACACAAATCAAGGGAGTTTAATTACTTTGACATTATTAACATTGCTTCTCTTTCTTAACTTCTTGCAACTTCTTTTTTCTTCGATCTCAATTTTACTTTTTTCATGATCTGGGTGTGTTTGTGTCTCAGAGTCTTAGAGGTTAATTTAGAGATGGATTCTCTATCTTTATCTCCATTCAGTGATACAGTACAGATTCTTAATAGTATGTTTGAACATTTCCTTCAATTAGCTAGGTTAAGCAAAAAAGTATGACAGGCCTTGTATCATCTTAATGTGACACTTAATATCTCATTAATGGGTTTCCATTAAGAGACATCAAACTGTAGATATAGAGCTTGAAGTTAATATCTCCACTTGTTTACTTGATTATAATGAAAGTTTGTAGTCAATAGTAAAAAACTTCACTGTTCATGTTCTCATCATTTCATTCTACAGAGAAAGCAAAAAGGTTGAGAAGAAGAGACAATGAAGTTTGTGTCAATCTCTCTCTAAATACATTGTTTTATATCTTTGTTAGAGCTTGCTTAGATACTAAAAAAATATGTTAATTAAGGCACTTTTAGGAGGTGATTTGGTTTGGGATTTGGAAGCAAAAGGTACAAGAGCTTGTGTTGTACTACAACCCCATCCCGATGACATGAATAAACTAAGCATGGAAATCAATATTATCAATGATAATATAATAAAAATAAGGTAGATTTGTCTCTAAACTAAATACACTTTGCTTCTCTTTCCTTTTAAGGGAAGGTATCAGATAGGCTTTATCATTAGAGGTGACATAAGCCCTCTGTCCATCTTCCATGTTTGGTTGGTTGGTTGGTTGGGTGGGGTGGGGTGGGGTGGGGTGGTGTGGTGTGGTGTGGTGTACTCAGTCATCCTTTGTTTTTTGGGTTCCCTAATTAGTGATGATATTAGATTTCTATTAAATAAAACCCCCTAAAACTTGACTTAAAGGTCTCTATGCCTTTTTTGGTGCTTTGTGGTTTTATTAAGCTTTGATACTCCATTGTGACACGTGGAGGTTGATCTTAATACTCATCAGAAGTGGTACTTATCCAATTGGTGGACCCTGGGCTTTTTTTTTAAAAAGGATCCTGATCGCATGTGTGTGTGAACGGAAAAGGAGGGAAGGGAGGAGGACCATTCTTCTACTTCCTCCTTTGGGCTAATTGTCTGATCTAAAACTTGTGTCCTTCATTGTGGTTTTCATGTAAAAAGAGTAGATGATGGTACATTGGGTGATGCAATATGTTTCATGGTTTTATGAGGTTTTCAGATGTGCTAATTCAACTTTAAGACTTCATTTGTGTGTCTAGGATGGTGCAAATGTTGCAAAGTTGCACCAGTTGAATCTGCACTCCAACGTGCTAGACAACTGTAACTTGGTTTAGTACCAAGTTGGCCATGACTCCGATCTATGTAATCCATAATTACCTAGTTGTCCATTGTTTGTCCATGGGCAAGCCAGTAAGAAGATGATCGAAGACCTTACACACAGCCATGCACGTTGAGCATGGTGGCCTAGCAAAGGTTAGACTAGGATGACTATGGGTCAGGCTTTCAGATAGATGTTCTTGGTTGGGCTTTAAATGATGGTGGGGGTGGTGGCTTAGTCTCGATAGACTAAGTGCTCAGTTCATGAAACAATACCAGATAATGACGATGTAAAGCTCTTGTTATGCGTTTTGTAAGATTGTTAAGTCATAGTCTAATTGCGGCATTGCGGCCCTTAAGAATGATTCAACTTGTTTGTTTGACTCGATTCGTTGGCTTAAATCATACATAACTTATATGTATTGGATTCAACTAAGCACAAATTGGATGTGAATAATGTTTTCAGTGATTCTCCTAGATATTTAGTTGCAGAACAAATCAAAAGAGATATATTCTGCCAATTCAACTTTCAATTTTAATTCGTTACATATTCGCATTTAATTATTGTTATTAGGCGGTTGAAAAATTAAGCGGAAAAGATGTCTAAATCAAACAGTGGGAATATGGAGGAACACATTCACGTATGGGGGGACATGTTGGCGAATACAGTACAATTATGAGATTATTGATAATGATAGGCATGTATTATGACACTCGAACCTCAAGATGCAAATTAACATTGGTTTTGTATCACCAATACAAAATAAATCAGCAATCAGAAATACTGAAATAGCACAAAGGATGGATTAGGAAAATCTTGGAAAGAGTGGTTGAATTATAATAATTTTACAGATTAATATGGTGACGACGAAGACACGACAAAACCTCAATATTTGAAATGTACACACAATGCAAGTATGGGTACATGCAACACCGATTAATTAATAAATCAATGAATAATAGTTTGTTCAATATTGACAGGCATGAAATTAAGGAAACCATCAGCTCTCCCTCTAGAACGATTTGAATACATACAAATTCAGCCATTTTTTTTACTAACATCACAGCCTCTGACTTCCATCTCCAATTGTATTAAACAAACAAAATAGATAAAACTCATTAGCTGTTCTTGAATGTCGCTGCTAAATGAAGAAGTCAAGGTAATGTAGAATAAATCCAAGTTCATACAAAGTTGCATGTCTATGTGCCGCCATGTTCTAAATTATCCGAAATTCTAATACCATATGGTAATTTTATTGTCGAAACTTGTTATTGTTGAGTTGGGTCCAGCCCATTAGGGTGGACTAGGCCTTTTCTCCATGGTGAGATGAATACTTATAAAAGGACAACACTTAGGGTTGTTTTGAAAGAGAAAAAAAAACAGACCGTATGTGTGCATTGACGTGTGGTGGCTGCATACACGTGATTCCATTGAGAGAGAAGAAAGAAGGGAAGAAGGAGCTGATTATTGGTCTTTGATTAAAGACTCATTAGTGTGTTTTGGATTTGTTTCTTGCCAAATTTTTTGCCGTTTGTTTCGGTGTATTTTTCTTTTGATTGGAAAGTTAATTGAAGCTCTTGTGAGGTAACCCTTGTATTGTTTTTTGTATTCCTAAAACTTTGAGCAAAAGGCTTGAGAGGAACATTGTACTTGTATTGATTAGTAGATTGATCAGATTTGCCCATGGTTTTTTACCTTTCACCTTACAGGGTTTTTCACGTATATCTTAGTGTCCTTTATTTTGCATTGATTATTTGCTTGCATTGAATATTTGTTTGGCAATATTACTTGGTTCTTCTATTGGTAGAGTTTCTTTGTAGTTGTTTGCTTTGTTTTCCCCTACAAAGTGGTATCAGAACAATTGTTGGCAGATTGTCAATGTGTGGAATTGACATGGAGAATAACAATACAAGGATGATTAGCCTTAATGGCTCTAATTATGTGATATGAAAAACAAAGATGAAATATATTTTATATTGCAAGGATTTATATGCTCCGATTGAAGGGGATAACGTCAAACAAAAAAATATTTCAGAAGATGAGTGAAATAAATCAAATAGAAAAGCCATTGGCCATATTAGACAATGGCTAGATATAGTATTTCACCATGTGTCCGCTGAGACGTCTGCACATTTTCTTTGGACTAAACTCCATAATTTGTATGAAATAAAAACTGCCGCGAACAAGGCCTTATTGATTAGAAAGTTTGTGAATCTCAAACTCAATGAATGTAATTCTATTGCTGAGCACTTGAATGAGGTGAAAAGTATAGTGAATCAGATGTCAAACATGAAGATAGTGATAAATGATGAAATTCAAACATTGTTACTTCTCAACTCATTACCAGATAGTTGATAAACGTTGGTGGTGTCTGTTAGTAATTCGACATCGAATGGACAACTTACCATGGAGTTGGTTACGAGTACCTTACTTAATGAAGAAACTAGAAGGAAGTCCGCAGGTACTAATCAATTCCAAACACTTGTAATTGAAAACAGGGGGAGAGATAAAAATAAAAAATATCATGGTTATGATAGAAAAAATCGTGATAAGTCCAAAGGGAGATCAAAGTCAAATGATACAAGGTTTAAGTGTCATTATTGTGGTAAACCAGATCACATGAGAAGAAACTGTTTTCATTACTTAAGGGATTTGAAAGAGGGAAAAGTGATAGTAAAGATGTTACAACTGCTATTTCAGATGAACAACTCGTGGTTTTTTTGTGTGACGAAGGTGAATATTTGCATATTGCAAACGAAGGGAGCGAATGGATTGTTGACATCGGTGCATCAAAACCACTTTGACTTACATAGCAGGAGACTTTGGCAGTGTGAAGATGGGTAATACTAGTTTCTCCAAGATGTGTGGGAGTGAGTGATGTATGTATAAAAACTAATATGGGATGCACTTTGACTTTGAAACATGTACGCCATGTTCCCGATCTTCGCCTAAATCTGATTTCTGGATTTGCTTTGGATAAACAAGGATATATGAATTACTTTGGTAATGGTGCTTGGAAGCTTACCAAAAGTTCACTTGTCGGGGCAAAAGGCAAGGCGTTTTGCACCTTATACAAGACTCAGGTAAAGTTGTGTAAGGGTGGTTTGAATGCAACTGAAAGTGATACTTCTCTGAACTTGTGGCACAGGCAACTTGCATACATGACTGAGAAATGCATGCAATTCTTAGCAAAGAAGAAATTAATTACTTCCTTGAAAGATACCTCTCCCAACACCTGTGATCATTGTTTATTTGGTAAACATCATAGAGTTTCATTTCATAGATCATCAAAAGGAAAAAAATGGTTTGTTAGATTTAGTTTACACTGATGTTTGTGGTTCCATTGAAGTAGATTCTCTTGGTGGTAGTAGATCTTTCTTGACATTTATTGATGATGCATCAAGAAAGGTGAGGATTTATTTCATCAGATCCAAATACCAACTTTTCCCGTGCTTCCAGCAGTTCCATGCCATGGTTGAAAGATAAACATGTAGATTTTCGAAGTGTCTTCGCAGTGATAATGGGGTGAGTACACATCAAAAAAATTTAAAACTTATTGTGATGAGTGTGGTATACAACATGAGATGACAGTTCCTCGCACTCTACAGCATAATAGAGTGGTAGAGGGAATGAATCAGACTATTGTAGAAAGGGTTCGATGTATGCTTCACATGGCTAGGTTGCCGAAGGTGTTTTGGGTTGAAACTGCTCGTACTACTTGTTACCTCATCAACATGTCTCTTTCAGTTCCTTTGGATGGTGATATTCCTGAAAGAGTGTGTAGAGGTAAATATATTTCATACTCTCGTCAGAAGGTGTTTGGGTGTAAAGCGTTTTTCATGTACCCAAGAAACAAAGATCAAAGCTTGATGAAAAGGCATTTTCATATATTTTCATTGGCTATGGAGATGAACAATTTGGATACAGATTGTGGGACCCTGAGAATAAGAAGATTGTTAGAAGCAGAGATGTGGTCTTTTATGAAGATCATACCATTGCAGATTTTGAGAAAATTGATAAGCCCAAGTAGACAGAGAGTGAGGTACCAAATCTTACTCCACTTCTTCCTCATTCATCGCATGTTGAAAATGGGGGAGAGATGCCAGATGATATAGTAGGTGACCATATGCCAGAAAATGAAGTTGTTGGTGATGATCATGTACAAACAGATGAAACTAAGCAAGAAAAACAACCCCTTCAACAAGAAATAGTAGAGCCTCAGGTAAGAAGGTCTACCAGAGAGCACCAACCATCAAAGAAGTACCCCGATTCTGAGTATGCTTTGCTTACAGAAGAAGGCGAGCCAGAAAATTTGCAAGAAGCACTAGCTCATAAATATAAAAATAGTTGGATGAAAGCTATGCAAGATGAGATGAATTCCTTGGATAAGAATGATACTTATGAGTTAGTTGAGATTCCAAAAAGTAGAAAACCTTTGAAGAACAAATGGGTGTACAAACTGACAAATGACGGTGATGGGAAAAATGTGAATCATAAAGCTCGGTTAGTGGTGAAAGACTTTGCGCAAAAGAAGGGGACAAACTTTGATGAGATATTCTCAACCGTTGTGAAGATGACCTCTATTAGAGTTGTGTTGAGTCTTGCAGCTGGCTTGGATCTTGAGATTGAGCAGTTAGATGTTAAAACTGCGTTTCTTCATGGAGACTTGCATGAAGAAATTTACATGGCACAACTAGAGGGTTTTGAAGTTAAAGTGAAAGAACATATGATTTGGAAATTGAAGAAAAATCTTTATGAGCTGAAACAATGGTATAAGAAGTATGACTCATTTATGGTGGGTCATGGGTACAAGAGAACGCCTTTAGGTCATTGTGTTTATGTCAGATATTTTTCGCCTAATAGCTTCATTATTCTCTTGATTTATGTTGATGATATGCTAATTGTTGGAAAAGATGTTGATATGATTGGTAGGTTGAATAAATATTTATTTATGTCTTTTGATATGAAAGACTTGGGGCCAGCTCAACACATTTGGGGAATGAAGATTGTACGTGATAGGAAAACTAAAAAATTATAGTTGTCACAAGAAAAATATATTGAACGAGTGCTTGAAAGGTTCAACATGAATGATGCTAAGCCCGTTAGCACTCCACTTGCTAATCACTTCAAGTTAAGTGTCAAGTTGTCTCCTAACGCTGATGATGAAAAGAAGGAGATGATCGATATTTCACACTCCTCTGCTGTAGGGTGTTTGATGTATGCGATGGTTTGTACAAGACCAGATATTTCTAAGCAGTTGGTGTTGTAAATGGGTATCTTGATAATCCAGGAAAAAAAATTATAACGCAGTTAAATGGATTATAAGGTACTTGAAGGGTACTTCAAAGCCTTGTTTATGTTTTGGTAATTCAAAAGCCGTATTAGAAGGGTTCATAGATGCAGATATAGCAGGTGATCTTGATAGGAAGATGTCTACTTCAGGATATGTTTTTACTTTTGCAGGAGGAGCTGTACCTTGGCAGTTTAGATTGCAAAAGTGTATTGCCTTGTCAATGACTGAAGCCGAATACATTGCCATTACTAAAGCAGGAAAATAAATGTTATGGTTGAAAAGATTACTCAAGGAATTGGGTGTGAATCAAAATAAATATGTTGTGCATTGTGACAGTAGAGTGCCATAGAGCTGAACAAGAATGCTACATGCCATAGGTGTACCAAACATATTGATACTCATTACCATTGGATATGTGATGTGCTTGAAAAAAATAGTTTCCAACTTGAGAAGAATCACACTAGCAAAAATTCATCCGACATAATGACAAAAGTAGCTCCTAAAGAGAAACACGAGTTCTATAGAGAGGTCATTGGAATGGCCTAATTTACCTAGGCTATGATTGCCCCTTATGGTCTGGAAGGGGAGATTGGTTGGGTTGGTCTAGCCCATTAGGGTGGACCAAACCTTGTTCTCCATGGTGAGATGAATACTGATAAAAGGACAACAACTAGGGTTATTTTGAGAGAAAAAAAAAAAACAGACTATATATGTGTGTAAATTGGTGTGTGGCGGCTACGTGTACGTGACTCCATTGAGAGAGAAAAAAGAAGGGAATGAGGGGCTAATTGTTAGGGTTTGATTGAAGACTCATAAGTGTGTTTTGGATCTGTTTCTTGCCAGATTTTGGTGTCGTTTGTTTCATTGTATTCTTTATTTGATTGTAAAGTTGATTGAAGCTCTTGTGAGGTAACCCTTGTATTGCTCCTTGTATTTCTCAAGCCTTGGGCAATAGGCTTGAGAAAAATATTGTACTTCTTTTATTGATTAGTGGATTGATTGGATTTACCTCGTGGTTTCTACCCTTCACCTTGAAGGTTTTCCACGTATATCTTGGTGTCATTTAGTTTGCATTGATTATTGGCTTGCATTGAATATTTGTTTGGCGATATTATTTGGTTATTCCATTGGTAGAATTTCTTCGTAGATGTTTGCCTTGCTTTCCCCAACAGTTATCTAAAGCTCCGAGGAAACGCTACCTGTTATTCATCTGGTTTGGAATTCTAGTGATATCATTGAAAATCCCTAATGAACTATGTTCGGTGCTAATGGAGTACCATCTCAGTGGTATGTTTGTGGCGGATGAAATCACAAGTCCAGAGTACGAACCCTGCCGGCATCCATTTGGGATGGGAGGGGTTAAGGGAAAAAAAGAAAAAAAAACTTTGTTTGGTGTTTTGAGTTTGAGAGTTGGGAATGGGGAGATATTGTTGGGTCGTGTCCTTGGGCTAAATCTTGGGTGGGCCTACATTCAATGCAAAATTTTAGGATTTTGAACATATTCGAAGGAAATGCCTTGATTGGCATGGGCCTAGAATTTACTTTAGGCTGAGTTGTAAGCATGAATTTGCAAACTAACGCATTTGTATTAGTTTGCCATTGCTTGGGTTGGTGTAGTGTTGGTGGTGGCAATGCATGGTTGTGTTATTGGTGTTAATGATTGGTTGTGGCATGGTAATGGTGTCATGCTTTGGTAGTTGTGGCCGTGGCTATCAATTTGAAGGTGGTGTTGGTTGTGATAGTGGTGGTGAAGGTGGTTGCGGTATGGATCGTATGGTAACGCAACATTGGTGGTTCTAAAGGCGGTGGTAGCGAAGATGGGGATGATAGCAAGGGCGGACTTACAAAGGGACCAGAGGGAGTAGCTGCCCCCCTAAAATTTTTTTAAAAAAAAGAAAAAGAAAAAGAGATAGTGGTTGGTCTAAAAAAAAATAGTATAAATATAGACACAATATTATAAAACGTTAATCTAAAAAAAACATCAACTCTTTGGTATAGTGGTTAGTCTTTAAAACTTCATTACTAATTACCCAAACAATTAATATGAAACCTAAACAACAACAAAATCGTAAAATAAAACCCACAAAAGAACTTGTAACTAAATTCTAAGATAACAAACTATAGAACTCAATGAGAATGTATATCATTACTCAACTCATATAAAATTTGAGGGTTGGATTGGCTCGTAAACTCCCTCTCCCCCAAATTTTTTTCCTATAAACTTGTAATTCGAATCTTATTATGTTCGCACATTTCAAAAATTTTCCAAATTAAACTTACACACACACAAATATATATATAAGGTATTTTATACTTAAACTTATATATATATATATATATATATATCTCAATTAATTTATAATTTTAACTATGTATTCTAGTTATTAGGCTTGCTTGCGTTTGTTAAATTGTCGACGACTTGATCACAATTTGGCTTAAAATATTATACCTGATTCAGTTTGACGTATACAATGCTAAGTACTAGATTAAGTTCATGAAGAATACAATTAGAATTAGAATTTTGATTTAGTGTTTATGACGATATTTGTAGAAATTTGTTGTCAAATTCAGTCCGAAACAAGGATTGTGATTTTGTTTTTTGAAGTAATTTTGGTCTCTTTATTTTAAGAAATATTTCGTGAAGTATTTTTTTGTATATAGAAAAGCGAAATTTTTTTGAGTGTATATAAAACATATATAAATATATGGACATGTGAGATACAAATAAATTACCCAATAAGTACATTAAATACATAAAATGAAGCTAAATACTTAAGCACACTTATAAATGTAATTTGCTTCATAATTTTCTGGGTTTTTTAACAAAGAAAAATCTATAAAAAATGATGAAATATTTTTTTATCGAAAAAATGTAATTTGTGTAATAATTTTTTGGTTTTTATACCAAAATGTCAAAATTTACAATGAAAACATGAAATATTTCGAAATAACGTATTTTTCTTTTTCGAGACCTAAAAAAAGGAAATATTTCTCGAAATTTCGCGAAAGCACAATCCTTGGTCCGGAGTATAAAATTTTCTAGCTTCGGCCCTAATAACTCCTATTAACAACCAACAACCCTTTACCATTTCGCCATTCTTTGACCGAAATCCTAGATCCGCCACTGGATGACAGCATTAACGGTGGAAGTGATAGTTAAGGAATATGTGTGATGGCTATTTGAAAATAGAAATTGTGAGTTCGCTTTTTTAAAGTAATCCGGTGACTTTTACGCGCGTTAGAGTGTAAAACTTCACTGAAAAAAATATACAGAGGTCCGATAAATTACTAATTGAAATACATTTTCCTTTTTTTTAGATGTCGAACTTAACCTTATTATATACTCATATTATCTTAAACACACCCACTCACACACACACACGCACACAGACACACACACACTCATAGTTTTAATAATGACGTTAACACTCTTTAATGACCATCAGAATCTCAATCCGTTGAACTGAAAAAGCCTTGATGTTAGATGAGTGCAAGTCGATACTTTAAACAAAAATTCTAGAGAGCCAGGCCCCTAGCGCCAGATCAGTGCCAGGGGAGGTTCTGTGTGTGTGTGTTTATGTTTGATTAGTGGATTATTGGGATCTCTAGGATGATGGAGGGTATTGAGGCTCCCTAGCGCAAATCTGGCGCACCTGACTTGGCTCTCTAGACGGACTGTACTTTAAATCTTCACTTTGACAGTTTCCTAAGTCTATGTTTTTCACTTGTCACAAAATCTTTACTCAGTTCGAAACTAAAAAACAGTAACACTTCAAAGAGAAAAAAAACTATAAACATGTTATCAACTTAGACAAACATACACAATAGTCACGCCTCTCTTATAGTATATTAAAAAAAAACTATAAACATGTTATCAACTTAGACAAACATACACAAGTGTTATATGGTTTTAGTTGCAAGTCTAAGAGCATCTATACCTATGGGATAAAAAAATTGATGATACACCGAAACATCCTATCATCTACACCGTACACATGTTATGATGATCTCTAGGAACAATATGCTCAATTATCAGTCTAGCACTGATCCGGCCTAATCGACATCAAGCCTGCGTAGTGCAGTTTGCCAAACAGACCCGAATCACCACAACCTACTAAGCCCACACGTCTCACAACCATCCTCAATACCCGTAAGACTTGTTAAGGCAAATATCTCGGGGATCAACTTTGGACGGGCAAGCCATGAGTACTTTATCTCCAATTAGGAAGAAAATAATAAGAGTATACGTCGTATGTGGAAACCTCCACCTATGGAAAACACTTAAATTGGGAAATATCTCCCGCGTATCTAAGAGCACTGGTCTAATAAGAAAACTTTTCTCCTCAAAACAACTTCTAATTAGATAAAGATCTCCAAGAAGATCTCTTTTCCTAAACTATGCCACCTATGGACTGGTCGAACCAGGACTCCAACATTATAAAGACATGAGGTTGATGAACAAAGGTACGCTGCAAATTCCCTGTTTACAAATTCAAGCCTTCCTCAAATCCCTGTCTTACTTTAGCATCGAAGTGTCATCAGCCACCACAATAGTGGTTTGTGGCTTACGTGCGTTTCTTTTATAGGTCAATGTCAAGCAGAGAGCAAAAATCGACTGCATAAAAAATAAAACACAAAATACTGTCTTCCACCTCCAATTTATTCATGTTCATCTAACACCATCTAATAGTTGATGCGTAAAAGATATTTGGGGGCTTAAAAAATCAGGGTCAACACTCTATTAGAATTGAGCCAAACAAAACTCTTCTCTCATTGGTTTGGAGCGGGGATTAATCTCCTTCCAATCTGAATGTGTCTCCCTTTTAATATAAAAGTAGTTAATGTAAAATTTCCTTCACATTATGCAAATGTGTGGAGAAAAAAAAAGTCCTTTCCATAGGATGGTTGAAGATGTACTTTAGAATGTAAAGCCAAAATTTTCGCTTTCCACCCCATGAGTGAAGATATTCTAACATTAGGTGGCAAACAACTAGAATTAAGCATTTCCTTGATTCTTAGTGGATTAAGAACTTTTACTTGATTAGAATTGGAAGTAAGTGCAAACATGTGATTAAATCAAACTTCTACTAGAAACTCCATATTCACTAAGGGTGTGTTTGGTTGAATGGAACCCATGCCCTGGGAATCCATGAGGGGACCACCTAATTTAAGCTAATTTGAGGTTCACTCACCAATTCACCATTGCATTTTGTGATCAATGATGGGAATGAAAGTCTCATGAACATTAGAATCACACTCTTTGGTCTTCTCAAAGCATGAGATTCCCATGTTCATGGGACTTCAATTTCCACCATTGATCAAAAAATGCAATGATGAATTGGTGAGTGAACCTCAAATTAGGTGGTCCCCTCATGGATTCCCAGGGCATGGGTTCCATTCAACCAAACACACCCTAAGTCTATTTGGAGGAGCTTGCTCACAAAATTTGGTGCGAGCATTTTACGGCTCCATTCATAAGTGGCTAAGCTGGTCCCGTGCCAATCGATCATGGCACTTGGAGTGGATTTTCTTTAGGGTACCTCACATGCTTATGTGGTGTGTATGGAAGGAGAGAAATAAAAGGATCTTTTAAGGGCTTAATAGATAAAAGCACTCGATGTCGATGGATATTAGGAAGTTGTTGTGGAGAATGTGTACTCAATTTAAGGAGGTACATTTCGAAACCTTCATAGCGTCTTGGCATTCCTTGCTATAGGGAGTGTTTGGTTCGTATTGAGTGTCTCACTCTCCTCTTATTCTTTTCATTAAAAGCTCACTTGTTTGACAAAAAAAAAAAGCCTCCATATTTGAATACCCTAAAACCACAAATTTGGAACGAAACTCTGCAAAAACGTAATTGATATCTAGAAAATGAAAGGAGAGAAAAAAGAATCATCAATACTAAACTTTTATATTAAGAAAAAAACCAATTTCTATGATGTATCATTACATAACATAATTGATTCTTGCAAGATTGAAAGCAATTAGAATAGAAGTACGAACCTTTTTTCTGGTGATGAAGTGAAACCTTGCGGACAAGAATGGAAAAACGCACCTCAAAATCCTCTGTTTCTTGCATAACATAATAGAGAAGCCCCTTCACCTATTAAATAAAAAAAACCCTAATTAAATTTTATACCAAATGATTTAAAACATGTAAATATGTTTAGCGAATTAGGGGGAAAATTAATATCAACTATTGATAACCTTGTATCCTTCCCGATATAATGATTCAAACAACTTTGTTCTGTACGATTATGAAATACTGGAAAAAGGAGGGGGCGTTCGGAAGAAAATCAGGGCTTAAATGATTGATTGGAAATGTTGTAATTCAGGGAAAAATCACGCGAGAGTAAATTCATTAGCGCAAGGAGAAAAATCTTACCAGATTAGGTTCGTGCGAGAAGGGAAAGAGAATTTGAGATTTTGTACCTACAAATTGAAGAATGCAAGATTTTCTTCTACATCTAAGACCTTGTGATATTCTCTAAGAAGCCCTAACTTATACAAACATGTTATAAATTTTTAGCCATAAGCTCGAATGCATACCGGTCTTTATAGGTGGCCCCATTTGAGGTTGAGTCATATATGTGCTCCAATTGTAAAATCAACATTAAAACTTAAAAACACTTAAAATCAAATGGTCAAGTCTAGTTGGCACACATTAATTCTTTCAAAAGTTGCCTAAGCAACAATATGGTCTTCAGCTCCATTATTTGGAATGTATATTCACCCAAATCACATTGGCCCATACACCTTTTTTATTTTATGAAAGCATATTACATATATATAAATATTTGCTAGTTACATTAAGTTGTGTTGTTGCTGCAAGCAAGTGAGTTTCAACATTAAGTGCTCTGGGAATATAATTACAATACCAATTGCAGTTTGAAGATAAAAGGCGCCTAATACTAAGAATAATCGGAGACCATATCCAGTTGATGGGCATCTTGAGATTTTGCTTGTCTTCGAGCAAAATGGAGTTGAGCAAGCCAGAATCTCCCAAAAGAAAACCTTTCTTCCACTGCCGTGCCTGTATCAACAAAGGTGCAGCTTCTGCTGCAAGGCACTCTGCTAATGTATTATCATGGATCCTCCCTGGTAGACAACACGCTACTCTGGCTAGAACTTCACCGAAGATTGAAACTACAAAAATCCCTACTGCTCGCTGTTTGGAAAAGTCAAAGAAACTAGCATCATACGTGACAATAAATGTATCTTGATCATAAGTAAAAGGAACATGATTAAGCCAATTAGATCTAGCATTGATATGATGGGTTCTGACTGACTGGAGTTGCAACTGAATAACACTTTTATTGTGAAGATAGCAGGAGACTTTGGCAGTGTGAAGATGGGTAATACTAGTTTCTCCAAGATGTGTGGGAGTGAGTGATGTATGTATCAAAACTAATATGGGATGCACTTTGACTTTGAAACATGTACGCCATGTTCCTGATCTTCGTCTAAATCTGATTTCTGGATTTGCTTTGGATAAACAAGGATATATGAATTACTTTGGTAATGGTGCTTGAAAGCTTACCAAAAGTTCACTTGTCGGGGCAAAAGGCAAGGCGTTTTGCACCTTATACAAGATTCAGGTAAAGTTGTGTAATGGTGGTTTGAATGCAACTGAAAGTGATACTTCTCTGAACTTGTGGCACGGGCGACTTGCATACATGACTGAGAAATGCATGCAATTCTTAGCAAAAAAGAAATTAATTACTTCCTTGAAAGATACCTCTCCCAACACCTGTGATCATTGTTTATTTGGTAAACATCATAGAGTTTCATTTCATAGATCATCAAAAGGAAAAAAAATGGTTTGTTAGATTTAGTTTACACTAATGTTTGTGGTCCCATTGAAGTAGATTCTCTTGGTGGTAGTAGATATTTCTTGACATTTATTGATGATGCATCAAGAAAAGTGAGGATTTATTTCATCAGATCCAAATACCAACTTTTCCAGTGCTTCCAGCAGTTCCATGTCATGGTTGAAAGATAAACATGTAGATTTTCGAAGTGTCTTCGTAGTGATAATGGGGTGAGTACACATCAAAAGAATTTAAAACTTATTGTGATGAGCGTGGTATACAACATGAGATGACAGTTCCTCGCACTCTGCAGCATAATAGAGTGGTAGAGAGAATGAATCAGACTATTGTAGAAAAGGGTCTGATGCATGCTTCACATGGCTAGGTTGCCGAAGGTGTTTTGGGCTAAAACTGCTCGTACTGCTTGTTACCTCATCAACATGTCTCTTTCAGTTCCTTTGGATGGTGATATTACTGAAAGAGTGTGTAGAGGTAAAGATATTTCATACTCTCGTCAGAAGGTGTTTGGGTGTAAAGCGTTTGTTCTTGTACCCAAGAAACAAAGATCAAAGCTTGATGAAAAGGCATTTTCATATATTTTCATTGGCTATGGAGATGAACAGTTTGGATACAGATTGTGGGACCCTGAGAATAAGAAGATTGTTAGAATCAGAGATGTGGTCTTTTATGAAGATCATACCATTGCAGATTTTGAGAAAATTGATAAGCCCAAGTAGACAGAGAGTGAGGTACCAAATCTTACTCCACTTCTTCCTTGTATTGCTCCTTGTATTTCTCAAGCCTTGGGCAATAGGCTTGAGAAAAATATTGTACTTCTTTTATTGATTAGTGGATTGATTGGATTTGCCTCGTGGTTTCTACCCTTCACCTTGAAGGTTTTCCACGTATATCTTGGTGGTTTTAGTTTGCATTGATTATTGGCTTGCATTGAATATTTGTTTGGCGATATTATTTGGTTATTCCATTAGTAGAATTTATTTGTAGTTGTTTGCTTTGTTTTCCCCAACAGTTATCTAAAGCTCCGAGGAAACGCTACCTGTTATTCATCAGGTTTAGAATTCTAGTGATACCATTGAAGATCCATACTAAACTCTGTTCGATGCTAATGTAGTACCATCTCAGTGGTATGTTTGTGGCGGATGAAATCACAAGTCTAGAGTACGAACCCTGCCGGCATCCATTTGGGATGGGAGGGGTTAAGGGAAAAAAAGAAAAAAAATTCAGTTTAAAAAAAAATAAGAAAAAAAAACTTTGTTTGGTGTTTTGAGTTTGAGAGTTGGGAATGGGGAGATATTGTTGGGTCATGTCCTTGGGCTAAATCTTGGGTGGGCCTACATTCAATGCAAAATTTTAGGATTTTGAACATATTCGAAGGAAATGCCTTGATTGTCATGGGCCTACAATTTACTTTAGGCTCAGTTGTAAGCATCATGAATTTGCAAACTAACGCATTTGTATTAGTTTGCCATTGCTTGGGTTGGTGTAGTGTTGGTGGTGGCAATGCATGGTTGTGTTATTGGTGTCAATGATTGGTTGTGGCATGGTAATGGTGTCATGCTTTGGTAGTTGTGGTCGTGGCTATCAATTTGAAGGTGGTGGTGGTGGTTGTGATAGTGGTGGTGAAGGTGGTTGCGGTATGGATTGTATGGTAACGCAACATTGGTGGTTCTAAAGGTAGTGGTAGCGAAGATGGGGATGATAGCAAGGGCGAACTTACAAAGGGACCAGAGGGAGTAGCTGCCCCCTCAAATTTTTTTAAAAAAGAAAAGAAAAAGAGATAGTGGTTGGTCTAAAAAAAAAATTAGTATAAATATAAACGAGCTTTGCTAGGGGTCGAGGGAGGGAGCGAGGGAAAGGGGCGAGGGATGGGTGGTAAGCTCATCTTCAATTAGGAAGAAAATACTTGTCTCGGGGATCAGCTTTGGACGGGCAAGCCATGAGTACTTTATCTCCAATTAGGAAGAAAATAATAGAGTATACGTTGTATGTGGAAACTTCCACCTATGGACAACACTTCAATTGGGAAATATCTCCCGCGTATCTTGGAGCACTGGTCTAATAAAAAAACTTTTCTCCTCAAAACAACTTCTAATTAGATAAGGATCTCCAAGAAGATCTCTTTTCCTAAACTATACCACCTATGGACTGGTCGAACTAGGACTCCAACATTATAAAGACATGAGGTTGATGAACAAAGGTACGCTGCAAATTCCTTGTTTACAACTTCAAGCATTCCTTAAATCCCAGTCTTACTTTAGCATCGGAGTGTTATCAGTCACCACAATAGTGATTTGTGACTTACGTGCGTTCCTTTTATAGGTCAATGTCAAGCAGAGAACAAAAATCGACTGCATCAAAAATAAAACACAAAATACTGTCTTCCACCTCCAATTTATTCATGTTCATCTAACACAACCTAATGGTTGATGCGTAAAAGATATTTGGTGGCTTAAAAAATCAGGGTCAACACTATTAGAATTGAGCCAAACAAAACTCTTTTCTCATTGGTTCGGAGCGGGGATTAATCTCCTTCCAATCTGAATGTGTCTCCCATTTAATATAGAGGTAGTTAATGTAAAGTTTCCTTCACATTATGCAAATGTGTGGAGAAAAAAAAAGTCCTTTCCATTGGATGGTTGAAGATGTACTTTAGAATGTAAAGCCAAAATTTTCGATTTCCACCCCATGAGTGAAGATATTCTAACATTAGGTGGCAAACAGCTAGAATTAAGCATTTCCTTGATTCTTAGTGGATTAAGAAATTTTACTTGATTAGAATTGGAAGTAAGTGCAAACATGTGCTTAAATCAAACTTCTACTAGAAACTCCATATTCACTAAGGGTGTGTTTGGTTGAATGGAACCATGCCCTGGGAATTCATAAGGGGACCACCTAATTTAAGCTAATTTGAGGTTCACTCACCAATTTACCATTGCATTTTGTGATCAATGGTGGAAATGAAAGTCTCATGAACATTAGAATCACATTCTTTGATCCTCCCAAAGCATGAGATTCTCATGTTCGTGGGACTTCAATTTTCACCATTGATAAAAAAAAATGCAATGGTGAATTGGTGAGTGAACCTCAAATTAGCTTAAATTAGGTGGTCCCCTCATGGATTCCCAGGGTATGGGTTCCATTCAACCAAACACACCCTAAGTCCATTTGGAGGAGCTTGCTCACAAAATTTTGTGCGAGCATTTTACGGCTCCATTCATAAGTGGCTAAGCTGGTCCCGTGCCAATCGATCATGGCACTTGGAGTGGCTTTTCTTTAGGGTACCTCACATGCTTATGTGGTGTGTATAGAAGGAGAGAAATAAAAGGATCTTTTAAGAGCTTAATAGATAAGAGCACTCGATGTCGATGGATATTAGGAAGTTGTTGTGGAGAAAGTGTACTCAATTTAGGGACATACATTTCGAAACCTTCATAGCGTCTTGGCATTCCATGCTTAAGGAGTGTTTGGTTCGTATTGAGTGTCTCACTCTCCTCTTATTCTTTTCATTAAAAGCTCACTTGTTTGACCAAAAAAAAAAGCCTCCATATTTGAATACCCTAAAACCACAAAATTTGAACGAAACTCTGCAAAAATGTAATTGATATCTAGAAAATGAAAAGAGAGAAAAAAGAATCATCGATACTAAATTTTTATATTAAGAAAAAAAAACCAATTTCTATGATGTATCATTACATAACATAATTGATTATTGCAAGATTGAAAGCAATTAGAATAGAAGTACGAACCTTTTTCTGGTGATGAAGTGAAACCTTGCGGACAATCAAGAATGGAAAAACACACCTCAAAATCCTCTATTTCTTGCATAACATAATAGAGAAGCCCTTTCACCTATTAAATAAAAAAAACCCTAATTAAATTTTATACCAAATGATTTAAAACATGTAAATATGTTTAGCGAATTAGGGGGAAAATTAATATCAACTATTGATAACCTTGTATCCTTCCCGATATAATGATTCAAACAACTTTGTTCTGTACGATTATGAAATACTGGAAAAAGGAGGGGGCGTTCGGAAGAAAATCAGAGCTTAAATGATTGATTGGAAATGTTGTAATTCAGGGAAAAATCACGCGAGAGTAAATTCATTAGCGCAAGGAGAAAAATCTTACCAGATTAGGTTCGTGCGAGAAGGGAAAGAGAATTTGAGATTTTGTACCTACAAATTGAAGAATGCAAGATTTTCTTCTACATCTAAGACCTTGTGATATTCTCTAAGAAGCCTCGACTTATACAAACATGTGATAAATTTTTAGCCATAAGCTCGAATGCATACCGGTCTTTATAGGTAGCCCCATTTGAGGTTGAGTCATAGATGTGCCCCAATTGTAAAATCAACATTAAAACTTAAAAACACTTAAAATCAAATGGTCAAGTCTAGTTGGCACACATTAATTCTTTCAAAAGTTACCTAAGCAACAATATGGTCTTCAACTCCATTATTTGGAATGTATATTCACCCAAATCACACTGGCCCATACACCTTTTTATATTTTATGAAAGCATATTACATATATATAAATATTAGTTGGTTACATTAAGTTGTGTTGTTGCTGCAAGCAAGTGAGTTTCAACATTAAGTGCTCGGGGAATATAATTACAATACCAATTGCAGTTTGAAGATAAAAGGCGCCTAATACTAAGAATAATCGGAGAGCATATCTAGTTGATGGGCATCTTGAGATTTTGCTTGTCTTCGAGCAAAATGGAGTTGAGCAAGCCATAATCTCCCAAAAGAAAACCTTTCTTCCACTGTCGTGCCTGTATCAACAAAAGTGCAACTTCCGCTGCAAGGCACTCTGCTAATGTACTATCATGGATCCTCCCTGGTAGACGACATGCTACTCTAGCTAGAACTTCACCGAAGATTGAAACTACAAAAATCCCTACTGCTCACTGTTTGGAAAAGTCAAAGAAACTAGCATCATAAGTGACAATAACTGTATCTGGATCATAAGTAAAAGGAACATGATTAAGCCAATTAGATCTAGCATTGATATGATGGGTTCTGGCTGACTAGAGTTGCAACTGAATAACACTTTGGAATTTGGTCTCTGACTCAGTCTAAGGTCCAAAGATCATATTGGGAGAAGAATGATTAATGGTTGGGATGTATATTAGGGAGAGGAGAGGTTGAGAATAGAGGCGATCGAAACCAACTTAGTAATCTCCTGCCCCAAAGGATATAAATGAGTGGGATTGGTGAACCATTGTGAATGCCAGGCTTTCCAGGTAGTGCGGAACCTAGTTAGGAAAGAGTGAGAAGTTACTGGCTGATGTTCAAACATCGAGTGGTTACGTTCATGCCATAAGGTGTACAGAACTGCCGTGAACTGGGCTAATAGCTCAGCTTTTGAAGATTTGTGTTTGTTGGCGGTAGTCCACATGAAGCCGAGCATGTGAGAAAGAGTTGGGGGGGGGGGGGGGGGGTGGAGAGTTGCTGATAACTCTGTCCCAATTAATAGGAATAGGGGTAAGGAGCCACAACTTGATAACCACAAGGCAGAGAAAGAAGAGATGGAAAACATCTTCTTCAAATCTCTTGCAAAAGCAACAAACATTATCGAAAGAAACATGGAGTTTGACTTGACTAGCTTGGTCTTGGTTGGAAGGATATCATAACTGATTTTCTAGATAAGGCTGAGAGCATATGGTGGGGCTTTGATGCGCCAAAAATCCTTAATTAAGGTTGAGGGGAGAGAGGAAGAATTGACAGCCAGAGAGGAGGTGGAGCTATCAATGAGGTCCTTAAAAAAGGCCTTAGCAGTGCTTTTGATCGAAAACTGGTCTCTTTTGTCTGGAAGCCAAATAAGCTTATCCGGTTCAGAAGCTTGTATGATGTGTATATTATGACAGGGTCAGGAAATAGAGGCTGAAGAAGAGGAACATTCCATTGACCAAGTTGACCGGAATGGCCTATCCAGACATCTGAGACTGACTGTGGCATGACAGCGAGAATGGGCTGGAAAACACAGTTTTCAAGAGAAAGGTCAGGCTTAACCCAACAATCAGTTTACAAATTGACATTGTTCCCCGAGAGAACTTGCCAAAACAAATGTTTCTTCATTCCTGTTAGAGAGCTGATATTGCCTCTCCAGGCGAAGGAAGCCACCTAAGGTAACTTCGTTAAGAGAGTAAAAATTTTCCTCGGGAAGTAGATAGCTTTCATTTGTAAACTTCGGGAATTTGTTGGTGAGGAAAGAATTTGCCAAATATTCTTAGCCATATGAGCCAAGTTTTTTGTCTAGGCAAGGGGAATGTTGAGACCCCCAAGAGTTCGTGGTATGTTATTTTCTGCCAGGTACAAGTATGCTTGGATTTACTCTCATTGGCTTCATTCCACAAAAAATGTGAGCAAAATTGTTCAATTTGGTTGTGATCGAGACAAGAAGTAGGAAGGTTTGCATGGTATAAGTGGGAATGGAGTTTAAGACAGCTTTGATGAGGACAATTCTACCGGCTTGGGACAAAACTTTAGCTTTCCAACTAGAGATCTAGGATTGAACTTTGTTGAGCAAAACTGGAAGTCATTGACTTTCTTTTTAGAGAGAAGCAAAGGGAATCCCAGATATTTGTCCTTGGGGTTATACTTCTTGGAGCCCAGGATTCTAAGAATCATCTTGGTGTGTCTATTGTGAACATTGGAGTTGAAGTAAACAGAGGACTTATTAGAGTTAACCGCTTTCCCTGAAGCCATGGTATAATTGAGAAGAATGTCCTTTATATAATGGGCTTCTTCTAGAGAGGCTCTACAGATGATCATCAAATCATCTGCATAAATAAAATGGCTGATTGAAGAAGAGTTACGACGTATACTGATACCTTTGATCAAACCTTCACACTCAGCTTTTGCTAGTAAACGTGAAAGAGCCTCTGCCACCAAGAAAAAAAGATTAGGAGATAAAAGGGTCTCCTTGTCTAAGTCCACTGGAGGGAATAATGGTGTCTAAAGGGGTTCCATTAAGCAGTACTTTGAGCGAGGTAACAGAGACACATTTCTCAATCATCCTGATCCAACCTTCTAAGAAACCAAGTTGATTAAGGATTTGGATGAGGAATGACCACTCAATTCTGTCATAAGCTTTGTCCATGTCAATCTTGATCGCCATCCAACCTTGTTTTTTCCGGCAACTATGTTTCATTTGAAAAAAGTTTCATGAGTCAAACTTATATTATCTATAATGGAACGGTCTTTAAGAAACGCTCATTGATTGGGAGAAATAATTTGATCAAGGAGGGATTTCAAGCGATTGGCAAGAAGCTTAGAGATAATCTTGTAGATCACATTGCATAAGCCAATCGGCTTGAATTTGTCAAGGGTGGTAGGGTTATGGATCTTGGGAATAAGAGCAAGAAAAGTTTAATTAAGCTTGGGATCCATATATCTAGTGCGAAAGAAAGTTTGAACCACCTCGATAACATCATGTTTTACCACCCCCTAGTAGTGTTGGAAAAAAAAAAGTGTGAAACCAATCTGGACTCGGGGCTTTGTGACTCCCCATGTTAAACAATACACTTTTGATTTCTTCATCCATTGGGATGGTGAGAAGGATCTCATTTTCCTCCAAAGAGATCATAGGAGTGAAAAGGGAAATGATATTCGGGTTGTGATCAGGAGAAGAAGATTGAAAAATGTTCTTGAAGTAGGAGTTCAGGGTGTTACCAATCCCATTCTGATCCAAATGTCAAACATTTGTCTCATCCTTTAACCGAAGGATAATATTTCTCTTATGGCGCATCAAAGTTGAGAGATGAAAAAACTTGGTGTTTTTATCTCCATCTTTGATCCAAGAGGAACCTGATTTGTTTATCCAGAAGAGCTCTTCCCGGTGATACAGTTCTGATAATCTATCTTCAAGAACCAAGATAACATCAACATTTACCGCAGAGGGAGGAGCACTTTGAAGCCTGTTGGGAGTAGACAAGGTGTCACGACTCGATCCACATGAAACAATATTGTCCGCTCTAGGCCCAACCTAACTACCCGCACGACTTTCAAACCCGTTGTGTCATGTAGATCCAAACTCGTACATATATAGCACATCTCCATCCCTTACCCAGGCGATGTGGGACTATAACACCGAGGTACTTGCCAGCCTCCTGAGCCCTCCCACACATGGAACTGCCAGCCTCAGAGCCCGCCCACTTAGGGTATTACAATCCAGCCCCCTTAGGTCCCAATATCCTCGTTGGCACACTTTCGACTGGGTCCGGCTCTGATACCATTCTGTCATGACCCGATCCACATGAAACAATATTGTCCGTTCTGGGCCCAACCTAACTACCCGCACGGCTTTCAAACGCGTTGTGTCATGTAGATCCAAACTCGTACATATATAGCACATCTCCATCCCTCACACAGGCAATGTGGGACTATAACACCGAGGTAGCCAGCCAGCCTCTGAGCCCGTCCACACTTGGTAGCTTGCCAGCCTTCTGAGCCTGCCCACACATGAAGCTGCCAGCCTCAGTGCCCGCCCACACAAGGTAGCCCGTCAGCCTCAGAGCTCGCCCACTCAGGGTATTACACAAGGTTTCCTCAATGCTCAATTGGATGTGTTTAAATTCAGATTTGTTCCATCTAGACAGTCGATAACTAAGCTTTTTGGTTTTGATATGGAAGTTACGTTGTGGTTGAGCATGCTGTCTTGGGGCCCAAGACAAAGCAATGACTTCATGACATCTTGGGTCTTTTGCCCACATATGGAAAAATTTAATCGGTTTAGGCCCGTTGCTCACTCGAGAGACAGGTTGCAAGGAGGTGGCTCTATGATCCGAGGAGGAAGTGTGGATAGTCCGAGCAAAGGCAGAAGGAAAAAGTTGCATCCAGTCAGTGGAAACTAACACTCTATCTAGTTTGGCTTTATTACCATTCTTGTCTTTATGTTTATTATTTTAGGTAAAGTAGAGTCATTAAGAGGAAAGTCCATAAGATCAAATTTTTCCATGAAAGCGCAGAGATGTTTGAAATTTGAGTGTCTAGGTTTCCTTCTTCCTAATTTGTCACCCGAATGCAAAATTGTATTAAGATTACCAATAATGAGACCAAGAAAGGTTTGAAGGTCATATAATTAAGTAAAATTATTCCTAAGAGAGGGATTTGGTTCTCCATAAACAAACAAAATAGACCGGGTTTGATTGGCAAGATAATTAGAAATACTGCAATTAAAATAATATTTACAAGAAGATAAAATAGTTAGATCGATACCTTCCTTCCAGAAAAAAGCAATACCACCAGATTGACTCGATGCAGGAACTGAAGCTCCATGTTTGTAGCCAGGACTCCTACAAAGGCAATCCATCTTACTAGTAAAGGTTTTTGTTTCAGATTGAAAAAGTATGTCTGATTTGGATTGGCGGGATATGGCCAAAACGTTTTGGACAGCGCAGGAAGACCCCATTCCCTTTGCATTCCAAACAAGGATCGTGGCGAACCCAGCATCGAACGCTGAAGCCGGTGCTGAATAATCACTGTCAGAGGTGGAGATATCGGTGGAAACTACTGAATCAGCTGACTGAGCAATGAGAGGTGAGAGTCTGAGCTGTAACTGTTTCCCTATCCTTTCCGATGCTCTTTGGGGATTGATGGGTGGATCCACTATCCAAACTGGGACATGCTCCTGATCACAGTGAATGTAGATTCCTACGTGTCTCCTATTCCTAGTCTCCTTAAGAGTCTCGGGATCCTCCTTTATGGGCGAAGTTCCTTGCCCCACTTTCCTTTTCCCAAGTCTAATTTCAGTTTTTCTAGGGTTGTCCTATAAGATGCGGCGGGTCGGTGGACGGTGTGGTCGCCTAACTGGAGACACCATCACTGTCTGTGGGGAGAGGCGAACCAATGCTATTCCTGAGGAATCGTGTACCCTGGAAACTGGAGATGCTCGGTGTGTTTGTGCGGGAATTTTCGGGAGCAGAGTAGACCGGGGAGACGAGGGGCTGAGGGGAGGGGCCTGATAATTGGTGAGGTCTGAATCATCTGACCCTGAATGTGCCCGACTCTGTAAAGGAAGTTGAATTTTTTTTTTGTTAATATTATTATTATTATTATATTATTATTATTATTATTATTATTATTATTATTATTATTATTATTATTATTATTATTATTATTTATATATATTTTTTATTTTTATTTTTATTTTTAAATTGGGTCATTAACTAATTTTATTTATTTATTAATCCATGCCCGAAGGCTACATGGCTGACCCTATAGGGTTAACCAAACCAGGTTCGAAGGCTACAATATTGTTGCCACTTAATATCCTCGTTGTCTCTATCTCGCATAGAGACTTGCTTTCGCTCCGGTCCATCGCCTCCACCTTGCATGAAGACTCGCTTTCGCTTCGCTCCGGTCTAGTCCATCTAAGCAGTTGCATTCAATACCCGAAGGCTTATCAATGGCGAAGCAAATGCTCCTAATAATCAGGCGAAAACTCACAAAATCGAGTCTCGAACCCGCGATCTCTCACAAGAATAGTGGATGTCCGACCAACTGAGCTACAATTGGTGCTTAGACTGTTGATGAACTAATGGCACCGGCTGAAACCTTGAGGGCGACTGAGAGTACACTTATTGTTGTTGTTAATGCAGGAGAGAAGAATAAAGAAATTGTTGTTGATTCTATTGAACTAGAACTGAAGAAGGTGGTGGTGCGTGGTAGGTGATGGGAGTGAGATTCAGAGCATTCTGCTGATTAATTTGTTGTTGAATAAATGGTTGACCCAATTGGTGCAGGCCCACAACGCCCTCCTGATTAAAGCCCATACAAGCAAGGCCTAAAGCCTCTGTTTCACTATTTTCTTCTAAACCGAGTCCACTCACTTGTAGCAAACCTGTTTGGACAAGGCCCTGACGGCCCAGCCCACCAACCCGTGTAGATCTTAACGGACGCAAAAGTTTCGTCAAATCTTGACGGTTCCCATAAAAGTGGACGGCGTTAGTGAGAGATGCAGACGCTGTGATAACTGATGGTTGATCCCTCAATGGTACAAAGTAGGGGTGGGCATTTAGGACCGAAAGCCCGGACCGAACCGACAACCGGACCGATCGGGTCGATTTTAATTAATTAAAAAAATTTTGGTTGTAAAAGCCCGGCCCGGCCCGAAGTTTCTGGTCCGGGCTTCGGTTTTCATTTCTAAAGCCCGTTAGGTAGCCGGCCCGGCCCGACTCCAGATAGAGAAATAAATGAGGAGCCATTTCAAAGCATTTTTCCATTTCTTTTTCTTTCATTTTTCTTCCTTTCTCCCACATTTCTTCTCTTCTTCTTCAGTGAGAGAGCCACCTCCAACCCCGTCTCCTCCACCCCCGTCTTCCTCTCTCCCTCATTTCTTCACCCCCACCACTTCAGTGAGAAAGCCAGCGCCACCCCCATCTCCTGCACCGCCACTTCATCTTCTCCACTTCAATGAGAAAGCCACCGCTACCCCCGCCAACCCCGTCTTCTGCGACCAGATCTGATGAAGATCAAGATCTGATGAAGATGAAGATGAAGATCTGATCAAGATCAAGATCTTCAAGATCTGATGAAGATCAAGATCTTGATCTGATGAAGATGAAGATCCGTTTCAGTTCTCTTGATCTGATGAAGAAAACCACCCGCCAACCCGTCTCCATTCAGATCAAGATCTGATGAAGATCAAGATCTTGATCTGATGAAGATGCTGATCAAGATTTGATGAAGATCAAGATCCGTTTCAGTTCTCTTGATCAGATCTGATCTTGGATCTTGAAGAGATCTGATTTTTTCAGAGATCTTGATCAGATCAGATCTGATTTTTCAGAGATCTTAGGACCGAGACCGGCCCAAAATTCGGTTAACCGGGACCTCGGTTAACCGGTCAACTCGGTACGGTTTCGGGCCTCATAAACACGGGCCCGAATTTCTCGGTCCGGTTTTCAGTTTTTTTGGGCCGGTTACCCGTACTTGCCCAGCCCTAGTACAAAGTGAGTAACTGATGGATTCGCCTCCGCTATAGCTGACGGCTGATCAGCGTTGACCAACGCCTGCTGAGAAGTCTGCTGCTCAGCTGGCGCGTGCTCCACTCGTACATCTGTGTGCTCCATTAGCACCATTGGATAACTGTTCTCAGTTAATACCGCCATGAACCCATTGTGAAACTCTTCATGTTGGAAATATAATTGCTGCAATTTAAACGAAGTTACCGAATTTTCTTGGGTTAAGTCGCGGACTACGTCGCTCTCTTTAAGACGTTTCGCGACTCTGCTTAAGATTGTGCAAGCAGTTTGATAGCCTCGTCGTCCCCAGGATAAAACAGCCCAGAATTCTATATATGTCTCGTTCAGTCACATGCACTGTTGAAGAACGGAAATCTATTCACCCTATATCTTTTACTCGGAATCACGAAAACAATGAGTAAATTCAAAAATACAAAACAACTAGAACTCTGATAATAGACTGTTTACAAAACTCTCTGAAACAAATTGTTTACAAAACTAAAGCTCTCTGAAAAATGAAGATGAAAATTAATGCTTTCAATATATTTTTTAACTGAGAGAGAACAATTATTTATTAGCTCGTAGAAAATCTTTTTCGAGAGAAAACGTGCCTTAAAAGGCGGCGGAAATCACGGAGAAATGGTGGGGAGAAAAGACTGGGTCTCATCTGACCCAGTCTTTTTCTCTGAAGCAAATAAAGAAAAGATATTTTATTTTTCAAATAAAATTTCAGCAAAAAGAAATGTTTCATCTCAATTTAACCTGACTGGGCTCGGCCGGCGGCAGTGGCGCGCGTGGACCAACATTGGTTTATCTCTTCACTCCTTCACTAAAGTGGGTACCCCTTGGGGTCCAAGCCCAAGTCCAAACACTATCCTTATTAACTCCTCTAAAGTGAGTTACATAGAGGATATGAGACTAAACAATATAGAGAGATATTCAAAGTTAACAAACCATTTTGTTTTAAAATTCAAACCAGTGTTTCAACACTTCATTTTCTTGATATTGTAACGTCTCATAAAGAGGGTTAGGTAAAACACTTTCATTGGTATTTGCATATCTAAGGAAAGGAGCAGCCAAGGGAATTCCCAAAGAAGGAGCAATCTCATTCTCAGAGTGAAGCAAATTGCTATTATGATGTCGCTGCTGTTCCGGCCAGAGAGTAAAACGATGGGCATTTACCTTCTTGTTGGAAGGACGGAAGGATCCTTCAACATCAGATCTAGTATTTATTCTAGAATCTCCAGAGAAGGGGAGAGAGAGTTTAGCATGGGGACGAGTTCGTCGGAGCTGAGCAAGGGTGGCTGAAGCCTCAGCATGGCGAGGGCAGATCAGACCATAGATATGTCCCACTAGACTGCATCCAAAGTAGAAGTTGGGGGCATTTTCATATACAAAGTGTATCGTGAAAGATCTACCACCCACAATACCAAAGTTGGTTTCCATAGTGCAAGGAAGAGGTTGTGAGACGTCTCTTCCCTGCACTATGAGATGTTTGATGCTAGGAGGCGTTTGATTGATAGTGGTAGTGTAAATGGTGATGCTAGGAGGCGTTTGACTCATAGTGTTGAGTCTGCGATGTGATATATGGTGTGCAGTGAGTAATGGTAGTAATGGAGGATAATGATGAGAGGGAGAAAATTGAGACGACGAAGTGATGCTTATTAGAGAAGGAAGAAGATGGACACATACTTCGCTCGAGACCTGCAAAAGACATAAAGAAACAACAATAAGCGAGCAAAGGAAGGTTGTTCTTCTAGGAAGAAGGTTTTGGAAAGAATGATTAGAAGGAGACAATGTTGGAGAAAAATAAGATAGAGAACCAGAAAGTTAAAAATGAGTTTTGGGTTTGCTGATATTTGAAGCTCAAAAAACTCTCTTCACTGGCCCATACACTTATGATGATAATGATTTGGACAAAAGCTCAAACCTGACGAGCTTTGGGCAATCCGTTGGAAAACCAAGATGAACTCTCAAAGCTCAATTAAAATTAAAAATTGGCTTTTGCCGATTTGAAACGCTCTTAGTGATCTATATTAACAGTTGATAATACTAGACGGTCCAAGTCGATAAAATTATCAATTTCAGCAATTATCATAAATAAAAATAAAATAAAAACAAGTCAAAGACATCTTGAACTTTGAAGGTTTGGATTATGCAGGCCCATATTCACTATTTAAAATTTTTTTTATTAATAATTTTGTTTACTTTCACCTTTTTACCACTCATCCTCCTCAAGATTTGCACTGTTGTGCATCTCGAGGGTGCAGACACGCATCTCAAAGGAGATGAGCGGTCACACCCTCCCCTCGCTGGTTTCCCCGCCCCTTTCCTCGCCATTTAGAATTTCTTTTTTTTTTGTTTAGACATACCCCCTGTTCGCTAATTGGACATACCCCCTTAAACAGAAGGACACCTTATCAGAGTTATCAAAGCTTTTTTAATATGACTAAATTGCCCTCACGTTTGAAACCAATCTAAAATTTTCTTAAGATTTTGGTATGCATCTTGTCCAAAATCAAGGGATCTTGTTTCATCTTCTTCACCAAACACCTCACATCTTCCTCTCCACCTTTTTTTTATTCTTTTTCTTCTAATGGAGGCCAATTTGGTCACATTAAAAAAGTTTTGATAGCTCGGACAAGGATTCCAACCGTTTAAGGAGGTATGTCTAATTTCAATTCGTTTAGAGAGTATATCAAATTTCAATTAGCGAGGGTTTGTGCTTAAAATACCGTACAAATTATTCAAGACAAAATATGTTTCACGCGAACTACTTTTCATACAATCCGACATGGACCAAGACATTCATAAGAAAATCAAAATGTTTATTTCAAAATATCATCCGAGGTGAACCACTCAGACTTGTCCACAATGGTGAGATCTCAAACCACATTTTTTTCTTATAGATGTTATCAAGAGGTTGAAGACATCAACTCGTGTGATGTGGGCTATGAAATAACCTAAGCAATTCTTGAACTTTGTGTGGTATTCCGTGTTTGGGGAAAAAAAAGAATTTTTTTTAAAAGTAATTCGAAAGGGGATGTGATTTAAAGTTTGGTGGTACTATAACAAGTAATACGACCCTTTTTTCATTTGATCCCAGACTGCCAACACGACTCAAATTTGACCCATTATTAACAAACACTGTATATTGGTTTTTTGGTCCTATCTCTTTTGAAACAAAAGTTGGGTTCTACTAAGTGAAACAACTGTTTTTATTCGTCTGGTCGATTTTTTCTTTTCTGAAAATACCCCTGTACAAATTGAAAAATTCTCCCCGCCACTGAACACCACCAATGAACAGAGACCAAAACAAAATGAAGCAGTGCAGACGACAATGTTCTCATCTTCTTCTTTGGTTTTCTCCTTCTTCTGTCACCATTTCTTTTTCTTCTTCCATACTGTATTTCTTCTCTTCTTTCATCCCAAACTGTTTATTTGATATCAAATCAAACCAGTAGAAATCAAATCAAAGCTGATAAAGATAGTGTCACGCCTCACTCTAGGTGGTCGAGTGAGTCCCACCTCTAGAGTGTGATGTGATAGCAACAACAAAACTTCAATCAATATGACTTGAAAATAACATCTATAAAATGAAAATACACTATTTACTGAGATGCAATACTTGCTCAAACAATATCAATTTTGAACCAAAAATAAAAGGAAGATTTTCCTTGTTTACAACTCACAACATTTGCACAAAATATACATGTCACTGATACAAACTAAGGAAATATAAAACACAAAATTCGACCCCTCTAAAAGACTCTAGCTGTACAATGGACCACCTTTAGCTGAAGACCTGAAAAAAATCATGAGATGAGTGAGCTATCCACAAGCTCAGTGAGTATTATAAAGTCATACAAGAGAAAACGATTAACACAATTTATAATTCAAGTTTCAATGCTACAAACATACACATACTAATTACCATTCCGCTTTTTGAAAAGATATGCCGCTCATGATGATTAAGTCTGAATCGTTGCCCGAGCCGCGTGCTTCATTAATTGAATGTGCGTCGGTTCAGTGGAGAAGAGGCGGGAACCCAATCCCTATTTAGGTCATCCTTTGTGCGGAGACTGATTCTTATATTTTTTTCATTCTTAGAGATTTTGCTCTGTTCATCTTCTACATGGCTCACCAAAATCTTCTTGAAGACGCGACTTTGGCCAAGGGCCTTGAGTTTTTCGAAGACAGATTACTTTCTGAATCGGGCTTTGCCGAAATCTGAAAGAAGTTTGGGGTTTGTGAGGACCTGCCATTATATGCTCTGAAGGATGATCAGACGCCAATGTTTCCACCGGCGGGGTTTATCTATTTGCACCATAGGATGCTCCAAACCGGAGTCCGCTTTCCTGTTCTTGAAGTGATTTGGGACTTCTTGGATTTTCTTGGAATCTCTCCCGCCTAGTTGGTACCTAATGGGTACATAATTGTTCTTCTCATTTTAATTAAAGCGAATGAAGCTGGCATTCGCCTGACTCCACGGGTGATCCAGTTGCTGACTTCTCATCAGTTGAAAATTTGTAAGATGACGTCGCCGTCTTGCTTTGAGAATTTGTCTGATGACTTCAAGTTCGTGCAGAAGTACCGCTTCTTGGCTAATGTGGATTCAAAGTACTTCCAGTATAGCTAAACCTAAACACAAAGATAAAACATTTTCACTCATACAGATTTCAAATAAAATTTGAACCTCAACAAGATTATATTATCCAAAACAAAAAAAAACAAAATTATACAAGTTTTTCTATTATGATAAAAGAGATTAGCATTATTGCATTATGATTAAACAAGCTCGAATGATCATACAATTCGACAAAACCCCTAATAGTACTAATGCAAAAAAAAAAAATTATTCGAACAAAAAAAAAAGGCTTAGACACACGGTGCCCAATGAGTTCTTGAAACTCCGCCCAGCTTGGCCGGCAAAATTCAAGACCCGATTTAGCATGAGCTTCAAATAGTCACATTTCTCGATCGATTTGATCCTTTTACGGAACCCTTGGTGGCACCAAGGATGGCGCGGAAGAGGTACTCGCTACATTTGTAGTAGCTGATGTTTTCCGACCATCTGCGGCACTGCGCGGTGACTTATTTGGCAAAGAGGAGCTTTGGCAATGTTGGGAGGTTTTTGGCATATATATATACAACATTGTCTCGCCTTGCGCTGGAATTCGAGATCTCGGGACGGGGTGGAATAGGACATGGTCCACAGGATTGGGCCATTGGCCTCTAGATGTCCCTCTCGTCCCTTCAGTGGGAGGGTGCACTCGATCTGTTTCAACCTGATACTTGTCCCAAGTTCAGCTGGTCCACCGGATCGAGCGTGTGAGTTGGCCATAGTTGTTGGCAGGGCCCCTGGTTGCCGATTTTGTACCACCTCAGACCCTATTTGAGAGTTTCGTCTGCAGGGGCTTTGAATTGGATATGTTATTTCATCCTACTCTTGCACATGCCAGTCCTTCGTCCTGCTGTTGCTTCATAGATAACGTTCATCGGAGAGTTCGCGGAATCTACCTTGGGTACCTTTGCTCTCTTCAGGAGTCGGATTGTTTAAGCGAGTCTTTGCTTTATGTCGCATCAGATTCATATGCTCGTAGTATGTAGTATTTTGTATCCGTCTCAGAGCGCTCGTTGTTACATCTTTTCAGTAATCAATAGAGCATATTTGAGTAATTATTTTTAATTTCTTAAATGATTGCAAATTACATAAGCTTCTAAGAATTAAAAATCTACATTGACTATGAAAAGGAAAATAAACAACGAAAATAGACTAATTGCTGGTGGAGAGAAGTCGATTCGGCCCCGAAGTGAATTTGCATGGCCCTTGTTGGATCGTTGATACTTTCAGCGATCTGCCAAGCTTCGTTGATGTCTTTAAGGTCACTGAAGAGTAAACGCTTTCATGGGAGTTAATTTCCATAATGACAGAATGTCGGGGGTTGTATTCCCGTCGGCATTGACCTCTCCGCCTTGCTGGGTTAAAGAGAAGATTGCTCCTGTACCACTTGATTATCCCCTTTTCTACGACAAGCCACCGTTGTTGGGATCTCGTGCGAGTGGAGTGATGCGCCTGCAGTCACCAGTTCTGGCTCAGATTGCGTTGTGGGATCCAGTTGGATCTGGGAACATTCTAACTGTTTCAGTGCAGCATAATGGCAGCCTCGTGCCATAGGCTGGTCCCCACATATTGTTCCTTCAGAGTTGTTAGCAGTGTACTTAACGCACTAGTGAAGGGTAGAGATTATCGCCTCCATTTAGTGGAGCCACAGTTCTCCCAAGATAAGGTTGTAGGTAGACGACGCGTCTACCACCATGAAGTTCAGGAACATGACCTTTCTGAGTTGTGTATCTCCTGCCACTACTGCTAACCTTTTCTTCCCGATTGGGAAACATTTCTCTCCGCCGAATCTAATCAGCGGGTAGTTTGAGGACGTCAGGTTTTCCAACTTGAGGTCCATACTGTGAAAAACGTTGTAGAACAAGACGTTGAGCGAGCTTCCTGTGTCTACCAGAGTTCTCTTTACCTCCCACATTGCAATGGAGACCGATATGTCAAGAGCGTCATTGTGCGGTGCTCGAACTCTTTCGAGGTCCTTGTCCATAAAGGTAAAGGTGGGAATGGGGTTTTGCCCCCTTGAGTAGCAAATGCGTCTGTCCTCATTTCCGCATCTCCAATAAAGTTCGCTTGCGAGACCTGTTTGACTGGTCTTCATTCGGTCCGACTCCATGAAAGACAGATTATGCCCGACGTCTCCTTATCGATTTCCTTGACGGACTCCCCGCGGTCCCTGGGTCGTTCTTGTCACTTTTCAGAGCCCAAGAATTCTTTTAGCTTGCCCATGCGGATCCAGTACTTGATCTCGCACCTTAGACTTTTGCAGTTGTTGGTATCATGATTGCCTTTCTTGTGGTACAAGCAATACTTGTTGTTGTCACATTTGGAGGGGTTTTCGCGCTACTTCGGGGGCTATTTCAGATCTTCCTAGTTTTTCATGGAATTTGGGACATCCGATAGGCTAGAATTATGGGGGTCACGGATCTGGATCCAACGTAGTTGAAAGCTTTCTCTGGCCTGGCCCGGCCAGGGTTCGATCTGTTGTCATTGCGCTTTCGCTTGCTCATTTCTTCATCCTCACACCTCCTTCCCTTTTTTTTGTCCTTAGGAACGGAGGGCTTCTTTTCACCTTCTGTTTTCCTTTTCACAGTTCTCAACTCCTCTAAGGTAATGTACTTCTAGGCATTCTTAAGCAGCTCCGTGATATCCAAAAAGGGTTCCAAGGTGAGACATTCATAAAGTTTTCCCTCCTTTAGGCATGCGGTAAAAGCCATCACGGTCGTGTCATACTCTCAGTGTGTCTCATTGGATCTCTGTTTCAGAGAGAGTATGTAGTGTGAACCTTTCCGGAGACGTTGATTTTCGTAAAAATGTGGCAGGAACTCCTTCGCCAACGTGTTGAATGAGTTGATCGAATTCGGCGGGAGGCTGTTGAACCATGTTAGTGTTGACTTCTTCAGGCTGGTAGGGAAGGTTCTGCACATTCACCGACTCGAATTCTTTTTTGAGTGCCATTACATGCTGGTAGTGGCGTAGGTGGTCGAATGGGTTAATGGTCCCGTCGTAGAAGTCGAGCTTTGGAGGCGTGAACTTTTTTGGAAGAGCTTCGTTCATGATACGGTCCATGAACGGTGGAACAGAGAAATGGTACAACACGTCTGGGTCGTGCGCTTATTTGCAGAGAGGGTTCTGAGGTCCGAGCCTTTTCTGCCCTGAGAGTCGGTTTTGAGTTAGCTGTGTCGCCTCCTCTAGTCCAATGAGAACTAGTGGAGGCTTGACTCTCCAGTGCTTGCTCTCTGTTGTTTTCTGGGGATGGAGGCCTGCGCTATTCCTGATCTTCATTAGCTGGTGGAGGGTTCTGTTGTATGAGAGCCTCCACTGCTTTGGCGATTTGCTGTATTTGAGACGATAATAAATCTATTATGGGGTTCGTTGTTGTTGCGGCTGGCACGGAGGTGTGAGTCAGTTGCCTGTGCATCACCGACACCACTGATAGCGGCGGTATAGCGCCGGTCTGAGCGTTTGACATGTCCCCATGTTCTCCGTTGTTGTGTGATCTAGTGGTCACCATATTTTTGTATGAGATATGATGCTAATGAAAGGTTAGGAACTTTGTCGTCCTCGCGAACGACGCCAAACTGATGAATTTGTTTTTCACTCCCTATTTTGACCTTGACCTACAAATCTGTTGACCTGCACAAGGAACGCACGTGAGCCACGGACCACCATTGTGGTGGCCGATGGCACCCCGATGCTAAAGTAACATAGGGATCTGAGGATGGTGTAATGTTGTAAATAGGAAATTTGTAGTGTACCTTAGCTTACCAACCTCATGTCTTATTTATAGTGTTGGAGTCCTGGTTCAACCAGGCCATCGATGGCATAGTTTAGGGAAGGAGATCTCCGTGGAGATCCTTATCTAATTAGGAGTCGTGCTGTGGAGGGAAGTTTCCATGTTAGCCTTGTGCTCCTAGATACGCGAGAGATAGTTTCCGTTCTAATAGTGGTCCATCGGTAGAGGTCTCCATATTTGACATATACTCTGGAATCTACTTCCTAGTTGGAAGAAAAAAGATGCCGTACTTACCCGTCCGAAGCTGATCCTTGAGATATTCGCTTTAACAGGGCTTACGGGTAATGAGGATAGTTGTGAGACACGTGGGTTGAGCAGATTGTAAGAATCTGAGTCCGTTTAGCGGACTACATTAGGCGGGCTTAAAACTGCTTGGGCCAGATCAGTGTTGGGCTAATGTTGGGGCCTGTTATTCTTCGAGATCATCATGACGCGTGTACAACGCAGAGTTGGGACCATTTTGGTGTATCATCAACATTTATACTCACATTAAACCAACTGATGCCATACTTGATGTGCTCATGGAATAAATTAATGCATGAACACGATAAAAGAGTAACCATGCTTCCTTGTGAAGCTCAAAACTAACAGACAACCCCTCCATTCCTAACTAACTACACTTTGAATTTACAATAATTTCAGTTGTGTTCCAAAGTATACATCACTAGCTTCGAAATCATCTATTATTTGCTTAAATTGGGTCTCAGTGGAGGGAGATCCATTCAACACAATCTAACACATAATTGCTGAAAATTCAAGATAGGATATAGTATGTTGGTCTGATTGAAACTGATGGTGAGACCTGAATATAGGAAATTATACTTTGAAATTAATATCAATGGAAAGCTCTATGTCTCTAGTTCCAACCCAACAAACCGTTTGTAATCTGAAGTTGTGTAAGCAGATCACACCAATTTTTGTACACAGTGTGCAAATCAGTATGAATTTGCATATACATTCATATAAACATCGAATCATCTATATAACTCTTCATACCATCAACCTAACTCTGTATGATTCTAAAAAAACATGATAACTCTAATTTTTATAACCTTAAACAACATCAAACCCTGATTTATCTGATCTTACACAATACCAAACCGAACCCATACCTTAAGAAAGTTTAAAGTTCAAAATTCAAGCATAATCAAGTACCTAATTGAGGATCCCTTCCAAACTCAGCCAAGTTTCTTCAAGAGGATCTGTTGTAAATCTTTTTCTTTGGGAGCTATTTGCTTGTAAAATCAAGAGGGTGAAGATAAGGGATTTAATGCCATGTGTTGCTTAAATAGCATGAGGTGGCAATCATATCCCATATTTATATTTTAGTCCTACAATTTCGTAAGACTTTCAGTAAGCACCTCAAGCTTTTCCAATATTTTCTAAGTGAGATGTTTGCCGAAATTTTATCGTATAAGTGTGTTCTCAATATGTTTTGTAAAAAAAGTAGATTTGTAATCAACCACTTAAACTCACACGCACACTTAGAATCTGACATGCTGCCAAAATAATTTACTCGTGCTTAAACTTGTGCTTTAAATGAGTTTGAGATATATAATAATGTATGAAATGCATGTTTTCAACATTCAAATCTCACAATGCTTCCCTCCAAATTAGAATTTCGTCCCTGAAATTTACTTGCCTGACTGAAATTAATGAGGATACTACTTTCTCATACTATCTTCACTTTCCCACGTTGCTTCTTCAATTGAATGACTACGCCACAATACCTTAACTAGTGAAATGGTTTTGTTACACAGTACTTACTCTATTTAATCTAAAATTTGTACCGGTTCTTAAACATACGAAAGATTTCTTTTCAATTCTATAGATTGTGATGTCAGCACAAGTGATGGATCTGGTATATACTTTCGAAGCATAAAAATATGGAAAACATCATGAAGCTGTGCCAAGCTCGGGGGTAGTGCCAATCGATAAGTTGTAAGACCCACACGTTCCGTTATCTCAAATGGTCCAATGTACCGATGACTTAGCTTCCTTTTCTTTCCGAGTCTCATCACTACTACAAATATTAGCTTAGGTAACGCCACTTAGATAGCGCTTTTTTAAAGAGCTATCCAAGTGGGCACTAGGATAGCGCTTATTTGTCTTTAAAAAAAAAAAATCAAAAAAAAAAAAAAAACACTACAATAGCGCTTTAAAAATTTTTTTTTCAGTTAAGCGCTATCTTAGTTATGTCTTAGATAGCGCTTTAAAAAACGCTATGAGAAAAGACGTTACCAAAGCTACCATAGCGCTTTTAAAGTGCTTGCATAGCGCTTACGAAGCGCTATGCTACTTACATTTAGGATAGCGCTTCGGAATATCACTACTAAAGCGCTTCGGAATATCACTACCAAAATTTTTTTTTTAAACGGTTCGGTTCCGATCCGTTTTGAACCGAATATATATACCCAACCCTAAATTAGTAAATTCCCTACTTACTTTAGTTTCTACTTTCTATTTCTAACCCTAACCCTAGGTCCTCACTCCTCAGTCTCTCTCACTCCTCACTGTGAAAACAAAGAGGCGAAGAGCAAGAGTTGTTTTTGTTTTGAGTCTTTGACAAACAAAAGAAGAGGCGCAGAGGCAAAGAGCAGTCGTAGGCCCGCAGAGCAGGCTGCATCTCGCGAGCAACCACGGGTACGGCCACGAAGACTCGAAGAGGTGAAGAGGCGAAGAGCAGCCGCAGAGCATAATCTCTCCACTTTCCCTCCCTCTCGACTGTTGTTGTTGAGATCAGAAAATGAAGAAGAGAGACGAGAGGAAGGAGAGATGATCAGAGTGAATGAGATGAACAAGAACAAGTTCAATCGATTTGCCATTTCAGAACTACACTAGGACGACCATTTAAATCGATTTGCCATTTCAGAACTACACAAGTTCAATCGATTTGCCATTTTGTCTTGTAGGGATGCTAACCTTCATTTTGTCGAGTCTCCTGCTCTTGCACCTCCAGAAGTTCAGATTGACTTGGCTGCTCAGCAACTGTATGTGATTCTATCATTTCTTTATTTATCCACCGGTTGCATATTGGGCATTATTTTTATGTTTTTGTAATTATATTGTCTCGTAGTAACTTGTTTTGACAATATCTGGTTGCCTTGGTTTGAAAATTTTCTTGGTTTCAAGTGTAACCTTGCTGGGTCACATTTCTGTATTTCCTAGGTGAATGATTAGTAGGACTAGGACTCATTTCTTATGATTCATTGGAGTTATTTTTTAGATAACATTTTCTCACAGCAGTCACGATTCAAATTATCCATATGGCTTTACACCCAATTCAATTGTTTGCGACATGTCTTTCACCCAACAGGATTCTTCTTGAAAAATTTTCAAAAAAACCCTATAAGAATGTTTTGGCATCATCCATTGATCAGTCTATTTAGTTATTTGAACTATATGGCATATTTTATAGATACTAGATATTTACTGACCTTGTCATTGTTCGTCTCTAATTGCAGGCACGAAGCAGAGCTTGTAGCTGCTGCTGCCCAACCTCTTCCTGATGACGATGATGATGCATTTGAGTAGAAATCGTAGATCCTCATGTTTGCATCTATGGTTAAAAAAAGAAAATTCTGCAGTTATCTTCCTGGTTGTAAGAGATGAAATTATTGCGGATGATGGGTGTGTTACAAACTGGTTTTAGTCCATGAATATATTGGTTAATGAAATGAGATTATTTGTTTCAAGGAACCGTTTGGAACCGTATTATTTACGCGCTATCTTAGCAGATAAACAAATCTAATTTAAAAAATTCATTTAAATTAAATAGCGCATAAAAAAGCGCTATGGTAGTTAATAAAAAAAAATCACCGAAATTAAAAAAAAATCAACAAAATTAAATAGCGCTATTCAAGCTAATTTTAAAAAAAAAATTAGCGCTTACATAGCGCTTTCTAAGGCGCTATTGAAGTTAATTAAAAAAAAATCAACGCTTAGATAGCGCTATCTAACGAAGCGCTATTCAAGTACGCGCCTTGCATAGCGCCTTTTTGAGCGCTATCTAAGCCTATTTTTAAGCGCTATGCAAGCCTATATTTGTAGTAGTGCATAACACCCTTTCATGGAGATATTGGTAAGAAAACTAAATCACCTTTATCAAATTCTAAGTCCCTTCTTCTATTATCAACATAACTCTTTTGTCTGCTCTGCGCTATCTTCAGTTTTTCTTGAATCATCCTGATCTTATCAGTAGTTGCTTGAACGATCTTTGGGCCTAACAATTTCCTTTCCCCAACTTCAATCCAACACACATTAGTTCTGCACTATCTACCATATAAAGCTTCATAGGGAGCCATATCGATACTAGCTTGATAGTTGTTATTATAAGAAAGTTCTATTAGTGGTAGGTGGACATCCAAACTGCCTTGAAATTCCAATACACATGCTCGTAACATATATTCAAGAGTTTGAATTGTATGTTCTGATTGCCCATCAGTCTGAGGATGAAATGCAGTACTGAATTTCAGAGAAGTTCGCTTGGCTTCTTGTAAGCTAGGCCAGAACTTAGACGTAAATCTTGGATCTCTATCTGAAACAATTGAAACAGGTACACCGTGCAATATAACAATCTCATCAACATAGTTTTGTGCCAATTTACTAAGATTGAAAGTAGTTTGTGCTGGAATGAAATGAGTTGACTTAGTAAGTTTGTCAACTATCACACAAATAGAATCACGTCCCGTTTGACTGTGAGGTAAACTAGTTACAAAATCCATTGCAACATGTTCCCATTTCCATTCAGGAATAGGTAGAGGTTGTAGTAAACCTGCATGGCATTGATGCTTGGCCTTAACTTGCTGGCATATCAAACATTTTGACAAAAATTCGGCTAATTCTATTTTTATTCCCATTCACCAATAGTGCTCACGTAAATCACAATACATCTTGGTACTACCTGGGTGCATAGCTTAAGCTGAACTATGAGCTTTCTCCAAAATATTTCTTTTCAAATTATCATCATTCGAAACACATAACCGAGTCTCAAACATTAGTATACCGTCCTTTTTAACAATAAAATATGATTGGAAGCCATTTTTCACTTCATCCTTGATCTTAAGTAGTTGTGGATCAGAACTCTGAGCCTTTTGAATTTTCTCAACTAGCATTGGCCTCAAAGTAAGTGTAGCCAATAAAGCTATGTCATTTTCCACTGCCAGATCAACTCTCAGAGATCTCAAAGAATCAAATAGGTTCATTTGAATAGCTCGGATGTGTGCTAAACTTCCCGACAACTTTCTACTCAAAGCATCAGCTACTATATTAGTTTTTCATGGATGATAGTGAATTGCACAATCATAGTCTTCAATCAACTCCATACATTTTCGCTATCTCAAATTCAATTATTTCTGTGTGAATATATATTTCAAACTCTTAAGATCAGTATACATTTCAAACGTCTCACCATAAAGATAATGTCTCCATATCTTCAATGCAAAGATAATAGCAGTCAACTCAAGATCATGTGTAGGATAATTTCGCTTATGAGTTTTCAATAGTCTGAATGCATAAGCGATAACTCTCCCATGTTGCATCAATACACATCCTAAACCATGAAGAGATGCATCACTATAAACCACGAAACTTCCATGTCCAAAAGGAATGGCTAACACGGGTGCTGAGACCAATCTGCTATTTAATTCTTTGAAACTTTGTTCACACTCATCTGTCCATTCAAACCTTACCCCTTTCCTGGTTAGCTATGTCAAAGGCATAGCAACAAAAGAAAAACCTTGGACAAAACGACGATAATACTCAGCTAGATCCAAGAAGCTTCGAATTTCAGTAACATTAGTTGGCCTCTCCCATTTCACAACAGCTTCAATCTTCTTAGGGTAAACAAAAATGCCATCTCCTGAAATTACATGTCCCAAGAATACAACTCTATCTAGCCAAAATTCAGACTTACTTAGCTTACCATATAATTGCTCTTTTCTCAAAGTCAGCAATATAGTGGACAAATGTTCCTTATGTTGCTCTTCACCTTGTAAATAAATTAAAATATCATCAACAAACACTATCACAAAGGAATCAAGATAAGCTTGAAATATTCGATTAATCAAGTCCATGAAAGCTGACGGAGCATTGGTTAGACCAAAAGGCATTACCAAGAACTCATAAGGGCCATATCTCGTACGAAAAACAGTCTTAGGAACATCAATATCTTTAACTTTCAACTGATGGTATTCAAATCTAAGATCAATATTTGAGAACACTTTGGCTCTTTGTAACTGGTCAAACAATCATCGATACGAGGTGAGGGATACTTGTTTCTAACAGTCACCCTATTGAGTTGTCGATAATCAATACATAACTTCATAGTGCCATCTTTCTTCTTTACAAGTAGTACTGAAACTCCTCATGGTGAAACACTAGGCTTGATAAATCCTTTATCAAGCAAGTCTTGTAGTTGAAATTTTTTATTCATTTAATTCCAGAGGAGCCATCTGATAAGGTGCCATTGAAATAGGTTGTGTACTCGAAACCAATTCAATAGTAAACTCAATATCTCTTTCTACTGATAAACCAAACAACTCATCTGGAAACACATTAGGAAATTCACATACAACAAGTATCTCTGCCAACTGCACACCCTTAGTCTTAGTGTCTACAATATGTGCTAAGTAGCCCTGACATCCATTCCTCAATAATTTTCATGCTTTCATAGCAGAAATAAGACAACTTGGAGTAATATTGCGTTCCCTACTGAAACTAAATGGTGATTCCCCTGGTATTTGAAACATGACATCCTTGCAAAAACAATTAATCTGCATGATAGGAAGACAACCAATCCACCCAGAATCACATCAAAATCATGTATATCTAAAGGCAATAAATCAATTGATAATTCATTGTCTCCCACTTTGAGAATACAATTTTTATAAACGATATGAGTCGCCACTACCTCACCAACATGAGTAGATATGAACATAACATGATTTAATGGAATAGGGATTTGATATATATGCATGTGTAGAACCAAGATCTATGAGAACATGCGCATCTCTACCCATAATAGAGTGCATACCTGTTACTACCTCTGGAGTAGCTTGGGCATCCTGTTGTGTCATCACAAAAACTCTACCCTGAGTTGTTGTTCTAGATGAGGAATCAATACCTCTACCTCGAGAAGTACTAGTCATACTACTTCCTCCAATAGGTGCACTTCCAACTGATGATGTTGGAGCTTTATTTTTTTAACATGTCCATTTTAAGCGACCTTGTTGTCCACAAGTGAAACACTTACGGTTATCTGTCCTTAGTTGTGTGCAATGTCTAGCATAATGCCCTTTCTGATTACAGTTGTAACAAACCACATCTTCAACGCGAATATTAGTAAAACCTCTCCCTTGATATTCCAGCTGTTGTTGTTCCAAAAAGTTTCTTTTCTGACTAGAAGAACCATGCCCTTTATCTGTTGAAGGTCTCACCTAATGTGGAGTAGACATTCCATTTGATTGGGAATCCTGCTCTCTCCCACTTGAAAATTTAGAAGTCGTTGACTGTGAAGTATCAGAACGTGTCTTCTTAAATTGTTCCCTCATTCCAGCCGCTTCTTGCACATCCATTTAAGCTTACCTTCACCTTATCAATCAACTATGCAAACTTGTCACACTGGAACATAGAAATTCGTTGTCTAATAGCAATATTTAGCCCCATCTTGAACTCCTCAAATTTACTTTGCTCCATGTCTAATAACTTAGGTGCAAAACGAGATAGAGCATGGAACTTTGCTTCATATTCCGAAACATACATTTTTTTCTTGTCTCAATAATACAAATTCCTTGTGCTTTTCACGTTGATATGAAACAGAAAAATATTTCTGGTTAAAAACTGTAAGAAATTGTACCCATGTTACCGTAGGAGGAATTAATGAAGCCAAGGCATCATCTGGTGGAATAGTTAATGATCTCTCAGTGGACTCCCACCAAGTGCCTCACTAGTAAACATAAAAGTAGCCAACTTCACTTTTTGTTCCTCTCTCACCTCCATGACAACAAATATTTGTTTAATCCTTTTTAGCCAATCCTCGCCTCCTCCTGTAAATTTAGGTGGATCCATCTTTTTAAAATTTTCAATCAACACACCCACCTCAGTAGGTGAGACTACTGGGATTGGGGCTCTAGGTGGTGCTACAGTTGCAAATGGTTGGGTATTCTGCAACTCAAAAATCTAGCCCGATTCTTTGCCAAGCTTGTTAGTGCATCCTCCAACTACCTAATTCGATCATCATTTGGTTCTTCAGGAACTTGTTCTCCTTCCATATTAGGAATAAATGATGCTTCATCTTCTATACGCTCAATTCAATCTATTGAGAACCTCTGTCATATAAAATTTGGTAAAACAAATATGCAACTCCATGCAAAACCTGATATCTATACTAATAGACTCATAAATACTCTAAGGTCCACTTGTACACCTTGACTCGACCAGTCTACATAATCTAACACTCTAGCTCTGATACCAAAACTGTCACACCTCATTACAGGTGGTCGAGTGGGACCCGCCTACAGAATGTGACGTGATAGCAACAACAAAACTTCAATCAATATGACTTGAAAGTAACATCTAGAAAATGAAATTACACTATTTATTAAGATTCAACACTTGCTCAAACAACATCAATTTTGATAAAATAAAATAAATAAATAAACAAAAACAACAAAGGGAAAATTTCCTTAATTTGCAACTCACAACATTTACACAAAATATACAAGCCGCTGATACAAATTAAGGAAACATAAAACACAAAACTCAACCCCTCTAAAAGACTCTAGCTGTATAGTGGACCACCTCTAGCTTAAGACCTGAAAATGAAATCATGAGATAGGTGAGCTATCCACAAGCTCAGTGAGTATTAAAAGTCATACAAGATAAAATGATTAACACAATTTATAATTCAAGTTTCAATGCTACAAACATACACATACTAATCACCATTCTACTTTTAACGCCTGGAATGTAACACGATAATATAACATCTACCATTCCACTTTTAACGTCTGGAATGTGAGATGATAATATAATAAATAACAATTCCCCTTTTAGCGTATAGAATGTGAGACAATAACATAACAAATAACCATTCAACTTTTAACGTCTGAAATGTGAGATGACAACATAACAATTTGTTCCACAACAAATAAATGAATATTCACATTAAACCAACTGATGCCTTACTCGATGTGCACTCTACTCTCTAAGTATTTGAGATGTAATCGGAGCCTTCTCTGAACCTAAATGAAATGACATAGGCTCAAGCTCAACATGAATCACACATTTACTTTGAGAATATGTAAAACACATGCTCATGGAATAAATGAACGCACGAACATGATAAAAGAGTAACCATGTTTCTTGTAAAGCTCAAAACTCATAGACAACTCCTCCCTTCTTAACATAACTTGAATCGTGGGTTCTAACCACCTCTCATTCTATATACTATATCTGATACTACACTTTGAATTTCACAATAATTTTAGTTATGTTTCAAAGTAGACATCATTGGCTTCAAAATCATATATTATAAGCTTAAATTGGGTCCCTGTGGAGGGAGATCCATTCACCACAATCCAATACAGATTTGCTGAAAATTTAGGACAGGACACAGTATGTAGGTCTGATTGAAACTAATGGTGAGACTTGAATATAGGGAATTAGACTTCAAAATTTATATCCATGGAAATCTCTATGTCTCTAGTTTCCAACCAAACAAATTGTTCCTAATTCGAAGTTGTGTACAACAGATCACACCAATGTTCGTACGCATTGTGAAAATTAGTCGAAATTTGCATATACATTTGATGATACACCAAAATAGTTCCTCTTCTACACCGTACACGTGTCATGATGATCTTGAGAAATAATAGGCCCAAGCATCAGCTTGATAATGATCCGACCCAAGTGGTTCCAAGCCCGCACAATGCAGTCTGCCAGACGAACCCAAAATCATTAAAGCTTACTAAGCCCACACGTCTCACAACTATCCTCAATACCTGTAAGCCCTGCTAAGACAAGTATCTCGATGATCAGCTTTTGACAAGCAAGACAACAACACTTTGCTTCCAACTAGGAAGCAAATACCAGAGTATATGTCACACATGGAGACTTTTATCTATGGACTACTCTTTGGATCACACCTGCATATCACATTCGTACGATGCACTCCGCTCTCGGATGCAGGCTCACACACCCGTAACAGGCAAAGCCCCGACCTAATCAGGCAAGCTTAGTCAGCTTCGATTGATGACGACTGCTTCTGGTTCATCCCGACACCTAATTCGCCCAGCGCAGATGTCGATGGTTTCAAACCAGCTTTATTATGCTTGGTGATGACGACTAGCCAGGGACCGCTGGCCCCTTCGCGGACAACGGTCGCCGAACCCGATCAGATAAGCCTAGCTAGTGATGACTGACAACTACAACTTATGATCAAAGCCCATACTTGTAGCCTCCACTGCGCAGGTGTAGATGGTTTGAAAGGTGGGAGCCTAGTCAGTCCTGACTGATGTCAACAATTTGCCACGGGACCACTGCTCATTTACAGACCATGGTCGCCGAATTACCAACCCCACACTTGTAGCTCGCTCTGCGAGGGTGTAGATAGTTTGGAAGGTGGGAGCCTAGTCAGTCCCGAACTGATTTTGACAGCTTGCCACGAGACCACTGTTCTTCTACAAACCATGGTCACCGAAAACCCCCAAACTTGTAGCTCGATGCTCACGGGTGTAGATAATTTGGAAGGTGGGTGCCAAGTCAGTACTGAACTGATTTCGACGGCCTATCACAGAATCACTGCTCTTTTACAGACCATGGTCACCAAATCCCCTCATCCCAAACTTGTAGCCTACTCCGTGCGGCTGTAGATGGTTTGGAAGGTGGGAGCCTAGTCAGTCCCGAACTGATGTCGACTGCTCGCCACGTGATCATCGCTCTTCAATAGACCATGATCGCCGAATTTCCACATCCCAAACCTGTAATCCGCTCCACACGAATATAGATGGTTCGGAAGGTGGGAGCCCAATTAGCCCCGACTGATGTCAACGGCTCACCACACGACCACTGCTCCCTTTCAATAATTCACAACTCAAGCAGCGTCTACACGCTCGCACAGGCTGACATTCCATTATCAATAACGACCACTCGTGCTGACCTAAAAAGCAATGCCTGGTACGCGGACAAACGCTACATGGAGTGTCAGCCTGAGCTTATGGGACCTGACTTGGGACAAGCATTCTAGTTCTCGGACAACGCATGTGCTCGGCCACTACAGTTTACTCGTGCCAGCAACCGAAACCGACAGTTAGATACGCAAATTAAATCCCCAATGACTTACCTTAAGGATGAGCTACATCCTGGGAAGCGTATCCCACTGTTAAAACATTTGAATAACACCCACTATTGGGTGTAACTAAGCGATAGTGAATATGAAACCTCATAAAAGAATAGGTCAGAATCACCCGCGACATAAATGGCCAAACTCTCAACAACAGACATACCACTTGGCTTCCTACTGACCAAACCAGACCTGTGTCAAATTAAAACGACAAGGCAAAATGGAAAGCACGAGACAGGGAGACCGGACACAATACGGCATAAGTGTACTAAAAATAAACATGTTTTCATTCACAGTTAAAACAAAATAGTACAATTGCACAAAGTATACTCCTCATCAGGAAGAGGTACAGAAACAGGAGAACTAAGCTTAACAGAGGAAGGAGAAGGAGTTGCGTCCGCACGCGCCTCAGCTTGAGCGTCATGATCCAGATCGACCTTTTCTTCTGATGATGCAGAGATCCACTACTAAATCTGTGTATGAAATCTTCTTATAATACGCAAGGTCCCATTCCGGATGTTCTTCCTTCAACAACGCCAATAGCTCTACCATGCACGACCCAACAAATTTACACTTGCCCTATGCCTTGAGAAGCTCTTCCTTACGCACTTTCGCTTCAGCAAGTTCGCCCTTCAACACCTCTAGCTTGCCAGTCAGCGAATCAACCTGAGACTGTTCCATAGCCAGACTATTCTTAACAGCACCGAGCTCATGTTGCTCCAGTTGAAGTTGCTTCAGCCTTCCTCACTACTCGAGCATTGAATTCCACGTCGGCCTCTAACTGCTGCATCTGGGAAACCCATTCAATCTCCTTCATGGCTTTCTCCCCAACAAAAGATCACAACTCGGAATGCGTCTTAGCCACAGATTCCTGTGCAACCTCTAGATCATGGTGGATCAGATCCAACTCTTGCTTGAATCTGTCCCTTGCAGACACCGCCTTTGCCAAATCAGACTCAGGGGCCTTCAGACGAACCTTCTAAGTCTCAGCAACAACCGCTGATAGCTCCAATCCCCTCTCCTCAATTTGCTTCCTCATTAGCTCAACTTCAAAAAGCACATCAGACTACAACTTATGCATATTCGAGAAAACGCACTCCATGGTGTACAACCTCTCACGAGCCACCTCAACCTCCGTCCCAACAATGATCACCTGGCTCAAATGAGACATCCCCAGCATAAGGTGCTTCAAACTCTTATCCATATGCCATTCCAGCGTATCCTCCTTGGGCTTCGGAGCGTGATCCATTAGCCAGTTGTAGCGCCTGCTTTTATGCTTCCTTGAAGCATAGTCCACGTCAACTTCCTGGTGCCAAGCCCGATTGCTTATCTTTACTACGTCTGGAGCAAACAAACTTATCCGCGCATCTGGATGGAGTGCTCTTAGATGCTAAATTACGCGAGCACCACCCTTCGTAGTCGCCACTGCACCCAGGTCTTCCTTTGCGGCCTTCCCTTTGTTGCCAGCAGTCGCCCCTTTATTGCAAGACGGCTCAGCGAAACCCGAAGGAAGATATGGAAGTGGATTGTCCAACGGACCCTCCATCACCCTGATATACAACCTGGAACAAGATGGGGAACAATGCGAACTACAAGAAGGATGGCCCCCATCAACGCGACCACTGTCAAATGATCTATCAGTTGAGCGATTGGACTCTGGGACCTCAGGCAAATTCTCATAAAAAACCTTCAGTATAACAGTTCTGGAATGGTCAACATCATTAGAAGCCGCCACAACAACCATTATCAGCTTCTCGCTCAAAGCTTCAGCTTGCTCGACATTCAAATTCAACGTAACTTCAACCACTGCTAATTGCAAATGATCCCTCTCCCAGCCGGATACATCAGCCTCCACCCTGGCAGGCTGACTAGGTTCATGCTCAAAAGACCGTTTGGGAGCCGACTCAATCCTAGTACGGGACATCTTCGAACTTATAAAGGAGGCAAATGTCTCAGAAATCCCTTCCACGTCAAATGAAGTAAGAGCCTTAACCTTGAAAGCCTTCATATTTTTGGAAGGGGATCCACCTTCGGACTTAACCTTCGGCGTTCGGTAAAAAGTGAGGACTACATGCCAGTTGGCCCACAAACCATTGCGACTGAAGTTAGCAGGACATATGCAATGATCAACATACAATCAGCACAACGAAATCAAAGATGAAGTACTTCGAGTCTAAAGGAGCCAAGAAGCAATATTTCTACCAGAACTTGAAGTCAACTGGAAACTTCCCGAAGTATGTCAGCGATGTCATTTTACAAATGGCATGATCATTCAACCGATGAGAAGTCAACAATTGGATCACCCACGGAGTCATGCGGACGCCAACATCCTTTACTATGATCAAAATAAGAAGGATGATCATGTACTCATTGGGTACCAACTGCACAGGAGGGATTTCAAGAAGCCCCAAATCTCATCAAGAACAGGAAAACAGACTCTAGTTTGGATAATTCCACACTGCAAATAAACGAACCCTTTCGGAGGGAACATTGGTGTCTGATCATCTTTCAGAGCATATAATGGCAGTTCCTCAGGGACCCCGAACATCTTTTGGATTTCATCAAGGCCCGACTTAGAAATTGACTTATCTTCGAAAAACTCAAGGCCCCTAGCCAAAATTTCATTATCAAGATGGTTTTGGTGAGCCATGAACATGTTTTTGATAAAAAAAAATGAACATATCAGAATCTTTAAAAGTAAAGAAATGGAAGAGTCAATCTCCGCAGAAAGGATGATCTAAATAAGGATTGGTTTCCTGCATCTTCTCCACTGAACTGACGCACACTTAATTAATGAAGCGCGCGGCTTAAGCAATGATTCAGATTCGATCATCATGAACGGTGTATCTTTTCAAGAAGTGACTTAGTGAACTGATGCAATGGCCCACTAACTCGAGGGGAGTAGTTGATGATACACCAAAACGGTCCCACTTGTACACCGTACACGTGTCATGACGATCTCAAGAAATAATAGGCCCAAGCGTCAGCCTGACACTAATCTGGCCTAAGCGGTTCCAAACTCGCACAATGCAGTTTGCCAGACGGACCTGAAATCATTACAGTCTACTAAGCCCATGCGTCTCACAGATATCCTCAATACATGTAAGCCCTGCTAAAACAAATATCTTGAGGATCAGCTTCGAGCAGGCAAGAAAACATCACTTTGCTTCCAACTAAGAAGCAAATAATAGAGTATATGTCACATATGGGGACTTCTATCTATGGACTACTCTTTGAATGAAAACTATTTCTCGCGTTCTAGGAGCACAAGGCTAATAGGGAAACTCTCCTTTATAGCACAACTCCTAATTAGAGAAGGATCTCCACGAATATCTTCTTCCCTAAACTATGCCAACGATGGTCTGGTCGAACTATGACTCCAGCACTATAAATAAGACATGAGGTTGGTAAGCTAAGGTATGCTACAAATTCTCTGTTTACAACATTACGCCTTCCTCAGATCCCTATCCGACTTTAGCATCGGAGTACTATCGGCCACCACAACGGTGGTCAGTGGCTTACGTGCATTCCTTGTGCAGGTCAGCAAGTTTACAGGTCAAGGTCAAAGTAGGGAGCGAAAATCGACTACATCAATATCCATATAAACATCAAATCATCTATACAACTTTCCATACCATCAACCTAACTCAATGTGATTCTAAACAACATGATAACCCTAATTTCCCTGACCTTAAACAACATCAAACCCTGATTTACTTGATCTCACACAACATCAAACCTAACCCATACCATAAATAAAGCTTAGAGTTCAAAATTCAAAATTCAAACATAAACAATTACCTAATTGAGGATCCCTTCCAAACTCAGCCAATTTTTTCAAGATAATCTGTTGTAAATCTTTTTCTTTGGGAGTTCATTGCTTGTAAAATCAAGAGGGTGAAGGTAAGGGACTGATTGCCATGTGTTGCTTAAATAGCATGAGGTGGCGATCATATCCCATATTTATGTTTTAGTCCTACAATTTTGTAACACTTTCACTAAGCACTTCAAGCTTTTCCAATATTTTTGAAGTGAGCTACTTGAGGAAATTTTCTCGTATAAGTGTGTTCTCAACATGTTTTGTAAAAAAAATTGACTCGTAATCAATCAATTAAACTCGCAAGCACACTTAGAACCCGACATGCTACCAAAATAATATAATCGTGCTCAAACTTGTGCTCTAAATGAGTTTGAGATATATAACAATGTATGAAATGCATGTTTTCAAGATTCAAATCTCATAGATAAACCCTCCTTCCCAATATCGAAATTGAAACCATTTCCATAGCTATAAAGTCAATGGCGTAAAGGCCTTTTAACTATAAAGTCAGTGGCGTAAAAGACTTTCAATTTGGTGCATTTCCGAGCTATTGTTATGTCAAAGGAGAGGATGGAGCTTCTTTAGTCCTTGACCGACAAGAAAGTGAATAAATATTGTTTCGGCTTCTGAGTATTGCTCTGTGTGTTGTCTTTCCTGGATCAGATTGAACAAAAAAAGTATCCCAAGACTGGAGAAAACGATTCCAAATTACCAAGGGTATTGATCAATTAATTATTTATCTTCACAGGGATTCTAGATTAAGATTTATTAACAGAGATCTAAAAACGATCAACATATTGTCTTATCAAGATCTCAATCCTAAAATTTAAGACTTTGGAATGGTCAGGATATTTGAAGGCAACGACCATCAAGTAAATACTAGGTGGGTTGTTGAAATAGAGATCTAAAAGCGATCAACATATCGTTGTATCGAGATCTCAATCCTAAAATTTTAGACTTTGGAATAACCAGGATATTTGAAGGCTACGACTTTTAGGCAAATACTAGATGGGTTGTTAGAATATAGTGGGTATATGTTGATATTGCCATTTCATTTCATGCTAGGGATAGATGGAATTGTTGCTAGAATTAACACATCAAAAAGGCTTGACTGACCAATTAGTCAATAACTATTTTATTTACTCGCACACCCAGCGTGAAAGATCAAATAATAAAACGACATTTTTGATGTTTCATGAAATGCCTATTGAGTTGAAGCAATTAGATACATGAAAATTTGTATGAATGAGGTTTGTTATTTTCTTTTCGCATATCTATTTGTTCCCTGTTTATTTTTTGTCTTAGAAAATAATTTGGATGCAATTAATTGCAATATTACGATGAATGGCTTTGTTGTTGCTGGCATGTCTTAAATATCTCCTCGTTAATGTTTTAATTACTATTTTTTTGGCTAATTCCATAAACAAGGATTTGTCAAATGCCACTCTTACCATTGGGAGATGAATTTTCTTTTGCTTCACCTTCGATGCAATTGGTCTTTCTAAGGTAAATAAAAATATAACACGAGTGTTTGTTTGTTCGATTTCTTTTTTTTGTTGTTTCGTGTATGGTAATAAAAGGGGTGTACTTGCAAGTTTTGTTACCTTTCTCATTTAGTACGCATTGTCTCGCTTTGGAACTCTATCCTTGACATACAACTATATCTGACTCACAAAGTACAAGCCCTGAGGGGTAAGCTATTAATAGTATTTTATTTTCCATCACTACATATTGTATTAACAAGTAAATTCCGGTGTGCGACATATACCTCCTTCATAACATTTACATTTTTTTATTAATAATTATATCATTACTTATTAATTATATGTTGTATATTATTATTTGGATATTATGAACACTTTTCAACCAAAATCATTTTTTAAATTATATATTATTTCATTTAATTGCAATACAGTTTTCCTTCCCTTTCTCATTTGATACACATTTGAAAGATGACAAAATCTTATTCACATAGACCAAAACGAATTACAATGTTCGAAGAACAACGTGATCGCTATAAATCACTTCAGAGATAAAGACGCGAAGAACAATTAAGTCGCTTGTCTACAGAAGAATGATCTTTGCAACGGGAGCATAATAGATATTATCAAAGACAACGGCGAAAAAACGTGAATGAAGAACAACGATTTTTTCAAAGAGTGTGTAATCGTGTACGTCAAAGAGAAAGACGGAATGAACGATTAAGTCGCACGACTAGAGAGGAAAGAACTTTGCAGCGGGACAAGATCAAAATTATCAAAAGCAACAGATGTAGATATGAGTGAAGACAACATAAGGCAAACGCCACTGAATAGGAAATAACACATGAACAACCTAGAAGTGAAGAACAAAATTTGCAATAACATACCATATGTAAGATATAGATTTACATTACGTTTGTTGTGTACATTATTTGTCGTATTTTAAGTAACAATTGAATTATATATCTTCACGTGCAGCCCCTGCTGAACGGAATAGATATCTCATGGTCATAGTTAACCATGTCCACCATGAAATTAGTCGGATGAGTGGACGTAATTTAAACACCAGATTGAATATAAGTGGGAACAATCTAGAAGTCTACATCAGTAAAAAAAAAAAAAAAAAAAAGTAAATACATACTGTAATCATTTTATCTATTACATGTTTTATACATATGGAAAATCACGAAATCATCATTTTTTTGTGTAAGGGTTGAAATACGTAGCTAGAACTAGAAGATCTACAACTACTCATGTGAATAGTCATGATAATTATATTGACGATGAAGACAATGATCTACACACAGTACAACCCAAAGGTATTCAATGTTTACCATCTTATCAATTCATCAATCACAACTTCCATACAAACAAATATCATCATTTAAATGATATAACAGTTGACTACAATGGAACAAACTTTGTTGACCAAGTTTCAAGTACATCAAGAACGTCAAAAACTTAGTTCATACCATAATTGTGCAAGAGACTGCAATGATTTGCCAGGCTTACCATAACTTTGTTGATTGCTAGGCAAAATTATTTCCATATGAGTCAATGAATAAATGTTGTTGCAATGGAAAAGTAAATCTGCAACTCTTAACTCCACTGGAATAATTGATGCACTTATACCCCACACAATCATGTGAAGGGGTCAATTTTAGACAAAACATTCAATCGTACAATCATGTTTTCTCTTTCGCATTAATGGGAGTACATGTGGATGAAATCTACCTAGTCATCGATTGAGATATCTACAAATGTATGTCCACGAGATAGACCACGAAATCGAGAACCGTATGGCTGAAAGTGAATTTCTTGATCCACAAGTAATTACAATTCTTAAAAGAGTTTTGGATACTCATAATCCTTTTTTTTCAAGTGTTAAAACATTTTTTTCAACGGACATCAAATTACAGATAAAAAGAACTTCCCCCTAATCGTTGTCAGTATAGTTTGTCAAGCTCTTCCCAAGTAGTTGTTGTCTTAATTGGTGGTGAGAACCCAACAGATAGAACTGAAAGAGACATTATACTTGAAACAAGAAAAATAGACCTATTCAATTTGCCAGACACTGCTGGATTTTATGAACCTCTGCATTATCCCCTTTTCCATCCATATGGTGGGATTTGAATGTATTCAACAGTGATGCTTAAAGAATAAGTTTTCAGGCTTTCTACTGCTACCTGCTTCAGGTATCATGTACTTTGTTTTTATATTTGTACATCCAATCTTTCAAAGTATGTATTATTTTCATATTTTCATTTTCAAAACATAATAAAAATTATTTATTAGATTCGAGACAACTATGACTCTTTACATTCTTCGTAGTGGTCAACTTCTTCAACAATATATAGTTGATAATTATGTCAAATTCTCAACTCAAAAATTAAGATATATATGTAACCACCAACATACCATCAGAGAAGAATTATACCAGGGTTTGTAAGATTCAATTGAATCTAGTGAAACTAGAGCATGTATATAAATATATAAACGCCTCCGCTTGTATATATTGTTTTTTACTTAATTGTTCCATTTTTATCATAAATAGATACATTACAATTTTTTTCAATTGTTTAGGTCACATCGTTCAGAAAATCATTTTTCCATCATCTTATATAAGAAGTCCACAAGATATGCATGAAAGATACTATGATTTAATGGTTATAGTTCAAAAGTTTGGATAACCAGATATTTTTATTACAGTGACATGTAATCCAAATTGGGAAGAGATTAGAAACCAATTGTTACCTAGACAACTTCCTCAAGATCGACCTAATATTACACAAGGGATTTTCATGCAAAATGTGAAGAATTAATATATATATATATATATATATATACACAGAAGGGGTTTTAGTGGTTGTGCATGTCCATGTTACCAAACTCCAACATGCTCATATTCTCATAATACTTAGTGATGATGATCAACTGAGAAGCCCTGAAGATGATAAAATAGTTCATGCCAAAATCTCATATCCAAATGTGGAACCTGAGTTATACAATGTTGTGGTTAGACATATGATTCATGGACCATGTGGTGCGTTAAAATCAAGATCCGTGTATATGAAAATGGTTCATGTAAAAAACGATATCCAAAACAGTTTGCACCTTTTACTCTTCAAGGAGTGACTCATATCCAATATATAGAAGACATGGAGACAGTCAAACTGTTGTTCTTATAAACGGTCTTCAAGTTGACAATCGTTGGGTTGTCCCATAATCCTTGGCTACTAAGAAGTATGATTGTTATATCAATGTAGAAATTGGTTATGCTATCAAAAATGTCAAATACCTCTACAAATATGTATATAAGGGTGTTTATCGAATTTCTATGCAAGTAATGTTGCAACATGAGCATGATGAAATCAAACAATATGTTGATGCACATTGGGTGTGTCCATAAGAAGGAATTTGGAGAATGTTAAAGTTTACGCAAAATAAAACATATCCAGTTGTATGTTCTTTATAGACACATCTTGCAAATATGCACAAAATTTTTTTAATGAGAACCAAAATCTAGATGCTTTGCTACGTGATGAAAGGACCTCTCGCATTATGTTCACTGACTTTTTTTTTTTATAACAAACAACACTGGTGAATATGCAAGGCAACTTCTTTATCGAGAATTTTCTAAACATCATAAATGGGAGAAATCGAGAAAACAACGGCAAAGAAAAAATACCATATTAAAGTCATTGGCAAAATACATACGGTTTCACCTTCCCATCCTGAAAAGTACTCTTTACGTATCCTATTAAACCATGTTAAAAGTCCAATATCATTTCAGTACTTGTTCACAGTCAATTCCATAATATTAACATCGTTCATGCAAGGTGCTGAGCAACGAGAGTTACTAGAAACAGATGGTGCAATACGTGACTGTTTATTAAAAGCATTTACGATCAGTGGCAGACCCATGATTTTAGTCGGGAGGGCGAGCAAAATGACAAACAACTATTAGTTAATAATAGTAGTTATCAAGGGCGGAACCAGATTTTTTTTTTTCAATCCGAGCTAGTAACTAATTAAACAATACAACTATCAAAAGTACATTACATATACCAAATTGAATCTACTGTAGTCCAATTTTAAGCCAAAATAAGGTCACAATATCAATAACTTTAGCAAAGAATGAGAGTAATAACTAAAACATATTACTAAAATCACAAAATAATTAGGATAAGTATCTAGTTGAAGCTTAAAAAATCTAAAATTTGCGAACATGATAAGATCCTAATAAAATTTCATAGAAAAAAATGGTTTATATGAGCCTCAAATTTTGTATTATATAGTTATTTTTAGATATTAATTACAAATATTTTTTTGGAGGTTTTTTACCACTTCTGAGCAAACAATTCATTTTTTTAATGTTTGCAATTACATATAAAATTGCACTAAACAAAAAAAAAGTAGGGCATACGCTCCAAGATTACCAAAAATAAGTTTTATTAAACAAAATATTTTTTATGTTTGCAATTATTAATAAAGTTGCATTGAAAAAAAAAATTCTTATGCTCCAAGAGTATCGAACTCAGGTTGTTTACTAAAAATATTAAACTTTCAACTACTACACCAACGAAAACATAAAAATAGTTAAATGAACAATTGTCATATTGCATTATAAATTATATAATTATTATTTTAAGGATAAGTATTTATTAAAAATATTGTGAAACTTGAGGCGGGGCATCTGCCCCCCTCGCTCCTTAGTAGGCCCGCCATTGTCTACGATACACATGTCTTCAGCCTTGAGAAATGATTTCTTACAATATTGGTGTATTACAATCCTTTCGTGAGTTATGAAATGCGTTTTACAAATTCATGATAGACGATTATGCATCCACAAGTTCCTCAAATCAAGCAATGATAAACTGCCTACTTATGGACGTCAACTATTTATTGGTTCAACATAACAAAATCATATGTTAATATGACTTGCCGCAATTGAGTCAGGATTTCCACATATCAAGGTTGATAGCATGAGAACATCAAACAATTATTCCTCCTGAAGACTTATAATCAATAGACAATTGAACAATGACCAGAAATACGCTTTTGATAAAATAATTGATTTTGTCATGCGAAATGAGTGTTCAATATGCTTCATTGATGGTCTTGGAGGCACTGGAAAAATATTTCTTTATCGTGCAATCTTGGCTTACTTAAGAAGTAATGTTCACATCGCAATTGCTACATCAAGGATTGTTGCAACAATTATACCTGGTGGCCGTACAACTCGTTCAAGATTTAAAATTCATGCACCCCTTCTTGCATCTTCAATATGTAAGATAAGAAAACAATTTGATATAGCCAAATTACTTCATCAAATGAGTATCATTATTTGGGATGAGGCCACATTAACACATCGATATGTGTTTGAGTCATCAGTTAGAACACTCAGAGATATAACTGATGTCGATGAATTATTTGGTGGAAAAATAGTTGTTTTGGGTGGCAATTTTTGTCAAGTACTCCCAGTCGTTTCACATGGTTCAAGAACATATACAATCATGTTTGCATCTCAAACTCTTAGATTTGGGAAAATGTGAATATCATTCGACTCAAATAAAACATGCGAGCAAGAGAAAACCCACAATTATGAGATTTATTGCTAAGCATAGGGGATGGAATTGAACCAAGCATGTGGATGACACGATCAAACTTCCAAGTGAAATTGTTATCCCATTGGAAAATGATCAATCATTAAACCGATTTATACGTAAAGTGTTCCCATCATTACGTGACAATGCAAAAAATAAAGATATTTGATTAAGAGAGCATTGATATCCCCAACAAATGAACATGTTGATAAGCTCAATGAAGAAGTTATCGACATGTTTTCAGGTGAAGAATATACATATTACTCATTTGACTCTGTTGATGATGATACCAGAATTATACCCACAAGAGTTTCTTAACTTTATTTGCCCAAGTGGTTTATCTCCACATAAATTGACACTGAAATTATGGGCTTTAATTATGCTTCTGAGAAACTTTGATCCAAAAATGGATTATGTAACTGAGAAGGTTATTGATACGTGGATTTCAAAGAAATATGATTGACACTGAAATAATGCCGGCACATTTTCTAGTACAAAAGTGTTTCTACCTAGAATACCTTCAAAGATCTTAAATTACCATTTACACTAACAAGAAAACAATTTTCGGTACGCTTAAGTTTTACTTTAACAATAAACAAATCTCAGAGCCAAACGATACCTTATGTAGGAGTTTTACTTACCGGAGCATTTTTAGTCATGCCCAATTATATGTTGCTTTATCAAGGGGAATCTCTAGGCAGAAAAGTAAAGTTTTAGTAAAAAAAAATGGACATCTCATTACTCTTCAAGGAATATATAGTTAAAAGGTAGAATGGAACCAATAGTTAAAAGGTATAATGATCTATCTACTTTACCCGTCGATGTTTATTTGGGTTTTTCTAATTTGGATCTGTGAACTTTGGTTTTAATTAAAATGGAATTTGGTTGAGTTGTTGATTGGGAAGTTGGATTTAATTTTGTTTTGGTTTTGGGTAAGTTTGAGTTAAAATATTTGCTAATTAGACAGGGATTACACTATGAATTAATTTGAAATTTCCATAACATCCTTGAAAATTTCATTTGGTGATTTTTTATTTTTATTTTTTTCTGACGTTTCTAATCCTGAGAAGGATTGAGATCTCCAAGAGGAAACAATGACCTTTATGTTTCAAGGATGCCATTAATTTTCTGCGGTGAAAGCGTCTGTTTCTTTGTCTCCATTAGGACATACAAATAGAAATGAAACTGAATTTGAGAAAAACAAATTAGAGCATACTAACCTACTTTTTTTTCTTCAATTATTAACCTGCTTTTATTTCTTTTCTTTTTATATACTAACCTACTTTTATGTTACACCTAAAAAATTCTGGCATCAGATTAAGTTTTCATGTGATTATTATAATTCCGGATGTTTTGGGTTCATATTTTTTTTCGATTTATTCTCAAAGGCAGCGTGAGTTAATCTGTATCATGACTTAAACATGGTGTTTTTCTTAGTGATAATAGATCGTTAGATGTTTATTGAGTGAACCATTCCCCGAATCCGCTTTGAATGAACTGGCTAGCAAAATGTTACTTGAAAATTATGAGGAGAATGTGAGACTTGCCAGGTGAAACATTTGTTCATGCCAAAAAATAAATAAAATTCCCACCCAATTTAGTGTAGCTAAAAATATAAATTTTGTTGCAAACTGAAATTTGATCATCCAATTAAGGCATCAAGTTCATGGTTCTATTCATTCCTTTAATTATTTGATTTGCAAACTGAATACATGACAATGGTCTATAGAATGTGTTCTTAAGTTAAGACACTGAATGGAGTTCTCTAGCTCCCTATAGAGGTTTCTTAAGGTTAGATATTGATTGCAGTTCTCTGGCTTTTAACAGGCTTTATACAGGAATTCATGCTCTTAAACCAAAACAGAAGTCGAATTTCTGAATCTACTACTGCAATGAATGTCGACCAGAAAAAAGAATGTGGATAACACCAATGTGCCTTCAGGTTCAGCTATTCCACCTGTCCGTGATGTTGGCTGAGATGTAGCAGTAGAAGTTCCTTGTTGCCTCTGTTGCATTTGGTGATGTCTATGAGCTTGATGAGAGCTCCGCTGCACTATAGATAATACATCAATAACAGATGAACCTGAAATGCTTATATTATTTGAAGCGAACGACATTGGAGATGCAGGTCATCGCATGTAAGACTTTGTTTCAGACCCTGTTGAGCTTGATCTTCTTCCTTTTGGCTTTGAATGACTAAGAAATCATCCATACTGATACAACCTACATATAAACAGGTACAAGTACACAATTTCATTCTCTATCTCTCTTTGATTTCTTTAGTAGAATTATTGCCATTCATTGTGGTATGTTTTCTTGGATGTTGTCACTTACTAAGTTCCATGCTTGGTAACAAGTATATCTACTTAGATGATTTGATGCGCTTTATGAGACATGATGAAGGCTTGAAGACAACGAGTCTCTTTGAAGGTACTACTGATAGCAAGAAAGTTAAGAAATCACCTCTAAAGAGATGGAGGATTAATCTAAGAGAGGAGAACCAGAAATTTGCTTCCAAGGTTGGATTTTTAATTTCGTCAGTTCTTCATTTTTCGTCAATTGTTGATGCTTTTGTTTCTTTACAATTATATGAAATGTAATTTAAAAAATTCAGAATTTTAAGATTTATTATCCTATTTTTGGGCTTTGGGGGTTATCTTTGGTTCATCTTAATTATTGCAGACTCTTCAACCTTCATCCCCTCCTCTTCTTGAAATCTGTGGTTTGTTCGTAAATCATTTTTATTTAATGGAGTTGCTTCTACTTCAATTTGGCAACCTAGAAAAAAGGATTCCAAAACAGAAGCAACATTAGAAAGTTTTTAATGGCTAAGCTATGTAATCTATTAGGAACACGTCTACAAAATCTAATTTTCATCTTTGCAATTTGTAGATAAGGACAAAGAGAAGTCAGTACAAGGAAACCCAAAGGGGCTATAGAGCATTTTCAAAAGAAGGTATAACTGCTTATGAAAGAAAATTTGGATTACAGAGATGTCCTACCCCTTCGTTATATTTAGTTTTCTTTAATGGGACGCATTTTTGACATATAGGTCTTCAACGTGAACAAGCTCCTAATGGGGATAAAATGATGGATACACTATAAAAAAAAACCTTTAATAGCTACGGAAACTAGCGACGGTTTTTTGATACCGTCGCTAATTGCTTTCAATACTATTTCAACCCATAATAATAAAATCCGTCGCAAAATATTTAGCGACGGCTTAAAACCGTCGCTAATTCTTGTATTAGCAACGGTAATTTATCCGTTGCTAAGATTTACAAATAAAAATAATTGATTTTTGATTTTTTTTATTAGCGACGGCAAAAAACCGTGGCTAATTTTTTTTTTTTTTAAATTAAACACTAAAGAGATTAGCTACGGCAATTTACCGTGGCTAATTGGTTTCTGATTTTTTTAATTTGCGACGGCAAAAAACCGTGGCTAATTGGTAAACACTAAAGAGATTAGCTACGGCAATTTACCGTGGCTAATTGGTTTTTTATTTTTTTAATTAGCGACGGCAAAAAACCGTGGCTAATTGGTTTTTTTTTAAAAAAATTTAAACACTAAAGAGATTAGCTACGACAATTTACCGTGGCTAATTCGTTTTTGATTTTATTTTATTAGCGACGGCAAAAAACCGTGGCTAATTGGTTTTTTTTTTTTAAACTAAACACTAAAGAGTTTAGCTACGGCAATTTACCGTGGCTAATTGATTTTTATATATATTTTTTTTAAATCAAAAAAGATCAGATAAAAGAAGATAAAAGAAAATCAGATCAAAGAAGATCAAAGAAGTTCAAAGAAGATCAAAGAATATCAAAGAAGATGAGATCAAAGAAGATCAGATCAGATCAGATCGAAGAAGATCAAAGACTAATTGGTTTTTTTTTTTTTTAAATTAAACACTAAAGAGATTGGCTACGACAATTTACCATGGCTAATTGGTTTTTGATTTTTTTTATTAGCGACGGCAACAAACCGTGGCTAATTGGTTTTTGATTTTTTATATTAGCGACGGCAAACAACCGTCGCTAATTGGTTTTTTAAAAAATAATAATTAAACACTAAAGAGATTAGCTACGGCAATTTACCGTGGCTAATTGGTTTTTGATTTTTTATATTAGCGACGGCAATAAACCGTCGCTAATTGTTTTTTTTTTTTTAAATTAAACACTAAAGAGATTAGCTACGGAAATTTGCCGTGGCTAATTGGTTTTTAAAAAAAAATAAAAATTAAACACTAAAGAGATTAGCTATGGCAATTTGTCGTGGCTAATTGGTTTTTGATTTTTTATATTATCAACGGAAAAAAACCGTCGCTAATTGGTTTTTTTTTTTTTTTAAATTAAACACTAAAGAGATTAGCCACGGCAATTTGCCGTGGCTAATTGGTTTTTGATTTTTTATATTAGCGACGGCAAAAACCGTCGTTAATAGTTTAAAAAAAATATATCACCGATCCATGTGAAATAGGGCTGAAAACCGTACCGACTTAGGTCAGTTTTAAAATTTTCAAACCGAAACCGAACCGACCATTAACAAAACTGATCCAAAACCGAACCGATTCTAATTTATGCAAACCGTAATCGAACCGAACCGACTAAAATTGAACCAAAACCGAAATAAAACCGAACCGACCGACTTTTTTAAACATATTGTATTATTTATATATAAAATATATATTATTTATTATATATATTCGGTCGGTTCGGTTTGGTCGGTTAAAATCACATAGAAACCGAAAACTGAACCGACCACTTCGGTTTTGAATTTTTTAAAACCGAAACCGATCCGAACCGATTGGTTCGGTTTAGATCGGTTCGGTTGGTTTGATCGATTTTTTGTTCAGCCCTAGCGTGAAACCCTCATCTCAACCGTCAATAACACCAAAAAATTTAGCTCAATCCAACGCACTAAACCAAACCACATCATCGATCCGCGTGAAACTAATACAACCAATCCCCTTCAATTACCTTTCTCTATATAAATTTCAATTTTTTCTACAAACCAACTTAAACAAAAAATTTCTCTCAACCTCCAGAGAAGAAACCCACAGAGGAGAAGTCTGCCACTTCCTCGACACCGATCCCGGCCGCCTCCCTCGACATCGATCCCGGCCGCCTCTCTCTCCCCTCCCTTCCTCCGCCGCCTCTCTCTAGGAGATCTGAAATCTCGGATCGCGGAGATCTGAAATCTCTAAGATATGAAATCTTATATCTCGGAGATCTATGATCTCCGATATTCTATAGATCGATTTTTTTTTTTGTCATTTTTGTATGGATTCTCTGTAATTTTTGTATGATATTCTAGAGACTGTGTAATTTTTGTTATAATTTTGATCAATTAAGTTTTAGTTATGGTAGTTGATATTAATTTTCAAAATGGACTATCATTAATAGCTAATTTCATTATAAAAAATGAATTATAATTTGTAATTTGTAATTTATAATTTGTAAATTTCATTTGTCAATATGATTTGCAAAAAAGTTGTCCCTAAATAGCTACGGCAAATACCGTGGATGTGTTGTCAATTAGATTTGCAATTTAGCGACGGCAAAAAACCGTCGCTATATTGCCTTAGCGACCGCAAAAAACCCTCGCTAAGTAGCGATGGCAAAAAATCGGTCGCTAAATAGCGACGGCAAACAACCGTCGCTATTTAGCAAAAACCGTCACTAAATAGCCACGGTACAAAAACGGTCACTAAATAGAAAAAAACCGTCGCTATTTAGCAAAAAACGTCGCTATCTTACAATTAGTGACAATTTTTGTTGAAATTTTCAGCAGCTTTAACGACGGAATTTTTTGAGTTAGCCACGGTTTTTTTGCCATGGCTAATTAGTGACGGGATAGTTTGTCGTTGCTGATTCAAATAGCGACGGTATTGCGACGGTTTTTGTGCCGTGGCTAAATCATTGTAGCGACGATTTTTTGCCAATTAGCAACGGTTTTTAGCCGTTACTGAAACGTCTTTTTTTTGTAGTGATATCGTTGTCACACCAGAGTGTGAACTGTCAAGCCATAGTGCAGGAGAGCATGAACCAGTTCATGCATTGCTTGAACGGTCTAAGTCTAATTCTCCTTCAACTAGAGACAGTAGAGGTAACTAGAGACAGTAGAGGTAAGGCCGGAATGAGTACTTCACCATATCTTTGCTTATTGAATTTACTTGACTAATGTTAAGTGCCTTTCGTGCAGGACTTTCTCCTAACAATTATCTTATTCCTAAGGAGGTAAATGCTAAGTCACATGCGATGGAGACTCTTCAACTCTAAAATCCACTTACCAATTTTGAGTCTTCGTACAATATGGAGGAACAAAATATTCGGGACGAGTGTGACAATTAGAGATGAGCTAAATGAATCAACTTATGAAAGTATGCAATTGTTCACAAAAGCATATTTGAATTTATGAAGGAGTACAGACTATTTTCCTTTTACAAAATGTAGTTTCTTTTGTATTCAATTCAAACTCTATCAATCGTCTAAGATTCTTCTTTTTAAGTCATTCGACTTCAAACATTTTTTTCGAAAAAAAAAAATTCACATTGTTCTGTGATAGACATGTTTCAACTGCTGAATGTGAACAAGGTTCTAGTAGAGGAATGATCGTCATCAGGGGCGGATTCAGGATTGCAGACAAAGGGGGGCAAAAAAATATGTAACATTTTCAAGAAATTTCCTCGGTGTACAGCATAAAAAATGTCATTTGTATAAGAAGTTTCCAAGAAATTAGTAAAGGCATTAAAGTTTGTCTTCTTTTTTTTGGTTCTGTTTAACTGATGGAGATATACAGCATAAAATTTTCAATTTTTATGTACATTGCAAACAGGCTATGTATGTCACTATGTGTGTAGTGTGGAATGTGTACATGTGGTGTGTATGGGGTGTGTTTGTCTTTGAGTGTGAGATTGATTACTTAGTAACATTTTATGTAGAGCATTTTTTTTTTGCTTTTATAGAAAGATCATTAAGGCTTATTGTGAGATTGTTTTCAAGAATGATGGATGAGATTGGCTTGAAGATATTTCATATTGTATTGCCTGCTGCAATGGCTTTAGCAGCCGATCCAATTGCTTTTTTGATTGACACAACACTCATCGGACATGTAGGTTTGTCATTGTTTCTTTTTTTCTTGTTAGTTGTAATATTAGATGGAGAATCTCTGAATCGGTTGACATGAAAAACTATATTAAATTCAGGAATTTAGGTTTCAGAAATTCATCTGAATTTTTATTGCAAAACCAAGGGATAAAATCAACAAGTCAGAGATGGAGAAATAAGAACATTAAACAAACTCACATGTTTCAGACAGAGATGAAGAAGAACTGAAGAAGATATCGCAAGACGCAAGCGCATACGCAGACACAAGAGGCTCGGTTTCTCTTGCGATTTGGGATCTATGATTTTTTTGATAAGAGGGAGCAATATGAAATTTCAAGGGGGGGGGGGGGGCAATATAAATTTTCAAAGGGGGGCAATAGTGAAATTTTAACTACTTTAATGGATTTTTTACAAAACCTAAGGGGGTCAATTGACCCCCTTATCCAAGTAGTGGATCCGCCCATGATCGTCATTGTCATTCCAGAAGAATGTGCAGAACAGTTGAGCCATGTTGCAGAAGGGTACACAACCCTTTCTGGGCCTCTTGAGAAATCCAATACTCCTACAGTGGTAAAACCCAGAGGTGCGTTGGAATCACTTTCTTTATCTTTCTTTATCAAGTTTATTTGTCTAATCTCATGTGCATATCATATAGGAGTTTCTTTAGAAAACATGTTGAATGAGGTAAACGCTTAGGAAGCTGCAACGGAATGCCTGCAACATAACGCCTTTCATTCTGGAAGATGGCACAACTATCCAGTCCTATTTAGTTAATGATACAAAAAGCATTTCTACAATTGCAATGCAAGGAGGTGATGCATCTCCAACTCAAAGCTTGTCTTTCATCAAGCGCTCAGCTTTTTGGACAATTGTTGATTCCATGGATGCCATGCAGCTAATACCTCAACATCAACACTTTCATCCCCTTGAGCAATATAATGGGGATCTTCGAGAAAGATTGGCAATAGGTTGGATGATAAGTTTTGCGAATCTGGAGAGTGTCCTCACTCTAAGTCAGAGGGGAGCAACATGTGTGACCTACTTAGGATTAACACTGACAGGTGTAATGCTTAACGATGGCAAGTCGAGGTTCTCAATTAAAGGACAACTCGTATTTCACTTTGTGGGAAATTCCACTTTCAGTGACAACACTGTTATTCACGTTGGTTGTCTTGCCAAGATCAACCTTGCTGCACCACTGGACAAAAATTTGCATTCTTAACTGCATAATCTCTACAGCTTTGAATTTTATTATTAAACAGCCCATTTGACGAAGTTTAATCTTACATTAAGATTGTCTCTCAAATGCAATGCTCGACATGGTTTACAAATGCATGTCTTGGTGCTACCTTGAATGTTGCCAACCTATTAAGGCTTCTTCAGTAGTTATAGCAGTTGGCCTAGCTGTAAGCTTTCCATCTCCTTCGTCTGGAGATTTTACTCCCTGTTGTTTCTTTCAAAGAAGTTTCTTTTAATGCCTTTTTTGCCTACTTTTTAGGCAGGTGAATGAGCAAGAATTGCTAGGGCCTCAAGAATTATTGGCATTGATTTGAAACTGGAAAGATTTGAAGAAGGTGATGTTACATGTTTTTGCCTTCTTTTGGCTACAAGATTGCATATTCCGACTCAAATTCCTTGCATTAAAAAACAACTTTGTTTATTGGTGTATTTACGTACTAATGATTCTTATACCTTCTTACAGCGAAGAAATTTTGCGTGACTGAATTTGTGAATCCCAAGGACCATAGCAAGCCTGTTCAAGAGGTATTTAATCAATGATCAATATACCATGGTGTCAATTATTTTCATATCATATTCATAAAAGATTATTTTTCACATCGTAGCAATGTTTATACTTGGGGTTCTTGCAATTAGTTGTTTTTTGCACGGATACATACTACATGAAAAGTGTGTGGCTGTGCCGTAGGCTAATACACTAGTGTCGTTTAACAAGTAGATTGTATGTGATATGAATTTACCCTTTTGACCCGTTAAATGGTGTCATAATGTCATGTTTATTGGATTATTTTGTGGGGTTATCATACTAAGTGGGTCGATGTCAAATTGTTTTGGATTGGGCTTGATGTTGGTCAATGTCTTATCATTTTGGATTGGGCCCAATTATAATAGGTGAGGTTTAGGAAGTTGGGGCATGTCAACCCATTTATTGATGGGTCATGGTCATTTTTTACATGATAACTAAACAAATTATTTTATTTTTGATATAGCGACTCACGAACTTTTGTTGACATATTGACCTAACTTGAACAATTACTAAACATATAATATTGTCATTCTAATGCAAGATTATGAGCATTTTCCAATGGAGTATCGACTCAGCGATAGACCTGTGGCAGATAAAATCACAGGTATAAGGTTCGAACCCTGCCAAAGGCATCTAGGGTGGGAGGAGTCAAGGGATTAAAAAAAGGGAAGGACTCTGAGCATCTCCAATGGAAAGCTTAAAAGCCATAAAGACTAGTTTGACTCTCTTTTAAGAACATTCAATGACAACTAGTACAAATTAGTTATTTGCACAAGAAATGAATTTTAGGACCATTTTTTTTAATGATTTTATTAAATGGCCCTATGGAGCAAACCTACCCTCGACCTCACATGGGTCATCCTTTTAAGTTTGAGGCAGGGGCGGAGTCAGGATTGCAGATAAATGGGGGTAAACAGTACATAACTATTTATGAAAATATTAAAATTTTGAATTTTTACAATCATATTTTGCAATCAGGATGACATGGCGTGATTGTGAAAAAATGATGATTAATTCAACCATACAAACAATATACATGACATGATTAATTCAATTGTCGCTAGCTAATTAAGAGCTTCCCTTTTTACTTGAAGAAAACAGAAGCAGGCATAGTGGTATAAGATGAGAGTTGGCGAGGAGCAGACCTCTGGCTTTTTTTCTGGCTTTGAGGTAGAAGGACGGCATAGTCCAAGTCCAAGGAGTAGTAGCAGCAGTAGCTTGACTGGACTAGATGGATTCAAATGAATTTGTCGAACAACAATTTTATTTTTGGAATCCTCCTTCCTCTTCTCCTCCTGCTTTATCTGTTCGTCCGTCTCCTCTTCTTTGAAACTCACTCCTAAGTCAGAGTCTCCGAGGATAACACTTACATAACCAGCTCACTCTCTTTTGTCTTCTTATTCTTGTACGTCTTCTCCAAAGGGAAATATATGTGTGTATAAAGAATGAAAGCTTTCTCCTTTTGGGCTAGCTCAGGTGAAGCATACAAACAACAACTTAACTGAATCGACCTACGACTATCGTGTTTTTCCAACCTCCCCAAACCCAACTGATTACTTTTAATTTTGAAATATCAGAGATAAAGCAAAGCAGATCAGATCCCAACCCCCAATTAATCTAATGTGTTAACTAATCTTTTATCACTGTTACCACCATATGCTAGCTGAGTCAGAAATAAGATAATCTTATTTTTTATTTTTTTTTAACAAAACAAAAGAAAACTAATGATGATGACGATGTAAAATTTCCTCGGCCGGTCCCCAACCCAATTAAAATTTTTAATATGAATATAATCACATGAGAAGCAAACCCACCATGTATGGTACCTCTCTTCTAGTTTCTTTGTTACTCTCTGCGTGTGTAGGGGGTGAATGGATTAAAATGAGTTGGTGAAAATTAAGAGAGAGATGGAGAAATTAAAAAAAGAGAAAGAAAGAGAGAGGGTGAGAAATAAAAAAAAAAAAAAGATATTAAAAAAATAGAGAGATTGAGTGGGATTGAGATTGGTGAGGGTGGAGTTAAAAAAAATTGTTGTTTTAATTTTTAGTGGAATTAGAAGTCAAGATTTCATAAAATGGGGCAATATAAAATTTTAAAGGAAGATCAATGTAAAAAATATAAGTAATTTAGTGAAATTTTTAAAAAATATAAGGGGGGCAATTGACCCCCCTTACCTAACACATGGATCCACCCATGGTTTGAGGTTAATACATATATGTTCAAGTATTAGAAAAATTCCACGAAATTTACACCAAAACTTACAGGAAAACGACAATCTGCATCGATACAAAAACTAGGAATATAGGGCCAAAACTTTAGGTAACCATAAATTGGCAAAGATGCATGCATGCAAGTAACCTGGTTGGATTTGATAACTAGTACAATTTAGATTTCGCAATACATAACAAAACTATGCCCCTTGGATTTATCTTCATATGAAGACCTTCTTAACCCTCTTACCCTACAGACCCATTCAAACCTGTGTATCAAAAATGTGTAAAAACTAGCACAAAAATCTCGAGCATAGGGCCTAGCCATGGCCAACCTTTTATTATCAACAATGGAAACAAAGGGGGCAATCCCATTCATGTCCCCACATGTATGTGATTTCTTTCTCACATGCTTCACTAATTAATACAACATGTGTTGGGCGAGTGAGGTACTGTCTGAGGTGCACATGATTCTGTCCATTAGGTTAGTAATGGTAGGCAAGACTATGAGACCTAAATTATAGATCATCACCATCATGAAGGACCATTGAAGAAGAAGAATATATTATAGGTCTTTAACACTTGGCTGTTTTTCATTCTAAGAATGTAACATGGGCTCTCATACCACCCACCCTCTATTTCTACCTCTCTGAACCCGAAAATTCTTGGGGTCGAGGGAGGGGTCGAGGGAAAGGGAGCGAGGGATGGGTGTATCCTCTTTGAGATGAGTTTCAGCGCGCATCTTTATGGCGATGCGCTCATCTCGAAGAGGATGGACAGTTACACCCATCCCTCGCTCCTTTACCTCGCTCCCTCCCTCGTTCCCTAGAAGGGCTTCAGACCCATCACATCACCATACATTTGCACTTAATAGTGGGTTTAATAGGGTAAGAAGCTTCATTCTAAGTTTGCAAGTATGTGTTTTTTAATTCTCCGTGGAATTTCAAAAAGCGAAGAAAGTGCATCTTACATGATTTTAGTCCTAACCTCCGAGCCCTATTCAACAAAAAAAAAAAAAAAAAAAATCCGTTTCTTAAAAATTTAGGGTACATCGTGTGAAGCGCATCTCGATCATATTAATTGATGATGATTTTTATCGAACATTTCATCACATGTATGTTCAGAATACGCTCCACATAAAAAATTTAGCTTGGTATGATTGCTTAATCGAAAGAAAGTTTAGCTTATTCTCCAGCTTTTCTCTTTGAGGCACTCCATTAGTGTTGTTGTGCTCATTCTATGTGGCATTATGGTTGAACATTGGGCGTTATTGGGTTTAGTTGTTGTTAGATGTGTTTAACCAGCTCAGCAGGAGGGTTTATGCATATAGGTTCAACTGACATGTTCTTTAATTCATTTTTAGTGTCATGGAATTGGTTGATGCTGGAGTTCCGCGGCCTCTTCTAGAACCTATGAAACAGACAATACTCCAAGTAGAAGGGGTCATGGTAAGTATTTTGTATACATATCTCTTTTTTGGACTTGAGGCTTGGGGAATAACATTTCCATTGTCAGAATTATAGAGCATGTGTTAGTGCTAGAACTAACAAATAAATTGAAATAAATGAAGTAATAATTAAAATAAACGAACAAGAATCGAAATAACTATGATAAAAGCTAATTGAAAACAAATAAGAAATTACTATTCTTTTTTTTTTTTTAACGGTCAAACATGAAGATGTTTATTAATGAAAGAAATGGAAACAAATTACAACGAGAAACATTCCTATATCAAGGAATGCCAAGACACTATGAAAGCGTCAAAACCCAAATCCCTAAATAAATTACATGTTGTACCCATTTTCCACAGCAATTCTCTAATCTCGATAAAGATAGAGTGTTCTGATCTGTTTAGTCCTTCAAAAACTCTTTTATTTCTTTCTTTCCACACACACCACATGAGAACGTGAGGGACCTTATGCCATAACCACTCCCCCCGACGGGAAGGATTAGCTTTAGACCACCAACTTAGCCAATCAAGAATGGAACCTTCAAACATCAAACTCAAACCGAATTCCACCAAGAAATTGCGCCAAATGGATTTGGAGAAATTGCAATGAAGCATCAAATGGTCCAGTGTCTCTTCAGATTCGTTGCAAAGCACACAAAGACTCCCAGTGAGGATTCCCATTTTTCTTAACCTATCTTTAGTCAAGATCTTCTCATGCAAAACTGACCAACTAAAGAAATTAATCCGAGGAAGAAGGTTTTTCACCCATACCAGATTTTTGTGGGAGGAAATGAAGGGGTTAGAGTGGGTCTCATAATGAGATGCAGCCAACATATCCGAAAATTCTTTCACCGATAAACCTACACCTTTACCCTTCCACACCAAACTATCTGGTCCCTCTGAGAGCATTTGTCTATCCAACAGGTGTAGAAGATTAGTGAACTCATCTAGTTCCCCAGTGTTGAGGTGTCTGCGAAAGGAAAGATCCCAAGAGTTGCTGTTAGACCAAAAACTGCTCACATTCCCATATTGATTCTTGTTAATGAGAAACAACATTGGAAAAAAATCTTTCAAAGATTGGTTACTACACCAGACATCATGCCAGAAAGAGATGAGATCACCATTTCCACATTTAAGAGAGGTGTGTGGGTAGAAGCCACTTGCGCACCGGGAGATAGATTTCCACAAAGAGCATCCGTAGGAAGTGTACTTAGTTCTCTTTTCCCAAACCCATCTATTGCACCCATAAGAACAATGAACAATCCCTTGCCTAATTTATAATACTCTTAACTTCTCTAGCAAGCTAATTAACCTAATCCTAATTGACTAATAATGCTCTAACTACTATTTTTACTCTTACTAATTAAGTCCAATTATTATTGATGTTGTAAGACAGTATTTATGGCTCTTTGAAGAGCACAATGTGATGGAGTTTTTGGTTCTTGCTAGAGATCATCTATACCGTATGGACTATGCGAAGTTTATTCAAGCTCATAGAGAAACAAATGCTGACATCACTGTTATTGCGCTGCCAATGGATGAACAACGTGCCATTGCATTTGGTCTGATGAAAATTGACGAAGAAGGGCACATTATTGAATTTGCTGAAAAAGCAATTGCTGGAATTTGCGGATCAGAGGTTGTGAATGATCTGAATTGATACACGTGCTGTAATGAATTGTGAATGATCTAAATTTCTGCTGTAATGAATTGTAAATGTTGCTGCTGTAATGAATTGCTTGAAAGCAATTGCTGGAATTTGCTGGTCAGAGGTTGTAAATGTTGTTTTTAAATTTAATAAAAAGTCATATTAAATTTTACTTACCTGATGCAAGAATTGATGCACATGCTGAATTATACTTACCTATAAGATGTAATAAAAAGTCATTTGATAGAAAAAAAATGCCACGGCTTAAAACCGTGGCTAACATTATTGCAACGGCTTAGAACCGTGGCCATAACTTGCCACGGCTTATAACCGTGGCTAAAACTACTGCAACGGCTTAGAACCGTGGCCATATCTTGCCACGGTTTTAAGGCGTGGCTAGTCCTGGCCACGGCTTAAAACCGTGGCTACCATTTTTGCAACGGTTTAGAACCGTGGCTAAATCATCAACCGTCCTCGAGCATAAAATCGTTGCTAATATGTTTTGCCACGGTTTGTAGCCGTTAATGGTGATTTAGCGACGCCTCTACTGCCCACGGCTCTAAGCCGTGACAATTGGTTACCCCCACGGTTCCAAACCGTTGCTGATGGATATTTTTGGTGTAGTGTAACCATGTTCACTCTCACTAGAATTATCTTTCTTGTGAGAGTTTGTTTCTCTTTTTTATTTTTGTTTTTGCTTTTGTTTCATTTGTATAAAGGTTTTGGGGTCCTTAAAACCCAGCTCGCTTTCCAAAAAAAAATGACCTATATGTTTCAAGGATGCCATTATTTTTCTGCGGTGAAAGCGTCTGTTTCTTTGTCTCCATTAGCACATACAAATAGAAATGAAACTGAATTTGAAAAAACAAATTAGAGCATACTAACCTACTTTTTTTTCTTCATATATTAACCTGCTTTTATTTCTTTTCTTTTTATATACTAACCTACTTTTATGTTACACCTAAAAAAATCTGGCATCAGATTAAGTTTTCATGCGATTATTATAATTCCGGATGTTTTGGGTTCATATTTTTTTTTCGATTTACTCTCTAAGGCTGCGTGAGTTAATCTGTATCATGACTTAAACATGGTGTTTTTCTTAGTGATAATAGGTCGTTAGATGTTTATTGAGTGAACCATTCCCCGAATCCGCTTTGAATGAACTGGCTAGCAAAATGTTACTTGAAAATTATGAGGAGAATGTGAGACTTGCCAGGTGAAACATTTGTTCATGCCAAAAAATAAATAAAATTCCCACCCAATTTAGTGTAGCTAAAAATATAAATTTTGTTGCAAACTGAAATTTGATCATCCAATTAAGGCATCAAGTTCATGGTTCTATTCATTCCTTTAATTATTTGCTTTGCAAACTGAATACATGACAATGGTCTATAGAATGTGTTCTTAAGTTAAGACACTGAATGGAGTTCTCTAGCTCCCTATAGAGGTTTCTTAAGGTTAGATATTGATTGCAGTTCTCTGGCTTTTAACAGGCTTTATACAGGAATTCATGCTCTTAAACCAAAACAGAAGTCGAATTTCTGAATCTACTACTGCAATGAATGTCGACCAGAAGAAAGAATGTGGATAACACCAATGTGCCATCAGGTTCAGCTATTCCACCTGTTCGTGATGTTGGCTGAGATGTAGCAGTAGAAGTTCCTTGTTGCCTCTGTTGCATTTGGTGATGTCTATAAGCTTGATGAGAGCTCCGCTGCACTATAGATAATCCGTCAATAACAGATGAACCTGAAATGCTTATATTATTTGAAGCGAACGACATTGGAGATGCAGGTCATCGCATGTAAGACTTTGTTTCAGACCCTGTTGAGCTTGATCTTCTTCCTTTTGGCTTTGAATGACTAAGAAATCATCCATACTGAGACAACCTACATATAAACAGGTACAAGTACGCAATTTCATTCTCTATTTCTCTTTGATTTCTTTAGTAGAATTATTGCCATTCATTGTGGCATGTTTTCTTGGATGTTGTCACTTACTAAGTTCCATACTTGGTAACAAGTATATCTACTTAGATGATTTGATGCGCTTTATGAGACACGATGAAGGCTTCAAGACAACGAGTCTCTTTGAAGGTACTACTGATAGCAAGAAAGTTAAGAAATCACCTCTAAAGAGATGGAGGATTAATCTAAGAGAGGAGAACCAGAAATTTGCTTCCAAGGTTGGATTTTTAATTTCGTCAGTTCTTCATTTTTCGTCAATTGTTGATGCTTTTGTTTCTTTACGATTATATGAAATGTAATTTAAAAAATTCAGAATTTAAGATTTATTATCCTATTTTTGGGCTTTGGGGGTTATCTTATCTTTTTTTTTTTTTTTTTTTTTTTTTTTTTTTTGAAAGGCAAGCTGGATTTTTAAGGATCCCATAACCTATCAACTGGGCGACCTATAGGTCAACACCCATTAGAAACAAATCATACCACCGACGGGATTCGAAGCTAGGACGTGGGGGTCAAACCCACACAGCCCTAACCACTAGGCCAACACACCATTGGTTTTGGGGGTTATCTTTGGTTCATCTTAATTATTGCAGACTCTTCAACCTTCATCCCCTCCTCTTCTTGAAATCTGTGGTTTGTTCGTAAATCATTTTTATTTAATGGAGTTGCTTCTACTTCAATTTGTCGTGGCTAATTGGTTTTTGATTTTTTATATTAGCGACGGCAAAAAACCGTCGCTAATTGGTTTTTTTTTTTTAATTAAACACTAAAGAGATTAGCTACGGCAATTTGCCGTGGCTAATTGGTTTTTGATTTTTTATATTAGCGACGGCAAAAAACCGTCGTTAATAGTTTAAAAAAATATATCACCGATCCACATGAAATAGGGCTGAAAACCGAACCGACTTAGGTCGGTTTTAAAATTTTCAAACCGAAACCGAACCGACCATTAACAAAACCGATCCGAAACCGAACCGATTCTAATTTATGCAAACCGTAATCGAACCGAACCGACTAAAATTGAACCAAAACCGAAATAAAACCGAACCGACCGACTTTTTTAAACATATTGTATTATTTATATATAAAATATATATTATTTATTATATATATTCGGTCGGTTCGGTTTGGTCGGTTAAAATCACATAGAAACAGAAAACCGAACCGACCACTTCGGTTTTGAATTTTTTAAAACCGAAACCGATTCGAACCGATTGGTTCGGTTTAGATCGGTTCGGTCGGTTTGATTGGTTTTTTGTTCAGCCCTAGCGTGAAACCCTCATCTCAACCGTCAATAACACCAAAAAATTTAGCTCAATCCAACGCACTAAACCAAACCACGTCATCGATCCGCGTGAAACTAACACAACCAATCCCCTTCAATTACCTTCCTCTATATAAATTTCAATTTTTTCTACAAACCAACTTAAACAAAAAATTTCTCTCAACCTCCAGAGAAAAAACCCACAGAGGAGAAGTCTGCCACTTCCTCGACACCGATCCCAGCGGCCTCCCTCGACATCGATCCCGGCCGCCTCTCTCTCCCCTCCCTTCCTCCACCGCCTCTCTCTCGGAGATCTGAGATCTCTGATCACGGAAATCTGAGATCTGAGATCTCGGATCTCGGATCTCGGAGATCTGAAATCTCGGATCGCAGAGATCTGAAATCTCTGAGATCTGAAATCTCAGATCTCGGAGATCTATGATCTCCGATATTCTATAGATCGATTTTTTTTTGTCATTTTTGTATGATATTCTAGAGACTGTGTAATTTTTGTTATAATTTTGATCAATTAAGTTTAGTTATGGTAGTTGATATTAATTTTCAAAATGGACTATCATTAATAGCTAATTTCATTATAAAAAATGAATTATAATTTGTAATTTGTAATTTGTAAATTTCATTTGTCAATATGATTTGCAACAAAGTTGTCCCTAAATAGCTACGGCAAATACCGTGGATGTGTTGTCAATTAGATTTGCAATTTAGCGACGGCAAAAAACCGTCGCTATATTGCCTTAGCGAGGGTTTTTAAAGCGACCGCAAAAAACCCTCGCTAAGTAGCGACGGCAAAAAAACGGTCGCTAAATAGGAAAAAAACCGTCGCTATCTTACAATTAGTGACAGTTTTTGTTGAAATTTTCAGCAGCTTTAGCGACGAAATTTTTTGAGTTAGCCACGATTTTTTTGCCATGGCTAATTAGTGACGGGATAGTTTGCCGTTGCTGATTCAAATAGCGACGATTAAACTAGCGACGGTTTTTGTGCCGTGGCTAAATCATTGTAGCGACAGTTTTTTGCCAATTAGCAACGGTTTTTAGCCGTTGCTGAAACGTCTTTTTTTTGTAGTGATATCGTTGTCACACCAAAGTGTGAACTGTCAAGCCATAGTGCAGGAGAGCATGAACCAGTTCATGCATTGCTTGAATGGTCTAAGTCTAATTCTCCTTCAACTAGAGACAGTAGAGGTAACTAGAGACAGTAGAGGTAAGGCCGGAATGAGTACTTCACCATATCTTTGCTTATTGAATTTACTTGACTAATGTTAAGTGCCTTTCGTGCAGGACTTTCTCCTAACAATTATCTTATTCCTAAGGAGGTAAATGCTAAGTCACATGCGATGGAGACTCTTCAACTCTAAAATCCACTTACCAATTTTGAGTCTTCGTACAATATGGAGGAACAAAATATTCGGGACGAGTGTGACAATCAGAGATGAGCTAAATGAATCAACTTATGAAAGTATGCAATTGTTCACAAAAGCATATTTGAATTTATGAAGGAGTACAGACTATTTTCCTTTTACAAAATGTAGTTTCTTTTGTATTCAATTCAAACTCTATCAATCGTCTAAGATTCTTCTTTTTAAGTCATTCGACTTCAAACATTTTTTTTGAAAAAAAAAATTCACATTGTTCTTTGATAGACATGTTTCAACTGCTGAATGTGAACAAGGTTCTAGTAGAGGAATGATCGTCATCAGGGGCGGATTCAGGATTGCAGACAAAGGGGGCAAAAAAATATGTAACATTTTCAAGAAATTTCCTCGGTATACAGCATAAAAAATGTCATTTGTATAAGAAGTTTCCAAGAAATTAGTAAAGGCATCAAAGTTTGTCTTCTTTTGTTTGGTTATGTTTAACTGATGGAGATATACAGCATAAAATTTTCAATTTTTATGTACATTGCAAACAGGCTATGTATGTCACTATGTGTGTAGTGTGGAATGTGTACATGTGGTGTGTATGGGGTGTGTTTGTCTTTGAGTGTGAGATTGATTACTTAGTAACATTTTATGTAGATCATTTTTTTTTTTTGCTTTTATAGAAAGATCATTAAAGCTTATTGTGAGATTGTTTTCAAGAAGGATGGATGAGATTGGCTTGAAGATATTTCATATTGTATTGCCAGCTGCAATGGCTTTAGCAGCCGATCCAATTGCTTTTTTTATTGACACAACACTCATCGGACATGTAGGTTTGTCATTGTTTCTTTTTTTCTTGTTAGTTGTAATAATAGATGGAGAATCTCTGAATCGGTTGACATGAAAAACTATATTAAATTCAGGAATTTAGGTTTCAGAAATTCATCTGAATTTTTATTGCAAGACCAAGGCATAAAATCAACAAGTCAGAGATGGAGAAATAAGAATATTAAACAAACTCACATGTTTCAGACAGAGATGAAGAAGAACTGAAGAAGATATCGCAAGACGCAAGCGCATACGCAGACACAAGAGGCTCGGTTTCTCTTGCGATTTGGGATCTATGATTTTTTTTATAAGAGGGAGCAATATGAAATTTCAAGGGGGGGGGGGGGCAATATAAATTTTCAAAGGGGGGCAATAGTGAAATTTTAACTACTTTAATGGATTTTTTACAAAACCTAAGGGGGTCAATTGACCCCCTTATCCAAGTAGTGGATCCGCCCATGATCGTCATTGTCATTCCAGAAGAATGTGCAGAACAGTTGAGCCATGTTGCAGAAGGGTACACAACCCTTTCTGGGTCTCTTGAGAAATCTAATACTCCTACAGTGGTCAAACCCAGAGGTACGTTGGAATCACTTTCTTTATCTTTCTTTATCAAGTTTATTTGTCTAATCTCATGTGCATATCATATAGGAGTTTCTTTAGAAAACATGTTGAATGAGGTAAACGCTTAGGAAGCTGCAACGGAATGCCTGCAACATAACGCCTTTCATTCTGGAAGATGGCACAACTATCCAGTCCTATTTAGTTAATGATACAAAAAGCATTTCTACAATTGCAATGCAAGGAGGTAATGCGGCTCCAACTCAAAGCTTGTCTTTCATCAAGCGCTCAGCTTTTTGGACAATTGTTGATTCCATGGATGCCATGCAGCTAATACCTCAACATCAACACTTTCATCCCCTTGAGCAATATAATGAGGATCTTTGAAAAAGATTGGCAATAGGTTGGATGATAAGTTTTGCGAATCTGGAGAGTGTCCTCACTCTAAGTCAGAGGGGAGCAACATGTGTGACCTACTTAGGATTAACACTGACAGGTGTAATGCTTAACGATGGCAAGTCGAGGTTCTCAATTAAAGGACAACTCGTATTTCACTTTGTGGGAAATTCCACTTTCAGTGACAACATTGTTATTCATGTTGGTTGTCTTGCCAAGATCAACCTTGCTGCACCACTGGACAAAAATTTGCATTCTTAACTGCAGAATCTCTACAGCTTTGAATTTTATTATTAAACAGCCCATTTGACGAAGTTTAATCTTACATTAAGATTGTCTCTCAAATGCAATGCTCGACATGGTTTACAAATGCATGTCTTGGTGCTACCTTGAATGTTGCCAACCTATTAAGGCTTCTTTAGTAGTTATAGCAGTTGGCCTAGCTGTAAGCTTTCCATCTCCTTCGTCTGGAGATTTTACTCCCTGTTGTTTCTTTCAAAGAAGTTTCTTTTAATGTCTTTTTTGCCTACTTTTTAGGCAGGTGAATGAGCAAGAATTGCTAGGGCCTCAAGGATTATTGGCATTGATTTGAAACTGAAAAGATTTGAAGAAGGTGATGTTACATGTTTTTGCCTTCTTTTGGCTACAAGATTGCATATTCCGACTCAAATTCCTTGCATTAAAAAACAACTTCGCTTATTGGTGTATTTACGTACTAATGATTCTTATACCTTCTTACAGCGAAGAAATTTAGCATGATTGAATTTGTGAATCCCAAGGACCATAGCAAGCCTGTTCAAGAGGTATTTAATCAATGATCAATATACCATGGTGTCAATTATTTTCATATCATATTCATAAAAGATTATTCTTCACATCGTAGCAATGTTTGTACTTGGGGTTCTTACAATTAGTTGTTTTTTGCACGGATACATACTACGTGAAAAGTGTGTGGCTGTGCCATAGGCTAATACACTACTGTCGTTTAACAAGTAGATTGTATGTGATATGAATTACCCTTTTGACCCGTTAAATGGTGTCATAATGTCATGTTTATTGGATTATTTTGTGGGGTTATCATACTAAGTGGGTCGATGTCAAATTGTTTTGGATTGGGCTTGATGTTGGTCAATGTCTTATCATTTTGGATTGGGCCCAATTATAATAGGTGAGGTTTTGGAAGTTGGGGCATGTCAACCCATTTATTGATGGGTCATGGTCATTTTTTACATGATAACTAAACAAATTATTTTATTTTTGATATAGCGACTCACGAACTTTTGTTGACCTATTGACCTAACTTGAACAATTGCTAAACCTATAATATTGTCATTCTAATGCAAGATTATGAGCATTTGCCAATAGAGTATCGACTCAGCGATAGACCTGTGGCAGATGAAATCACAGGTATAAGGTTCGAACCCTGCCAAAGACATCTAGGGTGGGAGGAGTCAAGGGATTAAAAAAAGGGAAGGACTCTGAGCATCTCCAATGGCAAGCTTAAAAGCCATAAAGACTAGTTTGACTCTCTTTTAAGAACATTCAATGACAAAGTAGTACAAATTAGTTATTTGCACAAGAAATGAATTTTAGGAACATTTTTTTAATGATTTTATTAAATGGCCCTATGGAGCAAATCTACCCTCGACCTCACATGGGTCATCCTTTTAAGTTTGAGGCAGGGGCGGAGTCAGGATTGCAGATAAAGGGAGGCAAACAGTACATAACTACTTACGAAAATATTAAAATTTTGGATTTTTACAATCATATTTTGCAATCAGGGTGACATGGCGTGATTGTGAAAAAATGATGATTAATTCAACCATACAAACAATATACATGACATGATTAATTCAATTGTAGCTAGCTAATTAAGAGCTTCCCTTTTTACTTGAAGAAAACAGAAGCAGGCATAGTGGTATAAGATGAGAGTTGGCGAGGAGCAGACCTCTGGCTTTCTTTCTGGCTTTGAGGTAGAAAGACGGTATAGTCCAAGTCCAAGGAGTAGTAGCAGTAGTAGCTTGACTGGACTGGATGGATTCAAATGAATTTGTCGAACAACAATTTTATTTTTGGAATCCTCCTTCCTCTTCTCCTACTGCTTTATCTGTTCGTCCGTCTCCTCTTCTTTGAAACTCACTCCTAAGTCAGAGCCTCCGAGGATAACACTTACATAACCAGCTCACTCTCTTTTGTCTTCTTATTCTTGTACGTCTTCTCGAAAGGGAAATATATGTGTATAGAGAATGAAAGCTTTCTCCTTTTGGGCTAGCTCAGGTGAAGCATACAAATAACAACTTAACTGAATCGACCTACGACTATCATGTTTTTCCAACCGCCCCAAACCCAACTGATTACTTTTAATTTTGAAATATCAGAGATAAAGCAAAGCAGATCAGATCCCAACCCCCAATTAATCTAACGTGTTAACTAATCTTTTATCACTGTTACCACCATATGCTAGCTGAGTCAGAAATAAGATAATCTTATTTTTTTATTTTTTTTTAACAAAACAAAAGAAAACCAATGATGATGACCATGTAAAATTTCATCGGCTGGTCCCTAACCCAATTAAAATTTTTAATATGAATATAATCACATGGGAAGCAAACCCACCATGTATGGTACCTCTCTTCTGGTTTCTTTGTTACTCTCTGCATGTGTAGGGGGTGAATGGATTAAAATGAGTTGGTAGGAATTAAGAGAGAGATGGAGAGATTAAAAAAAAAAAAAAAAGAGGGTGGGAATTAAAAAAAAAGATATTAAAAAAATAGAGAGATTGAGTGGGATTGAGATTGGTGAGGGTGGAGTTAAAAAAAATTGTTGTTTTAATTTTTAGTGGAATTAGAAGTCAAGATTTCATAAAAGAGGGCAATATAAAATTTTAAAGGGAGACCAATGTAAAAAATATAAGTAATTTAGTGAAATTTTTAAAAAATATAAGGGGGGCAATTGACCCCCCTTACCTAACACATGGATCCACCCATGGTTTGAGGTTAATACATATATGTTCAAGTATTAGAAAAATTCCACGAAATTTACACCAAAACTTACAGGAAAATGACAATCTGCATCGATACAAAAACTAGGAATATAGGGCCAAAACTTTGGGTAACCATAAATTGGCAAAGATGCATGCATGCAAGTAACCTGGTTGGATTTGATAACTAGTACAATTTAGATTTCGCAATACCTAACATAACTATGCCCCTTGGATTTATCTTCATATGAAGACCTTCTTAACCCTCTTACCCTACAGACCCATTCAAACCTGTGTATCAAAAATGTGTAAAAACTAGCACAAAAATCTCGAGCATAGGACCTAGCCATGGCCAACCTTTTATTATCAACAATGGAAACGAAGGGGGCAATCCCATTCATGTCCCCACATGTATGTGATTTCTTTCTCACATGCTTCACTTAATACAACATGTGTTGGGCGAGTGAGGTACTGTCTGAGGTGCACATGATTCTGTCCATTAGGTTAGTAATGGTAGGCAAGACTATGAGACCTAAATTATAGATCATCACCGTCATGAAGGACCATTGAAGAAGAAGAATATATTATAGGTCTTTAACACTTTTCATTCTAAGAATGTAACATGGGCTCTCATACCACCCACCCTCTATTTCTCCCTCTCTGAACCAGTTCAGACCCATCACATCACCATACATTTGCACTTAATAGTGGGTTTAATAGGGTAGGAAGCTTCATTCTAAGTTTGCAAGTATGTGTTTTTAAATTCTCTGTGGAATTTCAAAAAGCGAAGAAAGTTCATCTTACATGATTTTAGTCCTACCCTCCAAGCCCTATTCAACAAAAAAAAAAAAAAACCTCCGTTTCTTAAAAATTTAGGGTACATCGTGTGGGGTGCATCTCGATTGTATTAATTGATGATGATTTTTACCGAACATTTCATCACATGTATGTTCAGAATAATCTCCACATAAAAAGTCTTCCCTCAAAAATCATCTCTACTGTACTGGTTCATGTATTTCTGACCAAACAACTCTCACATGCATGTTCAAAATACACCCAAATACAAAAGTCATGCCCTCCGAGACTGAATTTCAACCATACTAGTTAATCATGTATTTTTGCCCAAACAACGCACACATGTATGTTCAGAACATCCTAGCACAAAAATCGTGCCCTCCAAATTCTGTTCACACTAAAAATATAAAAGAAAACTTGTTACGGGCTAAAATTTTTGAACATTTTAATCATATTTTTTTGTGATTATAATTATTATGTACAATTATGATACGCACCGCAACACCTTAGCAGGGTTTCCCAGACAAAATTGATGCAAAATAAAAGTGCCCTACACACTAATTATTTTGCTATATACTCACCTGTACAAACACAAGCGTTCCTTTTGTTTTTGCAAACCAAAACGGGTTGATCTGTCTTTGCCATTTGGATATGATGGTATTCATGAGGGGCTTATGGGTTCTCTCTCATGCTTTTACAGTGGTGTATTCAAATACATGGTCAGAATGAAGTAACTCCAACTTGTAAAAGGAGGGGAAGTATTTAAAAAAAAAAAAAACACTTCACATGTAGTGTATTTAAGACCATCTGCATATTTCCAAGGCAAAATTTCTCTCCAGTTTCTACATTTGGTTTTACTTCCCTCTCCAACTCATTCAAAATTCCAAAAGACAGAATTTAATCCTGACATCCTCTCTTCATTTAAGTTGGATCATAGCTTTTATTCCAAGAAACTAGCCTTTTCATTCACCCCTTAAAAGGCTCTTCACAAGGACCCAAAATTTGGGTTTCTGCAGTCCCAATTTGATAATGGTCACAAGGTCTCCCCCATTTGAATTGAATTTGGTATGCCTTCAATAACAGATTCTTACTTATTGGAATAGTATGCTTAAGGACACTTCATCTACCATTTCCCTCTCTTTAAGTGAATGAGGTTTCATTATTTGAAATCATCCAATCCTTAGCATTATTTTGATTTTTAAGGTCCATTTGGTTTAATGAGCCTTTCATATTACTTTTTCTAGATTACTTGAATATAATAATTTGATTATTTTGAGTTGACAATATATCACAAATATAATATCTCTTTTTTTGTTTTTTTTGAAAGGCAAATATAATATAACTCATCTACCTAAATCAATGAACCCGTCTAATTGTCGAGGGACGCAGCGAGGAAAACAGCGAGGGACCCCATAGGGGGGAGGCGAGCCGTCCATTCCCTTTGGATGTGCGCATTGAAAATTCAAACACGCATCCCAAAGAAAGTGAACGGCTCCCCCTCCCCCCTGTGGGGTCCCTCGCTGCTTCCCTCGCCAGTTAGATTTTTACTAAATCAATAGATTTGCCCAAATCATTAGTACAAGAAGGATAAGGTTGAACAGCATGTTGTGATAATTAAAACAAAGTAAGATAACTCTCTTGTGACTCAATTGTTTGTACTCAAATCTTGGTTTGTATAATACTCATAAGAATAAACTCATAAATTTGATCTTCAAACAAGCAGGCTGTATTAGTGTTGACTACATCTCCTGACATGAGTAAGAAAGAGTCAAACCCTAATTCCCATCAATTCATTCTAGAATAAGCCACCTGTCATGACACTATTGAGATCTATGGACTCTGCAATTTTATTTCCACAGTATCAAAATCAGGACAAATCATGAATAGACAGTAGATCCTTGTTTTTTTTTTTATGAATAGACAGTACATCCTTGCTTAATACAAAGTAATCCCAATTTGAATAGACAGTACATACTTTGAATCCAAATTTCATAAACATTGAGAATTAGAGAAATTAGTTCTAAGCAGATCCTATTGATATTTTATTACAAGTCTTGATACATAAGTAAGTGCCATATTAGGTAATAAGAAGGCTTTTGAATTTACATTTCACTTCCTTTCATTGAAGCAAAAATTCAATCAGTAGTTCCAAGGATTTAAACAACAAAAACCAGTCACAAACACCTCCAAAAGCCCAAAAAGATTAAAAACCCTTCCACAACCCCATTTAATTCATTCTTCCAAACAACTCTGCAGTGTCATCTAATGAAATTCCAAGAAATTCTTGTCCTTGACAAGCATTTTCTTCAAACAACCATTTCTCCAACACTGAAAATGGCACTTGGGACTCAACTTTAGGCTTGCTTTCATCTTGAAAAAACATGCTAGTCTCTGATGCCAAATTAGTACTCTCTTCAATTGACATAGAGGGGGATACATCATTAGCTGATGAATTCAACACAAAGAACGATTCAAAGGCGATACGAGGTTGCGGTGACAAGGTGTCATTGTGATTAGTAGTAGCACTAGGGGTGCCTTCACAGGATGAGTCTGTTAAAACAGTGTTGTTTAGAGAACCCCAAGTAGTCTCTGATGTTGCCTGTCCTGGCTTTGGTGAAGTCCTCATCCATCCTTCGAGCAATCGAGAGATGTTTTCGGTGCTGGACGCATAAGTAGTAGATTGTGGTTGATTTGTGCAAGCAAAATAACCATTTGAAGGCTTCAATTCAGGCAAACTAGTGGGCTTTTGGTCGTCAATAGACAAAGCATCACTTAGTGCCTTCTTTGCCATGTGGATATCAGTCTGGAGTCTCCTCTCCCACTGACCTTTGGTGATTGATGATGATTTAGTGCTTGAAAACCCATCTTTTGATTCATCATCTGAGCCTGTTTGGAGCTTCCTCAGCTTCTTCTTCAAATGGGTGTTCCAGTAATTTTTTATGTCATTGTCTGTTCTTTGTGGGAGGTATGAAGCTATGGCAGCCCATCTGCACCCAAATCACATGTTCATTAGTCATTATTTTAACAAAACCAAATCTCTCAGAGTGTTCAAAATATGATTAACAAACCGAAATAAATAATCAAGAAATTACATTAAACAATCCTTTTTTTTCTCATTTTTAAATCAACAAAATGTAAAGCAAAATAAAGGTGATGTTTTATACCTGTTACCCAAAAGTGCTTGAAGATGGATGATCATCTTCTCTTCATTATCAGTAAAATTACCACGCTTGATCCCAGGTCTAAGGTAATTAGTCCATCTAAGTCTGCAACTCTTAGAGCATCTAAGCAATCCTAAAAAAAAAATTTCACAAAATCAGTCACAATAGATCGACTAACACAGATATTTAGCAAATCAAGTAACCCCATCTCTACTGATCAAAACAAAACCTAACCCATTATTTTGAAACAAAAAAGAAAGAACTCCATCAATCAAAATCATTAAAAAAAAAAAAAAAAAAATTAAATTAAATTACCAGTATTAGTAGGAACAGCCCTCCAATTTCCAGGACCATGCTCTTGTATGTAAGACACTAGGGTAATATCTTCTTCAGGAGTCCAAGGACCTTTCTTGACACCAACTTTATCACAACATGGTGGTCTACCCATCTTGAAAAAAACTCTAAAAAGCTTGAAAGAAGTTGTTGTTGAGTGATGAGATGAACAAGTGTTGTGAGTTTTGAGGAGATCTCTCTCCTTCTCTTGAAAACACTCTAGCTCTTCTTCTACTACACTTGTTTGTGTAGTGTTGAGACAAGCTTCTTGTTAAGGACAAGAGAGAGCTTGAACATGTATTTATAGAAGAAACTGTGTAACGCTGACCCCATGAGTGAGAGAGAGAGAGAAAGAGTCCCAAGAGTCAAAACAGGACAGCAAATGCATTCACTCAATAGCTTGCAAAAGTCAGCCGTGCCTCAAACCTTTGCTTTCTCTTCTTCTCTGCATCACAAAACCGCGTCGGCATTCAATGTGGGTTTTGCACCACCTTCGAAACCATAATCTAACTTAACATTTATAATTACCTCAGCTAAGCCCCAAGCATTTTGATGTGGGAAAAGTAATAATGTCTGTAAATGGAATGTATTTGGGGTCTAGTGTGTTGTGTGTTTTGTGTTGTAAACCACTGCCAACCTTTCCTCACAAGTCATAAACCATCATTAATTAGTTGCATTGGTCATGGAGAATTAAATTTTCATTTTTTGAATTCGTGATATTTGGATTCTCTTACACAAAATCTTGGGTCTTTACATGAAATAATATCTGTATTAACTCTTTTGACTGTAGAGGTAAACCCTTGAACAATTATGAAAAGTTGACATAACCCTAATTGTACTGTATTTTCTTTGTTCTAGATGCATTGCAAACCCCATTTCTCCCATGTTCTACAACCCTACAAAAATAGCTAAAAACTCCATAAACCATAATTATATTTTGTTATATAAATCTCGGGATACATATAAACTCTTTGGGGATTTTATCATTTTTTTGGAATTATGTCGTATCACTCTGATTGCAAAACATAGTTGCAAACCTAATTTCCTAGCATTTTTGTTATATTTTTGCCGCATTCCCAGAAAACTCATATTTAGACTTAATCTAGAAGTCGATCGGGTTAATTATTTTCGAATTACGCCTAAGCACTTATCTAAATATGAGTTTAGAGTTAGGTATATATGAGCTAGCACGCATTGATAGAAAGGTAATTTATACATGCTTCTTTATAACTCACATGCATAAAAGTTTATATAGTTCACTTTGTGATCTTGGGTCTTTATGATGACTCATGCAAACTGTTCTTGTTGCATTAGAAGATTTCAGAATGTGATCTATATAGTTTTTTTTTTAGGTTCCAATCATATAGCTTGATGAGAACGATCGCTTTTTTCTTCTTGGAAAAAGAAGTCAAAAGAAAATTATTTGTGGATACACTGTATTTATTTCAATTTTATTTTATAGTGATGAAGAACCAACCAATTTTCATTACATTACAAGTTCCAATAAACTAGGATATTTGATATCATAAATATATCTCTTTTCTAATTTTAGTACATTAGATAGATCCATTGAACTGTAAATAACCTACATTATTACATTTGTCACCATTTTTTTGGCTTCCTGTATACATCATTCACAAAAGGAAGAACCTAGCCTGCTGTTTTGTATACTTGAATTTATTTGGTTTGTAACTAAAATGGTAGGTCGGCATAAACAAACAAGTTGCAGATTTGCGCGATTATGATTTCATTTTGGTTGCATATCAAATCGATCTTATGTCAATTCACCCATTTGTGGCTTTTCCAAATGATTGAGAACCTAAAAAAATGTTCAGATTAAATATAAGTTGTTTTTCTTTGATAATACAAATGCTAATATTTTATCCCAAAGGCCAAAACTAACAGCCTTAATTGACTGTAAGAAGTTGGAAATTTTTTTTTGTCTTAAAATAGTAGGTTTCCTATGTTGAATGTTCGATTTTTTGAGAAATTTGGTTTGAACAAAATAGAAGAATGTAGGAGCCGCTACAACAAGAATCCCATCAGATTTCGCATCAGTACTGAATGGTTGAAATATGTACTAATTAATCAAAATTCCATAATCTGATAACTAACAGAATGTTTTCAAAAACTTCCTTTTAAGGTCTGCCGTCCATTACTAAATGCATCACGAGTTCTTAAATGATTCCTGGTAATTGTGGTGAAAAAACTTAACAAAAAATACAAATAAAAGCTTGAAAATGCTGGTGAGGACGAATATGCTAGAAAAAAAAAACTCGCAAATAAACGTGGCGAAACAACAAATTAATTCGGTGATGGAGCGGGGACAGAATTTTATGAATATGACCTTGGGTAAAAGTAATCAACAAACATAATTAACTTTTACCTAAATAAGCCAACATCATTGATGATGAATTTCAAAAGGCTTTTCACCTAATATTTGACCATTATTGCTTGTACTACTATTTTGGATGGTTGTTTTTATGATAAGCTTTTTCACCGACTAGGACTCCCTTCTACATCAAATTTCTTGTAGTGGTACCAAGTAGGTGTATGAAGGCAAGACAAGTGGGGGTGCAAATAGAGAAAAATGAGATCAAGTTCACTCTCTCTGTATGTGAACTGTTGAAGGAAATGCAGAGCAGGACAAAATAAGGTACCCTAAAGAAAACAAACTGTTGCCAAACAATTCCTAATTTTGTTTTGTTTTGATGTGTTGAATTGTTGATGTGGCAAGTGATCGTAAATTGGACGGTTTAGGAGGACTTCCTAGGTTGGCCCACTGGCCCACGTACTAGTTATTAGTGTTGGAAACGAGTAATGAGGAGTGTTTGTGAGAGAGTGGACTCTTTCTTCCTTGTAAGAACCTAAAATTTGGGGCTTGGGCCCATCTCTCAATAATGAGAGAATGATAAAAAATAAAAAAAAAAAAAAAAAATAAGATAATGAGAGGTTTAGTCTCCTGCTGGATTTGGTTAAGGTCCCCTCCTAATACACATTGGGACCCCATTGTTGCTAGCTCCTTGTTTATCCAATCAAGAACTTTTCAAACATTGGTTTACAACTTTGTCTACACCAAAGAAATGGAAGGTTTTGGAATGATTGGTGATTGATGGATGTAGGAACGAGAATCACAATGTAGCTGATGGTGTTACAAGTCTGAGGGCGATAATGTTCTCCTAGATCCCAGCTCTCAGACATCCCACTATATGATTGATGTTATAATATTTCATATTAAGTAAAATAATATGAAACGAAGACTTTTTTTTATGGAAAATAAACAATAAAGAAATGATATAAGAATGTATGTACGTAAGCCATTGGTTTATACGGCTGTTGAAATCAAGTCACAATTATGTCAAAAGATACTCTTGTACAGATAATCTTCATTGCCTATCCTGAAAAATAACTTAATAATAGATTATGCTAGGTCATGTCAATGGGCGACCTCTGTTTTCTTCATTAATACCATTTTTTTTTTTCTTTTCTTTTCATGGCATGTATTTTCTAACCCAACAATTTTAGGTAGCTTTGCTAGGGTTTGATCTTTTTACAATTTTACCTTTTTTATAATAAAAAAAAAAATGATTGACTGATCTGATTACCTAACAAAACTGTTTTTAAACAAGATCAACTCATGACCCCATTGCAAACGCAGGGCCATCACAGTTGGCACCCTTGATATAATATTTGTTCCATGGTTGATTGGTATTTGGAAGTAATTGCATTGAACTACATTTCTAACAATATTGACAAAAAGTCCAATAATTCATTGGGGTTTTTGTTGCTCTTAATCTCACGAGGAGTGGTCCAATTTCTTATGTATGGCATAGAATAGGTTGGATATGATGCACCCGTAGAAGATAACAACAATAATTCTTTTTTCCTGTCATCACAAAAAATCGCACATCGAAATCAAATTTTGACATGATCGCATAAAAACTAAATAAATAAAATCATTAATCACAACAGGACATAGTGATGACTTTATAAGATGAAAAATTGTTGGACTGAGATTTCTATAATTTTGGCTTTCTCCTTGAAAAAACTTACTTTTGTCACATTGTATTAAATGGCTTAATTATCACTCTCAAATAGACAGTGAGAGGTTAGACTCATTGTTGTAGTCTTTAATACGAAAGGATTTGACGGGTTCTCTTAATGAGACATCTCTCCCAATTTATTGGCCGGTACACTGAAATGGACCTTTTATAAGCACACCCCGTGGACATTGCATTACGTTACATTAAAAAAAATACCAAAATAAAATAAAATAAAATTAATAACTAACTAATTATCAACATCTTAAATACTGTTAATTAAGTCAAATATCCACGTGAACACCATCACACACGTGGACCCACCTGTTAATTGGTCGTTGCAATTCCATTTGTCTGTATGTTTACCAATGACAGGTGGCGCGAGATGGGTGGAATGGAGGCTAACATGATTGAGCAAACTTGACGAGTTCGTTATAAAAAGCGAACACGATCACATCTGAAACTTGTGATACGCTTGACACGTGTTGGGTAACGTGGACCCAAGGCCGACAGAGGATTGAATGAGGTGGTGACATACCAGTTGACTCTTCTTCAATGGTTGGGTTCAGAGGCTCTTCACAAATTGAAATATCTAAAGAAGTCAAAATGCCTTGAATCCAATTCACATAATTTAGGATTAAGGACATTGATCTGAAATCTTAATTGATATCTAAAATCTGAAGTTGTAATATCATCCTTGAATGCATTTAGGATCTAGACCATACGTGTGGTGATTGAGCTCAGCAGGAGTTTACGACACGTAGAGAGGATGATTTTTTATGAGGGGATCGAGAGATTTATTATCTTGATGACACAGCACAATCATTGAATGAAAAATAAAACCTCTAAGGATAAGTAAGGATGATTGAATGGGTGGGTACACGTAGTGTTGGTGATAGGGCTCTCTCTCTATGATATCATTCATTATTTGAGCAGTCCTATGATGTAGAGAATTGATTCCGTTTTAAGTTTGGATGGCAGTGCTCCATATTGGATCAGGTTTTATACAGTGGACGTGTTTCATAATGAATTTTTTTCGCTAAAAGAAAAACCTAAAATAAACACATTTATATATTTACTTCAACCAAACACCAGAGAAGCACTTGCAACAAACTACCAGAGCAGAAAACAACATTTTATTGCCCGTTATGTCATTTTTTCGATCGAAGATTTCAAGTATTATCTTCAGAAGCTACATATTAGGCCTTCTTAGTTTACTTCAACCAAACACCACAAAAGTAGAGAAGCACTTGCAACAAACTACCAGAGCAGAAAACAACATTTTATTGCCCGTTATGTCACAATTACTTGGATTTTTTCGATCCAAGATTTCCAGTATTATCTTCAGAAGCTACATATTAGGCCTTCTTAGTTTTAAGTGTGGCCGTGTGGGTTGGGCATGGAATTTCCTTCCTATTAAGTTGCTCACCAAAACCTGAATATGCATCTTTAAATCCGAATTCACATAATCCAATTTTAAGGTACCTAATTGCTTCATCGAAAACCACTGCAGAATAACACATACCAGCCCTAATTTGTAGACCACCATATCACTTTCACCCTAAATTAAACACTGGAATAATAGGTATATATGGAAGTAGGCCAAATGAGTTTAAAACGTCGCAGTCCATCCTTCAGACTCCTTTAACCTTAGCATTTAAGATTATTCAGTTCTCTATCTCGGATAACAACTGGCTTGATAAACATCAAAAGTATGATTCCGACTTTGATAATACATCAATCAAAATTTTGGTATAAATTATCCTAACTCCTAATTAATCTAATGTATACAAGTCTACAGCTGACGAGGCACGCATATGAGATTAGATCATCTCAGGATTGTCCTGAAGTACATGTATATTGTTGCGTTAACTGCAAACTCTAGACCATTCTCGTATAATAGCGATGCAACATGTGTTACGTACGTTGAAAGAAAAAGTTATGGTTGCAATACTTTTCAGTGTCAATTAAGTTATTATTTCTTCTTATGAATTAGGTCTAATAAGTAGACTATCGCATTCAAATCATTTTAGATTGAGATGTGGTTATATACATTGTCGTTTTTCATATTCATTCAGTCAGATCCTGAATCAATGGAGATCAATAGCGTAGATCACTAATTCATTCCAAAATTTGGCTCAATTTACATCCAAATCTTTCAGATTCAGACATGATTGATTCGTTGAATAAGATCCTAAATCAGTGGGTATGTAACCTAAAATGATCAGAGTTTGGGCACATGCGCCACTAACAGATTTTCGATGGTAATGTTTTATCTAAAGCTTAAGCTGTTTTCAGTATAAGCAGCTCTATTTTTTGTAGCTAAGGTCACACATTTATATCACAATCCTAAAACGAAAATTCTAAATGTCGAGGAAGTGGGCGAGGAAAACAGCGAGGGAGGGAGAGAGGGGACCGTCAATCACTCCATCCCCCTCAAGATGCGCGCATGAAAAATGACGGCACACATCCCAAAGGGGATGGACGATCCCCTCCCTCCCTCGCTGTTTTCCTCGTCCACTCCCTCGACAGGTAGAAGCGCTCATCCTAAAATGTTCCTTACAGACGGTTTCTTCTATTTACTTAATAGTTATTACTTATTAGAACTGCCTCAATGGAAACTAATGAAGTGTGCATTTGGTTAAAATGCAATCACTTTTGTCTTACTCTAACATCTCTTATCCACTCCCCCTTTCCTTTCCTTCCTTTCCAGCGAATCGAATTCTACGCAAACAAACATATCCCAAGTTTAACATCTGTGCAAAATCTAATAACCTCTACATGGCATTGTCTGCATTATGTCTAGACAAAACCCCACTCAAGAACTCACCGAATGCAAACTAAAATCTCCAAAAGCAAATATGACATGCTAAAATGTCTAGGGCGAGAAGTTCAGACACTGGAACTAGGGGGGCGAAATGATAAAGTAATATTTGTCGGTAATAATAATTTACTAAAATAACCCTTTTTCCCAAAAAAAAAAAAATTAAGTGACAAATTTAAATACTACTATTTACTTTCTTATGTTAAGCCATAAAATAAGATATTGTATTACTCACAAAAGATGGGAGAGGTGAGGAATTCACCTCGCCAATTTACAAAAAAATATTATCTATAAATTACAACTATGCAACTCATACGTACAAAAAATATTATCTATAAAGGAATGTCCTTATAAGGACCCTTCAAAACACCTACTATTTCTTTCTAACCATATCATTTAACCACATTTTTACAAATCTACACGTCGCGATCTCATGTTCTGAAATTGTTGCATGATGACTTCATTTTCAATGCTATCCAAAACATCCCTTTCAATGTATGTCACCAAATAATCATTCATCCAATCATCTCCCATTCGATTCCTTAGGCGACTCTTCACAATATGCATAGCTGAAAATGCCATTTCAACTGTAGCAGTGGCAACAGGCAGAATCAATGATAATGTGATGAGTAAATAAACCATAGGATATACGACATCCTTTTTTGTTTCAACCATCTTCTTAGCAAGACCACCTATACCGATTATATTTGAAAATTTTCTATTTGATCGCACATCCATAATATAAATTTCCAATTGATCTTGAAGCACCATCAAATCAAAATCTGAGAAATCCATTGAATAAAATTGAGCAAGACGGATCAACTTCTGGTGGTCAAATGTTGAAAATGAATTGTTTGGACTTAAGCATGTCATACACAAAAGTAACTCTGTATTCACCTCGTCAAAACGATTATTGAGCTCTTGAAGCTGCATATCTATGCACGTATAAAATAATTCAGCTCGATAGTGATGGAGATTTGTAACTACTTCTTGTCTACGCCACGCCCCCAAAGTACAAAGTCATCATCCATTCGAGGAACGGTGATATTATATTTCCCACAAAATGAAGATACATCAGCAATGAGTGAATCTCATTCATTTTCTCTCATCATTTGGAACCTTTGCTTAGATATTTCAACGAGAATTGATGGCATTCACAATGTCTTGATCTTTTTTTTGCAATGATTTTGATAATTCATTGGTAATTCCTAATACATCATTCATCATATGTAAAATCAGGATAAAATCAAAACATTCCATTGATTCTAGTAAAGCATAAGCTTCACCCCTTTGTTCTGAGTTGGTGCCATCTCCAACGACAATTTCAAGTACATCTATCACCGAAGAAAACATAAGAATCAACCTTATTATCGTAATATAATGAGAACCCCATCGAGTATCACCAGCTCGTGTGAGAGTAGTCTCTTGGTTCAACCCTTTACCAATTGAAAGTTCACCACTATTGAGTTTCTCAATAAGGTCAATAGTTTGTTTATCTCGAAGAATATCTTTGCGTTTGCATGAAACCCCAACAATATTCACTGCTGTAGAAATTAAGTTAAAGAATAATGCGATCCGATGATGGTTTTTTGCAACATGTACCAGTGTCAGTTGAAGCTGATGCGCAAAACAATGGACATAAAATGCATACTGGTTTTCTTTCATAATCAGTGCTTTAAGTCCGTTGAACTCACCTTGCATATTACTGGCCCCATTGTAACCTTGTCCACGCAACCTTGTTATGCTCAAATTATACTTGGAAAGAATTTTTCCTAGTGCCTTCTTCAGTGAAATTGCGGTTGTATTAGAAACATGAGTTATACCTAAGAATCGTTCAATAACACACCCCTTTTTGTCCACAAAGTGTAAAACAACTGCCATATGCTCTTTGATTGAAAAATCACGAGATTCGTCAACCAAAACTGCAAATAAATCGTCACCAAGATCTTCAAGAATAACGTCGGAAGTCTTAATTGCAACCGCTTTTGTAATGTCTTTATGAACTTTAGGTAAAATTAGGGGTGGGCACGGGACGGGATGGGACGAGATATACCCATCCCTATCCCATCCCGTTCATACGGGATCGGGACGGGACGGGATGGGAAAAATCTCATCCCGACCTCGTCCCATCCCAAACGGGTTCGGGACGGGACGGGATCAGCAGGTACCCCATTTCAATTCAAAGGCTGACTTAATTTGTGAACAACAGGAAGCTTTTACTTCTTGTAACTACCTCAACTCAAAGTAAAGGGATTATCTTGACCATTAACAATGAACTTTCAGGCAAAATGTGTACAAAATTTTCAGCATTTGTATTCGTTTTGAAGTGTCAATATCTATACTTGTACTACCCTGCCTAAAATAGGAACTCCTCGCTGATGCTCGTATCCATAGTGGTCCTCAATGGTTACGATGCACATGTGAACTAAAAACAATTACTCATTGTGTGGGAATGTTTCAAATATGCTGAAACGCCAAACCCGAATACCTCTCCTATCATATATGTTTATTTTGTCAACCTGATTATGACTAAAAACACAGATAGGCTTAACACATACCTAACTTCACACCATTTTCAAATTTTGATAATGAACTAGCCTTGACAAATAGAATATTAATAAAGTAAACAAATTACTTCACAGCAGGGACAATAATAGCTCAAGTACTTTTGTACCGAAAATCAGACTTTGTCAAGAGGCGAAGAAGTCTCATGGGTTTATGATGCAAGATCTTTGCGTTATCCAAATATTTATGTGCATGTGTTCAGAGGCGGATCCAGGAAATTTTGTTACCCCGGACTATAAATATTGAAGAAGTTTTTAACTACAAAAAATTATGCAAGGGACAGGATTTGAACCATGGCTAAAATGAAAATAAGTGAGATTCTAAATAAAAACAAATAATTAAATAAAAATATTAATAATTAATATTAATAAATTAGTTCGGGACGGGACGGGATTGGCGGGATTGAAAATCTTCATCCCATCCCATCCCATTCTAGATCGGGACGGGACGGGATCGGGATGAAATTATTCAATCCCATTAAGACCCGGAAAAATCGGGATGGGACGGGACGGGATCGGGACGGGAACGGGATCGCGGGATGGGATGCCCACCCCTAGGTAAAATCAACTTGTGATTTTCAGGAACATATTTTAAAACAACTTTCTTTATGTCTTCATTGTGATTAGTTGTATACTCCAAAAGTTCAAGAAAGTTTCATCTATTCTTTGAGTCTTCAGATTCATCATGACCATGAAAAGCCAATCATTGATGCTAAAGAAATTGAATACAGTCAATTGAAGCATTTAAACGGGTCCGATACTCAAGTTTAGTTTGGTCTGATTGCTTAACGAAAAATGTTTGGATATGTTGTTTTTGCTTCATCAAATTTTGACTAATTGTATAAGCTTCATAATGAGTTTTTCCCAAATGACCTTGTAATTTATCCGGTTTCTTCCAATTATCAAACCCTTCCACTACAAAAGTGTTGCCACCACTTTGATCCCTGAAATTCGGTTTGAAGAGATAGCAATGTAAACAAAATGCAGCATCTTTCTCTATGCTATACTCCAACCAATCTTTATGTTGGTCAAACCAAGCTACATTAAAACGTCTCATCCCACCTCCCATTTTCTTTTATGGAAATTTGTGATTCTTAGGTTGACATGGACCCCTTTGTAAATATGCTCTTCTAATTATGTCCTGATCATTAGGATGATAGTCTAAAATTCGAGGTCTTGATCCGAAATCTGTTGAAAGATTTGACATATCATAATCCACGTGAATTGGCTTTGAGATTGGATCTAACTGGCCACCCTCATTATTTTGTAAGCTAGGGGATGGTAACTCTGACACAGACTTTCTTTTCAAAAACTTGTAAATAGCTGAAAAAAATAAATAATATAATAAATAAGTAAATAAAATATTAATTAAGTGAATAAATATATAATATTTACTTTCAAGCATTGTTATCATGGAAAAATATACAAGCTCTAACAATATTTTTGAAAACATCTAATTCACAAGATTTAAGATTAATTTTCATGAATAAAATGTTAATGTACCTGAGCTGCAAGAGTGTAAAGCAAAATCCAAGTAGTCCTTGTCCTCCCTATCTCTTCTCTAGTCACGTGATTTGCAATCTGTATATAAAGTAACGAAGAAAACTGAGTTATACATTAATCCCTTCAAGTTAAGCAGAAGAACTAAAATATCAATGAACACAACAAATCCTACCTGAAAAAAGTAGGTTTCTAGACTACCCCAATTCTAGAAAGAAAACCAGCAACCTGAAACAAAACATGGACGATGACCTACCAATCAAGAACTAAACTTTTCACACAAGCAACTTCAAAAATTCAATCTTTTCTCTCAATAAAGGTTTGGGGCGTTTAAAAAAATTCAATATTTTTTAACAAAAACTTCAAATTCAACTAAAACAAGGAAAACCCATAAAAAATGAAGCATACCCAAATCCATAAACACAATGAAAATGAATTCTGAGAGATAAATTGGATAAAATATGTATGTACTATTGACCATTTTGTTCTTAGGAATGGGAGATCTTCAAGAGAGATAGATAAAATGGGGTTTCTTCTCCTTCTTAAATACGCAGTAGAGGATTAATCGAAGAGGAAGAGATTTTGGTTCATTGAGAGAAAAGGAACAACCGAACAGGGCCGCGTGAGAAAAGAGGAACAACCAAACAGGGCCGCGCTGCGTGAGAGAAGACCTTGCGCCTTGCGCGTGACTGCGTGAGAGAAGAGGAACTTGTGCGGCTGTGCCGCCTGCGCGTGACTGTGTGAGAGAAGGGAAACTTCCCTGTGCTTTGTGCGGCTGTGTGTGAGACTCGAAAGAACAGAGAAGGGGAACTTCCCTTAGCCCTAATAGTCAACTTTTTTTTTTTTTAAATATGAACAAAAAAAAATTTAATTTTTTTAAAAGTTCAGGGGGCAGCTGCCCCCCTGGTCCCTGAATAGGTCTGCCCATGACTGGAATACATTATACCAAATTCACATTTTTACAACAATCCCAAATCAATATTACTTTTGAGTTGTAACAGTCCACCAAACAATTTTACACATTTTCACAAACAAAGTGATACAATAATTGTATCACCATGATGACTGACGAGTATGGCGCTACAAGTGATACTATTCATGGTGATACAATTTTATTGTATCATTTTTTTTTAAACTGTTTTTTACTGAATTAAGTTTTGACTTGAAATTGTTTGGTAGACTGTTATAGCTGAAAAGTGATATTGTTTTGGGTTGTTACAAAAATGTCAATTTGGTGTAGTGACACCATATTAATTTATTATGTTTACGTGTATAAGCCTCATATGACCGAGCCTCTGCAATCCCAAGCTTAAGCTCATGTGTCAACCTACTATATTAAGAATGAGCACGACTACGGTGCCTGGTCCAAAGTGCCTGCCTGGTGGTACCTGGCACCGTAGATTCAGGGATTAAGAATTATGAAGTGGGATGTTGGTAACTTTTGGATCAATAAAACAACTATCACTCAGTATGATAGATACATTTTTCGTTTTCCAAAAAGAGAACTCTGAATCCTGAGGCAAATATACTCTAAATTCTGCCTAAATATCCCTACAAAATGTCTTAGAGACTTATCAATGATCCTTGGACTGCCCTCTCATAATTTCTATATTCACACCACCATGTGTGTTGGCCACCTGACCAACATCACCTTCCAATCCTCCCCCTGCATTGCTTTATGGTCACACATTCAGACGCTTGACGAGCGTGAGAACGCTTAATTTCAAAATTTGCTAATGTTCAAAGCAACTCAGAGCATCTATATATGCAATTTATTTTTATATTCATATTATTGTATATTTAAAAATATTAATTTGAGTTTCACTAATTTTATTTTATTAATATCAAATCAATAAAATAATAATTATTTACGATAACAATAGGCATAAGATAACTAGTTAAATTTATGAATGATAATAATAGGTATATATATATATATAATCAAAACCTGAAAACTATTAGTGCACAAAACATTTTAGTAATATACATAATGTATAAATAATCATTACAAAAATCAAAAGAATGATGAAACAAAAGTATTTGCGATGATTCAAATTTTGGATGTGAACTTCTGTAAACCATAAATCGTAGATTCGAGAACATCAGCTCCAAATCGTCGAAGCGAGGATCTAAATTTTGAAAAGGGGTTTGGTAAACTATAGAATGGTATTCAAGAAGAATCCGCCCAAAAGTGCTAGAGCGATGATCGAAAGCATGATGGTTATGTGACTAAGCGCAAAACCAAACCAACTATGGTTCTTGATATATGCAATCCATCCACAACAGACATGACATACACTTAACCAGGCAAAATTTTCGTGAAAGTTTGGAACCTTACTTCTTTTTTAATCTAGGCTTCAACATGTCATTTCTATTAACCCACAAGTTCCACTCGGATATTAGTACATTAACATTGGAAGCTCTCGATAATACTTTTACAGTGATGGGCATACCAAATATTCTTTTGTATCATACTTGAACATGTATGATTAGTTTGATGAATTCGAAAGTAATATGGTCATTCTTCTTAAATAAAAAGTTGGTTACTTCAACTAAATAACATATACCAGATTTAAAAGTTCCATACAAAACAAACCAGATAATCAACAAATACTTGCAATTAAAGGAACAAATGCGGCAGTAGCGGCACACATGCACATTGCATGACTTCTTGTGGTGGGTGATGACCATAGCGAAGACACAGGAAGTCTTAGGTATCTATAGCGCACAATAATAAGGAATGATACATTAACAGCAGAAGTGAATTAAACATGTTTTTCGAACTGATTCATTGCCATGCTGAACCAGGGTAGTCGATAATAATGTACATATTTATCTAATCAACTTTTTTTAGTCAATTTTATCTCTGCCAATATGATCTGAGATTGGTGGTGGCCAATCTCAGATCCAAAAACTGTCTTTAAACTTTCACCAAATTCATCTATATCACTCACTTTTATCTACTTAAACTGTCCAAGAGACCAAGAAGAGGACAGCCTGGGGATAGAAACAACAGTACATGCACAATGAGGTTTGCAGGAAAAAATCCATCCTGAAATGTCAATGTGGTAAAATTGCAAAAAAAATACGACCAAAAGACAGTAGTTAACAAGTACCACTTGAACGGAACTATCAGAGGAAAGAAACTAGTGAAATGATGCTAAACTATTGTGTTTGTTGATAATTTTTCAAGATTAGGTTCCCTCCTTAAAAGAGATTTTATAGTATGGACATCACTTCTACCAATTAGGAATATGAAGGTGACCTGCATATGCTATCTAGGTACAGAGGATATACTAAACTAACATCTTGCCAATGGTGTTATGGTCTAGTGGTTAGGGCTGTGTGGGGTTTGTCCCCCACGTCCTAGGTTCGAGTCCCACCTACGGCATAGGTTATGGGATCCTTGAAAAACCCAGCTCGCCTTTCCAAAAAAAAAAACTAACATCTTTAATATAGCACTTACACTTAAAAATTAAAGATAAAGGAAGTGGTAAGTAAAACAGAAAATTGAAAACATATTTTGCATGAGACTGGTGATTTCCTATTAGGAGTTAATAATAATATCACTGCATCTCTTTAAGCCATATTATTCAGCAATTAGTTACCTGGCTAAGCCATATCTAGGGAAGTAAAATTAAACCTAGCTTCTCAAAAAATGAATAAACATTATCATACTCATCCAAGGATAAATCTTAAGAGTTCTTCCAAGAATGGCATAAGTACCTGCAACTTCCAAGAGCCCTGACAAAAGCAAACTGGTGGAAGATGGTCATGGAGTCCTGCTAAAGAATTATTTTTGCTTGTGATTTCCTAAAATCTGGCAAAGTGGTACTCAAAGAGTCATTTTATAAACTCAAACAGATGACGATATTAGAATCTCATATATATATATCCACAATTGATGACACAGGTAAAAATAATTTACACACCTTGGTCATGTAAAGGGGGATTGCTTCATACACCATGAAAACTTCTCCAACTAGTCACATTGACCGGAATAATGCCTAGCTATTGTCTTTTGTTATGCATTTCCTTTCGTTGCCAGTGTTAGTAGCATAAACCAGCAGACCCCAGCAAGAAGCTTAAAATATTAAAGCAGTGCATTTGTTCAGTCTAACTCAGCAGGGATTCAGCAGCACCTATTTAAGTTAATTGAAATTCTCAAAAAAAAAAAAAAAGGAAATCAAACATACTTCTGTAACAATGCCACTTTCTTTATGTCAGTCGCTTCAAAAACAATGGACCAACTCTATTAAGAATGGTTTGAGTTGAGACACATAATGCTTTGTTTCTTACCTTCTCCTTGCATCCAAGAAAATTATTTCCTTTATAAGCTTCTGCCACTAGCTTGTCAATAACATTGGCTTCCAAAACAACTATATGAGGGTACAAGAGCGGTAAATTCCAAACTGTTGAACTCCTTCATGATGTATAAAGTTCAGAAACCACATAACTCATCTACTTGTCATAACCTGTGCACTGCATGCATATTTAGACCTTGAAAATGAGCAATGCAGTAACAGTAGCGCACTCAGGAAGTAAATGCTTCCATGATTTCACTTAGGAGCTGGTGTATGCCTTAGTTAACCAGATCAAACATTTCTAAACATCAAGTTTGGCATTTTGTTGGATAGTTAAGGGTAAGCATACTTATGGAATAGAGCGGTGTGTTTTTCGTTCAATAGGTCAATAGCTTCAGTGATTCCATGAGCAAGATCGTTTCTGTAAACAAAATAGCTTTTACCAGTAATCCCCGCAAGAACAGGATCCATCTTGGAACAAGTGGAAGCGATTCCGATCCCTCAATACAATCTCCCGTTTATACACCTTAGATATCATCTTCATTACCGTATGACAATCCCTACAAACCCTCAAGTTCTTTACAATTCTTATCAAACCTCCTGGGTACAACCTTGCTATGCCAAAAGCAACTGCAAGCTTCTCACTGTGCATAGAGACTGCATTTTCCTTCTCTTCATCCTCTATGTCATGCAGAACACTTCCAACCTCTGGGATGTAACCTCCTTCAATCCTAATTCTCGACATAATCTCTACCAGCTTCTCACGAGCCTCCTCGGTAACCCCATTTAGCCATTCCCCCACTACAAAATTATACATGACCTTATCAACCTCAATCATGCTCCAACCAGGTTCCTTTTTTATCCTCTGATCAGTCATTGACCTCCTCACAGCAGCAACATCCCTCCATTTACCAGCTACCGCATAAATGTTTGACAGCAAAACATGGTCACTAGAATTGTTAGGATCTAGCTCAGCAAGGCGATCCTTCACTTTCTCGGCTAAGCGGACATTCCCGTGGATACTACAGGCACCGAGGAGAGTCCGCCATATGACAATATTAGGTTCAATCGGCATTTGAGTAATAAACTCATAGGCCTTGTTCAAGAGACCAGCCCGACCATACAAATCAGCCATGCAGCCATAATGCTCTGTGGATGGTTCTATCCCATAAATTTCTTGCATTTTATGGAAAAAGGCTCTCCCTTGTTCAATCAATCCAGCATGACTGCATGCATACAAGAGTGAAATGAAGGTAATTCCGTCAGGCCTCATCCCAACCTCCTCCATCTCATAGAAGAGTCGTATTGCTTCCTCACCGAAACCATGCATTGCCAAGCCTGCAATCATAGAAGTCCAAGAAACCACGTTCTTCTTTTTCATCATTTGATCAAAAACTAAACGAGCCATATTTACATGTCCACATCTCGAATATGTATCCAAAAGAGCATTACTCACAGAAATAATCAATCCAAACCCAGATTTCTCTATGTACCCATGTATAACTTTACTATACTCAAATGCACCCGACTGCGCACACACCGAGAGAATCCCAGTCAAGCTCACCTCATTCGGTCTCACCCCAACAACCAATGATTCTCGAAAGAACCTATAAGCCTCATCAAAACACCCATTATGAGAAAGCCCAACAATCATAGTACTCCATGACACCGGGTCTTTCTCTACCATCTCCACAAAAGCCCTTTTCGCAGGCTCTACTTCCCCCGCTTTCATGTACCCTGCAAGCATGACATTCCAAGAAGTCAAATTCCTAAAAGGCATTCTCCCAAACAATACCTCCGCACCCTTCACATCCCCACACCTAAAACAAGCAGTAACAATAGCATTCCAAGACACAACATTCGGTTGAGCCAATTCCTCAAACGCCTTCCGTGCAGACCCAACACACCCACATTCCGCATACATACTAACAAGCGTTGTCCGAACAAATAAATGGGTATCAAACCCATGAACAAGACACTGCGTATGAAACTGAGTTCCAGCATTTAAGCACTTGTAATTTGCGATAGCTTTGAGAATGAATGCGAAGGAGAAACTATCCGGGGTTGGGGTGGATTTTCGACGCAATTCTATGTATTTTAATAGGGATTGATGGGGGTATTCAGATTCTGAGATTCCACGAATCAGAGTGTTGTACACGAAGATGTCAGGAGATGGGATTTGAAGGAAGAGACGACGAGCGTATTCGAGGGAGTCTGTGATTGTGACTGCAGAGAGGAGGAGGAGCTTTCCGGAGATGAAGGGGTCGTTGATGAGTCCCGTCTTCGATGCGAAAGCGTGGATTTTTTCGAGATTGGTGAGGGTTTTACAGTCTTTGAGTAAGGAGATGCAGAGCTGCTCGGTTTTGCTCATTTTTTCTGGTCCTCTTTAGGGTGACATTGAAGCTGGAAGTTAAGGGATCATTTGAATTTGGCGGGAGCTTCTTCTCCTGGTTTTATATCCTAATTAAAATGCTATGTAACACCACCACCACTTCTACTGAATAACCATTTTTGCTCAGTGTCATTAAAAAAGCCTAGAGATAGGTCAAAATGGCGTGAAGAGGTTCTGCCTGTCGAAGAATTTACTAACCTCTCACTCAAAATCGAGTAAAAATAGTGAAATTTGGGTATTTAGTGATGGTGTGGTTGCATTGGGAGGATGATGGTGTTAGAGAGAAGTGACGGTGTTACATAGCAGCTCTCATTTTTATTTTATTTTTTCATTTTTCTTAAGGGAACACATGAAGTTTGTATCAAGCATAAGGGTCATAACATTAGTCTTAGTAAGTTCGAACATTGGACTTGTGATAACATTCGTCACAAGTCATTTTAGTTTTTCCGAATAAATACATAGTGAGTTTAACCCTTAACTTAAAACTCCGGATAGAATTCATAGTGAGTCATTTGAGAATGAATGCGAAGGAGAAACTATCCGGACAATTTTTCACATGGTGAGTTTAACCCTTAACTTAAAACTCATTGATCCATCTCTTAGCATGGTTGAGGAGATTAAAAAAAAATTCTTTATTTGTGAGGATGTAACAAATGATGAAGGGATAAATGAGTGATGTCAATTTGATGTATTTTTATGCTCCTGATTTTAATGATAAGGTTTCGGAGATCCTCAAAACCCCAGGTTGCTTTAAAAAAAAAATTTAAAAAGGGCAAGCATCTGTGTCGGTATTCTTCAATGTACTAATAAGAATTGATCAGATTATGATATATGTGATGGCATGCAAGAACATTGTTCTATGAGCTTTGGCAAGCTTCAAATTTGTTATCTTATGTTCTATTCACTTCAAATTGCTACCATTATTACGATCAAGAATGCCTACTACACTTGAGAGTGTTACAACACCATGTGCCATCGTACTCATGGACAACGATATGTAATGGAAAAGTCTTAGACTAGTTAGATGATTTTTGGCCCAATTATGGAATTTTATAGAGAGAAAGATGTGGATAAGGCCGAAGACTCCAACCATTCGTTTAGGTAAATGTTGGACTTTTGAGAGTTCTTATTTTCTCTTTTGGAGGCCCAGAACTTTGTCTTGGACGGAATCCGGTTTCGCTGTCACGCCTTTTTGGTGCCAGTTGTCCAGCCAATTTGGAGGACAACATTTCTGGACTGATCCATAATTTTGGGGCATTGGGAGTTTAGTAACAGAAAAATAATGACAACCTTAGTTTTTATTGCAAATTAAGAACCTTATTAAATTTAAATTTTATTTTTTTATTTGTTTAACCGCTGTTTGACCTGAAATTTTCAAAAAAAAATTACGGATTAACATTAGAAACAATGCAACAAAATTCTAGACCGTTTTGACACAATTTTTTGATATACGTGTTTAGATTTCTGCCATTAAAGATTTCGATAAATAATATTTGTGAGTATGTAAGGACCATCCGGTCCGGTGGTCTTAGACAATGGGTGTTGGCTAGCAGCCAACCTGTGTTACGCTCAAGGTGGTCTTGCTCACTTTGTGATATTAATAGAGAAACTCCTTTATCCCATTTAGCGTAGATCTCGAGACATGTATGTCAAAAATACTAAAACTTTTACACATTGTTTCTATTAGGGGTTTGTAGAATTTCCCAAAAAAAATGAAACCCAATCAAAATCGTATCACACGTCTCATAACCGATCACTATTTTACTGTTCGAGAAACATGAACGGAACTGAACCGTTACTATTTGGTGCGGAACCAGTTCAAGGTTTAGGAGTACCGAAAATATCGAACCTTACTTAACCTAATAGTAAATTATTCTTATTACTTAATTATTAAATTTTGGTGGTGGGATGTTTTTTTTTTTACTGGGCGTGGTAGCGGTTGATTTGGAAAACATAGATTAGGTTACGAGAAAATATAAATTAGGTTATGTTATTGATTGTAAAGAGTTGATTATTTTGAAACCTAGATATAATCTTGTCTTCAATCAATGACAAAATGTTCTCATTATCACTATTTGAGACGGACTGAAATTGTACCAAACCGGACCGACACTAACCTATACGGTACTAACTTAAAAGAAAAACCCCAAAATTGAGCTGCACCGAAAAAACTATAATAGATGGTACGGATACAACCTAAATACCAAGCTAAACCATACAATGCCTATCCCTAGTTTTTGTTGTTGGTCTTTAATTTTTCTTAAATTTTTAACTCAAACGGACCTCAAATGATATAATTTTCATTTAGTCATATGTACGTAGGATCCTTAATTTACCTATTAACCGTGTCTATTGTTGAGTATAACCAGATTAACAAATAATAATGTTGTCGATTAATCTATACTGGGGGTCATGGTCTATATTAATCAAAAACATGAATTTTCTTTGCAAAAACAAAGAGATGGTTGTTTTTTCTCATAACCTTATAGGCTCCACTGTAATCGAATACAAAAAGGCCTCATCAACTCCAAGTCTAGCCAGTCTGGGTTTTGTTTGTACTTGCTTTCTCATCATTTTGAAACTTCCATTAATTTGTACAAGTGGATATGGATATTAAAAGGTTGTCTGAAAGTTCTCAAATTTCTTCATGACTTAACAACCCCACCATCACCGGCCATGAACCTCATTTCTTTTCAATGCACATGCAATGAATTGTACGTTCAAGGAAAAGTATACATCTTGAACTGCTTCATGTCAAAAAATGTTTAGGCATGAAAGCTTGGAGAAAGAACGCGTTTCTAGGCTCACCGACATCATTGCCAGTTTTCTCTTATGAAAATCAATCATATTTGCTAGGAATACTATGGAATTCACCTTTGATTATGGTACAAAATGATCCAGATAAAATATAACAACCGATCGAGTTTGAATCTGAATGAAACTTATATCAATTCTAAAAAACATCCGAACTAAAATATTGGTTCTGTTTATGTGATCCTATTCAAATTTGTATCTGGACAGTATCCAATCCATTTTCTGCCTCATTTTTTTTTATATAATTTTGGATAATTAGGTTTTCGTTCCTTATCAGATTGAGCTTTTGAAGAATATTATGAACGGTTATTAACATTTAATTATCGGCATGACCAACAACCACCTCTAACGTTTACAATCAGTTTTTTTTTTTATGGCAGCAGTGAGCATGTTTGTATTAGGTTGTTATTCTTAATACATATGCATTTAAAAAAAAAAAAAAAAAAGAAGCTAGCAAAAGGTTGGCTTGGCCTTTTGAGGAGTACCCATCGCCGGGTTTTTTAACTATATTAAATTAACATATAAATATTTTTCTTTAGCTATAAAGGTTTGAACTTGTGATATCATCCAAAACAAGTCTTAACTAAATTAGTTAGTAGTGATGTAATGTCACATTTTTATATTAAAACACACGATCGACTAATGACTAAAGATATTCAAAACCGACTTTGTATTTTTGTTAGTAAAATAGACTTGTATATCTCTACATTTGTGATATAGCAATTTAATTTTTGCATAAACATGGGCTCATATGTTAAATTTGGAAAATTCTAAATGGTGAGGAAACGGGTGAGGGGGTGGGAGTGACCGCTCATCTCCCTCAAAATGCACAACTTTACGAATCTCGAGAAAAATGAGTGGTAAAACCCCACCCCCTCGCCCCTTTCCTCGACGCCTAGAAGGACTGGTTAAGTTTTAGACAATAGAAAGGCATTGAGTCACTATCTATAAATGCGAATCTAAATTTGGGTGAAAGCCACTTATGACCTAAAAGGCTCTAAAGGTCGAACTCATTCAACACGCCCCAGGAAGATGAAGTAGTGTAAAAGTCTTGAGTCAATCTATCAAGACGTAATCATAGAAAACGCCTTCTCCACCGTTTCCATATCTTGTCTTATTTTTTGTTTTTCAACATTTGATTTGTATGGTAGGACCTTTGATGCAAAGATTTGTCCATGTAAATCAAATCCAAACAGTAATCAGATGGACCTATTATATATATTACAATAATGTTATCTTAGCTTAGGTGATTATGTCATTTGAGAGCACACGTAAACTGGGGAATATGTTAAGCCCTAGACCTTTCATCGATCAATTTAATGAAAACGACCCCTTTCAATTAGCCCAAAGCCATCCATTTCATCCGTAAGACCAGGGTGGGTGGAAAATGTTGAATAGATTTTGATCACCTAAAAAGCCCTCATATGCAAAAACCTAGTATCTATCTACCTTAGTTAAAACATTAGTTTTAGATTATGGTTTTTGCACTTGAGCTCAAAACAAAAACAATGGTAATGTTCCTTGATATCATCCATGCTTTCATGTTGACCTACCAATCATTTCTTAGTTGTAGACGTGATTTAAAAATTTCATAAAAATGTTAGAAAATTAAGTTTTTATAACCAAGGTGACGTGTTCCCAAAGATTTTATGTATATCTTGATGTTGTAAACAATTCCTCTAATGATGTCACATCATTCTGGTTGCAAAATATGATTACAAAACCTGATTTCATAACCTCACTCTTTGTTTGAACATTCTAAGAGGAGCCCTTTTAGCCGGTGTGGCCCGCCGACCTAGTATTGGCGCCTGGAGGGGCCTTTTTACATATTTTGCCTCTTTAAACACGACCACAACAAAGGAAGGGCAAAAGATGTAAAATGGCCCACCAGACAGACAAACCAGACGCCAATACCAGACCGGCTAGAATTTCTCTTCTAAGAGTAATGGAGCAAAATCAAAATTGGATTCTACTGTTTAAGATTGTAGTGACACAACCACTATTATTTTTGTCTGCACTCAGAAAATTCTAAAGTGCCTGGTCGTATGCTTGGTGTTGTGCTCGTAATCGTGTGAACATGACCTAAGAGTCTTAAGTTTAATTAGGCCATAAGAAACACGGATTTACTGATTAAAGTGCTCTCTCATTCTCTAAAGAATGGCTTGTCTTTGAACACGTGGTTGATTAGAGACTACAATAGAAGCTTGTCTCTCTGTTTAAATCACGCAAAATTCTAAATGTCGAGAAAATGAGCGAGGAAACCAGCGAGGAAAGTGAGGTGGAGGGGGGTGAACCATTCATCCCTCATCGGGATGCGTGTGCAAAAAGCAACGGCCCGCATCTCGGGGGGGGTGAATGGTCACCCCCCTCCACCTCACTTCCCTCGCTCATTTCCTCACCACGTAGAATAACTCTTAAATCACTACAACCCTTTCGGAATAGGGAAATTCTAAATGTCAAGGGAAAGGGCGAGGAAACCAGCGAGGAAACGGAGGTGGCGGGGGGTGAACCGTTCACCCCCTTCGAGATGTGTGCCCATTTTTTTGACGCACGCATCTCGAGGGGGGTGAACGGTTCACCCCCCGCCACCTCCTTTTCCTCGCTGGTTTCCTCGCCCTTTCCCTCGACACATAGAATCACTCTTCGGAATAATAGAACAACTCCCTTTTAGATGGCACGGAAATGGAGACTAAAGGAACAAAAGATTCAGATGGGATCTGAAACCCCACCATGAAGAATGAAGCATCCCACCAATTGTGTAGCCACTCTCAGAATCGTGATATATACACCCTACGCGTTAATGGGGTTACCGACATGATTCTCAATCACGATCAATTTACTTTCGTCACCGTCATCCACATCCACATCCACATCCACACCGGGTATCCATTTAACCATTGCGAATAATCAATGTGTTGCACTACTCCTTAACAGCTAAGAAAAGTTTATACATATCTCAACACAATAGTCAATATGATTCTCAATCAAGTTGTGTAATCAGGATGATGTAGCATTATCATAGAAATTTTTTATGATCTCGAGAAATATATGAACACTTTGTCAATTTCATCATTATTTCAAAATCACGCCACATCATCTTAATTGCAAAAATCAGATTTTCTAGCATTTTCAATAAAATAATAGAGTTTATTCTCATGAGTCTCCGAACATTTTCAATGACAAAGTCATTTTACAATGACATAGGAATAGAATGAAATCACAGGTTCAGCATTCAAACCCTGTCGATGGCATTTGAGGTGAAAAAGGTTAAAGAATTTAAGAAAAAAACGCTAAGAAAAATTGATACATAACACCATAACCGGTATGTAAAGTAACATAGATTCTTCTCGCAAAAATTTCAGCTCAATTCGACATTACAAATTAAATACGTAATTAATTTCATCTGGTGCACGGTACAATCTCCACACGAGTCTCCATTGACAAACGCATATTAGAATCATATAGGATTATTCCTTCTTTGCTTAACACAATTAATGGGACCTCTAATACACATTATGCAAAATCTTTTAACTAATACAAAAGCAATCGCATATAAATGAACAAAATATAATAATTTCATATTCTATCATTTCATTTGTATGAACAAGTAAAGTGGCAAATTATGATTTAATTAGCATTTAAGCAAGAAAGTCCTTTCAAATGAATAAAACTGAAAATGGCCTTCAATGTGCCAAAACCATCCATCAATTTCACCCCTAATAAAAGCCTTCACACCTTAGAAACTCTTGGCATTTAGAAATCGATTGATGGTCACTGGTTTGGTTCAAACCCATAATTTAGTGGCATCATCCGTCAAGTTCTAACCATTGAACTGCTATGTCACAGGCAATTATTTGTATTCAAGATGGAGAAAGTATAGCATTTAAAAATGGAAGCATACACCATGAATCAGCACGAGTCTATTATATTCGAAGTTAATATTGTACTTGTGACTTACATTGCCCAATGGTACTAACACCAATCTTTGGCCACATTAATAATGGTCGGTTGCCCTTATTTTTTTGACCCTTGTTGGCTAAAAAAATTGCCATCCGTGGTGATTAAATTTAAAGCTTACAACCATAAATTAGTTGCCATTTTAATTTCTTTATACACTTTTTCAGTTTGTTCACAAGTAAAAATGGGACAAATAAATGCAAAGTATGCCTTTATATTGGCATCATACGATGGAACAAAAGTGAAAAATTAAATTAAAAAATCCTGACAAGAATTAATTCGAAAATAATTATAACTCTAATTCTATCATATCTCACAAAAATGACTCTTAATGATTTTTTTTTGTCCTGGTAACTTTCAGTGTATGTAGTGAAACATATTTTGCATCAATATTATTTTACGTCTAGTTTCTATTTTCTAATGTGTGGAAAGAGAGAAATATGAGAATTTTTTAAGGGCTCAACATATCGAAGCATTCTATCTTTATCGAGATTAAAGAATTGTTGTAAAAGATGGGTTCAGCTTGTAATTTGTTTAAAAACTTATTTTTTTTACACTTTCATGATGTCTTAGCATTTCTTAATATATTAATGATTCCCCTTATATGTTTCATTTCTTATCTTTAATAAACATCTCTGTGTTTAATAAGGTAAAAATAAAATAAAAACCTACAATTGTTCTCCTGAATATATATATATATATATATATATATATATATATATATATATATATATAAACCTCTTCGCAAAACATCTATATCCTGACAACATAATGATTGTGGCGACTACTTCTAACATCTCAAGCTAAAGGGATTACTTATGAAAGCACTTTTTAAAACCTTAAGCTAATGTGATTATACAACCTATTATACTCTGTATCACTTATAGGAAATTGTGTTGCTTTACAGAAGAAAAGCTTTATAAACCTTTTTTCACTTTATAAACCTTTATAAAAGGGAATGGGGGTACTAATTAATTATGGTGCCCTTTCAGGTACTTATTACTTCAGATCTGCTACACCTTTGTGTGGATTCTATAATAATAAAATTTGAGAGATGGTGTTATACTTAATATATATATATATATATTCTTTTTCAATTATAAATACCATAATAACAATTATTCTTCATAAAATTTGAAAAATTGAAAAAATATCGTGTGATTGAAATGAGACAAATTAGAAATTGCTGGTATAATTCTCATTGATATAGTAATAATTGTAAAACAAGAAAACTGATAAATAGCAACTTCCTGGCTGTGGAAGTATTGACTTAGTCTTGATATTAATTTCTCCCCCATATGGAAATGTAGTGTAGGGTCCTAGATTAGAATGTATTTATTTGGGAAATCAAATTTCTTAAAACCACATCAAGAAGTTAAGAGGCCAAGCTTTTAATAGCCCAAAATGCAACTCTGCCTCCTACCAACAAATATTTACATTATTAATTTATAATTGTACAATTGATTTTTCCAATTAAATTTAAAAATTATAGTCCTAAGTAAGTTTTAAAGAGTTTTTTTTTTCATAATACAAATTACAATCTAGATAATTCCAGGCATTGTCATCATAACGATATTGTCTGGTCCTCGTATATGCAATCTTTATTTCACAAGTGTTACATCAACTTTTTATAGTTAATTGTCATCTTTGGAACAATTATTGGAACAATTAGAACTGTCTGAAATACATGGTTAGGTTCAGCCTAAGCCTCGTGCTCCCTATAGTCCTCCACTATAATGCAGACAATTGACGATCTCAATTTGATAATCAACAATCTCAATTTTCTCATACATTTATTTAGTTTAGGTTGAACTCAACTCAAATCAAAATGATTCAACCAGCCTAATAAAATCCCACTAATTGATCCTCCATCAAATTCATGATCCATATTTATGTGCAATTAACCTAATTTTTGTTTAGGTGTGATTATACATTAAAAACATAATTTATGGTAAAAAGAGAACAAAATAGAAACAGAGTTGAGTAGGACAAGTGGATTGGATGGCATAAGGTCCAATGGCCAAGAAGAATAAACAGAGCAAACACATAGCAACCAGAGTGAGACCTTCCAACTGATAAAAATCTCATCTTTCTCTTCCCCTGTTTCCTCTCTCAACACCCAAAACAGGGATTTTTAAGCAACCCCCTCTTCTCAGTTCGCTCAGATGTTCCCATCTTTTTTCATTAATCCCGCCTTCTAGGTCAGATTTCAACTTCCTCCACCTGATTTTCCATCGCAAAATCCCAACTTTTTCTTCTAAAAAACCCCGACTTTTATGGTAAAAAGTCCTTTCTTTGTATGACTAATTCAATGGGGGTAATTGAAGGACTCGTTTTCTTCGTGTCTTTCTCCTTGTTGTTGTTGGTGTTTGATCTTTGCTTCGCATTGAAACAAACAGAGGATGTGTTTGGAATGATTTGATGGGTACTCGAAAGGGATTTATGTTCAATACCCATTGGGATTTCGGGGACAAAGGAGGAGTTGTTAATGAGTTCTGCAAAACAATGGTTTTCTTCTTTAGTTCTTTCTGGGTTTTTGTTACTACGTGTGTTCTCTATTTCTTCAGGTTCATTACCAGGTATCTCTGCAGGTGATCACTCATTCTCATTGTTTCTCTTAATGAGTTTTTGATTGTTTTAATTCTTCTGTTGTTTAAACTTGATTCAGTTGTTGATTCTGCATGACTTAGCTCTTTTTTCTCTCAATTGGATTAATGGGTTGTCGATGCTTTACATGTTTACTTAGTTCTCTGTCGTCTTCATCACTGGGTCTGAGCATTTTAACGAGGTTGTTTAGGTTTAAACTTCAATGGGTTCCGAAATTCTGTCTGATTAAGTCCCCTTTTCCAAGTTTATTAATGGACTTCACACTAATTAATTTGGGACTTTTTTTCCACTTCAATATTTCTTTTGAGGGGTCTAAAAGTTTTTGAACTGATTGGTTAAGTTGATAAAGATTGATTGGTTGAGTTGATAAAGATTGATTGGTTTGAGTTGATAAAGGTTCAAACTCAATGGGTTCGATTAGTTTCTTTTTCTAAGCTTGACTAATGTATTTTTGTCGAGTTGATTAATGGACAGATTTTTCCAGTTCTTAGAGTTGTGAGTTTCTTGTCTGAATTATGCCTGATTTGTTCATTTCTTTAAACTTGAGTTATGAAATTCCAATCTTTTGAAGAGTTCACATCTGAATTTGGTTAAGCTTCAGTGGATTCTTTCAGTTGCTTGAATTGATTAGTTAATACTTTTTATTGTAGACTTCAAGTTGATGACAGTTTTCGAAAGTTTACTCCAAAAGTCCCTGCTGTTGTCCCTGAAGATGACAATCAAACTGCTTTGGAACCCAAAGCTGAACCCGATGTCATCGAATTTGAGGATTCGGAGTATGATGGGTTCGGTGAGAAAGAGACGCCACAGTTAAGTTTTAAGTTTCAATTTCAGGCTTATGATGATGGAGGAAGAAGCAATGCAGAATCTTCACTTGATGTTAGCCCCAAGAAGGAGCCTGCATCGAGTGCTAGTAAGTATCAGTTTTTACCTTCCAAGGATTTTAGTGGTTTTGTAGAAGAACCACAGGTTGTGAGTTTTACTATTTTCGATGATGGATTATTGTCGGTGAAAGATATGGTTCAACAAAATTCAGTGAATGAAACTATCCATGAGGACACACTGGATGACTCATGTAGTGTAGAGGAATCTGAGAAACCAGATTCTATAGTTTTGGATGAGTTCCTTCTATCTGAGAAGGACCAGTTAGTCAATTTTGAACAGAATTCCCCCAGTAAGGAGGATTTTTCCGATGAAATTCAGCTTCTATCTGAAAAAGAATTCCTGGGTTTTGATTCGGATCTCGAATCGGAGAGTTTTGCTGATCGATTCTCTACTATGAATAATGTAATGGACTCGAGTAGTGACGCATTTATGTCTGATGAAGACTTTGAGAGTGAAGCGGAACCTGAAAACATAATGGAACATGACGAAGGGAAGACAAAATCAGTGGGAGCCTTTCAGTATTCTGAAGAAGTCCATGTGGAAATTGTAGTCGAACCTGTAAACCCAATCAAATCTGTTGAAGAGAATACAGAACCAGTGGCAGGCTTTCAGAATTCAGAAGAAATCCATGCGGAAAGTGAAGCCGAACCTAAAAAAGGGATGGAATCTGTTGAAGTGAAGATAGAACCAATGGGAGGCTTTCAGAATTCTGAAGAAGTCCATGTGGAAAGTGAAGCTGAACCTAAAAACACAATAGAATCTGTAGAAGAGAAGACAGAATCAGTGGGAGGGTCTGAAGTAAACCATGTGGAAAATCCAAGGATACTGGAGCCAGCTGGATACATCGGTACAACTGATCCTATTTCTCAAGTTGACAACTTAATGGGACTTTATGAGGATATGTTTGAATCAGTGGATGACATTGAGATTTACTTAGAACCCCATTTCCAGAAGCCAAGTGATTTCAAAACAGAAGCCCAGTTAGAAAGAGAGTATGCTGAAATGAAAGCTGAATGCGAGAGAGAGGATTCTGGTGTGGAAGGTGATGGAATGAAGCATGGCTCAGTGAAAATTGAAGAACCCAGCGCAGAGAGTTCATCACATGGCTCAGTGAAAACTGAAGAACCCAGCGCAAAGAGTTCATTGTATTCGGATTCGGAAGATTATGATCAGTTGGAGACCCTGTGGGAGCACCAGAACCTAATTGAGCAGCTCAAAATGGAACTGAAGAAAGCCAAAGCCACAGGACTTCCAACCATCTTAGAAGAGTCCGAGTCACCAAGGATGTCTGAGGATCTGAAGCCTTGGAAATTTGATGACAAATTCTTACATGAAGATCGAATGGATGAGCTGCACAAGTTCTACAAGAGCTACAGAGAGAGAATGAGGAAGTTTGATATCTTGAACTACCAGAAGATGTATGCTATGGGTCAGTTACATTCACCTTTTTCTTTTTCATGCTTTCTATAATTTTAAATATTCTGTGCACACACCTCACGGTAGGTCTCCTCGTGATTATTAAGGGAACCCAATGGAAAGTCTTGGCAATTGTGCAAAGAGAAACGGAAGCATATGGTTCAACTGATACACGCCTTATATGAACCATATTTGATATAGTATGTTTTGATTACTCCCACGGTATAGTTCAATAAAATGACACTGATTGTGAGCGAGTATATTTGGCATGTTAACATTATTGAAGAGAATTATGAGATGGTTTGATCCACTAGTGTAGTGTTATTATTCAGTTAATCGTGCAATTGTTAGAGTGCTCTGTAAGAACACGAACTATCTATGAACGAAATGTTGCATTGTAGAATAGCTTATGCAAAACCTGTTTCAATTCACCGCCAAAAACATTGGTGAGAGAAAGCACTTTTTGCAAGCAATCAATCAGTCCCCTATGCATGAGTCTGTATTGTTGATTGTCTTATGAACGGAATGTTGCATTGTAAAACCTGTTTCAATTCCCTGAATTATTATTATCTTCAAAATATCTTCTCTTTGCGTAGAGATCCCATCATAATCACTTAGGGATAACTCATTGTGTTCATTGCTCAACAGGTTTTCTTCAGCTGAATGACCCTCTTCAGTCCATTCCATCCAGGAAATCTTCTACCCCAACACTCACATCAATTTTATCACAAAGTTTTCGATTATCTAAACGAAGAAGGCCTGAAGAAGACTCAACAGTGAAATTCGTCAGAGAGCTGCAGAGTGACCTAGAAGTGGTGTATGTTGGGCAGGTATGCCTTTCCTGGGAGTTCCTCCACTGGGAATACGGAAAGGCTCGAGAACTCTTGGAGTCGGACCCTTATGAAACCAGGCAATACAACCAAGTTGCTGGAGAGTTTCAACAATTTCAGGTTCTCATGCAAAGATTCCTAGAGAATGAACTTTTTCAAGGACCGCGGGTGCAAAACTACATCAAGAGTCGATGCATTCTTCGGAACCTTCTTCAAGTTCCGGTCATAAAAGGTAAATAAACCTTGAGCACAAAACACAAGCTTTCAAAATTGATTTGTTTCAGCATAGTAGAATGAATGTCATTACTTGTTTTGCAAAAGAAGCTAAACTTAATTACTAATATCAATGCAGAAGATCCAAAGGATAAAGAAGGAAGGAAGAGAAGAAAAGATGCAATTACATGTTCAATGGTTTTAGAAATCATTGAAGAAACAATGCGAATCTTTTGGGATTTCATTCGAGCTGATAAGGATGAAAGTAATGCTATTTTGAAGGGATTTCTGAGACCTCAGGTTGAACTAAGTGATCCGGCAGATTCAGAGCTTTTGATGGATGTTCAAACAAATCTTCAAAAGGTTTGCTTTTGATCTTCTTTCTCTATTAAAAAAAATGAAATGATTGATTGCTTGTGTCTCCTCTTTTCTACTTTAATCAATTTTACATTTCTATTGTTTGCAGAAAGAAAAGAAGATTAAAGACATTGTAAGAAGTGGAAACTGCATAGTTCGGAGGTTTCAAAAGCATCACGAAGAAGGAAGACCTGATCAACTGGTTTTCTTCTCACAGATTGACCTGAAATTAGTATCAAGAGTGCTAAAGATGTCGAGAATCACAACTGATCAACTTGTCTGGTGTCAAAAGAAACTAAGCAAGATCAACATTGTACACAGGAAGGTTCATGTAGAGCCCACATTTTTGCTGTTCCCGTGTTAAAGTGCTAGCTCTTTTTTCTTCTTTTAACATAGAGATATCATGATATTCAGGAGTAGAGAGTTATGTTCTTAAAGAGAAAATAAGACAGAAATAAAATGATAATACTTGTATGAAAACTGTACATACTCTTTCTGTTCAATTGAACTTAGAATAAGGTTAAATATGCTGAGTTGTTAATTGCATCCATTTTAAATGGTTCCTCGATGTTGCGAATTGAAATGCAAACTGAATCTGTGATTCTACCCACAAAAAAAAAAAAAACATCCATCACCAAAGATTGATGGAAGCAAGCGTGAATAATAGTTGCTTTATGAATTCAAAACTACCTTGATGACATGAGGCTGAAGAGTTTCATGTGAAGCCTTTAGGGGACATTGAAGTGTGCTGAAGAGATTTTATGCTCGGTTAGGTCCTTGATGAATATAACAAATTGTGTTTGCCGCAGAAAATTTTAATTTTACCAAACTTCTGTATGTTTTTGTTAGAAATTCTGCTGTGGAAGACACATTATTGTAGAGTAAAATAAAATGATTGTCACCTGATACACTTGGAACAAATTTAAAACTTTAATCCGTTGGTATATCATTTGGGCAAGGTGTCCGTTTGGGAGCAAGATCATTGTGCATATAAGACCTCTGTGGATCACTTTGAGAAAGCAAGGCTCTTGATACGTAGAACCTGCCTGTGAAATATATTGGCCCAAGGCAGAGAATTTTGTGAAGCACAACTACAATGAAACATTCAAGGACAATTAAGGGCTGAGTCATTGAGTTGTCAAAAATTTTATTTTTTCCCGCCACAATCCTGGATTGATCCTAGAGTTTGGAAGCAAAAAGGAAAATATCCATGTTTTTGTTGCAAGAAGCACGTCGGAATAATGGGTTTCCAATGTCGACGTGGGACCACCTTATGCACGACCATAGGTACCCGGAGTCTCACTCATGTACCCGTTTTTGAAAGGGCAGAGGTTTTGAAGATCCTCCAACCTTGTATTAATAAATAAATAAAATAGGATGGTGAAGATTACAATTGCTTGAATTTAGGATTTGTTCTCTTGCTTCGAGAGGACCTTTGAGGAACATCTTTCTTAGACAACTGAGTTGTGATAACCTCATATTCATCTTCAACAGTGTTTTGACCCACCATGTTACTTTCTTTTCCAATAGAAGTTTTATTTCGGTGAGTTCTTCCTTCAACATATATCTTTGCTCAATCTTTTTATTGCTTCCTTCAGAGCATTACTAAACTCCATTCCCATTATCATATTCTCTATCATTTTCAAAACATATTTATTATTGATGCGTCCAAAAATCATCCTTCTGAGAGTTTGACCTACAAACAAATGTTTGACTGTTAGGGACCACCTTTTTGGTGGCCGAAGGTACTCCGATGCTTAAGTCAGCAACTCTGTTGGAAGAAGGAAGTAAATCTGGACAAAACTCAGTTAAAGTTGCATACCTGTATTGAATGTTCCCTTTACCTTTTATAATGGTCGCGGTTAATTCTCTTTGTGAGTTAAGCATGTGAGGCGCAACGGAAGGATATGTTTCCTATAACAGTTTTCCCCTTAATGGAAATGCGTCTATGGAGGCGTAACTCCCTTTACGACTCTTTTTTGGTGCAACATTCCTCTTATTTATGAGAGAACTCGTGTCGGGCCTGGATTCAGGCTCCGTTTGTGTCTTCTCGATGGCGGACCTTATTCGGACTTCTGTAATTGGCTCCATTCTTCTTGGGCTGTATGAGCTGGCCTAATAGGCTGGATGCTATATCCACGTGATGAGTTTCTCTGCCATGTGGACAACCATTCTATTTTGATGTATCATCAATTATCATATTATCTATCATTTTCAAAACATTTGTAACATTAGAAAGGGATTGTAAACCTCCATCTACACCACCTTTGATTTCGAAAAGATGGATCGTGGTGCAATCAACAAGGCTAATCTGCTTGTCAAGGCTGATAAGGTGGTTGACTGGATTTGATGAACAAAGGGAAAAAATCTCCAAACTTTCATCAACTTGTAATACATATTCAGGACTCGAGGCTAGAAATATTTTCCAACTTGTAACCGTGTGATTCAAATACTCGAGAATACATGTTAGAATGGTAGTTTCTTCAATTCATTTGTTAGCCCCTCTATAGAACATAGCTCTCTGAACATTGGAGTCTCTAGTTCTTATAACTTGAGACAGTAAAATGTTCATCCAAACTAGGGTCGCACCAACAAATCCCAAGGGAACTGATGAACAACTACATCGATCCTTTTGATACATCTTATCTACCTACTGAATATTCCACTCCAAAACTTTCTATTCTATATAATAGCACCAAAAAAATATCATTCATTTCCCTTGGAGAACCACCTACTGAGACTCCTCGAGAGGTTCGAATATCAAGTACCACACCTCAGATTAACCCATCTCCATATTCTTCATGTCACACCAACTCGACTTTCCTGATGCTAGAGAAAACTACTCTCATGGGACTGATAAACTTGTTAAGGATTGAGAAAGTGGGTTTGCAAAACAAAAAAAAAATTCACCAATCCAACAAAGCATCAAGAATTCATAAGCAAAATATATCCTTGAGCCCAAAACCAAACACTAATACCTTCCATGACTAGTCGATCAATCTTTTTATTATCTAAAAAAGGTGTCAATGTGTTTTACTTTGACCTTCAACAATCATTGGAACTATTCCTCATACGAGCTATAACTTAAGAAATAAAAGACTCAAGAGTTCGTTGTACTTGCTTCTTTCACAAAAAGGGTTTGAAGAAGTTAGTTGGATTGCAACCTTTCCAACCACGACCACCCTGCAAATGCAGCAGCCGATCTTTGGTCAGATCTTCTAGTGCAAGGCACAAAAACTATTATACATAGCCATAAGGCTCAAAACCATGATAACAATACTACCTATTGTTATGTCCATTCACAACAAGTTTTTTTTTTTTTGTTGGAAGGAAGATGATACCTCATGGTTAAAAATTTAATGAAATTTGACGATCACTTGATTTTAAGTCTTAAGAATATCTAGAGTGAGTTTCTTGCTCCAGTGGATAAGCTCAAAAGCTACATGTAAATTTCATTTGAGCTTTAGAGCAAATATCGTGCTCCATATTAAGCTCAATGAGATTGAGCTTTCAACCCACCAAAGGGTATGAATTTGTTTGTTTCAGAAGAGCTAAATAATTCAAACAATCTTTAGCGATTCTGGTGGAAGGTTTTATTTTGTTTGAAATATTGGGAACCACACGCTCAAGTAAGTATTGAGCTTGTCTAGACCGAGCCACCAAAATGAGAGAAGTTGTCTCCTAAGTGACCCCCTCCTCTCACTCTCCTTCCGGCCTGAATTTGATCAAAATCAAAATCAAAACCCAATCGAAGCAGCACAACGATCTACACCATCTCTAACCTCCTCCGTTCTCCTCCTTCTCCAACCTTTCCTCATACTTCTTCAACGATCTCCTCCCTTCCCTCTCTTTCCCTCTCCATTACAATCGTTGGGTTTACTCTCCATTACAAATTTACAATCATTACGGTTTACAAACTAAATCAAGCTTCATTAGGCTCAGAGCTTTCATTCAATCGAATAATGAATTCAGAGATTTACTTGGCTCAAAGAATCATTCCCATATTCGATTCGTTCAATTGAAGGACTTCAATTAATTGAGCTTCAATCGATTCAATATGAATCGATTAAGAATTTCTATTGAATCAGTCCACAATTCAAGCTTCAAAATAAGTAAATGGCGGAGGTATGATTTCATCAGAGAAATCGAATAAAGGATTCTTTTTTGCTTTTCAATTTTTTTTCAAAGCGCTTTTTCACTGTTCATGAACAGTAAATTGAGTCTGTTTTTCCTACGTGGTAACAACTTATGTTTATGGCAAACTTAAAACAAATCCTCTACCCGCGTACAAACTCTCCATTTGAAACTCAAAAAACCAAAAAACTCTCCATTTGAAACTCATACTTTCCCTCTCACTCTCGACCTCTCGACCTCTCTGCTTCTCCATTTTTTAGACCTCTACATCTCAACACCTCTCCACCTCTCTGCTTCTCCATTTTCTCCTCTGCTGCGTGAAGGAGTCCATCTTCTCCTCTGCTGCGTGAAAGAGTCCACCTCTCTGCGTGATTTGCGTGAAGGAGTCCACCTCTCTGCGTGAAGGAGTCAACCTCTCTGCTTCACCATATTCTCCTCTGCGTGATTTGCTGCGTGAAGGAGTCCACCTCTCTGCGTGATTTGCTGCGTGAAGGAGTCCATCTTGCTCTCTGTGTTTTTGATGGGGTAATCAACTCCATTTCTTTTTCTATTTAAAAGCTTTCTGTGAACAAACACTGCTAAATTCTAATAAAGCACAATATATGTTTGATGAAATTCCTCTTTGTGGTTGCTAAGGTGCTTTGGGTAGGGAAAGCTTTGTCAATTTGGATTAGTGTATTTTTTAATCTCTTGAACATGGATTCAGTGCAAGACTAAGTCCTAAGAAATAGTCTATATATTTTTAATCTCAAAATACTTTTGTTATGTTTGTACCTGTAGGAAGCTTTTCTTTCAGAAACAACAAGCAAAAATTAATATGAGACAGAGGATCAGATTATCAAATAGTTTTCTCATGGCTGCTACATGTCAAATTTGGTTTATATAATTGTCTCTTTGTCAGTATCTTGCTTGATGATGCATGCTGTAACATATTGTTGGTCATCTGTATGTTTTTGTTTTCTTTTATTATCCAATGTTTTATTACTTGACTGCCGAACAATTGCTGTTCTGCTTTTATGTAACAAGAAGACGACACTTTCAAACAATGACAGGCATTATTTGCTGTTCTGCGTTATCTGTGTCCATTCAAATGCATTAGCTCCATTCAACAATATATCTGCATGTTTGATGAATTATATCTGCCTGTTTGATGAATTATATCTGCGTGTTTGATGAAATATATCTGGGGTTTCTAATATATCTGCGTGTTTGATGAAATATGCGTTTTGAAATATATCCCCGTCAGTCCCCCAATTCCATTTACTCCAGCACCTATGCACTGAGATTCCGCATGATATTTGAGATTTTATGCACCTAAATCTTTTCTCTCACTAATGATATGTGATTAACCTCAGTTCTGCATTTTTTATGCATGCACTGCTTTCCTTTATGTTAGGAGTAATGTTTAATGGCCCCATTCTATTTAATCCTTTGAAATTTTTTCCCTGTTTTCCAGTTTGACATGGATTTAGGTTTTCCTAGGTTGGGATGCATCACCTTAATACAAATTTTGATGTGGCAAAATCTAGAGAACTAGAGATAGGTTGGAAAGTTGTCCCATCTTTTGGTAAAATGGAAGGTTGCCAGGCTTATGTAGGATAGTAAATAATGGAGATGGTAGAGGAGCTCTCAGTTGATTGTTCTATTTCCCTTCTGGAACAAGACGATTAGTTTAAGTTATTAGATATGGTGCTCATTGGCTTGCAGTTAGCAGCATTAGAGGCAAATTTTGGCAGGGGTTTTTGGATTTCTACTTGCTGAAATTAGAAATCCCAGAGTTGACATTAAAAAATTCTGCAGGATCTACTTCGTCTTTTTACTGAATAAAAAAGCTAGAGATAGCACAGTACCTTAGATCTTGAACTAAAAGAAAATCGAAAAAGATGAGCGAGCTTCCAAAACTACTTTATGATCTTCTTGGTGTTAGGTGACCAGGCTATTCTCAGGCTATCCTCTGACCTCTCTACTCCCTTTCACGCAATGTGTGTAGAGAATCAATCGGTAGGGAGTTTATGTAAAGCTATACCCATGTAGACTTGGTTTGGGAATCTTAGTATCCTCTTATTTGGCTACAATCCATCCATAAGTATCCTAGACAAATTCATTGCAAAACTGCACTAAATAAAGTCATTGTAATTCTAAATTATTGTTAAAAAAATTATATATGTTTTCAAGAATATATACTTTTAACGGCTGTAGCCTGTGTAAAGTGTGAAGTGGGGTTGCTCCCATAAGGATTTTAAAGATTAGGTTTTCTAAGCACTTCTCAAACCTAAGAATTGTTCAGGGAAAAACGAATACCAGTGTGAGGATCACGTCATATCAGGAAAGGAACTGTGTGAATTCACACACGACTGGACAATTCAAGTCATCATGTCGATGGAAGGTAAAACACTTTTAAGTTCACTGTCCCTTCCATGAAGTTGCTAAATCTTTTTAGTACTATATAAGTTCGTTAAAAAAAGGACCACTAAGCCTACCTGCCTTTTCAAGCATGCTGCCTGCAAGCAAGCAAACTGCCTGCCTGCAAGCATGCTGCCTGCAAGCAAGCTGCCTGCCTGCCTGCAAGCATCAGAACACTTCAATGGAAGGTAACAGACTTTTAAATTCACTGTCCCTTCCATTCAAGTGGCTAAATTTTTTTAGTATCATATAAGTTCGTTAAAAAAAATTACCACTAAGCCTACCTGCCTGTTCAAGCATGCTGCCTGCAAGCGAGCAAACTTCCTGCCTGCCTGCCTGCAAGCAAGCAAGCTGCCTGCCTGCCTGCAAGCAAGCAAGCTGCCGGCCTGCCTGCAAGTATGTTGCCTGCAAGCAAGCAAGCTGCATGTCTGCCTGCCTGCAAGCATCAGAACACTTCAATGGAAGGTAACAGACTTTTAAATTCACTGTCCCTTCCATTCAAGTGGCTAAATTTTTTTAGTACATATAAGTTCATTAAAAAATTACCACTAAGCCTACCTGCCTGTTCAAGCATGCTGCCTGCAAGTGAGCAAGCTTCCTGCCTGCCTGCCAGCAAGCATGCTGCCTGCAAGCAAGCAAGCTGCCTGTCTGCCTGCCTGCAAGCATCAGAACACTTCAATGGAAGGTAGCCTTTTAAGTTCACTGTCCCTTCCATGAAGTTGCTAAATCTTTTTAGTACTATATAAGTTCGTTAAAAAAAGGACCACTAAGCCTACCTGCCTTTTCAAGCATGCTGCCTGCAAGCAAGCAAACTGCCTGCCTGCCTGCCTACAAGCATCAGAACACTTCAATGGAAGGTAACAGACTTTTAAATTCACTGTCCCTTCCATTCAAGTGGCTAAATTTTTTTAGTACTATATAAGTTCGTTAAAAAAATTACCACTAAGCCTACTTGCCTGTTCAAGCATGCTGCCTGCAAGCGAGCAAGCGAGCAAGCTTTCTGCCTGCCTGCAAGCAAGCAAGCTACCTGTCTGCCTGCCTACAAGCATCAGAACACTTCAATGGAAGGTAACAGACTTTTAAATTCATTGTCCCTTCCATGAAGTTGAAATTTTTTTTTAGTACTATATAAGTTCGTTAAAAAAATGACCACTAAGCCTACCTGCCTGTTCAAGCATGCTGCCTGCAAGCAAGCAAGCTGCCTGCCTGCAAGCATCAGAACACTTGAATGGAAGGTAAAATACTTTTAAGTTCACTGTCCCTTCAATGAAGTTACTAAATCTTTTTAGTACTATATAAGTTCGTTAAAAAAAGGACCACTAAGCCTACCTGCCTGCCTGCAAGCATCAGAACACTTGAATGGAAGGTAAAACACTTTTAAGTTCACTGTCCCTTCCATGAAGTTGCTAAATCTTTTTAGTACTATATAAGTTCGTTAAAAAAAGGACCACTAAATTGGGCGATTTCGTAACCAATGTCAAAGGACTTCTTAATCCATGTGGGAGAAATTGTAATATGTCTAAGAACTTCTTAACCCATGTGGGAGAAATCCTGATACATCCATCACTTTTCTTGGTCTACGTACCTTTTTTGAGCATGCCACTTGCTAAAATTTGGAGAGCTAAATCTTTTCTCTCACCAATGATATGTGATTAACCTCAGTTCTGCATTTTTTATGCATGCACTGCTTTCCTTTATGTTAGGAGTAATGTTTAATGGCCCCATTCTATTTAATCCTTTGAAAAATTTTCCATGTTTTCCAGTTTGACATGGATTTAGGTTTTCCTAGGTTGGGATGCATCACCTTTATACAAATTTTGATGTGGCAAAATCTAGAGAACTAGAGATAGGTTGGAAAGTTGTCCCATCTTTTGGTAAAATGGAAGGTTGCCAGGCTTATGTAGGATAGTAAATAATGGAGATGGTAGAGGAGCTCTCAGTTGATTGTTCTATTTCCCTTCTGGAACAAGACGATTAGTTTAAGTTATTAGATATGGTGCTCATTGGCTTGCAGTTAGCAGCATTAGAGGCAAATTTTGGCAGGGGTTTTTGGATTTCTACTTGCTGAAATTAGAAATCCCAGAGTTGACATTAAAAAATTCTGCAGGATCTACTTCGTCTTTTTACTGAATAAAAAAACTAGAGATAGCACAGTACCTTAGAGATAGCACAGTACACTGCAGCACAGAGTGCGTCCCAGACAGGGTGCGCTGCTGTTTCAGCGTGAAGGACAGGGTTCTAAGTGGTTGCGGTGCTGCTTCAGCGTGGTCTGCGAAGCACACTGCAGCACATAGTGCGCTGCTATTTCAGTCTGCGAAGCACACTGCGCGCTGCTATTTCAGTCTGCGAAGCACACTGCAGCACAGAGTGCGCTGCTATTTCAGGGTGGTCTGCGTTGCAGACAGAGTGCGCTGCTGTTCCCAGACTGAGTGCGCTGCTATTTCAGCGTGGCCTGTTGTACGTGTTGTTTCTGGACGCAACGTGTTTTTCATCGTGCGCGTTTAGGATTGCCCCAAATCTAATAAACGTTCAATACCCACTGCTAGGGGAAACTTCAACTCAGATGACTTGATTCCAGAATTCGCATGTAGGAATATTCAAGAAATGTCTCTGCCATTTTACTGTGAAATTTTACTGCCACAACATTTTTCACTTGGTGGATAGTTTCCCGATAATCAACTTTTTTTCAATAGGCTGTTAATAAAGCGACTAATCATAGGGCATTGAGAAGATATGCTTTGGAATGAAGAATTCAACTAAATGAATGAAAAAAAAAAAGGTTCCACTCTAATTTGTTTCTTTCTTCTTTCTTTCTATTTCATCGGAAACAATACATTGCATGGGAGCTGTTCTTATTCAAGACATCTGGAATTCTCCTTTCTTGATTAAGGAAACCATCAATCCAAATGAAAACTTTTCTGTGGTGTATGTCAACAAAGGATAAAAAAAATCATTTTCCTATTCCTGAGGTTGCGGTCTATCAGTTGGGTCAGTCTATCAGTTGGGTCAGTGAACTGGAGATTGGACTGTCTTGCGCGCAAGACGAGTGCAGTCTGGGTCCGGGTGCTGTATGGGACTGGGTGCTATCTGCAGGAACAATATTTTTGCTCCCTGTTTTTCTGTAAAACAGAGAATGCTAGGCTGAGCCAGGCCCTGCGAATGGCCGATTTTGGCTGGCGGTTCGGCTGCGAGGCAAGAGCAGCCAGGTTCGCCCTTGCAGTCTGGCTAAGGCAGGGAGCGGTGGGATGCTTGGTGCGGGACGTGCTGCAGGCGCGAGGTTGCAGTCTGGACAGGGGGGTGCGGTGCTGCTTACCCTGTCTCAGTTTTGCTTGCTGTTTTTCTCTTTTTTCTTATGCAATTTGTGTTTTTCTTTTTGTTTTGTTTAAAGTACTGAGTAGTGGATTTTTTTTTTTTTTAAATTACTGAGTAGTGGCTTATTAGTTCTCAAGTCCAGTTTCGAGGACAGTGTTGGGGTCTTTTTTGTTTGGGCAAAGTCCTTAACTTCGTTTGTTTTTTATACGGGTAAAGTCGTCATGTACCCCCGTTTTGATTGTAAATCATTTTTTTTTAAATCAACTTCCCATTCAAGAAATATGTTGTTGATGCTTTGTTGATGCTTATTGAATTGATGGTTGTTCCAAAAATATAGCTTAATTGTAAAGATTTTGTTGCAATATAAAAACATTTCCTTTTTCTTTTCAGGGATCCCTAACCTTTCATTGTACTTGACCGTAATTATGGACCACTTAGTTCAAAATCCACCCTACTCCGAAATGATGATTTTCGGCCAGGTACTATAGTAGGTTGATACTACTACATCTTACTTCGAATTGGTTGTCTCATATATATGACACCTTCTTTGTTTGCAGGTGGATTCAGCCGTAGAAGGAACTGTAAGAAAAATGCATAGTTTTTCCGCCATCTATCTTACAATTTTCACATTAAAATTACTCACTTACTTATATGTTCGCCATAGATCAAATTTCTAGAAAAACAAGGCGTCACGGTTACAGTTCGTGATGAGCAAGTTGATTCAAACTTGCCGAGGACAGTAAGAAATTTTGTTAATTTCTCTTTTCACTTAGTTTTTAATAAATTAGCCAAAGATTTTAACATGTCATCCTTTTACTAGGAGCAATTTCTTATAGATAATGGCCTCAGGTCCAATGTTCCCAATCAACAGGTATTATTTCTATTTATTTATTTGTTTTTTCTTTTTTACTATTTCTAACAATAAATAGATACATATTTATTTATACCAAGTTATATGTTTTTTTTTTGTTAAAGCCAATTATGGATACGGGAAAGGGAAAAGAAAATGTCCCTATAGACAGTAACGTTTCCAAGCGTGCGCTATTTCACGTGCTGACCTTTTTCCCTTGGCTAACACGCTGCCCACTAGCGTCACACTCCCGTCGGACTAACTAGTCAAGGCACTTCGATGCTTGGCTAATGCTAAGTGATGCTACGGAAGCTTAAGTGAGGAAAATGCTAAGGCACAAGTGTTTAGGCTTTTTGAAAGAATGCTTTGTATTGCTTGAGAGAGTTGTACAAGTGTTTTCTTCATGATCAGTACAAATGAATGCCAAGGCCTATTTATAGGCCCTTAAAGTCCTAGAGGCTTCTAGCCTAGAACCTTCCACAATCCTCCTTCAAAGGAGTATTCTCTATGCATCTAGAAAGTTCCCACCTCCAAAGGAACCAGAAATTACAAGGAGGCTTCTAGAAAATACTACACAAATCTGTACAAGGGTGTTCTAGACTCATCCATGCTAGAACACTCTAGAGAAAGCTAAGCTAGAATGTCCAAGAGCACTCTAGAACCTTCCGGAGGCATCTAGAGAAAGCTAAGCTAGAATGTCCAAGAGCACTCTAGAACCTTCCGGAGGCATCTCGAAAAGCTTGCTGCTCCATTGGGCCTTTACGGGCCTACTGCCAGCGTCCATATGGTGCCTTGGATGCCTTGTTGCCTTGGTGAGGGATATTTTTAGAGATGGCTCGTGACATTCTCCCCCACCCAAGTCCTTGACGACCCCGTCAAGATCGTGCCTCGAACTCCGTGATCTTGCCCCGGAATTGCCATAGGTCGTCCTCTTTCTCCCATGAGGCCTCACTGTTCGGTAGTCCCTTCCATCGAATGAGATACTCATTATAGCTTGGCACACCCCTCCGTCGGATGAGCCTCTTTGCCTCAATGCTCTCGATCTTTCGATCAAAGGAAGCCACGACCGCGGTTGGTGCCCGATGTGACTCGCCCCTCGCTGGATCTTCTTTATCACCATGGTAGGGCTTGAGCATGCTCACATGGAACACCGGATGAATCTTGAGTTTGGGCGGCAACTCAAGCTTGTAAGAAACTCTCCCGACCTTCCGTAGGACGGGAAATGGCCCCTCGTACTTCCGCACCAGTCCCTTGTGCACCGAGCGGAAGACCTTGAACTGTTGTGGCAGCAACTTGACCATGACCATCTCGCCCACTTGGAACTCGAGAGGGCGTCTATGCTTGTCTGCCCACTTCTTCATCTTCTTAGACGCCTTGTCCAAGTACGCCTTCGTTATATCAAGCTGCTCATGCCACCCTCGTGCAAGCTTGTACGCAGCGGGGCTGCTACCCGTGTAGCCTGACGCAACGGCTTGTGGAGTCAAGGGCTGCTGGCACATGACGATCTCGAACGGACTTTGTTGCGTCGATTCGGACCGTTGCAAGTTGAATGAGAATTGAGCCACATCCATCAACTTGGCCCAATCCTTCTGGTTGGCACCCACAAAGTGCCTTAAGTATAACTCCAACAAGGCATTCACCCTCTCTGTTTGCCCATCGCTTTGCGGGTGAAAGCTTGTTGAGAAGTGTAGACCCGAACCCAAGAGCTTGAATAACTCCGTCCAGAATTTTGCTGTGAACCTTGGGTCCCGATCACTTATGATGCTTCGAGGCAAGCCCCAATACTTCACCACATGCTGAAAGAACAACTTGGCGGCTTGCTCGGCAGTGCAATCGCGTGGGGCAGGTATGAAAGTCCCATACTTGGAAAAGCGATCGACTACCACCATAATAGAGCCATACCCATTAGACTTGGGCAAGGCCGATATGAAATCCATCGATACACTCTCCCATGGCCTTTCTGGAATCGGCAAAGGCTGCAATAGTCCTGCCGGTACACGTTGCTCTATCTTGTCTTGTTGGCACACAAGACAAGTCTTCACATAGGCCTCGATATCGTTCCGCATATGAGGCCAATAGTAGTTCACCTCCAAGAGTGCCAATGTCCGCTGCATCCCCGGATGGCCAGCCCACATTGAATCGTGGCACTCCTTCATGATGACTCGCCTAAGATTATCCCACTTAGGCACATAAATGCGACGACCGACGGTGTAGAGTACCCCATCCTCTACCCAAAACCGTCGAGTCTTCCCCTCCTTGGCCATCTCCATGAGTCCCTTGGCCAAGGGGTCTTGAGAAGTCCCCTCCTTGATCCGATCAAGAAGATTGCTAGCGGCGCTGCTTGCGCTAGCGAGCATGGCCTTTCGGCTGAGAGCATCAGCAACAACATTAACTTTGCCCGGCTTGTACTCCATGACATAATCGAACTCTGCTAAGAAATCTTGCCACCGAGCTTGCTTGGGGCTGATCTTCTTCTGATTTTGAAAATAACTCGTAGCCAAATTGTCGGTCATGATGGTAAACCGACTCCCAAGCAAATAGTGCCTCCAAGTTCGCAAGCAATGAATGATGGCTGTCATCTCCTTATCATGCACCGGATACCGTCTCTCGGTATCATTGAGCTTGCGAGACTCATAGGCTATGGAATGCCCCTCTTGCATAAGCATCCCTCCGATGGCAAAGTCTGATGCATCGGTGTGAAGTTCGAACGACTTAGCATAATCGGGCAAGGCCAAGACAGGTTCCTTGGTGACTGCCTTCTTCAAATCATCGAACGCTTCTTGGCATTTCTCACTCCAATGCCACTGCACCTTCTTCTTCAGCAAGTCGGTCAGTGGGGCTGCTCTCGCCGAGTAGCTCAAAATGAATTTCCGATAATAATTGGCCAGCCCAAGGAAAGAACGTAGCTCCGAAACGTTCTTGGGTGGCTCCCATTCCTTGATGGCCTGCACTTTGTCTCATTCCATCATGATCTTTCCAGCCTTGATGCGGTGCCCCAAGAAAGACACCTCGTCTAGGGCGAACGAGCACTTCTCTAATTTCATGTACAGCTCGTTCTCCCGCAATGCTTGGAAAACCTGTCGCAAGTGATGCACATGTTCTTCCAAGTTGTCGCTATACACGACGATATCGTCGAGATAGACGACTACAAATTTATCCAAGAAAAGCTGAAAGATTCTGTTCATTAAAGTGCAGAAAGTAGCCGGGGCATTGGTGAGACCAAAAGGCATCACCAAGAACTCATAAGACCCATAGTGAGTGACGCATGCCGTCTTTGGCTCATCTTCTTTGGCTATGCGCACTTGCCAATACCCTGATCGGAGATCCAGTTTAGAAAAGTACCTGGCTTTACCGAGCCTATCGAAAAGATCGGCAACCAAAGGAATTGGATACTTGTTCTTGATGGTTACTTTGTTAAATGCTCGGTAATCGATGCACATACGCAAGGACCTGTCGTGCTTGCGTTGGAACAATACTGGTGCACCGAATGGGGCCTTGGATGGCCGAATGAACCCCGCGTCCAGCAGCTCCTTGAGTTGCTTGCGTAGCTCTTCCAACTCTGGCGGTGCCATCCGATAAGGCGCCATGGCTGGAGGCCTAGCCCCTGGCTCCAGCTCGATCATATGATCGACTTCCCTTCTTGGAGGAAGTCTCTTGGGTAGCTCTGGAGGCATGACATCTTTGTACTCTTTCAAAACCGCAGCTACCTCCTTCGGAACCTCGCTAGGTTGAGGCCCATCTTCGATCAACGTGGCCACAAATGTTGCTTGCCCCTTTTGCACGCCTTTCTTCACTTGAATGGCTGACAACATCTTGGCCTCCACGATCTCCCGAGTGACAGGGACAGAGCATGCTTCTCGATCCTTTGCAATAGTCATCGACCTGTCCCTTTCTAATGTCCATGGCTTCACCGTATCCATGAACTCCATGCCCAGCACCAATGAGAAGTCGTCCATCGTGACGACAGTCAGGTCCACCGTCCCCTTCCATTCGCCCAAATGAAGGGAGACGCCTCGTGCTACACCATGGATAGGCACCGGTGCTGTGTTGACGGTCTTCAAGGTGCCTGGCTCCTTGGTGTACTGCACGCCCAGCCTTGTTGCCTCCTTCAAAGCAACAAAGTTGTGCGTTGCACCCGTGTCGACGAGTGCCTTTGAAGCCTTGACATTTACCTTGGCTTCCACAAACATGAGAGCGGATTTCTTCGAACGGGGCAGCGTACTTACCTTAGCCACGTTGCTTTGCTCCACCGTAGCCTTGACGCTGCTTAGCAAGCGCAAAGTCCCCATTTGCGCCTCGTCCCCCGATGATTCCCCGGACGATCCACTCTTGCCAGCGATCATCGCATTGAGCTTCTGTCGCTGTGGGCACTCCCTAGCCCAGTGTGGCCCTCCGCACAAGAAGCAGTCGCGGTTTTTCACCTTGCTATCCGAGAAAGACTGCTTGGCTTTGTCCTTCCTCTCGAACTGCTTGCCGCCGCTGCTACTGCTACTTCTTTCGGTGGGTTTTGCTCCCCCACCTTTTCCCTTGCTACCGCCGCCACTCTTGCTGCCGCCCTTGTGGCTTTTCGAATCAGCCTTGTATTCGAACAAGGATTCGGCAACTGCGATGGCCTCCGCAAGTGATTGAACGTTGCGTCTCTTTAACTCTTGCTCAGCCCATCGTTGTAGTCCATCCATGAAGTAGACGAGCTGAGTCTTCTCCGGCATGTCGGAGACTTCAAGCATAAGATAAGTGAACTGCTTGACGTACTCTTTGATTGACCCCGTATGTTTCAGTCTACGCAGCCTCTTCATAGCAACTTCCTCCGCATTCTCCGGATAGAATTGCCCCTTGAAATCCGCCTTGAACTCGTCCCAAGTCTTAAGCGAGCAAAGACCCTTCTTTATATCCGACTCACTCCTCCTCCACCAAAGGATGGCATCATCACCCAAGTACATGGTGACGGTGGTGATCTTGGACTCATCGTCGTCCAAGCGCATCGTGTCGAAATATTTTTCAACACTCCATAGGAAGTTGTCGAGCTCCCTAGCATCACGCTTCCCATGGTACCTTGGCGGCTCGGGCACCTTCATCCTTGGTCCCTCTCGTACAGTAGCACTACCTGCCACAGCCGCCTTGCATAGGTTGACGTCCGATTGTAAGGACTCAACCTGCTCCCGGATGGCTTGGAGCTGCCCCATCAGCGTGTCCTTGAGCTGGCCCATCTCGTTGCGCATAGCATCCGCAACTTGGTTGACGAGAAGTTGAGTCTCGTCCTTGGCTTCCACAGTGCCAAGCTCAAGGTCATGGACGCGGCTATCGAGTTGCTCGATATCCGTAGTGACGCTAGCCAACGTCCCATTGAAGGACTCAACCTTCTGTTCCATCTCCCCGACGCTGTCCTGGAGATCGCCCACGATCAGCTCCACCTTGGCCATACGATCCTCAAGCATGCTGGTCCGGCTAGTCTTTCTTCCAGTCTCCTCGATCACGGACCCTCCAACAGCACTCTCTTTGTTTCCCGACATGATCAGATTGCTCCGAACCTAACCTTCGTACACACAGCAGCTAGCACAACGCAACTTCAGCAAGACCGCCCCTACGATCGTCGCTGCTCTGATACCACGTGTCACGTGCTGACATTTTTCCCTTGGCTAACACGCTGCCCACTAGCGTCACACTCCCGTCGGACTAACTAGTCAAGGCACTTCGATGCTTGGCTAATGCTAAGTGATGCTACGAAAGCTTAAGTGAGGAAAATGCTAAGGCACAAGTGTTTAGGCTTTTTGAAAGAATGTTTTGTATTGCTTGAGAGAGTTGTACAAGTGTTTTCTTCATGATCTGTACAAATGAATGCCAAGGCCTATTTATAGGCCCTTAAAGTCCTAGAGGCTTCTAGCCTAGAACCTTCCACAATCCTCCTTCAAAGGAGTATTCTCTATGCATCTAGAAAGTTCTCACCTCCAAAGGAACCAGAAATTACAAGGAGGCTTCTAGAAAATACTACACAAATCTGTACAAGGGTGTTCTAGACTCATCCATGCTAGAACACTCTAGAGAAAGCTAAGCTAGAATGTCCAAGAGCACTCTAGAACCTTCCGGAGGCATCTAGAGAAAACTAAGCTAGAATGTCCAAGAGCACTCTAGAACCTTCCGGAGGCATCTCGAAAAGCTTGCTGCTCCATTGGGCCTTTACGGGCCTACTGCCAGCGTCCATATGGTGCCTTGGATGCCTTGTTGCCTTGGTGAGGGATATTTTTAGAGATGGCTCGTGACAGCTAGGCCAACGTTTGCGTCGAGAGAGAGAAAAAAAATCAACCTAAGTTAGACACTACCTTGACTGCTAATGTGAATACTACAAAACAGAGAATATCCAAACTCCAATGCTTTGGGGTATGTACATATGTTTTTTCCTAACATAATTTATATTGGTGTCTGTTTCTTTATATAAGTATGTACATATGCTTCTTTAACCTTACACCTTCAAAAATTAAATTTATATTTGTGTGTGTTTCTTTCTAGGGAAAAGGAAAAACAAAAGCCACAATTGCCGAAAAGGGGAAAAACAAATTTGTTGGGGTGTGTACAACATTCTTAACTTTCAATGCGTGTGCTGATCTGTGTAATGCATTATTTATATTAATTGTTTTTACTGTCTTAAGCTTATTTGCTTAAGTTTTTTATGCAAGGGAAAGGAAAATGCCGGTTCTATTCAAAAGGGTAAACAAAAAGTTGTATTTATTCAGGTATGTATAAGTGCGTAACTTTATTATTATTTTATTATTATTTCAAAGTATAGGCCCCTTCTTATTTTCCCATTGTCTATGCACGTTTTCATTGTTTAGATTATATGCATGCTTTAATTTTTTTAGTGTGTAATCATTTACCATTTTAAATGTATTTTAGGATAACAACATTGTTCATAATAAAAAATCAAAACGATCATCCGCACAACGTTTGCGTCGAGAAAAAGAGGGAATTTTATGTAGGACGCCTCCTGTTCAAATACCTTTTCCTTCATTCACACCCAATGATCGCGCTATTCCACAAAAGATGCGGCAACAATCACGAACGGCTGTGCTCAATATCATTTCTCCCCGATGGATGGATTATGAATTTTTTACTGTGTTAGATCAAAATGTGTTGCCACCACAACAACCAATGAGGTGTTCATTTTCTACGCCTAACGCATCCCCAAATGCACCAACAAACATGTATACTTTTTTTTTTTTTTTATATTTTCTCATATTATTTAACTTTATCAAGTTTTCTAAATTTTAACTCATTATCTATCTTACAATTTGTTTAGGCCAATTACAAATGACCGACTTCCTAATGACGATACTTCCCGTCATAGTGGTTTGGATTTCCGGCATGAAATTGACTCACAAGCTCATCAAGAAGAAACACGTCATTTCTTAGGCAAAATGAATTTTTTGTGTCCTCATTGCTCAGCACTACATTGGAATGATGAAAAATTGAAGGCATCTTCGTTAAGGAATCCTTTTTTCGGGACGTGTTGTTTGCAAGGAAAGGTTAAGCTGCCACTGTTATCTACACCTCCACCATTGCTTCAAGTGTTGTATGAGGGAGATGATGTTCAATCAAATAATTTTCGTACACATATTCGAGAGTATAATGCTGCGAATGCATTTACGAGTCTTGATACTAAATTTGAGCCAAGGGTACTCAATGGGAGGGGTCCCACAAGCTTTATTATTCATGGAGAATTACGACATCAAACGGGAGCGTTAATTCCGCAACAAGGCCAAGATGCAGTTTATTCACAGCTTTACATTTATGATCCCGATTCAGCATTACATACCCGCAGTCGTCGAAATCCACGCTTGAGATTAGATGTGCTCAAAATCATTCAAGATGCTTTGTTGCAGTATAATGTGTTTGTGGAGAAATACCGTCAAGCATACGAGATTCTGAATCAAACAAATTCTGTTGACCAAAACATACCTGTGTATTTACACTATAGTTGTCATAAAGATCGGCGGCGTTACAATCTTCCTTCATCAAATGAAATAGCAATTATTTTGCCTGGAGATGTCCCTGAAGTAAACACAACCAGAGATATTGTTGTATATTTGCGAGGAAATCAAGAGTTGATGAAAATTAATGAATGTCACCCAGCTTACTTACCGCTTCATTATGTGCTATTATTTTCGTATGGCGACTTAGGTTGGGAACCTGAATTAACTTAGTGGGATGTTACAACTAATAGGTGTTCAAATAAATGACTTACTCAGATGGAGTTTTACAGTTATCGTTTGTTCGAACGACCAACTGAGTACTCAACAATTTTGAGAGGTGGCAAATTGCTCCAGGAGTTTTTAGTAGATGCTTGGGCTTCAACAGAGCAAAATCGATTAATGTATGTGAGGAACAATCAAACAAAGCTCAGGGCTGAGCTATATGAAAGTCTTACGGACATTGGGCCCGATGGGTTAAGACCAGATCAAGTTGGGAAGCGACTTATTTTGCCGTCATCCCATATTGGTAGTCCAAGACACATGTTTGAGATATTTCAAGATTCAATGGCTATCACACGTTACAACAATCATCCAGATGTTTTCTTAACCATGACTGCAAATCCAAAATGGCCTGAAATTATGGATGCTCTGTTACCTCACCAAAAGCCTACGAATCGCCCATATTTAGTATCTCGAGTTTTTGAGTTAAAAAGAAAATGTCTAATGGATAAGATTATCAAAAGAGGCACATTCGGTGATGTTGTAGCTCATGTCTTTACCATTGAACTCCAAAAGCGTGGGCTACCTCATATGCACACACTTATATTCCTTCACCATTTACAAAAAATTCGCACTACCGCTCAAATTGATAAGATCGTGTTTGCAGAATTTCCTGACCCGGATAAAGATCCGATGCTATTTCAAACAGTTTTACATTGTATGGTGCATGGACCGTGTGGTGTTCGAAATTCTGGAGCACCGTGTATGGAGAATGGGAGGTGCACAAAAAGATATCTTCGCGAATATTCAGAAACAACAACAATGGGCCAAGATGGATATCCTATTTATCGACGCCGCAATACTGGCCGAGTATATAATGTGAAGGGTCAACCAGTTGATAATAGAGATGTGGTGCCATATAATCCATATCTTTCAAGGATGTTTGATTGTCATATTAATGTGGAAGTGTGTGAGGGAATTAGATGTGTTAAATACATACACAAGTACATTTATAAAGGTCATGATAGAACAACAATGGTACTAGGGGGAGTAGATGAAATCCAGCAATATCTTGATGCTCGATATATTGGTCCGCCAGAAGCTGCTTGGCGGATATTTGGTCATCTTTTACACGAAGAAAATCCTACAGTGGTTCGATTGGCGCTTCATTTACCTGGAATGCATCATGTTGTGTTCAATCCTACAGATCAAGCACAATCAATTTTACTTAGAGCTAGACACCAAATGTCGACTTTAACTGCATTTTTTGCATGTTGTGCTGTAGATCCGTTTGCACGTACATTTACCTACCAACAATTCCCTCAACATTTTGTTTGGCAGAAATTACAAAAAATGTGGACAAAAAGAAAAATGGGCTATGCAATTGGAAGAATGTACTTTGCCAGTCCTCATGAAGGTGAAAGGTTTTATTTGCGACTGCTTCTAACGGTTGTAAAAGGGCCACAATCATTTGAACATTTGCGCACATATGACAATGTTTTACACGACACCTTCAAATTAGGCACCTCACGAGGACTCCTAGAAGATGATGATGAATGGATTCAGTGCCTTGAAGAGGCTGCGATCATGAAAACTGGGAATCAGTTGAGAAGATTGTTTAGTGTGATTCTAATGGAATGTCATCCACTGCACCCAGATTTGCTATGGACAAGGTTCTCAGTGAATATATGTGATGATCTTTCGCACCAACTTCAAACAAGGTTCGGTATTTCAAATCCAACAGATGCTTAGACTCTGGATTATGGTTTGTATCTCATAAATCAATTTCTTCAAGAAGGAGGGAAGAATTTAACGAAGTTCCCACCTATGCCCCTGCCAATTGAAAATTGGGACATGATAGTTGGTAACAGACTCATATGGGAACACCGACAACTTCAGTATGATGGTCAAGAATCCGATGCACAATCATCCGTCGATCGTCTTAATGAGGCACAACGTTCTGCTTATACTGCAATAGTAACTTCAGTTCTTGAAAATAAGGGAATTCATTTTTTTTTGAATGGAGGTGCAGGAACAGGAAAAACTTTTTTATACAACGCCATTGCATCTAAATGTCGCAGCCTTGGACACATTGTCATTACCGTTGCATCATCTGGTATTGCGGCGTTACTATTAGTGGGAGGTAGAACATCTCACTCAATGTTTCGTATTCCGCTGGATGTCATGGAAAATTCAGTGTGTGGGTTTAGTAAACAATCATTGCACGCTGAGTTATTAAGGGAGACCAAACTAATTATCTGGGATGAAGTTCCGATGCAACATAGATATTGTGTTGAAGTAGTTGATCGTGCACTACAAGACATTTACAGCACCAATAAGTCATTTGGTGGTATTACTGTTGTTCTTGGGGGTGATTTTCGACAGATATTGCCAGTGATACCCAAAGGCGTCCTCGAGCAAATTGTGGCTGCATCTTTTAGGCGTTATAAGCTTTGGTTAAACATACAAGTTCTGACTTTGAGTTTGAATATGCGGTTGGACAATGGGGTAGGCAATGACGGGTTTACGAAGTTTTTGACTGAGGTGTTATTTTTGGGTAAACAATTCTACATTGCTATTTTTTTAATTACTGATTATTTTTATTTTATATAGATTGGAAGCACCGCACAAGATGTTATTCGTATTCCAACAACGGTGCACAAGTGCAAAGATTTAAGTGAACTGATTTCTTTGGTTTATCCTCAACTAAATGTAATAGGCACAGCGTCTCCGAATTATTTGACTGAGCGAACAATTCTCTCAGCACGAAATGACGATGTCTGCGACATTAACAAAGCTGCATTGTCTGATTTTCCAGGAGAAATCATTGTTTATTTTGCCCCAGATAAAATGGCGGAACATTTTGAAAATGATCATTCCATTGCCAACCGTTATCCAACTGAGTATTTGAACTCGCTTAATCCTTCTGGATTACCGCCATTTAAGTTATAATTAAAAGTAGGTTGTCCAATTATGTTGCTGAGAAACATCGCACCTAAAGATGGACTTTGTAATGGAACACGTCTTATGGTTATGCGTTGTGCAAAGCGTATAATTGAAGCAAAAATCTTAAATGGGGATAAGGCTGGCAATTTAGTTTTCATTCCTAGAATCTCTTTAACGCCATCATCTTCCGAGTTTCCCTTCAAAATGAAAAGGCGTCAATTTCCAGTGCGGTTGGCATATGCAATGACGATAAACAAGTCGCAGGGTCAATCTGTGAAATACGTTGGAGTTGATTTACGAACACCGGTATTCAGCCATGGCCAACTTTATGTTGCATTATCTAGATGCACAGCTTCTAATAGAATAAGTGTCCTTTTACCTCAAGATGGGCTGGATTCTACGACCAATATTGTTTATCCAGAAGTTTTTTTGTAAGAATTTTTTAAAGGTATGTTTTAATAAATTTTCTATTGATATTTATATTTTGCTTTCATACGATATGAATCTAAGATAGATTATACATTTTTGTAGAATTGGAATATCATTGTCGAGGAGTTCAAAAACACATTAAAAAACAAAAGTATAATGGTGAGTGTCATTGGAAATTGGCAAATAAGGTAGTTTATCTCTAAAGATGATTGAAAATAGCTTATTTTATTCACATTTTTTTTTTCTAATATTGTGTGTGATAAATTTGTAGATTTCAGTCATATTCCCTCCTTGCTCAAAGTTGGTGCATATAGACGCCGAGTCATTTGATAATGTGATGCAGAAGATGTTTGGAGCAGTTGTTGATACATAGTTTTGATGTACATATGCAGTTTAACTCATTTTTGTATATTGTGGGTTCCTTTTGTTCTCATTTTTTGAAAAGAGAAATTGTGGAAACCATGCTCTTTAAATGCGTATAGGTATAAACAATGTATGGCTTTGATGTACTTAAATGTTTTTATATTATTTTGGCGTGTGGATATATTATTTGGTGTTCATGGCATTGATTGCCATTATAAATTTGTATGACAGGTTCATACAGGTTTCAATTATTGAAAAATACAAGGGACACTGTCGAAATTTTGAGTTTTTACTTCTTATGACATGTTCGGATAAATTACTTTATTCATAAAATTGACATTTTGGATATAATTTTGTGTGCGTGTCTCTTCGACCGCCAAAAAAACACTTTTAGTATACTGAAAACGGTGAACATATATTGTGCTCAGGCAACAAGTTTTTTTGAATGCCAAATTACGTGAGGTACAAATGCTTATGACAAGTTTAAATATTTCAAAATGGGAAGCTCTATCAAAATTTTTAATATTTTATAATTTTTGTTAAATATTCATCTTGATATTCTTCCTAATCGATTATGCCATTCTGTTTGTCCAAATTAATTAAATTATGTTTCTTCAATGATGCTTTACTAAATTGGGCATCAATTTCAACCAATACTCACTTGGACAAACATGAGATATTTCCTTCTTATTTTTAGTTAAGCTGACATTTGGTGGAGATTAAATGCCTTAGCACATAGGTTGCGTTGATCAGATTTATTAACATTGTTTTACTGTTCAATAGTATTAACTTTTTACAAAATTAATTCATCATAACTGTTGTAATAGACAATGATGCAAGTGTTTTTATAAATTTAAATAAAACCACAAATTTGAATATTCAACATAGCCGTTTAAGTATGATGTAATCTGCGATAGTGCCAACGACACGAGTATTCCATTCTGTTTGTCCAAATTAATTAAATTATGTTTCTTCAAAATGATGCTTTACTAAATTGGGCATCAATTTCATCCAATACTCACTTGGACAAACATGAGATATTTCCTTCTTCTTTTTAGTTAAGCTGACATTTGGTGGAGATTAAATTCCTTAGCACATAGGTTGCATTGATCAGATTTATTAACATTGTTTTACTGTTCAATAGTATTAACGAATACTCAAAATTAATTCATCATAACTGTTGTAATAGACAATTATGCAAGTGTTTTTATAAATTTAAATAAAACCACAAATTTGAGTATTCAACATAGCCGTTTAAGTATGATGTAATCTGCGATAGTGCCAACGGCACGGGTATTCCACTAGTGTCTATGATTTTGAAGGATATATTTTCATTTTGTAGCTAGTGTTTCCATTGACTGCACTTGCAATTGAGAAATATATTCATAAGCGAGTAGTTGAATTTCAAATTAGATATTGATCAAAGGCGACTCAAATTTTTTTCAAATCATCCCCCCACCCCTTCAATTTTTCTTTTCAGTACGAGCAGTGTTCTAAAAAGCGCTAGGCGGTGGGCGGGCGGTGAGCAGGTGCCTAGTTCCCAGGGGCCTAGACGGTCTTAGGTTTTGTATTATAACTTTAATAATTTACAAAAGTTAACCATAATACCTTATCAATTACATCAAATTTAATGTCAAGGTACATATGCAAAATTTAAAAACATGAAAAATTAACAATCATGAACAAAATTTATTAAAACTCAAATGACTGAAGTTGGTCATGATGGGTACTTTATAAAAAGTTGAATTTGTGGACAAATATCCAAACTTACACTTTTATTTTTCTTCAAATTGCATGAATGACCTCAATCATGTTTGATAAAATCTACATTACTAAAATTGGTACCGATAGATCCTTTGAGAATTCCTTTAAGTAATCATCCTTTGCTACATTCAGACATATATTGAATAAAAAAAATTAAATTGTTTATTTCCAAAAAAAGAAAATAAAAAATAAAATAAGAACACAATCAACCTTATTAAAAATAAAAATAAAAATCGCCCAGACCGTCTAGACCCCGCCTAGGCCGCCCAAACCCGCCTAGACCGCCCAAAACCCACCTAGCCATTAATCTGGGCGTTTCTCTAACGCCTCAATTTTTAGAACACTGAACATGAGATTAATTGGTAGGCATGCAATTGTACTTATGTGATGATCGCCACAAACTGTTGGTGTAGTTATGTGTTCCTTATGTGTGACATTTAGATTGAACAATAATAATGATGATTAAGGTTAAAAAATAAATTGGGTTATAGTTATCAGCCGTTTATTTGAATTTTGCAATAAGTTTATGTTTTGGAGGTTGAAAGATTATTCATGTTTTTGCTTGTTTAATAATGTAGTATTATTTGTTAAACTTTCTTAACCTAAGCTGATTTTTGGTTGAACAAAACATTTGATTTTAAATTTTCGTTGTTTATATATTATCATTTGCATCATATTCTTTGTTCTTTGGAGAAATCAATCAAGATGTCTTCGTATTTACATGATAATTATTATTTGTAGTTAAAATTTTGTTAATGTGTGATACTTTCAGGTGCTGTAAGTGATAACCGTCATTTATAGTGTGATCGCATTCCAACATTACCATCATCTTTGCATTTTTTTTTTGCCTTTTTACTCCCCTCTCGTCCAGTCTCTCTTCACTAGAATCCATTTCTCATCTCCCATTGTCTCCTTTCATTGCATTTTATCTCTCCTTTTATTGTGAAGAAATCCTCATTCATCTTCATATACTCTCCTCCGTTCATCACCTTGTCAGTAGCAGGAAAACAATCTTTCCGTCCTCCCTTCACCAACTCTTTCATTTACTTTTTGTTCTCACTTTCTCTCATCTCCCTCAGTAGTGTTCACCGCTATACGGTATACTAACAGGATTTTATTAATTGGTCCATTGGAGTTCACCTACCCTAAATAATATCAAATGGTCCACTAATATAAACTCCTTTTGAGTTTTAAGGTCGAGCTCTCCGTTGGAAATGCTCTATAAGTTATTAAGTTATAAACATCTACAGCTCTACAGGTTCACTAACAAAAAAAAAAAATTTCTTTTAGATTATTTTTAATCTTAATTTATTTTGTTAAACTAGATATTTTATGTTGGAGTTGAAAGGATATGGATATGGATTCAAACCCAAGGTATTGGTTCCTATCCAATCTCAATTGATTAGGCTTGGGCCTAGCCAATCCTGACCCAACTCATCTGATCTCATATTAATTTTTCGGGATGGTTTTACAGCCGTTAGATCTAGGGCACCAACACTTGCCTCTCTCTCTTATAAACTCGCAAACTTGGACGTCTTCGAAGAGAGTCTCCATTTTCAATCTGAAGAGAGAGAGCGAGAGAGGGAGAACTCGAGGAAGAAGATGGTTCAGAGGCTTACATACCGCAAGCGTCACAGCTACGCCACCAAATCCAACCAGCACAGGATCGTCAAGACCCCTGGTAATCTAATCTAATCTCCCATTTCTTTCTCTATTTCAAAACCCTAACTAAAACTTTAAACCCTAGTTGTTGTTTGCTTTGGTTTGGTGATTTGCTGCTTCTAATCATATTTGGGTGATTTGGGTAATTAGGTGGAAAGCTTGTTTACCAGAGCACCAAGAAGAGAGCCAGTGGCCCTAAATGCCCTGTCACTGGAAAGAGAATCCAAGGGGTATGTTGTATTTTAAACCCTTAAGTTTTTGCCATTTACATGTTGGTGGTTGTTTGTCATTCATCTTATAATAACTAATTTTTTGATAAATAAGTTGATAATGTATGTATGCTTGCGTTTTCATTGAACATATTTATCCATTAATGTACATGGTTTGGGGATGGATTTGTTGAATCTTTTAGTTAAGTTGGTATTGGTTGCGAGCTTAATAGTTTGGCTTCGTATTTCTTTCTTCCAAATCTGAATCTCTTCTAGTCTAATAGGATAGTTTTAATTGTGTTGAGTGAAGCTTGATGGCACCTGCGGTGATGTCGTGATTTCGTGAGGGATCGTAGTGCCATAATGGATGATGTGCAATACAGTTTACTGGGTAACAAATGTCAGGTCTCATGTTGGACTTACATTGTGTGATGTTTGTCAGAGGTTGGGTTAAACTTTAAGTGTAAAAAAAAAGTGTGCTCTTTGAGATTATGTCGCCTAATGTTTTTCTCGTTTGGTGAGCAACAATTCTAGTTTGCTGGCCTCTTTTGGGCTTTTCTTGGCTTTTTTATTGTTGTGTTTTAAAGAGGAGGGTAAAAAAGTGTAAAAAAAAAAAGCTCAAAAAGGCAGGCAAACAAGGCTAGCTAGAGTTGTTCGTGAGCAAGATGAGGATCAATATCCATCTTTACTGCATATGGAGATGATGAATTTTTCATTTTTATTCTTTTTGTTTCATTTTTATTGTCTAAATGCATTGGCTTGGTTTTTCGCTGATTATTACTACCAATAGGTAATCCAGTGATTATCATATCAATTTATCACCATCTTCCGGGTGAGATTGATACTAAATGTTGTTTTGCCCCATATTTAACCTCAATTTCTCGTTTTACTAATTGTGAATCATCATTGTTTTGTGTGGTACTTTTGTTCAATTCTTTAACCACTGTTTACATTTTGAAAATTGTCCTGATCATCTGAATTTTTGTGTAGTGACAAAACTAGAAAGATTGAGTCTGTATCCAGTCATCATGTTCCTTTTATCTACTGTCGATTTTCACATCCTTATTAATCTGTTATTTCAATTTCAGATTCCTCACTTGAGACCTGCCGAATACAAGAGGTCCAGATTGTCTAGGAACCGTAGAACTGTTAACCGGGCCTATGGTGGTGTATTGTCTGGAGGTGCTGTAAGGGAGAGGTGAGACTGGCTTTTCCCCCCAATTAGTTATTCTGCTTTTCTGTTCTAGGTCACTGCTTCTGTGCCTTACCAAGGTTTCTCCATTTCTGATTTTGTAGGATCATTAGAGCCTTCTTGGTTGAAGAGCAGAAGATTGTGAAGAAGGTCTTGAAGATCCAGAAAGCAAAGGAAAAGACTGCAGGGAAGAGCTAATTCATTGAAGAATCAAATGCTTTTGAGTTTTGTTCTGCTTGAAAGAAGTTTTTGACGTTGTGCGATCATTTATTATAGTGAGGGAATGATCATCTGTTATCTGTTTATTGTGTTTTTGTGACTCCCATGTGATTTCAGTTCTTAAGATTCAGATAATACTAGTGTTCCCTTCCGTTTTCAATTGTTGGCAATTGTTACATCACAAGTTTCAGATTTCATCAAAGATTCTTGAAAATTTCTCTAAAAAGCACCTCATCCATATTTTTTTTTTATGGATAATCCTAGAGGGCAGCTACCCATGAGTAGTGTAGGGGGTGCATTTCTGGGTCCATTACTCTGATTCCAGTTCCCTCTTCGATGGGACAGTAGTTGCTTGTACTTGAAACCATGGTGAGTGTCGAGAAATACCAGGTTTTCAGCCCCCAAAGAAAGGTGTCTTTCCAGAGAAGTCCCTCCTAATACCAACATTCCCAAATTCACCGTAAGTTCTTCTATGTCATTGGCTTGCTCTTCACTTTTAGACAAAATGACACTTTTAGCACTGAACTGAATCCAACAACATGCAAAAACAATATCTGATTCAATCTTAGCATCACAATTAACCTTTTGATTGTAGAAATTTGCCCAAAAAAGGGGCTTTGGCACGCTCATAAGGATTACTGCAAACAGTCTAGGAAAGCTTTTCCAATGATCATCGATGTACAATATAGGAACCGTTTTATGAATGGATTGTAATGAAGGAGCACTTCAGACCTCTTTGTTGCTCAGATCTTCTTCTATGTATTCATAAGGTATGCCTTTAAGGGCAAGTTCAACTCTCTTGGAGATTCAGACCAAATGCCATACAACTGCACATTGTCTACCTCTAACATTCTCTCTCTATATCTGCAATGAGAACAAAAGTGAAGTTATATAAACCCTCAATTTCTTCTTCTTGTTCCTCAAGTTAATAGACAGTGTTGTATGAATAGGTGTAAATCGTGATTCAAATCGCCGATATGAATCGACTCGGCATGTTAGCGGTCAGTGTTCTAAAAATCGCTAGGCGTTGGACGGGCGGCGGGCAGGTGCCTAACGCCCAGGGGCCTAGGCGGTCTTAGGTTTTGTATTATAACTTTAATAATTTACAAAAGTTAAGCATAATACATTATCAATTACATCCAATTTAATGCCAATATACATATGCAAAATTTAAAAACATGAAAAATTAACAATCATGAACAAAATTTATTAAAACTCAAATGACTGAAGTTGGTCATGATGGGTACTTTATATAAATTTGAATTTGTGTACACTTTTATTTTTCTTCAAATTGCATGAATAACCTCAGTTATGTTTGATAAAATCTACATCAGTAAAATTGGTACCGACAGATCCTTTGAGAATTCCATTAAGTAATCATCCTTTGCTACATTTAGACATATACTGAATAAAAAATAATTAAATAGTTTATTTCTAAAAAATAGGAAAGAAAAATAAAATAAGAACACAATCAGCCTTATTAAAAAATAAAAAAATAAAAATAAAAAAATCGCCCCGACCGCCTAGGCCGCCCAGACCCCGCCCAAACCCGCTAGCCCCGACCGCCTAGACCCGCCCAGACTGCCCAGAACCGCCCAGACTGCCCGCCCAGCCATTAATTTGGGCGGTTTTCCACCTTCTAGCGCCTAGGCCAATTTTTAGAACACTGTTAGCGGTTTAGATCGTCCCAAAAATCGGACTTCATCCAAATCGGAGTGAATCGCCACTGATTCAGTGGTGAAATGTTACATCGTGATTGAAACACAAACGCCGATTGATGTGCTTCGCACAAAAGGGAGAAAACCAACAGGAAAAAAGATAAAAATAAACAGGGAAGAAGAAGAACAACGGGAATCTGAGAAAAGAAAATCTGAGACATACCTTCTCAGATCAGGCTCAGATCCTCTTTCTCTCTTAGATCCATTGTTTCTCAAGGCCAATCCCTCATATCCGCTCATTCTCGAGCTATTTTCGCCTCAGATCGGTTCGAAGAAGTCGTTTCAACTCGATTGTTGAAGAAGAAGAAGGATATGTTGAAGAAGAAGGAGGATTTGTTCCATGTTGAAGAAATCGTTTCGCCTCAGTAATGAAATACCTCATTTCATACTAACCATTGTTGAAGAAGAATAAGGATCTGTTGAAGAATAAGGAGGAATAGTTTCGAATCGATTTTTTCTCACTGTTGAAGGGCTCTCTGCAAGAAGATCTCTCCAGATGATGCTCTGATTTTTGTTTTTTGTTTTCATTCTTTATGAAAGTCAGAGACCCCTAAATAAAAAATTAATTATTATACTTAAACCCTCAAAGAAACGTAATATAATGGGTGCAGTCTTATTTTTCAGAGTATATATTTTTTTTATAAAGTGCAAAAATGATCCACAATACACTTTTGTAAACCTAACTTTTCTCAATTAAAGATAACCCTCCGCAAACTTAACTTTTCTATAAAAAATCTCTTTCTTCAATGTCTACCACCAACAAGTGACAAGTGTAATATATATTATAATTAAAAAATTTTACGATTTACGATTAAATCTAAATCTTACACATTACGATTTACGATTTACGATTCACGATTCACTAACACTAACACTAACACTAACACTGTTAATAGAAGTGACTGGTAAACTAATACCCTCCTTTTTTTTATTGACCTGTAAACTAGTACCCTCCTTTTTTTTTAGCTTGTGCAACCTTGATACTTGTCATTTACCTTTGGGTGTATACAAAATGGAGTGCAAAGTTTTGAGACCAATCCATCACGGTTGAAGAAGGTATCCCTGAATTGCTGAATTTGCATCTGGTTCTGATCACCTTGGCTTATTGCTCGGAATTGGATAAGGACTGAGCTTACTCACAACATCCATTCATGAGGCCTGCTGCTCCTCTGCCCAAATTGCATATCCTTTTGCCCCACTTCCACTCCACGCTCTGGTGGCTACTTCAGTTACTAGAGGTGAATACTTGGATATAGAATGGGCATTCTAAACAGGCAGAGAGCGATAAAAAAAAGAAAAAATTTATCACTTACTTGGAACAAAAATTTCCAGCCGAACCAACACAGCAAAAAATCAAACTGATCATATACTTGCAAGTTGCAATAAACTCAAAATGATCCAACTCCAACCCTGCAAAAAAACAAGAGAATTATCAAGAATGGAATCGATTAGACCAACTCGGCCATCTTGACGGCATGAATGTCAAATCTTGAGGTGTATTGTAGTAATGAACTATAAAATCCAAGGGCTTTTACCTAAAAATAAATTCAATTATTCATTCTCAAAGCACAGTTATACGCGTTAACTTTGAAAAAAGACAAGCCGTTTGTGACACCACCAAAAGTATTCTCTCGCATCACCATTTAAGTTTTTTTTTATCTTCCACACTACCACTTGTCTCCCACACCACCAATAAATGTTGATTGTGTTTACTCTCCCTTCCCAAATCGAATCACGTCTTCCTTCTAAATCTTGCAACTTCCCTCTCACCACCATGACTCACTCTCACTATCACACTCCACTCACTCTCCCAAATCATCTTCTTCCATGCCAATTTCTCGCCCACTCTTTCAACTGTTTTTCCTCAAATTCTAAACATCTTCTTCCCTATCACTTCACTCACTCTCCCACAGTCTTCGTCTTCCCTCCCAAACTCATCCCTGTCTCCCCCATTCTCTCAATAGGTTTCCATTGTCCATAAGGGTTCGTGTGCGATTTCTCCAAAGATCGATTGTGTGCGATCAATCCAAAGATTGATTGTGTGCGATCTCTCCAACATATAATTTCGAACACTAAATGGAACACTAAGCTGAATTCCAAACCGAACTCTAAAATGTGGAACAACATACAATGACAACACCATTCTTCAATGTAAGATTTAAACAAACTTCAAACGCACAAAATCGCATTGGTCCGGGCAAATTTTAGACTCACATGTACAATGTGAATGGATAAAAGCACACTATGTTTATTTTCTGGACATATTTGCACGATTTAGTAAAAAACCATAACTTACTCATTTCAAAACATTTTCAAGTAATTCAAATTGTGTTTATTAGATAATTCAGAGTACTACATTTTTTATGTGTTGATGAGTCTGAGAATCGCTTTCTATCGAGTGTATAAGTTGGACGAAAGTCAGAGATACTACCATGTTTTCTTTACTGGACAAATTTGAGTGACTTTATTAAAATTACTATAATTTGCTCGTTTAAGACATTTTCAATTGATTCAATTGTGTTTATTAGGTAACCCAGAGCATTACATTTTTCAAGTTTTGATGAGCTTGAGAATTGGTCTCAATTGAGTGTCTCAATTAGCCGAAAATCATGGACAATACCCTGATTTTGTTTTCTGGACAGTTTTGAGTGATTGTTGTAAAATGACCATAGGTTGCTTAATTGATACCGATTCTCTAGCTCATCCCAACATGAAAATTGTATTACTCAAAGGTATCTAATAAACACAATTTCAATCAGTTCAAAATGTTTTGAAATGAGAAAGTTATGGTCACTTTACTAAAGTCACTCAAATTTGTCCAGTAAAGAATACACAGAAGTGTCCCTGACTTTCGGCCCACTTATATGATCAATGGAGAACGATTCTCAAGCTCATTAAAACAAAAAATGTAGTACTCTAAGTTATCTAATGAACACAATTTGAATCACTTGAAAATGTTTTGAAATGAGAAAGTTATGACTATTTTACGACAAACACTCAAACTGTCCAGAAATAAAATGTCTGTTTTCACCCATTCACATTGGACAACGCGAAATAGAGTCTCAAATTTGCCCAGACCTATACGAATGAAAGTCTCAAATTTGCATAGGCCAATGCGAATAGGAATCTCCCAGTTGCATTATCCAATGCGATTGTGCGAGGATGAGTACGACACTAATGTCGCTGGAATTGTAGTTTTTTTTTTTTTTTTTGTGGTGAATCGTGTTCAAAAATTCTCAATCTATTGACTTGAGCCAAATAGATATATGTAATAAAATATTTTTTTAATTCTTTTACTCATCTCAATCAAATAATCAAGTATTTGTTGAGATCCATGTCCTTTTAGTGCATACTTGCAGTAATATGGGTTTCTTTTCATATATGTAGTTTTCATGAGTTTCATATTCTATTGACAATTGGCTGCTCTTTACTCTTACCTTGGTGATTGTAGTTTCCACCAAAATCAAGTGTTTGTTGATGGGGTTTGTGCATGAGAAGAGTGGAGAACAAGAGGGGAGGAGAAAAGAGAATGAAGGTAGGGGGAATGGCAGTGCGGCCGACGGTAGGTGGGTCAAGTGGTGTTCTTCAAGAAGAGAGAGATGAGAGGGAAAACACCTATTTAATGGTGATGTGGTTGAGTAGATAAAAAAAATGTGGTGGTGTGGTACAACACTTTTGGCGGTGTCAAACAGGGCTTGCCTTAAAAAAGAAAAAAAAAATCCACTTCATCTCCCAAAGGATTAACCTGTGTGATATAATTTAGTTCGAGGTACTTCAAATTAGCCTAAAATATACTTAGTAAAATACACTTCAAATTAGCCTAAAATTACCTGTGTGATATAATTTAGTAAATTTAGAGTTATACTTCAAATTAGCCTAAAATATAGGAGTCCCTTCATAAATTTTCATGGCATAGGATTCCATGCAACCAAACACACCCTTAGTGGTTCCTATGTGACCCCAACTCAAATTGTCCGTCCGTCCGTCCGTCCGTCCGTCAAAATCTCCAAATCTAATTGAGCAACTCCAACGCTCCTCCTCAGTCTTCTTCTTGTCCTCCTCCCCCTCCTCCGATGCTTCATTGCAACCAGTTAGTTAGGGTCAGACCAAGTCAATCGCGGTTCAATAGATTCGAACGACTGATTCAGCCAATCGAATCAATCAATCTTCAATGCATTCAGCCACTCAATCGATAGCAGTATGAGTTCAGCTCTTCAATGCATTCAGCCGCTCAATCGATAATGTGTTTAGTTTTCACCATTTAAAAGTTCCATAGTTTATTGCAATTTGTGTTGACATCTATAGTAAATCTGTTTGGGAAGGAAAATTGGATGTTATAGGAGATGGGGTTGGTCTGATGAATACATTTGCATGGCATTCATGAATAAACCTATATATATGATGAGATCTGAGAAGTAGATAATGCATATCATGGATGTCCTCGTGATAAAAGAGGTTATGTAATATGAGGGGCATTTCATTGGTTGATTAAGTGGTTTTTATTTTTTTTCAATCTTGACATGGGGATTTCCATTTGATGGCATTCATTTTGGTTTTCGGTGTTCTATTCATCAGTTTAGTGGCTTCTATCATGGTTAAAGGTGGATTTTGGGTGAAATTTTTTGATTTTGATTTCAATTTTTTGTTGTTACTTTTTGATTTTCAGCTATTTTATATAATCATCATTTTGAAGAACATGATTAAGATGAATTTATATTTACATGAAAATTTTGTTCATAGTTACAAACATTTAAGTTAGGTTGGTGCTTTGGTTACTACAAGGTGTTATCATTGTGAACAAGATTGTTTGTGTTTTGATCCCCTTGTGCATTTTCTGACTCGGTTCTCCGTTGCAGTTATGTCTGAGGTTTTTTTTCTCTCGTAAGTAGAACACCCCCATTTGCCTCCCCTTGCAACTCCCTTCACCTATTCTCTTTGGTGTCAGTTCATCTATTCTCTTTGGTAGAAACACCATCTCCTCCCCCCTACCAATCCTTTCATTTGCTCTTTGCACTCTCTATCAATTGAGTGGTATCCTAGTAATATGCTATTGCCTAAAAATATCCATGCATCGAAAAACTGGAACTCAACCCATTAGAGAAGGACTTGGCTTAGTGGAAGAATTGTATTTTTATCTGAATTCAACGAGTAAAGACTATGGAATCCAATCAGGCTCCCACCACTTTGTCTGTATGGTCGATCTACTTGGGCGATCAGGAAGACTATATGGCAACTGAGACTGATGCTTTAGTGTGGGAGACCTTACTTGCATCTTGCAAAGTTCATGGCGAAGTTGAGCTTGGGAGTTTGGCAGAAAAACAGATTTTAAAGTTGGAGCCCATTGACTATGGGGCCTATGTTTCTCTGTCGAACATATTTGCTACGTGGTTCATTTAGATGAAGTCATGAATATCCAAAGTTTAATGAAGGGCGCTGGGGACCTGGGGTAACTAAGGAACCAGGTTGGAGTTACGTGCGAGAATACTAACTCATGATGTTTACTTTTGAGTTTGGCTAATAATTTTCTTGCAATCTCAGGCAAAACCTTTTTTAACTCTGCCAATGTAAAGATTACTCTTTTCATTGCCGGTCCCAAGCCCGGATAAAGGAGGAGGGAAGAAGGTTGTTGAAGATTGACAATTGCTTATACAGTTGTGGGTGAGTCACCTTTCTTCTTTGCATTTTAATTTTCATTTTGTTTATTTTCTGTAGACTTTCATTTTTGTCGCAGCTATTGTATTCTTTTGATAAATCGTTCCAATCTAAAAAATGTTCCTCGTAGTTAAAATTTGTTGGTGTTTGAACAGAGGCTGTTCTTGCCGGGGATGTGTTTTGGAAGCAACCCATAACTGTCGTAGACCGACCCTGTATCTTATGGAATCATTAGCAAAATGTACAGGTACTTGTGTCAACTGGATTTTCTATTGCTGGAAACATATAGGTTTGATGAATTGACGAATAAGAGTTATATATAATTTTTAAATTTTTTTGCAAGAATCCCATTTTCAGCTGCAGTGTCCATTATTATGTAGTATTCAGTTGGGATTTGGTTTCTACGTACTGGTTTATCTTCTATAGGAGTCTGTTGGTTTATGTTTCTATTGTCCAGAGTTGGTGCCATTACACAGAATTGTATTTTATACTGTACCTTGTCAGGGCTGTCTTCTTCATGAGGATAGTTGTTTTCTTGGCGACATGGAACACAAGTTAATCTTTTACGGGTAAAGAAGAAAATTTCTTGAGCGATTGGGTAGTATTCACTCTTGCATCTCATTTCTTTATTTAGTTATTTTCCCTTAATTTGAAAACCAGTCATTGGAGTTTACAATTTGAACAATATACAAAATCTTTTTAGAGCCATTTTGTGCAAAAGATAAGTAAAATAAGTCTGAGTGTAAATTTGACCCATGGTGTAATATATGGTCAGTTTGTTACGGCTGTCAATTTGGAATAACTTAGTAGTTTAGCCAAATATTTCCTTTATATTGTATTTCATCTCCTTTACACCATGCATGATGCATGATACCATGGTTCGGGTGGATATATTGGCATCAAGTAGATAACATCAAGGAAACTTGGGGAAAAAAGGTTGGTATAAAATCAAGCATAAGTTTGGATATATGATTTTTTAGAGATATAAGATATTTATGATTTATTGTCAATGTGTTGGTAGCTTTAATTTATACTTGGATATTTAAAAAATATTGGCATATTGTCAAATTGTCAATAACACAGTGTCTTAAATTTTTTTTGATTTTTAGGAAATCATTTTTTAATAAAAAAATATCTCATAAACTTGAACAAAATTTCATCACTTACAAAATAGCTAAAGTATTGTACTATCTACAAAAAAAAAGAAAGAAAAAAACCATCCTACGATCTTGTTTAAACTCTAACGAACTGTATAAAACTACCCCTGGGTCATAATCATCGTCATTGCTATAACACATGACGAGGATGATACTTAACTACTACTTGATATCGCAGTTGATCGATGATCGCAATCTCTTGCATATTCTTGCAAGCTAACTCAAGGGTCCACACCTTGATGTTGTCAATTCCCTGGGTAGACTTCTGTAGATATCTCTTTAAGAGCCATGTCTTCCTCTTCGTCGTTTGCCGGGTGTGTTGGTAGATGCTCTGCCCCTCGAAGATCTTTCTCGGTTGACGCTGTAGTGGTTGAAGTCTATCAAAATGGTTCAACATTATTTGCTATCTATTGATTCGATAAGTTTGTAATATGGAAAGGTTTTGGTTTCATCAATTTGTCGTCAGCCAGTTGTGCGAGAATCACTTCTTATTCACAAATATCGTAACAGAAATCTATCGTGATTTATCGCTATATATCAGTATTTTAAAGTTATTTCAGTAGATAAATTTTCAGGAGGATTTATTCTACCATATCGTGATATATACACCTCCCACACCCCAACTTGACTTGTACAAAGTTATTTGGTATGCAGCTGTGCTAACCCTCCCTATCCATGTGACACTGATGTGAACCCAGAAAATTTCTCAGTCAGCTGTGTTAGACATACTGCATGACATGGACTATTGGCTAAGCTGCCGCCAAGGGCAACAATCTATAGGAGTCATGTCTTTGCCCATATGAGGAGCCATAGGCTCTGATTCTTAATGGTTTTCAATGATGTCTTTGTATAAGGTTCAACACTGTACGTGTTGGGCTATTGGCTGCGACGATGCCAAGAACTACCATCTATAGGATCAATCCCCTTGCCCACACGATGGGCCATAGCTTTTGACAGATCACAGCTACACAAGGTGCAGACAATCAAGTATTTGCTTGCAGTTGCCTGTCATAGCTGGTTTACCTACAGCTTAAATTGTTGGTGATACCAGTCTCAATTTTTTTTTTTTTCCTGTGTCCGTCATTCGTGACTGTAGTTATCCCCACGGGACTCTAGTTCAAAGGCAGTAGATGTGGGCATAGCCTTTCCCTGCAACCAGGGGTTGTAGCTGAAAGTCAATTTTTTGGTAGTGAATTTTCAACAAGGTAGGTAACTTTGCAGTGTGCCTGAACTACAGGGAAACAGTTTAGAACTCGCAAATGAGACATAATCGGTCACCAACATGAACAAAAGTGAAGTTTGGTCTATCTTGTATGATTATAGTAATGGTTGCTGGAACTGTATATTATGATTCTTTGGAGCCACAAAGTGCTTATTATTCTTTTATTTCATCAATCCGTTCCATCTACTGCAGAAGGCTCCAAAGGATCCTCCAAGACTTTGTTTTCTCCTTATTGACAAAATAAATGGACGAAATTGTTGTCTGATCAGTTTGCTTGTTCTCTTCTAACGATATATATCTGTATCAGCATGTGCGATGCATGATGATTCTTAATCAGGGAAAGTTTTGTTTTAGGGTTTTCGAACTTATGTTGTAGAATGTAGTCCATGCCAATAAAAAAAAGGCTTAGGGCCAATGGAAGATTAATCCACTCTAATCCTTTAATTGAAATAAGGAAAACTATACAGTAATACTGTAAACAGTATGTTTCACGCGTAATCCCCAATTTTTTTTGCACAGATTAAGAAGTAATCCCCAACTCTCTCACACAAAGCTAACAGACAAGTTCTTCTAACTAGTATAGCACTTGTTTGTGGAATAACTAGTAGACATCTCGCTTGGACATGGAGGAGACTCCCATGGTAAATTGGGTTTCCATGCATCAGGCAGGTCTGACGGCAGACTGAAGGGAAACCCAACTGATTGGACACCTTCGCACTGTCCATTACCATGGGATATGTTTAGGTTCTTCCTCGAACATGTTTCCTCCTCCCCTGTACCCATGTTTCCCTGCAACTCCTGGGGCAAAGTAATGGAGAAGCCGTTACTCTGCTGTTGCATCCCAGTGAAATCTATATTCTCAGAAGCTTTACCCATGTCCCCGAGTATGGCAGGGGACAAATTTGCAAGAAAGGAAGCAACATCAACTGTACACTTAGAAGGTTCTGACATGTCAAATGCTGAGAATGTGAAGCCAGCAGAAGGGTCTCCATTTGGAATTGGAGGTAAAGATGGCCTATAGGCCATGGCATTAGAAGGTTTGTATGACTGAACATCTATCGAAGGGTAAGTAGCAATTGAGGATTGTTGTAAATCATTATTACAACAGAACTGGATAGCTGATCTGGCTTCAGTTGTGCAGGAGATGTTCTCTGAACTAAACTGAGTATGTGTCCCATGTAGAAGCATATCGGATCCTGTTGTTTCTGGAAATGAGGAGACCCAGGATTGAGAGAGAGCTCTTTGTGCCATGGAGTTTGTTTTCTTAAAGATCCTGCAAATTGCCCATGCGTCCTGTGGACCCAAAGAGGAAGTTAGTTATTTTTAAGTCTGTTATCCAGAAAAGAAGTGGGGCACACCAAAGATAGAGAAGCTTACATTGGCAGGGACATTTTTATCCAGGGGCTTCTTTTGTGGGGCCGAGTCGGTGAGCGAAGGTAGCCTGAACTCATGCATCATCCAGTCGGTTTTAATCCCTTTGGCTGCTCTGCCTCTGTAGAACACAAGCGACTTCTTCAAACCGATACACTTATTACCTTCAGAGGAGTAGATAGGTCGGTCAGTTCCAGTGGCTTTCCAGAACCCTGCACCAGTAACTCGGTTAGGTCTTGCACTGTTTCTGTACTTACGATCCCTTGGGCAGTAGAAATACCACTCTTTCTCCCCGGTAGTCGCCAACTCTTCTTGCACAAATGAAGTAAAAACGTAATTAGTCAAGCTCTAAATAACAAGAAAACCAAGAACTAGCACTATAAAGAAGAAAACTAAACTTTTGACTGAACCAGAAAGGATAGAAACTCTTCAACTGCCAAATTAAAAAAACAACAACCGGTTTTCCAAATATTCATTTGCTTTTCCTTTACTAGCATTTTAGGAATATCTAAGAAAAGAACACTGTGGACTTAGATATCTGAACTATCAATTTGTTACCAAAGAAACAGTAGACGAACGTCAGACTATTTTCACTCTTTCTGACCGAAGAAAAAGAAAAACTTGGATCAGGTTATGCATGAAAGTTAATTAGCTTACTTGGAAGATCCCATGGATCATATTTGTATATGTCCAGTTGCTTAATAAGCTCAATAGGAAGTGTTCGCTGCTGAATCTTTCTCTTTAAGTAGAATCCCACAAGTTCCTCATCAGTTGGATGAAACCGAAACCCTGGGAGCATAACTTCATCTACCTTATCGAAATCATTCTTGTCTTCCATTACTCTCTTTCTCTCACGCCCTTTTCACTTCAAACTAGTTATCAGAAAACTGAGAGAAGAAAGAGTAGAAATGAAGAGGAAAGTGGAGTTGAACTGAGTATAGACTTCTTCAACCAGCCTGAGAGACAACTGGTCTTTGTAGTTGAAACTCGAAATCGCTTGTTGCTATTAAACAATAAGGTTTTGGAGAACTAGACAAAGAAACTAATTGTGACGTCTGAAGTAGAACAGCTCAAACTACTAGTATCAAGCCTATATTATGAACTCAAAAGACTGAACTCAAGAAACCAAGCTGATATCCAATACACTCAGCTCAAACTCATTATGTGTTTCCTGGAATAGGGTTGGCTTCCAAAGCTTCAGCCTCCTTTTTGGGGTGATTTTGCTAAGATCGTGGTGACTGGGGGGGTGAGAAGCTCAAGCTAAGCCAAGCCCTTCAAGAACAACTACCAAGAAACCCAAGTCAAGAGTTTTGAATGGAAACTCTTACTTCTTCACTTGCCCTTCTTGAACTCCATTTAAGGTTGTTTAAATCCAAAGCGAGGGATCTCAAGAGACTACAAAATCAGCAGTTTTTTGGGGATTTTCATATCAAATTGTTTTCACACCTTCTCATGCCCATCTCATGAAACCTCTCCTCTATCCACTGCACTTAAAGACAAAGCAAGCTTCCAATGTAACAGTTATTTTAATCACTCATTTTTGCATTATTTTAAGCAAACGTAGGGTGTACCAATTTCCCATACAAAAACTCAAATTATATTCAACCTTCCCCTTAATCTGTTTTCTGACTTTGGGTTTCTCAGGATCCAAAAATCCTCCTTTCTTCTATTCTTTCACTCAGACCTTCTATTCTTTCTTTCTTTCTGACCTGTCAGATAGATTTACATCTTTTGGGATTCCTAGTATGAATGGGTGGGGGCTCACTAACCCTATCAGCTCATAGTTTAACACCACCTCATCCCCTTAAGGGGACCCACTACCTCTTCTTGAGTTTTTCTCATTTTTAGTTAAAATGAATTGACATTTTTGGCTTAAGTAGATAGGTAAGGACATAGGGGAGGTATTATACATAATGAAAATTACTGTAATGCCCTTGAGAGATTGTCTGCCTCTTGCAGTGTCCATAAGGATGTAATAACCCTATTTCTTGGGTTTTATACCCACACCTTTCAAAAAAAAAAAAAAAATCCCTCTTTTTTTTTTTTTTTTTACTTTACCTGGAGGGTGCCATGGATTGATGTTTGGTCATCTTGCCTTGTTTTCTTGACATGCAGTGTCATTTATTGATAATCTAACTCCCTTTTTGGATAACATGAAATATAGTAAGTTGATGTAATTTTTATTATTTATAATATTCTGAAATATCTAATTAAGCTGATTTTTTTATGGTGATGATATGTATGATGCAGAGATCATTGTCACATAATTTTGATCCTTAATGCGGGTCCGATGAAATGTCATATTATTGTTTTAGAATCCATAAAAATCCTTGTGAAGAAAAACCTGGGATTATTTTTTCTTTTTTCTTTCTTCTTAACAGGTTAAGTTTTTCCACTTTGGTGGTGTTTATTTCTCTGATTTCTATTTGGAACCATAAGGTTAACACTTCATTTATCTTTCATGATTGCAGAACTTTTGCTTCTAGAAGCAAAAACAGAGAAGCCCCTTGTCATTTTGAACCTTGAAGTGTTTAGAAGTAAGAAGGACCTTGCAAATGGGATTAAGGTCAGTAAATGGGACCCCTTCTTAGAATGATAGAACTGATCATATTGTTTTCCCACCTCACATACCTGAAAAGAACCATGTCTTCACCACATGGCACCAATTGTTGACGAGTAATGCTACGGTGCCTGGTGCTACCAGACACCGTAGATCTGCATCGAGATAAGAGACAACTCCTATCTCGATGCAGATCTACGGTGCCTGGTTTGCACCAGGCACAACACCAGGCATAAGGCCGGTGCACTTAGAAAAAGCCCATTGTTGACATCAATACCACATCACATTCACAAAAACTCAACTCTTCATTAACAAAATAAAATGCAAGGCCATTATGGTCTTTCTAAATCATGCCTAAGTCAAATAATCTAGATTTTCTAGGTTTTGAAAAGTAACCAAGTATGGGTTTCCTCATTTTTCTTGTTTTTGGTAATTTTATTACAAGGGAACTATAAAAGTCCACATTCCATTAAAGCCCTTGTTAGCAAAAGTGTTTAAAAAATATTAATTAGAACTTAAGTTTGCTAACCATGTCTGCTTGATGGAGAGCAAGTAAGGTACTGTGTATTAAATGAGGGGAAATTGATATCTCTCACTCACTCTCAGTCAAATCCCTAACTTGGAACTTCAAAATGGAAGTGAAATTCCCCAAATCTCTTTAGGCCTCGTTTTAAACCCTAATTGTCCATGTCCATGAGTGTACCTTAAGTTAAAAAATTGGTCAATGCCTTTTTACCTAAATTTCCTACCTCTTTCTATGTGAACATTAAACCTCCTTCATAATCATAAATGTTTCCATGGTAAAAGGAAACTCACAATGATCCCACTTGTGAGTAGTGGCTTAGAAAATTAGCAAGTCTAGTTCAACCCCATATGATTCTTTTATATCAAACTCTTTGAAAAAAAAAACTTGTTATTAAGACTTTTCTTAATAATGATTCAACAAATGATCTGATTTGGCGCCAAGCTCTCAAAGCTTGGTCCTGACTTTTAGGTATAATCAACTAATAATATTAAACATGAGGGAATAAAACCCCATTAATGAGGTGTTGTCATAACTTCTACTCAATCTAGCTCAGGAACCAAATTCCTTAATTTTTCCATGCAAAAGATACACAAAGGTCAAGTTGTCGAACCAGGTGAGCAATGGGCTCAAGCCCATTTGCTTCAAATTGAACACATGGCAGTTAACAAATGGTGTTCCTCATTTTTGGCACATACATGTATGCAATGGTAGGTGAAAACTTTAACCTACGAATCATTCAAAAACACCCATAGATTTTCTAATCATTTTACTTATCCACCATTAGATGACTCATGCATGTTTCCAATGAAGCAATCCTCATTAACACCCCCTTAATCATTCATAATTTTATGTGCATTTTTTTACAATATTTTTGGGTCCCCCAAGTTCCTCCAACAGACCACTACATCATGCTTTCAATTCACTCAATTTGTTATTAAGAGCAATCTCTTTGAAAGTTACATTTTTGTGATTATTTATTTAAAACCCAAGTTTGGTTTTTATTACTTCCATGATAAGTTACTATTCAAAGCTTATCTTTCTATTGAGTACTTAAAGCCACAAGAGAGCTCCAAGTAGGCCATCCTGACTAAACATAAATAGTATAAAACATCGATGATGTTTGTTGTTTGTCTTGAATTCAATTTATTGGCTTTGGGAGTTTTCTTTTTTCCTTTATCTTTTGCTTTTTTCTTGATATAATTTGTGATAAAGACTTGAAAAAAAATATTTTAATTAACCAAGTAGCTAGAATAGTTTGATTATGAAGTCTAAGATTCCAGTGGCTTACGAAATCTGAAAGCAAAGAGCAAATGACAACACTAGAATTCAATTTCATATAATTATTATGAAGAAAACCATGAATGAGATATGAACAAAACTCTTGTGACTTGGACCACAATGGATGGTGACGAGGGGATTATAGCCTCCAAGATTTTAGAATGTTGTGTTTTCAGGGCTCTTATGTGTTATGACGAATTTTTTTTTGATGGCGACCGGTTGAAAAGTGACACCCCATTGTTTGTCGTCCAATGTCTATGAGATGTGTGTGATGAGATCGTCAACGGCAGAGAGTGTGGTTCCATGGTGCCCCCCCATCGCCATCAAAGTTGTGCTAGTCATATGACAGCGCGTGAATGGTATTCATGACAAACGCTAGAAGATAAAGTTGAAAGATAAATGAAATTTAGTTCTGCTTTCATACAACTAGAACAGTTTCAAATGTTGAACAATTTAAATCTTTTTAAAATTTTTCACTTCACTTTGTTATATAGGTTTTGTTGGATTTTCCATTGCATACGAAATGGTGTATCATGTAGTTGTAGCTTATGGAGAACCACAGAGAGGATAGGAAAATGAGATGAACTTCAATTTCGGGTTGGTGCATGAATATCAATTAGATGAAGTTGCACAAACTATCATCCAAGTGCACTACCGTTGCTCTTTCAGTAAGAAACATATATTAACTAACCTTTGCTTTTGTAAGAAACATCTATTAACAGACTTACAGTGATCTTAGGAGGCAAATTTGCTCTCACATGCTAACAGCCTAGACAATTGCGCAAAAGAACTTGTTTCAGAACCCATCACCGCAAAGTATAGAAAGAAACAGGTTTTTATTTGTCATCGGGCAACTATATCATCACCCACACAAAAAATATCGATTCTGGTGCTGTTCAGTAGCTCTTGACAAACAAGGTAACTAATCCAGTATGCTCTCTCAGCTTGCTAATTATGTAACTAGTTCATGGCATTTACAGGAATATCAGAAAATCTTTCCACTCTTGAGTAGTCAATTGGACATACTTGACATTAGCCTTCACATCCTTTCCTTTTTCTTTACCTAATATATATCCATGTTTTACTCTCCTGAGCAAAAATTAGACCGCATCCCTAATTCCTCATAATGTGATCTCAATGGAAGTGAGAAGCTTAAACGTGATTCAGGACTGCAATATTTCTCTGATATCATATCCTTGGGGCTGCACAAACAATTCTCTTAACCTCTTACCATTTGCTCACAAAAGACTTGAATCTTGTGATCAAAATTCATGACATCAGAAAATGGAACCATTGGAAGAAACTATTCTTTTCTGGACATAACGATGGGAATTTTCCCCCATAACAGAGACTGATCAATTCCACATTAATCACACTACTTTGCTATATCCGATGACCATGTATTTCTAGAGGATCATAACTTCCCAAACAAATTAAAGGGTCATAATGGTCCTGGTCCATGACATAGCCTGCAAAGGCAAGAGTTGGAAGCTATAGAAATGTTTCCAAGGCCATGTGTTATTTGTTCTATCATGTCCATGATAATCGATAAGGCCTGTTGCATGATATAGACCACTGTAACACCATGCCAATGCCCGTACGACCACATTACAAGAATTTAAACACAAAATAATGTGATTTTCTGATCTGAAGAAATGCGAGAAGCAAGTTCACTCCTGAGTTCCAGAGCGCATGTATTGTGATAGGAGTCAGAAGATTGCGAGTCTGAGAATATGAAAATCCCAATGCGCTCCCTGCATTGATTTTCTATTAAAACAGTGGATAGTAATGCCCAAATAAGTGAAGCCAAGAATAGTTTTACTCATGAATCAGTGCAATTGGTTCATAATGTTGTGACTAGTAAAGTACAGCAGATCACGGCTTGTAAAACCAGTACTATTCAAATCTGATGAATGCTGCAAGTAGTAAAAAATGTTGGAAAAGTGTTGACTTGAATAGTCTCACATCAAGTAAGAAAGAGTTGTCACAAACGTTTATAAGGAGATGATTCACTCCCTAAAAACCCCACATCACCTAGGCCCGGATGGAAGGCCCGATATGGTGGTGTTTAAGGTGCGTCGAGCTATGGTGGTGTTTAAGGTGCGCGCTCGACGCGCCAACAAAAAGCCACGATTCTCCCTTAAACTTGGCAATTGCTGATCCTTTATCTGAATGTGGGAAGTCTCAACAGTTGACTATGAACTAAAACTGAATTTTTTATGTCATAATCCTGAGAACCGACAATTCTAATTCCTAGCTTTACTTTTCCACCAAATCATACTATAATTACCACAGCGATTCACCTTGTTAGCTGATACCAACTGAAACAACAAACTCCAAATTGATCTTGATATCCTGGGCAAAGCATATATGCCAACAATATAGTTAATATACTAAATGATCAAGTACACCAAAACATCCAGCTTGTCTGTGGTGGTTATACACCGACATTGAGTACATGGTAGATGCAACATAGCTAAAATAAACAGTCGAGGAAATTCTCCAGGCGTAAGATGGGCAAGAGCAAATGCTGCAGCTCTTATGAGAACAGAAACTGGAGTAGGAAACCTGCAGCCATGTTCAGAAGAAATTTTTAGGTGATCGATGGGAAAATAGAAAGGATGGATGCTCCACCTCCCTCAACCATCACTAACTAAAGAAAAACTCAGGTCAAACTACATTCAACTGTCAGAAGTCATACCACATTGTGAATATTTTGCAATTACGAAGATCGTGAGCTGTCTTCAGGTTTGCTTTCTTTTTCCACTTAATTTTTTTTTTTTAATAATGATTCATGAAGATCTGACTGACTCCCTTTTAATAATGTGAGTTAAGACAATGGATCTATTAGTTTGGGGGAATTCTAATTGTCGAGGAAACCAGCGAGGAAAACAGCGAGGGAGGGAGGGAGGACCCTCCATCCCCCTTGCAATACGTGCAAGGGATGGGATGCACGCATCGCGAGGGGGATGGAGGGTCCCCCTCCCTCTCTCGCTGTTTTCTTCGCTGGTTTCCTCGCCAGTTAGCCAAGCTCATTGGTTTGTAACGCATCTGTGCTAAAGCAATCATAGGAAGGCTTCAAGCTTGATGAGCATCTTTACCATTTCCTACTAAAAGAAATTAAGGGTGATATACCTCCAATTCACCATACATATAAGAGACGCAGGCAACAAGGGACAGCTAGAGGATCAGCAAGGAACCGGGAACCAGTCCTGCCCAGTGAACCATATCAGCAATAGACCAATAAATCATATCAGAGAGCAATGTTATAGATCAGCAATGCTATGGATCAGGAACCAGTTCTGCAAGCAATGATAGGGATCGACAGGGTGTCAGCATTGTAATAAAGTCAGTATTCTAGCACCCTATTAGTATTCATTATTATCAAGTTGTATTCTAGCAAGTGGATTAGTGTTAGCAAGTGGTTAGCACTGCAAGTTGGCAAGTTGTTAGTGTTAAATGGTTGGCAAATCTGTTAGTAAGTTGTGTTGTCAGGTCTGTATTTGAACAAGTGGTCTAAGCTAGTTGTTATAGCAATTGTATGACAGTAAGAACTCTTATATAAGGGGAAGTAGCATGAGAGAGGCATTATTCATTCAATTGTAAACATTTGTACAATGAGCATTTGCTCATGTGGAGAGATTCAGGCCTTTCAAACAACCTGTCTACCTAATACAATACAAGTTCTTTCTTTTGATTTCCTTGCTTAGTGCTGCTTACTTCCTGGTTGCATTGCTTCTCCTGCCATATTTCCAATTCTCTGTGTTTACTTCCTGATCTGTATTGCTCTTTCTGCAATTCATATCAAATTGGTATCAGAGCAGTTGATCTGGGATGACAGGAAAATCAGCAAATCAGTCTGGGACAACCAGTCTAGCAGCAAGGATTGAAATAACGGAAGGAATGATTGACACAGTACACCAAGATAATGGTTCAATCAAGGAAGAGATTAACATCATTGTGCAAAAATTAGAACACTTAGTGAAGTTGTGGGAGGAATCTTCAAGAGTGGCCTCTTCGTCGGAGCAATCCAATGAAGCTGAAGGTGTTGCTTTAGAACATAAGTATCCATGATGGAAGAAAGGGGTGGTGTCCATGGCAACAAACCGGAAAACAGATTTAGAAGGCTTGAAATGCCAATTTTTGATGGGGTTAATCCGGATGGTTGGATCTTGAAGGCGGAAAGGTTCTTCCAATTGCAACATTATACTAATGAAGAGAGGTTGGAGGTTGCGGTGGTAGGATTTGAAGGAGATGCTTTGATTTGGTATCAATGGGAGCACAAAATGCGACCCATCTTGTTGTGGGAAGAACTTAAAAAAATGTTTTTGTTACAATTTCGATCAACGGCCGATGGGACATTATGTGAGCAATTTTTGGCACTCAAACAAGAAGGAAATGTAAGTGATTATCGTCGCAAATTTATTACCCTCGCATCTCCATTAGATCAGCTTCCCGAGGAGGTATACATAAGCAAATTTGTTAATGGCTTGAAGCCACAAATCAGAGCTGAACTAAGAATTATGGAACCCCCTAACGTTGGGCCGGGCTATGACATTAGCCCAACGTATAGAAGAGAAACAAAATTTGTTAGGATCTATTAAGGGTGGAACGGGACTAAGCCCAAGCCCAATTTCAGGGCGATTTAGGGTTACAGAAAACCCTAAAATGGTTGAATCGACAAAACCATCACTGATAGAAGGGGATTCGAGCTCGAGAATGGGCGAAACAGATCTGAGAAGAGGAGGATATCAGCGGCTCAGTGATGATGAACTTCGGCAGCGACGCGAGAAAGGATTGTGTTTTCGTTGTGATGAAAAATTTGGGCCAGGGCATCGTTGCAAAAGGAGATAACTCAATGTGTTGGTTACTCAAGAAGAGGAGTTCTTGGAAGAAGGCGAAGAGGAAGAGGATGTAGATCCAATGGCTGATTTAGAGGCCGCGGAGGTTGAAGGGAAAGTGGAAGTTTCTCTCAACTCAGTGGTAGGCTGGACCGCTCCGAAAACCCTGCGTCTCAAAGGAGAGATTGGTGCGCAAGAAGTGGTGGTTTTGGTGGATAGTGGAGCTACTCACAACTTCATCTCCAGTGGGTTAGTAACTCAGTTGGGTTTGAAGGTTACCTCGACCGAGTCTTATGAGGTAACCATGGGTACCGGCGAATCAGTAAGGGGTAGTGGAGTATGCAAGGGAGTGCGGCTTATGCTATCAGAATTGGAAGTGGATGAAAATTTCCTACTTTTGGGGTTAGGAAGCTCAGATGTCATCTTGGGGATTAAATGGATGGCAACATTAGGAGTTCCCTACAGTAATTGGAAGTCCCAGGTAATGAAATTCGACAGTGGGGGGTAACCAAAACACTCTGGGGTGATCCGACCTTAGGAAAATCTTTGGTCTCTCTGAAGGCAATGTGGAGGACCTTTCGACATGAGAAACAGGGGGTGATGATCGAGTTGGGAAAAATAGAGGCGTCTAGAAAAGAAGACAATGCAATTGGGGACGAAATTGGGAAAGTATTGGAGAGGCTCCAGTTGGTGTTTAGTCCAATTTCAGGATTACCTCCTGTAAGAGGGCATGAACATGCCATTTGCATGTGAGAAGGAGCTTCTCCGGTTAATGTCAGGCCCTATAGATATCCCCAATTCCAGAAAGACGAGATCGAAAGGTTGATTAAGGAGATGATGGCGACGGGCATCATACGACCAAGTAAGAGCCCATTTTCAAGTCCCGTATTGTTAGTAAATAAGAAAGACAGGAGCTGGAGGTTTTACGTCGACTACAAGGCACTAAATAAGGAGACTATCCCGGATAGATTTCCCATACCGGTCATCAACGAGCTGCTTGATGAGTTACATGGGGCGTGTTGGTTCTCCAAATTGGATTTAAAATCCGGGTATCACCAAATTCGGATACAAGGAGACGAGGACAAAACCACATTTCGCACCCATGAAGGCCATTACGAGTTTTTGGTAATGCCTTTCGGTTTAACGAATGCTCCGACGACTTTCTAGGCATTAATGAACGAGATTTTCAAGCCTACTTGCGTAAGTACGTCTTAGTGTTTTTTGACGATATTCTAATCTACAGTTCATGGTTAGAGGATCACTTGGAGCATCTCTCATCAGTGTTAGCACTGTTAAAACGGTATGAGCTTTACGCCAACAGGAAAAAAATGCAAATTTGGTAAGCAAGAGTTGGCATATCTCGGGCATGTGATCTTCAGTCAGGGATTTTTGGTTGACCCATCTAAAAGTTCAGCTATGATAGCATGGCCAACGCCTAAGAACATCTCTGACTTGAGAGGTTTTCTGGGGTTGATGGGATATTACAGGAAGTTTGATCAAGGGTATAGCACAGTGGTGTGGCCACTAATTCAACAACTTAAGAAAGATAACTTTGGGTGGAATTCGGCTGCCGAAGATGCTTAGGCCTTGAAACAACGAATGACTGAAGTTCCTATTCTCGCAATGCCGAATTTTTGAAAGTGTTTGTGATAGAGACAGATGCCTCAGGCTATGGGTTGGGAGCTGTCTTAATGCAAGATCAACGACCTATTGCATATTTCAGTCAAATATTGGGGCAACAAGCTAGGCAGAAGTCGGTTTATGAGAAAGAATTAATGACAATTGTGTTCGCCATCGCCAAGTGGAGGCCATATTTGTTGGGGCAGAGGTTTATAGTATGTACGGATCAGAGGAGCCTAAAATTTTTGCTGGAACAGAGGGTCGTCGGGGTAGAGTATAAAAAATGGATCATTAAGCTTATGAGTTACAATTTTGAGATCCATTATAAGGTGGGGAAGACGAATACCGCAGCCGACACCTTATCCAGAGTACGACCGTCACCTGAATGTTCACTGTTAGTGCTCCCTCAGTGGCGGGACTGGGCTAAGTTGAAAAGGGAGCTTGAAATTGATGACCAACTTAGCCAAATAAGAAATGAAATTCAGGGTGGGAGCAGAACACATACAGGGTTTGGGCTATGACAAGGGCTGATATTCTACAAAGATCGGTTAGTGATTTCTCAAACATCCTCCTTCATTCCTATTATTTTGAGGAATTTCATGGTTCACCAATGGGGGGGGGGGGGGGGGGGGGCATTCCAGGGAAACCAAGACGTATCAGCGCGTGGCGATAAAATTGTATTGGGTGGGTATGAGGTCTGATATTGCTAGAATGGTGGCGGAGTGCGACATCTGCCAGAGAAATAAGCATATGGCAGCTTCTCCAATTGGGTTGTTGCAACCAATCTCTTTGCTAGCTCAGGTATGGGATGACAATACTATGGATTTTATTGAAGGGTTGCCTAAGTCCAATGAGGTAAATACAATTTTGGTGGTAGTGGATCGCTTGAGGAAGTACGCCCACTTTATAGGGCTGCGACATCCTTTCACAACAGAGGTGGTGGCTAAAACCTTCATCCAAGAGGTTGTACGGCTTCATGGAGTTCTTATTTCAATCATTACGGGCAGGGACAAGATTTTTTTAAGCTATTTTTGGAAGGAAATTTTTCGTTTACAAGGAACCATCCTCAAGCGAAGCACCGCATATCACCCCCAAACTGACGGGTAGTCCGAAGTAGTTAACTGTTGCTTAGAGACTTACTTGCGGTGTTTTACTTCCGGTAAGTCCAAACAGTGGGCGAAATAGCTGATGTGGGCGAAATATTGGTACAATACATCGACTCATTCTTCTCTTGGATGCTCCCATTTTAAAGCATTATATGGAAGAGAACCCCCCAAGTTGTTGAAGGTTGATCAAGGGAGCACGACAGCGTTTTCAGTGGAACAGTTGTTGATGGATAGGGATGCTGCCCTGGATGATCTGAGAATGCAATTGCTGCGGGCACAACAACGGATGAAGCGGCAGGCGAATTTGTCAAGGCGGGAAGTCATGTTCATGGTTGGTGATATGATCTTTTTGAAATTAAGACCCTATTGACAACATTCAGTGATAAAAAGAGGGAATTAGAAGCTGTCTGCAAGGTATTACGGTCCTTACAGAGTTATTCAAAAAGTGGGTCAGGTAGCGTATAAGCTGGAATTGCCAGCATCATCTCAACTTCACCCAGATTTCCATGTTTCTCAGTTGCGGAAGGCAGTAGGAAATGCTCTTACATCAGCTACTATTCCTCCTCAGCTAAGTGCTGAATTAGAATTGTTGGTAACTCCCAAAAAGGTACTGGAAGTGCGCTCTAAATCACTGCCCCAAAATTTTCCTGATGAAATCTTAATACAATGGAAGGGGTTACCGGTTTTTTAGGCTACTTGGGAAGACTTTGAGCTAATCCGACAACAATTCCCTGAATTTCACCTTGAGGACAAAGTGTTTGCTTTGGGGGGAGGAATTGATAGACCTCCAACTCACCATACATATCCAAGACACAGGCAACAAGGGACAACTAGAGGATCAACAAGGAACCAGGAACCAGTCCTGCCCAGTGAACCATATCAGCAATAGACCAATAAATCAGATCAGAGAGCAATGTTATGGATCAACAAGGCTATGGATCAGGAACCAGTTCAGCAAGCAATTATAGGGATCGACAGGGTGTCAACATAGTAATAAAGTCAGTATTCTAGCACCCTGTTAGTATTCATTATTATCAAGTTGTATTCTAGCAAGTGGATTAGTGTTAGCAAGTGGTTAGCACTGCAAGTTGGCAAGTTGTTAGTGTTAAATGGTTACAAATGATAATTCAATAACAGCAAGAAAGTCATTATTGTTAAGCACGAAAACGTTACAAATGTCGAAATGTGAAGTTACCAAATAAACACAATAAAACTGGAGACAACAAATATATGTGGTTCGGCAAACTCGCCTACATCCACAACAAATAACAACTCTTATTGTTTCAGATTCAGATTATAGATAAATTACAAACACCCCGTACACACTGGCTTCTCGAAAGAAATCCGAATACAAAATCTGAACAATACCCCAACAAATAAGTAAATGAAAATCCAACCCAAACAAATTCAATATCGGATTTTTCGAAACAAATTTCAGATACAAATGTTACTACAAATTACTAATGGGCTTAATAACCAAGGCCCCTCAAGGGTCCTTAAATAGGCCCCTTGAGGAGGTGCAAGAGGCGGCAAATACAAGCTCATTGTGAGCTGTCCATTGGCTGACAAATTTCTTCATAAGAAAGAAAGCTTGGTTGCAATTGAGGAGGTGGAAGAAACTTCCACCACTTCCTCTACTTTACTTCATCATTAAGCAATGAGGTCGCGGTGGAAGCTTCCACCACCTCACTACTTTCAAGAATTATTTCATGAGATGAAAGATAATTATTGATGTTTTGATGCATTACCTCACACCGGAAGAGCCAATTAAGGTAACAACTGAACCAGAAATGTAAAAAATTGACTAAGGAAGAGAACATCTATAATATATAAAGAAACAATGACTATATAGCCAGCCCTAAACAAACAAGACTAATGAGTTTCAACGACAATGGGCGATGATTTAAATTGATAACAATAGAATGGATTGTTGGTGCGCCGAGCGGATGCGCGCACTTAAGTCCACTATACATAGCAACGATATTGTCTTCAACTTAAACACTCGCTGTCTTGGGCCTACCATCCAAGCCACGGGTGTGGGGTTTTATCATAAAAGACCTCGTTATTATTAGGGAGTTGACCACTTCCTTATAAACCTTAGTGACAACTCTATCTTACTTGATGTGGGACTATTCAAGCCAACTTCATCCCAACAATCTTCACATTTGGCGCGAATTGTCACACATCCTACAATCCATCCACCGGTCTGCAACATCTCGAAGTACACCTCCTCCTCGAGTCTCATGTGCGACCACGATCCCGTGGGTAGCACTCGGTGTACGGGCTGCTATCTCGGCAATATTGGCTCCACCTTAGTCGCAACCATCACAGTAACTCCACCTCGTCCAGACCTGTAGGATACATTCTCTTGGCAAGGATCTGGAACCTAATCTGGATCCATTCATCTGACTAATCGCGCACATGCGATGCTATATCTGACTCGTTACCTCGCTCCTGATCCTCAGGACAATGTGTCGCCTGCATCTCCACCTCGGACTGCGCACATGCGATGTTCTACCTGCCTCGCTACCTCACGCCTGATCCCTTGAACAATGTGCCGCCTTGCACCACTTGCCAAGTCCTAGCCGAACCATCAGCTCTGATACCACTTGTTGGCGCGACGAGCGCATGGGCGCACCTAGGTTCACTATACATAGCAACGATATTGTCTTCAACTTAAACACCCGCTGTCTTGGGCCTACCATCCGGGCCACGGGTGTGGGGTTTTTATCTTAAAAGGCCTCGTTACTATTAGGGAGTGGACCACTTCCTTATAAACCTCAGTGACAACTCCACCTTACTTGATGTGAGACTATTCAAGCCAACTCCATCCCAACAATCTTCACCTTTGGCGCGAATCGTCACACATCCTACAATCCATTCACCGATTTGCAACATCTCAAAGTACACCTCCTCCTTCAGTCTCATGTGCGGTTACAATCTTGTGGGTAGCACTCGGTGTACGGGCTGCTATCCCGGCGTTATTGGCTCCACCTTTGTCGCAACCACCGCACTAACTCCACTTTGTCCGGACCTGTAGGATACATTATCTTAGCAAGGATCTGGAACTTAATCTGGATCCATTCATCTGGCGGATTGCGCACATGCGATGCTCTACCTGACTCGCTACCTCGTGCCTGATCCCCAGGACAATGTGCCGCCTGCACCTCCACCTCGGACCGCGCACATGCGATGCTCTACCTGGCTCCGCCTGCACCATAAAGAAATTCTACCAATGGAAGAACTAAGTAATATCACCAAACAAATATTCAATGCAAGCAAATAATCAATGCAAAATAAAGGACACCAAGATATACGTGGAAAACCCTTCAAGGTGAAGGGTAAAAAAATCACAGGGCAAATCCAATCAATCCATTAATCAATAAAATAAGTACAATGTTTTTTTCAAGCCTTTTGCCCAAGGCTTGAGGAATACAAGGAGCAATACAAGGGTTACCTCACAAGAACTTCAAACAACTCCCAATCAGAGGAAGAATACACCTAAACAAACGACACCAAAATCCGACAAGAAACGGATTCAAAACACACTTGAGAGTCTTCAATCAAACCCCAACAATCAACTCCTCATTCCCTTCTTTCTTATCTCACAATGGAGACACACGCACACATCCGTCGTACCAAACAAAAACGCAGGTCAGTCCTTTTTTTTTTTTTTTTTTTCTCTTATGATATTTATAAACATCAATAGTAACCTTAGTTGCTATTTTAAATTCAAGGCCTGGTCCACTCTAATGGGCTGGACCTAACCCAACAAATCTCCCCCTCGAGATTATAAAGGGGGAACTATAGCCTAAGCACATTAGGCCATTCCAATGAGCTCTCTACAAAACTCATGTTTCTCTTTAGGAGCCACTTTTGTCATAATGTCATAAGGATTTTTGCTAGTGTGAATCTTCTCAAGCACATCACGTATCCAGTGGTAATGAGTATCAATATGTTTGGTATGCCCATGGCATGTGGAATTTTTGGTCAGCTTTATGGCACTCTGACTGTCACAATGCACAACATATTTATTTTGATTCACACCCAATTCCTTGAGTAATCTTTTCAACCATAATATTTCCTTCCCTGCTTCAGTAATGGCAATGTATTCGGCTTCAGTCGTTGACAAGGCAACACACTTTTGCAATCTAGACTACCAAGATACAACCCCCCTGCAAAAGTGAAAACATAACCTGAAGTAGACGTCTTCTTGTCAAGATCACCTGCCATATCTGCATCTATGAACCCTTCCAATACGGCTCCTGAATTACCAAAACATAAACAAAGCTTTGAAGTACCCTTCAAGTACCTCAGAATCCATTTAACTGCATCCCAATGTTCTTTTCCTTGATTATCAAGATACTGACTTACAACACCAACTACTTGAGCAATATCTGGTCTTGTACAAACCATCGCATACATCAAACACCCTACAGCAGAGGAGTATGGAATACATGTCATCTCCTTCTTTTCTTTCTCAATCCTAGGAGACAACTTGGCACTTAACTTGAAGTGATTAGTAAGTCGCTCACGGGCTTAGCATCATTCATGTTGAACCTTTCAAGCACCCGTTCAACATATTTTTCTTGTGACAACCACAACTTTTTAGTTTTTCTGTCACGAACAATCTTCATTCCCAAAATGTGTGGAGCTGGCCCCAAGTCTTTCATATCAAAAGACATAAACAAATCTTTCTTCAGCCTGCCAATCATATCAACATCTTTTCCAACAATTAGCATATCATCAACATAAATCAAGAGAATAATGAAGCTATTGGGCGAGAAATATCTGACATAAACACAATGATCAAAAAGTGTCTCTTGTACCCATGACCCACCATAAATGAATCAAACTTCTTATACCACTGTCTTGGAGCTTGTTTCAACCCATAAAGACTTTTTTTTCAATTTGTAAACCATATGTTCTTTCCCTTTCACTTCAAAACCCTCTGGTTGTGCCATGTCAATTTCTTCATGCAAGTCTCCATGAAGAAACGCAGTTTTAACATCTAACTGCTCAATCTCAAGATCCAGGCTAGCTGCAAGACTCAACACTAGTCTAATAGAGATCATCTTCACAACTGGTGAGAATACCTCATCAAAGTCTATTCTCTTCTTTTGCGCAAAGCCTTTCACCACTAACTGAGCTTTGTGCTTCACATTTTTTCCATCACTATCTCTTTTCAGCTTGTACACCCATTTGTTTTTCAAAGGTTTTCTACATTTTGAAATCTCAACTAACTCATAAGTATCATTCTTATGCAGGGAACTCATTTCATCCAACTATTTTATCTTTATGAGCTAGTATTTCTTGCAAAATTTCTGGCTCACATTCTTCTATAAGTAAAGCATACTCAGAATCAGGGTACTTCTTTGATGGTTGACGCTCTCTAGTAGACCTTCTTACCTGAGGCTCTACTATTTCTTGCTGAAGGGGTTGCTCTTCTTGCTTAGTTTTATCTGTTTGTACATGATCATCACCAACAACTTCATTTTCTGGCATATGGTCACCTACTATATCATCTGGCATCTCTCCCCCATTTTCAACATGCGACGAAGGAGGAGGAAGTGGGGTAAGATCCGATACCTTACTCTTTGTCTGCTTGGGCTTCTCAACTTTCTCAAAATCTACTATGGTATGATCTTCATAAAAGACTACATCTTTGCTTCTAACAATCTTCTTATTCTCAGGGTCTCACAATCTATATCCAAACTGTTCATCTCCATAGCCAATGAAAACACATGGAAATGTCTTCTCGTCAAGCTTTGATATTTGTTCCTTGGGTACATGAACAAACGCTTTACACCCAAACACCTTCAGATGAGAATATGAAATATCTTTACCTCTCCACACTATTTATGGAATATCACCATCCAAAAGAAACTGAAGGAAAACTGTTGATGAGATAACAAGCAGTACAAGCAGTTTCAGCCCAAAACACCTTCGGCAACCTAGCCATGTGAAACATGCATCGAAACTTTTCAACAATAGTCCGATTCATTCTCTTTGCCACTCTATTATGCTGTGGAGTGCAAGGAACTGTCATCTCATGCCGTATACCATGTTCATCACAGTAAGCTTTAAATTCTTTTGATTTGTACTCACCCCCATTATCACTACAGAGATACTTGAAAACTCTACATGTTTCTCTTTCAACCTTGGCATGAAATTGCTGGAAGCACTGAAAAATCTGGTATTTAGATCTGATGAAATAAATCCACACCTTTCTTGATGCATCATCAATAAATGTCAAGAAATATCTATTACCACCCAGAGAATATACTTCAGTGGGACCACAAACGTCAGTATAAACCAAATCTTACAAACCAGTTTTTCCTGTTGATGATCTATGAAATGAAACTCTATGATGCTTACCAAATAAACAATGATCACATGGGTTAGGAGGGGTACCTTTTAAGGAGGGAATCAATTTCTTATTTGCTAAGAGCTGCATACCTTTCTCATTCATGTGTGCAAGTCGCCTGTGCCACAAGTTCAGAGAAGTCTCACTTTCAGTTGCATTCAAACCACCCTTACACAACTTCACCTGAGTCTTGTATAAGGTGCAACACGTCTTGCCTTTTGTCACAACAAGTGAACCTTTGGTAAGTTTCCAAACACCATTACCAAAGTAATTCATAAATCCTTGTTTATCCAAAGCAAGTCCAGAAATCAGATTTAGGCAAAGATCAGGAACATGGCGTACATCTTTCAAAGTCAAAGTGCATCCCATATTAGTTTTGATACATACATCACCCACTCCTACAATCTTAGAGAAACTAGTATTACCCATTTTCACACTACCAAAGTCTCCTGCTCTGTAAGTAGTGAAATAGTCTTTCCTTGGAGTAGCGTGAAAAATGCACCAGTGTAAACAATCCATTCGCTCCTTTCGTTTGCAATATGCAAACATTCACCTTCGTCACACAACATAACAACGGGTTCATCTGAAACAGTAGTTGTAGCATCTGTACTATCACTTTTCACTCTTTCAAATCATTTATGTAACGAAAACAATATCTTTTCTTGTGACCTACTTTACCACAATAATGACACTTAAACCTATTATTACTTAACTTTGATCTCCCTCTTGTTTTCAGTTACAAATACTTGGGATTGATTAGTACCTGCAGATTTCCTTCTAGTCTCTTCATTAAGTAAGCTACTCGTAACCAACTCCATTGTCATCTAACACTATCTTCATGTTTGTCAACTGATTCACTATACTTTGCATCTCATTCAAGTGCTCAGCAATAGAATTACCTTCCTTGAATTTCAGATTCACCGGCTTTTTAATCAAGAAGGCCTTGTTCGCAACGGTTTTTCTTTCATACAAATTCTGGAGTTTAGTCCAAAGAGAATGAGCAGATATCTCAGTGGACACATGGTGAAATACTGTATCATCTAGCCATTCAGACATATATTTTGGTTTGGCGTTACCCCCTTCAATTGGGGCATATAAATCCTTGCAATATAAAATATCTTCCATCTTTGCTTTCTATATCACATAATTAGAGCCATTAAGGCTAATCATCATTGTGTTGTTATTTTTCATGTCAATTTCAAACACTAAAAATCTCCCAACAATTGCTCTGATACCACTTGTTGGCGCGTCGAGCGTGCGCGCAACTAGGTCGACTATACATAGCAACGATATTGTACCAAACTTAAACACCCGCTGTCTTGGGCCTACCATCCGGGCCACGGGTGTAGGGTTTTTATCTTAAAATGCCTAGTTCTAAGTCCATACATAGCAACAATATTGTCCCCAATTTAGACACCCGTTGTCTTGGGCCTACCATCCGAGCCACGAGTGTGAGGTTTTTATCTTAAAAGGCCTCGTTAAGGCTAATCATCCTTGTGTTGTTATTTTTCATGTCCATTTCAAACACTAACAATCTCCCAATAATTCCCAACTTAACCACTCGCTGTCTTGGCTTACCATCCGGGCCACTTTCATGTCAATTTCAAACACTAACAATCTCCCCAACAATTCTCAACTTAAACACCCGTGGCTCGATATTGTCCCTGACTTAAACACCCACTGTCTTGGGCCTACCATCCGGGTACATAGCAACGATATTCTCCCCAATTTAAACGCCCGTTGTCTTGGGCCATACGGGCCACGGGTGTGGGGTTTTTATCTTAAAAGGTCACGTTAAGGCTAATCATCATTGTGTTGTTATTTTTAATGTCGATTTCAAACACTAACAATCTCTCAACAATTCCCAACTTCAACACCCGCTGTCTTGGGCCTACCATCCGAGCCATGGGTGTGGGGTTTTTATATTAAAAGACCTAGTTCTAGGTCCATACATAACGATATTGTCGTTGCAATTTAAACACCCGCTTTCTAAACACTCGTTGTCTTGGGCAAGGCTAATCATCCTTGTGTTGTTATTTTCCATGTCAATTTCAGATATTGTCCCCAATTTAAACACCTCGTTACTATTAGGGAGTGAACCACTTTCTTATAAACCTCAGTGACAAGTCTATCTTACTTGATGTGGGATTATTCAAGCCAACTCCATCCCAACAGGAATTTCCCAAAAGAAACAAATGGAAACCCAAAGAAAGGTCATTAGTTATTTGAGGTTCCATTCATGTATCCCTGATTCCAGACATCATTTATATATTTATTCATTCTGTCCAACTATTCTAATTTGCCTTAATGATTTTCCATAAAAATTAATGATAATAGATACGAGGAGATGGATCGTATTTTTTAGTGGCTAAAAGAAAAGGCTCACTAATTTTAGTAATTGAAGTTAAGACAAGTGCTCATTTCATTGTAGTGCCAATTGAGAAAGGTGGAGTTTTCACTAGTTGATATATGATATAAAACCTTCACAAATGCAATGCTTTCTTTTTCCTACTCTTCTAGGAAATATCAATATAATTTAAGGTGCCAGAAAAGCAAGGAAGTTTCCAGGCACCTCACAGTTCCTAAGCAACTAGAACGGGCTGCATGTTCGAATCAATTAGTCCCTCTCTAAGCCCTGCTTTTCTAGATCTCATTTTCATGATATAATTTGGTACATAGTTTCAAGTTTTTCCAGACTAGCTGTAACAATGGTATTGATAGTGAATGGACAGATGATGATCCTAGAACCTTATTTATATTTTAGAAGTCTTGGAGAAGATGAAACAAGCCCTACAAGAATTTTAATGAAAACAAAAACATAGAGATAAATCTATACTTGTATAAAAATACCCCCAAAACAGTGATAAGGCTGAGTGTGGATACAATCCTAAGAAGAGAGACATTAGCTCCAGGCTTGTGCAGTTAATGTGTGCTGTTCATTGAGGCAGCTTATACATTCCAAGGGAAGATAAGCAATGTGAGTGTGAATTTAGAACACAATTACATCAATCACTTTAAGCAATGTGAGTGTGAATTCAGAACACAATTTAGTCAATCACTTTCCGTTTCAGTGTAAGTTTGTAGGATTGTGTTCAAAGGTCTGGAGAAATAGTGTCTTGCATTAACTCGTATATGTACTAAATACTTATTGACGAGTTTGTCTAGGCAGTCAGACTTTAAAGCCATTTTTTGGTCAAACTTAAGCTATTTTACATTTTTACCCATTTTCTTTAAAACACAATCACAAACATTATCTATTGACAGAGAAGATGAAGGAAATGGTCAAAACCAAATCCACAATGGCAATATCGAGAAAATTAAATACAATTCAGGGTATCTTATTCCACCTTTTTTTTAAGAGTGAGACTAGGGAATCAGGTTTTGTAATCAGGATGATGTGGCATCGTTAGAGGAGTTTTTTACAACCTCGAGATACGCATAAACACTTTGGAGATTTTATAATTCTTTCAAGATCATGTCACGTCACCATGGTTACAAAATCTGGTTACAAAAACATGATTTCCTAGCATTTTCGTTTTTTTTAATATCATCATTGATAAAAACAGGCCATTTACACTCTAGTATTTGGGTTTTGCTTCTGGTCTTACATGTAGCCACCACTGTTGCGTTATTTGAAACAGGAACCTCATGACTGAACTACAAGATGATGATGCAGGTCATGCTGACAATGATTTTATAACTGGTAAACAGGATTTGATTTTCCAAAATCTTTAATTTCACTAGTGACTTTTGTGCAAGTGAATCAAAGTTTGCTTCCTGGACGTGCACAGTTTCGAAGTTCTGGTGTTCGTGAAGTCTCCCTGCTGGCCCTTTCACTGATAAACTAACATGGACAATTTCCTTGTCTACTAAGCTGGTAATCTTCTTTTTGTGCATTATTTTGAGTATTATAATGTGGTATAGAGGCCAGATACTGGAATCTGGGCTAATTCTTTATTTTCAGGTTAAAGGGTTGTGGTGGTAGTCTTGGATAGCAATGACTGAAATGGAGTTGTTGGTGGGAGTATTTAGGCAATGCAATTGCAAACATGGCATGGTTTTTTACACCAAGGAATGAGGTGAAACTTTATTGTTTTTTCCGAATCTTTGTGATTATTTATTGTATTTTCTCTTTATTGCATGTATTCTGAGCTGCCTTTTCTAAACGTCGAGGGAAAGAGAGCGAGAGCCATCCCCTTCAAGATGTGTGCCGTCGCTAATCTCGAGAGGGATGGGCACCCATCCCTCGCTCTCTTTCCTCGCCCATTCCCTCGACGTTAAGAAGGGTTCATTCTGAGCATTAAAAAGAGTGTTGCGTTGCATGAGGTGTTATACATCCTATTACATTGTAATTTAGATACGAACAGGGATGCTCAATAATTGTTGATAACGGATAAGGTGCATTTGCAGTACCAGTGAATGTTGTTTCATCCTATCATAGATCCAAATTCGATGATGTAGCAACTTCAAATCCACTTTCAGATTGTCAAGTAGGCCAAGACAGAGTCCTGGATGATTGATGGTCAGACTCTATGAGCCATGCTTGCTACTCTAGAGGTGTGATTGTGAATTAGTAAAGACCACATCCTATATTGTGCATACAAAGATGATACACATATTCATATGGTCCTGCCCGCTTCTTATACAAAGCTATTCAGGTTCAAGTTCTTAAAAATGAAAAACAGTCAGTTTCAAGTATGCTCTTGCCGATGAAAACAGGAAAGGATACCTCGCCCATTTGTTCAAGGTCAGAATGTGACAGCTTCTCGTGTCTTTTTAGAATGACATTGATTGTTTAGCAAGACGGGGTATGCTAAGTAGAAAACCAAAATGTCCCCTTGCTTTGAACTGACAAGGAACTACATCAATGCTTGATCCCAAGGTGGTACTTAGGCAGTTGCAGAAGTTACATGCAGTTCAGCATGGAAGATAAAAGTACAACAAAATACCCCCAACACATGTAGTAGACGCACTTCCAATGTTTGAACACATGAAAGGTGCACTTACATCATTATGAGTTTATGTCTCCAGTGTTTCCATAGTTTATGCAATTTACAATAGCACATGCTGTTGGAGTTTGTATAACAAATAACAAATATTGAAGAGAAAGGATGTGTCTGAATTAAGAAATGATGTATCTTTTATACTTCAAGCCTTGTTTTGAATTCAGAAAGGATGTGTCTGATCAACACACCCATTCGTTCTCTATATATTGAAGAGAAAAACGAGTTCTTCAACACATTAATTTTTTCTAGAGTTATTCATTATTCTTCACTTCTAAAAGATATCGCATTCGGTAAATTCGCCAGAGCCAACACCCTTGTGCTACGGTGTTGGTATTAGATAGATAAATCTTAGTAGTTAGATGCCTAAAAAATTACGGCACCGAGTAGGGGCAAATTCTGTCTATAAGACATAGCATATCCGCTAGCCTCTATTCACAAATCAAGACTTACCAATTCAAGATAGTGATATCGTAATATAAGTTAGTAGAATTATTTATTTTATTTGATTTCGTTGTAATCAATTTATAATGCAAATAGTATTTGTATTGTTATATTATTTATTTCAAAAAAATTTATACACTGTTCTGATTGTTCTCCAACAATCTACAGACAAAAATATGGAACAATCAGTAAATGGCATCAAACCCCATGTTGAGAAACCAGACAAGTTCAAGTGTATGGATTTCAAATGCTGGCAACAAAAGATGTTGTTCTATCTAACAACCCTGAACCTTGCTCATATTATCAAGAAAGATGTTCCTGTCACTGAAGGAGATGACATTTCCACAAATCAGTTTAATGCAATTGATGCATGGAAACATAGTGAGTTTGTATGCAGGAACTATATCCTAAACAGTCTCGATGATACGTTGTATGATGTGTATAGATCATATAAAACAACAAAAGAACTTTGGGATTCCCTGCAGAATAAATATAAAATTGAAGATGCTGGTTCAAAGAAGTTTATCATTGGAAATTTTTAAAAAAACCAAATGATAGACTCGAAGACTGTTGTGAACCAAGTGGAGGAACTCCAGATTATGATCCTAGAACTTGCTGCAGAGGGAATGGAATTGCCACACCAATTTGCAGTCGGGGCTGTTATTGAGAAATTACCTCCATCTTGAAATGATTTCAAGGTTCATCTCAAACATAAGAAGACTGATATGACAATGGAGGATTTGGTTATCAAATTAAGGGTTCAAGAAGATCACCACAAGAGTGAAGGAATAAACACTTCTGAGTTCAACGCCAAAGCCAATGTTGTTGAGGGTGAAAACAAGTCCAAGCCTAAGTACAAAATTCAAAAAAAAAGAAAAACAAGTATGATGGAAAACATCCACACTCACATGCACTTGCTCCAAAAGGGAAGAATTTCAAACAAATTAAATGTGCATGTTGGGTATGTGAAAAGCCTGGACACAAGGCACAAGACTGTCGCAACAAAAAAAAGAATCCTACTACAAACAATAAAACCCAAGCCAATATTGCTGAAGACTTTGTTGGTGTTGTTTCTGAAGTCAATATGATGTCAGATAGTAAGGATTGGTGGGTTGACACCGGTGTACCAAGGCACATATGTGGAAATCAAAATATGTTTGTCACCTACACTCCTATCAATGGTAAAGAAAAGTTATTCATGGGCAATGCATCTATTGCAAACGTTGCTGGCAAAGGGAAAGTGGTCTTGAAATTTACATCTGGCAAGGACCTTACCTTGATGAATGTATTGCATGTTCCTCAAATTACTAAAAATCTTGTGTCTGGTCCTGTTCTAAGCCAAAAAGGCTTTAAACTTGTATTTGAATTGACAAGTTTGTTCTCATTAAAGGGGGGGATTTTGTTGGGAAATGCTACTTGACCGAAGGGCTTTTTAAACTCAATGTATTATTTTTGGATGTCAGTAATAATATAAATAATAATTCTACTTATTTGCTTGAGTCTTCTACATTATGACATGATAGATTAGGATATGTTAATTTTATATCTTTACGTAGAATGGTTAATCTTGGTTTACTACCTAAATGTACAATTGACAATTTACATAAGTGTGAAACTTGTGTAGAATCGAAATTTGCTAGTAAATCTTATAAGTCTGTAATTAAAAAATCAAATGAATTGTTAGGATTAATTCATACAGATTTGGGTGATTTCAAATCAAACCCAACTGGTGGAGAAAAGAATTATTACATTACTTTCATAGATGATTAAAGTAAGTATTGTTATGTTTATTTACTACATACCAAAAATGAGGCTTTGAATATGTTCAAGACATATAAAGCTGAAGTCGAAAATCAATTAAACAAGAAAATATTGAATTCGAGTTTTGATATGAAAGATATGGGTAAAACTTATGTAATTTTGGGAATAAGAATTCTAAGAAATAATGATGGCTACATACTTACCCAATCACATTATGTGGAAACAATTTTGTGAAAATTTGGTCATTTTGATAGCAATCTAGCTAAAACACCTTATGATCCAAGTTGCCATCCCGAGAAGAATAAGGGAGAAATTGTATCTCAATTGGAATACTCGCGTATCATTGGGACACTACAATACATTACAAATTGTACTAGACCGGATATTGCTTACTCAGTAAATAGATTAGCTAGATATACTATCAAACCATCCAAGGACCATTGGGTAGCTTTGGTCAGAGTATTGCGATAGTTGAAGTTCACAATCAACTATGGATTATATTATACAAAATATCCTCCAGTTTTGGAAGGATATACGAATGCTAATTGGATATTCGGTAAAACGGCGTTTATCAGCTTTTGGGTGTTTAATCTTTTTTTAACCCTTAACCCTCCCCACCCCATGCCGTCGGCCGGGTTTGAACCCATGACGTGTGATTCCATCTGCCACACCTCTACCAACTCAGTTGGTACACCTTTGGCCAATGTACTTATTATTACTGATTGATAGATGGTTGAAAAATTAGGGTTTTAAAGAGATTTGATCTTCTCGTGTATTTTTATTTTTTTCCAGGAATGTTGGGGTGTTCAACACGCATTAAAGGCGGTGCCGAGGCAAGAGGTACATTTTTTTTTGATATATGCATTTTAATGATGATGTATGAACTTAAAGAAAGCTCTTATTCCAAATCATTGTTTCAAATGTTGAAAAAAAATTAACTTCTTTTGTTAAAGCCATTAGGCATAATATTGTATGTTAAATACACTTACAAATTTGTGGCCAAGTTATGAGCCTCCACATTAAGGGCTCTTCTTACATACTTACAAATCCATGAGGGAAGCAAACAGAGTAGACGTCTAACGCCAAACCCAGTCGATAGCAAAATAAGGGTGAGAGTCATCATCATGGAGAAGAGTAATGATGTCTGCTTAATCACCAAAAAGGAAACTTGTCATCCACTGTTGTGCCTGGATAAGTAGAAGGGTTGCCTCTGCTGCATAGCATTCCACCATACTACTATAAAAATTATGCCTATTATTGGGATTGTTATTGTAGCAAGAACTCGCCCATTAGATCGATCACAAACACGCCTACAACTCTTTGTTTATAGGAGTTAAAGAAACAAGATTTGAAATTGACGAAAATCGTATCAGTGTCCAAAACAGGGAGAATTGGCTTGGGCTGATTAGGTTTGAAGTAGAGTCTATGGTACCGTGTTGATTGGATTTGGGCGTGTATCATTACGATTCGGGATGTCACAATCTCAACAAGGGGGGGCATGTGGGGTCTCGTGGTGAGTTGTCGAGATATGGGGTCAGCTTGGGTAATCTGTAATATTGTTTGAAAATTTTGGGGAACCGAGGCGATACTAATGGAAGTGACAACTTGGGCAAGTGGAGAATTACTAGTGGTGAACCAATGCTTGTTCCAGGATTTTCAGATACGATGTAAGGAGGAGAGGAACAACTGAGTGCGGAGTTTGGTCTTGTAAAAATAGTTTTGTTGCGGATGTGCCAGATGGTAAAGAATACAACCGTAAACGGAGATATCATTTCATTTTTATCCTTGGGATGGGCCTTGGTTGTGTCCCAGATGAACTTAAAAACCCCAAAATGGAGGGAGAATAGTGATTTGTATGGAGCCAGTCAATGGGTAATAAGGAGAAGAGACATAATTTGTTGATAACTGGGCATAGGAAGAAGAAGTGGGCAACATCCTCCGTATGCTTTCGGCAAAAGATGCAACAGTCATCGATAGGCGTGTGAAGCCTAGCCAAGTTAGACATGATAGGGAGAATGTTTTTGCTAATTTTCCAGATAAAGAAGATAGCATTGGCAGGTGCTTTGATTTTCCAAAGTTCTCTGAAAATTTTATCCCGAGACTACATAGTCATAGCATTTGAAGTGGAATTCTCCAGTTGATCAAGGGTGAAAATATGTGTAACAGTTTTAACTAAAAAGAGTAATTTTTTGTCAAAAAACCAAATAAGTTTGTCCAAACTTTCTGACGGTCTGATAGTGATGTCCATGATATCTCGTGTTATCGGGGATGGAAAAATGGACATAATCAAAGCCGCGTTCCATTGAGGTGTCTGGCCAAAGGTTGGAAGCTAGATATCTGGGATGGATATTAGATTAGTAGCATTAGGATGTGTTGGTAAATATCCGCAAGGATGAATCCTGGCTTAACCTAACACTCATTCCAGAGGTCAATGTTATCTCCCTACAGAACTTGTCAGATGAGGCGGCGTCTCATTTTTGAAAAGGTGGTCAGATTGCCATGCCAGGCAAAGAAGGCAATAGTGAGGGGTTTGGATAGTTGAAAGATGATATTTTTATTGAAATAAATGGCTTTAAGTTAAGGCACACAAGGGTTGTGGGGTGTGGAAATGGTCTGCAAAATATTTTTTGCCATTGGAGCCAAATTTTTATTCCGAACTGAAGGAATGTTGAGACCTCCAAGATGTCGAGGTAAGGTGATACGATCCCAGGTACACGTGTGTTTAGTCTTGTTATCCTCTAATCCATTCCACCAAAATTACGAGCAAGATTGTCCAGTTTAGTGGTGATAGAGCAGGGGAGAAAGTTTGCATAGTGTAAACAAGAATCAAATATAGAATTGTTTTAATCATGACTGTCATCCCAGCCTCGGAGAGGTCTTTCAATTTCTAGCTAGAAAGTTTCGAGTTTACTTTATCTATCAGGAATTGAAAATCTAAAGCTTTCTTTTTGGATAGCAGTAGAGGAGATCCCAGGTACTTTTTTTTGGGATTATGCAGCTTGGAACCTAAAATTTTGTTGATCACCTTGGAGTGTCTTGAGGGGACATTTGAGTTGCAATAAACAAATGATTTTTCATAATTTACTGCTTGTTCCAAGGTCAAACAGTATTGTTTAATAATGTCTTTCACGGAATGTGCTTCTACATAGATGCCCAACAAAATAGAATGAGAATCAACGTATAACAGGTGGTAGGGTTGAATAAAAAATTGACCAAACCGATCGGTTCGGTTTAAGTTCAGTTCGGTTAAATTTTGGTTTTAAAAAAATTCAAAACCTAAGTGGATGGTTCGGTTTTATGTGATTTTAACCGACAAAATCGAATCGACCGAATATATATAATAAATAATATATTTTATATAAAAATAATATAATATGTTTAAAATAATCGGTCGATTTGGTTTTATTTCGGTTTTAGTCAGTTCGGTTCAGTTACGGTTTGCATAAATTAGAATCGATTCGGTTTTGTTAATGGTTGGTTAAGTTTCGATTTGAATTTTTGAACCAACCAAACTCGGTTCGGCTCACGATTTAGGTGAAAAACCGAATCGTCAATTAGATTTTCAACCCTAACCGGTGGCTAATGGCCAGGGAATGACGTTTGATGCAGATACCTTTTATAGTTCCCTTAATTTTTGCTCAAGCAAGAAGCTTGGATAAAGCTTCCGCTATCAGAATGAAGAGACAAGGGGAAAGTGAGTTTCCTTGTCTGATGCCCCTAGTGGGTTTGATAATAGGAAGTGGAGAGCCATTGAGCAAGAATTGAAGCGAGGAAGTGGAAATACATTGTTCGATCATTTGAATCCAACCTCTAGCAAATCCCAATTTATCTACAATTTGTAACAAAAAGAATCATTCAACCCTGCCGTAAGCTTTGGCCATGTTAATTTTAATAGTCATCCAACCTTGTTTCGTTTTGCGATAATGTTTCATTTGGAAGAACGTTTCATGTGCTAGGCTAACATTGTCAGAAATAGAACGACCTTTGAGAAACACACCTTGATTGGGGGAAATGATCGAGTCCAACATGAGTTTCATACGGTTTGCCAACATTTTGGAGATGACCTTATAAATGACATTGCACAATCCAATGGGTCAAAATTTTTCATGGGTGGTGGGATTAGTGACCTTCGAAATCAGAGTGATGAAACTCTCATTAAGCTTTGGATCAAGACGTCGAGTGGTAAATACGTTTTGAACCAATTCAGTCACATCATTCTTAACAGTTTTCAATAATGTTGGAAAAGCAAAGTATGAAAGTCATCAAGTGTGGGAGCTTTGTGGCTACCCATACCAAAAATTATGGCACGAATGTCTTCTTCACTGGGGATAGAAAGAAGGATCTCATTATCCTCTATGGAGATGGTAGGCTCGAAAGGAGTAAGGATCTTCGGGCACTGGGGAGGGTATGAAGTATTGAAGATATCCTGAAAGTATTAATTGATGATTTGTCCAACATAATGTTGGTCAGAGTGCCATTGGTGAGCATTATCCTTAAGGCGAAAGATTAGATTCTTTTTCCTGTGTAACATAGAGGCAAATGAAAGAATTTCGTGTTTTTGTCTCCATCGGCCAACTGAGAACTGCTCAATTTATTCCACCAAAAAATTTATTCTCTAAGATAAAGCTCAATGAGGTGGTCATCAAGAACCGAGGTGGCCGTAGAATTGTCCTCAGAGGGAAGTTTATTTTGAAGTTTATTCAAGGTCATTTGGGTGTCAGCGATACATTGCTGAATGTTACAAAATTCTCTTGTATTCCATCTGGTGAGACAGTAGCTGAGTTTTTTGGTTTTCAGATGGAAACTATGAGATGAGAGGACATGATCAACTGCAAGATCCCAGTGCTGCTGCGGACTTGGGGGCCATGCGAACCGCGACGTCTACATCTGAAGCAGAATTGGTAGCCATAAAGGCTCAACTAAAGTCAGTCGAAGTCAATTTGGCTTCCACCCGGGCGGAACTGGGGCGGGCTCGTGCTGAGTTGGAGAGCTTAGAAGGTGCTATGGACAAATGGTCTTCTGATCTGCAGGCTCAGATTGCCGAGAGGAAACAAGCCGAGACTGAATGGGCTGTTACACGACGACAGCTTGAGTCTAAAGTTGCTAAGGGACTTCGTCGCATACGTGAGGATGAACGCTTATTTTTTGGAAGAGCATTTGCACTATGCCACCTTGGTAGGTGCGGTGAACTTAGGTGCTTTATGGCAGAGGTGACAGATCTCGTTAGAGGTTGTTCGGTGAAGATTAGAGCTTCTGGAGCTTATTAGGGAAGAGCGTTCTGGTTTTGACCTTAACGTTGCCTACTATAGGAGGGTTGCTTTCGGAACTATCATGCAAGAAGAAGGTCCCAGCTCTTCGGAACAGGCTGCTGAGGAAGCCGTTTTCCCCTTTCTGCTTCAAAATAGTTGTAATGTCCATCTAAGGACAAACGAAAACAAATTTTTTATTGAAAGTCATGTTTTGTAACTTTGTCTTTTGTCTTTTACTGTCGTCCATTGTGTCTTCTTTTAAAAGTTTTTACCTATGTTGCAAGACGTGGAATTAGTACTTTCAAACCCTACATGCTGGAAAATTGTACTCTTTATCAGTTGAGTCGCATCGAAAATGACTATTCTGAGCCACCATTGTTTATAAGTGAGCCATTGTGGTCCCTAACGAGTCGCTGCCACGAGTCGTGGAACCACTGAATACACTCTTACCCCATAAGCCGTCGTTTCCCATGCACTACGGACTAGGCACTGGGATGTTCCAAAAGTCGTTGTTGTCAATAGGAACTGACTAAGCTTACTTGGTGCGATCCGGAGATCGTTAGTTGTTTGGCTAGTCGTCGTCATCAGGTGCAGGAACATTGATTGGGTTAGATTAAATTCGGTGACCACGATCTGTAGAGAAGCAGTGGTTTTGTGGCGAGCCGTTGGCATCAGTTGGGGTTGACTAGGCTCCTACTTTCCAAATTATCTACACCCACGCAAATTGAGCTACAGATTCGGACATTGATCAGAAGTTGTCATTGTCAGTCGTCACTAACTAGGCTTTCCTAATCGGATTTGGCAGTCATCGTCTGCAGAAGAACAATGATCCTTTGGCGAGTCGTCATCATCAGGCGTAAGAGCGCTGACTAGACTATCACTTCCTCCCCGCTCAGATCGAGTAGTAATTCTAGCTTTACGTAATAGGGCCATTTCCAGTCGTAGCCCATTGTCGTCTGCGCGCGGCGGACTAGGCGTCGAGCGCACCAGAGGTTGTCGTCATTAGTCGCGAACTAACTGAGTTTACCTGGTAGGTTCGGTGATCATTATATGTAGAAGAACATTGATCCTTTGGTGAGTCGTCGTCATCAGGCGTGAGAGCACTGACTAGACTCCAACTTCCTAGGCCATTGTCATCCGCACGCAGCAGACTAGGCATCAGGCACCAGAAGCCGTTGTCATCAGTCGTGAACTGAATGAGCTTATCTGGTAGGTTCGACGATCATTGTCTGTAGAAGAGCAATGATCCCTTGGCAATTCGTCGTCATTTGGCGTGAGAACGCTAACTAGGCGGCCACTTCCTAGGCCATCATCATCTGCATGCAACGGACTAGGCGTCGGGCACCAGAAGCCGTCATCAGTCGCAAACTGATTGAGCTTACCTGGTAGGTTTGGCGATCATTGTCTGTAGAAGAGCAATTACCCCTTGGCGAGTCATCGTCATCAGGCGTGAGAGCGCTGACTAGATTCCCACTTCCCAGACCATTGTCATCCACATGCAGCGGACTAGGTGTCGAGCGCGATCTCTCGGATCTGGCCATGGCGGGATGATTGGAGGTTGCGTTGCTTGTAACGAACAACTGTGGAAGTTTAGTAAAAGCAAATATTTTTATTGATAATATTTTTGAGGTGTTCTACATTCCATGGTCATTTAAGTCTGTCGCCATTTATGTCTTCCAACCAGTATGTCCCTAGCCTGTTGACCTTGGTCACCTTTTAGTAAGGCTGAACAAAAAACCGATCAAACCGATTAAACCGACCGACCCGATCTAAACCGAACCGATTGGTTCGGTTTAAATTCGGTTCGGATCGGTTTCGGTTTCAAAAAATTCAAAACCGAAGTGGTCGGTTCGGTTTTCGGTTTCTATGTGATTTTAACCGACCAAACCGAATCGACCGAATATATATAATAAATAATATATATTTTATATATAAATAATACGATAGGTTTAAAATAGTAGGTCGGTTCGGTTTTATTTCGGTTTTGGTTCAATTTTAGTCGGTTCGGTTACGGTTTGCATAAATTAGAATAGGTTCTGTTTCGGATCGGTTTTGTTAATGGTCGGTTCGGTTTTGGTTTGAAAATTTTAAAATCGACCTAAGTCTGTTCGGTTCACGGTTTAGGTGAAAAATCGAACCGTCGGTTCGGTTTTCAGCCCTACCTTTTAGGGTCCTTCCTAATTTGGGTTCAGCATTCCTATGCCTGCTTCTTTAGTGTTCTGTTGGGTTTTTCTTAGTACCCAGTGTCCCACTCTGAATTCTCGTGGCTTGACCTTCTTGTTGTAGTATTGCACTATTCGTCGCTGGTAGGAAGCTATCTTAGCGAAGGCTAGATCCTGCTTCTCCTCGAGGAGGTCTAGGCCGATATGCATGGCTTCATTGTTATTGTCTGCTTTGATTTCCTCTATTCAGAAGGTGGGAAGTTCAAGTTCTACTGGAACCATGGCTTATGACCCGTATGCTAGGGCGAAGGGTGTTTCTCCGGTAGGGATTCTTTTGGTTGTCCGTTACGCCCAAAGTATTCTCGGTAGCTCTGAAACCCATTTCCCCTTGGTTGCGTCAAGTTTTCTTTTGATCACCTCCAAGATTGTTTGGTTGGTAACCTTCGCTTGGCCGTTGGCTTGTGGGTGCTCCGGCGAGGAGAACTGGTGACTGATGTTCAAAATTTAATTTTTTAACCTTGGTACCTTCGAATTGAGTTTCGTTATAACTTACCAATACTCTGGGAATGCCAAATCTACATACGATGGTCACCCATATGAATTTCTCTATTTGGATTTGCCTTATCTTGGATAGGGGCTCTATTTCGACCCACTTGATGAAGTAATCGACTGCCACAATGAGGAACTTTTTGCCGGTTGATGCTGGCAGCGGTGCGACGATGTTCATCCCCCATTGTGTGAATGGCCACGGACTAGTCATCGGTGTCACTGGCTGGGAAGGCATGTGTGTGTATGGCGCAAAACTCTGACATTTGTCGCATTTACAGACGGTATTTTTGGCGTTTCGTTGCATCGTCGACCAATAGTACACTTGGGTTAAAGCTTTGTCGGCGAGGGTTTTCCCACCCGGATGATTTCGCATATTCCGTCATGGATCCTTCTTAGGTCCTGATCTGCCTTAGGAGGGGGCTAGCATCGAAGTAGGGGTTTGATCGTTGATATCTTGTATAACTTGTTTTTAGGAGAGTGTACCACACTGTTCTATTTTTTAGTCTTCTGGCTTCGGCTTTCTCGGTCGGTAGGGCTCCACTTTTGATATATTCGAGAATCGAAGTCATACAACTCGCCCCTACATTTGTAGCACAAACATCTCTGGGTTCTTCCTCGTTGAGGCTTGATTGCTCTTGGTATTCGATGAGACTGTTCGAGACTTCGGCGGAGGCTTCCTTGGCTAGTGCATAAGCTTTTTTATTGTCATCTCGGGGGCATTGTAAGAGCTCGCACCTTTTGAACCCATTTATTGCATGGAGTACCTATTCGCGGTAGGCTATCATGCAGGGGTATTTGTTGTTCTCCTTTGACCTGGTTGATTACCAGCCTTGAGTTGTTGTATGTTGTTAGGTGTCTATCCCGATCCGCATGGCTAATTTTAGGTCAGATAAAAGGGCCTCATATTCGGCTTCGTTGTTTGAGGTGGGAAAGCCGAATTTGATGGCTTTTTCGAAAGTGAAGTTGCTTGGATAGCGGAGCGTGATTCCAGTTCTGCTTGTTTTTTCTATCGATGACCCATTGTAACACAAGGTCCATCCTTGAATGCTTGAATCTTAGGCTTGAAGGTCTGTCCTTGGTTTTTCTCTGTCGATGAATTCGGCGATGAAGTTTGCCAACGCTTGGGCTTTAATGGCGGTTCTTGAGGAATAGCTTATGTCAAACGGACTGAGTTCGACTGACCATTTCACCATCCTGTCGGATAACTCTGGCTTGTGCAGTATCGTGTGGAGCGGGTACTTGGTTAGAACTGTTATAGAGCGAGCCTGAAAATAAGGCCTTAATTTTCTCGAGGACACGACCAGTGCCAAGGCTAACTTCTCCAGGTCTGGATAGTATGCATCTGCTTCCACGAAGGTTTTGCTGGTGTAGTACACTGGTCTTTGGATTCCTTGGTCGTCTCGCACAAGGGTTGAGCTGACAGCATGCTTGGAAATGGATGAGTATAATTGTTTCCTATGTTGCCGATTTTGAAAGTAGTTCGGGACTGCCCATGTATGCCTTCAAGCTCTTGAAGGCTTGTTCACACTCTTCGTCCCATGAGAATTATTTGCTTCCTCTTAGTATTTTGAAGAAATGAAGACATTTGCCGAATGCTTTAGATATAAACCTATTAAGTGTTGCCACCCTCCCAGTCAGGCTATAAACGTCTTTGATGTTGGCAAGGGCTTTCATGTCGAGAAGGGCCTGAATCTGCTTTGGATCAGCTTCGATTCCCCTCTAGTTCACTATGTAACCTAGGAATTTCCCAAACTCGATTCCGAACGTACACTTTTGTGGGTTGAGTTTCATTTGATATTTTCGGAGTTGGTTGAATGCTTTGGCGAGGTCTCCTATGTGGTCGGGGTTGCGGACTTCCCAAGCCGAATTGAAGAGCACCCTATCCAGTCTCGCCCAGATTCTTGCATTATCGGATTGGTTATTAGTCCAAGTGCATTTAGACCCAAAGTAACCCTCATCCATCAACTGGCATTGAAAAATACATTCATTAAACTCCTGCATACTAAAAAGATTTGGTTGTAAACCCCCAAGTTTTTATCCGCTTTTGAGGCTATTGACCAACATATCGTCTATAGACCTCCATGTTTCTACCGATTTGTTCTTTGAACATTTGGTTCACTAGTCGCTGGTATGTAGCACCTGCGTTGTTTAAGCTGAACGACATCATATTGTAGCAATATATTCCTCTCTCAGTTATGAAAGAGGTCTTCTCTTGAGCCGGGGTGCATCAATATCTAGTTGTAGCCTGAGTAGGCATCCATGAAGCTTAGGAGATCGTGTCCGGATGTAGTGTCCACGATTTGATTGATGTGGGGAAGTGGGAAGCTGTCATTCGGGCAAGCTTTGTTCAAGTCCGTGTAGTCTACACACACTTTCCACTTCCCATTTTTCTTCCTCACAATTACGATGTTTGCCAGCCAATCCGGGTATCGGGTTTCTTTGATCATTTTTGCATTGAGTAACCGTTGTATCTCCTCGTTTATAATTTTATTTCTTTCAGGCACTACAGGCCTCTTTTTCTGCCATATGGTTTTCCTCATGGGGTCTACCTTTAGGCGATGAGTGATTACTGACGGGTCGATTCCCACCATGTCTCGCATGGTCCGGGTGAAGATGTCTTGGTTCCCCTGTAATAGCTCTATCAACTGTTCTACCAATTCTTTGCTCAAGCAGGAACCCATTTGAATGGCCCTATTGTTGAGAGGGTTGTCAAGGTAAACCGTGATAGTTTCTTCCTCCGGTTGATCGGCGTTGGGTTTGTCCCGGGGGCTCACTGGAACTTCTTTGTCTGGGATTGGTTGCTCTATCTCAGCTTATCTGGTGAGATTAAGAGACATTTTGGCCGCGGGACTAGTTGACCATTGAAAGTTATCCGGTTGTTTTAGTGTCATGTACTAGCATTCTCTGGCAGCTACCTGGTCGTCTCGTATGGTACCGACTATTTGGTTAACTGGGTATTTGATTTATTGGTGAATAATGGAAACTATTACTCCCATTTGGTGTAGCCAGGGTCTCCCCAGGATAGCGTTATAGGTGGATGGTACACCGATTACTATGAACTCTTGAAACATAACTTTATGAATCGGTGACTCTCCCGTGACTACTGTCAGTTGCATTTTTCCCACCGGGAAGCATTTTTCACCGTTGAAATCAATCATGGGATGGCTATCAGGGGTTAGGACTTCTTCCTTTAGTTGCATGTTGTGGAACGTGCGGAGGAATAGAATATTCAATGAGCTTCCTGTGTCCACCAAGGATCTCATTACTTCCCAGCTTGCTAGGGAGATCGTTATCACCAGAGCGTCATTATGCGGGAACTGGATTCCCCGAAGGTCTTTGTTTGTAAAGGCTAGTGATATAGGAGTATCATGTCTCTGAGTGCACCACTTCTGTCACTTGCCGCGTATCGCCTGGATCCTCATCTCTCTGAGAGCTCTTTTACTAGACCCGTTTGATTGTTCAAACTCAAAATGTGCTCCATGGAGTACATGTATCGTGCTTGCCGATTCGTATCTTACCTTCTTGTAGGAGGTTTTCCCCTCAGACTCGGCTTTTTCCCTGGTAAACCATTCCTCTTCTAGGGCGATGTAACTTTGTGCTTCTTTTACCAGGTCTACCACATTCGTTGGTGGGTCCAAAGTTCGAAAGTTACAGAACTTGTCATTCCTCATACCGTCGATGAAGGCTGCGATGGTTGTTGCGTCATTGCAAACGTTGACGAAAGTCAAATCGTTATTGAAGCACGCGTCGTAAGTTCTCAGTGTCTCGCCAGGCTTCTGCTTCATGGACCTGAGCGTCTTCATTGTTAGCAAGATTTGTTGTATACAAGATCTCAGATCCATCCAGGGGTCTGTTGCTGCTGCTGCGGTTGCGAGGGCATTAGTCTGTTGCTCCTGTGTTATCTGCACTGCTGGTAGTGGTGGTATAGTGCCAATATGAGCGTTTGATGTGTCCCCCTGCTCTCCATTGTTGTGTGATCTAGTGGTCACCATCTTCTTGTATTCTAAAGAGAGATGATGTTAGTGATTGGTTAGAAACTTTGTCGTCCCCCCAGCTGGCGCCAAACTGATGCAATTGATTTTCGCTCTCTATTTGACCTTGACCTGTTGACCTGCATAAGGAACGTACGTGAGCCACAGACCACTGTTGTGGTGGCCGATGGCACTCCGATGCTAAAGTCAGACAATGACCTAAGGAATGCGTAATGTTGTAAACAAGGAATTTGTAGTGTACCTTAGCGTACCATCCTCATGTCTTATTTTTGGTGCTGGAGTCCTGGTTCGACTAGGCCATCGGTGGCATGGTTTAGGGAAGAACATCTTCGTGTAAATCCTTCTCTAATTAGGAGTTGTGCTGTGAAGGGAAGTTTTCATGTTTGACTTGTGCTCCTAGATATGCGAGAGATAGTTCCCAATAAGAGTGTTGTCCATAGATAGAATTTTTTATGTACGATGTATACTCTGGTATTTGTTTCCTAGTTGGAAACAAAGTGTTGTTGTCTTGCCTGTTCGAAGTTGATCCCCGAGATATTTGCCTTAAGGGCTTGCGGGTATTGGGAATAGCTGTGAGACGCGTGGACTTAGCAGGCTGCAGTGATTTGGGTCTATTTGGCGAACTCCGTTGTGCGGGCTTGAAATCGCTTGGGCCGGATCAGTGTTGGGCTGACGCTTGAGCCTATTATTCCTCAAGATCATCATGACACGTGTACGGCGTAAGAGAGAGGACGTTTCAATGTATCATCATGAAGTAAATTTGATTTCTATCCTTCATAATTCTTATTTGTTGTTCTTCCTTTCTATTTTCACTGTAATAGGTATTCTTCCCTAGTGAAAGTAGAAACAACTAACAAAAATCACAACATAACAAGGTTCATCTAAATCGAAGTTTGATTGGCTCCAATTAGCTACTTCCTTAGTGAAAGCGTGGAAATGTGCCATGAGCTTCTATTATTGACTCTTCACGAGCTATAGAGTACAAAGTTCACTTTAATGAGAGCTCCTATCTCAAATTACAATTCATGACCTTGCAAGGCCAAATCAAACCACACATATTGAGTAAAGGCAAGCTTTTACTCTATCTTAGATACACACTCCACCCAACGATCCATACAACAACAACTAGTAAAAAATTAAAACAATTGATTAAGCTATTGTTCAAAAATAACTGATCAAGTTGTCTGCCTTATGGCACAAAACAAAATTATAAGGATTTAAAACTTTGACTTTGTTTTTCATGAATGAATGAGGATAGGGAATTAGGTTTTGCAATCAGGTTCTGCAACTAGGATGATGTGGCATCATCAGAGAAAGTTTTTTTTTACAATCTCGAGATACACAAACATTTTGGGGATTTCATCATTCTTTAAGATCACGCCACCTCACCCTAATTGCAAAACATAGTCGCAAAAACTCGGTTTCCTAGCATTTTTGTTCATGAATTGAATAACCCTTGAATGATGTTACAAAGCCTTTGACTAATACCCAATCCCTCGCCACATGGTTTATAATATCACCAAATATATTTTTTACATAACTTCCCAAATTAATTTTCATTCATGATTTAAATGCAAAAGGAAATTCATATATTTATGTGGATGAAGGGTACAAACAAGAGCTTTAATTGTGATCTTTTGGAGGTGAAATTAGAACGATTTTACATATTTTTTTAAGGAGAGCCCTTGGCAGAGCTTGAAACGATCAATTGGAGAAAATTGTTGGACACGTATTGAACTAATTATGGATTGCCCGGGTGTGCATTTGAGTTTGAACCAATTTCTCTCTTTTTATATTAGTTTTTTTTCGAGTTAGTAAGGCTTGAAATACAGAGATGCTCAATCGAATTTTCGTATTTTATGTTTCCTGAGGTAGTTGAGTTATTCATTCATTAATTAAAAATAGATATATAATTAATGAATCCACCAAAAGAAATCCATTTATTTGTTTGGAGGAGGAGGGAGCAAGAGAAAATAGTTATATGGTGATCCAATATATAAAATAATAACAAAACTAATATTGATGTCTCGAGGCATATGAATTCTTCGTGTTTTTTTTTCCAATACGATCGTGTATGTAAGCTTGTAGCAAGAGAGTTTTATACGTGTGCATCTCCAAGGGCATCCTTGTGGAAGCTCCTTATTTCATTAAAATAAGTTGTCTTAATGGACTCTCTATGACTCATAAGAAGTAGATTTCCTATTTGTTCTCTAATGGACTCTATAAATCCAACTTTTGTTTAAAAAAAAAAAAAAAAAAAAAAAAAAAAAAATCCAACTTTTGTACCAAAATCTCTTTGTTATATTTTCATTTTTTTGTAGGGTTTAGACTTTATAGGAGCAAACATTTTTATTAAAACCATTATATGATATGACCCACTGTTGAAAAACAAATAAGTAACGTTAACGAGTTTTTGAGACCTCGGTGTTTTGACAGAGAGTAGGAGAGGTTAATACCTCATTATAGCCAGGCTAACTCTAGAGAGCACATAGCAAGACGCTTTGGTTTTGCATATTTGTGTTCTTGTTAAAATAAAATAAATTTACTTATGTTATAACCATGTAGTATGTGAATGTTTACTTTAAATTAGGTGAAATAAATTTTTTTTAGGGAGTTGTTATGTGTACCTAAATGTTTGGTTTGATGCTCTCAACTTCAGTTTTTAGATTTAGCTTTTAAAAATTACTTGGTGTACCCAACCACATCTTGTTATACCCAAAATAACTTTAATTAATTATCAAGAGAAGAAAATTACTCATGTTGTTGTTTGAGGACTTTGTAGAAAAGATTCCAATTATGAATTCTTGGATGTAGGATTTTTTGGATATTACATGCGATTTTTCGAATTTGTTATAATATTTATAACAAAATTTTAAATTGATGGATTCACTTACATATTTATTTATTTCTTTCTTTTTAAATACATATTTATTTATTTATTTATTTAAATTTGTTTGCAAGGTGATTTTAAAAGATTTTTTTACACAGCCTACCAATGCGTTTACTATTTATTGTAGAACTTGTGACGATAGTTAGTGTATATTTGATGTTTGTACGCAAAATTTAAAGTTAAGAATTTGTGAGGTAAGTTTAGTTTTTATCGATAATATTAACTTTTGTTCTTTCGTCAAAAACAAATTAATGCTCATAAACGAGAAAATTTAACCATCAAATAATTTTATTGATAAAAATTGGTAAGTCAGAGTTACGTATTTTAGGTTGGTGCAACAAAGTCGAAATATCCTAAAATGTCGGTGCAACAAAGAGTTTGTGCAACCAAGCCAAATAGTCGGGTAAACGTAGCAACTCCCTTTTTTTTTTATTGGAGTTGCATTTTTTTTAAATCTTATTTCGTTCACCTAGTGTGTTTTTAAAATTCATTTATCTCTTTTACCTTCCGAATCTTGGGACAAGATTCAATTTAAGGTGTATATAATTTAACTATCATATTTTTCAAAACTACTAAAATTGTTTTTTCTTTTTCTTTTTTTCGTATTTGGACTTTAACAATTTAATACTTTATTAGTGTTTGAATAATAGTGCATAGTGAATTTATTGTTCATATGCATTGGTTGATAAAATGACCTTTAGAACTAGCTAGAAATTTCTTAGCTAAGTATTACATTTTTATTATTGAAATGATGATTTCTATTAGTTAATGGATGATTAGATTAGATTAAATTAGATTAGATTAGATAATTATTCTAGAATTGGTGCAAATAGTAAGTCTGAGTTTGGACCCAGTATTAAGAATTGGCTTGTGTTATTTTTCTTTTATTAGATTAATGATTAGGATTAAAAAATGATTGAAGAAGAAGAACAAAATGAGATAGGGAAATCTGTTAAAAAAGGGAAGAAGGAAGAGGTGATGTTCGCACGAAAGGGTTTGCGTGGTATGCATGCCAAATATGTGAGAATTTCTCACTTTTTTTTTTGTGTGCTTTTCTTTGATCTTTGTGTTTATGATTTTTACAAATATTAAATCTTGTTCGTGCTTTTTACATCATATTATGGTTGTTCTTGAGTGAGTAGACCTAGTTATTTGGATTCTTTGGTGTAGAATTTTGGATTGGATTGGTAATCAGGATAATAACTATTATTCTTTCAAAATTTCTTGATTTGGTGTGTAATTGATTGCTATATAGTTGTTGTATTGTTGTTTTATTTATGTGGATGTAATTGAAGTTTCATTGAAAAGTTCTAAATTTAAAATTTGGGTGAAGTAATTTGAAATTTCTCTTTATAGAGCATGGAGTGGATAGAAATTACTTTGAACATGTTGATATGGATATGGGTACATTTCGGACGTGATTACTTCAATCCGAGTTAGGATTTCATTGAAATGATTATATGGGTTGATAGATATTGTTGTGAGCTTTCCATAGGTATATAAAACATAAAATTTCGATGAGAATTGACGTAAAATAAATTTTTACTGTAAGAACGATAAAAAGTTATTAAAATGGCACGATTGCCTCGTTGAGGAACTACATGTTTTGAGTTGTTATTTTTCTCGTATGACACGATTGCCTCGTTGAAGAACTAAAAGTCTTTGAAATGTTATTATATTGTGTATGTAATTTCATATCATGACATTGAACTTATTTTTATTTTAGATTACTCATACCGGCTAAATTGTTGATTCAGTGAGCTTTTTGTTTATTGGGTATATTATTTTGGAAATGTAGCCGATTAATCTTGTTTTCAGGTTTAGAGAGTTTTGGGTGGCATGGTTGGAGTTTTATTTTATTAGGCGATCATCTCCAAAAAGATTTCTGGTTAGAGTTTTTTTATTGTATTTCAACTCTTTTATATAAATTTTATTTGTTGTCATTGAATTTTCACTTCTCGAATTTAGGGGGAAATGCATAATCCTACATGAATATCAGGAAAAAAAATTTCTCAAAATTTGGGGCGTGACAAGTTTCCTCCTTAATTTTGTCATTTGCACTCCAACGAGACTATTAGAGATGCTCTAAACGTCACACCTATTATAAAGTTGTTGGGCATCCTCCTTGAAAAATAAACCTTAGTATTTTTTGTGAGAAAAATGTTTTCCTATGTCATTATTTTTTGTTTTCTCCAACATCTCAATTTAGCTTTACAACTTAGTTTCTTCAATTGTACTTGGATATATATATATATATCATAGAAAAAGTTTCTTCAATTGCATGCTTTGTGCTTGGATATATATATAGCATAGAACACAAAACTTAGCCAATGTATACCGATAACAAAACATACATAATTAAGAATTCCTCATCCTAAGGGTTGTAATATATATGGGAAGGTAAAAAAGTCTCGCCATATAAATTTCATGCCGAAATGATAAAAAAAAACACGCTAATGATATCCATATGAGTCAACCATCCAAAAAATAAGAAATAAAAATTGAATTGAGAGTATCCATTGTAATAATATATATATAACGCAAGTTCCATTTAATGATAGTGAACCCACGTCTTCGTCCTGATTTTTGGAATGGCCAAAATACCCTTCCCACTCTATTATATTTACTAGAAAACCAATAGGCAAGTCATGAATAGTGATCAGATGTATTTTTGTAATTTAAAAACTTTTATGTACCATTTTAACCCCTCAAATTTAGATTATTTACGATCAAAACCCGTCCTCTCAAATATTGTTAATTATAAATAATTATAATTTATTTAAAGCCTTTCATTACCTATAAATTATAAAAATGCCCTCACATCTAATTTTTTCGATTTTCCATCAAAACTTGCCCCTGTAAACATTTATTAATTACACCTCGACCCAGTATATAATTTATTTGAAGCCCTCCAATTATGTAGAAATTGTAAAAAGGCTCTTACATCTAACTTTTGAATTTCCATTTTGCCCTCCACATTTCATAGTTTTACAATCAAAATCAGTCTCTCTCAAACATTCATTATCATAAGCCCCTAACATAGTTTATTTGAAGCCATTTATTTATTTATAGATTATACATAGGCACTTAAAATTATATATAATTATTTTATATAAAAATTCAATTATAATTTTTTATTCTTATTAAATTGTTGTAATAAAATTAAAAAGATATTGAATATCTGCGCACGTAAACTGCATCAACACCCTAGCTGTAAAAAAAGCTTCAAATGCAAATATCTAGAAGGCTATGTTTAAGAAAACCTAGTACTTAGTATTATCATATTTAACTTTTTTATTCACATGCTAAGACAGGTAGATCTCATCCAAGTACAACTAAATCATTGTAGCCAGTTGGATTATATATGACCTAAATAGAGTTTGAACTAAACAAATCAAATGTATCTGAGTCAGACACAGTTATCCAATTTATAATCAGATCCAGATATGATAAATTTATAATTTAGGCTGTGGTATAATAGCTCCGGATGAGACATCAAACAGTCACTTAGTCACAGCCTTACACGTGGCATGGATTAATCCTAGCACGTAAAAGGCTTCAACGCAGTCCCAAATGGACCCATGCGCAAAACTATTATTCAACCTGTAAGTCATGCGTCTAGGCCCAAGATGCACCAGCCTCAGAGGCACGGGTCTTAGGGCTTAGCTTAGGACAATAAGGACTGAACAACAAATATCAGAGCTGTCACAGGCCCAAGATCCACTCGCACTAAATCAATTCTAGCTCAATCAAGCATCGGGTCCTAAACAGAGTCAAGTGCCGAAGAATTCAAAGCACGCACAAGTAAGATCTTATGAGAGATCTCTTCCTTCCATCACGCCCTCGGTCGCAGGGACAGTTAGGAAGGGAACACTCGCTATAAGAGTCGATGAAATGAGGAAGAAAGGTACACACTGCAATTTACATACAATCTTCACTCTTCCTTGAATCGATATCTGACTTAAGCATCAGAGTGCTTTTGGCCACCAAAACAGTGGTCTCTAGCATAATCGTTGCTCATTTTTGCATATTTGAAATCATCAGGATCAACGAAGACAAATTTGAACACATCAGTTTGGCATCATCCGTGGGAAATATAACAATGCATTTTTTTTCCTGAAACGAAGATACAAAGTTCTTTCTAGCTGAACAAAACATCGATAAATGGTCACCAGCACCAGATCAAGCCGAGCCAGGTGAAGCCCAATTGGAAGCCTAACCATCGAGCTGAATCAATCCGATCGAGAAAGATGAACAACCGCACGACCTAGCCACAGAGGCGACTACGGTTGTCCCTGTCCCTAACATGAGTTTGATCCTGCTCCACCTAGACCACTTAATGGGGGTGGTGGAAATGATGACTCGAAAGCGATAACAACGATTTGAGGCCAATCGAGATACGATAGGACCTCAGATCCAATAGCACGCCCAGGAGGGAAAAAACACCCACAAATGAATAGAGAGTCTGCTGAGAACCCGCTCCGACTAGGGGCGTCTGACCCTGATGTCCTATATGATCTCACAGTCCCTCCGTTCTCGGAGAAGATCATGAGTGCCTCTCTTCCTAAGAAGTTTGTTCCACCGAAACTCGAGGTCTATGACAAAACGCCAGACCACTTGCGCCATTACCACCATGTGATGGCACTCAATGAGAGTTCAGAGGTCATCTTGTGTCAAACTTTTCCCACCAGCCTGAAGAAGGTTGTGCTGACCTGTTTCCACAGTCTCAAACACAGACCATTGGGTCATTCCAGGACCTGGCGAAGGCGTTCATTACTAGATTCATCAGGAGCCAACGGATCCGAAAGGGGCCTTGCTACCTGCTGAGCCTCGGGCAAAAATAGGGCGAGACCCTCGGGGAGTACGTCACTCGTTTCAACGACGAGCTGACTTTGATCGACGAATGCAGTAATGACACATCAGTCATTACTTTCACATTCGGTCTTCGACGATGTCGATTTTACAACTACCTCACCTTGGAGCCCCCAGTAAATATGGCAGGATTGCTAAGGAGCGCCCAGAAGTACATCACACTGGAAGAAATGTTGGACGCCAGGAAGGGAGGAAGCGAGCCACTGCTCAACTCCATTCTGCACGACATTTTGTCCACCATGAAAAAATGGGTAAACATCAAAACTCAAAGGAGATCCTTCAAAACATGAAAAGAGTAAGCACTGCTCTTATCACAAAGAGATAGGTCACAACGCCAAGGATTGTAGGAGCCTCAGAGATGAAATCCAATACCCCAAATAAACCAAGAAGTTCTAGTGTAATAATTCAATTTTAACGTCATTCTCAAAACAATTAATAAGATAAGCAAGAATAATGAGATTGTCAATGAGAAAATGCAGACTCAAGAAAAGTCAGAGTTTATTTAATAACCCTCGAGAAAAATAGAATTTCTCGAAACTCACAATCACAAGGGTTAAGTCTCCATTATTATTCTAAGGTTTTCTAGTTAATATCTTACTGATTAACTTCAAATCATGCTAACTCAGCTTATAGTGCAAGAGTGGTCGAGTCGAAAAAATATCAAGAAATATATTTAACTTAAAGATAATATCAAACCTTAGGTTTTCCTATTGATATATAAAAGTGACAAGTGAAAGCATGCATTCCTCAAATTTAAAGGCATACTTGAAAGCACATCCTCTTCATTGGAAAGGAACTTAGATTTTGAATGCATTTTCAAATCCAAAAATTTTCACACAATCATAATTAACTATGTATTAAATGGAGATTGAGTAGAATACAATAGTCAATTGTGAAATACATTTCAGTTCAAATTTTTTTAAGAATGCAGACAAACTCATAAATCTCACCCCCAAACCTAAACCAAACATTGTCCTCAATGTATAAACATCATTCTGAATTGTAATATAGATGATGATCATGACAAATACAGGAAAAAGAAAAGATGAGAGTTAGAGTGATATTACCATGGGAAAGTTTTTACAAATTTTGACGAAATCGTCCACCAAAGACCGCTCAAAAACATAAGAACTGTGGACTCATCATGATAAATTGATAAAAACAATACAGGACACAAAAGAGTATACAAATTAAAAAAATTGTATGCATCAATTGCAAGTCAAAATTGTTACGGAGCTAACTAGTATGAGTGAAATGCAACTAGAAAGAACTCGAAAATCAATCCAGACTAACCATAATGACACGACTGAAGCTAGGCTGCCTCCTAGGAGTGCTTGGTTTAACGTCGTCAACCCGACATATATTTTCCTCATAAATGATGTACCAGAAATGAAGAGGAAGAACATAGCAAACACTCCCCCAAACCTAAACACTTAGTCCAGGATGTTGACTAGATCATATAGCAACAACCGAAAAAGTTGAGGATCCGTCCAACATATAGTAGCACCCACATGCAGCACAACAGAAACTAACACATCCCTAAAATGACAAAGACGCCATGCAAAATCATAGAGAAAATGCAAATGAACCCGCGGTCGTAAAGAAGTCATAGGGATCTGGAGCAGAAAGTTGTCACCAACATGAATATCCAGCAAATGACTTTTTCCTACTCCTAAAAAGGTACATCCTATGTTTGGTGTCAAATCAGAAGATTAAATGTATTGCACAATATGATGGTCAAAACTAAAATCATCCCTTAAAAATAAGGGATCCACATAGGTAGCGTCAGTTACTATTAAAGGAATGGAAAGAGGTATGTTTATAAATATATCAGGTGGTACAGGCTCATCATAACAAAATGAATTGCTCAAAGATGATGAGCTAGACAACTCAACAACACCCCAAACCTGGAATCAACACTATCTATGGGATGTATTCTCTTCTGTTGTTTCTTCTGCGCTTTCTTCTTCAGCGAGCCGTGCCGCTCCGTTGCTTCCTCCGTGATCCTCCTATTCGCTGAACCTGCAAGAGAGATGAATACCGAGTGAGGAAGATACAAAAGAGAGAGAGAGAGAGAGGATGAAAGGAGGAAGAGAACGGGGGAGGTGAAGCAAGGAGGTGCTCCCTGTTTCTGTTCCTGTTCTTGCTTGGCTGTTGACTCTTCTTATCCGGTGAACCTGCAAACAAGAGAGAAAATTAGTGAGAAGAGGGAGAAAGGGGCGAGAGAAAGAGGGAACGAAGAGATGGCGGAATGGTGGCTGGACGATGGCATGCGAGCTTTGTTTCTGTGCTGCTATACTCTGCCTCGCTGAGCCTGCAAGAGAAATCAGATTTAGATAGAACAAGAGATAGGGATGAGAGAGTAGGTGGTGGTGACGGCTGGTTGCAGGGTGGTGTACATGGGTCTGTTTCGGTGGTGATGGACGATGAGGTTGTGAGGGAGAAACAGGGTTGTTGCTATCTGTTTTGTGCGTGAGAGATGGGAGCAGGGTGACAGTTAGATGGTGATGATGGCAAGGTGAGGTTGCTGTCGGTCCTCCTATGGAGCGAGGATCGCCGACAGGGTGGATTGGCGTGGTGGCTGAAAAAGAGCGAAGGAGAAAAGAAACGTGGAAGATGAGGCAAACCTCCAAAAGGGGAGAGGAGGAGGAGAAGAGGAGAGAGGAAGCCTAAATAGGGTTCTCCTCTTTCCTTGTTAAGTTGGGTTTGGGTTTTTAGGTTAACTTTTGGGCTTGGGCTTAGGTTAAATTAGGTGGACCTATGTTTGTTTGGGTTAGGTTTAGACATGTGACCCGCTACTTTGTACCACCACTAGAATCAATCAATTGATCATTCCTCAAATTGTCGCCTTAATGCAATTTCATCGTTAACGATCAAATTCCTACAAAGACAAGAAAACGAAATAATTAAAATAAAATATAATAATCAAAACACTAACATATATAAATTAAGGGATATATTATATATTAATTACGTGAATATCAGCATACTTCATCGAATTCACTGGGACATGAGAACTGAAACTAAAGAATCAGCAAGGAAACGAGAACCCCAAGTCACTCCCACATGGATGGATCGATGCGACGGGTCATCCAACATGAAAGGCTATAGAGCGAGGGTCGTCCTTTACACCCTTGAAGGGGTCACCCTCATAAATGCTATCAAATTCGATTTCCACGCCTCAAACAAAAAAGGAGTATGAAGCCCTTCTAGCTAGGCTAAAGCTAGCCAGAGGAATCGGAGTAGAAGAACTCATGTTGTTCAATGACTCCCAACTGATGGTCAATCAGGTGAACGGTGAATTCGATGTCAAAGAACCCCGAATGATGGCTTATTGCGGGAAAGCAATAAACGCCAAAAGGTGGTTCAAGAGGATATTTTTTCGATGCTGCTCCAGGGCAGACAACGAGGAAGCCAGAAAGGCCTCGTTTACACAAAATGACTCCGGCACGCTAATAGAGTTTCAGGAGAAGTCGGCCCTAGAAGAAGGCATCCATGAAACCCTATCCACTAATAAGGAGACCAACTGGATGAGCCCCCTGATCAGCTACATAAAATACAGAGCCCTCCCAACAGACAAGCTAGAGGCCCGCAAGCTAAAAAAACAAAGCGATACACTCTCCTCAACGAAATCCATTAAGGAGTTTGCGGGGACATCCCGAAGGAAGGACTCTAGCTCGTAAAGCCCTCATGTTGGGGTACTATTTGGTTTACAAGTGCAATAAGTATCAAAGGTACGCCTCGTACACACATATGCCTGCACAGAACCTGGTTCCAATGACAAGTATGTTGCCTTTCGACCAGTGGGGGATATACATCTAGGCTCGTTCTCCATCTCCGAAAGAAGAAAGTTCATCCTTGTAGCAGTCGACTACTTCACTAAATGGATGGAAATGGAGCCCTTTTCTAAGATAGGAGAGAATCAGGTCAAGAACTTTCTTTGGAAGTCTATCATCTGTAGGTTCGGAATACCGAAAATCTTGGTCAGCGACAACGGGACCTAGTTCGAGGGTGGGAAAGTTACGCAACTTTGCATCCAACTGGGCATCAACCACCACTTTTTCGCATCTGGTCACCCCAGCCAATGGAAAAGCAGAAGCCACCAATCGAACTATCCTGAAAGCTATCAAGAGGAAACTCGATGCAGCTAAAGGGCTATGGGTATCTAAACTTCCAAACATCCTCTAGGAATATCATACCACAAAGAGGACTCCGACTGGAGAGACACCACTCACACTGGTCTATGGGTCCGAGGAAATGATCCCAATAGAACAATCAATACCTACATTCAGAACGGAAGAGTTTAGGATGGAGGACAACGATGAAGCTCTGATAGTCGGGTTAGATTTATTTGAAGAGCAAGAGATGAAACTTCAGTCAAAATAGCAACCTATCAACAAAAGATGGCGCAGTGCTACAATTAAAGGGTCAAACCTTGAGAATTTAGAGACGAAGCTTCAGTCAGAATAACAGCCTATCAACAAAAGATGACCCAACACTACAATAAGAGGGCCAAAAAAAACCTTGAGAATTCAAAGTCGGCAATTGGTATTGAGGAAGACCCAGCCGAACACAAGAGACCCAAAAGAAGGCAAGCTAAGCCTAAACTGGGAAGGTCCCTAAAAGGTGACAACGATCAAAAGGCTAGGAACCTACTAGCTAGAGAACCAGGATAGAGAGCGTCTGAAAAGGTCGTGGAATGTTGAACACTTGAAGATGTATTATCAGGAAAGGTACTATCTTTAAAGATTCACATTCCATATAACTTCATACTCAGGAACATGCCTAGTGTCACGCCCCGATTTTCGAAGAAAACGAAAATCCCAAAATCCACGTAGGATTATCCGTTTCCCCCAAAACTCGAGACGTGAAAATTCAATAACAACATAAACAAATAACATCAACAACTAAGCATGATTAAATTACTGAAACAAATAAAACTCTAACTCGGAAAGGACTGGCGTGGCTAGCTCACTAGCGGAACTCCAGTAACGCAGCTCAAAATCTCTAAACCTGAAAGGCTAATCGGCTACATTCCAAAAGGAATGTACCCAAGAAGCAAAAGCTCACTTGGGTCAGCAATAAAGCTGGTGTAAGAAGTCTTCATCCCAAAATCAATAAAATCGCGCGTGATAAACATCAAGCTAAGCTAAACACAAACAACAACATCACACCAATAGGTAGTTCCTCAATGAGGCAAAGGTGTCATCATCCTAATAAATAAATATGCACAATTTATTACTAATAAATAAAATTTATGAGTTATCAATCCTCATAAATGCAACAACAATACAATTCATAATCATATTAGACTATTATTGAAATATTAACAAAACACATTTTTTCTACCTTTAGGAAGACATGTAGTTCTCATTCAATGGTTGAATGAGCATTTAGTTTCTTCCTTTAAGGTAACTATACACATACACAAAAGGAAATCTCGCTTCTTTTCCACAATCGTACTATCCTCCATGTGCCGAACACACCTCACCCAAGTGTGTCTCCCTTGCCATCGAAACCACTCGGAGCGTACATGTTCCAAGTGGGGTGCCACCTCGAGGAACATGTCATCTCACCCGAAGTTCGATCACTGGCAAATATTCTTCCTAAATCTACACGTACAACCGAATGCACATGGAACGGTGCACCGATATGCAAGCAAGTCTGCATACCCATAATAATATCACACATATACAAGCAAGTTTGTATACAAAAATTTTCTTTTCTTTTCACATTTTTTTTTCTTCGGAGTTGTGGAAAAGAGCATAAAAATATCAACTAAAACTCAAAACTCTTTTATGGTGACACTTTGTCAACCATAAGTAAATCAACCACAGTATCCACCATTCTTTTGGGAACAAGTAATATTTGACACATTGCCAATTCACACATCTCATCTCTTTGCATCATATGAAAAATATTATGCATTCCAATTCTCATAAAAATACAAATACTCAAGCTAAAACAAATGCTCAGTTAAATTCCAGCCAATATCTATTACTAGAAAATTTTCTTCTAGCCCTAAACTAAATAAGAGTTTAATCATACATAAAACTAATACAGACAAGACATTATCCCTTACGCTACCACTTCTAACAAGTTGCAGAGAATGACCGGGGCAACAAATGCTTTCTAAAATGAAATATTGAGCTTACGAGCGCTACCAAAAGGGTAAAACACCGCTTACAATGTCAAGTTGAAGTCCAGATAGCCATATCAAAGACTATATTAATCACAAACTCTACCTTATAGGAACCCGACCAATATTAGTTGTGCAATCATAAAAAAATTTAGGAGCTGACATCAACACACTTTATTAGATGTAGGCCACAAACCAAGGTTTAAAGGTAGCAGTTATTAAAGCATAAAAGCCATATGATATAGCTGCCATAGCTTTCATGATCCTGGTAGAACCCATAACTGATTCCCCTCATGTGAAAGAAGTCAATGTTAATGCCAACTCATTTTATAATCTAACACCAAAATGCTCACCAGGCCCCCGAAAACCAATATAATGCCTAAAGCCAGAAACACACACAACAAGCCCCAATATCATCAGGATCATATTTCAACAACAACAACCAACAGAAGACAGAGTTCATTTCGTTAAATGCCACCCGTCAAAGACCAATATGTTCAACTTTACATAGATATTATCTTCTATCAGCAAGCTAACATAACTTTGTCTGTTTTTTTTTTTTTTTTTTTTTTGTTAGATCTCCCATTCCCAGTGACCACTTTGTTATGGATTCAAACATGATTCATAACTAAAATTCAGTATCAACTCAAATGCTTCATCAAACACTCAACCATAAATATACATACATCAAAGAATGCTACTTTAAGGCACAAAACAATTTGGAAACCACAAAACCAACAAGGAAAAGAAAAACTCGCATACAAGAAAGGAATGGAGAAAACTCACATGATGAAATCACCAATGATTTGCGCAACTATGATTCACACCCAAAGCCAACCCCGAATACTCGAAAGGGGGCGAAGCAAACGGCGCATTCAACTGTCCCGAATCATTATTTCCTCCGCAAACCAAATACCCACTCAAGTTCACCCCACAAACATGAGAATCACCAGCTACCAAACTGGACATTGAAACATTCGCAAATTGATTCTGAATGTCTTGAGCAATAGCCCTTCTAATCCCCCAACATCCCACAGTTCGATTATTCATAAAAATCCCGCAAGAAAACCCTTTCCCTGAAGAAATCAATCTAAACGAATCGTCCAACGACAGATACCGATCAATAGCATCAACTCCAGCCCCTCTCCACCAACACCTCGAATCTCCTGTTCCATTATGCACCGCGCAAACCCGATCCTCCCCAACAGTCAGATCTCTCGATCCAACCGTCTGATTATTGTAAACTCGTTTTATCGACGGATCAGAAGACCCATTTTTTCCAATCCCAGCAGAAGAAACTAAATCCATCTGATGTCAATCCGCAGAAAAAATCTTTGCTTCCAAAAATCGAAGAATACGAAAAGCTCGGCTGGATTGCCACCCTTTCTTCTCGACAGCTACTCAACCTCCACCGGCCTCCATCTTCATCACCTCGCCAAGGTCAGCCGCCATTAAGAAGAAGGAAACGAGAAAGAGAAAATAAAAGCTTAAGGGAAAAAAGGTTTTTTTTTATATATATATACGGTGGGTGGCTATTCGCCCCCACTAAAATTCTAAAGGCAGTCCGCCCTTAATCTTCACAAAATAAAACCCTAATCCTTAGTTTATGAAAGCCCAAAACCAAACCCAAATACAATTTAGTAGCAACCCATCAACATTAGGGTTTACAAAAGAAATTTTTATATTTATTTAATTAGGCGGATATTACAATATATACAACTCAAAAGAATCTCGTCCCGAGATTCGGTAGAGGAAGGTAAGTAGGAAATTAATTCTTAAATAAACAAAACTACACATCACATGGACAAACAAATAGCTCATACGTATGCCCATAACTTAATGAAGACAATCACACAAAAATATAAAAAAATTCAGTAAGTACAAAAATTACGGGGTGCTACAATATATACAACTCAAAATAATCTCGTCCCGAGATTCGGTAAAGGAAAGAAAGTTAAGCGAATTTCGAAAAATATAATCTGTCCAACGAAAGAAGATTTTAAAACAAAAAATTTCAATTGAATTTTTTTTTTAGTTGCATAAACTTTAATTGTCATTGAAAAAGTAGGGGATGTTACACCTAGTCTGATACTTGGACCATGATGACACCCATGCGGACCGAACCCAGTCCATGGGCGGTTCACTGCAAGCAGGCGAGTTTCGTCCATGGACGACTCACTGCTCCTAAGATGGCCTAGTCCAACCTCAGGACCACAATGGCATAACTGCAAAACAGACCTAGTTTATGGACAATCCACTGCAAACGGGTGAATTTAGTTCCGGATGTCTCTCCATTAGCAAAAGAACTTGGTTCGACTACGGGGACCATGATAGCGCACTAGTGGCCAAGCCTAGTCCTTTTCTGGACGATGATAGTTTGCCGCATACCTATTTCGCCTCAGGAACCAACGAACTCCAGCACATGCTGAACCCAGTCCATGGATAGTTCACCGCAAGTGGGCGAGTTCAGTCCTCGGACGATGCATTGGTCCCTAAGGAATCTGGTATGATTACGGAGACCATAATGACACGCAAACGACCAAGCCTATTCCTTTTTCAGCACGATGACAGCTTGTCGCATCATTGACCTAGTTCGCTTCAGAGCTAAGAAACTCCAACACAGGTTGAACCCAATCCATGGACAATTCACTGTTCCCTAAGAAACCTAGTCTGATTACGGGGACCACAATGGCGCACAACCAGCCAAGCCTAGTCCTTTTTTTTAAGGTCAACAACAACTTGCCGCATCAATGACCTAGTCTGCCTCATAGCCAAGGAACTCCAGCTCAGGCTGAACCCAGTACATGGACAGTTCACCACAAGCTGGAGAGTCCATCCCACAGACAGCTCACCGCCCCAAAGATAACCCAATCCTCCTCAGGAACTAAGGCATCACACATGCTAATGAGTCCAGTCCACGGACAACTCAATGCATCTAATTGGTCCAGTCTATACAGACCAAGGCAACGCCCTGACCGCCAAAACTCAACTAAATAATGAGTCAGAGTATGGTTCAGAATCTAGTCCTAAGAAGACTATTTTTCTCCAATCTATATTACAAATCAGAATGGTGTTTGAGGTTGGAGATAAAAGACGAATGATATTTACCCAATTATAAGAATCTAACAGATCATATAAAACTCAAAGCACCAAGAGTGCATCGGTTCGATTCTCATACCCAACATCTTGATATTTAAATTAGAATAAATTTTGTTTATCATGTTAAACTTTTATCGAGCCAATGGCACGAAGAATACCCTAGTTTTATACATAGCTAAGTAGCAGTATTTTGGCAAGCCAACGTCTACTCAGAAAGTTGGCAACCTGCCCGGACATAACCCGCCTACATGAAGATCACTATTCAATGACTTCACTATCATTGGTGAATCAGACTATTTTGCCAAGGGAACTACACAAGCTTAAACAAGACCTCACACGTCTCTTTCAGAAACAGGTCAGCCCAATCCCTTCTTAGAGTTATAACTATATCATCTTTTTTGACAGTCTAGAAGATTTGTTCGCACAAACCAATATGATCCACAATCATTCATAGTATACAAAACGAATTCAGAAAATAGACTTATTGATTATCAAAAAGTTGTTACAAAGCTTGACTGACTGGCCAGTATAAAAATTTACACACTATAAGTATCTAAGTTTGGTGCAAAGCAATGCACGAGTAAGGATTCACTGGAACACACGTCAAGACTTTGCTCCGCCAATCTGCCTTCATAAAAGGATTTGAAAGTGAAAGTAAAAGGACCCAAAGTTAGTTGCTGGGGTGATGCGGAGCCAGCACCCCAAGGCCACATGCCACGCCCACCGAAGACCCGCTCGCCCCTTCTCCGACTGGGGCATCACGAGTGAAGCCCGGGAATGAGCAGTGGGAACAACCACCCAAAGTTGGTTGCAGGTATTATCCCCAAACTGCATGGCAAAAGACGTTGTGGGAACACTAGAAGATGGAAGACAAGCTTGGCTCCTAAGGGGGAGTTTGTACTTCTTCTTCGAGACGTAGGAAAGAATTTGGAGGTATCACTTAACCGCTGGAAGATTACTCAAACTAGGCGGCTTCATCCAATAGTAGATCTGGTTAAAACTCATCGCTGCAAATGTCAGAACATTCGGAGACTCCACCAAAGAAGATCATCCTTCATTCTCTGGAGAGGTCAAAACACATTATCTGGAAAGACACATTTGAGGAACTAGTTTTATGATGCTCATAGAATACCTGAACCTATGAGAACCAGCCTATATATAGGCACAATAATTAACCGAGGAAGGTCACCCAGCATTCGTGTCAACATTAAATGCTACACGGGGAACAAGGGGGCGACGGTTTCAAGTACAACTGTACCAGTCCACATTCATCGAATTAATGAAACTGTACGCAACCCTATTAACTAGGGGGAGTAGCTGATGAGACATCAAGCAGTCACTCAATCACAGTCGTACACGTGGCATGGAATAACCCTAGCACGTAAAAGACTTCAGCGCAGTCCCGAGTAGACCCATGCGCATGACTACTGTTCAGCCTGTAAGTCAGGCATCCAGGCCCAAGACGCGCCATCCCCAGAAGCACGGGTCTTAGGGCTAGGCCCAGGACAATAAGGCACGAACAACGAATCTTGTGTTGTCACAGGCCCGAGATTCACTAGCACAAAATCAACTCTAGCCCAATCAAGTATTGGGTCTTAAATAAAGCCAAGTGCCGAAGAACTCAGTCACACACATGTAAGATCTTATGCGAGATCTCTTTTCTCCATCACGCCCTCGATCGTAGGGACAGTTGGGAATGGAACACTTGCTATAAGAGTCGGTAAAAAGAGGAAAAAAAAAAGGTACACACACATACTCACTGCAATTTACATACAGTCTTCACTATTCCTTGAATCAATATATGACTTAAGCATCGGAGTGACTTCGACCATCACAACGGTGGTCCCTGGAATAACCGCTGCTCATTTTTATAGGTTTGTTATTATTGAGATCAGCAAGGACAAACCTGAACACATCAACTCCAATCCGGATTTCTGCATATTTGGATTGTACACGACCTGTTTAATGCCCTAATAGTGCAAACAAACTAAAACTGATTTAGGGAATAATTTTGTAACTACAGGTAAACCTTTATAAATTAATAGATTTTGGATAAATTAATAGCTTTGGGACCAAAGAAAATCTATTAATTTTAGCGAATATTGAATAATCAATAAAATAATTATAATAAATAATAAATTAATAACTTATTAATTTATCAAGGTATTTATTATTTTCTTAAATATTGTACATTATATTTAGTTTCTTGTTTTACGAACTAACAATTCTATGTATTTGTTTAACCAAGTAAAATTCATGAATCTACTTATTTTTTCCAAAAATAGATTGTACATTGTTAAATGTACTACAATATTTCATTTTATGAACATTTAACCAAACAAAAACTTTATTTAAATAAACAAAAGTCATAGTAATATAACACATCATACATTATCCTCAAGTCGAAACCGATAAAAATATAGTAAATTATTAATTTAGTATGTTATCTCATGTCGAAATCGATCAAAAATGTTATTTAACTGAGGTTATTATTTATCAGGTATTAAATTGTTGGGTGGGCATCCCATCCCGCGATCCCGTTCCCGTCCCGATCCCGTCCTGTCCCGTCCCGATTTTTTCGGGTCTTAATGGGATTGAAAAATTTCATCCCGATCCCGTCCCGTCCCGATTTAGAATGGGATGGGATGGGATGAAGATTTTCAATCCCGCCAATCTCGTCCCGTCCCAATCCCGTATGAACTCAATAGTTTTTTTCACATGATTGTTGGGAAAGGTGATTATATACAATCTAAGACAACTTGTTTAACAAAATATTTGCTAGAACAAATTAAACACGGTCATGAGAAAGTCAAAACATGTGCAATTTAGACAAAAGGTCTGGAATTTTCTCCAACACTGGCAGGATCTAACCCCTGACCTGTTATTCTATATTTATAGTGTCTGTTGGTACGAGATGAAAATGTTTTGGTATTATAAGGCCTTATCAAGCCCATGGGCCGGATACACCCCTTTCAAGATATATTTTTAATTTCCCTTGGCGCAACTCCCACTAATCAGATCAGATTATGAAAACCTTATTTCACCTCCTCTCTCACCAGTCACCACAACCAACAGACACCTCATCACTCTCCCAAGCTGCCTCCTCAGATCTGGAAGTTCAATCTCAAGTTTCGTCCCATGTCATTTGTTCCTGCCATCTGTAGATCAAATCCTTTCAGCGTTAGATCAGTCAGATGATGTTTGTGAAGGAGGCGCAAGTTCTTCTCTTGAAGTTGCAGCAGGAGTTGAAATCTCAAATCATGTTTCTGCCATTTCAGCAGTTGTCTTTTGAGTTTCCACGAACAAATATTACAACAATTCTTCGTGACCAAACGAAGGTGCAGGTGTCTCTTTGTAGCAATTTGGGAGCTATCTCAAATTTGGCTTCTTCGAGACCAAGATCTCAGTTGCCTTCTCGCATGCATTTTTTCGGTTCTCTGATCTGAGATCTATTGGACAATACTGAAGAAGAAGTTCAGCAGTTTATTGACTTTATTCTTTAATTCTGCAAGTGAAGAAGATTGGCACGTTTGGGATGAGACGAGGTCGGGATGGGCATATCTCGTCCCATCCCGTCCCGTGCCCACCCCTAGTCTGTGACATAAACCAATCCCATTATTCTCTCGGGGGTTTATTAGGTCTTTTACACCCTAGAGAAGAACTAGGGTCATTTCAACCATTGGATGGGACAAGACAAATCTCAGAGCATTGAATTGACGATCCAACTGATTAAAAAGCTCAATTGACAAAGTAATACTACGATTTCTTCACTTTCCAAACAAACCCTTGCCCAAGAAACCTCTCTGCTAATCTCTCTTCCACAATTGAACCTAAAACTGAGAAGAAGATCGAAGAAGGGAGGATGAGTTCTTCTGCCGGGGCGGGAGCATGGTTGGAGAAGGCTTTATTGGACCTTTGCAACAACCCGAAGACGGGTTTGGCTTTGGATGCCGATCTCATCAATGGACTCGTCTCCTATTGTGAATTGGCTTCTCCACAAGACGCACAAGAGTATCTCAATGTATGTAATCTCCCTTCTTTCACTCTCACTCAACTAGTTATTGCTTTCTTGATTGCCATTTTTGTTCTCCGCCTACGGTTTCATAACTACTGCACTAGAAACCTCTATTTTTCTGCTTGTAATAGTGACTTAACTTTGTCTTTCCAGTAATGGGTATTTGTTGATTGTTGCTATATTGATACAGGCAAGAATGGAGCTTTTTGAATTTATTTAAGTGGGTTACTGATACTTCATATTTTGTTCTATGTGTGGGTGAAAGATAGGCGCTTTCAGTGGTTGGGGCCTCTTATTGTTTGTGATTAGCAATTGGGGTGTTTTGATTTGATAGTGTCATCTATGGGTTTCTCTTATTTTTCCCTCATTTTAATTGACCAGTCATTGATCTCTTTAATTAGCATTAGAAGTCATATATGATATTTTCCAAAAGCTCATTGGGTTGTTATGTATCACTGAATGCCATACACTTCTTGAATTATTAGAAGTCATATATGATATTTTCTAAAAGCTCATTGGGTTGTTATGTATCACTGAATGCCGTACACTTCTCGAATGGTGCTCCTAGAGTAAAAGCCTAAGTTGATTACTGATGACTTGTTTCTTAGGTGTTTCTGTTATTTGATCTAAAACTGAAAAGTAGATAAATTGTGTTTAATGTGGGTTTGAACCTCACCTAAAAAAAGTATGGTTGACCCATGTTGTCTTACTTAAATAACCGCGAACTAAAAAACAACTGTAGAAATATAATGGAGGGCTTCAAAATGCCAGTGTTGTTTAAGTTAAAAGTGGAAGCCTAGGACGTACACACACTTCTAAAAATTCATTATACTACACGGCTCTGGCATATGGTGGATAGATGAGAGATATCTTAGGCCATCTGTGATACTTCTAGGACTTTTGTTGTCGAGGGCTCCGTTGTGACTCTGCCAAGGCTCTAAAGGTTCCTTTTTTTAAGCACCCTGCCAGGGTCTGGACTTTTGTTGTCGAGGGCGCCGTATGCGGGTTCTAATTTTGTTGAAAGATGGTGTTTCGCCATGCCAGACGCCCCTGAGTCTCTATCCATGCTTCCTAGTGAAGCACATAAAATGGAGCAGTCAAAACTGACAACTGCCACGTTCTTATTTCTCAGAAGTCACTTCTCCATCTAAAACTCAAAAACAAAGCACATACGTTTTTTATGTGCGTTAATTATAATAATAGCCTAATAGGTTAGGGTTACATGGCCTTATTATACCAAAAGGGGGGATTCCTATAAATGTGCGCATGCAGGTTGTGCGGTCACACATTCTTAATATATTTGACTATAATTTCATTTTTTTTGGATCAGATAAACATGTATTTGTATTATATATCAAAAGGAAGATGAGAACAGTGGGAAAAAAAAAACCCTGCCCCCAAAACAAAAGTATACATTATGTATTGTTTTAGTGCACTACATTATTCCAGTCAAACATACAAGAATGAAATTGGATATCTTTAAACTTTTCTTAATTGTCACTTCACAGCCATAAGGTGACCTTCACATCAGTGCAGTCCATAGAACATCTACAGGCTTGGAAGATTGCTTGAACAACCTTGTTCCTTTCTGTCCAAATAACCCACACAAAAGCATGAATGAACCTCCAAACAGGTCAGGAAGATGCGCTTTGAACTCATTCCACCCTTCCACCCATTCAAGGAAAGAAGAGGAGGGGGCAAGTTGATGTTAAACTCCCTCAAAGCGCTGGACCATAACTCCAATGAAAGAGAGCAACCATTAAGAAGGTGGTCAACGGACTCAACATCAAGAGACAAGTATGATTTTAACCATAACTGCGGTTTGGTCAGTATCTCTAGTAAATGCGAACCGGGTACCACAATTTGGTGTTGGTGTGTGTGTGTTGGGGAGGGGGGGGGGGGGTGGGGGGTGTTGGAGATGCTTATCAATATTTTGACAGGGTTCTGCAGAATAAATAAAAACACAGCTGCAGTTGAGAAATGCCAGGGTCACTATTGTCTACCAGTACTATAGCTAGTAGACCAACCATCGGCACTTGGATCTGCATCAGTGATAGTTCATCATGATGCATAATAGTAGAAATATTGTCATCTTTATGGGAAGTCCTCAACAGTTGAATTCAACTCTCTCTCAGATCTCCATTTTGATCCTCTTAGAAACTATTTTCTTCTCTTTCCATTATGGTTTCAATTTCTAGCTGCTAGCAGTAGCAAGCCATATTTAAGTCTGCTAAATTTGGCAAATTGCCTGGATTTGTAGATGTAGAATGCATGGTCCAAGTGTCACAATCTAGGAAGCCTGGAATGGACAAAGCGTATTTGATGTTTTTTGGAATCACTGAAACCAATGTTTTTGAAATAAATCCAACATTTATGTTTTAAATGATCTAAAGGTATAAGCTTCAAATATTTGGAGATGAGCAAAAATATGCACAACCTAGGAGCATGTATGAGCAAGCTGTTGATGTATGAATCTCGATTTATTATTAGAATACCGTGTTTGTGTGATTGTGAAAATACGTTAATTACTTTAAATGCCTTAGGATATGCGCTTACCAGTGTTATTTTGACAATTATAAACAAATCACATTTGGCATGTTTCCTTAAAGCTTTCTTCCATTATCATGTAAGACATCCATTTTCACGCACTAGGAAATCATCTTATCTACATAATTTAAGTGGTCATTTGACACATGTTAATCTTTGTCTGCAGAATATCGTTGGCCAGGAAGCTGGCCAAAGTGTAATTGAGGAGTACTTGAGGAGGAGGGGTTATGGAACTACTGGAAGCAGTAGCACAAATGCGCCAAAAGCTGAAATGCAAGCCTACATGAAACCGCCCCAGCAAGGAGGCTTGGTTAATGGAACCAAAAAACAACCTAGAGCATCCAAAGAGGTAGCTTCATCCAGTAATCAGGCAAATAAGATCTCAAGTGAGAAAACAGAATCTGGGAAGGGAAACTCTGTTAGTTCTAAAAAGAAGAGAGGGAAAGTAGTTTCACTTGCTGAGGCCGCAAAGGGCACAATTGTGTTCCAACAGGGTAAACCATGTTCCTGCCAGGCTCGTCAGCACAAACTTGTGAGTAATTGTTTATCCTGTGGTAAGATAATCTGTGAACAAGAAGGTGAAGGGCCATGCAGTTTTTGTGGGGCCCTTGTGCTGAAGGAAGGAAGCACCTACGCCGGTCTAGAGGAAACTGCTCTCCCCTTATCAGATGCTGAGGCAGCAGCTGAAGCCTTTGCTAAGAGACTTGTGGATTATGACAGGAATTCTGCTGATCGGACTACAGTTATTGATGATCAAAGTGACTACTATAATATTGAAGGGAACAACTGGTTATCAGCAGAGGTGTGTATTTGAAACCACATATAATGTATATTGATAGTGTTCTAGGATACACTGCAACTATGAGTCCATCTCTCGTATTCTTTCATTTCTACTGAAAAGCTAGTGCTCAGACTGTCACAAAAATTATTATTATTATTATTATTATTATTATTATTATTATTATTATTATTATTATTATTATTATTATTATTATTATTATTATTATTATTATTTTGCATCATATGGGTAGCAATAATATACTGGCGAAGTTTGAAATGCAGTTAGTGAATTTAGATTACTCTCTGATTCCCCGCACTGGATTCTTTGACAATTTCAAGGTTTTGTTTAGGTGATCGAGGTTCATTTTCTTTCTCCTGTGAATTTATAATATAAGTTTTATCGCGATGCTCACTAGCTTCTTAGATTTTAGCATCTAATGCATGTGAATATCGGGGATGTCAATTGAAAATTTCTGTCAATGAAAAATTTCGCTACGGTAATGTAACATACTGGAGTTATGGAACTAATTTTTCTGTATGGCTAAAAAAGTCTTCATCAAGTCATGTTATACAAAGTAGCCAACAAATGTTATGCATTTCATTTTTATACATGCAACAAAACTTATTTGTGCTTGTCTTTATCTTCCCCTCAGGAGAAAGCGCTGTTGAAGAAGAAGCAAGAGGAGATTGAAGAAGAAGACCGATTACGGAGAAGTAAAGTGATTGTGACATTTGACTTGGTTGGACGCAAGGTTGTATTCCATATCCTTTTCCTATGTAAACTTACAACTAGTTTTGATCTATGATAACCGAATAATTCGTTTATTGAACACATGACAATACTTCGTGGATCAATGTGACACACATAGTATATTAGATAGTACATCAAGAACACTTATTTTCTTAGTTTTCATTTATTATTTTGTGAAAAATGGTAAAATAAAATAAAATATTGCAAACATGTGTTCATATCTTAGTTTCATTTGTGAATTTAGATTCTCATTTATTGTATCAAGTTGATACTATACAATTGTCCTATATTTTCATAAATTCTTATTTGTGTCCCATATTTTCATACATTCATATTGGTGTATTCGTACCTGTCTCGGTATCAATGCGTATCAATGCATTATAGGTTTTAATGATGTCTGCCATGTGTGAGTTTTACTTTTTCATGATTCTTTATACGGTTATATCTTACTCTTCCATTTGGACCGTTGAAATAAACTCAAGGTAGCCTAAAATAGTTTGTTTGCTTCATTTGGTTGTTCCCATCTTAGTAGTTAAATCGTTAATCGGCCTCTAATTGGTTCAAGAGCGACACTAATTGGTTCAAGAGCGACATGAGATTAACCAAGATTAGTCAAAATTATTCAACCGATATTTTACATATATATTTATCAATCCTTCTAAGTAATAAATTTGCTACATGATTTTTTTTTTTTTTGAAAATTAATGTTTATTAAAGTAGTAAATGTCACATGCCACAATTTAAGAAAAAATATTACAAAAAAATAAAAATAAAATCAATGCCCTAGTTTAAGGAAAACTATTATAATATTTAAAATCAATAGGAACTTATTTTTATATGTTGTATGGCCTCTGCCAAGATCCACCTATGGGCAGTCAGCCTAGAAACACACATTGATGGGTATAGTTAGGATTTTTATTTTTAACATTATTTCTTTCAATGAGGGACCCAACACGTTAAATTAGGTTCTTTATTTCACTTAAGGTTAGGGTTTAGTTTGCTTAGGGCTTAATTTACAGTTTGCTTATAAATAGTCTCCCATATTCACTGAAGAGTTTTCTCAATTTCTTGAAGCTTTGCCAAGAGAAGTTTCTTTTATGTTTGATTGAATTAATTCCACTCATTTTCCATGCTCTTGGAAGAGAAGATGTTGTTGGAAGAGAAGATGTTGTGAAGATGGTAGAGACAAAAAGAATGGAGAAGAAGAGGATTATAAAGCTATGAAGGAAAGTATTGAGAAGCTGCAAGGAGAACTGAACACCTTTATGGAAAAGATGCAGTGGAAGGGGGAGGATTAAGTGAAGTGAAGTTGCTAAAGACGAAAGTGGAAAACACCTTGAAGGAGTCCAACAAGACAGGAACCCACTAGGAGACAAAACACCCACTTAGCAAAGCCATGACAACAACCATGAAAACCCAACCGCTGCATGTTGTGCTTTCCATTGTGCATGTGTTGATCGACCGACATGTCATGCTGCAAGCAACACCGCTGCACATTGGCATGGGACCCATGTCAAACCCATTGTACACCAATCGGTTCCCCCAACAGTCTCCACTTTGCCTAAAATATTTCAAGTTCCTGATCTGTGAAACCCACAAAATTTCATTCCATGTTAGTCTGTGTAGTCAAGGCGATCGCCTAGGCACGCTTCAAGGCCTTTTTACATAATTCCACTTCAAGGCGTTTTTACAGAATTTCGCCTCAAAGTGAGACAATGTGGTGCGGTGAAATGAGGCATCCGTCTCATCGTTACCTTCAAATCAGATATTCCCAAATAACAAACAAACAAGATAAAATGTTTTTTTTTTATTTTTGATAAATTTGTCACACTGTTTGTTTTTAATATTCATGGAGAAAACATTTCATGTTTTGATCATTCTGTGATCAACATCAATCTTGATTTTTCGCAACACAGTTTAATGATTTTTATACTTTTGGAATACCAATAATGATCATACCTGTGGATTTTTACCAACTATTCCAACAATTTCTTCTTACAAATGCTCAAGTTTCTATTCTTTCAAGATTATTGATTTTTAATAATTTAGTAGATGTTTATAAGTTACTTGACACTTATGTAGTGCATCTTTTCATTGTGCTGAAGACAACTTTATTATACCTTTTGTGCATATTTGCTTATGATATTTATCAAAATGATGATGTATACTGCAATGCTAATATATTTCAATTTATTATAAAAAAATGTTAAGACCGCTTCACTCTGCCTCGCCTACCGCCTCATGCCTCACCTACTGCCTCATGCCTCGCCTACTACCTCATGCCTCATGTGTTTTCAAGCCCGTCCGCCTCGCCTCGCCTCAACTATAATGATGTTAGTAATAAGTAAACAAATAGGCTGCAATTAATGTTGCAAGAATCACTTCATGAGCTAGGAGTAAACAAGGAAGAAATCAAGTTATTAATGGGATTGTCCCAGTGTCCAACTCTGATATAACCTTATTTATGTCACCAACAATAGCAAAAATCAAAACTCCGCAAGATTTAATGGTGTTAGCAACTCTATCTTAATTGACATGCATCACCATGGCTGTAACGCCGGTCTGGTGCGCCATAGTAGTGGGGTGTTTCCTGTTTCTCTGTATTTTTGTCATGAAGGAGAAGAAACCCTTTGTTGGTCTAAACTTGTCGGCCAGATACATCCAGTTAGTCAGCATATTAATGGAGGTCCAAAGCTTCAATGGCTTCGGCACCTCTTCCCTAATCGCCGTGCATCGCCATGGTTTATAGCCAGTCCAGTGCACCATAGTAGTGGAGTGTCTCCTGTTTCTCTTTATTTGTGAAGGAAAAGAAACCCTTTGTGGGTATAAACTCGTAGGCCAGATCGTTATATATCGAACTAGTCAACAGGTTAATCGAGGCCCAAAACCAGATTTCCTTCCAATAGGTCCGAGATTCAATTTATGAATAGTTCAATCCAACACTTGGGCTTTGGACCAATTGTGACCCTGATTCAAATGTCTGAGGTTGCTGTGTGCTTCCACAAATTTTTTTGTGGCACCACAGTCAACATTTTAAGTTTTTGTTACCCTTTTGGGCTGATTTTGAGGTCACTCATGATGCACATCTTTCATGCGACATTCAGAGATTGAGATTGCAATTGTGATTACCTCGTTGGGTACCTTCAACACATGATACATGATATATTTCTTGAACGTTGTGAATGAGTTAACTTTTGTGACTTGAATGTTTTGGTAGTTGTGAACTCCTAAAGAGGGAAATTTCGAGGCCGGTTCATACTACACTTTGCTTGACAAGTTGGCATATTCTTTAATGGATTAGTTCACTGAATTTGATGCCACATTCTATGCTTGTGAAAAAGCTTCGTTTGGTCTAGTGAATAATGGATATAATTAGGATTTTAATTTTATTTGTAATTTCTTTGAATAAGTGGGTGTCCAACAATACACAATAAATTAGGCCTTTATTTCAACATGTGTAGAAGTGTTGGTAATCTTTTTCTTCTTTTTGGATGGGTAAATAGGATCGGATGCACTTTATAGTATGTTGGATGCTGGAAAACTCAACACCATCTCTCTCCGATAGGCGAGGTGACATGGAAGTTACTTTCTATGAGAAGGCTCTAGAAAGGAACAAAACAGTAGGATTTTTTATGAGAAAGCTTTAGGAATCGATGCCATGATTATGAGTGTTGTCGTTACGTTTAGGTGTTGGTCGCATCTACCTTCTTTCAAAGGGCTTTATTTTAAAATCTGTATGCAAATTGGGAGGTGCTAATTTTGGGGTCTTAATGCTTTTGAGACTGCAGTATTTGTAATAGATTTAAGAAGTCCTCAATAGAATGTTTTTCAAAAGAAAATTTTCAATTAAGGTTAGGTTATATTGCTTAGGACTTGAGTCATAGTTAGGTATCTTAATTTTTCAAACAATAATTCTACGGAGCTTCTTTTTGCAGCCTTTTAGAGGCCTTGTTGACGTGACATTGCAAACTAGGGGACATAAATCAAACACATAGGATTCAAATAAATAAAGATTGGGCTAAAAGTGCTTAATCAAATACACCCACAAAGACCGTCATCACTAGCATCCATTGTCCCAGACTGCCCGAAGAGGTGGTCTTTAAATACCCACAAAGACCGTTTATGAATTAAGATATTTAGAGTGTTTATGAATTAAGATATTTAGTCATTGTTTGTTTGAATTTTATTTTATTATATTTCAATCCTCTTTATTGTAATTTGAGTTTAGTTTCTTTTTTATGTTATATTTTATTGTAGTTCGAGTTTTGTTATTAAAACAGTTAACAAGGCCCCTAAAAGGGCTGCAAAAACAAGGATACATGTTGTTTTTCAAAGCTTAGCCATGACAATTGTTATGTTTGATTGAATTAATTCCTCTACAATTACCATCACACATACTTGTCTTCTGATCAATTTTTTTTTTCACTTTAATCTAGCATGTCAAATGAATTCCTATCATAAATGTTCTTTCCTCGAGGTTAATCATCTACTACTGTGCATCTCCCCCCGCCCCCACCACCACCTCACACACACACATAAATAAATAAATAAATAAATAATTGAAAGAAAAAAGAGAGCCTTTTTCTAGGTCTCACTCTTATATTGACAAGTTCACCCTGAATTTTTTTAGCCTTTACTTTCCACTTTCTTACCTCCTGCCATGTTGTCTGCTACTCCTCTCTTCCCTTATCCCCCCAAACGGTTCTGTTCCCACTATCTTCCTCCCCTCTCCTTTTCCTGCTGTCAACCTTCCTCTTTACCCATCCAACAACCACCGCCCATGTGTTCGGTGCTTGGGTTGAAACCAGAGAGAATGTTACATGGAAACTTCTGAAATTCCATGTAATGAGGTTGCCGTAAACTGTAGAGTGGAATGAAGTGCTTTTGTAAGTTTGTGGGCAGGTGGGGTATAGTCGAAGTAAAAATGTGCATGCTGCGGATCATGCCTTATTTCCTTTCATAAAACTTATAATATCAGAATTTTTCATCCAGACATCTATAAGACTCCCTTTGGGTATTTCTCAATATCCAGTTACTAGGATACAACAGCATATCTTTGCTTCAAATCAAATTGTATTGTTATGCCATTCTTGAATCAAGAGTAACCAGTAAATGGCTTTTTGTAGGTGGTGATGAATAAGGATGAAGCTTCAGGGTCTGGAGCAGAAAATAGCATACTACGCCCACCTGATGAAAGAGAAGCAAACCGGATTAAACCAAATCCAACTGTTATGGTGCAACCAGTCTTTGTGGATCTTGGCAAAGGTACAAAGAATCATGCTAGGGAGAAGAAACAGCAGGCGAACAGACCAACAAATGGTTTATTATGTATGGAGATCACTGGAAGGGTGCAGCATGATGGCAGTGCATCACGTCTTATGGAAGCAGGCCTGTCGGATGTTGCTTCTGATTGGCGAGGACCTCATTCAAATGATGGTTCACATACAAAAGAAGAATATGAGTGCTCCTTAGATTACAACTAATGGTCTTCATGATTGCATTCAGGTTGAACAAGTAAGTTTATTTTTCCTCTTGTATATCGAGATGATCAGAAGAGCAGATACTACCTAAAGTTAGAGAATTGGAAATAGTTATTCCTTTTGTAAATTCTGCTTTGTGGGCAAAGAATGAGATTTGTTCCTCCATATCTAAAACAACACCTGCAAAGTTGAAATTAATGTATATCATGTATTATAATGTCTGAGATTGTGTTGAAGGCGTTCAAAGGTTGGGGATGTTCAGAAAACAGATAAACCTTACGGCCGGTTGTTTATCTTTTAGAGATACTTTATTTCTGTTGAGCGGAATGACTACAACTAGTTTAGAATTCTCGAATATGAGAGGCAGTTAAGTAAATCAACAATGGTCAACAGTTACCATATCATTTCAGCTCATTGAAAATGGATCATATATGGGGAAAAAAAAGTCATAAACCATATAGTTTGCTAGAGTTGTAACTACTGATCCAATTCTCTTAGAATTATAATGTTTCAGCAAATGCCAGAGTTGTTTTGAGAATTGTTAGTTATAACAGCAGGAATATTATGTCTTTACAAAACAAAAAAATCATGCAAAGTTGCTTCTAAATTGCAGGTTAAAAATTTCTTCTCAACCCGAAAACAAGGAAAGCTCTTTTGCGGAGATAGTTTGCAGAGATTCCGTGATCCCTACATGGTTGAGTTCTCAAGCAACAGTATGTTCTCCATTCCAGTGTTGTGTAATACAAGACAATTTACTCTTTCTATTTTCTTTTGTCCTTGGCTGTCGTATATCTTGAAATTCTAGACAATTTTTATTCTCAGCATACCTGCAATCATACATCCAAGAGATTAAATCTTAATCTCACTGCTATGTCTACATTCTACACAAAACACAGCCATATTGGCCATACAAATCAATAATCGCATTCAAGACTGTTGTTTTGGTATCTGGCATAGCTTTGCAGTAATAGGGCTTGTCCCATTATATGAAATTATGGGGCACACAGAAATCAAAATCACGAGCCTGACATCATTTTCTTTCATCTCTAACTAGCTACAAAAAGCTTATTTTGAATAAAGCCCAGAATCACCTAACGGTGAAATTGTAAGCATTTTTATCAAAAGATGACACGCTTTGTGAGTTGAATTTGTCGAATTCAAAGTGAATGAGAGGGTATTGTTTTGGTGAAGAAGATGCATGTGGTGTTCTTCGTTGTAGTTGTATTTGTTCATACAGAGCTGTGCTGTCATTGCGGAGATGAAGTAAAACTGAAAAACCTTCCAAAACACAAATTTCTTTTATTTGTCCAGATGTAATTGTGATAATCAATGGCCATTATAAGCAAACCACACGGTAATAGATTTTAGAGTTTGAATTCTAAAACCTCCTACAACCGATCTCAGAAAGTGCTAAATTTTAAATAAAACAAATAGTGCAGTTTAAAGTGTAATAGAGAGAGCTATTTTAGCTCCCAAGGCTGTGGTGCATGCTGTCCAGTCTATAAGGCTTTTTGAAACCAACTGCCTTTTAAGGATTTGGAAGTTGTTATGAAGGCAGATTGCCTTCCGTAAGGCTAGACGACGCCTCAAAGGGCGGGCTTTGAGGAACACAGGCCTAATATTCGATCCATGCACCCCTTTTTGTTTATTTCTCTATTTTCTTATTGGCAACAACAACCTCACACCACCACCAACATATATGTGTCTCACACCATTACACTCTCTCACATCACCTGCTTTATTTCTCACACCACCACTGCTCTCCCACACTACCAATATAAACAAGTATTCACTCTCTCCGCCATTCAAAATCCAAATCGAATTCTTTTCCCCTGTTCAAAATCGCATTTTCCCTCTCTGCCCTAATCGAATTTTCCCCCATTCGATTGGTTCGATTGCTCCACCACTCTTTCCCCCCATTCGATTAGTGGGGATGATCGAGATGATAGAGGGAAAAAACAACCCATGACGGTGTCTCATTGAAAGGCGAGAGCAGAAAGGGCAAAGAACAGGCGGAAGAACGAAAACAAAAAAAGATAACTCGGAATTTTTTTTTTTAAACAAATGTAAGGTAAAGTTAGAATAAGAAGTCAGAATAAGACTATTTTGATAGGAAGTTTTAAGTTTCCTATTTCCACAAGGTTAAGTAGAAGTTAGCTTATATAAGCTTGTATTCAGTCAAAGAATAAAACAACAATAATACAATTCTCCAAATATTTTCTTTACATGATATCAAAGCAACTTTCTTTGGTGACCTAAGACTTCGGGGATTCAAGCTCTTTCCCGTATTTGATGACTACGCACTTTGACCGTAGACGAAATAGGCGGGGGAGGACTCAATCTTCCTCAACCGAGATGTTATCTCTCTCCTTTGAACAACTCAAAACACTGGTCAACAATGTCAACCATGTCTTCTCTTTTGCAGACATAGAGAGAAAGCACCGCAGGGCTTGATATTATTGTCCCTGATTCCAACATAGTAATCAAATTCACAATGAAACACAATGTTACATTTGTCAAAAAATATATATATATCAGCACCAATGTTGAGCAATACCAGCATCAATATTGAGCAATCTAGCACTAATACTGAGCAATACCAACATTTGTGTTGATAAATTTTTCAGCATTTGCGATGACGGGGAGTCATGCTGACTCGAGTCGAACCATTAGCAGTTCACTCGACAATCATGATTTTTTCATAACAGAATTAGAGAGTCATGCTAACCACTCTAATCGAACCATTAGTCGTTCACTCAGTAGTCACGATTTCTTCATACCAGAATTTTATCCAAAAGCATCCAGAATTATCTAGAGTTATCAGAACTATCCAGAATTTGACAATCATGCTGACTCGAATCGAACCATTAGCAACTTCACTCATTAGTCGTGATTTTTTCACCAAATTGGACTTCAAAGTTTCCTCCAAGTTGCACATTTCATCTGCGTCTACATGTCCAGCTTGCGGGGGCGTGTTAGAATATGTAGGGTTTGCACTCAACATAGTTGAAGTCCAAGATTGATTCACCTGTACAAGAAGGAAAGTACAAGTATATGAAAGTCATAATAGTTAAAGAAGTAAAATTGGAATGGGAAAGTTATAATAGGAAAGTCAAAATAAGACTCTATTTTGTATAGGAAGTTTTAAGTTTCATGTTTTCATAAGGTTAAGTAGAAGTTAGCTTATATAAGCTTGTGCGGTCAAAGAATAAAACAACAATAATACAATTCTCCAATTATTTTCTGTACAATTACAAGTAGAAAGTCTTTATTGTTTCTCTAGTCTCACTTCTTTGAGATACCTGTATATGAGTAATGTAAACCTCAGTATCGTATCGTCCAACTGGCTCCAACTTGTCATAAGCGTCCTTCTTTGTTAGAGTTGAACATGGAAGAATGTGAGCTATTATCTCCCCTCTCAACCTTTCCTTTGCCAACATCCTTCAGTTATCCTTGAACAACATTGATTCTTCAATACCATAGTGGTTGTTTAATCTTACTAACCTCTCAATCCTTCATCTCTTTGACAATTACCTGCGAGGTCCCATTCTGGATGCTTTTACATTTTGACAGCCCTCCAACACATTAGTCTGTATGAGAATAATATTGACAACTCTCCAACACATTAGCTAGTTTACTTCCTAGTTTTGAATTTGTAAAAATCGCCCTCAAGCCCCAGCTCATTCGCTGAGGACCTAAAGAAAATTGCATTTGAAGATAAAAATACGCAAATATTACATCACATTGTAACCACCTTCCAATTTAATTGAGGTTTGGATATCCTAAATAATCCCGTTCATTTTCCGAAAAAATAAATATTGACATCCATCTGCCAAGAACATTGGCAACACACTTGTCCTTTGCCAATCTTACATCATTGACAACCCTTCAATTATCCTCGAACAACATTGATTTTTCAATGAGCCCTTTCCATCCCTCGCCCCCTAGAATTAACCTTTTTCAATACCTCTTTTGTTTAATCTTTACTAATCTCACAATCCTTCATCTCTCTGACAATTACCTGTGAGGTCACATTCCATATGTTTTTACTTTTATGACATGATCTCTCCAACACATTAGTCTGTCTGGGAATATTATCAACGACCATCTGCCAAGAACACTGGCAACACTCTGCAATTTGTAATTACTACGGCTATCATCCAACAATATCAGTGGTGAGATGACTGAACTTTTGGACGGCTTGTCAACATGTTCACTAAACAGCTTAAGTTTCCTTGATTTCTCATACAGTAAATTGATAGGATGATTGTAGAAATCTAAATAGGTTCGTACCATGTCAGAAATTAATGATGAATAAACTAAATCAATGCGTACCTAAAACCATTGATGAAAGAAATCCTCCTAACAATCTTCATAAACACAACAACACACAAGGAAAGGTCTTGCACCTCAAGAACCTTATCTTATGTCTCTAATGGGAAAAGTAAAAGGCAAAGAATCGGGTTTGGAGTGGAGACTTCAACTGTATATATAGAGCCTAATTATATTATTAGTCCATCATCAATAACAAAATTATAGCAACGCTTAAATTGCTATCTACACATAAATAACCTCCATACTCAATTCAGTAACACATGTCGAAACCGTCAACATGTAATTAAAGATGTGTTTATGATCTTGGTCTTGTTTCTTCTTGATCACAACTAAATGGGTATAATCAAACACCACTCACTTATAGTTTGACAGTTTACAACGTGTAATAATATAATTTATGTAGGTCCACTTTAAGGAAGGTTTCTAACAATGATCCCAAAAAGCTGAATTGGCCTACTTACACCTATCAAATAATTATTGTGGATGTAAATGTCATATCGGAATCTCACTTTGCCATCTTAGACCATCTCCAATGGGGGTGGATTGGAGGCCAAAAGGGATAAAGTTATCCATCTTGATCACCCAAGGGGATGGATCTTATCCACCTCAAAATGGATAACTTTATCCATCCCCTCAAAATGGATAACTTTATCCATCTTGCTATCCATGGATAGTAGAAAGCGGACGACTTCACAAGCCGGGATCTTAAACCATATAAAAATGTTTGTCTCGTGGTAAATGGCTTATAGTTAAGTTGTATGTGGGTTGAGGTTAAATGTTTGAATCATGTTTGCTACAATTTCTATATTATTAATGAAATTTTTGAACGGGTTTTGTAAAAAAAAAAATGATGTTTTGCAAAAAACAAATTTGAATCCAATCCCCACCAATAAAATATTTAGAAAAAAAAACCTAGTATTTTCAAGTTCCTATATTACCCTTATGTCTCTCAGTAATTCTACACGGCCCGTGGTCATGGCCCGTCCCATGGGACGGACCCTCCCAGGCACGTGAGGGTGTGGCTTTTCAACAAATGCTTTCACGAAAATTTGGCGGGCTTATTTCGAAAATCAAAATTTCACCTAACAACCAGAAGAAGAAGAAGAAGAAGAAGAATGAAGTTGAAAGCATTTGTGACCGAAAACGGAGTGAACCTCCTGGAGAGGCGGTTCCTTCCAGCTCTAGACAAGATGGGTAGAATTTGCCACCTCTACTTAACCAGAGACCACACAATATTTCTCCACAATCTCCTCAGCGGAGATGGCGTCCAGTGCATTGCTCAGTTCCGCAAAGAATCACTCTTCGATGACTACCGAATCTCCAGCCAGAATGATGACCGCATTGCCTTCACCATTGACCTCGGTCTCCTCCTCCGCGCTCTCCGCAGCAGCGTCACCATTTGCATCCAAGGCGGAGGTGCACCCACCTCGGATCGCCTTCAAATCAAGTTGGTCAAGAAGCTTCCACCCAATTCTAGTGCCACACACCCACCCATGCCTTTCCTCACCTTCGAAACCAAAGTACACTTCTTCTTCTTGACTACTGAAAACTGTTTGATGAAATGCCTAGCTGAGTTTAATTGAATGCTAACAAACTATATGCAGGGTTATAAGTCGGCGGTGATTCAGTTAACAAACTGATCGTGATATCAGTGCTCAGACCCGCACTGAAAGGGCATTGCAGCGAGGAGAGGCTCTCTCTGTGGTATGTTATACTAGTTCAAACAGGATTCCTTCTATTCACTGCCACTATATAGTATCTTTGGGAGCACTATTACAGTATAAAAGAATGCACGGTATGATAATCTGATTATTGTACTCTTTTCATGTGAACTTGGATAGCAAGTGAGTGCCAATGCACCTTATACCATTGCTCCTCCTCCGCCACCATCGAGTCCTGTGGTTCCATCAAAGGAAGTCAAACACAAAAGCCTCAAGTTGTGGATGATTGTTTTGATTGCTGTTGCAGGAGCATTGGCACCATTCATCCTTCTGATTGTTTGCCTATGCTATTGTAGAAAGATGCATGAAGAGGGGACAACCAGCAAACAGGGTGAGGACTTGTAAACCCACTTCATTATTAATTTCTATTTCACTCTTCTACAAGGTATAAGGTATGCCAACCATGAAAAATTGTTCAAAAGTAGATTAACTGCAGACAATATAATTTGTATCAAACACACAAGTCCATATTTCAAAAACCTAAAACCATTCAACAACATGAATTTACAATGATTACTCTTGCCTTCAGGAGACCAAGAATCTTATTCCTCTCCATAGATGAAGTTTCACTTTCATAACAGTCAAATGTTTCTAATACAGAAGTCCATGTTTCACAGAGCCTGAAAAGATAATGCAAAGTTAGTGGTTGTGCACATGCATTTGCCATCCTATATTAAAATTAGTGGTTGTGAAGACTACAACCCTTCCCACTTTTGGAAGCTTACCATTTCTATATTTGCTACGCATTTAACATTAAAATTAGTGGTTGTGCACATGCATTTGCCATCCTAACTAACATGTTAATAAGATATGTGATCAACATGTAAGATTCAGTATTTTATATTCTTTTATTCTTCAAATATAAGTGAACAAGTAAATTGGTTTGTTAGGAGTTTTTTTTTTCCAGTGTAGTATTTCAAAAGGATTAAAAACAACATTTTTCTTGCCAGTGCTACGTAGCCAAATATAGTTTGATTTGATAAATGAAAAGTCAAGGAAACTATGTCATATGAAATATCAACAATGATCTGAGTTCTGAAATATTTTAGGGGTTTCAGAAAATAGAGGAGCAGGAAGAATGCCACTAAATTGGAGAAGAAGATTTTCAATAGTGAAAGGTGTAGCAATTGGAAATTTCAACCAGAGCCTGGGTCTAGGACGGGAAGTCGGCAATGTAAACTGATAGATTTATCTGTCTGCCGTGTTCCGGGGATGAAGAACTGGAATATCACTGTCAGACAAGCATCCAATGTCAGCGTTGTCAACTTATTCTTATATGATTTCAAAATGATTGAATTTAGTGAGAGCAGTAGAGAACATCTGCATGAAGAGGTTTCACTGTGTAGCTTCAACAAGGATACAGGATTAGAAGAAGAGGAAGAGGAAGAGTCCATGCAGTACTGGACTGTTTGGCATCTCTTGTTTGGCATTGGGGATCAGTGAAATTGATTTCCATGCAGTACTGGACTGTTTTAGTCAATCTGTAATAGGCTTTAGGTTCTTTTGTTGCTTCTTATGATACATGAAGAGAATGTGGACAATTGCTTCCTGTTTGTACTCTTTTGTTGCTTTTGAATGATACATGAAGAGAATGTGGACAATTGTGTATGTTGTTAAGATCAGTGAAATAAGTTGTTAAGACAATGAGGTTTTATAGTTTTCAACAGTCTTGATAAGTTGCTAAATAAAGAGTCAGTTCTAGCTGTATGAAGGGAAATAAGCTTTAGAAATATGTTTGTGTCAGAGAAATTTACGTGATGCTTGAGAAATATGCCAATGCAGGAAACATGCCAATGCAGGAAGGACTGACTGACATTACTGATGAATGCAAGGAAGGACTGACTGACATTACTGATGGATGCAAAAATGCTGGTTGCTATTGATGAAGTAATACTATGATTAAGAGATGCAAGTGGATGCTGTTATGGAGTAAATGTTGATAGGGGCAAGTGCTATGGGGACCAAGTGCTATTACAAGTGGATGTTGTTAATAAGAAATGCTGATGGGGATCAAGTGCTATGACTAAATACAATAGAATGTTGTAACAGAATAATATGTGCAGTAGGGACTATAAATAAGAGGAGAATAGAAGAGAGAATTGATTCATTGATATAGTGATTTGTAATCTCTTTGTACAGATAGCATTAGCTGTCTAGGAGTTTCTTGAGCTTCTCGAATAGCTCTACAAGGAGATTGGCACTCTCTAAGTTGCTATGTACATTGTTTGTGTCCTACTTCTATCTTTCTAATACAAAATCATTTTTCTCCTTCTGCTACACTTCTCTGCATTTCCACATCAGTTCATTCTAAACAGTCTATTCATATATCATTTTCCCTGCTTCTCTTTGTGAATCACCATTTGACAAAAGATGTTCTCTGAAGTATAGTTGATTCTGATCAATTGAATTTGCATTCAAGCTCCAAATCTGCAAACAAGAATCAAAATAAAGGTCAGTGTCTATCACCAACCAACAGTTCAAACCATAGGAACACTAGTAAATCTCAACCTCACCAAGCAAATCACCTCCCCAACCTCTGACATGTTATATAGGATAATCAGTGCATGCAAGCATCAAACAAACCACAGAATACATCAGCAACAAAAATATAATTGAAAACAGAAGCAAAAATATTTCAAATTCAAAGCAAGGAAACATAATGAAAATGTTGCTTGAGAAGCTGGGTTCATCATTTATATCAAATATTCAGAAACAACCAAAAACAATTTCGTACTCAGACACTTGGTACATGGTTTTGTTGTAAAATACAAAGCATTCTTGAAACATTTACTGCTTTTCTTCTCTGCAACAAGCTTCAGCAATGACCTCTATAACTTATACATATTTACAGCATAATGCCTTGTTTGACATCTAACACCTAACAACAACAAATCAAGGTCGAAACTGATGCTGATAGACCATATCATCCTCACCTTGTGATAGATTTAACTGACTACAGGTTGTCTTACTTTCAGCTTGGACACTTGAGATCGGGCTTTCTGCTGCAATTGACGCTGAGCTAATGCTCTCTCCTCTTGAACTGCAAGAACTTCAAATGAACATGCTTGTTTGAACTTCAATGGATGTACCAACAGACTACTAGGATTTCCTACTCCTTGGACAACCTCCTTTGCATCTGTTAGCCTGTATTATTTTAACGTAAGCTATTATTTTAACAGTGCTTACTACTTCTGTTAGCCTGTATCTCTGAAACAAAAAAGAGTGTTCTTAGAAAGAATCCAGAACTGTGACAACTCCACCAGTGGCGATAACTAACAATGTTGTGCTTTGATGATTAAACCAACATCTATCTAATTAAATTAAAAAATAAATAAATAAGTCCTATATGCATCATAAACCCAACTAGGAACTGTTTTTTAGCCATAGATAGAGTTTTGGAAAAGGACTGCATCATAAACCCACCAAAATTTTGCCACAAGAGGATAAATACAACCAAAAAACTTGATTCTATCAACTCTTAAGAAATGCAAGACTTATACATTAGCGCGTATTTGAAACCCCCAAGCATCTATATCCCAAATGCATTAGGCTAGACTATCAGTACAAAACTGAAGAAAAATAAGACCTTGGCTTCACTTCTACATGGACACCACAAAGGAGTATGTAGGATAATACAACGTTATCCATCAAAGTTGCATAAATGTACAGCTTTTAGCTATGAACTGATCTATAGCCACGCATAGGGTTTTGTAGAGGGATTGCATCCTGAACCCACCACAATTCTGCACCATTAGAAGAGAATTTGGATAAAAAACAGAGACTGAGGGAAACTACTAGTAAACTCATGGTGGTGAAGACTCTGTGAGCTGTAATAGAGCAAACTAAACCAAATGAATAGAGAAGGAGGTTCTCTTAAAGCATTAATGCTTTAACACAAGTTAGGATAGAGATATATCTGTCACCTCCACATTACAGATAGTTCACTCAACCGAATAGAGTCTCGATGTTTACCTTACACCCCCAAAACCCAAAACCCTTGTTGATAAAGTTGGAAACAGTCGAACAAAGCAAAACCCAAATAGAGTCTCGATGTTTACCTCTCAATGGCGACCTCAAGTTCCAATCTTTCCTGCTTCTTCAACGTCTTCGTCTTTTCTTCTCCGGAGTGTACAACAAATTAGAGGAGAGGGAGGGATAGGGGCGTAGCCTACAAGAGAGCACCCAAGGAGCAGTCGATGAGGAGGAGCAATTCGCAGAGGAGGAGGAGAGGATGAAAAAAAGTGAGGTTTTGGGAAGAAATTGAATGAACTGCTCTTTTAACTTTCAAAACTTTGTTTTCCCGCTTTTTTTTTTTTTTTCAACTTTGGTTTTGATCACGTGCGAGACGCCCTCCCAAAGGCACGTGCCTGGGAGGGTCCGTCCCATGGGACGGGCCATGACCACGGGCCAGCTAGATTTTTCGCTTTCTAATAAACAAACCAACAAATTTCTCTTTCTAAAATCCAACAACCAACAACTTTTCTGCTGTGTTTATGAAGTGAGGAGAAGAGCAAGCGGCAGTGGGTCGTGGCAGTGCTCGAGATCCGGCGAGGTTAACCGTACCTTTTTCTATCTCTCTCTGATGGTTTGTTTTTGTTTTCTATTTTTCTCCGGTGGTCTTATTTTGTTGGTGCAGGGTTGAGGTGGTGGTGGTAGTAGTTGACGATGAAGGAGGGTGGCGGGTGGTGTTCTATTTTGTTGGTGGAGGAGGGTGGAAGAGAAGGTCATGGGTAGTCGGTGTTGGATATGTTGTTTGATCTAATTGGAGGTTGAGGAGGGTGGAGGTGGTGGTCGGATTGGAGGTAGAGAAATGGTGGAGGAGGGTGGGCAGTGGTGGTTGCAATTTCTACATTGCACTGGATGGATTTGGGTGGTGGTCTGCAATTTCAAAATTGTAGTGGGTGGTGATTGCAATTCAAAATTGCAGTGACTGGAAATGGGTGGTGATCTGCAATTTTGAGTTTGCAGTGGGCGGAAGTAGTGACCCGCTAGCGCAGACCCAACTTCATAAGGAAGCAGAGTGGTGTTGGTCGGTGGTGAGGGTGGCGGCAACAGTGGTTGAATGGTGGTGGAGAAAATCCTAAATCAAAATTTTCCAAATTTGAATAAGGGCGAAAATGGAGTTACATAAAGTTTTGAAAGATGGAAATCAAAGTCAACATGGATAAAATCTTTTAAAAAATTGTTTAAAGCAAAGTTTTTGTGTATAATTTGTTCGAAATCAATTTACAATAAAAAATGAAGTTAGAACAAGATATTTTCCAAAATTTATCAATTGAGGCTCTAGCCCAATTCCATGATTTTTAAACTATGTATAACTTAATTAATCTCAAGGGTAAAAAAAATGGAGTTTAAACTTTAAACCCTTGACCACTTCCTCAAAATGCAATTATTTTCACCATCAAGTCAAATAAAATACATAAATATGTTTTCAGACGGCTTGTCGCAAGCCGACTTACCTAAAAACTATCCATGCCATTTCACATGGATAGGGATTAGGGACAGATAGTTTTACCTATCCATCTTGCAGTGTTGGAGATAGTCTTACAGAATTAGTTATGATGAGACATCAAACAGCCGATCGATCGTACCCAAACACGTGGCACAGTTTGGCACTAATACAAAAAGCCATAGTTCGGTCTAACACTGGCCCAAACTAGGTTCAACCCACACCCAAACTAAATATTGTTTAGCCTGTAAGTTAGGCGCCCAAGTCTAGATTACGCAAGCCTAATATGGCATGAATATCATAATTTGGCCTAAGGCAATTTAGCCCGAACACAAATTTATGGCCTACAGCAGGCCCAAGATCCATTTGCACAACTCTTGATGCAACTGAGTATTGGGTCCCAATTAGAATTAAGTGTCGAAGTAGACTCATTCACATACGAGTAAGATCTTAAGAGATATCTCTTCCCTCCATCACGCCCTTAATAGTAGAGTCAGCAAAGGAGTGAAACACTCATTATATAAGGTGAACGAAATGGATGAGAAAGGTACACACATGCAACCATAATTTTATCAGTTTATCTTTATCCTTGCTCAGTACCTGACTTTATCATCGAAGTGCCTTTAACCACCACACAGTGGTCTCTGATTCACCGTTGTTCGTGTTAATAGGTCAGAAATCGATAGGGCCGGATTGGATATGTCAAGTTAAGCTAAGAATTTCCGACACATATTTGAAGTTGGATGTCACTTCAAACTTGATAGTTTCACACTCCTTAATTTTGGAACAGTCAAGTAGGTCCTTTGTTTCCATCATGGAGTCGAGCTCTAAAGTAAGTTTCCTTTATATTTCTGTACAATGTCAGAATTGTGGATTCCATACTTGATGGGTTCAAGATTTCAAGTGCTGTTGGTACTGTCGATATCTCTGATAACAAAATTGGAGGCGGACTTTCATTTCTAAGCTTGACAAACTCCAGTGAACCACTGCCACTTTCTTTTTTGAGCGAGTATCTTGATAACAATTTGTTTTCGGGACCAATTCCATCAAACATCAGAGAAGTGATGCCAAGTTTGGCAAGCCTACGTATTTCTGGGAACTTCATAGAAGGTGAAATCCCATTGTCCATATGCAAGCTAAGAGTTTTCTCATCCTATTGGACAATAAGTTACCAGAAAAAATCCCTCACTGCATGTCCTTGGAAAAATATGGAACAATTAAAGCTAATCAATCTGGCAGACAACAATCTAGTTGGTGAAGTTCCCCATGAAATGGGATTTTTATCTTCACTTAGTCATTAGTTGCTGAACAATAATCATCTCGCTGAGTGGATCCCCCATTCTTTTCAAAAGCTCAAAGACATGGCCACTCTTGATCTTGGAGAAAATAGTTTCTCAGAAGAAATACCAATGTGGATCAGAGAATGGGATTCCCTGAGATTCTTACGCTTAAGATCGAATTCCTTTAATGTGATATCCCTCCAACACTTTTTTACCTCTCTTCTCTTCAAATCTTAGATCTTGGAAACAACTTGCTACGGGTTCCATCCTACCATGTGTTGGAAACTTAAGTGCAATGGGTGCAGCTGGTTGGGACGGTGCCAATGACTTTGGGAGTACGTATGAACAATGATGGTGATTACAGGAATAGAACCGTTTTCTAGTGTTAATATTGATTTCTTAAAGATGATAGGCCTTTCAAGCAATAATCTATACCGAAAGAAATAACCGGGCTTTTAGAATTGCAAATTTTGAATTTGTCCATGAATCACTTGACTGGAGAAATTCCATAACAGATTGGGCACTTGAAACAATTGCAAGTTAATAAACAAACTTTCTGCGCGAATTCCTCCTAGCATTTCTGATTTGACATATTTGAATTATTTGAATCTTGTCAAATAATGATCTATCAGGGAGAATTGTCTAGGCAACCAACTCCAGACCCTCAACAGACCATTCATCAATTTATGAGGGTAATGCTCAACTATGTAGACATCCACTAACAAAAAAATGTGAAGGTGATGAAAAAGTCAAGTCCAAGTCCAAATCCAAATATTAGTCAATACATGCTTCCCTGCCACTCGTATGCTTGAGTTATGTCAGGCAATATTTATTGTTTTCCATTTTACTATTATGTACAAAACAAGAAAATATACTCTTCATTGTTATGTCCCCTTCGCATATTATATGTTGATGATCTTTGCTATTTGACGTAAGTATAGATGCCAAGAAAACTCCCTGGTCAGTACAATGTTTTAATTACTACTACCATCAGATAACATCCCATCCTTTTTATTTGCAATCTGAGTTCATTGACAAACAGGTCCCAAAACATGCCCTAAAACTTGAGTTTGGATCTAAATGAACAGTGCACATTTACTATATATCCTTGTTGAACCCAAATGGCAGTCTTAGCGCCTACAATAATTAAATCATCTTTTCTTGAAATTGTTGTGCCTTCACCATTCTGTATCTTATTAGTGGCAGCAGCTGGGAGTCCAGGACAATGGGCTAAACTGATCCAGAAATATCACGGGAGTGAAGAAGGCAAGGCTGTACAGCTTTAAACCCGAATTGGATCCATCTTCCTTGCATGATTCAGATCTCCAGAACTTCCAAGCTTACACCAATCCCAGCATTGGTATCTCTTCCCGGCTTCATCCTTTCCTAAGGAAAGGTCTCAAAACCCCACCAGAAAATACTCGCACCATCAAACATAGTCATTTTTCATGATTGGAAAATATGATACCTTTCTAAGCAAACACAATCAATCTGTACGTGCTACATGTTAACCATAATTGTTCTAAATGTCCATAAACCTATTTCAGAGAATCTTTTCCATCCCATAGTGCTTTGTTGCTCCTCATTAGAAATTTTGATTTAAGTACATAATTAGATGCATCACTTCCCTGGGTTTACCAAAATTCCTGTTTTTATATAATGGAACCATTTCTTCGGTTTTTCAAAAATAAAGTAACATGCAATTCGTAAAAATCCTTGGGCCCTAAAGATTTCATCAATTTAACTGTTAGCTCAACGTGTACAGTGTTATCATATTGAAATACAAAAAATCAAATATAAAAAATAGCAAATTAATATAGACATTTCATAGATCAAACACAATCATGGCATTCCCTGTAGCCATAATTTTGCCCACAATCAAAAATAAATAAATATCCGACCTCATTATTGAAGAGAAGACACTAAAAAAAAAAAAAAAAAAAAAAGATCTCAGGATTCATGTCACACACGCTCTTGCATGAAGCATAATAACTTTTTTAAAGTATCTTAGTGGAAAGATCATGGCCACTATTCTTTAATAAGAAGAACATAAAATAGCTACATTAAGGTACCTAAAGGATTTGAAGGATAGCAATGGTTCACGTTTTGATTTTTTTCACATCGTAAAAATGAGCCCGTTCAAAAAAAAAAAAAAACTCATATCCACCCCATTATTGTGTCAATAATCTAATTATCGATCTATTGACTTACTTATACAACAATTATTGTGTCTGTGTGTGGGCTCACATTGATGGGCCACCCTTAATGTTCTTTGCCTTAATTGTAAGGACAAAGTAAAGATTTTTGCCAATCTTTGTCGTGACAGTATGGTATCAGTCATTGATGTAGCCAGAAAACATGTATTGTCCTCATTATGAGTTGTATGATGGTACCAATATATGTTTTCCTCATGGCCATGATATTTATTGTTTGTAGAAGCTTATAAGTTATGACAGAGGATGATATTGGAACATAGAGGAAGATGGGGAGGACGTTGATTTGAAGGTTGAGGAGCCTCTGGTAGGCGAGACAGTCACAGTAGAGACGGAGTATTTGCTGAAAGGTGCAGGAATAGATGTTGAAATAGAGAAGGATATGCTAGAGCATTTTAAGTCTGATTATTTAGATGTTGATTATTCAAATAGTGAAATCAATAAGGTGATCGATGAGCATTTGGCTGCAACCAATGACCAGATTGTTCAAAGCTACGAGGAACACGTCACTGAAGTGAGACGAGAGATGACTGTTGAAAGACATGGGGAAGAACAAACAAAATCTCCAAGAATTCCAAACAACCAAATGGTTTCTACCTTTTCATCTATAGATGAACAAAAATCTCTCTTCAACCGTATAAAAGTCCACAATCCCTTCCTAAGGTTAGAAATATTTGAAATGATAGAAGAATATGACAATGGGAATGAAGTTGAAAATGCTATGAAGAAAACAATAAAAATATTTGATAGGGATATGATGAAGGAAGAACTTACCAAAATAAAAGCTCTATTGAAAAAAGAAGCAATTATAGCATGTCAAAACACTATTAAAAATGAATGTGAAGTTACCACAACTCAATCACCTTTGAAAGATGCTCCTCAAAGCAAGATGCCAAATCCTAAATTCAGGCAATTGATGACGATAATACATATACAATGTAGATATCTATTGAAATCTTGTATAGATGCTAGTTTATAGCTAGCATTCAATGGTTTCTCTGTCAGGGTTCATTGTTCTCCTGCTATTTACGTCGACTTTTCTTACATCTTGAGTTCCACGTTATGTTTGAATCCAGACATAAGGGTGATTAATGATTGATTGGTGTTTATGAGAGAGCAAGGTTATAGCAGATGCACCAAGCAACCACTTCTGTAGCATACCACTTTGTAAGATTGCTTATTTGTTAAGATTTTGAAACAATTCTATGGTGTTGTTGATGATGTAATGAATTAATATTTGAGCGATTGTAATTAGGATTGGGCATCCCATCCCGCAATCATGATCTCATCCTATCCCGATTTTTTCGAGTCCTATTGGGATTGATCAATCTCGTCTCATCCCGATCTAGAGTGAGATGGAATCACGATGAAGATTTTCAATTCTGCCCATCCCGTCCCGTCCCGAACCGATTTTTTTTAATATTTAGTATGAAATATGTAGTATAGAACTATTTGTTGACATGACTTTTATTTGTTGTTTTATTTGTTAATATGGTTATTTTATTCTCACAATCTTCCATGCAACTCACCTAGATAATAAATCTAAATCTAACTCAAATTTTTTCCCTTTTTTTTCTCCTCCTAACTCTTGACAACAATAATATGTGCTCCTCATAGTTTTTAAATAATAAACCCATTGATTATTTTCGTTAGTAATGTACAAAAAAATGACTATCTTCAATGGTGATTCTAAAAAAACGAAGTAAAAGCTAAAGAAATTGGAAAATAATAATCAATAGCTTAAAGTTATATAGTTGTTCTTAGAGTTGTGTGTTTGGTAAATTCAAAATTTTCAATCCAAATTTTAGTACATGCTCATCCCGTCCCGAACCCATTTGGGATGGGACGAGGTCGAGATGAGGTCAATCTCGTCCCGATCCCAAACAAACGGGATGGAATAAGGATGAGGTCCATCCCGTCCCGTCCCGTGTCCACCCCTAATTGTAATATTTTTATTCTTTATTATTATTATTATTAATATAAGATTTGGGATCCTCAAAACCACTATTCGCTATCCAAAAAAAGAAAATGACAGTGATATTATGATTTTTTTTCTCTCTTTTTCCAAGAACGTGCCAACATTGCATTCATCATTGTTGGAACATTTGTGGATTTTAAAATAAAAAAATTCTTTATACGAATTTAATATGCAGTGGGCGGCTCCCTGTTTTGTTCCGCGAATCCCGCCATGTTTTCAGCCATTATGCTCCTAGTGGTCGTTTTTATACTCTCTTGTATTTAGAGCTGAGTATGAGATTATAAAAACAGTTTTTGAGTGAATGAAGAGCAGGACAGTTTTGCTTCTTAAAAACGTGAAACAGAGTGTTCTTCCAGTTCTTACATCTTCATTGCTTCTTCCAGTTTTTTCTTGCATCTTCAAAACAGAGCAGCAGTTTGTGATTCTTCAAAACGAGAAAAACAGTGTATTGAAATCTTCTTCTTCTTCCAGTTTTTGAACCTGCAAAACAGAAACAGAGTTAAGAGATAAAAACAGCAAAAAAACGGAGTGATTGCAAGATCGTTTTCTGCTTGACAGAATGAAGAAAACAGAGTGTTCTTCAAGTCTTGTAGCAGTTCTTCGAATCTGATTTTGTGAGCTTCTTCTTCTCTGAAACAGAGTTCTTCGAAATCTGATTTTGCAGATTTTAGCTTCTTCGAAGAACAGAGCTTCAGTTCTTAAAAACAGAAACATGTTTTTGCAATCTGTTTTTTATTCGAAATCAGGAAGTGATTACAGAAACAGAGTTTGTAAAACAGTAATTCGAAATCAGAAACTGTTCCTGTATTTTTGCATAAACAGTAGTGCATCCAGAACGTGTTTTGAAAACAGTGTTTCTGTTTTTGCCGATATTTTTATTCCGAGCAAATGATGAGAGGGTGAATAGTATACCGTTCATATATTGTGCGTATTTGAACGAGACAGAGAAGATTCTGGGCTGTTTTATCCTGGGGACGGCGGGGCTATGAAACTGCCAGCACAATCTTGGGCAGAGCCGCGAAACGTCTTAAAGAGAGCGACCTAGTCCGCGACTCAACCCAAGAAATACTGGTACTAACTATTATTGGATTTCTTTACAGCGTTGAATCTTATACAGAAATGACAACAAACAGGTATGAATTTACTTCATAAATTTCATTTGTTTGTCAAAGAATGTATGATCACATGAGTATGATTATTTGCATGTGCTATTGATCATATGCTTAATGTTTGGATGAAAATATGCTTTATATTTGCATATTGGAATGACTTGAGTAGAACATCCAAAACATTGGTTTAGCAAAATATTTAGAAATGTCTTACTGTGACATAATAGGTGCTGATCACATAAATTGTCCCAACAATTTTAAGACGGGTTTTCTTTCTGCCATGATTACAAATACTGAATTTGCTAAACAAAGTTTGCATGTATTTGTAATACAAGAATGCACACATGTGATCACACATACGATTTGAGTTAATCATATATAGTTGGATATATATAGATTAGCGATGAACAGTTAATATACTGAACTCAATGCTTTTTGTTAGCATAAAATTTCTGAGTCAGGAACTTAGGCTTCCTTTAGAAATTGATCCAACTGTTGGTAACAAAAATATGTCTTTGATCTATAAGCTTATTGACATACTGTTTTGTTATGAAATGATGATTATGTGTATTTTGATTTTGACACTTATTCATGGTTATAGAATAAGTTATATCCTCATGATTCTCATGTATTTGTTATACGCTCGTTGATTGGAAAAATCCTTCAATTGAGTTTGAGAATCTTTTCCTGTTATGTAACAAACATAATAATGGAGTAGCAACCATGTTTATGAAGGCTATATAAGTCTAAAAGTAATAAATGAGGATATGTATGTATGTATGAAAGCTTTGAAATATTGCTTTGGTAGAGTCAAACAAAATACATGAATGATGACTTTACTACCATATTGAAATCATATTAATTATGATTAACGTAGTTAGAGATTGACATACATATACACATGATGACATGTAAAATGTAGTCTATACTCTAAACCTTGGATGATTCAGTCTATTTTGGTGAGAACAATAATTGATCTATTGTGCAAATTTGAATGCCTCTAATAATCAATACTATTGATGGAAAGAAAAACCTTGTGTTTAATGTTATAGTTGATGTTTGATGTTTGATGTTAAGATGAAATAAGGAGGCTATAAGGAATCATTTATATACAGATTGACTTATGGATATTGTTCTTGATGTCAATAAATAAATGATTTTGCTGAGACCATAAGTTGGTCGGACTTCCACATGAGGACATGTATTCTTATGAAAAGGATATGTTCTCATGATGATGATGTAGATGACAAAATAGATCAATTGAAGCTATTGCTTGATTTTGTTACGGAACTTTGTTATCAAAGTTTGCAACTAAATTCCCAGAGGCTGAACAAATATAGCTTGATGTTTATATCAAAGTTTGAAAAATTCAGAAGCTGAATTTAAGGTACGTGTTCTAATGATATTTTGTGTTGATTCTTGAACTTAAAAGAAAAAATGAGAATAGCGAGATGAATAGAATGGGTATTTTATTCGATATTCTCATTTTATGAGTCCTTAAGAGTTGAATGCATGGTCCGCTTCAGATAGCAAGAAGACCGTCATTCAATATGCATTCAAAAAGGTTGCTAAACCTGTTTTTTGACAATAGAGAGAAGGACCGAAGTTCAAAAGTCCCTTAATGGGAAGCTTACGTATATTTCTATACATGATAAGAATAATTTTGTGGATTCTGATTCTTTGTGAAAAGTTTTTTTTTGTGTTTCTCAAAGAATTTTTCATGAAAAGATAAATTGCATTTATTTTCGAAGCATAGTGGGGGTTATTTCGAGGAATAGTGGGGGTATATCCTCAAATAACGTGCCTATGATAAGAATGCATGAAACTGATAAAGTCATAGAATCTGAGCCTAGGAGAAGTAAACGAAAATGAACTTCTTGGCCCCGATTACTATGTATTTTCAGTAAAGAAGGTTTTCCTTAGATTTCAAGGAGCCTAATAGATGCAATTGAAAAGGTCATGAGGTACCTTAAGAGGACAACGATCCTCGGCTTATAGAAGTTTACCGCTGTCCTTATAGGATCTAGCGATGCTGATTGGAATGTCCTTTCAGATGACTCCAAAACCACCAGTGGCTATATTTTCAATATAGCTGGTGGAGCTGTTTCTTGGAAGTAAAAGAAACAGACCATTTTGGCACAGTCCACGATGGAGTCAGAGATTAGAACATTAGCTACGGCTAGTGAAGAAGCAGTTTGGTTGAGAACCCTGCTAGCAGAGATCCCTGTATGGGAAAGACTGATTCCAGTTGTCTTGATCCAATGCGATAGTTCCGCGGCTATTGCAAGAATAATACAGAACCGTTATGATAACGGCAAGAAACGACAAATACGTCGTAAGCACAGTACGGATAGAGAATTCTATGTACTGGTGCTGAGAGATCGGATCAAGTACGAACTGATGTGAACTCGGCTAATTCTTTGACGAAAGGATTAGCTAGAGAGAAGGTTTTTAAAACCTCGAAAGGAATGGGACTAAAGCCCTTAGATGGATGAGTCATTCATGACGGTAACCCGACCTATAGACTGGAGATCCCAAGAAATAGGTTCAATGGGTAATAACAAGTTGTGAATGATATGATGTGAATCATGCTGACAAAAATAATTATCTCATTCCTAGATTACAGCATGAATTCCTGAAGCGATAGTAGGATGAGTTAAAAAAAAAACTCTTAATGAGATCTATACTCTATGTGGAGTGGAGTACCTAGCTACAGGAGTACTCTTGATAGACTCACCTAAGTGATTGTGGAAGTTTGGCCGCTTCCTATGGAATTTGTGGGCAAAATTCCTAGAGCCTTCACTTACTGGGATATACGTGCATGGCCGTAAAGCACGGGCTTTTTAGACTTCACCCAGGAAAAGGTTGTGCGTGTCATGTCTGTTAGAGATAGAGTTCAAAACTATGAGTTACTCTAGTATAATCTAAAGCATGAACACTACGCAAGAGTTCAAGTCGAAAGACACTTTTGTTTATGCACAATCTTATATTTGATAGATTGCTCGATGAAAATTGTTTTTTCAATCCAAGTGGAGGATTGTAAATTTGTTTTAAAAATCCAAGTGGGGGATTGTTGGAACATTTGTGGATTTTAAAATAAAAAAATTCTTTATACGAATTTAATATGCAGTGGGCGGCTCCCTGTTTTGTTCCGCGAATCCCGCCATGTTTTCAGCCATTATGCTCCTAGTGGTCGTTTTTATACTCTCTTGTATTTAGAGCTGAGTATGAGATTATAAAAACAGTTTTTGAGTGAATGAAGAGCAGGACAGTTTTGCTTCTTAAAAACGTGAAACAGAGTGTTCTTCCAGTTCTTACATCTTCATTGCTTCTTCCAGTTTTTTCTTGCATCTTCAAAACAGAGCAGCAGTTTGTGATTCTTCAAAACGAGAAAAACAGTGTATTGAAATCTTCTTCTTCTTCCAGTTTTTGAACCTGCAAAACAGAAACAGAGTTAAGAGATAAAAACAGCAAAAAAACGGAGTGATTGCAAGATCGTTTTCTGCTTGACAGAATGAAGAAAACAGAGTGTTCTTCAAGTCTTGTAGCAGTTCTTCGAATCTGATTTTGTGAGCTTCTTCTTCTCTGAAACAGAGTTCTTCGAAATCTGATTTTGCAGATTTTAGCTTCTTCGAAGAACAGAGCTTCAGTTCTTAAAAACAGAAACATGTTTTTGCAATCTGTTTTTTATTCGAAATCAGGAAGTGATTACAGAAACAGAGTTTGTAAAACAGTAATTCGAAATCAGAAACTGTTCCTGTATTTTTGCATAAACAGTAGTGCATCCAGAACGTGTTTTGAAAACAGTGTTTCTGTTTTTGCCGATATTTTTATTCCGAGCAAATGATGAGAGGGTGAATAGTATACCGTTCATATATTGTGCGTATTTGAACGAGACAGAGAAGATTCTGGGCTGTTTTATCCTGGGGACGGCGGGGCTATGAAACTGCCAGCACAATCTTGGGCAGAGCCGCGAAACGTCTTAAAGAGAGCGACCTAGTCCGCGACTCAACCCAAGAAATACTGGTACTAACTATTATTGGATTTCTTTACAGCGTTGAATCTTATACAGAAATGACAACAAACAGGTATGAATTTACTTCATAAATTTCATTTGTTTGTCAAAGAATGTATGATCACATGAGTATGATTATTTGCATGTGCTATTGATCATATGCTTAATGTTTGGATGAAAATATGCTTTATATTTGCATATTGGAATGACTTGAGTAGAACATCCAAAACATTGGTTTAGCAAAATATTTAGAAATGTCTTACTGTGACATAATAGGTGCTGATCACATAAATTGTCCCAACAATCATGGAGGTTGTAACAAGTGATATTTCATCTACTTTTTTACCTCTTTTAAAAAAATGTAATTAATATTTACTTATTTGTATAACAAACGACATGAACCGATTGGGTTATAGTATGAATTGATGTATAACCTATCTATATCCTCAGTGATGTTTACTTTGGTTTGACGGATCTAGTGCCATTGTCATGTGTAATTCTTAACCCCTGATTTTAGAGAGCGAAGCCCACGTAAGGCCGATCATCTTAGAAATGGATGCTGAGCAAGGCTCAATTCTTAACATTTCTTTAGATCATTGACATTTAGTCATTTACATCATACATTAAAAATTTTAAACATCAAAGACTAGTTCTTAACATTTCTTAATACACCATTAAATCTCATGACTTCATCGTCCAATATCCTAATTATTTTCCAAAAGGAATCATTCAAAGAAGTTTATCATCCTTTGACACATTCTTAATCCACAAGTACAGCCAATAGTTTCAGACAAAGAAAAGGAAAATTCTAAATGGCGAGGAAATGGGCGAGGGGGGTGAGTGTGACCGCTCATCCCCTTGAGATGCACGCATGTGTTTTTGAGATACACAACTTTGCAAATCTCGAGGGAATGAGTGGTAATACCCGTCCCTCGCCCATTTCCTCGAGGCTGCGAAGAAAAACATGGATATCAGTTTAGAAATGTGTGCGCTTAATCAAATTTCCATATTTTGTATTGAGATGTGTAAAAAATGGATATTTGACAGTGGGATTCACGCCGGCCTAAGAATTTGATGCGCTATGAGCACATCATATCTTAGTTCATGACACCAACATGCGACCCACTCTTCAAAGTCATCCAAACAACCTTCGAGAGAGATTCGATAATTCTATGGCCTAATTAAAATCTCAGTCCAACCGGGGAAAGCGAAGCCAAATCTCACCCCTTAAATACCAAAGCTATTTTCATCACTTGTGATCTTCTGCTCCACCACCTAACATAATAAGCTACAGTGGTTTCAAACTCTCAGGGTCCACATTCTCAATTATGGGTGTGTGTGGTGCTTGATTTGGATCGGTTCAAGGGGTAGGACTTTTTGTCACCGCCACTAATGCCGAAGGATTTTACCATTTCCTTACTTTCTCAAGCATATCACCACATTTTTTAAGCATGCCACCACTTACTGAAGGGCACCAAAATATAAACAAAAAAAATTCACCACTACCTCTCTTATTTTCTCCACTCTCACGGAAGAACACCACCACTGCATCACCTCGCTTTACTATCCTTGCAGGCCGGTCACACGTCTCCTTTCTTTTTCTTCTTCTTCGAGTTCATCTCCTCTGTTCTTCTTATTCTTCGAGTTCATCTCCCCCGTTCTTATTCTCTCCCTTTTCTTCTTGTCCACTGTCGATAACACCACCCCACCCGCCTCATTTTTCTCTTTTTTTAACCCTCGAGCAGATTCGTGCGAATAGGGAACCCCCACTCGCATAGGCCTGCAATTAGTGAAACTAGGCGAAAAATTTTCCCTTGTGTAGGTTTCTGCAAATGGAGAACTCCCATTTGCCCGAATCTGCTTGAGAGCAAAAAAAAATAAATCAAGGAGAATAGATGAAGGAAGCGAGGGCGGAATGGAGCCGCCGGCTGTGGAGAATAAGTGAAGAGAAGATAAAGAGAGGAGAAAACGAAGAAAAAGAATTAGAAGAACAAAAAAGAAGAGGAAGAGATGAAAGATGGTGGCAAGGTGGTGCGGCTGGCGGCGGGGCGGTGTAGTGGTGGTAATTGTTGTTCCTCAGAGAAAAAAATACCCCTTTATATTGGTGGTGTCTTTCAGCACATCCCAAAAAAGGGAGCCAGTGGTGTTCTAAAGCAAAAGTAAAAAAAAAAAAAAAAAAAAAAAAAAAAAAAAATCGTCGCGTTTAAATGAACACCTATAATGTAATCAAATATGTTGCTCATGACTAACTAGGGTTGGCAGTGGGAAGGATTTTCACGGATATCCCTCCCGAATTGGCGGATTTGGATTTTCAAGGCGGATTCGGGGATCTAAATGGTATTTGTCACAGCTAAAAATGGATACGGACTTGACCATATCCACCCCACAAATATCTGTTTAGATGTGGGATTTACTAAAATACCCTTAAAACAATACAAACCCTAAATCCGAAAAATATCTTCATCACAAATTCAGACTCCACGTCACTACCTCTCTTGGTCTCCATCACGCCTCTATAGCACGCTAGACCTGGACTCTCATTGCACGCTAGACCCGCACGTCTCACAACATCCTCAATACCAGTAAGCCCTCCTTAGGCAAGTATCTCGAGGACCAGCTTCGGACAGGCAACTACAACTGCTCTCCGCTTTCAACTAGGAAGCAAACACCAGAATATCATCCACACAGGGAAACTCCCTTATACGGATTGCTCTTGGATTGAGAACTATATCACGCGTATCTAGGACCACAGAACTAACATGGAACTTTCCTTCTACAGCATGACTCCTAATTAGAGAGGAATCTCCACGAAGATCTCCTCCCTAAATTACGCCTACGATGGTCTGGTTAAATCAAAACTCCTTGCACTATAAATAAGACATGAGGTTGGTAAGCTAAAGTACACTACAAATTCCCTATTACAGCATTACACCTTCCTCAAATCCCTATCTGACTTTAGCATCGGAGTGTCATCGGCCACCACAACGGTGGTCCGTGGATCATGTGTGTTACTTGTGCAGGTCAATAGGTCAACGGGAACAAGGTCAGAGCAGGGAGCGAAAAACGATTGCATCAGTTTGGCGCCGCCCATGGGGACAACATAGTTCGTAACTTTACACTAAACCTTTTTCCTTTCAAAGACTCAGAGAGATGGTGACCATCAGGTCATGTAACAATGGAGAAGTAGGGGACACGTCGAACGTTTCGACTGTCCATATACCGCCTCCTACAACAGCTCCTATCTTGCACGCGCAGCCGACTCACGCTCCTGCACCAAGATAGGCCAGCGTCCCAAATACAGTGGATCGTCAAAGCGGTGGAGGCTCTCACGCAACAAAATCCACCGCCCGCTAACGAAGACCAAGAGCAACAGGGATCTCTGCCTCCAGCAGATGATAGGGAGCAAGCACAGGAAATCCAAACACCCGCCAGTTCTTATTGGACTAAAGGAGGTTGCGTGGCTAACACTGAGGTCACCGCCAGGACATAAAGGCTCGGCCCAGGAAACCCCTCCGCAAAGGGGCGCACGACCCGGACATACTATACTGCCTTTCCGTCCAACCATTTATGGATTGGATCATGAATGAGGCCCTACTGAGGAAGTTCACTCTTCCGAAGCTCGACTCCTACGACGGAACCACCGATCCCTTCAACCACTTGCGCCATTACTAGCACGTAATGGTCCTTAAAAAAGGATTCGAATCCGTCAAGACCTTTCCCACCAGTCTGAAAAACTCCGCATTGACGTGGTTCCACAGCCTTCTGCCGAAGTCCATCAACTCCTTTAAAACGCTGGCAAAAGAAAACCTGACGCGTTTTGTCGGATGCCAACATTTTAGAAAAGCCCTCACTACATACTCTCCTTGAGGCAGAGGTCCGACGAGACACTCCAAGAATATGTCACGTGCTTCAACAATGAGCTGGCTCTCATCGACAGGTGCAGGAACAATACAGCCGGGACGACCTTCACTGCGGACCTCAAAAAGGTAAATCTCTGCGAAGACCTCACCCTGTAACCCCCTCTGGACATGGTGGAGCTCCTTAAGAGCGTCTAGAGAAACATCACCCTGAAAGAGTCGAGGATCGTAAAGAGGGAAACCCAAAGCGAGTGGAGACCCTTCACGCCCAAGGACAAAAAGGAGGGAAAGAGACGCGAGGATGAGGATCGAAGCAAGAGGAAGCACAGTGACTACAGGTCAGACCCTAGTCGGTTCAGGCCAAAGAAATCGTACAACTAGGTTGGATCCAAAGCTGTGACACCCCTAAACGCTAACTTGTCGGACGTACTAACATCAATGAAAAATTGGGAGGAACTAAAGTAGCCCTCAAAGACATGCGGACCTCGCCAAGCGCGACAACTGCAAGTACTGCGTGAACCACAAGGAAAGCGGCCACAACACCAATGACTGCAAGAGTTTGATGTACGAAGTTGAGTATTGGATCCGCAAAGGTAAACTGAAAGAGTTCCTACAGTCTTATAAGCCAATGGAACAAATAAAGGATAGGGGGAGTCACTTAAAGAAATAGAAAAGGAGACTCCAAGGATAATATATGTCCTTCATGGAGTCGGACCAAATGAAGGTCAATCACACAGGTCCTACAAGCGGACACTATTGGATATGCAGACATAATCTGAGGATGAGGACAAGCACATCTGCCACTCAAGGATCCAGAGTCCCATTCCCACCTTGGACTATACGAACAAGGACCTCCAAAGAGTCCGAGCGCCACATAACGACGCCTTAGTCATCTTGGTCTCCATAGCAAGGTGGGAAGTAAAGAGAGCTCTGGTTGACACAGGAAGTTCACTTAACGTTCTGTTCTACAACGCGTTCCACAACATGGACTTCAATGAGGAAAACCTGACAACTTCGGAACACCCGTTGATCGAATTAAGCGGAGAAAAATGTTTCCCCATAAGAAAGATAAGGTTAGCCATGGTGGCGAAGAGTCGTAGCTCAGAAAGTCCTATTTCCAGACTTCATGGTGGTAAACGCACCATCATCCTACAATCTCATCCTGGGAAGACCATGGCTCCACCAGATGGAAGCAGTGGACTCCACCCTTCACCAGTGTGTTAAGTATACTGCTAACCACTCTGAAGGAACAATACGAGGAGACCAATCTAAGGCACGAGGCTGCCACTACGCCGCACTGCTCCCAGATTCGGCTACATCATGTAGAGTAGCTCTGACCCAGTGCAAAGCCAAAAGACAGTAGAGACATCATTTTCTAGCTGTACATGAGCAATCAGTTCTTCCGCCCAGCGAGTCGTAAAGGCCATAACAAGCAGGAACACATCCCTCGACATTCCGTCGACGCAAAGTTCCGCTCCTCTGCAAGGTTTACTCTTCAGTGACCTATGTAACACCTCAACAGTTCCCTAAACGATCTGTGAGAGCAACCCAAATTCACTTCAAGGTCATGATCAAATTCTCTCCGTCAATAGTTTGTTTGTTTTAAGTTTTTTGTTTTCCTTTCCATAGTCAATATTGAGTTTTACTTCTTAAAGAGCTCATGTGACTCACAATCATTTAAGAAATAAGGAAGAATTATAAAAACAAACTCTATTGATTATTGGAAAGATGTAATAGCAAACACCTTGAGGCAGATACAAAAAGCTACATATCACGAATGCCTTGAGGTGGATACAAAAAATTGAGCACTACAAGCATCTGAATACAGTGCGAACTGAGGTAAAAGACTCGCTTAGACCATTCTACTATGGACAACATCTGACGAAGACTTGCAAACCCTCCGATGCGAGCAATCTGCAAGTGACAGCAAAGTTAAGAAAAATGGAGATGCTCGACCCCTTCCCAAGATAAAGACAAAGTGGCAGACGAGATTGAAGGACTGAGCAGTCAGATTGCTCTGTCAAATCACTCCGAAAAAAGTTTCGTACTACAGCATTGTAAACCTCACAACGAGCTGCTAATTTTTTCAAGAGACATCTCACCCCCTCCCAACTTCCTCAAATGGGTTAGAAGAAGGCAGATGAGGATGGCCACAAGTAGCGACGCGATTACGGTCTCACAATACTATCAAGATAAACCACTTTTCCATATGCGATGGTAGGTGTGACTGAGAGATACCACACTCGGAGAAATCGCACATCGACTAACACTTCGATCAACCATTGGTTAGCAGCGGGATTCGAGCACACGAAGATAAATGGGGTACGGTGTAAAACCAAGGCACCTCCCTTGGGCGAAATCCGTACCACTTCTCTGCGATATTAGAAGAAATTACGAGATCTCAGCAGATCAACTACATGCTCACCCATAGCAGGTGATCACGCATAACAACAACTATCTCTGTGCTTGACCTTTGCAAATGTCAGAACATTCGGAGACTCCAGAGACAAAAATCCACCTTCAGCCTTTGGAAAATCCAAAGCACTCTCATCAAGCAAAAACATTACATAAGATAAGATCTACGAAAGATAGTGCCTACAACGATTGGAAAACACCATTATATAGACATAATGGTTCGCCAAGCGGGCACTCTAGCATTAATTGTCAAGCATTGAATAAGGTATGGAAAACGAGGAGATGACGGTTCCCAAGGAAAATGCGCAGATCATGTCATTCAAATTAATGGCGCTGCACGCAACCCCAACAATTTAAGGGGAGTAACCGATACTCAACCGTCACACAACCTATGTCGTACACGTGTTACCACGCGATTTACGCCGTACACGCAGCGCACTGTGCCCTAGCCCTTCCTCTGCGAACCCATGGGCTCAGCCTATTATTCAAACAACACTCTATCGCATGCTTGGCACGAGCACTGAAAGATCCTAGCCGATCCTGACATACGGATTGTACCTACATATCACTTGTTGATTCGAGGTAACTTCGTCCACACCATGCACCACTAGGTTCACACGCCCCTAGCAGGCGGAACCTCTTTTCAAACCAAGCAAGCTTAGTCATCCAAAGTTTATGATAACATCTTCTAGTTCAACCTGACACCTAGTCTGCTTAGTGCGGGCATCGACGGTTTAGGAAGTGGGAGTCTAATCAGCGCTATCACACCTGGTAACGACGACTTGCCAGGGATCATTGCCCTCTTCGCGGCCAATGATTGCCGAATCTAATCAGGTAAGCCTAACTGGTGACGACTAGCAAAAAAAGCTTCTGATCAAAACCTGGACTTGTAAGCCCACTGCGAGGGTGTAGATAGTCTGGAAGGTGGAAGCCTAGTTAGTCCCGAACTGATTCCGATGGCTCGCCACGGGAACACTGCTTTTTAGCGTGGCTGTCAAATCACAAAACCTGGACTTGTAGCCCCACTGCGAGGGTGTAGATAGTCTGAAAGGTGGGAGCCTAGTCAGTCCCGAACTGATTTCGATGGCTCGCCACAGGATTAATGTTTTTCAGCGTAGCCGCCAAATCACAAAACTTGGACTTGTAGCCCCCACTGCGAGGGTGTAGATAGTCTGGAAAGTGGGAGCCTAGTCAGTCCCGAACTGATTCTGATGGCTCGCCACGGGACCACTGCTTTTCAGGGTGGTCGCCAAATTACCAAAACCTGAACTTGTAGTCTGCACTACGAGGGTGTAGATAGTCTAGAAGGTGGAAACCCATTCAGCCACAACTTGATTTTGACGATTTGCCACGGAACCACTACTTTTTAGCGTGGCCGCCGAACCCTCCAAAATTTGTAGCCGGATGCGCAAAGGTGTAGATAATTTGGAAGGTGGTTGGAAGGTGGGAGCCTAGTCAATCCCGAACTGATTTCAATGGTTTGCCACAAGATCACTGCTTTTCAGCATGGTCGCCAAACTCCTCTTGATTTTGTAGCCCCCACCGCGCAGGGGTGTAAATGGTTCGAAAGGTGGGAGCCTAGTTAGTCTTGATCTAATTCCGACGGTTTGTCATGAGACTACTACTTTTCAGTCTGGTCGCCAAACTCTTACTCCCTGAATTTGTAACCCACTTTACTTGGACATAAACGATTCAGAAAGTGAGAGCCTAGTCAGTCCTGAACTGATTCTGATGGCTTGCCACAGGACCACTGTTTTTCAACCTGGTCGCCAAACATAAATCTAGCTGAATCAACGTTTTCACGCTCAAACAAACTGATATCCTAATATTAGTGAAGGTCATTTGCGGCGATACAAAGGTCGTACGGCGAGTGCCCAGATAAAAGCAATTTAGGATGTCAGCCCGAGCATACGGCGCTTGACTCAGCATGAACGTTCTGACACATACACTCGGCCATCGCAACTCGCCCATAGCAGCAACTGCAACCGACCAGTCAGACAAATAGGGTACGCCTCAAGCAATTTACCTCAGGGACAAGACATAGCTCGAGCAATTCAACCCCAACTGAATTGTCCACAACATGCCCATTATCGGACATGACTATGCAGCAACGATCCTGAGTCGTTCACAATACAAAGCGGTCAAGCTCTTTATCGTAGACAGACCGGTCAACGTCCTATTGATTCGACCAGCCCATGCCAAAGCAAGACGATAAGGCAAAATGAAAAACATACAATAGAGACAACAAGCACATAACTGATAAAACTATTTTCATTAACGACCAAGTTTACTCCCTATCAGAAGAAGGTACATAAACAGAAGAGCTAAGCCTAGTGGAAGTTGGATTAGGGATAGCGTCCGCATGCGCCACGGTCTGGGCATCAGAGCCGACATTGTCTTCCTCGTCTGACGATGCAGAGGTAACAGACAAATCTATATATGACATCTTCTTATATAGGCCAAGATGCCACTCCGGATGCTCCTCCTTCCTCAGTGCCAACAGCTCTAGCTTGCCACATACAACCTAGTGGAACTCACACTTGCCTTGCTCCTGAAAAAGTTCTTCCTCTCGTACCTTCATGTCAACAAGTTCACGCTCTAACTTGCTAGTCAACGTGTCAACCTGTGACTGCTCTGTGGCCAGACTGCTCTTCACTACACTAAGCTCATGCCACCTCAATTCGAGCTGGTCCTCAGCATTTCTCGCATCGCAGGCATAGAACTCCACATCGGATTCTAACTGTTGCTTCTCAGCAGCCCAGTCAACTTCCTTCGAAGCGCTCTCTTCAGCAAAAGACTGCAGCTCAGAACACGCCTTAGCCGCAACATCCTGTGCAACCGCGATTTCTCGGCGGATCCGGCTCAATTCCTGCCTAAGTCCATCCCTTTCGGACATCGCCTCTGCCAGATTACGCTCGAGGTAGGCGATCCCTCTAAGCCTCAGCGGCCATCTCCTCGGCCTGCTTCTTAAGCCGTTCAATTTCACGGAACGCATCAGAATACAACAACTGCATGTGCAAGAAGACACGCTCCAAGGTATATATTCTCTCACGAGCTGCCTCGACTTTTGTTCCAGCAACGGCTGCGTAGACATACCCAGCATAAGGTACTTCAAACCCTTATCCATACGTCCTTCCAATGTATCATCTTCGGGTTTCGGAGTATGAACCATCAACTAGCTGTGACGCCTGCTTATATGCTTCCTCGAAACATACTTTACGTCCACCTCTTGGTGCCAGACTTGTGAGCTCATCTTTATCAAGTCAGGTGCGAACAGGTTTATCCGTGCACCCGGATCAAGGATTACGCCAGCGTTGCCCTTCACGGTTGCCACCGTCCTTAGACTTTCCTCCGTGGCTTTTCCTTTGTCAAGAACAACCAACCCTTTACTGCGAGAAGACTCAATGGGATCTAGAGGGAGATGAGGGAGTGGATTATCCAAAGGACCCTCCAACACTACTAACTGTAGCCTAGAATGGGATGGTGAATAATGCAGACTACAAGAGACACGATCGATACCGCAACCACCTTTAGTCAAATCAACAGTGGGGAGATCAAATTCTACCACTTCAGGCGAATCTTCCCGAAAGCCTTCTACCAGAACGGCCCCACGCGAATAAACACTAACAGAAGCCGCCATTGCAACCTGCACCAGACGATCATTCAGAGCCACGACCTGCACGTCACTAAGGTTCGACTTGTCTACGACTCCTGCCAATCGTAAGTAATCTTTCTCCAAACCAGGAACATCAGTCTCCGCCTCAATAGGCCCAGCAGACTTGCGTTCTTTTCTCACCAGAGCAGGTCGTGCCGAAGATAGCCCAACTCTAACGCGAGACCTCTTCCTCACAAAGGAAGCAAGCGTCTCAGACAGCTCCTCCACAGTCTTCCTCTTCCTGGAAGGGCCCCCCATCTTCCAACTTAATGTGCGACTCTCAACACAGAGTGGGGGCAACATGCTAGTTGTCCCACAACCCACTACGGATGAAGTTTAAAACTCTTATGACATCGACCGCCTTTCTTTTTGGCAAGACACGGAACGTCTCCATGGTGTTTGGCTCCTCTATGGTAAGAGGAGTAGTAGGAAACCTTCCTGCAAGGGAATAGAAGTAATGAGCAGTCAGCCTGTTATCAAGCATATCAAAGTCGCAAGAAAAAACGAAGCGGCCTGAACTATCGCTCGAGCGGACGACCCCTGCACAGGAAATACTTCGAATCTGCTGAAGCCAAGAAGCAGTACTTTTACCAGAACTTGAAATCATCAGGCAGTTTATCGAAGCAATTTGGCGACTTTATCTTACAGACAACATTACTCTTCAGCCAATGAGAGGTCAACAATTGGATCACCCGCGGAGTCACGCTAACACCGGTCTCCTTAGCATTTAGCAGAATCATGAAAATGATCTTATATCCATTGGGCCTCAACTGAGCCGGAGGAATCCCTAAGAGATTCAAGAACTCCCAAATCACGTCCAGAACTGGAAAGTGCACTCTAGTTTGAAACATCCCACGATGTAAACAAATGAAACCGGCATGAGGTGACACTAGCGTTTGGTCGCCCATTAGGAGTTACAATGGCGGGTCCTCAAGGACTCCAAACTTCGTACGAATTTCGGCAAGACCAGGCTCGGACAACAACATGTCTTCAAAAAACTCCAGGGCCTCAGCCAAAACAACATCATCAAGAAGATTTTCTCGAATCACGAAGAATAGGGGTGGGCATCCCATCCCGCGATCCCGTTCCCGTCCCGTCCCGTCCCGATTTTTCCGGGTCTTAATGGGATTGAATAATTTCATCCCGATCCCGTCCCGTCCCGATCTAGAATGGGATGGGATGGGATGGAGATTTTCAATCCCGCCAATCCCGTCCCGTCCCGAACTAATTTATTAATATTAATTATTAATATTTTTATTTAATTTTTTATTTTAGAATTGTGGATGCCCTTACAAATATACTAATGTATATAACATATTTAATTTTTTAGCATCTCCATAAATATGTTACACATCTCCATGAATATCTGGCAGTTCTCATTCTCACTCACTCTCTCACGTCTCCTCTCTCTGAAAACATATCTCTATGTCGATTTTAGGGTTATATCTCTAACTCTAACAAACAAAAGCAGAGAAGACCAAAGAGTGAAGAGGTTCTTCACTTCTTCTCATCGCACTGTCGCACAGAGAGAAGTTCTTCACTTCTTCTCATCGCACTGTCGCACAGAGAGAAGACCAAAGAGTGAAGAGGTTCTTCACTTCTTCTCATCGCACTGTCGCACAGAGAGAAGACCAAAGAGTGAAGAGATTCATCTCCTTTCATCTGAGCTCAGTCTCTCATAAGTCGTCATCTGATTCATCTCTTCCCCTTCACCGATTTCAGGTAAAAATATAAATCTCTTTGAAATCCGCAAAGATCGAAGCTTTGTAATATTGATTTGAGCCGATTTACCCAATTTTCTTCATCTTTAAGGAGGATCTTGATGAATCTTTTGGTTCGATTTTAGGGTTATAGCAAATGAACAACAAACAAAAGCAGAGAAGAGGTTGTTCTCACTCGCACACACTTCATCCGACTTCATCTCTTTGCATCTGATCTCACTCTCTCATCATCTCTTCCCCTTCACCGATTTCAGGTAAAAAAGAAAACCCTATATGCTTTGAATTTCTGCTTTTTTAAGTTTTTACAGTATTGATGTTTCTATTATTCTATATGCTTTTTTATTTGCTTGATTCTGTTGCTAGATGCGAGAAAAACACCTTTCTCGTTTCGGTTGATGATTGAAAATCTTGGGTGTTTGTGGTTTTCTTAGGGTTGTAGTCTTAGGGTTGATCAGATGAAAAGAGTGAGATGAAAATTGTTTGACAGGGTCCTAATTTTGTTAGGTTTTTAGCTTTTTATGAGATCTTCTTTAGGTCTTTGTTTAAGTATCTGGTTATGAAAAGAGTGAGATGAAAATTGTTTGACAGGGTCTTTAGGGAGGATTATTTGTCTATACTTGATATATTTGTTTTAGTATCTGGTTATGCGACTTACTGTTATTGGTTTTGGGTTGGACTAATTTAGTGTGATCATTGGTTTTCCCTTGGTAGTAGGGAGTTCAAGTGAGAAGCATGTTGTCATCAACATACACTTAAGTTTCTTCATACATTTGTTTAGTATCTCTGCTTGGGCTGTTTGTTGGTTTTTCCATTCAATTGATTGATTGGAGGTTTTAGTTTTGACTGCAGTACTTTTCAGTGGGGCAATGGAACTAGATTTAGGGGTTGTCTTGTGATACGAGTCTTGAGTTCTTTGTTTGTGAGACGATCTGACATCTTCTTTTGATATTCTGCAGAATTGGAACAGTTCAAGCTCCTATCTTTTCTGAGTGGGGAAGCTTTACTGCTTTTAATAATCAGTGAGAATGCTGCGCCTTTTACCTCTAGATGGTTTATGGCTTCAGTCAGCCCAAGGGAGAAGAGGCTGTCTCTGTGATTTTCATGCATTTTCAGATTACCATCTCATACATTGACGAGGATCTATCTTTTGAGGAGAGGCAAGCATCACTTGCAGACTATGGTTTCATTTGCAAGTGCCCAAAGTGCTGTGCGTAGACAAACTTAAACTGGTTCAAATACTAATTCTGCAATTCAGTTTGGTTTCTGTAACAATTCTACTTTCTAAAAGTTTGCAGTCTGTTTGTATTCTGTTTAGGTACTCTGTTTGTATCTTATTTAGGTCTTATGTTTGTATTCTATTTGTTACTGGAATGTATTCTAGAAATTCTAATTTCAACTTCTCTTATGTTTGTATTTCTTCAAGTGTTCATATTTAAATAAAGAATGCATTTATGTTTTATGATACTGCAGTAGTGCAGAACCAAAACATGTTCATACTTCAGTCAGCTTCAAATTTTTTCGATGTTGCTTCAAATTTTTTGGATGCCGCTGATCCCGTCCCGTCCCGATCCCGTATGAACGGGATGGGATAGGGATGGGTATATCTCGTCCCATCCCGTCCCGTGCCCACCCCTAACGAAGAAGATGAACAATCTTTTCAAAACAATATCTTCAAAAATAAATAAAGAAGAAGAATCAGATTCTGCAGTGCGGATGACCTAAATAAAGGTTGGGTTCCCGCCTCTTTTCTGCCGAACCAACCCAAATTCAATTAATGTAGTGCGTGGCTCAAGCAATGATTTAGACTCAATCATCATGAGTGGCGCATCCCTTCAAGAGATGACTTAGCGAACCGATGTGATGGCCCACTAACTCGGGGGAGGGAGTAGCTGATGATACATAAAAACGGTCACACCCCTGAGCCATACATGTGTCATGTTGATCTCAAGGAACTACATGCCTTAGCATTAGCCCAATGTTGATCTGGCCCAAGCGATTCTAAGCCCACTCATTTCAGTCCGCCAGGTGGACCCAGACTTTCACAGCACGCCAGGCCCACACGTCTCACAACTATCCTCAATACCCGTAATCCCTCCTTAGGCAAGTATCACGAGGATCAGCTTCGGACGGGCAACTACAACTGCTCTTCGCTTCCAACTAGGAAGCAAACACCAGAAACACCAGAGTATTTTCCACACAGAGAAACTCCCTTCTACGGATTGCTTTTGGATTGGAAACTATTTCTCGCGTATCCAAGAGCATAGAGCTAACAAGGAACTTCCCTCCCACAACACAACTCCTAATTAGATAGAGATCTCCACAAAGATCTTCTCCCTAAACTACGCCTACGATGACCTGGTTAAACCATTACTCCTCGCACTATAAATAAGACATGAGGTTGGTAAATTAAGGTACACTGCAAATTCCCTGTTACAGCATTACACCTTCCTCAGATCCTTATTTGACTTTTAGCCCCGGAGTGCCATCAACCACCACAACTGTGGTTCGTGGCTCACGTGTGCTACTTGTGCAGGTTAACAGGTTAGCAAGAACCAGGTCAGAACAGGGAGCGAAAAACGACTGCATCAATGCCTCCATGACTCCATCACGCCTTTGAATTCCATGCCTCCATGACTCCATCACGCCTCCAAATTCCATGCCTCCACCGCCTCTTATTCCCTAAATCAAGCGGAGCGGGGATGATTTAAAAATAAATCAGTTATTTAGGGGGACTTAGGGATTTGCGATCTCGACAGGACGAGACGAATCTACCCCAAATTCGCCCCAATCCGCCCCTTGCCATCCCTATGACCAACTTGAACTCGTGTTAAGTTTGCCCACCCTGCCTAGTTTAGCACAGGTTGAACCTGAATGTGTCTAGTTTCACTAATGAAAAATTGAATCGAACCAATTATTTTTACCTGCCAAATGTGTGATGGCTTAGTGGTTGAGCAGTAGCGGATGGTATCATTAGGTCGCGGAGTCGAACCCAGCCGGCGATATCTAGGGTGGAAGGGGGCTAAGGGAATAAAAAAATAAAATAATAATAACATTAAAAAAATGTTTTTACCTTGAAAAATCATAATTAGTTAAACTTGGCTCCTTACCCTTTTTCTAACTTTTTTTTTTATATATTTTAAGGGCAAGGAATGTGATTTCGTGAAATCTCGCAAAATTTTAATGAAAATTTTGAGATTATGAAAAGAAAAAGGACGAAATTAAAAGTTACATTTTTTCGAGAATTTTTTTTTGAAAAAATTTGAGATTTTTCGTTAATTTTAGATTTTTTTTTCTTCTTAAAATTTGGATTTTTTTTGTAAATTTCGTTTTTCCGTACAAATACAAAACCCGGCTACCAAAAATTACATTTTTTCGAGGGTTTTCTTGAAAAATTTTCATAGTTTTTTTAGTAAATTTCGGGGTTTTTTCATATTATCAATTCTTCTAAATTATTTATTGATTTTTAAAACCACCCCTCTAATTTTATAATTATCATTTTTTTCTACTTATATATAAAAATTTTAAAACTACCCCATGATTTTCTAATTGTATATTGATTTCATGTTTGTTTCATTTCTTGGTATTTATGCTTCATTTAATATATTCAATTGATTTATTGACTTGTATTTTTTTTTTCACATTTTTATATATCCTCGAAATTCATTATATATATTTTTTTATGTATCCTCAAAATTTTTACTTTTTTTTTTACACCAAAATATATCTTAAAATCAAGATGCCAAACTTGTTTATGGGTTAGTAGATGGGCCATGCATGCCACGCCGGGAAAATTCTAGGGGTCGAGGGAGGGGTCGAGGGAAAGGGAGCGAGGGATGGGTGTAACACCCATCCTCCTCGCGATGAGCGCCCGCGCGCATCTCCACCGCGATGCGCTCATCCCGAGGAGGATGGGTGGTTACACCCATCCCTCGCTCCTTTCCCTCGCTCCCTAGAAGGACTATATCAGGATGTTTTCAAGTGAAGAGTCGGGTTACAGCTGCAGCTAAAAGAAATCCGTAAGTTGCGTAACGAAAGCACCTCCAATAGTGCAGGAAATACAATCTCTCTCGTTCACCTTAGGGACGAGAAGTCTCTCTTATTATTATTGTTTGATTGATAAACAACGACAACAACAGCAACACAACAAAGCCTCTTCTCTAACTATCTCTCGCCCTTTTAGGGGTCACTGAGATTTGCAGAGTTTCTTCGACACGTCTCCTTCGTCCATTCGATCCACCAAAGAAAAATCTGCTCTCTCTTCAACAACTGTTTCCCGCGATTCGATTCCAGTGGGATCTCCTCTGCGCTACTGAAATGCACTAGATCTCTAATAATTTTTACCTCCGTTTACTGACTTGGGTATCAGATCTCAGCTCCCTTTCCCTTGTTTATTTATTTTTTTTCTAATCAGTTTACTGGGTTTTACTTCAATTGTACTTGAATTGTGATGAGTGTCATCGATTTATTTGCTTCAACGTTCAATTACACTGGTCTTGTGTTCAACTGCGACAGATCTGCTTTTCCATAGTAGGATATAAAACGAACCCAGTCCTTGAAAACGTATTTGATGCGTGAAATTTACTACTGGAATATCTTTCACTTTTATTTGATCTTCTTTTAATGCTAGTGTACTCAACTGTTCACATTAGTTGTTAAAAAATGGGGATCATGTTTTGGTTTTGACATATGGATCAGATCTATAAAATTTCTATTTAATGATCACTCTATAAAATTTCTATTTAACAGCTGAACCCTTTGGGGAAATTGTTTGACCAAGATAGTGAGGATTTGAGTGTGTACTCATGCGTAACGCCTACGAAAAGCATGTGATTTTAGTTTCTCTTCTTGCCAATTGTTATTAGGGAGGATGCATTTGATGTCCTTTTGAAAAAAAAGATTAATTGTCCCAAAGGGGTAATTTGCAATTTTTGGTTACATCATTTTATTTTTCAAGGATTTCCTTAAATTCGGTAATTGAAGTGTAATTCATGAACTTATTACTTAGGTTCCGTTATGTGTTTCTTTACTTTCGGTATCCATACAATTGATTGTATAACGATATTTATATTTGTTTCGCAGGTCAAAATGGCTAATAAAATGAATCCAGGGGACAGTAGAACTCGGAGCTCTGTCTCTATATTTATTGTAGTTGGCTTGTGTTGTTTCTTCTATATTTTGGGTGCATGGCAGAAGAGCGGTTTTGGGAAGGGTGATAGCATAGCTGTGGAGATCACCAAGCAAACAGATTGTAGTATTGTTCCAAATCTTAATTTCGAAACCCACCACAGCGGTGAAGCTGGGGCAACCATTGATGGTTCTGAGACTAGTGCCAAAGTCTTTAAGCCATGTGACATGGATTACACTGATTATACACCTTGCCATGATCAAAAGCGGGCTATGACTTTCCCTAGAGAAAATATGAACTATAGAGAAAGGCATTGTCCTCCTGAGGAAGAAAAACTACATTGCCTTATACCAGCACCCAAAGGGTATGTGACCCCATTCCCATGGCCTAAGAGCCGTGATTATGTCCCCTATGCAAACGCTCCGTATAAAAGCTTGACAGTTGAGAAGGCTGTTCAAAACTGGATTCAGTATGAGGGCAATGTGTTTAGATTCCCTGGTGGAGGAACACAATTTCCTCAAGGGGCAGACAAATATATTGATCAACTTGCTTCTGTTATTCCAATTGAGAATGGGACAGTCAGAACTGCTCTGGACACTGGATGCGGTGTACGTTTTAAGTCTTCACCTTTTGAGGGATCATTTTAGTTATTTGATTTTCCCTCCCTACCTGCTCAATATCCGTGCTTCCATGTTTTCAGCTTAAGTTGGTGCCTGTAATTTGAATTTCTAGTTGAGTAATTTAATTTTGGAAATTTTGGTCAGGTTGCGAGCTGGGGCGCTTACCTTCTGAAAAGAAATGTGATAGCAATGTCAGTTGCTCCAAGGGATTCACATGAAGCACAAGTGCAATTTGCTCTGGAAAGAGGCGTTCCTGCCTATATTGGTGTGCTTGGAACCATAAAGCTCCCTTTCCCGCCAAGATCATTTGACATGGCCCACTGTTCCAGATGCTTAATCCAATGGGGATCTAATGGTGAGTAATCCTGTTATTAGATCATTTGCCATGGTCAATGTTTACTTGTTACTACATTCTTATGTGGAATCCCACACTCACATAACACACAAACTTGAACCAATAAAAAGAGTCGAAGTGTTACATGATTCGTATGGAGTACTGGACTTTTGTTTATATTTCTTGAGTGGTAGCTTCTGCTTCTGGCCATCAGTATTGACTATTTTTCCTGATCTATTCGAAGATGGTATGTACATGATGGAAGTGGATCGAGTCCTCAGACCTGGTGGCTATTGGGTACTATCTGGTCCTCCAATAAATTGGAAGAATAACTACCAAGCATGGCAGCGCCCAAAGGATGAGCTTCAGGAGGAACAACGAAGGATCGAGGAGATTGCTAAACAACTTTGCTGGGAAAAGACACATGAGAAGGGTGAAATTGCAATCTGGAGAAAGAGAGTTAACACTGAGTCATGTCCTGGAAGAAAGGATTCTAGTGCTAGCATGTGTGACGTCGCAACTGCAGATGATGTCTGGTATGTTTCTATGCTAGGAATCTTAACTTTAGAAGTAATTTGGTATTGTGAAGTAGGCGGTGGTACTTGAATTCAAACATTACTGTTTACCAGTAATTCAAGAGAGAAGCTAAAGGAGGAGTCCAATACCTTGTGTCATTATGATCTGCCAGCCTTACTTGCAGTTTGCTATTTTTTTCTGCAGTTAAATAGATATATTTGATCATTGTTTTCCCTTATTTACACCCATAGCATTGATATTCTTGCATCTTTTAGGTACAAGAAGATGGAGCCCTGTATAACTCCTTATCCTGAGGTCAGTAGTCCCGATGAAGTTGCTGGAGGAGAACTGAAGGTGTTTCCTGAGAGGCTTAATGCTGTACCTCCCAGGATATCAAGTGGATCTGTCCCTGGTGTCTCCGTTGAAACATATCTTGAGGACATCAAATTGTGGAAGAAGCATGTTAAAGCTTATAAGAAGATCAACAAGATTATTGACTCAGGGAGGTATCGAAACATTATGGACATGAATGCTGGATTGGGGAGTTTTGCAGCTGCAATTGAATCACCCAAACTATGGGTTATGAATGTTGTGCCTACCATTGCTCCAAAGAAAACTCTGGGCGTAATATATGAACGGGGGCTGATTGGAATGTATCACGATTGGTAAGATCTCAACTTTGACTTGATCTCTTCATTTTAGGCACATAGCTTAGCTCGAAAATGTCTGGTCCACAGTTTCGTATTATTTGTGATTAATATGAGAACTCTTTAATGGTGCTCAAGCAAAGACCACTGAATGGATGAATTATTATAGTTTATTTTGAATTCCATCTCACATATACCTTTTGTTTTTTGTAAGATAAGGGGAAATTATGTGTTCACCTTCTTGAAGAGTGATCAAATTTTTTTTAGTGTGATATATTTTAGGATATAAACTGTGATATTCAGGATATTTCCTATACTATTGCAATATGTGCAGCTGCATTTTGAATATTTTCACCTAATCTTTATCGTAAGAATCAATGTCTTGCAGTATTCTGAACACTGCCCTCTTGTTCTTTCTGATAAACATGAATATCCCTTTGCTTTCAGTTACCAAAGTTTCTGGACCTTTTGTATCTCCTGTATTCTTTTCACACTTGTATAATAGTTTTTTACCTGAATTATATCATCTACATTATATTCACACTTGAATAATTCTTTTGCCCATTATGTATTTCATTTATTTGTCTCAGGTGTGAAGCCTTCTCAACGTACCCAAGGACATATGACCTTATCCATGCCAACAGTGTTTTCAGCCTATACAAGAACAAGTACGTTTGGCAAAAAAGATTTTATTACCCTGGCCTATACACTGCAAGTTCATTTTCAAGTATTTCTAGGTTGCCAAAAAGAATGACTATTGACTTTGTTGTATAGTGGAGACAGTGCCCAACAGGCTTGGTCTGGTTTTCCCATGCCTTTTGTTGTGAGCAAAAATCTCTCGTGTGATTATGTTAAAAAACTGAAGCTGTAGGCTAGTTCTGGACCTTGGTCATTGCTCTTCTTATCACTTAGAAATTAGACGCTGTGACCCCACAAACAGGTGACCCCACAAACAGGATTCATGATCCTGAATTTTAGTTTTCTGTATCATCTGTAATTAGTAGGTAATGGTCATTAACCCCCTTGAACCCGGAATGTTGGAGTTCTGGGGTTTTAGATAAGAGCCAACTTGATGTTATATTCCTTTTTTGTCATAATTCTATCACTCTTCTACTTTTATGCTAATGCGAGTAACTAAATCAGGTGCAACGAGGAAGATATTCTTCTGGAGATGGACCGGATATTGCGTCCAGAAGGAGCAGTCATATTCCGTGATGAAGTTGATGTTCTAATGAAAGTGAAAAAGATTGTGAGTGGTATGAGATGGAACACAAAAATGGTTGATCACGAAGATGGACCCCTTGTCCCTGAGAAGATTTTGGTTGCAGTCAAACAATATTGGGTAGTTGGCGAGAACAATTCAACATCATCGAAGTGAACATGGAACAAGAGATGAAATTTCCAATGGAACATTCAGCAGGCAAAGACCCCGCTGATGAGCCAGTGATTGTGAACCACGCACAGAATTTATTTGATTTACTGAGCATTTTTTTCCTGGTGGGTGAAGGGGTGATACAGTGAAGGTGCGAGTACAGTTTTTTTATGGTCAACAATTATTTATTTAGCTGATTGTTGATATAATAGGATCCTTTGGCAAATGCACTTTCCAATATAATATTATTATGCATTTCCTTCATCTCCATCCTTTTCTTTGTATTGTCCACAAAGTGGCGTGTCTTGCACTCAAAATTATGTTCTTCAAAATTGTATTGGCACCTTGGAGTTCTTTTGCAATCATGTGGTGCAAGATATGGATGTTTTTATTTATCACAGTTTAGCCATGGGATGTTTGTTTGTTATAAACTCCAATTACATGGAATTGTAGTCCATTTCAAAGGTAGTTTTTGTTTTCACGAATGTGATCATGGTAGTTCCTTGTAAAATATGGGAATGCTTATTGCGAGTAAGAAGTATTTCAATTTAAAAAAAAAAAAAACAATAGGGATTTTCGACAGCCTCAATTTTCATTCTTTAAGGCCTAATTGGATTTCACAGTCAATAAAAAAAAGTAATTAAATCATAATCAAGCATGAATTTGTGTTAATTCTGGAAAATTGGAAAATTGCCAACAAACGCTGGTTGGGGATGGAAACTTAAAATCAAAGTTTTTATACTATAGAAAAATAATGGATAAGCAATTTTTGAGGGTGGTTTTGTTGTTTAATTTCAACTCTAACTAACAACCTCGTTTAAGGTGTGTTTGATTGCATGAATCCTATACCATGGAAATTCATGAGGGGATATATTTTAGGTTGAAATGATGTATCACTCTACATCCACCAATTTTTGTAATCAATGATAGGAACGGAAATCCCATGAACATAAGAATCACATTCCCATGTTCACGGGACTTCCATGTGATTCTCATGTTTATGCGATTTTCATTCTCACTAATATCTTAAATTAGCCTAAAATATATGGGTCTCATCGTAAATTTTCATGACATAGAATTCTATGCAACCAAACACACCCTCAGTGTCTGTGGACTGGACTCAGATCCGACAGCACGTGAGCCAAACCTATTACTGCAATAGCACGTGATAAAATTAAATTCCCACGGCTATGAACAGCAAAACTAGCAATTTACGGTCTCCCTCTCCATCCGAGGTTTAGGGTTTAGCCTTTCTTCTTCTTCGTTGATCCTCTGTTTCTCTATCAATTTTATTTCTCAGAATCCCATTAAGTAAAGCTTCAAAATTTCCTTCAGCATTTGATGATTTTTTTTCAAGGTTTTAATGGCTAGAGCTCCATCTACAATGCTTCTGACCCATCTATCCCGAAAAAACACTTACAGGCACAAGTTTTTTCTATCCACTCGAGCCTTCCATCCTCAAGTACTAAACCTTTGTTCAAATCTCACAACAAAAACTTGTCCTTTTTCTTATTCAAAACTCCAACTTCCCCAATTTCTTACTCGTTTGATGAACCCAAATCCCTTTCTACTACGGGTTGAGAGACATGGGGATTTCAATCTGGTTCAAAAGAGATTGCTTTCAACATCATCTATTGGTGGAAATGATGAGGTTAACGAAGTTGGCCAAGTAAAGAGTTCAATCAGTGACCCTGCAATTGAAGGCGAGTCTGGAAACTCTATTGATTCAAAGCATGTACGATATCGAGAACCTACTCAAATTTATCAAGAGCTTCGGAATTCGGCAAAAGGAGCAAAATTGTCGAGACCAGACTGGGATGTTCTCGTCGAAATCTTCAACTGTTTTGCTAGATCAGGTTGGGCTTCTAATCAGTCTCTTGCGATTTACATTGGTGCATCATTTTTCCCCACTGCGGTTCTCCGATTTAAATCCTTTTTCATCATAAAATGCCCTGAAGATGTTGTAAGTTACCTAGTTTCAATAGGTCCTTCAGAGGAAGCCGAACGATTTATTTTTCCTATATTTGTTGAATACTGTTTAGAGGAATTCCAAGAGGAAATCAAGCGGTTCCAGGGAGTTATTGAGTCTGCGGACTTAACTAAACCGCATACTTGGTTTCCTTTTGCAAGGGCAATGAAGAGGAAGATTGTGTACCATTGTGGACCGACGAATAGTGGTAAGACTTACAATGCGTTGCAGCGGTTTATGGAAGCTAATACTGGTGTATATTGTAGTCCTCTTAGGTTGTTAGCAATGGAAGTGTTTGACAAAGTTAATGCTGTTGGGGTTTATTGTAGTTTACATACCGGGCAAGAGAAGAAAAATGTTCCATTTGCTAATCACATAGCTTGCACTGTTGAAATGGTTTCTACTGAGGAATGTTATGAGGTAGCTGTTATTGATGAGATTCAGATGATGGCAGACTCAAGTAGGGGTTATGCATGGACTCGAGCTTTACTTGGATTGAAAGCTGATGAGGTACATCTTTGTGGGGATCCTAGCGTTCTTAATATAGTTCGAAAGATCTGTTCGGAGACAGGGGATGAATTGGTAGAAAACCATTATGATAGGTTCAAGCCCCTTTTAGTGGAAGCGAAGACTCTATTGGGAGATCTTAAAAATGTCCGACCAGGAGATTGTGTGGTGGCGTTCTCAAGAAGAGAGATATTTGAGGTAAAATTAGTTATTGAGAAGTTTACTGAACATCGTTGTTGTGTCATTTACGGCGCATTGCCACCCGAGACTCGTAGACAGCAAGCCAATTTGTTTAATGATCATGATAACGAGTTTGATGTTCTGGTTGCAAGTGATGCAGTGGGGATGGGGTTGAATCTTAATATTAGAAGGGTTGTTTTTTTTAGTTTGTCCAAGTATAATGGTGATAGGATTGTCCCTGTTCCAGCCTCACATGTGAAGCAGATTGCAGGAAGAGCAGGTCGTCGGGGAAGTCGTTATCCGGATGGTCTGACAACCACCTTACACCCAGATGATTTGGATTACCTGATTACATGTCTGAAACAGCCTTTCGATGATGTTAAGAAAGTGGGTCTCTGTCCTTTCTTTGAGCAGGTTGAGTTATTTGCTGGAAAAATTCCGAATGTCACTCTCTGTAAACTACTAGAAAAGTTTGGTGAGAACTGCCGTCTTGATGGGTCTTACTTCTTGTGTCGTCATGATCATATAAAGAAGGTTGCAAAGATGTTAGAGAAGGTCCAGGAAATATCTCTGGAAGACCGTTTTAACTTTTGCTTTGCACCAGTTAATAACAGAGACCCAAAAGCAATGTTTCATCTTTTGAAATTTGCTTCATCATATAGTCAAAAGATTCCAGCTAACATAGCAATGGGTATGCCAAAATGTTCCGCTCGCAATGACTCGGAACTGTTGGATCTTGAGACTAAGCATCAGGTTTTATCAATGTATTTATGGTTATCACACCACTTTAAGAAAGAGACATTCCCTTATGCAGACAAGGCTGCCTCAATGGCAACTGATATTGCAGAGCTATTGGGTCAATCTCTAACCAAAGTTTCTTGGGAGCCCGAATCAAGGAATGCAGGGAAGTCCAAACCTAAACAGAAGCAAAATGGTTAAAAAAGGCGACTGTCAATAATTGAAACCATTCGAAAGTAAGCTTTTATGTTCCATTCACGGATTCTGCATGAATCATACATTACAAAATTTTTAAGATATTGGCTAATATTACTAGTTCAAAAGTTGACTATCAATTGTATGATAAGCTCTTAGGCTGAAGTAGGATCATGAGCATAACTTATTTTATTTTTATGTGGGAAGATCGCATTGCTTGGAGAACCAAAATCCATGTAGTCGACCCCGAAAATCTCGGGAATGGGCTTTGATGATGATGATGATATTCTCGTCCTATGATCTAAATTGTCAATACCTTTGTCTGGCAGGAAAATGGATTTAAACCATGTATACCATAACAAATCAAAGAATTTGCCGCAACTCCAACCATAAAGTTGGTACTTCGGAAATTGTAACTTCTTCATGCAGTTTTATTGGAGGGTTAACTTCTGTTGTTACCCTAATATATTGCTAAAGTTTATAGTAACATATTGATAATGTTAGTTCTTTCATTCTATTATTATGTCTCCATCCTTTTTTTTCCTTCTGTTTTCTTATTCCCTGGTCATATATCTTTTCTCCAGCTCTGAACAATTGTTCTTTTTTGTGCCTTGACACTTGCTAAAGTTTAGGGTATTTGGCTTCATATGTAAGGACTGTATCAGTTGTTTGGGTTCTCCCCTCTTTGGATTGACCTTTGGGTTTCCTTTAAAAGAGAAGGTTTATTAATGCTACCTGAAGCTCCTTGGAAACTACATGAAGTTAAAACACACGAGTAATTCTAGCCAGCCCGGCCTCCCGGCCTGGTTTTCCGTTTGGTAGGCATTTTTACATTTTTTGTCCCTCCTCTTTAAAACACAACCACAAACACTTTTTGGAGGAGGGACAAAAATGTAAAATTTGCCCCCGAAGCGGGCAAACCAGGCCGGGCTGGCTAGAATTTTGGAAACACACATAGTTCTCACATTCTGCAAGTACGATTTGTTGCTTGATATGACATGTGTTTCATATGCTTTTAAGAGGAACCACTTTGAATGTGGGGGGAATTCTACTTCTCTTAGGGTATGTTTGGTTTGCCATTTTCCTTGGCAAATAGAATCCATTCCCCTTGTTATATAGATTTTCGTTGTTTGGTTGTATATTTACTGACAGAAAATTGATTCTTCATAAAATTGTTTTCCACTACTCATGGGAATTCAAGTCCAAGGGGAGGCTTTGGAATCGAATTCATAGAACCGGTTTCAATTTCATGTCCATTTTCTGTGTAACCAAACACACGCATAGGTTTATGTATTTTTCAACACACTACTCATTGTGTCCTTTAAGACGTAGGTTTTACTAATTCTCGGAGATATTAAATTTTTTAGATGACTGAGGAATAAAACTAAGCAAGCCTAAATTATTTACTTGTGCTTGTTAAAAGTTCCGCTAAATGTATATTAAGGAATTTGGATAAGGAAATAAGGTTGAACTCTTAAGAATAGTTTATTTGAATAATTTTTAGATAAAATAGGCTTTAGGTGCAATCCTGGTTGTTTTGTCATATCATAGTCTGTATTTGGATAGATAAATCATGAGTAAGAATCCTCGTCATGATTTATCTATCCAAATACAGAAAACATGTTGCCTAATAGAATTCACAGGTTTCTACGTTTTTTTCCTGTCATATCAATAGCAAAAGTTGATTAACAAATTAAGCTAAAAATATAGAGGATTACCAAATCGGAGGCCTGGATCTCCCCTCAATTAATGTCAAGATTAGATCTCCCCTCAATTAATGTCAAGATTATCTGGGAGAGAGAAAACACGGAGAAAAAAAAAAGATGGAAACAGTACCTGCAACAAGAATAGTGTCCGGTATCTGAAGACTAATGCTTTCTTCTTTCTGAAAAATAGGCAGGTCGGTACATATCAGAATCTTTGTTTACCAAAACGCAACATAAATCATGTTCAATTGAACTATTTAAGAAAATAGAGAAGTTAGTTGCTCATTTACTTTGGTTTACTGAGAACATTGGAATCCTAATGCGGAAGGTCCTTGTCACTCATTAGAATCTTGGAACTATGCAGCTTGGTATCGCAAATCAGACTCGTGTCAGTATGAATCTTGTCAATTCTGTACTTGTTGTATAAAGGGGAGATCTGATCACATGGTTTGCTGATCCAAGGCACATTAGTTTCTCTATCAAACTCGAAGCATTTACCTTTTAACCTCGGGTTCTCATATTTCTGCACATTAAACTTGTAAATACCGGTTCAAATAGATGGAGACAGATGTAATTGAATTTGCTTTCTTGCTTACCCCGTAGAAATCATATTGTCGAGCAAAGTACGAGAACTCGTTAGAGTCATTATGCTTATCATTCTCTTCATCCTCTGGCACTCTGCTGCTGCCTTGGCTCTCTTTCAATGGTGGATCACAAAAAGTGTGTTTGCGCTTCAGAAACCTTGGATCCACACTTTCAGAGTTATCTTCTTTAACTACCATCTTCTCTTGTGGAACTGAATTGGATGAGGCACTTTCTCCAGAACTAACGCAGCAAAAATTGCTGAATGATTTCATAAGATTTTTTAGACACTCATTGCTAGTACGCTGCTGTTGTGATCTTGGAAGGTTTGGAAGTAGGACCATGTGAGTGGCACGGCCATGCCCACTAACAGGAACAACCTGCGTACGGCAGATACCAGGGAAAGATCTCATGAAATCGCTTAGCTTTGGGTAGCCAAGCGAAGTGTGGTCAAGTTCCCGCCCACACGTGGCCCTGAAATCACCTTTGAGAGATGAGAGAGGATACCACTCTCCTTCCTTGAGACGCAATGATACATCGTCTAAGAATCCAGGGAGCCAGTTCTTGAACGTGATGACCCATGAAGGCAAGCTCCCATCCCCTGGTATATTGTCACTAAGTTGAACTTGAGACTCTTCTGAGGCTGTTCCTTGTTTCTGGCTGCTAATTACTCTGTCCAATGGGGACATTGGTGAATCAGGTCTTCTATCTGCTGCGTGGATGGGTTTAGGGACAGCTTCTTTGATTTCAACCTTTGCTCCAAGGACTGAGATATTATGTGATCGAACCGCAAAAGTTGCAGCTTCTACATTTTTAAAGGTAATGAAGCCAAAACCTCTCGAGCGTACTTGATCTCCTACTTGATCACCAATAATGACAGCATCCTCTACTGGTCCAAATTGATCTTCAAAGGACTCTCGCAATGTGTCTGATGTGAAATATTAACATAATTGATGTAAGGTGGTTCTCAGGCTCAAAATGACAAGAGTGATTATGTGATCAGTTGCTCATAAGACGGCCATCTGTGACGTTTTCATTAATTGAATGACATTGACAGAAGGCAATCTTGAGTTTTAGTTAACAGGGCACCTGAACAGATCTCAATCACTCCATACCAAAAAAGAGGGGGACTTCGTGATGTCTATAGATTCTGCATGCAACTTGGATGGGAAATGTCCATCCACGTTGCATGCAAAAGATATGAGCAGTCAGGTTATTTTATTAATTCCACTGTAAGGGAAGTCTCATTGTTTGATTTCAGTAAAACATTTAACCTGAGTCGATGGAAGGCGGGAGACCACCAATGAAAATCTTTCGTCTTTCCTTTGCTGAAAAACGAGTCATCTGTGATCCCTGCTTGAGTTTGGAGTGTAGGATCTTGCCCCGAGAGAGCTCTCCAACACTGTACAACATAACAGTTAGCTCTCTTTATACACCCACCTTTAGAGTCGTATCTACAGGTCTCTATCTTGGGGCTCAGACAAAGTCATGGTTGTATTTAAGGAAAATTTCTTCAGAATTCTTCAATAGCTTTTTCTTCAGAGAAATTGGAGCTTTCAAGTCAAAATATTTCTCTTCAACTGATTTCCTATTGGCTGTGTTTGGATTAGCTTGAAAGACAAGTGATTGAGCATACGAGCTTTGCATCTTATACATTCAGAGAGTTCTAATTTGTGTAATTAATAATTATGTATACTATAAACACTAGAACATGGCAGCTCCCATTTTATGCTAAACTACACGCATCTAAGTCAGAAAGGAAGGCTACCTATTGGGAGAAACGGTGTCTAGTTTGGCTTCGAGAATTGCTTCAGGCACTTCTCCATCAGAAGAATCATCAGACTGGTCTTCTGTTAGCCAAGAAGTAGGACTACCTTGAATCTGGAGGCCTTGAGTCCCTGGGTATCAGAAAGCCAAAAGAGTCGGATATTTTCCATTGAATATTCCTTCTGATTTGTGCAAGTGATTTAGATAATACTGTCAATAATTTATAACATACTGAAATGGAAGTTTGCTTGGCTCAGCAAAAATCGCATGTCTTGGGATTTTGCCAAATCCATAGGTCTCTGTTTGCTGTAAGTTAGTTCAGATAAACATGATAGGTTATCAGTTTAACCTGTGTTTTATAATTAGTAACCATGATTCAGGAAGGAATAAGTTAGAAAAATAAGAAATTACCGTAAGTTGAGAATCTGGGTATTGGCTCCATAGACTAGAAGTAGTTTGGCACATTTAGTGAAATCATTCTTCACCGCAAAGAACAGGGGAGTTTCTTTCAATTCTGAAGGCGAATTGAGGACATTTGGGTCTTGAAGCAATAGAATCTGCAGGATCTCACATTTTTAAAAACAAGAAGAAATTTTTTTTCTTGACTAGGGCGTGTATGTTTTTCAACGGATGATTAACATATACCTGAAGAGCCTGGCAGTTTCCGTTGGCAGCTGCAACATGTAGAGGGGTCAGACCCATCCTGTTTCTAAGGCTAGCAATTGCTCCATGTTTCAGTAGTAGTCGAACAATTCTAGCAATAATCAACCAAGACATTGTGTTAATAAATGTGAACTATGGATCCCGTGAGTTACAACAATTCACTGAAGCTCAAGAACTTGGGCAAAACCTGGGCTTCTTATTGTGGGAGGAGGTCTTTAGGTACCAATGGAGTGCGGAGTTCCCTTCTCCATCAGTCTCATTCACGTCTATATTGGTCTTGAGAAGAAGCCTAGTAACCTCTTCATCTCCTGCCTAAAACAACATTTCAATATTAGTATTTAAGATTGCTCATAAGTGTATGAACTTTAAAATTCCAACTTTTGTTCTGTCTCATCTTGATTCATTTCTAAAATTTTATAATTACTTGTGGCTAATTTAGAATTTGACCTAATTGGGGACTCCCAAATGGTCTGATGAATTGGAAACTTCATTTCAGTGAAGATCAAAATCCTTAGTTCTCTCTTCCTTTTAACTGATTTGTTTAACTTTGTTTCGTTTTACCTGGGCAGCACGAATCAGGGGCGAGACAACCTTCCTGTCTGCAGAACCTTTCTGGAGGACAGTAGCTCCGAACATCTGGAGCAACTCAATCCCGCGAAGTAATAGTTTCCTCTTCTCACTGCTTTTTAAACCGAGCTGCCTTCCCCTGCCCAGCCCCTCCTTCTGACAAAGCGATACGGCTTCTCTTAATAGGCATTCATATATGCTCGTGGGGTCCTTTGAAGACAAAACACCATCTGGCCGCAAAACCATTATAGAAGAAGTCACCTCCTCTTGGGCAATGATAAGCAGCGCAGCCAACCAAACCACTCGCCCTTCCATGGCACTAAGATACGCCACTCCGGCAGTGTCCTTTGTATGCTTAGCCAGCATCTTTACTACGCTTAAATCCTACCAAAAAGTATTCACCATATCTGGTAACTCAAAACCAAGTTGAAACTACAATAAAATGGAGAATGTTCAGTGATACAAAGTTGCAAACCATTTGACTGAGACTAACAAGCAACTCCTCGATTATTTCGTCTGGGCTCCAATCTATCATCCTGAAATCAAAACAGAACCAAAAAAACAAAAAAAAATCACAAAAGGGAAAACCTTGATTGACAAAGAAGTAAACAGATTTTGCAAGTTTAAATTAGGCAAAACAAAGAAACTCGATGAAATAAACTTGATTGAAGAACCTTATGCTCGATAATGCAGTCTCAAGAGCGAGCTGCATGTTACCGTCTTTTGTTCTTAGATCAGTCCGTGCTTGTTTACTGAGCAGCAACTCCGTGCATCTCTTGGCGTGCATTTCTGCAGCACTGTGTAAGACAGTTCTTCCAAATTCCGTAATTTCATTCACATTCAAACGCAGTCCAATCTCTCCTTCAATCAAAGCTTTAGCGCAGTTCACCGAATCAAGTCTGCACGCAATATGCAGAAATTTCAAAGCTATTCTTCGATCTTTTAGTCGATTCAACTGAGGATCACTATACTCTTTATCTGGTACTCGAAACATTGTTTTCCATCTCGAAATAAACTGATCTCTATCATCTCTCTTGATAAGTTCAATTAGAGTCTTTTCTGCTTTGATCGGATCAATCTCTTCGATCGCGAAGTCGTGAAGGTGAAGATCAGAATCATTTGAACAGAAGTACACAGCTTTGTTGAAGACTTTAGTCATATTGTTCATCTCAAACGTTTCCTGCAACTAAAACAACGAATTAAATCAAGAAACAGAGTGAAACAATCGCTGAAGTCGATCGAACAAGAAAACTCTGAAGAAATCAGTAAAGAAGAAAAAACAGAGAAGAAGTTTCATCAACACGTGAATCGAAACCCTAATTCGTGGAGTTAGTAGAGAAACTACGAATTTACACAGAAAAAGAACGATCGTGATACACGCGATGTTTACTTACAATCTCCATGTTCGAACTGAATCTGAGCTTTTCAATTGAGAATCTCTCAAGTTTCAGAGCTTTTTTAATGGCGGATGTCTCAAGTTTCAGAGAAAACAAGTTGAAGGAGACGAAGTTCTTCGCTCGCTCGTTTGATCGCAAGGTTTGAGAGAGCTCTCCAACGAAACAACTGGTCAGTCAGAAGTGGGTGTATTTATAGGCAACAAGTGAACTTTCTCGGTCCGTTTTCAGAATAACACTTTCCCGCCCTTTCCAATATTCGGACAAAATTGCCCTCAGTATTTTTTATAGCTTTGAGGGTCGGATATTGCAGGTCCAAATCTATTCATAAACCATTGGGCCAGAAATGCAGGCCTCGGCCCGCCATCATTTGGACAAAAAAAAAAAAAACACAAACGTTTTTATTTAGGTTCTTGCTAAATAACACCACCATTTCTGCTGAAGGATACCACTAGTGCCATACTTTTCGAATGACACCATCACCTGCTGAAAGACACCACCAATAGAAACAAAAAAATCCGACCACCTCTCCTCCCCCTCCCCTTCACCACCACTTCCATGCTACCGCCACTTCTATTATTATTATTATTATTATTATTATTATTATTATTATTATTATTATTATTATTATTATTATTATTATTATTATTATTTTCCTTCAATCACAACCACCGCCAACTCTCTCCTCTTCCCCTATTCTTCCTCATTTTCTTCTTCTTCTTCATCAATCATCACCACCACCCCACCAACGCCACATTTTCTCCTCCCATCTTTTTCTTTTTCTTCATCAACCACCACCACCGCCCCACCATCGCCACATTTCCTCCTCCTCATTTCTTCTTCTCCATCAATCACCAGCACCACCCTGCCACCTCTCATCCTCTTCCCCTCTTCTTCTTCTCCCTCAGACCTCTTCTTCTTCTCTCTCTTATCCATCAGGTGCCACCACCACTTTCGGCCAGCGGTGGCAGGGTGGGGTGGTGGTGTCCTTCAGCAAATCTAAAAAAAATAAAAACAAATTATGGTCATGGTGTCTTTCAGCAGAAATGGTGGTGTTATTTAACAACAACTTTTTATTTATTTTTATAAATTTTGGTGGTGATCATGCTCCAGAAAATCTTCAGGAAGAGAAGGGGGGTTACTAAGAAGATTATGTATTGTTTAAGAAAGAGTTTGGTTTCTATTTTCATTTTTGTACGGGTTTGATCCCATATTAATATAATTCAATTTACTACCAAAAAGAACTTTAAAAAAAAAAAAAAAAAAAAAAAAAGGTGTTTGCAATCACTTCATTTCAATACCATGTGTGAGTTGTGGTTCGATTTGAGTCTGCAAATTAGTGTCGCGTGAGTTAAGTAGTCACATCAGATGTTGTTAGTAAGCATTGGACACGTTTCTCACTAGCAAGGAGTAATTTTCAAGGTTGTAGGTTTCAATTGGTAAACACCACCCTACATCCAGGAGTGACCATTTAAGTTGGGGACAATATAATTACTTGAGACATGCTCGTAGGCCAACTGTAAGCCTAGAAAAGTCTTACTATGTTTTTGTTTTAGAATCTTTTGTGCATTTTATATCAATTGCATAAAACACATTTGATTTTGGTCAAATCCCATTTTATCAATATTTTGTCAACTTGTTCAATGTTTCGCGATTAAAGAGTAATGTATCAACATAATATTTTTAACAATTAAAAATCAATTCATGAATGCATCCATGAAATTTTTATGCAATTCCAACAAAGTCAAGTTCAAGAAGGTTCTTAGGTAAGAAACTTTTCCTGCTAATTATCTCGCGAAGGCAGTCGCTCTAATTTTTTTGATTAGATATTGGACTAAAAGGACCCAATTTCTAGTTTGACTACCTTTTACCCCGATGCTCCTTTTCTATTTCTCACAACTTTGAAATCTTTATATTTCTCCAAGAAATGTGGGGAATTTCTACAAGATGAGGGAAAATTACCAAGGTCATTTACTTAGTGATCAACAGACTAGTCTGTGTCCTTGGTTTGTTTGTGTTTCTTGTTTTCGTTGTCCGAGTCTGTTGATGTAGTAAGTAGTCTATGTGTGTCTTTGTGGTTTGCATATCTCATCGTGTTAGCTGGTTTTTAACACACGCCCCCCCCCCCCCCCCCCCCCCCCCCGGCAATAGCAAATAAATAAATAATAAATCAAAGTTTATCTTGGCTAACTCAACTAAGTTTTCATAATCACAATAAAAATAAAAATAAAAATAAAAATAAAAATAAAAATAAAAATAAAAATAATTGAAAGAAGAAACATACAATAAAATGACAATTGTATTATTTGAATTGAAAATTTGAAAATATTACATATTTACAAAAAAAAAAAAGCGTGTTCAAGTTTTCGCCCATTTCGACTCATGCTCCTCAATATACTCGTTAAATGTGATATGACTGAATTCCTAGATCATAATCACAAAGTGACTGAGGGCCCACCTTGGACATGACACGTCGGTGCCAATTGTCCCAACCGCTCGAAAGGGTGCCCATGGAATCCATGGTAATGCCAGCCACCACTAAGAAGAGTCATTTTAGCGGAAAAATTATTCTGGATGGTCATTCGAGAATCATGGTGGATGGCTTCGTAGAGCATCCTTTTGAACCAATATATCCTCATATCGACTCTTCAAAGAATGTTTTGCTTATTATGCCAATGGTCGGTCTAGCCGAATCAACTGAGAACCAAGTTCCCCCATTTCCAAACAATGTCAAAAACTTTACGAGCCAACTCGAAGAGCCTCATTGCCCCAATTGTTGTCTTTGCACCCGCCGCCATTGAACCATTGAAATGGATGAGAGCAAAATGTGAGAGGTCTCTAAAAGGACGTTGCTATTCAAATTTTGAGTAAAATGCTAATGGGGTACTTGTTCACATGATAGGTTTGTGGCGGATGGTATCACAAGTTCAGAGTTTGAATCCTGTTGGCAACATTTAGGATGAATATGATTAAGGGATAAAAAAAATATAATAAATTGGAGCTCATTTAAACAAAACAAAAAAAAAAAATTCGTGACTAAATATGGTAAAAGATTTAGTGTAGATAATTATGAATTCGTTGATGATGGCTCATTCAAAATATGTTGAACAAAATGATGGAAAAATGATCAATCTAAATAAGCCTCGTGAACTTTCACTCTATCTTGATTAGGGGTGGGCAATATCGGTTCGGTTCGGTTTTGAGCCCCAAACCGATTTCATTCGGTTTGTCTAAAACCCAAACCGAAACCGAATTTTGTATTTGTAAATCGATGAATTCGGTTTAATCGAATTTCGGATCGGTTCGGTTCGGTTGGGCCGAAATTTCAGGCTCAAGCATTTGAAAGACTTTCATTAAAACATGTCCAATTTTTTTACAGGCCCAATTTTTTTACAGACCCAATTTTTAGCCCAAAATTAAAAACTTTGAGAGAAGGGGTGATTCAGTGCAACAGGGTGTACTGCAGTGCATTTGTTGCACTAATCAGGTATTGACACCTACCTGTTATTTAGTTATTTATATATATATCTAATTAATCGGTCGGTTCGGTTATAAATCGGTTTGTTCAAAATCGTAAACCGATTTTGAACCGTTTATAATCGGTTCGGTTCGGTTTAAATTATTTTCTTTCTACTCATATTTCGGTTCGGTTACCGAACCGAATTTGAAAATCGGTTCGGTCGGTTAACCGAATTAAAATCGGTTTTTACCCACCCCTAATCTTGATGATGGTAATGATGAATATGCAAAAGATGAGACGTTTCAAATTATTTTAAAGATAATACTTCTTGGCTTTAAGATGTTGTGGGCATTGAGTTTTTCGCTTAGATTTCTCTTAAGGTTTTATTTACATATGTTTATGGTATCAACATTTAGTTCTCTTCTTATATGGTTAAGTATCTTTCTAATCATTGAATATGTAAACAATGAATTAACATTTTAAATGTAACAATATTTGCTTTCATAATATATGTCAATATTATTATATATTTTAAATTTTTGTTTCAAAATTTTACGGGATACCGAATTATACTTGAACTTTTGCCTCGTTAGAAATTTAATTTCTTCCGTATAGTTTACTGAATGTTTGTCCGTACTCCGAAGTGATAACTATGAGTATACCACTGTCTTTTAAAGGCAATGACACGCCATATAAGAATCGTTGTCATTTCTCCATAGATGTCATCAGTGAACTTAACTGAAGAATTGCTTCAGACATTTTTCCATCCAAATCATCAAATTGGTCATTTGTTAGCCTAGAGGTAGGAATATCTGGAATCAGGAGACCTTGCGTCCCTGCATTTTAGAAAATTGAAAGTTGGATTTCCAGTGGTTTGGGTAACCAATTTAGAGAGTAAACGGAAAATACTCTTAATGGTATCTCTATTACAACATACATAAATGGAAGTTTACTTGGCTTAGCAAAAACTGCATATCCAGACTTCCAAATCTTTTGGTCTTTGCTTGTTGTAAGTTAACTCATAGAATAATATATATATATATATATATAGTTTTAATCAAAAAAAGAAGTCAACTCATAGAGAAAATGATAGGCTATCAATAAGTTTTACTAATCGAAAATTCTAGGGGTCGAGGGAGGGAACGAGGGAGGGAGCGAGGGATGGGTGGTTACCAATAAGTTTTACCACCCATTCCTCGCCCCTTTCCCTCGCTCCCTCCCTCGACCCCTAGTAAAGCTCTTTACTAATAATAACCATGAACCCAAGATGTGGAGGTAAAATCACCACAGCCTTAACCATCCAACCAGGCTACCATTAGCGATTATTGATATAGTTGATGTGTAAGATTTGAATCATGTAGTGTTATTGATGTAGCGATTATTGATCTCGTCCCAAAGATAAAGCAACGGTGTCCATCCCATTCCATACTCATCCCTAATATTATACCAAATTTTGTACCCAACGCGTAACTATGTAAAAAAATTGTATCCATTGTGAATTACACCTAAATTATGTGTAACTAGAATGTAAATAACCCCTTTCTTGGTATATGTAGCAGTATTTTTTTTTTTTTTGTAAATTGAATGACATTGAGTTATTCACCATGAATAGTGAGTAAATACATGAAAAATGACCTATAAGGCCTACATTTTGTAAATATAGACAAAAAAGACTACAACATTTTGAAATCCTCAAAAGAGCCTACTTTTTCACATTTACCTCCATTAAACTCAAAATCTTAAAACCACACGGAGCAAGTTGCTCCATTGGGAAGTATTCTCCTCCATTTCACTTCCATTAAACTCTTTCAATTAGTTTTATTGGCTTGGATAATACAAATGTGCTTTCAATGAAAATAGGGACATATATACTTCGGGTGTGTTTAATTTTATTTTCTTTTTCATAAAAAAAAAAAAACCGTAACAATAGTTGAGATAGGAGAGTAAATGAGAAAAAGAGATTTCAGCTCATGATATTGAAGATAGTTATGTTACTTGAGTTTCCATAACAGAAAAAGGAGAGATTGATACATTATGAAAAGAGAGCGTTCAATAATCATTAGAATCCAGAACTTTTTCTGTCAAAAGCTATGGCCTCTACAGGTGGTATGTCCTAAATTTGCAGTTTGGCATGCACAACACCTCATCTGCGGCAGTCAAAAATAGGTATCTTGGTGGCTTGGAAATGAAGAGCAGCAAAAGCTCAATTTGCCATTATTTCTGTGATTAAAAAAATAGAAGCTTCTGCTTGAGGCCTAGATGAAGTCAGGTTGGCCAGTAGATGTCAAGCATCGATGCCACATTCGGCTATTGGGATCCACGCATCTTGGAGATGTAATGACTTCTGTAATGGGTAGATAGGCATAATGGGTGTTGCATATTCCAACGGTGATGCCACTGAACCCCGCAAATGCACCATGGACCTGGAAAGATTAATACCTCAGATCATATAACATTTCAACATCCCAATATACACTCATAAATAAAAGCTAGTGTAATAACATACAGCGTTCTGTCCAAGAACAGTGCAGAGGATAGCATCAGAAGCATTGGCACGGCATGCTCTGATCATATAAGTAGGATCAATGTACTTAACATCAGAATGAACACCAATTTCCTTGAAATGCTTTTTTATCTGTCAAAAAGTTGCAGTTATTTGTTATCATTTATCAGATTTAGCATATTAAGTATCACAAACATTACTCTGGGATAATACTCAACATTAGCTAACTTACAAAGAAAAAAAGCTCAGATATTGAAGTGTAGATCAGCAAGAAAATTTACCTTTTGTTGAATACGGACCCCAATATCTCCAAGTACTGTATTCCCAGAAGCATCTGTCGCATTTGACTTCTCCAGCAAATCCTGTATCAAGAAAAAAATGGAACAAATGCAAATGACTTGAGTTTCACTGATGTATATTTAACAGAAAACAAAAGGCTTTGTATGAAATAATCAAGGAAAAGTTGAATATGGACATCAAACATGGGTCAATGTAAATCATATAGTAAATACAATTGGTGGTCACAACGGCATTGGGATTGATGGAAAGAGCTAAATGTACTATTCCTAGATTACCGGGTATAGAAGTTCATATCATCATCATCAAAGCCCAATCCCGATACTCTCAGGGTTGGCTACACGTATTTTGGTTCTCCAAGCAATGCAATCTTCCCACATATCCTCGCCTAAGCTCAATGATGTCTTCTTTCACCGCCTTCATCTAAGTTCTCAACGGTCGTCCCCTCCGTCTACATCCTCCACTAACTTGCCAATTTAGACATTTTCTTATTGGCATCATGTTTGGTCTCCTCCACATGTGAGTAAACCACGTTAAACGTTTTTCTCTAATTTTGTCCTCTATGGGCGCTACACCTAAGTATCTCCTAATTCTTTCATTCATAATTTTATCCTTATGGATTTTACCACACATCCATCTTAACATACACATTTCTGCTTCTACCATCCTATGCGCATATTGTCCCGTCAGAGCCCATATTTTGAACCGTAGAGCATGATTGGTCGAACAATTGTTTATAGCATTTCGCCTTTAACCTTGCAGACATCCTTCTATCGCATAATACTCTTGACGTCATTCTCCATTTCGTCCAACCGGCTTTAATCCTATGGTCTACATCTTCTCCAATAGCCCCATTCTTTAAACTATAGATCCTAGATATCGAAAAGCCTCACACTCTGGAACCACCACGCCTTTGATCTCATTTGAATTACTCCTCCCTCGTGATTCACAATTAAAATTGCACATTAGATATTCTGTCTTCAAACAACTAATTCTAAAACCCTTACTCTCTAATGCCTCCCGCCACCTATCTAACTTTCGACCTAAACCTTCACTAGTCTCATCATTTAGGACACAAAAGTTCATATCAATAAATAAAATAAGCCCACTTACTTGTCCGGCTCCTTCAGCCACACAAACAACAGCTGATCCTTTTGTTTGTATTAGGTGCTCCAAATGTCGAAGGACGCCATATGGTCCATCAAGCTTAAAAGGTACCTGCATTTGATTATCAAAAAACTTATGCTCCTAATGATGGTTGCAAGAGACGTAGATAAATGGAGAAAGAAAGTGTTACACCACATACCTCAGGAATGAGACAAATGTCAATCTGCCCACTAGAAAGTGATGCATGCATGGCTATGAAACCACTGCTTCTACCCATCAGTTTTACCAAACCAATACCATGATATGCGCTGCGTGCCTGAATGAATCATAGATTTAATTGTAAATGTATTTAGCATAAGGAAAACTTCAATTGCCTGTGGCAGAAGATGGAGATGGCAGGTTTCATATTCACTGTCTGTACTCCATAAGTCTTTACCTCAATATATGCAGAATTGATTGCTCGTTGAGCTTCTTCAACAGCTGTATCAAATCCAAATGTCTTGTCCATCAGAAGTATATCATTATCAATAGTTTTGGGAACACCTATAATAGATACTTTCATTTTTCTCTTTCGGCACTGCATGGAAAAGGATCATGTCACGCAAGATAAAAAGATTTATGAACAAACACAGACGAAATAGAAACCCGGAACAAATTAGGATCATAGTTTCCTATTTACATGTCCATCATGAGGAAGAGGAACTTAAGATAAAGCCAGCATACAGTGGTAAATCAAATTGAGTCTGTTGTAATAAACTCTCTCTCAGATGCAAAAACCCCATGAATGAAAATACAGGAAGTCTTAGAACCAAAAACCAAAGAAACAGAAAGCAAAACCTTGACAATGATGAAAAAATCTACATATCAAGGAAAAGAAAAAGAAAAAGAAGGCACTGTTTTGGAGAATTCACTTTAAACAATGTTAGGAACAGGGGCAGTATTGGCGCCGATCAGTGTAGAAAAATATACAGATCATGGAAACCATTCTAAGTAACTGCCAACACTAGTTCACATTCAGGACTTGAAAGCATGGAAGCCATTCTAAGTTAGTAACTGCTAACACCCGTCCCTATTCAGAACTTGCAAGCTTAGATATTGTTCCACATCCATGTAAAAGCCAAATGCCATATTGCCAGCACAATGGGATATATTTCAGTTTTAAAATATCCTGTGTTATCAACTAATACTAAGTTTTGCTCACATGAGCAATGTTAATAAGTTTGTCTAACCATGCTCTTCACAAAGTAACATATAATACTCAGTTCAGTGATCCAATAGGCGTATCACTGTCTTTCGTCACACAGGTAATGACAACATAGTAAAACTTTCAAGAAATGCATACTACAGTTGCATAGAAAACATATTGTCGCATCCTTTTCATATGGGAACGCAAAGGAATAGAACTAGTACCTCATTGTGTATTGCATTAGCTCCTGCATGAGTACCATTCCCACCAAGAATGAACAGCATATCAATTCCTCTGGCCTAAGATCCATTGCACAAATTTTAGTTAACAAAGAAATATGATAAATTTGACAATAACACACAACTGGCTAATTCATATCTACTATCTAGCATATGACTACCTGTATGTTATCTACGATGTCACTGACACTAGCACCCCCACGAGAAACTCCAAGCAAACTTCCACCAGCCAGATTAATGTTTTGAACCACTTGGCGAGAGAGCTGAAAGTTTCATAAAGGTTCCATCTTTAGTTTAAAATGGTGAGAAGATAATATGAACGCATTATCTTACGCATGTACACGCCAACACGCAATTCTCACCGATATTTCAGACAAGTCTTCGGCAAAAAATCCACGATACCCATATGGGATACCAACAATCTGCTTTACGCCATAAATCTCGAGTGTAAAAACTATCTGCACAAGCACAACAAACCTGAGTAAAAATTGATCTGACGAAGCCACACATTTCAACAAGAAAACATGATCTATTGGTTAGGAATACTACCAAGTGAAAATGGACAACAAACTCCAAATGTTCTGACTTTAAGGAATAAAGGACATGTTAAACTTCTCATAACCTTTTCATAAAATCCTCTGTATTTTTACAGTAATGATTATTGAACACAAAACTCAAGCAAGTTGCAGACTCAATTATTCACATAAATGATATATGGTTAGGCATGTATCTAGTTCTTCCTTAGATCCTACCTTAAGGTACCTGGCAGTAATGCAGTATGTAATATTTATAAGCTTACTGACCTGTCTAATGACATCATTAAGACCAGGGCATAATCCTCCACAAGTAACAATTCCAGCTTTTACTTTCCCAGGTTCAAAATATATCTGCTTACGTGGCCCCGCACGATGCACCCTAGGTGAGATGAAAATCAAGTCAATAACAGAATTAGCAAGTCCAGCTCAATCAGGCGCTATTACATCGTAGTGCTTATGAACCAACTTGCTCTTATTACAAGAAAAATATATCAATTTAGCTGCGTTGCCTAATAGGTCAAGGTTAAATGTTATATTCTATAAAAACAGAAATGTAAGATATCTATAGCAACTCCAAAGAAAGTGAGTGGACATTTAAAGTTTTAATCATGAAATATCCGAAAAATCCTATAAATGCATTTTTTTATGAACGGGCAAAGCGAGAGATAACAAGAAAAGGAAAAATAAGGGAAATGGAAAACAAAAGAAAACCAACCATTGCTCTACCCAACTGCAATTGGGGTCAATGCACTCAGCTCCAGCAGAAGTTGGTGAAGAATACTTGATGACCTGATAAAGAGAGGGTGAAAAATTTAAAGAACAAGTTGTATTACCTGTGTGTATCGATAAATAAATCATATCAGTTAGGGATTTCCTTTATTTTGTTTTTATTTTTTTTGTATATAGGAAAACCCTCACTTGTACAATCTTTGTGGCTTAGGTTACAAGAAGATCATCAATTACATATCTAACAGCATCCAACAATAACATAGTTGGAATATGATCAAAATGCAAAGGGTAAAAAGTAAGGGCACTGTGGAGCCTGCCAAAGCATGCTAATGCGTGTTTGCAAGTTTCATCGTCTGCAACATGTATTTTGCATGCTAATAGTGTGCATTTGATATTTAATTGCATACTCTCAGCATGCCAACAGAGGGAGAGGTACAGGCAAATCGCTAGTTCACCAATAATTAACATCTGGAATTACAAATGTGACGAGGAGACACAGAACACTATAAATATATATTTTTTAAACTAACTCTTATAGGATCAAAATGTAAACTATTTGATATGTCAAAAGTTGTTTGTCTTTGCTTCTGGGACACATGCATTGCTTATTCTGACCTGTCTAAGAATTGACCCTGCTAAGTTATCAAAGCAGTGAGGTTTAACATCAATAGAACATATGATTTTACATGAAAATTGGGGTGTGGTTGACTCATCAGATTTCAATTAGCCAAGTCCTGACACTTCTTCTATTTATTCAATCTTGACACTTCTTCTATGTAGGAAGATCCACTTTCTTAATTGATATAGATTGGCAAGAGCTGTCCGACCACCAATAGAAAGTATAGACATAGATAGTAACATTTTGTGTTTTGATATTATGAAAGTATACCATATTTCAGTTCACAAATTAGATTGATAGTGAACGACATATGAATAAACTAAAGAAACATAAAGTATGAGAGACTTCATTCTTTAGACATCTCCAAGTACAAAACATGTGCATTTCCATGTTTGAATCGCCTTAGCTTTTTAGTAGAATCGAAGATGAGAGAGGTTTCAGCCTCCAGGGAATCATGAAAGTTTTCATGTTAAGTTGCCTCTTACTTTGAAGCAAATAAAAGATGGATAAAAAATACCGCAAACGAACAAAACTAAACTCTTATAGAACTTGAACTAAAAATTTTGAAAAAAATATATGGCAGAGATATCAGGCAGAAAAGCATTGTACTTGTAGTAAATAAGAAGCAAAATCAGATTATAGACTCGAGTAAGTAACACACCTTCAAAAGTGCTCTATCATCATCATTTACATAACCATTTTTCCTCTCTACCAGTTCGCTCGAACCATCAACTACTTGGGAACCTCTGTGACAATATACACACCGCAATGATTACTACAGAGTTTAACTAACAGTCCTTGGAAATGATTTTAATAGACAAGGAAAAATGTTCACCTGCACTTGAGAGAGAACGTAGTCGGAATCGGCCTTATGTCAAAAACATCCTTCAAATGTGGCAAATCAAATCTCTTTTCAAATTCCTCTTGATAATGTTGTATCCAATTGGGATCATTAAAATCAAGATCTTGATTCGCAGCAATTGCTCTAACAACTGTAGAGTGTTGCCTACTCCTTGAATGTCGTTTCGTGTTTCCGAACCTGAAACTAGTTAAGCTAAAAGAAGAATTGTATCTCTTAGGTTGCAAAGCATTCTGCCCTGGATTTGTTAAACCAATTCCATTAATCGGAGAAACCGTAGCCATTCCACCAACTGTCCAATAGTTGACTGCCTACACAAGAAATTAAACAACTTAAGTGAGTGAGTGAGTTCCAAGTGTTTGACAATTTTTCGAAATGGTTCGAATACTTGTTTCGGATGCAACTAAGCTAATCATGCCATGAAAGCTAAAGCAAATAATTAAGCCAAATTTTTTGAAACAAAGAAAATTTTAAACTAAGACGCCACTGAAGATCTGATCAGTAGAAAGGAGGCGAAATGAAATTACAATCAAATTAGAACGAATTTCTTGCAAAATTGGTCGAACAGGGAGGATTTCGTACCTGAAGATGAGCAAGATAGGAGTTGAGAGAGAGAGAGAGGGAGTGATCGCGGGAGAAGGCAATCAAGTTGTGAGATCTTCTGCGTGACGATGTTGATCACAAACAAAGAAAGAGCAAGAAAGAAGTGCGTAGAGAAGAGTTCTGTCTCTTTGATATCTCCGAGAAGAGAAGAGAGAAGAGAGTGAAAGAAGACGAAAAGGGCGAAACAAGAAAGGCGGTTTGACCCGACCCGATGTGGTGTCTCTATCGGGTCAAACACTATAATACACGAAAGGTACACTTTGCTTCTCTTCTCTTCTTTCGCCCATTCGAGAAGGGTCAAACGAAAAGTTCGAGTCCCCAGAGTTGTTGGAGAAATTGAGTTTTTAGAGGTGGCTGGCTGGGCACGTGTGTGTTTGTTCTGGGCTTTTGATTCGGTGGATATTCGGACTACAGTATAATTATATTCTTTTTTCAGAAATTGAGTATTAATCGAAACCAAACAAAAATAAAAGCTTAAAAGCTATGGCAATAACTCAAGCAGCTCAGGAATTATGAGATGAAGATTTCATGAGGGTTAGAAATTAGGGGATGATTGCTTATATTATTTCGCAAAATTAAAAGGATGCAACAGCATTTTAATAAATAGTTGACAATTTTTTTTTGTTATATGGAGAAGGTGACTTGTATAGCATCTCCTATGCATGGAAAGATTAGTTTATTCAGTTTAGACATGCATGTTTCAAGCTAGACACAACTTAATCGAGCATTATCATATAATTATTATTCTAAATCTATTATAATAATAATAAAAAATATAATATTAATCTTAGATATTAAACGTGTAAGAAGAAATCAATTTAAACAAGTAAGTAGAGCTCACCATCAGTGGTTTTCTTAAGGATGAAGCAAAGAAGAAAAGAAATAGCTTCCAACCTCCTCAATTCGTCTATAAATAGGGTTAAATAATTTCAAACCAGTATGTGAATTGTGAAGTTAGTTTTGAACATCATAACGAAACCCATCTGTTTGGGAAATTAGAAAAATATTTTATTTTTGTCGAATTTTCATTTGTTTGGTTTGAGGTTTTATTTGGGTTTCTTTCTAGAAACAAATTTGAGAGGGAATCTGTATTTTGTTTGTAATCTCTCATTTCATCAATCCCCCAATCTTGTTTAGCCTTGAGAGTGTCTTATTGGGTGAGAGACACACCCAATAGGTTGAAAACACGAGTTTGTTTCATAAATTAGTTTGAAAATTTTGTTAGTTGGAAAATGTGTATCAGTTTGTTCCTTTGTTCGTTGAATTTTCAATTGTCTGTTTGTCGGGTTTGAATTTGTTTTGTGTGGAGTTTTAATTGGTCTCCATTTGTGTATTTGTTTGGGGTTCTATATTTTTGTTTCTTTTGATAAACCAATTTGCCTAAGAGTGTTTGTAATCTTTTTGGGAAATTCAAAAATTGTTTCGTTTGTTTGTCGAATTTTCATTTGTTTGGTTTGGAGTTTCATTTGGGTTTCTTTCTAGAAACCAATTTGAGAGGGAATTTATATTTTGTTTGTAATCCTTCATTTGGTCATTCCCTCAATCTGATTTAGTCTCAAGAGATGTGAGAGACATAACATAATATGTGAAAAACTCGAGCTTATTTCCAAAATTAATTTGGAAATTTTGTTAGTTGGGAAACTGCATTGGTTCGTTCCTTTGTTTGTCGGATTTTCAATTGTCTATTTGTGGGGTTTTTATTTGTTTTGCCTGGGGTTTTTATTGGTCTCCATTTGTGTATTTTTTTGCGGTTTTGTGTTTGAGTTTTTTTTAGAAACCAGATTGTCCGAGGGTGTTTGTAATTTGTTTGTAATCTGAATATGAAGCAATAAGAGTTGTTATTTGTCGTGGATGTAGGCATGTTTGTCGAAACACATAAATATGTTGGCTCCACTTTAGTTATTTTGGTTTGTTAGCTTTGCATTTTGATATTTGTCACGCTTTAGCGTGCAACAAATTGGTACCAGAGCCGAAGGTTAGTTCCTTGGGTTCGTTTGAAGTTGTGTGAAATAGTGGAGCTTTGAAGGTCGTTTCTAGTGCACATTTAGTTTTGTTCAAAATGGTAACTAGTACTTTTTGCAGAGGAGTACATACGGTTATATTTGGTCGAAATTTTGAATTTAGTTAAGCAATTTGTATTGTTGATAGCCCTATGAATGTTGCTTCAAGTGGAATTACAAAGCTCCAAGGATGTTCGTTTGGATGCCTCGAGGGTTTGGTATGAAGATCTACAATTTGGGTATTTATACACACTATGTTTCTGCAAAGTCTGTTTCAAAACTACATCCTGGCCAAAATGGAGTTGTTGGTTTGTTGGTATGACACCTCTAGGTGTACGATATGGCACTTTCAAGTGTATGAGAACTTTGGGGGCATGGTGCAAATGAGCGCATTTGGATGGGTAATACAATGGACTTCATCTTGAAAATTTATTCTGACCCTCATTTTGGATGACCAGTATTTGTTTCTTATGTCCGTCATGATCTATGAGAAAGTAGTGAAATACGAAGAAGCTTCCATCACCTTCTCAAGTGACTTGCTTAAAGTTTGTGGAAACTTTTAGTGCAAGCTTTGGTTTGCTCAAGGATTAAGTAAAGAACAAAATAATTTGAATAAGTAATGTGTTAGCCGCCTTTGTTGACTTTGACCTGACTTTTTTAATGTTGAAGTAAATAAGAAATCAATTTGAACGAGTAAGTGAAGTTAGTCGCCTTTGTTGACTTTGATCTACTTTCTTAATGAAGTAAAAAGAAATCAATTTGAAGAAGTAAGTGGAGCTAACTATCTTTGTTGACGTTGGTTTGTTTTCTAAATAATGAAGCGAGAATAGATAATGTGGCTTCCAACATCCTTAGTTCGTCTATAAATAGGGACTAAATCTGTTAGATGAATAACTTCAAGCCAGTATGTGAAATGTGAAATTCGTTTTGAAGTTTAGGGTGAAATTCGTATTTTGGGAAATTCAAAATTTGTTTCATTTCTTTTGTTCGTTGGTTTGAGTTTTTTTTCTAGAAACCAATTTAAGAGGGAATATGTATTCCGTTTGTAATCCTTCATTTGATAAATTCCACAATCAGGTATAGCCTCAAGAGATGTGAGAGACCCAACCCATTATATAGAAAACCCCTAGTTTGTTTCCGAAATTAGTTTGGAAAATTTGTTAGTTGGAAACTTTGTATCATTTTGTTGCTTTGTTCGTCGAATTTTCAATTGTTTGTTTATCAGGTTTTCATTTGTTTTGTCCAGTGTTTTGATTGGTCTCCATTTGTGTATTTATTTGGAGTTTTGTATTTGGGTTTCTTTTAAGAAACTAATTTGTCTCTGAGGGTGTTTATAATCTGAATATGAAGCAATAAGAGTTGTTATTTGTCGTGGATGTGGGCGAGTTTTTCGAACCACGCATATCTATTGGCTTTTAATTAGTTGCTTTTGTTTGGTAACTTTGCATTTTGATATTTTGTCACGTTTTCGGACCCAACAAATTGATATCAGAATCGATGGTTATTTTCTTGGGTTCGTTTGAAATTGTGTGAAATTGTAGAGTTCTGAAGGTCGTTTCTGATACACATGTAGTTTTGGAAAATGTTCAAAATGGTAACTAGTTATTTTTGCAGAGGAGTACGGTTACATATGGTCGAAAATTTGAATTTAGTGAAACAATTTGTATTGTTGATGGCTCTGATGTTGCTTCAGGTGAGTTACATAGCTCCAAGGATGTTCTTGTGGATGCCTCGAGAGTTTAGTATGAAGATCTGCAATATCAATGTTTGTGTACACTATGTTTTTGTAAAGTCTAATTCGGAACTCAATCCTGACCAAAGTGGAGTTGTTGGTCTGTCGGTATGACACCTTTGGGTGTTTGGCGATTATGAGCGCATTTTGAAGGTGACGCCCCCACTTTGAATAATCAACATGGCACCTTCGGGTGTATGACATCTTTGGGTATATGGCGTTTATCAACGCATTTGGAGTTTTGGTGTATGGCGCCTATGAGGGCATTTGGAAAGGTGATACCCTCACTTTGTATTATCAATATTTGTTTCTTATGTTCATGATAATCGACTCAGATTTGTGAAAATCTTCACCGAGGTGGAAAATTGTTGAAAAGTATGAGAAAAGGTTGTGGAATATGGCAGAAGTTTCATCACCTCCTCAAGTGGTTTAGCTTGAAGTTTGTGGAAGCTTATAGTGCTAGCTTTGGTTTTCTTAAGGATTAAGTAAAGAAGAAAGTTGTTTGAGCAAGTAAGTGGTGTGCTAGCCGCATTTGTTGACTTTAACATTACTTTCTTAATGATGAAGTAAAGAAAAAATCAATTTGAACAAGTAAGTGGAGCTAGCCGCCTTTGTTGACTTTGATATGACTTTCTTGATGATGAAGTAAAAAAAAATCAATTTGAAGAAGCAAGTGGAGCTAACCCCATCTTTGTTGACTTTGATTTGTTTCTTAAGGATGAAGCAATGAAGAGAAGAGGTGGCTTTCAGCCTCCTCAATTCGTCTATAATTAGGGACTAGATCCGTTAGATGAACAACTTTAAACCAGTATGTGAAATGTAAAGTTCATTTTAAAATTCATGGTGAAACCCATATGTTTGGAAAATTCAAAATATGTTTCGTTTGTTTGTCAAATTTTCATTTTGTGTTTGGGGTTTCTTTCTAAAACCAATTTGAGAGAAAATCTATATGATGTTTGTCATCCATAATTTGATCAATTCCTCAATTTGGTTTAGCCTCAAAAGATGTGAGAGAACTAATCCAATATGTGAAAAAATCCGAGTTTATTTTCGAAATTAGTTTGGAAAATTTGTTAGGTCGAAACTTTATATCAGTTTGTTGTTTTGTTCATCGAATTTTCAATTTTCAATTGTCTGTTTGTTGGGTTTTTTATTTGTTTTGTCTGGGGTTTTGATTGGTTTTCATTTGTGTATTTATTTGTGGTTCTGTATTTGAGTTTCTTTTGAGAAATCAATTTGGCAGAGGGAATCCGAATTTGAAGCAATAAGAGTTGTTATTTGTCGTGGATGTGGGCAAGTTTGTTGAACTACTCAAATATGTTGCTTCCGCTATTAGTTATTTTTGTTTGGTAACTTTGCATTTTGATATTTGTCATGTTTTCGCACGGAACAAATTGGTATCAGAACTGAATGTTATTTCCTTCAATTTGTTTGAAGTTTTGTGAAATAGTGGAGCTCTGAAAGTTGTTTCTAGTGCACATGTAGTTTTGAAATTTGTTCAAAAGGGTAACTAGTATGGTTACATATGGTTGGTAATTTAAATTTAGTGAAACAATCTATGATGTTGATGGCCTTGTGAATGTTATTTTAGGTGAGTTACATAGTTCCAAGGATGTTCGTTTGGATGCCTCGAGAGTTTAGTATGAAGATTTGCAATATTGATGTTTGTGTACACTATGTTTTTGTAAAGTCTGGTTTGAAACTCCATCCTGACCAAAGTACGTGGAGTTGTTAATTTGTTGTTATGACTCATTTGGGTGGATGGCGCTCGTGAACACGTTTGGAAGGGTGATGCCATCACTTTGAATAATCGGTATAGCACATTCGAGTGTATTGCGCCTATGAGCGCATTTGGAGGGGTGATGCCCTCACTTTGGATGATCAATATTTGTTTCTTATGTTCATGATGATCGACTTAGATTTGTGAAAATCTTCACCAAGGTGGATAATTGTTGAAAAGTATGAGAAAATGTTGTGGAATACGGTAAAAGCTTTCATCACCTCCTCTAGTGGCTTGGTTTGAAGTTTGTGGAAGTTTCTAGGGCAAACTTTGGCTTCCTTACGGATTTAGTAAAGAAGAAAACAGTTTGAATAAGTGATGTGCTAGCTGTCTTTGTTGAATTTAACATGAATTTCGTAATGATGAAGTAAAAATGAAATCAATTTGAACAAGTGGAGCCAACCTTTGTTGACTTTGACATGACTTTCTTAATGATGAAGTAAGAAGAAATCAATTTGAACAAGTGGAACTAGCCGTATTTGTTGACTTTGGTTTGTTTTCTTAAAGATGAAGCAATAGGAGAGGAGGTGGATTCCAACCTTCTCAATTCGACCATAAATAGGGATTAGGTTCATTAGTTGAATAACTTTAAACCAACATGTGAAATACGAAGTTCGTTTTGAAGTTCAGGGTAAAATTCTTCTGTTTGGGAAATTCAAAATTTGTTTTGATTATTTGTCGAATTCTCATTTGTTTGATTTGAGGTTTCATTTGGGTTTCTTTCTAGAAACTAATTTGAGAGGGAATCTATATACTGTTTTTAATCATTCATTTAATCAATCCCTCAATTTGGTTTGGCCTCAAGAGATTTGAAAGACCCAATCCAATATATGAAAAACCTAAGTTTGTGTCTGAAATTAGTTTGAAAATTTTATTAATTGGGAAATATGTATAAGTTTATTCGTTGGATTTTCAATTGTCTATTTGTTGGGTTTTCTTTTATTTTGTCAGGGGTTTTGGTTTTTGTACATTTGTATTTGGTTTTTTTTTCCCTGAAATGACAATTTAAAGTAGTGTTACTATAGAAAGGCAAAAAATAAAAATAAATAAATAAAATAATAATAATAATAATTTGTGTCACTATTGTTAGATGTCCCCCAATGAAATTATCTAGGTCTGAATAAGCAAATATAAATAAATTGTTAAAGAGTTGCTTATCTTTTTATTTTTATGTCCATGTAACACTTTGAAATTGGCTCCATAAAAAAACTTCGGCCTGACATTTTTTTAACAAATATAAATGCTACTACGAATTCAAATCCTGCAGTGTGGTGATAGGGCATTGTTGGGGCCTGTCCAAACAATCCAGGAAATGGCATTGGAGTTATCTGTTAATTACCCTGTTAATCATTTACATGTTTTTAACTAGTCTGGTTTAAATCGAGCAATTAGCTAGAAGTACGATCATGATCATCCTCTTACTTGCCCACATGTTTAAAAAGTTATAGGTACACCCTGTTCTTGACCAGTAAATAAAAGGGTTTACACTTTCCCTGCAACAAAATACTAGCTAGTACATGTGATCAACATGGAGAGCCCATGGACCACCTTTGCCCTCTCAAATATATAACTCGAACTACATGGAGTTCTCTTTCTCGAAATAACTTCTACCAATCTGGACTGGAACCCAGAATTGAATTAATATTGTTAGACCAGCTACCCTATTCAGGCTTTTAATTAAATTTAGTGGTGCATATCTTTTCGAAAGTGATTCCTATGATCAGTTTCTTAGTTTCTTATCAAGTTATACTTCTGCCAATTGATTTGTTTTGCTTTCATTGATTACCAGGACCCAAAAGAAAACTGGAGATACTGAGAGCATCGACAATGGGAGATCAGGTTTGAGCTTAGTAAAATATGTAAAACATACTAGCGCCACATTGCTGCAGTTGGAGAGAGTGATACGTTGAGAAGAAAAGCAGAAAAAATATATATAAGTCGTAGTAATAGTATTAGTAATAATAATCCCAAGTTTTCTCCATGATCATCTGAACGAAATTTCATCTTCAAAACACTTTGATTCCTATGCACATAGAACTCAGTGACAACGCAGACACGTTTCAATGGTTTCTTTCACAATGCATCCAGAGAGAGCAACAGTTAGATCTGACTCACAGAAATTGCAAACAAAACATAAAAGAAAATTTATGTATGATCATTCATTTTTATTTTATGTTTTATGTCAGGCATGCTAACATAGATGTATTTCGTTTTCCTTTTCCACCAGAATCTATGTACATTGGAGTGACAATTGGCCTATGTTTATGTTGGGAGGCAGACGATAACAGGATTGTTGGCAAGTGGCATAACACGAGTAGCCATATGTTACACCTGCAATGTCCCGACGCAAACATCTGCCTCCAAGTTTGTTGTGGATATCTAATCCACAAAGAAAATTTATATCTCTGAGCAATCAACTCAATATTCGGAGTTGATTGCTTTAATAATTTGTGGACGAAGAAAACATGGAAGATAATCAAAAGAGATACTAACAGGAAGCAAGTGGTACAAAAGATCAAGATTGTTGGACAGTGTTCCCTCAGATAGGGATACAAGGACCGGTCAGGTGTTGGCTGCAACTATTGCACTAGTCTTATGTGCAGACAACGACACAGTAGACTGTCGTTAGGATTTACTAAACGAAAACCCTACTTGTCTTCTTGTACCATTAGCTCCAAGACACCCTTTGCCCCCACTTGACCCCAAAGCCTTCATTTGCACTCAATGTAATTCATTCTAAGCCTCCATTTGTGAGCGAAATAAATGGCAATTTGTCTGTCAGAACTTGGATTTATTTCTTCTACACGGCCATAAACTACAGAAAAATCAATTTACGGAACTGGCAAGATAAAATGACTGTATACAAGACTGACTGAAAGAATGACAACCCAATCATCAGGGACAAGGTTTTGTTGCCATCGATAACAGACATTTGTAAGACAATAAAGGCATTTGAAATTCTTCACAAATGGTAGAGATGATTAACAAAATGACTATCTACACTTTTGTTTTTCCATCCGTTGTAAAGAAAATGTCAAGTTAGCTTCAAACATAGAGGTCCTAACTTTTAAAGTCTCTTGTATCCATCACAAGCCTACTTATAGAACTCAGTTCCACAGAAGAGAAGTAGCCTTTTGAAAGAATTTCAATACAAACTTCCTCTGGCCCTCAGTTTCATCACCCACTAGCCTTTACATCTCCCTACATTTACATCCTCTCAAAAAACAACCACAAGAGTCTCATTTCCTTCTGCTCCCTCTTTTCCATGAAACTTGGTTTGATCGACACTCTTATCTTGGGATCCCTTTTTCATGTTGTTCTACATGTTTAAGCAACATCTATAAGTGGATCTAATCAGTCTAAACTTTTCTTCCCGGTCTGAATCCGTTGCTGCTATCCGATAGACTAAAGAAGACCAACTATTCAAAATCTTTCTTCTCTTCCTTCTGTAGAAGAAAAAAATTTCAGGCTGCCCCAAACTGTTTAGTCTTCTGTTCATTTTGTTGCTTACTGATAATCTTAAGAACCATTCACAAACTTTCTCCTCTTCCTTCTGTAAAAATTTTAGGTTTTTCAGGTTTCTCTCCAAATCAATCTTTTCGGTCTTCCATTCTTTTTGTTACCCTTTCACTTTCAGTTTGTATTCCATGGCCACAGTCACATTACCCTCATCCCGCAGTAGTACAACTAGTGCCTCAAAGCACAGCAAATCCTACAAAATGACTTTAGGAAGAAGAACAAATGTAGATAATGAGATCGGAGTTTTCAGAGCTGAAAAGTACTTCAATGGAGGAATGGGCGAGAATGAGGCTATAATCAAGGAAAAGGAAGAAAGAAAATATCAGAAAAAGAAAGAAGAGCGGTTGGATCCAAAAAGCACAAAAATGCATAGAGGGCGAGGTTCTCCAAGTGCTTGTTCTGAAGCAAGCTGGACTAGTCGCAGTGCATTGTTGCCAATTCTGAATGAACAACCTACAAGTCGACATAACAAGGTGTCTGGTAGGCGATTTCTCACCTCATTCTGTTGCAGATGTGTTTGTTCAGATAAGAAGTCTGTCACTATTGAGGAAATTGTAAGCAATGGAACTTGCAAGAAAGGGAGAATTCAAGAAAAGATCGTGAAAGCGCCTGTTGACATGAATATTCATCCAATCAAGCAAAAAGGAGAAACCCAATCAGAAGGGATTGCCTGCCGAAGTATTGCTAAGGTGAATCCTGGCTTACAAGTTTTGAAACCTGAATCAGGAGATGCAGATGATGAAAAGCAAACTAAAGAAATGGTAAGAGAAAAAGCTCGAAAATCACTGGAGGTGTTTGGATCTCCTATTGTTGAGTTGGGAGACAGGACGCTGAGCCTTGAGAGGAGGTTAAGAATGCTAACTTGGGATGTCGGTCCAAGAGATGAGAATTTTCGAGTTAATGCAACCAGTGACGTCTATGATAATGTAGACAGTGATTCAAGTTCAGACTTGTTTGAGATAGACCATATCTCAGATTATGAACCAACCGAAGCGAACGTCAACTGGAAACCAAGCACTACTAGTGCTGCAAATTTCTCCACCATGTTGGATATCAATAAAGAGAAATTTGGGTTGCAGGCAGACCACTGATGTTTCATACAAAAACCAACTCTACAGCTGAATCCAAAACAGCAACAACCAGCAAGACTGAAGTAGAGAAAGCAGTGGAGGTGACAGGTGATGCATACAATAAAGAAATTTTGAACGCGAGAGTGTGTCAAAGATCAGATCCCTTGGCACCAAGGGGAATGTTCCAAACTGACACTATGGTGACTGGTTTCCTGTCTGCACGTTCACAACATGCAGCTGGTTTTCTTCAAGCATCGTAGCATGTCCGTAATGCATATGCACTCAGTATGATATTTTTTCGACTAATGCACACTTTGGTAAGATGAACATGTAATAATTCTTTGATGTATCAACCACAACCTAGTAAATAGTACAATTAGACTTATTTCAGTTGTTTTGCTATCAGTCATGGATTATCTTGTTGCAAATAATCAAACAGAAAGTGACGATTGCACAATTCATCTACATATATAAAACTTTGGAATTCTTCTAACCAATTAGACACAATTCCAACGAATTTGTTGATTTTCTATTGAATTATACCAGGAGTATGATATAAACCACAATTCAAAACATAAGTACAATATTGTTCAACTTCTAAAGGCTTTATCTCAGGATTATACAATGAATTACATCGAAATAACAAGCACAGGTTTTGAAGAACAAGCACCGAATACTTGGAACAATAATCAAAGAGCTAATGATCGTAATGATTACACCTAACTGGATCAGATACTAATCATCATCCCCAGTTACCTTGCAATATAGCACAGCTTCAACTTGTCTACTCTGTCATTCAAAATTAAAACAGACCAAAAGCTTCAACAGCAAGGTCATGAAGCCAACTCACTGCATGGACCAGTATAGCCAAAGAAAGAACAAGTCTCATAGGTTGGACCATGGAGTCCCATTAATTTGTGCTCTTCAAAAGTTTAGTCACAAGACAAATAGTACCATGGCAAATCTAATAACAATTATAATGCATAAAACATCAAGGACATTTCCTACAAAATATCTGCACTGCATGCATGTGTTCCCTAAAGCACAGCCTTGTCATGTCTAACTTAAATCAATAAATGAATAATTCGACCAAGTGTCACCTTATATAATTCACAAAAAAATCAATTAATCATCAAAACAAGTTCCATATCTATCTCATCCATTTAACTATGTTTAAGAGAATCTTCACTATAAACTCCTACTTGTTGCCACTATATGATATCATGACTTTGAAGTGGAAAAAGAAACAATTGAGCTTTCTTGCATGTTATTATTAGATGCCTTGTGCTACATAAAGTACTACCAGCAAATCACTCAACAAGTATCATCAAGCCTGCTCATACAGGACCACTTATAAGCTGTATAATGAGGATGATGACTCCACAATCTGTGGGGATTCTATTGTAAATTCGGCCTAGCTTTCTGTCGGATGATTTTGCCTTTTAACTTATTTATATCATCTTTATTTAATTTTCAGATTACCTCGAAATTTCATTTGAAAGAGGAAGACCAAAATTGTACAAATCAAATCTAATAATCCGTCTTAAAGAAGAGCTTCCTAAGAAGCATCTTCAAAACAGAGTGAACAACGCCCAAAACCTTAAAACCATTTTGGCGCTTGTTCAGGATAAGTGCAAATTACATTTCTATACTAATCACGAAATCAAATATTCATGTCAGGCCATCTGTTTAGAAATCCCAAAAGAGGTTTAAGTCTGCCTTAGCTACATAAAACAAGACTATCGAACAATGTTGCTAATAGACATCTACAACAGAACCCCAAGACCCCCTTTGATAAGAAAGTAATGACTTGCATGGCCTGAAAAGGGGAACAATCCATGCAAAAGAAGATACCAGGTTCTCTGAAGTAAAAAGCGCACAACTGGATACAAGGTCCTAGATATAAAGAACCGTAAAATCTCAGGTGTCCAAGAAAAGTCTAATATCCTATATTGTCCAACACTAATCAAATATAACAAAATAAACACTCATCATGCATGTGATTCTCACTGACGAGAGATGCTTACTATCATGGGGTTTCCATTATTAGGTTAAGGAAAACTAATCACTTTCCTTTTGTAAACAATCATCAACAGACAATGTTCATGCTTGCTTTAAGCATGAAAAAAGAAAGACTAAATGAAAATGAAGCTGACTGGGAACATTATCAAATGATTACAATAGAACTCTAATTTTCATTATTAGGTCCTAAACCGAGTGAGATATGATGTATATATACACAACAGTTTCTAACATTTTAGCATAGAAAAACAACTATTCTGAAATAAACATGATACACAAACAGTAACAAAAACTCGGTGTTCATTACATAAGCTAATCAGCCTTGCAGTCCCTTGTGGGTCGTGCTTCAAAACCACCACCCACTCTCTCTTCAAGTGAATAAGGCATGTACGTTCCAAGAAGTCTATCCCACATAACAAAGAACGGTTGTGAAAAGTTGTACTTGCTACCATAGAGTTGATGATGAACATCATGATAAGCAGTATTGTTATTGAAAAATAAATGGAAGAGGTTTCCGGGAAGCCATAAGCCACAGTGATCATCAACGGTCTTGATTGTAGCAAATGAGAAGAAGAAGATTGAGACCCTAGGAGACATACCAGAGAGAAGAAAAGCTAGGGCACCACCAATCGTGTCTAGCAGAAGTCCTTCCACCGGGTGGTTGTACAAAGCTCCAAAGGCATATGGTACAACTAACCGGTGGTGCTGAGAATGGATGTGTCGATACAAGAACTTGTTATGATGCATGTACCTATGCATAAAGTATTGCCATGTGTCCAGGACTGCCATTGCAACCACAAATTGCCTAGCCAACACAAAGAGGTAAAAAGGGGAAAACTTTTGCACATCTGCGGTGGGATCGCTATCACTTCCAGTTACCTACGGACAAACAAGAGAGAATTAGATCCCACTTAATGATGTTTGAACAACTTATATTGGTGCTTAAAAGGTCACCTGCCTACATCTTAAACTAGAAATGGACAAGATGTCAATATTCAAGCCAAAAAATGTATGTGCTCTGGGAACTTACATATTCAACAGTCAGAAACATGCTGCATACATTTAGGAAAACATCTACCACATGACTAAGTCATCAACTTTAAATAGTTTGTTTTATGTCATCCTATCAATAGCTGATGACAAATTATTAATTAGCATAACAGTGACAATTGGAGCATAATGATCGTGCCTGATGCAATTGAACACGACAGAGAGGCTACACAAATAAATACATATAGAATCCGAGAGATTATGTGAAATATTATTAAAATTTGAACTCGATTAGTCGGATGTTTCTAATTCTATTGGAAAAGCGTCACTTCAAATACTGAACAGCAAAAAAGAGGTTTCATCTGGGGAAGTGGGAGGCTAATGTTTGTATTTTCGACCACTAGAAATTCCCCCAGTATACTTGAAATGAATAGTCAATAGATTATGAATACTAAATCACATCATAATGAAGACTATCTCCCTGATCAAACCCAAACTATGACAGAGTTGTGGTTCTCTCCATGAGATTGGAAGGAGAAATGAACTTTTTCTAGTGGTTGCTATACCATATTTAAATTGGAACCTATTAATCAAAGACCATCAAGACTAGTGTCACCACGAATCTTTGTATAACAAAGTGCCTATAACTTTCTAGAAATCCACCAAGTATTAGTATAACTATTACTAAAGTTGTTAACATAATATTTATCGCCCCAACTGAGGCGCTCCGCAGCACCAGGAACTGCCTACAACTTTTGAGGTGGGTGTTTTCCGAAGCGAATGACAGGTCATTCCAAACATCGAGATTCAGGACAGGAACCGGAACGCTGTTGAAGCGGATCTTCAGACAACATAAGCTCCAATATAGTGCCCCCACCTTATCACCTACCAGAAGTCTTGTCTAGCAAGCAATTATAGACTCCCTTATGTTGTACCTCTACAAAAAGTACCCTCAGTTCCCGCAGTATCATAATCATTAGAAGACCTTTCATCTCACTATAATGAGCACGTGTTTTCTTGAAAACAACTAAAGCAAAAAAGCTACCATCCTCAGAAATTGACAATCCTCTAAATTGACGCCCAAGTTTTTATACCTATAATGCCTCAAGGACAACTACCAACTAATTCAAAAGTGTTAAGGAAAAAAAAAAATCAAGGCCTTGCTTGGTTCGATATAAAACAATTCCACTGAAGATAATGAAAAAGTTGCAAAATGAGAGAAATTGACCACTTGTGGTTTATGATGCTTATGTTTATGGTAACACTAGTGTATTAGCCGTATCATTGGCATACACTTACCGCATAGCGTGTACCTGTGTCGTTCAGTGTCGTGCCTTAGGCATGCCACCCTAGTCCTTAGATCGTGCCTTCATCACTCTCCAAATAGCTCACTAAATTACCAAATGAGAAAACAAATTATGGGTTACCTTATGTCCCATTTTCAAGTAATAGGACATGAGGTTTGGCTAAAAGAGGCCCAATGGTCCATTCCAAATCCAAATTAAATTTTGGGCTGGACTCTAATGAGGCTTTGGCACATAGTTTTCAAACGAGCTGGAGTCAAACTTTGGCATCTTCACCCACAAACTTACTTGAGGTGAGCATGTAACATATTGACTTGTGGCACACCAAATTATTGGGGTCATGCCACATGTTTGTTCCCCAAAATTATGCCTAGCTTCACCAAGTGAGATTGAGAAGTATATATGCATGCTTTGGGATACTAACCCAGCAACATGCATATCGACTTGTTTGATCATTTCTTTGTCTGGAAAAGGACCCATTACTATAAATAAGTGGAAGTGTAAGGGGCATTATTAGAACATCATAATATTGACACATTTAAGAACACCCACATGTAAATTCCTGTTATAAATTATACCAGAATTATGCCCATATGTAAGATTGGGTTGAGCTGGCCTTATAAGGAAAATTTTGTTGAATCTCTGTATTAGGCCTAATTTATAGGCTTGTAGGCCCAGAATTATGCTCATATGTGATATTAGATTGAGCTGACCTTATAAGGAAAAAGATGAGGCATTCTCGGAAAATCACAATATTGACACCTTTAAAAACACCAACAGTTGAATTCCCATTATAAAGTAGATATATTTATTTCCCTCCACACCAAATCTACTTTATAACGACAATTCACCTGTCGGTGTCCTTAAATGTGTCAATATTGTGATCTTCCGAGACTGGCCTCTATTTTCCCTTATAAGGTCAGCTCAACCCAATCTTACATATGGGTATAATTCTGGCCTACAAGCCTATAAATTAGACCCAATGAAAACAGTGATACAAGAATGTGTCCAAATGTGTCAAAACTTTTGGTTTTCCAAGAATACCCCACTTTTCCCTCATAAGGCCAACTCAACCTAATCTTAGATATAGGCATAGTTTTGGGTCCACAAGCCCATAAATTAGGCCCAATGAAGACAGAGATACAAGAATGTGTCTAAATGTGCCAAGACTTTTGGTTTTCCAAGAATGCCCCTTTTTCCCTTATAAAGTCGGCTCAACTCAATCTTTATATGGGCATAATTTGGGTCTACAAGCTTATAAATTAGGCCCAATGAAGACAGAGATCTAATAGCAATCAAAATTCTTAGCTTGATCATTTATTAAATTACAACAAGAATTTTTTTATCCTCTAGAAATAACATGTTTTATTGGGCTAGGGTTGTTAGGACAGTCAAATCCAAGACGAGGAGCTATCACAAGCAAAGAGAAGGTGAAGCTATAATGATGATGCGAATAAATAATAATACTAGTAGTTTAATGAGAATAAAAAAAAGTATAATTAATCAATGTTTTGTTAACCCATAATTTATTTTCATATTTGGTAACTTAGTGACCCAGACAATGAAAGTATTCCGATAACTTGAATAGAAAACATAATTTCCAAACTCAATTTCTTCATTTTCACACTATCCTTATCATTGTTTTTCATAAATATTTAATTTCCCCAAACATCACATCATTTATCTTTCTTTGGAAATTCAATAACATGATCCGATCTACTTTCCAGAGATGAATATCAAATATGTACTCATCTCAAATAAGAACAATTTCAAGACAAAAAAAAAACTTTAAATTAATTACGAAAGAAAAAATTAAAAACTTACAGTGAACAAAATGATGGCAATGAAAGCTTGAATCGACTGTTGAAGAAGAACCCCTTTAACGACGGTCTTCTTCGAAACCAAGTTCTTGATGTCCTCTTCTTTCCTCGAATGCAACCGATAGTTATCCAACGAGTCCAACATAATATATATCCCCGAATACACCCAATACACTAAAATAGGCGCAAAAGTCCCCAAAAACTCATCTGATATCGAGGTATTCGACAAGTCCATGATCAAATCCCCCAACATAATTAACACACAGTTCACAAAATCACGTACCACCGTTTGTCCCCAATTTGGGTTTTCTAGGGTTTGGGAAATGGTGAAAGTGGCTTTGAAACCCCTAATAGATCGATCGATCGATCGAAGACTCTATTCTCTCTTCTCTCTGCCTCAAAACAAAAGAGTCTCGATGAAACTCTACACAGAGACTCTTCTTCTTCTTCAATGAAACTCTTCTTCAGAATCAAACATGTGGTCGAAACATCCGCAACGAAATGCTTTTTCAATATTGGAGGAGATGGTATCCACTCCTCCTGGTAGCAGAGTGAGTCCATTAATTCGCGACGTCTGCTCTCCGATTGACTGTCTGTGTCGATTTATTGACACGTGGCTACCAGATAGAAAATCTTGACAAGTCTTTGTACCTATGGTCGACTAGTCAAATTAGGAGGCCTGCTGCATACGTGTGATGTATCGTTGTCACGAATATGGGACGGTCGAAATAATTGGATGGTGCGGTTGTTGACTTTGAAAAAATGTTATCCAATGAGTATTTTCTTAGAAATGTAAGCACATGTAACATTTTCATTCAACAAATTTAACATCTTATCGTTAGAAAACAAATGTAATATTTTGATGTTATATATATAATGGTTGAAAGCTGGTTTTGTATGTGTACAGTTGAGTCATGTATGCAGAAGCCTTTCGCAAAAAGCAATAAGTCTTGAAACAGCCATTGGAGAAGGCTGGACCTCATCCTCAGTTTCACCATTCAGGATGAGCGATTGGATTCTTTTATAGAATCGGTAAATTGTTAAAGATTTCAACCTGACACCAATTTACAGAAACATACAAAAGGAAAACTAGACAAAAGTGGGCACATCATTATATATATATATATATATATCATTTATCTGAACATGCATTTAATTAAGAAATGCTAATAATAAAAAAGAACTGTAATTTACAACCTGTGATGACTGAGTATCCAATACTATTTAAAACAAAGTGGATGAGGAGTGTGTTTCTTAATGATTTGTTCACACCAAACCAAACATGTCATTCCAGCATTTTGAAGGAAAACCCACAAGACCATAGATACAATACTCTGAGCACACTGTATTTGATTCTTTCTAATGATTTTTTACTGAAATGTATAATTGAGAATGGAAGTACAGCAAGATCCACCAGGATGTTCTGTTAATAAGTTACTTATGAAGCTATTAAGGAGATTGTCTCTGGTGTTTTCTTGACAAAGTTCAGACGAGCTTGCTTCTTCGGCTTGTTGGGAACTGTGAAAAGAAAAAATGGATTTTTAAGGACAATACAACAGTTATTTCTTGTGTGCTGAATCAATGCCACCTTAATGAAATAGAATAGAAATGCATGCGCACACACCTTTCTTGCTTTGCTTGTTAGATGTAAGAACTGTTGATTTCCACTTCTCGTAATCAACTTTCTCCATACGTTTCTTCCGCTTGTAGGTTGGAAGCTGCAGATGCACCCATTTCATAGGGACTTAATGTCAATCAGAAAATTCAGAGAAAATGCAAACTATTTTCTATCTAAAACAAATATGCTACAATCGAATGAAGAAAGTCTTGTGTTTCCTATCAGCTGATGGTAAACATATTTCTTTTTCTCAAATACAGAATACACCTCTCCTAGCATAAATGTACAAACAGGCACCATGACCATATGGTACAAAAATTCTCTACTAGTTTTGACCATTTCAATTCTACTTGCCCATTGACAAAATGGGAAATGGGTAATTACATGTTGGAATGGATAGTGTACACCTGTCCATTGAGAACAAACCACCAAAGCATTTCCATTATCCCCATTAGAGAGAAGATAAGAGAGTTAAAGAGCCAAAATGCTTCACTAAAACCCCAATCTCCTAGATGCTATGACCTCTTAAGAGTTAGATATGAAATCCTACAAACTCATCTATGCATTATCAATTCAAATCTAAAGCCAACATCCATCAGCTGATACCAGACAAGAACCCAACCACTTCTCTCCATCTCTTCCTCTTGATTCAGTGTAGAATGCCGAGTCATGTAAGGAAGCCTGACATAGGCATAAGGTACAAAGGATGTCAAGAACAACCTGTACGTGGTGGCGGAGAAACACTTAGTTTCCTTCCTTTTGAGGCCGAGAAGAGGAAATTACACTAAACCATCCACATGTCAAGTAAATATTGCGGCAACATAAAACTATAGAAGGTGGTAGCATGAAAAGTTGTCATTAAAGACATCACTTATCCCATTGCTGTTCAACATCAATGGTGCTCCCAATGGAAAAAAAGTTTTGTATATCTTACTACATAGGAGCACAGGCACTGGAGCTTTATCTTTTCTTTCATTTTTTCTTAGGCACAAGGGGGTAGGGTGCAATATAGCTAACGTATTCTGTTGCTACTACTCGTAACAACATCATCCAAGAAAAACATTATTATTGTTGGAAGAGGTTGCTTCATGGACATAACTACAGATCCAAAAATCACAACATCGAACAAGCAGATGGTGCTTTTTCTATGTTCTACACGAGTACCAAGTTCTGCTTTTCTAGGTTTTAGCCAATCAATTAATTATATCTTGGTTGTTGGTTATTTAAAGACCAAAACATGCACTTCACATTTCATTGAAATATACCCTACCATTCTAGAATAAAATGGACTTAGATAGGCAAGAACAACAGAATTAATCAGATCTGCTTAAACCTTGAAACTAAATTCCTAGACATTCTATTTGATATCAACAACTAATGATTATCCTAATGTCAAACGATCTTCTTAAGGCCATTCATAGCTAGGGCTGTGAAACTTTTCCCAAAGTCTATGCAGCATCACTTGAAGCAAATGATAGAAAAAAGAAATATGCACTTTTAGGAAATAGAGACCCCAACACTTGCACAAACCAGTTAACTGGTACATGAAATCGAGTTCATGCACGAACCAAAGAAAATGTGTGCGTAAGTGAACAAGTGGTGTGAGCTGAAGCTCAGTGTCTAGAACTAGTTTGATGACTGAGAAATGCATACTACATACAAAAAATATGGAAGACATACCTCCAGTTCGTCATCATTATCTGCTGAAGAATCATCAGATACCTCACCATTCTCTTCTCTCCTCCTTTTGCCAGGTAATGCATCCAACAGTTCTGTTATAGATATGAAGAAAAAAAACATTCTGCTCAATAACACTAGAAAAAATTACATAATATCTACAAAACAGGTCATAGAAAAATGCATATATAGGTGTGAAGCTGATAAGAAGCCATGGAAGATTGATGAATTACCTCTGTGGCCTTTCACAGCTTTTGGGTCTTTCTTTTCCTTAGTAATGCCAAAAACATCAAAGCATAGGTCTTTCATTGATGTTGAGACCTATAATTGTAGTTCAAATAACAATATCAATGAAATTGAAAAGAAAAAAAATTAGATTACAAGACAGAAAGAATAAGAATATCATCGTAATAATTTGATGTTTGTCTTACACTTTTAAATTCAGATTCTGAAGTGCCACAGAGCTCGATCAACTTCAACTTATCTATTTTAAGCTGTGAACAAAATAACCTGCATCACATAACCTAACAAAAAAGAGAGGGAAAAATTTCTTGGGAAAAAACTAAACACAAACAGGACTAAAAACACACTGGTCACTAACCTTGTGTTTCTTTGCACATAAATAAAATGCAACAGCTGTAAATACAGGCCTGGTGAAATCTGCACTTGCACGACGAGAAACGGGCAATGCAGCAAGAAATCGATCCTTGTGACTGCAAATAAACATCATTGAATTTCTTCAAAGAGAGAAAAATGTAAAAGGACGGAGTGGATTATACAAAGAGGTTATAGAAGAGAATGACAATGATTTCGATTTCAAAAAACCAAACTAGTCTTTATATATACCTAACACCTACAAGTCCTTGCCAATGGTAGCCTGATTGGATGGTTAAGGCTGTGGTGGTTTAACCCCCACGTCTTGGGTTCTATACTCACCAGAGGCATGCTTGCCCCAAGATCAACTTGACGCAATTGTACACAGATGTTCATGATCTTATCTCATACATTTATCATAGTGTTAAATAAAAAGGCTCATAAGCAGATGTTTATGATCTTTCATAAACGGATATCAAAACAGGTTCTCACATTGGCAATTGCATCAAACATTTGCCCATTTTTGCTAGGACTTTCCATATATTACATCAATTTCCTCCACACAATGAAAACATTTTATGAAGTATCTCAATTTCTCAAGAACTGTAAACGCCCCTTGAAATGAGAACTTCCATTACTTAGCGTACGTAAATAAAAGTAACATCAGATGTTTGATAAGTCCATATACACGTAACCAATGTAACAGTGACCATGTGCGAAGTAAATCTTACAGAGATAACCCTTTCTTCACAAAGGGGATTAGTCTAACGCAGCCGAATTGAATCCCCAACTCCCTCACATCCAGATGTGTCCTACATTGTCATTTTATCAAACATCAAAAACACATAACCAAACTCACAAAAACAATCAAAAAAGCACAACAAACATCGCAATCCAAAGTCAATACTCACTTCACCCCAATAGCATTCTGCATCATATTAAACGACCGATTATATGCCTTCTCCGACATCCCACTCATCTTTATTGCACTTTGCCTATCAAATATAACCTGAAACCTACACAAACCAAATCAAATTCATCAAACAAACCAACTCAGAAATCAAAACATCTCTCTCAAACAAACCCAAGAATGAAAACAATAATACCTCGTCGCAGCAATCTCCAAGCATATGACTGCCTTACATGTCTCTCCCTAAACTCCACGACAAAACCCCATAAACACATCATGTAATGGCAGAAATGGTAAATAAATCAAGCAAATCTGAGATATGGGTAAGAGCTTACAACTCCAATTATGGATGAATCAAACTGAATATCGCTCAAACGACGAAGCTCTTCGGCCTTTCGAACTACATGCTTGGAGTTTGAGATCCCCAACCTTGTTGCCATGTCTGAGATGTCCATTTCTGATGATCAAGAGAAGCAGTAGGAGCCCCTGATTAGCGAAGATGGGAAGGATTGAAAAGCTAATCAGGGGCGAGGGTTTGAAGTGGATCGGTGGTTTATGGAGGGGAGATGGGCGGGAGATTTCCAGGGTTTGGGTTTCATCTCTCGCGCGTAAAAATTTGATGAAAATGGAAAAAATTTCATTTTGGCGCCAATGAGCTGGGCTGGGTTATACTATGGAGAGATTTTTTAGGGTGAGCAGCTGGCTCCTTTGTGCCCCAACAAATTCTCTTACTCCCCCACCGTAAATGCAAACGCAGTGCACACAAAATTTGCCTTTGCACTTCTAATTTTTATTAGGAAAAAGTAGGGGTGGGCATCCCATCCCGCGATCCCGATCCCGTCTCGATCCCGTCCCAGATTTTTCGGGTCTTAATGGGATTGAATAATTTCATCCCAATCTCGTCCCGTCCCGATCTAGAATGGGATGGGATGGGATGGGATGAAGATTTTCAATCCCGCCAATCCCGTCCCGTGCCCACCCCTAGGAAAAAGTACATAATGCTTATTAAAAACATTTTCTCTCCTGTTTACTATCAAAAAAAATTATTTACAATTCAGTGCCTATTTTTCAAAAATATTCAATGCCTATTTTTCAAAAATATTCAAAGCTCTAGCGTGTGAGTCTTCTTCCGCCTTCTCATCTCTTCTTCCTCTCTTCCCTTACAAAGGAAGGTCATTTTGTTGTATTGATCGTGTATGATGTCATAAATTTTGTGCAGGGAACCTTTGGTTTCTAAAAACATTCGTAGTGCAGCCAGGTTCAAGTGAAAATGTTGTGAACTTTAATTTAAAATTAAAAAACATACAAACGTGTATAATATATATATATACGAACATATAAGTCTTTTGTAGTATAAGATTGATGGAAATATTGGGTATATGTAGTATTCTGTGTTTAAATTTTTTTATTTTTATTTTTGAATCTTTGCTGCTTGTTTAGGAAGTATAGTTTTGGTAGAATTACGTTTTCTTTTTGCCATACAAAATTTACTTCATATGCATGAGCAACATGCATCCCATGGAGGAGGAAATGAGAACAACACAACCATGCCTTCCAGATGATTTAATTTCTCCAGTATACTCACTAGAGTTCATATAAAACCCTTGTACAGGTTAAGTTTTGTTTCGAAGCTATGGTGCACTACCATTCATCACTACCAAAACTTCATTGCCTTGCACTTCATCCATGCCAAAGCCAACCCAACAGTCATTTCCATTGTGCGATTTGACCACTTGAGAGAAGTACTCTTTGTGAATTATAACAACAACCACATGACTGAATTTCGCAATTTGAGAGTGGGGTAATTACTGGTAGTTTTTTTTTTTTGAAAGCAAACAGGGTTTTAAGAACCCCTTAACCCATTTATTAATAATAAAAAAAATAGTAAAACTCAATACAATCTCTTGAGGTAAATAAACTCTAATGATTAGATGTAAAAGATGAAGCTTCATATTTCTGGTTTCCTTCCCTACGCCTCATGGATCTCCAAGGGCTTGGTACGTAACTTTTTTCGTTAGCTTTTAATAGAGTCGTGACTCTCTTGTATTCTTCGCCTTCAAAAACCTAATATGTTAGCTTCAAGGGCCTATCATACTCACGAAGCTCCACTATACCCATGCATTTGTGGCTCTGATAATTTTTTCCGCACAAATTATCGTCAAGTTCACATTCTCTTTCTACTAAATGATTTTCATCATTATCGATCTTCAACTCCTTACTATCACAAAATGCATCTTGATGGATCTTTGTGTCCACACTTGACTCATGGACAACTGATCATCTATGTCCATAGTTGGCTCATGGACAACCTTGTTCAAGGCTGATCTTTATCACCGTACGGATCTCCTGGCCAAAAGTATTAATAAGTTCTTCAATTTTGCTTTCTTCCACCTTCGGATCTACACACAAAGGCTCCATACCGTTTGTCCCTTCCATATCATTGTTCTCATCAATACCTTGCAGGACATTGAAGGAATTGTTGTCCAACTTAAGGTTCTCATTTTCATTTACAACCTTCTCATTTGCCCTTTTAATCACTACCCATTTTTGAGTAATATTCCTGGTAGCACCTCGTTGTTCTGTTTTCCTACCCTTCTGAACCAATCTAATATCATAACCCTTATGATTCAATATTTCTTCCTTTTGTTGTTGGACCTTTCCAATAATATCGTCCACACATTTATCTTTTTCGTGCCCAAAAATACAATAATCAACACATGACAAAGGCTCCCTTGGATAATCAACAATAACCTCATCAAGCTCTCATTCTTCTATACTAATATCTAATTTTATTTTAGTGGGGAGGTTTTTTGTTGGTTTAACCTCCACACACAGCAGCATAATTGAGTCTACTTCTTGTAGTTGTTGCCCTATCAAAATGGGTGGATTTTCCTACATAACTAGCAATGTATCCTAACCTGTACTACTCCACATACATGTAGGAACATTGTACAAATGAATCCAGACAGTGATAATTGTTACCTCATTTTTTAGGCACTTGAGGTCATCCTTCCATTGTTTAGTAATCATCATCTTGTCTCTAACCTTAAGCGTTCTCATTTCTAGCGCGACCTCGCGATCCTCCATGTTCAAAAACTTGAAAAAGAAGTATTCTCCATTCGAATTAACTTCAATGGACCCTTCAAGATTCCATCTATGCTCCACTGCTAGTTTCACTTTACTGAAGGGAGGTGGACTTTCAAAAAACATATCAACCAATTGGTTTCCCCATAACTTTTTGGCTTTTTATCGAATACCAGGAAAGCAGATTAATGTGTCATCTTGGAACATCAAATGTGCGTGGTGAACAAGGACTTCCTGCTCAATAGAAATTTTTTGACCACCAAACAACTGACTTTAGCTTCTCATCTGGGTACCATTTCCTGCCAAATCATTCAGTTGTATCATTGCCTCTCCTCTTGGTAGGATGCCGAAGGAGGCCATCGCTAGGGCTTCACCTGAATCTCTTAAAGGGAAGGCAGAACTAACAACAGCAGTCGACCCTACCATGAACTCACTCCATTGTCTCCAGATTTCTCTTCTCTCTGCTCACCTTCTCACTTTTTTTAAGGTTGGAGAGGCAGTGGGGAGGAAAGAAATAACAGATTGGTGGAGAGGGGTGGTGGGGAGGATAAGAAGGTTGGGGAGGCAGTTCAATGCTTGTTGTTCGAGTTATTGGTAGTTGTAATGGCTTAATATATTTAAACACATTGAATGAATATGGGGTTTGCAATCCTACCACTCAAGAGCGTGTATTCCTTCCTTCCTTAAAATCACCAAGTCATTATAATAAAAACTTTTGTGGATTTGGATTTGATACTTCCGAGTATGAATGTAAAGTTATACATGTATATCGATAAGATTTACCTAATTTTGATACATATGATGAGAAGAGTGGGCGTCTGGCTACTAATTCTTGGAGAGATATCACAGCCACGTGCAATTTACCTCATGATAATTGTTTTGTTCGTCACCAAGTACCTCTTCTTATCAATGTTCTTATTGGTTGGATCATATTATCTTGCTATTTGACATCCACCATGGAAAGTTCCAAGTGATTTTCAACTCCCACACAATATCACCAGTTATCTCTTCGTCTTACACGGAAGGAATTGCGTCTGATTGAGCTAGAAAGATGTGTCTAGTTCATCTTATGGAAAGGTCCAAATATGAGGTTGAGGCAAATTTGTACATGTTGAAGGACAACAGTTGTTGGGTAACAGAGGGAAGCATTATTCTCCCTGATTGTGAATATAAACCTCGTATGCTTGTTCCACTGCAACAACAAATTTTATTGCAATGGCATGATAGCAAGAAAATTGTATTTTACAATGCACATACTAAGAGCATAAAGAAACTAGAAAGATTGCAATGATGATCTTTATGCTTTTAATAATGTAGAGAACCTTAATCATGTAGAGAATCTTCAGACTCTGAAAATTTTGGTTCCACTAGGTGCAAGTAAATAAATAACATACGTGGGTCTGACAAGAAGAGTTAATGGAAATGACGTGCAATTCAAGATTTATCCGCAATGCAAAATAGCTGCTAATGTCCAATCACACCAACACTTTTATACATCTGGTTTTGTTAATGGATTAGTCTGATTATGATAATAAACTAGAGACATCCTCTATGGGTATACGTTGGTGAATTTTCAATCAAAAAATAAAGTGGGTGTTAATAGTTTTCCATAAGTTAACATTTGTGTTTTCATACATCGATTAGAAAGTTGGAAACATGTCTTTAACTAACAATTTGAAAAATAATATTAAAACTCACTATGTGAAGTACTAGTCCCTATAGACAGGTTTTACTATATAAGCACACCCTCTCTGAATGTAGTTTGCTGAAGACACAAAAAACACTACTAGTACACTAACTACTAATTGCTCAAGCCCTTCACAACAACTTGAATAATTGGAAAGTGTTTTGAACACAATAAGTTTTTACCACACAAGGTTCTAAGAATTTGGCACCCGCTTCATGCACAATCATTTATGTTCTGTTAGGCTTGTCAATATTTCTTGCATTGTATGGCACACTCCCATTTGGATTATGTCCGAAATGTGACATCCGATATACAAAAACTCATTGGAATATTGTAAAGAAAACTGGAACAACTTATCTGATATAGGATAGTGGATCGAGGTGCGCATTACTTGCGTAGTCTTAAGTCAGATATTTGCTGCGTTTTGCTGATGGCTCACCTAACATTCCCCATGATTCAACGAGCAATCCCTTCAAATGCAACAATGCAACACCACTATCCAGAAAGATAACCAACATATCGCCCTTGATGATTATTGAAAAACGAGGAAGACTACTATAGTTTGTGGGAGAATGACTAGACAAAACCCAATTACTACTATAAATAGACAAATCTCAGACTCCCCAGCAACTCAACTTTACCAAGTTTCCAACCACCCACATCGTGTTGGAAACAATGGGGATAGGATAATCTGAGTCTTCTTAATGCAATGTCCTTAAGACAATATTTGACCCGTCTCGGTGCAACGTTGATGGTCATTAGTCTCCCAAGATATAACAGATTCGTCTATGTTCTTAATGCACTTTAGGACGGAAATTTAGGCCAATAGAAATAAGAATTGACTTTGAGATGAACAAGAAATAACATGTTTGATTTGAAAGTAAACTCTTATTCTGTGTGCTAGGTTGTTGTTGTAATGATGAATTGCTAATACTTTGGATATCTCAAATGGCCAATTTGAGATTCTACTTATAGCAAATGAAACACTACGTACTTGTTCCCAGAAGACACAATTGAACCAACACATTTGTTGGTCAAAGACTTACATAAGGGACCTTATGTAGCGAGTTTACATAACATATGATTTACTCATTCAATAAATATGGAAATACAAAATTTCCAACAATCCCCCACTTGAATGAGAAAATCGTGACATCTCAAAAGTACGTGGATTAATGCAACATCAGGATAGGTAGCTTTCACTTTGAACCTTCATTAGTAAAAGAGTATTGGAAGTACTTAACTAACCAGTGGACTATTTCGTCGTGAACTGTCAGTTGTTGATGTAAAACTAGTCAATAAACTTTACATGGCATTATTCCATTCAAATTCTAGTCTCGGTTGTGTTCATTATGGTCCTAAACAATTCTCGGTTTTGTAAGTGCTACTAGAGATTTTAGCTTGATAAAAATCTCGTAGACCTGACCCAGCTCACACTTACATAGGTGATTGCTTCTGTAAGAAGTATCCTACAATACCCCACTTGCCTTTTGCAAGATATAGACGTCGTTAAAAACAATGTATCATTGTTTATCCTTTTGATCACAGTAGCTTTGCACTTGGTGCTTCATTGGAATGGAAAAAGTATTATACTTTTAAGTGCTTAACAAATGAATTATCCATCACTAGTTTTCCTTTTAAACTAAGTCCATAAGATCTTCAATCGCTTAGTAAGGTTTCCATATATGATATTTGGTGTGTATTAGGCTTTCAAACTTATTCCCCTCGAAGTGCAGTCTATATGCTCTCTAGATAAACCTTTAGTAAATGGATCTGCTAGGTTATCTTTTGATTTCATAAATTCAATGGACATTATACCATTAGAAAGCAACTGCCCCACGGTACGATGTCTTCGGCGTATGTGCCGTGATCGACCGTTGTACATAAAATTGTGAACTCTACATATAAAGGTTTGATTGTCACAATGTATGTGTATGACTGATACTGGTTGTGGCCATAATGGAATATCTTCTAAAAATTGACGAAACCACTATGCTTCTTCCCCAGTCTTGTCTAAGGCTATGAATTCAAATTTCATTGTGGATCTAGCTATACATGTTTGTTTAGAAGGTTTCCAGGATACGGCACTGCCTGCCATTGTAAACACATAACCACTGATGGATTTTACTGATTCAAAATCAGAAATGCAATTTGCATCACTGTATCCCTCGAGGACACTAGGATGTCGACCATAGTGCAATGCATAGTTTGAAGTATTTTTCAAATACCCTAAAACCTTAACAAAGCATGTCAGTGAGCATTACTCAATTTACAAGTATATCTACTTAGTCTACTCACAGCATAAGCTATATCAGGTCTCATACAATTCATCAAATACATTAAACTTCCAAAATTGCGAGAGTACTCAAGTTGTGAAACACTTGGACCTACATGCTTATGTAACACCTGAGATGGATGGAATGAATTATTAGATTTCTTGATTCCATATTGTTTGAACTTGTCTATTACATTCTCAATGTAATGTGAATGAGACAAAGCTAACCCACCAGGTGTTCACCTAGATATTTCATATCGAAATGTTTAATAAGCATAAATTCGGTGGACTTAATAACTTGACTATTAGTCCCAAAGATAAGCATATCATCAACATAAAGACAAACTATCACATAGTCATTATTGATTTTCTTTATGTAGACACACTTGTCACACTCATTTATGTTAAATCCATTTTTCAACATGACTCCATCAAACTTCTCATGTCATTGTTTGGGAGCTTGCTTTAAACCATATAAGGATCGAACAAGTTTACATATTTTGTGATCTTGTCCTTTGTCTCGGAATCCTTCTGGTTGATCCATATATATTTCCTCATTTAATTCTCCATTCAAGAATGCAATTTTTACATCCATTTGGTGAATTTCCGAATTGTAAAGTGTTGCGATGACAATTAACATCCTAATTGATGTTAACCTTTTCACCGGAGAATAACTGTCAAAATAATCTAAGCCTTCTTTTTTACTATACCCTTTAGCTACTAATCAAGCTTTATATTTATCAATAGAACCATAAGGTTTCATTTTACGCTTGAAGATCCATTTGCACCAAATTGGTTTATGTCCAAGAGAAAGATCAACCAATTTTCAAGTATGATTGTGCATAATGAATTTTATCTCACTGTTTATAGCTTCCTTTCATAAAGACGCTTCAGGAGTAGACATTGCTTCTTTATAAGTTTGAGGCTCTGTTTCTAACATATAAGTTAGAAAATCCGGACCAAATGTTTTGGACTTTCGAGCTCTCTTGCTACATCTAAGAAAGTCATAACTTATATTTTTATTAGAATTGATATTTTGCTCACTCCCTTCATTTGACACATCATGTGTTCTTTTTGGAGCACTAGACGACTCAGAAATCATACGAGGTGTTGATTCTATGTAATCCTTTTTATGAGGAAATACAGTTTCAAAAAACACTGCATCTCTAGACTCAAAGATAGTATTAACATGAGTATCATTGATATCAGATTTAAACACCAAAAACCTGTATGCACTGCTATTTTTGACATTTCTTAAAAAATAACAATCCACCGTTTTTGCTCATAATTTGTTCCTTTTGGGTGGTAGAACAGAAACCTTTGCCAAGCACCCCCACACTTTAATGTGTTTATAGGATGGTCGTCTACCTTTCCATATCTCATATGGTAATTGATCAAATTTCTTTTGGGGCATTCGATTTAAAATACGATTTGCCATATGGAGTGTCCCCCCCCCCCCCTCCCCCCAAGTTCTAAGGTAGACAGGAGTTGATAAACATGATATTAATCATTTCTTTCAAGGTTTTGTTTTTCCTTTCAACAACTTCATTTGATTGTGGTGAGTAAGGAGCAGTAGTTTAGTGTATAATACCATTTTGTTCGCAAATATCTGCAAATAGAGATTCATACTCACCGCCTCTATCAGATCTCAATATTTTGATTTTTTTTATTTAACTGATTTCGACTTCAGTTTTGTATCTTACAAACGCATTGATTGCTTCGTCTTTGCTATTTAATAAATACACATAACAATACCGTGAGCAATCATCGATAAATGTGACAAAATATTTCTTCCCACCTCGAGTAGGAATTTATTTGAAATCACATAATTGGTGTGTACTAAACCTAAAATTTCAGTGTTTCTTTGTATTGAATAAAAATGTAGTTTAGTAAATTTGGCTTCCACACAAACCTTGCATTTGTGTTGTGATTTATTATCAAATTTAGGTATTAACCATAAACTAGCCAACTTCTTCATTTTCTTAAAATTTACATGACCTAGTCTATCATGCCACAGTAAAGGGGGCTCAAGCAAATAAGAAACATATTTTGCATTATTAATGACCATTACATTGGCCTTGAAAAGACCATCTGTAAGGTAACCACGTCCCACACATATATTCTGTTTTTTGACAAGACAAATTTCCTTGACTCAAAAATATTTTAAAGTTATTTTCTTCCAGAAGATAACCAAAGATTAAATTTCTCCTATTGTTGGAACATGCAAGACGTTTTTCATCGCGACATTCTTGTCTGAGGTATATTTTAATACCACAGTTCCCTTGTTTTCAATTGTCGAGACTGAATCATTTCCCATGAAGATCTTGTCATCGTTAGTCAACTTCTCATAAGTTGAAAACGTGGTCTTATCGCTGCAGTTATGGCGGGTGGCACCGATGTCAAGCCACCATGTGCGAGAATGATTAACGAGCTTAACCTCAAATAAGACAGGCAAGAGCTTCTGATAAGTTTCCTCGAGAAGAATTCCTTTCATTATTTTCATCCTTGCGGTTTCAGTAATCCTTCGCAATATGCCCCTTCTTGCCACAAACATAACAAAAGCCCTTGAACCTTTTAAAGTTTGCATGGCTTTTGGGGTTTACGTTACTTCCCCCATTATTCAAGGAATGCTTCCTTTTGTGAGAGTTTTTCTGCTGCTTTGAACTCTCAATAACATGCGCTTTTGTTTCAACCGGTGTGTGCTTGTCTGTTCCTCGATTATCTTCTTCAATTTTTAGGCGGATGATCAAGTCTTCAAGACTCACTCCTTACGTTTGTGTTTCAGATAGTGCTTGAAATCTTTCCAATTGGGAGGGAGCTTCTCAATAATAACAACAACCTGAAAAGATTCGCTAATGATGTGGCTTTCAGCCTACATTTCATTAAAGAGAATTTGGATTTCTTGGATCTAGAAAATGACAATTTTAACATCAGTCATTTAATAACCCATAAACTTGTCAACGACAAATTTCTTTAGCCCAACATCCTTAGTTTTGTACTTATTTTCCAATGCCCTCACATGTCCTTAGCGTTGTTTATAGTAATATAGACTTTGTACAAAACTTCATCGAGCGAATTCAGCACGTAGTTTCGGCACAGGAAGTCAGAATGCTTCCAAGCTTCAATTGCGAGGAACACTTCCTTGTGGCTCTCTTGGGTCTCTCCATCTTTTGGCTTCGGTTCGTCCTCGGTAAGAAATTTTGCCAAACCCAATTTTGTTAGGTAAACCAACATCTTGCTCTGCCATATTTTAAAATCAATTCCTTTGAATTTCTCTGGCCTATCATGAGCAAGAACTTTAGTGACTCCAAATGTCACCCCAGCTATTAAACTGGTTTCGTTTTTATCTCCCATATTTCTATTTGATTCACAGAAAACACAATTTATTTATTCTTAGTAATAATACAAAAATTTATTTATTTATTCTAATTCTGTCGCACAAAAATTTAATTAGATTAAGTACTTTAAAAATAATATTTTAATTAGAGTTCATTAATTTATAAACTCTGTATCTAATTTGTACAAATTATTATAATAAAAATAGTAATATTGATAGAGTTCCAAAATATATAAACTCTAAAACTTACTGTACAAAACAGTATGTTGAAATTAATTGTACAAATAAAAACACGTATTGCACAAAACAGTGTGTTAAACAAATTCGCACAAATAAAATTTTACTGTACTAAATGGTAGATGATACAGACTCGAAGTTTGTAAGCCAATACGTTTTGGATTTGACCAAAGTTTTAGTGTTTTGGATATGTATGGCTACGTATAATGTACAACACAGACTCAAAGTCTGAAAATCGTACATGTATTAACCAAAGTTCTAGATTTTGGATTTGACCAGAGTTTTTAGTACTCTGGATATGCTTGGCTAGAGTTGTATGAAAGTATGATACTAACACTGAGTATACTATTGTCTTAAGATTGTTGGAAACAATCTTTAATAGTAACAGTGAGGGGATAAGATAATCTGAGGCATGTTTAATGCAATGTCCTTAAGACAACATTGGACTCGTCTCGGTGCAACGTTGATGGTCGTTAGTCTCCCAAGATACAACTGATTCGTCTCTGTTCCTAATGCACTTTAGGACAGAAACTCGGGCAAATAGAAATAAGAATTGACTTTGAGATGAAAAAGAAATAACCTATTTGATTTGAATGTAAATTTTTTTTCTATGTGCTAGGTTGTTGTTGTAACGATGAATTGTTAATATTTTGGATAAATCAAATGGCCAATTTGAAATTCTACTTATAACAAATGAAATACTATGTACCTGTTCTCAGAAGACACAATTGAACCAACATAGCTGTTGGTCAAAGACTTACATAAGGGACCTTATATAGTGAGTTTACATAACGTATGATTTACTCATTCAATAAATATGGAAATACAAAATTTCCAATACATCGCTCATCGTGTGTAGTGGTAAGACTATGTAAAAAAAACGAGAAAAAATTGGTTGAAAGAAAAAAGAAATAAAATAACGACGATCCCTATAAAACGAGGTCAGTGAGAAATAATTATTGGGGATAGACTGACTGGTAAGCCAGCAGTAACCACGGATACTATTTTCAATCAAAAATGACAAAATGTAATATGTATTTATGTAGCTATTAGGCAAAAAGCATCTTTTGTGGCTCAAATAATGACAACTTTCCAGGAACAGGAGGCGATGGAATATACTATTGTGGTAGCCGAAATAGCCTACTCGCCTGCTACATTACAATACATTGCTCTTTATAATTAGGTAAAGAAACCTAAGACCCAAGGCCCTATCACTCACACACGAGCAAATGGGTGACACAACACGTTGAAACACAAAGGAATAAAAGTTCTACTAGATGTAGGGCTAAAGTAAATATTCCATTCACTCACAACATACCAACAAAAGTCACATTAATTGTCAAAATACCAAGTTCTTGTTGCATTTAGTGATATTCACGTAATTATTACAAAATATATCCCTTAATTTATATATGTTAATGTTTCAATTAGTATATTTTATTCTAATTATTTCATTTTCATGTTTTTGTAGGAATTTGAGTGTGAACGATGAAATCGCATAAAGGCGACAATTTGAGGAAATGATATATTAATTGGTCGATTCTAGCGGTGGTATAAAGTAGAGGGTCACATACTTAAACCTAACCCAAACAGACCTAGATCCACCTAATTTAACCTAAGCCAAAGCCCAAAAAGCTAACCTAAAAACCCAAGCCCAAGAAAATAGAAGAACCCTATTTAGGTTCTCCCCTTTTTGGAGAAAACCTCTCGGCTGGTACTTTTTTCTTCCTCCCCTTTTTTTTCCAGCCACCACTCTTCTCCTCTCCTCCTTGGTAGAGACATAGAGACCTTTGTCTCTCACCACTAACCAACCGCCATCGCTGCTATCTCACTCCACGTCGCTGTCGCAACTACCGTCACCTCGCCAACACCACCATCAGCCGCCACCTCCTCCACTTTCCTTACCTCTCTCTGGCAGCGTACCTCACCTCGCCATCCACAACATCACCCTCCAAGCCACCATCACCTAGCGACAGATCAAACCACGCACACCACCACCTCGCGACAGAGCAAACCACGCACACCACCACCTCGCGACAGAGCTCCACCGCCCTGTCTCCCTCCTCCATTATCTCCCTCTTTCTCCTTCGGTCTCTCTCTCTATTCATCCATCTCCCAGCCCTCTCTCTCTCTTGGAAGGACCGGAGCTCGCCGGAGGAACAAAGTTCACAAGTAGCAGTAGAAACAGGGAGCGCCTCTCCCGTTCGTCCTTTCTTTCCCCACTCTCGTATCTCCCTCACTTTGTCTCCCTCTCTCTTGCAGGTTTCGGAGCTTCAACAGAGGAAGAATACGTTCGCGAGGAGCACGGAGGAAGAAGAAGCAGCGGCACATCTCGCTGGAGAAGACAGAGCGCGAATTCTGGCGGGAACCAACTGATTTTCAAATCAGTTAGTTATTTGCACACAGCGGTTCTGCTCTGTACCACCACATTGCATTTGCAGCCTTTTTCTGGGGATTCACGGTTGTGCTGAGACGGATTTCACCTACAACATTGCTGTGACCACCGCCACCATGATCTTCTAGACCCCGCGCCGAGGCGAAGATGAAACCACAGGGTTTCCTAGAGTTTGTTGTATTTGAATTTATTGTTTTCTATATACTTGAACGTTAAACACAGTTGATTTCTGAGTTTCAATAATTTGCTTTCACCGATTATATCCGGATTAATTATCTAGACTAGTCGGTAGTTAGAAGTACCCTTTATTGATATTCAAAACCTGCTTTAATCAATTAATCTGAATCTGTGATTGTGTGTGTCGTAAGAAGACATGCAATGTCAGGGGTTTAGAATTAGTTAAAATAAACCTTTGATTGTATGTGTCGTAAGAAGACACGCAATGCTAGGGGCTCATACCTTTGCTGAAATCAATTGCGAACTTAGATTAATTTTTAGGTTAGTCATGTTAAATCTTGAAAACAATAATTTGGATTACACAAATCTCGAAGAACCTGTGGTGGATTCGATGTCTCAGTCCCCTCTCTATCATCTTATCAGTTTAATTTTAGTTGTCAATTTCATTTTCTTAATTTAATAATTTTCATCTGCTGTAACCCCCAACTCGAAATTAGTTCAAATAAGTCTAGAATTCGACTGTCTGGTCAATCCTCGTGGGATCGACCCTATTTGCCACTGTCTACAAGTTAGACAGTCGTGCACTTGCGGTATTACAAGTAGGGTTTATTAGCTTATTAATTTAGGTTAATAAAAACTCCATCAAGTTTTTGGCGCCGTTGCCGGGGATTGTAACGGTACAATCGAAATCTAGGGTTGTTTTTGCTAGTTTATAAATTAGGTTTAATTTTCTTTTTAGGAACAGTGTTACGAGTTAGTTTATTATTTGTTTTATTTGTTTTTCTTATTTGTTTTATTTGTTTGAGTTTGAATTATTTTTTCAGGCGGTCACACACATAGGAGCTCAAGTGGGAACAAAGTGAAATATTGCGATTCGCGAGGAAACTCTCAGAAATCGACTTCTACCCGACGTCGCAAGTAACTCGAAAGAGGTTCACGCCGGAGGTAACTTCTACCCACCGCATTTGCATGCAGTTTCTGTGTGTTCACTTGTGTTTAGCTTGTTCTAGGTAGTATTGCATGCAAATTTGAATAGTGGCAGGACTGAGTTGAAACTTTTGTGCCCTCTCCTGCGGATAGGTTGATCACCATCTATTTTAGGGTTAGGAACCTAGACCTTCACTATTTAAAATTTGTAGAAAGATAATTATCTAAGACAGGTGTGACGCTCATAGGAACCCTCTTTGGACGTTTGATAGCTTAAAGTGGTCGAGTGAAGGAACATATCTCATCTGGGAACAGTTCTTGAACTGGCATTTCACTTTGATCTAGAGAGTGGAAAAAGAGGTAAGAGCAATTCTGTAGTGGTGGATTGATAGGAAATTACTGTGTCTCTCCCACGGTTAGGTAAATTGAATTGAATTTCAGCCCGCATTCATTTTGTGTGTGCATCATTTTTGGGGGTTTCGTTGTTTTTAATTTTTTCAGAGTTAGGTCAACTTCATATAGCGGTTAGGATTGCATTAAATAAAAAAAAATTAAAAAAAAATTGAAGCCTGTTTAGGAGTGTTGACTTTGAACCTTCGTTATCCAATAGTTTATGCATACCTGGGTGCGTGGTTCTAAGAATAGACTTGTCCGACAAAAATTCTAGGAGTTCTTTGAAGTCCCCATTACCTATTTAGGTTCATCACCCTTGTCCACTGAGATGGCTGAGGGGAAGGCATTTAAGGATTACTTCGCCCCTCTTTCTAGTAGTGCTCCGACTTGCATTGTCTTACCTGAGGCAAATGCAAACAGTTTCGAACTCAAACCATCTATTATTCATCTCTTGCCTACTTTTTATGGTTTTGATAAAGAGGACCCTTATCTTCATGTCAAAGAATTTCTTGACATCTGCGCTACTTTGAAGTACCAAAACTTTTCTAATGATTCGGCCCGTCTTAGATTATTTCCCGTTTCTCTGAAAGATAAGGCAAAATCGTGGTTAAATGCATCAGAGACAGGATCCATCACATCATGGGATACGTTGTCAAGAAAGTTCTTGACAAAGTACTTCCCCATTCATAAAATGAATGCTCTCCGATACGAGATTTATCTAATTTTCAACAAAAAGAGGGCGAACATTTCTATGAATGTTGGGAAATGTTCAATGAGCTCATTGTCAGGTGTCCCCATCACGGATTCGAGAAGTGGCGGCTAGTTCAATACTTACAAGGCGGTTTAACCCCTCAAAACCGTCGTATGATTGATGCCACTAGTAGTGGGTCATTAATGAAAATGAGTGTCAGTGAAATTTGGGAATTCTTTGAGACGCTTTCCGAAAATTCTCAGCAATGGAATTATTCGAGAAAGGAGTCTGATAGGCGTAAGGGCGGTCTATATGAAGTTAGAGATACATCTGTTCAACCCCCTTCTGCCTCAAAGTTAGAGACGGCTGTTATGACCATGACTCAAAAGATAGATGCATTTTTGAATTTGAGTCAACTTGTACTTCCCGCAAACGCTTCATCTGAAGTCTGTGCTGCATGTTCGAGTCCTGGTCATTCAATAGCTAATTGTGACTTGCAAAACGATTATCCTGCATACTATGTTAAGCAAGTCAACTCTTTTAATGTGATGCAGCGACCTGGCAATAATCTGCAACCTAACTATTACAAATTCAGGGTTCGCCAAACATCCAAGTCTCTTCTGAACCCATGGCCCACACCAAGGGGGACCTGTTGTTGTCTCCTAGGTTCCTCAAGCCTCTAGCCCTGTTAGGCCCCACCTTAACCAAGTTCCTCCATCCAACACATCAAGTTTAGAGAAAATGGTTAATTGGTTTTTGCAGCGCTCAGAAAGTATAATTGAGCAGCATTCTAAGGACATATCTGAGTTGAAATCCACGACTCAACACCAATCTCAAGCCCTCAATAGACTTGAGATAGCTGTGAGTAAGATTACTCAGTCCTTTTTGGATAAAGAACCAGGGAGATTTCCTAGTCAACCTGCTCCAAATCCAAAGGGTCAATTCGCAGTTGGTAGTACATCTGAGTTACACCATGAAGATGTCCAATCTATTACTACCCTTCGGAGTGGAAAACAGGTTGACAATCGGGTACAAGTGCCTGAATCGAGTGTCGTTGCATCTCCGTCTAAGTCATCGCAGGTTGCATCTCCATCTGACAAAGAGGCCGATAAAGCATCATCTTCTAAAGATGTGCCTCTTGACTCTGACCCCACTCAGGCATCTTATTTGCCTAGGGCACCGTTTCCATCACGGTTAGCTCCAGAAAAGAAAGAAACAAGTGTAAACGACGTAATGGAAATTTTTAAACAAGTTCACATAAATATCCTATTACTCGATGCTATCAAGCAAGTTCCTAACTATGCCAAGTTTTTTAAGGGTCTTTGCACACAAAAACGAAAGCTCCATGTGCAAAAGAGAGCCTTCCTCACCGAGCAAGTGAGCTCAATTATTCAACACAGAACCCCGCCTAAGTGTAGGGATCCTGGTTGCCTGACTATTTCTTGTATTATCGGTGATCATGTGATAGATATGGCATTATTGGATTTAGGGGCGAGTGTTAATTTATTGCCATATTCTGTTTATGAGCAATTAGGTCTCGGTGGGTAAAAAGCGACTAGAGTAACACTGGAATTGGCAGCGTGGTGTTATAAAGGATGTGATTATCAAGGTTGAAAAATTCTATTACCCTGTGGACTTTATAGTTCTTGATACACAACCTGTTTACAATCCCTCTAGTCACATTTCAGTCATTTTGGGTCGACCATTTTTTGCCACATCCAATGCCATTATTAACTGCAGGAATGGAATTATGAAATTGTCATTTGGCAACATGACCGTCGAACTCAACGTTTTTAATGTTAGTAAACAACCTCCCGAGCCCGAGGATGTTTGTGAAGTTAACATGATTGAGAGCTCGGTGGAGAATTCCTTATTGCAATATGTATCAGATGATCCCTTAGCAGCATGTTTGACTCACTTCGGTTTAGACTTTGATATTGATGATTCCATTAGGGAAGTGAATGCTTTGCTTGATTCAGAGCCTATTATAGATCCGGGTTACACATGGAAGCCTAAAGTGGAACTCCTTCCACTCAGTGAGTCAAAATTGAACCCTTATGCTGATACTATTGGGCTTTCTGACCCATTCCCTTTTCCGCCCGTTGATGATGACCCATTTGACATATGTCCTCCTAGTGACTTTTACATGAAGTTTGATCATCAATATTCTTTGGAGAGAATACATCCCATAGGTAGTGTTGATTTCAGGTTTGGGGGTGTTGTTGAGTTGTCTAGCTCATCATCTTTGTGAAATTCTTTTTGTTATGATGAGTCTGTACCACCTGATATATCTATAGACATACCGTTTTCAATCCCTTTAATAGTGATTGACGCTACCTATGTGGATCCCTTGTTTTTAAGGGATGATTTTAATTTTGACCATCCTATTGTGCAACACATTCAATCTTCGGATTTGACACTAGACATAGGATGTATTTTTTTAGGAGTAGGAAAGAGTCATTTGCTGGATATCCATGTTGGTGACGACTTTCTGCTCCAGATCCCTATGATTTTGCATGGCGTCTTCATCATTTTAGGGATGTGTTAGTTTTTGTTGTGCTGCATGTAGGTGCTACTGTATGTTGGACGGATCCTCAACTTTTGCGGTTGTTGCTATATGATCTAGTCAACATCGTGTACTAAGTGTTTAGGTTTGGGAGAGTGTTCGTTATGTTCTTCCTCGTCATTTCATGGTACATCATTTATGAGGAAGAATATATGTCGGGCTGACGACGTTAAACCAAGCGCTCCTAGGAGGCAGCCTAGCATCAGTTGTGTCATTATGGTTAGCCTGGATTGATTTTCGAGTTCTTTCTAGTTGCATTTCACTCATACTCGTTAGCTTCGTAACTATTTTGACTTACAACTGATACATGTAATTTTTTATTTTATTTTATTTTATTTTTGTATTTTTTTTTCATTTGTAAATCTTTTTGTGTTCTGTATTGTTTTTATCAATTTATTATGATGAGTCCACAGTTCTTATGTTGTTGAGCGTTCATTGGTAGACATTTTCGTCGAAATTGGTAAAAACTTTCCATGGTAATATCACTCTAACTTTCATCTTATCTTTTTCCTGCATTTCTCATAATCATCATTTTATACATTGAGGACAATGTTTGGTTTAGGTTTGGGGGTGAGGTTTATGAGTTTTTTTGCATTTTTCAAAAATTTTGAACTAAAATGTATTTCACAGTTGATTATTGTATTATACTCAATCTCCATTGAATACATAGTTAATTATGATTGTGTGAAAATTTTTGGATTTGAAAATGCATTCAAAATCTAAGAGGATGTGCTTTCAAGTATGCCTGAAAATTTTAGGAATGCATGCTTACACTTGTCACTTTTATATATCAATAGGAAAACATATGGTTTGATATTATCATTAAGTTAAATATATTTCATGATATTTTTCGACTCGACCAATAAGCCAAGTTAGCATAATTTGAAATTAATCAGTAAGATATTAACTATAAAACCTTAAAATAATAGTGGGGACTTAACCCTTGTGAGTTTTGAGACATTCTATTTTTCTTGAGGGTTATTAAATAAACTCTGACTTTTCTTGAATCTGCATTATCTCGTTGATGATCTCATTGTTCTTGTTTCTTTTATTGATTGCTTTGAGAATGTCGTTAAAATTGAATTATTATACTAAAACTTCTTGATTTATTTAGTTGAGATGTCATAATACCGACTAGAGCTTAAGAAGTGATATAGGCAATTTTTTCTTTGAACCGTTCTTTAGCCTTTTAGCCTAGGGGTGGGCAAACGGGTTCAGGAACCGCGGATCCAAACCGAACCGGACCGTTTTACTCCAAACGGTTCGGTTTTGATTTTTAAAATTGTGAAACGATTCGGTTCGGTTCCGGTTCCTAAATTTTTTTTAAAACGGTTCGGTTCCGATCCGATTAGCTGAAAAAAAAATCTGATCTTTTGCTTATTCTTCCATTACTACTTGTTCTTGTTTTTCCTCCTCCCATTCTCATGGATTCTCTCTTCAAGCTATTGTTGGGGTCTGTGCTCCTATTGGTGTCATTTGTAGAGGAAACAAGAGGATATGCTATGGTGACTGGCATTGTTTTCTGTGACCAGTGCAAAGATGGTCAGAGAAGTCTCTTTGATTACCCACTCTCTGGTGAGTCCCTCTACACATTCTTGCATTTTTTTTAAGTAGCTGTTGATTTAGAGGCATTATTTCTTGAAGACCCGAACAGATTTGTGACATTTTTATAGTTTGGGTCGTCTCTTCAAACTTGTCATGGTAATGTCTATTTGTCTGTAAACCTGAAAAGGAGAACAGACAGAGAATTCCTAGGAATGGTTAGGTTCGGGTTTTTCATTTACACTATGATCAAGCTATTGATCGAGTCCATTCAAAATTAAAAAAATGAATTTTGGATCCATGTATGGCAATACATTGCACAAGTCCGTGGCGGCGTGGCCTATTAATATTTTTGGAGATATATAATACAGGAATCGTAGGAACCGAACCGTTGTAAACGATTCGAGTTAGGTTCGGTTCCAACGTTCAAAATAGAGGAACCGATCCGAATCGGAACCATTAAAATTTTAAACGGTTCGAGTTAGGTTCCTCAAAATTTGGAACCGAATCGAACCGTGCCCACCCCTATTTTAGCCTACCTAATAATAAATATCCGTTTGCAGCCCTTTGATCCTTTAAATAAACTTTTTCTTTACTAACCCCATCTCCATTACCTACTCCAGTTAGGGAGTAATATCTCATACTATTTTTATCCTTACTCAATGTCTCTGAGAATGTGTATGGTTGATATATTTTTGGAATGGGCAAATAAAAAGAGTTGAAACTAAATATTTCATGAATCCTCGGGACTGAAATATTTTATTGTGCAGAAGGGGAAAGCATGTCAAAAAAAAATAAGATTGATGCTTCGAAAAAAAATATGAAGAATTTCAAAGGAAGAAAAATTAATGGTGTACAACATTGGTTTATTCTTCATAGCCCAACGTGTTTATTAAATGATGTATCCATTCTCAGAGAATTTTCTCGTATCATTTTCCATTCTTGTTAGCCAAAATCTTAGCCTCATTACAACCTAATAAAGACCTAATTGATCTTAAGTAAATGTCTGGTTCATAGATGTGGAAATTAAATTGGCAAGAACTATGGCGTATGATTCAACATTCTCAAAGTAATCGATATTCCTGTCCATGAGATCATATTCATTTCATTTTTTTAAAAGTCTGTTTTTCATGATTATTATATGTGAGATATTTGTGTTTCCATAATTTATTCTCTTTTTCACATATAAACTGAGTGATAAGTAACCAATATCTGAATGATTCATTTCTGAGTGACAAGAGAGATTTGTAGTCGAAGCACATTATCCAAATGTTATCTAGTTGTATATTTACTGAGAAAAAAGAAAGTTATGTTGATAAGACTATGCACACACACACTTCGAGTTGAGAATAATTTATGAAATTTATTTAACCTTTGGGTACTATTAAATCGTTGTTAGACTCGTTGATATATTATTCTGACAATGTTAATTATTTTATGAAATTTTTAGCAATTAGATTATTACTCTGAGGATAATAGATCAAATAACCAAATTACCATGTTTTGGAAATTTATTGAGTCATAATGTATGTGGGTAACATTTCTGGAAACCCTCACGAGACTATAACTCGTCTACTAGAGGTAATATAGCGGTTTAAAGCCTTGTTGCACGTTTAAGGTAAGTGCAACCGATGATTCCTGCGAAAGTGAGTTAGAATTTTATTTTTACTGTTTTGCTTTAGGACTAGCAAAATATAGGTTTGGGGGTATTTGATATTCACGTAATTATTACATAATATATCCCATAATTTATATATGTTAGTGTTTCAATTAGTATATTTTATTCTAATTATTTCATTTTCATGTTTTTGTAGGAATTTGAGCGTGAACGATGAAATCGCATAAAGGCGACAATTTGAGGAAATGATATATTAATTGGTCGATTCTAGCGGTGGTACAAAGTAGAGGGTCACATACTTAAACCTAACCCAAACAAACCTAGGTCCACCTAATTTAACCTAAGCCCAAGCCCAAAAAGCTAACCTAAAAACCCAAGCCCAAGAAAATAGGAGAACCCTATTTAGGTACGTTCTTTTCTTCCTCCTATTTTTTTCCAGCCACCACTCCTCCCTTATCCTCCTTAGCAGAGACAGAGACCTTCGTCTCTCCCCACTAACCAACCGCCATCGCCGCCGTCTCACTTCACGTCGCTGTCGCAACTACCATTACCTCGCCAACACCACCATCAGCCGCCACCTCCTCCACTTTCCTGACCTCTCTCTGGCAGCGTACCTCACCTCGCCATCCACAACATCACTGTCCAAGCCATTGGCCAAGCCACCATCACCTAGCGACAGAGCAAACCACGCACACCACCACCTCGCGACAGAGCTCCACCGCCCTGTCCCCCTCCTCCATTCTCTCCCTCTTCCTCCTTCGGTCTCTCTCTGTTCATCCATCTCCCGGCCCTCTCTCTCTCTTGCAAGGACTGGAGCTCGTCGGAGGAACAGAGCTCGCAAGCAGCAGCAGAAACAGGGAGCGCCTCCCTGTTTTACCGCCCCTACTCCTTTCCCGTTCGTCCTTTCTTTCCTCTCTCTCACTTTGTCTCCCTCTCTCTTGCAGGTTTCAGAGCTTCAACGGATGAAGAATACGCTCGCGAGGAACACGGAGGAAGAAGAAGCAGCGGCGCGTCTTGCTGGAGAAGATAGAGCGCGAATTCTGGCGGGAACCAACCAATTTTTAAATCAGTTGGTTATTTGCACCTAGCAGTTCTACTCTGTACCACCACATTGCATTTGCAGCTTTTTTCTCGGGATTCACGGTTTTGCTGAGATGGATTCCACCTACACCAGCGTTGTGACCACCGCCACCATGATCCTCTAAACCCCACGCCGAGGCGAAGATGAAACCACAGGGTTTCCTAAAGTTTGTTGTATTTGAATTTATTGTTTTCTATATACTTGAACGTTAAACACAGTTGATTTCTGAGTTTCAATAATTTGCTTTCACCGATTATATCTGGATTAATTATCTAAACTAGTCGGTAGTTAGAAGTACCCTTTATTGATATTCAAAGCCTGCTTTAATCAACTAATCTGAATCTGTAATTGTGTGTGTCGTAAGAAGACATGTAATGCTAGGGGTTTATAATTAGTTAAAATAAACCTGTGATTGTGTGTGCCGTAAGAAGACACGCAATGCTAGGGGTTTATACCTTTGCTAAAATCAATTGCGAACTTAGATTAATCTTTAGGTTAGTCATGTTAATTCTTGAAAATAATAATTCACAAATCTCGAAGAACCTGTGGTGGATTCGATGTCTCAGTCCCCTATTTATCATCTTATGAGTTTAATTTTAGTTGTCAATTTCATTTTCTTAATTTATTATTTTCATTTGTTGTAACCCCCAACTCTAAATTAGTTTAAATAAGTCTTAGAATTCGACTGTCTCGTCAATCCTCGTGGGATCGACCTGTATTTGTCATTGTCTACCAGTTAGACAGTCGTGCACTTGCGGTATTACAAGTAGAGTTTATTAGCTTATTAATTTAGGTTAATAAAAACTTCATCATTAAGCAATACTGGGTGTTGACACACCCTATGTGCACGGATATTCAGTATTTTTTATTTGATTGCAACAACACTGGGCATTTCAAAAATCAAGACGAAGATCGACATGGTTATTGTTCCTAAGGGGAGCATGCAGTGTATACTACCAGTCGTCGACGCGAGCTACATGTGCAAACAAAGAATATAGTATAACCTAAAACCAAAACCTACATTCAGTCTCAAATGTCTTCTTCTCTGTTATTTTTCTTCATTTTTTTGTCATTCTTCATCTTCTGCTCTCTGATGTTCATCAACTACCTACTACCCATATTTTAGTTTTCTTATTTTATACGCAGTACAAAATGTTAACAACCTGCAAATCATCCTCCTTCCTCTAGAAACATCTTACCCCTGCTTGCTTGCAAACATCAATGCAAGTAACATCTAACCCCCATTTGTGTACCCACCCCTTTAATGTCTACTTCTAAAACAAAATTCGACAGTAGCAACTTAACCAGAATTTATCCTATATACCTCAACCATCTTCATTTCTTCCCACATCTATCTATTCAAATTTCATGACATTGCACCACACATAGCAGAACCCTTAATATGAAATTGCAAGTTGCAAAACCCTAAAGAGGTCATTGAAGATCTCGTCATGGAGTTATGAACCGAAGGGAAAGGGGAGGGCAAGAGGAATCTCGTGAGATGGAGAGAGGGGGCAGGAAGAGAAATAAAGAGACATTGAGGTGTCATGAAGCTTCCTTTCACTGTGGGTTGTGTGGTTAATAAAGGAGGCAGAGTAGAAGAAATGAGTTTGTTTTTTATAATGTTTTTACTCAAATGACGTCATTACCCCTTGTCACTGTTCATAAACCCTTTCATTTGTTTTTGTTCGTAAAAAGGATAATTTTGAGAGGGCAAAACGGAAAACCCGAATATCAGGACGAAATCCACAATTTTACTGTTCCTAAGTTGAGCCAATGTTATATAGTTCAGTTGGGCATAGCTAGGCATTTGTTTGATGTTTTTGTAAGAGGGTTTAAGGATTTATAAACAATTTATCTCTTCTTGTGACCAACGAAATAATATTAGATTTGGATTATTATAAATAAAATTTTATCAACGAATGTTATTATTGTTTGATGATAGTGATACTAACAAACACAAAGACATAAAATTGAACGAAGAATTAGAAAACCCAAAACAAAGCATAGTTGGATTTCTCAATCAAAGCAAAGAAATTCAAAAGCAACAACAACCAATTTGGGATTATAGTAACTCAAGATACCCTTTACTTACAATCATGGAATTCAGTATAGAAGACGGTAAAAAACATATGAAATCCATTGCATGTAAATGTATGTAAAAAACATATTCAAAAGAAAGCTAGATATTTAAGTTTCTACCAATGGTGCCTCCATATGTTCTTGATAGTGGAGAAGAACCAAACAAAGAAAACCCATTGTCGAATTAGATGTCAAGGAGAGAAATGAGATAGAAAGGTGGGATCTTGAGAGGGAAGGAGAGTCAAACGAAGAAAATACATTCACCCAATTGAAATAAACTCTCTTTATCTTTCTCTGTTTCCTTTCTGATGGAGGCGGAACAACAAACATCATATCCAATCCAAACCTCCTCCTCCATTTTCTTTTGCCTCTTTGAACCCTTCTTCATTAGAATGATGCGCCACTTTCGACGACCGAGAAATTGATTATTAGAGGAGGTTTGAGTCCTCATGTTCGCTCAAATTTTGGATGAAGAACTACAGACTTTGATCACCTGTTCGACCCCAAAATTCAACGACGCTTAGTAGTCCACGGTAGGACTGAAGTTGCAGAAGGTCTATCGGAGTTGCCACACCCGGTGCTCGTTAGCCGGATTTGTCGCTATTGTTGAAGAACTTTAGTAAAAGTTTTTTTATTCATTTAGCTTCAAAAACCCTAAAAGGGCCATTGAAGATCTCGTCATAGAGTTATGAATCGAGGGGAAAGGGGAGGGCAAAAGGGATCTCGTGATATGGAGAGAGGAGGCAGGAAGAGAAAGAGAGAGACATTAAGGGAAATAGGTGTCGTGAAGCTTTCCTCTCATTATGGGTTGTGTGGTTAGAAGAGGGGGCGGAGAAGAAGAAAAGACTTTGTTTTAATAATATTTTGACTCAAATGATCTCATTGCCCCTCATCATTGTTCATACATCATTTCATTTTGTTCGTAAAAGGATAAATTTGGTAGGGAAAAAGGGGGAAACCCCTATATCATGACGAAAATTGCAATTTTACTGTTCATAAGCGCATTGGGCGTTATATTGTTTAGATAGATTTTGTACCCTGATTTTATGAGAAAACTTTTACATTTCGCATGTCACTTTTAACAATCGCATGTCATATTCCAAGAACCTAGTATGCTAAAGACCTTTGTTTTATGCAGATATTTCAGTGAGTCAAGTTGCTACAAAGCACATTGAACACATAGTACAGTGTCTGTTGTAGAAAAGTTCAGTTTTTGTTCTGGAAACTCCACAAAAATACTATCAGAGAAGGTGTGCTTATATTTAATTCAATCTTTCTAATATGGGTTGTCCAAATCACTCTTACAAACAAAAATGCTCCATCTCTAGCACACCGTAACAAGCATTATTAAGGCACTAGTGGGTTATTCACACATTGCAACCAATATACTGAAAATAAAATTTTAGAAAGAAAAAAAAATGTGTGCTATATAGTAGTGGTTTAATATTGTGAAAAAATAAAAAGAAATGTTTATAAAAGAAAACCCGGTGGAAATGTTAAAACAAATTTAAATAAAATCCATAAGACGTGCAATAATCACTGCCATATGGAATATCATCTTATGTGCCATGTTAAAACAAAGGCCTATTGGAAATGCAGAACATAAAAAATATATTGATACTCGTTGTTAACTAGATAAAATAAACAACGTATACAAGATGTTGATGTCATAAAAGAATTGAGATGTAAATCTCTCTCTCACTCTTTGTATATCTGTATTGACTCTCATTCTCTATTCTCACACAACGGGCTACAACAGTAGGTTAACACCTCATACACCCAAAGCCTCCACATGATGCCACCTCAACATGAGGTGGACATCCATAATGTTTTAGAACACTCCCCCTTGGATGTTCACTGCATGTTATCGATAGATTTGCATACTGTTGGATGCGCAAAATGTTGCCTCATGAAAACGTTGCTAGGAAAACCGAATGGGATAAAATCGCAACAAAGGGAAAATAGCATAGCGTGCAAATTGTCCAAAATCTTCAGCAAAATCAGGTCCCTCTGATGGAATGCTCTCCCTGATAACCACAATAAAGTGACATTCAAAGTCACGTCTCTTTTGGAGTACGTGAGTATCTCCTTATGTAATGAAGGTTATATTACCATCATTGTTGCCTCGGTGCTGGCTCGTTAAAACCTTGACAAGAAAACCCAGTGGAAAAAACTTTGTCGAAGGAAAAATAGTACAATGCGTATAAATCAAATATACTTCTATATGATCTCGGAGCATACTTTTGGGTGCTTTCTCAGGGGCATACTTCTGGACGTTGCTGCCTCATTAAAACCTTGACGAAAAACCCAATGGTATAAAACCGCGTCAAAGGAAAAAGAGTACAGCTTGTCCAAATATAGTATACTTCATGATACTTTCAAGAATATATACTTCAAGATATTGTCAAGAATATATTTCGATACTGTCACAAATATATTTCTAAATGCTTTTGTAGATCCTTCTGGATGCTTCTCGAGTGGTATACTTTCATATACTCCCCCTTTTGTAAGCACAACTGTTGGCTAAGTTTACACATTAATCTTGTAAACCAGTTTTCGGAATATTGATGTAGACAATGCATTGGTGAAGAGGTCTGCAAGGTTGTCATTATATTGAATTTGTTCGACTTCAACCACATGGTTCTTCTGAAGCTCGTGTAGGTAGAAAATTTTGATTGGAATGTGTTTCATTCATTCTCATTTGATGAAGCCTTCTTGTACTTGATCAATACATGCAACATTGTTGTCATATATTGTAGTCGACTGATCGATAAATTGTGTAATAAACCCTAAGAAATAGCTGTATTGCAACTTATCAATACAGAATCTACCTATGAGCAGCCTTTATTAGGGTCAAATATAACTTGAACCTGCATAACAAACTAGATGAGAATGGTTAGATACATCACAGGAATAAACTCATAAATTATCTCACGAAAATATATGTGTCATGTCATTCAAATATCTATAAGTCAGTGCAAAACTATACATTGCTAGTAAATGCACAGAAAAATACTATATCATGTTATGTAGTTGGTGCCAAATAACAATGCACCAATGATACTCACATATGGTACTTCAGGACCGAGTATCCTTTAATTGGTTGATACAAGTCTTTCTTGAGATATAAAGATCAGACGACTATGTTAAAAATGTTACAAATATAACTCTATTAATGAACCAATATTCTATTAGTATTTTACTCGATCTGCAGGGTGATACAAAAGTTGTTCTTTCAAGGTTTTAATTGCAAATATCGTCGCTATTAACAGTATTTTCAAGATCCAATGAGAGTTATATTATTGTCTAAACTGTTAGTATGACAATGCAGATAACAATTTCTTAATAAAGACACGTGGTCAAATTTGTATAACCTTCATAAATTCACAAATATATCACATTTTTCTGGAATAGTTCAAATCGTATAAAGCACGTCCTAAATGTATTGAGTAATTATTTCATGACTTTGCTTCAAGCAAAGTAAATCCTTCAAGGATTTTCATGTAAATATTTGTGTCTAACAAATTAAATCCTTCAGAGATTTATAAATATTTTTGTCTAAATTCAAAATTCGCATATCAATTATCAGAAACTACAAGACATATTAAAATGTAGTTATATTCCTAACTAGGAAATATTTTTCATTAAAAAAAAATCAAACGTCAGGTTTCTGCAGAAACCCTTGTGCCACAAGTCTTAATTTTCTCATTTGTTTTCTTACAAACACTCATTTAAAATATGCATGTTTAGGTGTTTGTACAGATCCAAACACACAACATTTTCAAGGGAACCCAATTCCACTTGGATAATATTTTTTATTTTGGTGGAACTAATACACCATGGACAATATATTTTCATTTGCTCAATCATTTATTTGTCAATAGCTACCATATATGTGAATGTGTCATCGATGACGTTTCATTTGATTCCACATTTCTCCTTAATATATTGAGTTCTCATTATTATCTGGTACCTGAGCTTCTTCCAGGGCTTTTAAGTCACTTCAGGGATATGAATAATCACTTCTAGGATAATGAAGAAAGTTTAATGACCTCTTCTAGAACATCATTTAATGTTGCTTCTGAAGTTTTATGACTTCTTCTGAAGCGCCGTGGCCTCTTCAGGAGCGTTGCTACTTCTGGAGCTTCATGACCTCTTCAGGAGTGTCATGTTATACTATTCTATATGACCTATTTAGGAGCGTCATGTTATGCTCTTTTGAAGCTTTATGCACTACTTCTTCTAAAGTATTTACAACTTCTACAGGAGTTTCAAACATTGCTTCTTCGAAAGCATTAAGGCATGAATTTTTACTAATTCTCCTTTTTCTAAGGAGTGAAATCTTTGGAACTTATATGTCTGCACGATGGGGTAGTCTAGACTATACAAGTAAAAGTCTTTCAAACAATGTGAAGACGTATAATGGTAAAGTTACTATTCAAAAGCTTGTGATATGTGATATAACAACTCTGAAATTTTATAATCTCACTATATTAATGAAAATTAAGTCTAATGTAAGCTTCAAGCTTCATGCATGATCTCTAATGCAAGCTGCAGACTTCCAACATTAGATTCCAACATGAGATGTGATGCATATATGTTGAAATAACGCAAGTTTCGTTAGAAATTGCAATAACAAATGGTGGGCTCTTCCGGAGCCTCAAGAAATTGCATATGTCCAGCTATGATAAACACCCGTTGTGTCTTAAAGGCCAGTGTGGAGAAAATTTTGCAGACTTGGTACTAGCAATTAGACAACTATATTTTGCATTTTATAAACCATGATGTAAAAGAAAAACAGATATGCAGTAGACAAATTAAGCAAATCACGATATACTGCATATGTTCCACATGTAATAGAAAATGTATGAGTTTATCAATCTAATTTGTACGAAATACTCACTTTCTGTAGCATATGTTATAAACCATTCCGGTGGTTCCTAAAATAAGTATTAGGGTCGTGGCTACTGCTTCTGGAGTTGCCACATATTTGTTGAATGTTCAGATATATTACTAGCTAATGGTTATCTTTGCTGGAGTTCCCGCATACACGAAGGTAGTTATGTTTTGCATGTGCTCTAATTCTACCGTTTTGATCAAACCGTTCTATTCATATCCAACAGGAATTGGATCTATAATAAATAGTAAGAGGCATGGCTTAATCAGGACCTAATATGAACATTAATAGGCCCTAATGTTACATGTCTAACTGACCCAATTGAGTAGGCCCTGTGAACATTAATAAAACCCAAGAAAACAAAATAGATACAGCAAGACAGAACCGAATCGGCTGGACCAAACCTACCCAACTAGATCTGAACCGAATCAGCTTATCTAGATCCCAACCAGATCCAGGTGATACCGTAAACTGACTTAAATAATCAGGCCGTAATTTATCAATCAGACTCAATAAACAATCAGGCCCGATGAATTTAAAACTAATATGCCTAATTGAATTCAAAGTTTCAGCCCGTGTAACTTATGCATATAAACTAATGCAATCTAGGCTTTAATTATACATCCCAGTTAAATTCATTGGCATTTTTAGTAATGCTCGCACTATTCTAGGCAACATTTGATTATGATTTTGGGCAAGAGCTTTGGACCATTAGCGGCTAGGATTGTGATGACCTTTTATGAGTATAACTACCTTTGCTAGAGTAATTACCATTTCAAGGGTAACTACCTCAATGAGAGTAATTACCGCTTCGATGGTAACACTTTTGCGAGAGGAATTACCTCTGCTAGAATTGTCATGTTAGATACCTCTTCCGGAGGTATCACATTTTTTTAAAGTATTTATTCCTGTCACATCCCTTGCCTGTGCCCCCGATAAAATTGTGGTATTATAAATAATAAACATTATAAGTGAGCACTTGCATAATTAATCTTTAATTGACAAGCAATTACATGAAATATAGATGTTATTAAAAAGGTACTTTAGGTGCTCCTTAAACAAGTAATTATGATTTGATGAAATCCAACTTAATGTCAGGAATTGGGCTTACATTATTAATTGTTACAAACCAAAAACATATAAGTTATAACAACCCAATGGAATCGGGACCCAAACGGGCTGACATTTTGAAAAACACATGCCCAACATTGGACATGCCTGAATGCAATAGTACAATAAACCCAATGAAATTTAAACTGACAGACTTATTTAATTCAGTAAGTCCACTCAAATTATTAATCAAGCATTAGTTAGAATCGGCCCAGAAAGCCTAAAAGGAGTTATCCAGTCCAATCCATACAAGTCCAATTTAAAATAGGAAAAACTCAATGCAAACAAATAAAACCCAATTCATTTAATTTAACTATCATAAAGCCTAAATATAATCTCACTTCATACTTTTCTTGACACAAATTCTATTACACCAAATTCTAGGTAACTATCCATAGAAAATTCCATGACATGAACCTATATGTCATAGAAGTGTTTGTCAAATATATATATAAGTAGAACATGTCTATACCCAATAACATCTAGTGTCAATAGAACCATAGAAGGATGTAAAATACATTAACTATTATATATGGTACGTATTATCAAGTCTCGTGAATAGTCACCAATGTAAACAAGAAGATGCTCATAATGATGTTCCTAATTATGATTAGTGTATAGCACAACAAACGGTTCAAGAATTTACATATTTCCAACCGACTGACCCACTATACTCTCCTGAGTCCTGACCAATATAAATGCATCCTACTGACACGCAAACTCAAAGTTGAATACATGTCAGATGCACCATTTCTAATCTATCTTCAATAGCTATGGGACTGTCAACATTCATTGAAAATGGTACATGTGTTATGTTTCAAGTGTCAGATCACTCCACTTCACTTTCGCCTTTATTTTCCTTAATCAAATAGACACTATTCAATCATCATCATTTCTTCCTATTTAACAACAGATTTTTAAACCATGGGTGAACACCGAGATTCAAAACCTGTTGAGTGCACACTAAGAGAAGTACTAGCATGTAATATAATGATGACTAAATTAATAGTAAACTCATATCATCTAGCATATAGGTTTAGAAAATGCATGCTAGGATTAAGAAAACTTTGATAAAGGTAACATGTAAATGTATTAAATAAAATTTCATTAGTCCTCAAAGTTGATCACTCCTTTTTTTTGGCAAATATAAAGAAGTCTTATCTAGTAAAACGGGTCACTTAAGTACACACTCACCTCCTCATTCATCTTCATCTATGCAAATAAAGAGCGAATAGGAGGGATGTCAGGCAATTACTCACTAGAGAGAGCAGTAAGAATACCCCAGACGTTGACAGTCAGTGCTTGACAGAGTGGTGAGTAGAGCATCAGAAGCTTAGCTTGGGTTACTTTTGTCACCGATAACAACTTAAGGTTTCTATCGTTATAATTTATTTGAGAATTTGGGAGAAAATCTTTCTATCAAATTTAGCAAATGGGCTGAATTGAAACCATATGAAGTTCGATATCGTTCAATCACAACAAATAGTTTGGAACATAAATTTTGGGTTAGAAAATATACCTTTTAACTCATTTGAATCAAGAGTTTGCAAAGAATGAAAGGCGGAGATAAATACCCTGAATAATAGAGCTTCGACGTTCTAAATACTAGAGATTCGTGCATAGATTCTTGCAGAGCCAAGTGATCCAATTAACTCGAAAGAAGAATACTCTAAGAAGGATACCAAATCAACGATATTATCCAATAGCTCGAGAGATTCGTGCTGATAACATGTTATTAACTAGAGAAAATAAACAACAGATACAAGATGTTGATGACATAAAAAAAATTGAGATGTATATTCTCATTCTCTACTCACACAAGAAGTTACATATTTATAGGCAAACTAATTCATCGTAGGTTAACACCTCATACACCCAAAGCCTCTTCATGATGCCACCTCAACATGAGGTGGACATCCATAATGTTCCAGAACAATGCTGATGAAAACACACATTATATAATAGTCAATTAGATCAAATTAGTAGCTAGTAGCAAGGCAGTTCCAAGAAAGGTCCAAATATAGATCAGTTTAATTTAATTTTTAATTCTCATTCAATTGTGGAATGTGCACAAACTACATTACCTATAAATATAAGTCATTTAAGAGGAAAGGAACTCCAGACTCAACAGAGAAAGAAAACAGATCACCTATCATTCTTCAAACACAGCTTTCTCTCTTTCTCAATCCGCCTTTCTTGCAAACACGCAAGTTTTGTAAGAATGGACCCTAAACAACCTTTTGTTGATCATATTACCAAGAAGTACACTGCAAAAGCAAAAGCTTCAGATGCTCTGCCTCTCCCTCTCCACCTAACCATTGGTCTCTTCTTCTCCATCTCTTACTTCCTCCTTACAAGTTGGCGGGAGAAGATCCGTACCCCCACCCCTCTCCACGTTGTTGCATTCTCTAAAATCCTTGTTATTATCTCATTTTTTGCCTCATTTGTTACGGTTTAGTCCAACCCCATGGTGGCGTAACCTATGAAGAAAGCCATAGGTACATCAGCAAAAAGGATAGTAAGACTGGCCTTTGCTCAGGTGCCTTAGATTGCCCAACACCCATTGCTCGAAAACTCAACACACTTCCTATTTTCACTGAATTGTCCAAAGATGAAGAGATCATCACATTTTTTAATGGGACTACCCCATCCTACTCTCTAGAATCAAAACTTGGGGACTGCAAACGAGCAGCTGCAATTCATTGTGAAGCACCGCAGAGGATTACGGGGAAGACTCTAGGGGGGTCACCATTAGATGGGCTAGATTACGAATCCATTTTGGGGCAATCCTGCGAAATGCCAGTGGATTATGTTCAGATTCCAGTAGGGATTGCAAGACCATTGTTGCTTGATGGGAGAGAGTATTTTGTTCCCATGGCAACCAAAGAGGGGTGTTTGGTTGCTAGTACAAATAGGGTTGTAAGGCAATTTATGCATCCGGTCGGGCGACGAGTGTTTTGTTGAAAGATGGGATCACGAAAGCTCCTGTAGTGAGGTTTGCAAGTGCTAGGAGGGCAGCCGACCTCAAGTTTTTGGCAAATTCAGACCACATTTTGAGACCCTGGCTGCCGTTTTCAATACGAGCAGATTTGGGAGGCTCCAAGGTATCCAATGCACTATAGCTGGATAGAACTTGTACATGAGATTCACCTGCAGCACCGGTGATGCAACGGAGATGAACATGGTGTCTAAAGGCGTGCAAAATGTCCTCAATTTCCTTCAGAATGATTTCCCTGACATGGATGTCATGGGCATCAGGAACTTTTTGTTCAGACAAGAAACCAGCTGCAGTGAATTGGATTGATAGACGTGGAAAGTCGGTTGTTTGTGAGGTGATTATCAAAGAAGAGATAGTGAAGAAAGTGTTGAAGACAACAGTTCCAGCTTTGCTGGAGCTTAACATGCTCAAGAATCTCATTGGGTCTGCTATGGCTGGTGCTCTCGGTGGATTCAACCGCATGCCAGTAGCATAGTCTCTGCAGTATTCCTAGCTACTGGCCAAGATACTACTCAGAATATAGAGAGCTCTCACTGCATCACAATGGTGGAAGCTGTTAATGATGGGAGAGACCTTCATGTTTCCGTCACTATGCCATCTATTGGCTTAGGCACAGTTGATGGTGGAAGTGGAGCACATCTTGTGTCTCAATCAGCTTGTCTGAATCTACTTGGAGTGAAAGGTGCAAACAAAGAGTTGCCAGGCTCTCATGCAAGAACCTTAGCCACGCCCACAACCCACAATAGTAGCTGGTTCAGTTCTTGCGGGGGAGCTCTCTCTCATGTCTACCATTGCTGCTGGGCAGCTTGTAAACAGCCACATGAAATACAAGAGATCAACCAAAGATGTCGCCAAGGTGGCGGCCTCTTAATCAAGTTTGGCAAAGCCAACAACATGCTGAACTGAATTTTTGGTATTCCCTTTCATGATATAGAAGCACAAACCAAATGTAAATATTCATGGGTATATCTTTCAAATTCCATTTTATGAAATATTTTTATGACATCGAAAAATGAATACCTTGGCATACCAGATGATGCACCAAACATTCATAAACAGCCATTGACAGGCCTCCTGTCGAAAAAATATGGAACTATGTTGATCTTCTCTAACATTTTAGTCAATGGAGCTACTATTTGAACATGTTTGGTGATTGGTCACAACCTATAACATGTCTAAGAGCTTCTTTAGGATGAGGTTAATCATACAATGATCAGAGCAATGTGTAAAAGATGACATGATGTACTGAGAAAAAACTTCAAACTGCAATGCTACCAGAAAATTTAGATTATGATATATAAACTCATATACACAACCACTTGGGAAAAGAAAAAACTTAACCAACAACTGCATTATCCTTCTATACTGCTCTATACCACGTTTCAAACAAGGTTCTGCAAGCCAGCTTATTAATGTTTTTATTAACAAACTCCAGTCAAACTTTCCAAGCATGAGGCCTCAAATATTTCTCAATCAGCTTCAAACAATATTCAATATTGACACAGAAAACTATAATATATTAATCCATTGGGTTCTGTAACTAGCTAAATAGCTAGTAGCAAGGGATATTCCAAGAAAGGCCAATAAGTTCCGCTCGAATTTATATGCATGTGGAAAATGTCTATACGACTATAGACATTAAATACATGACATGCCATTGATAAGGAGGGAAGAGCAAACTAGCAGAGAAAGTAAACTGATCAGCATCCATCGAACTGATATTTCTCTCGGCCCTTCTTTCACAAACTTAACTCTCTCATATTTCTTTCTCAAACACAGCTCTCTCTGTAAAACGAATTGTAAACAAACAAAGCTGTTGATAATGACGACAACAAGAACACTGTAAAAGCATCAGAGATCTGCCTCTCTCTCACTACCTCACCAATGTCGTCTTTTCAACTCTCTTCTACCGTCTCTTAATTCCTCCTTACACGTTGGCAGGAGAAGATCCATACATCCACCCCTCTTCATGTTGTCACCTTTTCTAGAAATCCTTGCTATTATTTCCTTCTTCGCCTCTTTTGTTTACCTCATTTGCTTCTTGGGCATTGGTTTAGTCTAATCCCATGGTGACAAAACCGATGAAGACAGTGATGAGGTCATCATCAAATAAGATGGTAAGAGTGGGCCTTACTCCGCTGCCTTGGATTGCCCAACACTCATTGTTCCGAAACTCAACCCGCTTCCTATTTTCACTGAGGGTCATTTTGGTTGCACGGAAAATAGACTTGGAAATTGAAACCATTTCCGTGAATTCGATTCCGAGGCCTCCCCTCGGAATTGGTTTCCCATGAATAGTGAAAAAACAGTCTTATGAAGAATTGATTTTCTGTCAGTAAATAGATAATCAAACAACGAAAATTTGCATAATAAGGGAAATATATTTCATTTCCCATGAAAAATGGCCAACCAAACAGACCCTGAATTGTCTGAAGAAGATGAAGAGATTATCAAATCTATTGTTAATGGGACTACCCCATCATACTCTAGAATCAAAACTCGGGGACTGTAAACGAGCTGCCACAGGGGATTAAAGGCAAGTCTCTTGGTGGATTACCATTAGATGGGCAAGATTATGAATCCACTTTGGGAAAATGTTGTGTGGATGGTGTTCAGATCCCAGTGGGGATCGCAATTTAATAAAACATGGTCACCCAAGTAAATATTCCTAAGTTCTTTCATTCAAAAGATTGAAGTTGCTGTGAGTAAAGACTAAAGAGAAAGTTTACATGAATAATCAAAGGCAAAAGATTTTCCATATTTAACGTCACAATCATTTGCCATGAAGATAGGACTAGCTTTGATCGTTGCGAAATATTTTTGTTCAATATTTTTCTTGCATACAAATGTGAGCAATAAAGCACAGGACAGATTGCTTTACATATATATTTTTTTCCTTCAAATCCAAGGAGACAAATAGCATTACCAATTAATGGAAATAGCCAAGAACCTGCCCTCCCACTTTCTGTCGCATGGCCTCTTCATGATCCAGAACACCATTTGGAGTTGTGACCACAACGTAGCCCCACTGCATAAGAGACAGGTGTATTTGCAGATAGTCAATGATCTAGTTAATTAGCACAAAAATTAAAATAAATTATCTGGAACTGGAACAATAAAACCATATGTTTCCTACAGCCCTCCAGAAACTATTCAAGTTTAAAATTGTGGCAACCACGTAACACGTCATTGATAAAAAAAAAATTTCCCTTGAACAATCACCAAATTTTATACAAATCACTGTTGAATAATAATGTTTGTGTAACTCTAGTTTGTTATCATTTCCTTATTCCTTTTGCCTTCCACTGTGCATTAAAATACTAGAATATACACTAAAAAAACATGTACCTGGCGTGTTGGAAGCATGCGTGATTTGTACTCTTCCATTTCCTTCGCCTTAATATCCTGCCTATATGTTATAGCCCGACAATCACGTATCCTGCCTTGCAATTCAACTGTTATTTTCGCCACTCTATGTGGATTGGACACTTGAAAATCTTTGATGTATCCTGTAAAACAGATTACCGATCTTAAATGATATTCGAGAGAACAATGGCCCATCACCTTGCAGCAGTCGAAGTTTTATACAACATGGATAGGAAACATAACTGAGTGATAAAGAAGAAAGAAGCTGCAGAATAAACACTGCTCTCTCTTTTTCTCAAAATTTATTTCTAATTGTTATCATAGCAATTTTGTGTGTATCTAGTTATTGGCTAATCAAATAGATTCCTAGCAATATGTGTTTATTCTTGTTACTCTGTAAGTTAAAACAAAACCTACAATCATCAATCAGGTCACTTAGCATTATTCAAATATTAATTAAAATTCCAAAATAAGAGAATCTTTAAACCTTGTTTTGTTTAGGCTTGCTTTCTTGTAATACCTATTCCAGTCGGTTTTGAAGTTATCTGACTGACAATTTTTGCTCTAGTTTTCTATCACCACTTCTTTTTCAAGAAGTTTATTCTCAGCGTTCCTTTGAATACTTTAAACTTGTATTTTGTAATCAGTGAAACTACCAGCTATTGTTATGCTGAATATTTGCTAGGTAAAACATAGCTAGTATCAAAACTGCAATCACGTACAAGGGACTTTTTCCTTTGTTTTGTTTTTCGAAGTGCAAGCTGGAATATTTGGTGTTATCATTCCAATAGAAATAAATGGTCAAGAATTAAAGACTCTTGAAATCAAGATCTTTGGTAGTTGTGCGATTGAGCCACAGATCAATTGGTGGGGTACTGGTTGATATTGCATTGCCGAGCTTATAGTGACACATTTCCTAGGTTATTTCATACTTTTTTCAACAGCTGGTTCCACTTCACTACTAGTACAACTTAAATTTTGTTTCATTCCTGACACTGGACACTAGAATCTTAAAGTTTGTCAGAAATGTTGTGATGGTACATTCTGCATACCCTTATGAAATTCATACGAGCAACCAAAAAACTAAAAAAGTCCAACCAAATTGCAGCAGCAAAACATTTAGATACTTTAATAAACACCTAAAACATAGAATAATAAGAATAAAGCCCATATTACAAAAATAATAAGGTTGCATGAGATTACCTCGATCTTTCATAATCTTTAGAAATGCAGCCATGACATTGGAAATTGGTTGCAGCTCAGTTGTAGCTTTTCCTCTCCTCTCTGCATTCACAATCTTGCTCAGGGCCTCATTCAGGATTCTCCTTCCCATATCTTCTCACTGCTTGAAACCCTCGCAGAAGCAATCTGAAACAAATATCATAAATTATATATAAACTGAAAACAGACAATGTCTAAAAATCACAACACAGATTTTCCGGGTAACTAAATTCAACACGAATGAATCTAGTACAAGTTCTAGTATGAACAAAATATTAAGTCCTTCTCAATGTTCTCCAACATCTTGTCTATTATTTTCAATTTACTTAACTTAAAACCTCATTTCATTTTATAGGGTTTTGGGGTCTGAGATGCCCTTACAATAACTTATGTTCAACTTCAACAGAAACAAAGCATTCCGTACTAAACAGAGCCCTGCTCGACTTCAGATGAATCTAATCAACCAACCCACATATTTTAACAAGACAGACACACAAAAACCAAGTCAAAACAACAATAATCAGAAGAAGCAAAACACACACACACACAACCAATCATTTCAGACCACAAATGACTCACGAGGATTTGATTTCTTCCTTCGTTTACAAGGCTAAAAGCAGAAAATTCAAGCACTGACCTTTGTACACTAAGTTCAAGAGACTAGGTGGTGTTACCGACTGAACGGACACTGAAGATCGACGGAACCAATGACGAGTCAACTCTGCAAATCGATAGACAAAGAAAGATTAAAATCAGTCGCAAAAACCCATCAAATCGAACGAAAAGACGAATGAAGAGAGTTGATAAAACTTACTTCTTCTTCTTCCCTCCCTAGGAGAAAACGATTCCTCGCACTGTGAAGAGTGTTAGGTTTTAAGCTAATGGGCCTGCTGCTTATCGGGAAGCCCAAAAGGATTTCTAATGGGGAGTTTGCTATTTCTACCCACATTATGCGTTTATCTCACCCACTTCCATAGTCATGGACACCCGCATCAAAAATTTTGAGCACCCATTTTTTTTTTTCTCGTGCCTAAATTAAAAATGTGTGATTTGAAAAAATAAAAATAAAAACCCTATGGGCATGTTTGGTTGCATGGAATCCTATTCCATGAGAATTGATAAGAATATCACCTACCGGGGGTGTCTGTAAGTTCACAGATGAGTATCACATGCTTCTGATGAGGCTTATGTATGATAGAAGGGCCAAAAGCAGTAGTTGGGACATAGATGGACTAGTACCTAGAGCTCCGAAGCTCATTGACAAGTTCAAAGAGATGAGGAACCAATTCAGCCAATTTGGATCTACTGATGGTTTCATTACAGTCATACATAATGACAGTGGTTTTAGGTTGAGGATGAAGACATGTGTCAAATATTGTGATTGTAGACAATGGGAGCTGGCAGGCATCATATGTGTGCATGGAGTTGTTTGTCTAGCTAATCACAGACCCATATGGGCAGAATAAGTATCTTATGTAACTTAATATTGCTCCTTATATAATGTTTGCCCCACACTTATATGCATTTTATGCAGATATTGTAGTCCTTATCATTTAGTGGAAGCATATGTGGAGGCTTACTCAAGGGGCATTGTCAGTATTAGAAATATGAGGGAGTGTATAGAAGTAAGTACCAATTTTACATAAGAATGTTTGTTAGTTTTGTTCATGTAGACTGTTTGCATATGTGATGATTGTTTTGATGTGGCGGCTTGCATACTTGGTGCTCCCACGTCTAGTGAAAAGACCTCTGGGATATCAAAGACTGATAGAATAAGGGATGATGATGAACTGGTGGAAAATGAAGTAAGAAGGTGCAGAAATAGTAATTTGGAGGGTCACAACAACAGAACATGTAAAAACCCTCTTAGGGAGCAAACACAAGGTTGTGGACAGACATCCAGGGCAAAACCTGAATTCATAAGAGGTGGAAACAACAAGAAAATGCGTGCCAAATCAGGTTTTGAAACTGGGAGAGGAACATGTTAACCTCCTCAACAACCCAATTAGCTTGAAATGCCAACATTCCCTTCACAACAACCCAACCAGCCTGAATGCCATCGGCTCCAACCATGCATAACTTTCATGCTTCTATGTTCCCAACTCAACCCTTTGCATAAGGAGTAAGGCCTCTTCCAATAAGGCCACTAATGTTTCAGGCTGGTAGAGATAAGGGAAGACATGACAATCAATGGATCAATCAACCCATGGGACCAAGAGGGGCAAAAACACCAAACATGTGATACTAACTTCTTATGTTTTGAAGACTATTTTTTTAAGACAATATTTTATGGTGATATTGTTTACAGTGGGAAACATACCAACTTCTTTTGGTTTGTTTATGGTGATGTAAGTATTGATGATACTGTTGATGACTGTTTTATGTATGTTTATGTCAGACATCAAATGGAATGCATTTGATGATATTTTACAAGTATTGAAGGGCATGTTAGTCTTGAATTTGCCTGTCAGACTTCCTTTGTTATTGTTTTTACATCCAGTTTCAGACTTCTATTGAATGACATATTGTTGCAACACTGATATTGAATGCTATGTTCATTCACTTCTGATTTAGGGTAGATAAAAATGTTTTACAAAGATTTTCAAATGTCATAGTCATTTGGACATTAATTGTTACATTTGGAGAGATATTATTTCTTCCGGCTTGAGCTTGTTCACCTTCAACTTGTTCGGTAGTTGCAACTGAAATAATAGGATTTTGACCACCACATCTAGGTATGTTATCATGTATCACAGCTCCAACCACTCAAACCCCTTAGTGCAAGAATCACAATTGAGGTACTTGTGCCCTTGTGTATGAGGTTGATGAAATCTTTTGATAGTTCTTCTTCCAGACCATGAACACATTAGGCATGAAATATCCACCCATGGACAGTATTTCATCAAATGATTTGGACTATCACATTTGAAACAAGTACCCCTTTTGGAGCTTGAGCTTGAGTTGAAATTTGTTTTTGAGCTTGAGCTACCTTCTTCATTTATCTTGAATAATTTCATCAAGCCATAAAAACATTTTGCAACCAGATATTGGACAGACCAAGAACATCCTATTTGGTTTTTTTTTTTTTTGGACTTCAAAAGCTTGCAGACTCCATTACAACCCTTATTGGGACACACATAATACAAATAAGGGCAGTCTTCACTTGTATGATTGTACTGATGACATTGTTCGCAAGGAACCTATTAGAAAAAACAAATTTTAATTACTCCCTACCCATTATAATAGATAATGGCAGTAACTTAACCCCTATAATAAACTTGAATGTAAAAATGCCCCTATGGTTCAGAAAACGCATGCGAGAGGTTGAAGATGATCTCCAAATCTTAATAAATGTCAACGTCCAAATGAAATCAAAATCACTAACTTACCTTCATTATGGTGTTTTGAACTGAGATTTATGATGAAATACTCAGATATGTTGTTTGTACAATGAAACCCTAAGTTCAAAACTTGGGTTTGTATCAACTTTAAGGGGGGTGTATTGTATATGGATTCTTATGGAATTGATAAATAATTTGAAAAGTCCACGGACTCTTTAAATTGTCCACAGACTCTTTAAATTGTCCACGGACTTCTACTGATTTCTTAAATCCATAGACTTTTGCTACAGACTTTCTAGAGATTTATGAAAATCCACGGACTTTGTATGAACGACTTTTACAGATTTCTAATTATTTGTAAGATTAAAAATAAGTTGGTAAATAGTGATGAAACAAAAAAAACGTCCATAAAATAGAGATACATGTGCTAAAAAAACTAGAAAAAGAAAAGGTCATTAATTAGCATCTTTAAAATAAGAAGTGAACGTCCATAAAATTGTATATGATCATTCTTCTCCTTCATGATTATGGTCATTTTCTTCATTATCATTGTTAGCAACGTTGATGTTTGCTTGAGTTGCTGCCCACATTTGATTAGCAATACTCATTCTCCATTGATTAGCATTTTCTCTTTTGCTGCTCTTGGGTTTGAATATCATCCCATTCAAAATAGGTACTCAAGAGGATTGTTGAAAATGGGATAGTTTGTGGAATAGGTGATGATGTTAGTGAACTAACTGTGACAATAGGTACTCAAGAGGAAGCGGCAGAGGCTTATGACATAGCAGCAATCAAGTTTCGTGGCACAAGTGCAGTCACTAACTTCGACATCAGCAAGTATGATGTCAACTGAATTTGCACAAGCACCGCCCTCATTGCTGGTGACCTTGCCAAGTCCATCTCCATTTCACTGCCTCCTATTTCCATAACAAACAGTCAAGGTGATAATGGAGAATGGATCGACATTGTGGGCACAATCATCAACAACAACACCAGCAAATCTTTGACAATAAGGACTACAACGTTGAATCGTCAAAGCAGACTTGTGTAACTATTGTATTGGAGGGTTAGAAGACCGATCATAGGAGTTGTTCCCTTTACAAGAGTTAAAATGTGAAACCGGCACCCAAAGTGACACTACTCATCATGGTGAAAGAGATAATGCAACATGTCAGCCAGGGAGTGTTGCTCAGCTACCGAGGACGTATGGTGGTGAACCAAGTAGAAATCGAGTTCACTGGTGACCAAGAGAATACTTTACTGCAAGAGAAAAAAAAAATTGATACAAGCAGAGCTATCTAGATGGCTTTACATAACCATGTTTTTCATGTGAATTTCGCATCATGGAATGCTTGGTTGTCTTGTAGTTGATTCTGCGCTGTTCTGCAGCTAACAACTATGCAAGCAAATAGTTGGATTTAGACTGCTGATATTAGCAAACCCCCCCCCCCCCCCCCCCCCCCCCCCCCCCGCCCCCCTTATGAAGCCCAAGAGTTCAAAATCTTCCAATTACTTCTTAAGATTGGGGGTTTTCATCTTCACCATGGTAGAAATCTCCAAAAAGCTATTAGGTATCCATCAAAGTAGAAGAAGCTTCAGGTGAATGATGGTGAGTTCATGTGATGCATCTCACGAGGTTATGGTTTCTCCATGTCAGATAAGTGTGAATTTTGTCCTCAAATTGATGTTTCGAATGTCATGCTCAAATGTCACTGGTAACTTAGGAAGGGCCACAACATAAAGCAAAGTGAGTAGGGTACTTGGTGCAAACTCCAAAATAATCTCTTATGTTTCATTTTATTTATTTAGTTTCCAAAGCGAAACAAGAGGTAATATATACAGAAAACGAACAAGAAAACATGGAAAACAATAATACAAAGGCCGTCAATTGACTCCTTGAAAACACAATGAGAAGAGCACAAAACACCCATAAAAACCGTTCTTTAGGAAGAATAGCTCAAATATCCTGCTGTTCTATAGAAAGAAAGAAGTTCTCGAAGAATGCAAAGACGTCAATTCTTTCATAAAAAGTGAAAAACTAACTGTGACAATAGGTTCACAAACATCATCACCAATTTCATTATGTCATCATGATAAATCAAAGAATCCTTTTACCATACAACAAAAAGATGCTACCATTATGATAGCATACGTTTTTTTAATTTAATCCAAACCCTAACACAACTTATAAACCCTAATAATTTAATTCAAACCCTAATCCAAAATCATCAATGATGCAACTATGAACATTATGCAAAGATAGAAAAAGAATTGAGAAAACAAGAGGATGAGAACTAACCTCTTCACGGGTGGCACAAGGAAGAACTTTGAGAGACTTTTTTTTCACGTTGAAATCTTTGATATGGAGGCTGGCAAACTATTGAACTTTGTTATTTATACCTAACACTACAAAGTTCATGAGAATCCATGAGTTTCCAAATCCATAAATATGAATGATATTTTGAATACCCTAAAACTTTTGTGGACTTTTTGAAATCCATATTGAATACCCCTGGACTTTGTGGATTTCAGAAAGACTTTTTAAAATCCTGATTGAATACCCCTAGACTTTTGTGGACTTTTTAAAATCCAAATTGAATACACTTGGATTTTCAGAATCCATGGAATTTATTAAATTGCCCACAAAATCTAGATACAATACACCCCCCTAAATAGGAGTTTAACCCAACGACTACTTCATCTTCTCTAATGGCTACTTCATATTTTCTCTCCCCCAACGGTTTACTTCATATTCTCCAACTTCAGTGAAAATCTTCCCCAATTTGTAACCATTCAAAGAATCAGAGAGTTGAGATTTGAGTTGTCCCGTCCCTGTGTAACCATTCCCTAGTGAGTGATTTGAATGTTATCCGTTGGATGAGAGTTGAGATTTTAATCTCATCCATCGGATCATTTGTATCAACTTTAAATTTCAGCTATCAGATCATCGAAGGACATTTTTGTTCTTCAAATATGACTAATTTCAAATACGTGCGTGCCCTGACGGTCTTTGGACGTTTACCGCTAGTTAAGGGGTAATTGTAATAGTGATTAATGATGAATCTACTTATTAATTAACTGTGTATAATAGGGGGCAAAGTCCAAATTACCCTTTAAATAAACCCATCATTTAAATAAAAAAAAAGACCTCCTCAACGCGAATTACGACACATGGGGCTCGGTTGGTGGGTTGTTTGTTTAGCCTCTCGAGGGCTTTATACAACACAACAACAAGGTATAAACCCCTCTCTCTATCTCTCTCTGCCCTCTTTACATTTTCCTCTTCATCTCTCTCACTAAAGTTTTCACCTAATTTAGGGTTTTAGCATAGCAAACAAACTAGGGTTCGTTCATCGAAGATGGGTGCCGATAGAGGGAAGAAAACCAAGGTGGAACGAAGTGAAGAGGACGACTCTGATCATATCGACGGAGAGCTCGTTCTATCGATCGAGAAGTTACAGGAGTTGCAAGACGAGCTCGAAAAGGTGAGAATTTCTACTAATTACGTTTTCTCTCGTTCAATCTGTTTGATATAATGTCTACGTAGCGATTGAAATCGCACATTTGAAGTCCCTTCACATTGTTTTGTCGAGACGTGTAGTGGTTGAATGAACACAATGTGGTTGTTTATTATGGTAAAATAAATACAAGGGACACACAGACAATAAAGCATTTTAATGTTGAATGTCTCCATATGCCATTTGTATCACAGCTCCCGAAAATTAGTGTAAGGCAGCGTATGAGATTATAAGTGTAGTTGCAATACCTGATTTATGCCTTAGGTGCAATGCGCGCCTTGAGTATGCGTATGTTACACAATTAGAAAGTTATGCATTAGGAATAATTACCTCATTTTCATAGGGGAACTATTGAATACATCCTCAGCGTTCATAAAGAATGTCATTGAATATTATTATAATAGTTGCATAACATTTACTAATAAAGAGTAAACACAAGTTAATTATTGGTAAAAGTGTAAATGTGGAAGTATGCACCATTACCAGAAAACAAACTGTCTTGCAAGTTGCAACAAGGCAGCATGTACATATCAGTGTTTGAAACAAGTTTCATAATCTTAGGTTTTCACATTTCAAATTGTCAACTATAATTGCTATCAAATAGTGCACCATCTTCCTCCAACCCACGGTTATCATTATCTTCTTGTCGTTTCCTTCATTTGGTTGAAACTACCATTAGTTGTGTTGTCCAAATCAAAGGAAAAAAGGAAAAGAATCACAAAAGGAAATATGACAAATGGAAGAACTATTTCATTATTCCTTATCTCAATGCACACGCTCTTCTTTTAGTTCAAGTATTTTATATTAAGTGTTGTTTTAGTTGACAATAAAGGTAATGTGTCCAACACGTGAATGGAAAAACACAACCAAAGAGTTGTGCAAGAAACATGCCCGCCTTTATGATCCTTAACTACATTGGAATTTATGCAGCAAAGAGAGTTTGGGGTTGCACAAAATGCATGAAACAGCTCAAGCTTCTATACATCATATACATGAAGAAAATGCTAACCCCTTTACATATCTTACATTACATTAATTTGGATACTCGAGGTAGTGAAGTGATTAGCTCTATTTAGTTGTTTCACTAAGAGAGGCCCAGTTGAACACTTGAATGAGAATGATACTAGGGTTGATTCAGTTATGGCAGCGTGCAAAACAGTAGGCATGGGACTGTTTGTGAATTGTTCGAAGAGGGATTGTCAAGGGTGAATTGGAAGGTTGCCTCAACGACGTGACTTCTTATCTGTTGTTCTGAGTTTTGACATCGAGGTGAAAGGAGACAGAGTATAGAAGCGGGTTCGAGAACATCGGCATAGGCAACATCTAAGGTGGAAGGGCAGGGCTTCTCAAGTGCATGTCATGAAATATGTAGCTCAATGCAGAGCTGGCCGTGTTTTGTGCAAAGCTCCATAAATGGAATCTTTGCAGGTCTTCATTGTAATCATGTTAGATTATTTTTTATCAATTTTAAAACCTTTTAAAAATCATATTTATGTTGCGTTTCATTTATGCTTGTTCAGTAATCGGTGTAATTTTAAAAAGTAAATGGTTCCAATTGAAAATGGGCTGTTCCAATGGCAAAATAAAACTATGAGGTGTTAGGCTACTAAAGAGTGTCTCCATCGAGACAAGTTAAAATTAGTAGTGGGGCACCGCCCTATTTAGCGCTTCCTTGGGTAGTTGGGTTTAAAATAGACATCTAATCCATATATTTGGAAGTGGGTTCATTTAGGGTTCTTTCTCATTTTCTATCCCCTCCCTTCCCAATGTTAAAAGCACCATCAAATATACTTTGGGCTTTCAAATTCTGTGAAAAACACTGCATTAGAGATGCTCAAAACAACCACTTATGATTGTAAATGTGTTTATGTAATACATGGCACACAAACATTAAAAATTGCACTATATAATGGCAGTGTTCTAAAAATCGGCCTAGGCGGCCGCCTAGGCGCTAGAAGGTGGAAAACCGCCCAGATTAATGGCTGGGCGGACAGTCTGGGCGGGATCTAGGCGGGGTCTGGGCGGCCTAGGCGGGTCTAGGGGGGCTAGGCGGTCAGGGCTAGGCGGGTCTGGGCGGGGTCTGGGCGGCCTAGGCGGACTCTGGGCGGTCGGGGCGATTTTTTTTAATTTTTTTTAATAAGGCTGATTGTGTTCTTATTTTATTTTTCTTTCCTATTTTTTAGAAATAAACTATTTAATTATTTTTTATTCAGTATATGTCTAAATGTAGCAAAGAATGATTACTTAATGGAATTCTCAAAGGATCTGCCGGTACCAATTTTACTGATGTAGATTTTATCAAACATCATCATCATCAAAGCCCATTCCCGAGATTTTCGGGGTCGGCTACATGAATTTTGGTTCTCTAAGCAATGCGATCTTCTCACATTTCCTCACCTAATCCAAGCTCAATGATATCTTCATTCACCGTCTTCATCTAAGTTTTCAACGGTCGTCCCCTCCGTCTACACCCTCTATTAACTTGCCAATCTAAACATTTTCTAATTGGCGCCGTGCTTGGTCTCCTCCGCACATGACCAAACCAAGTTAAACGTCTTTCTTTAATTTTTTCCTCTATGGGCGCTACACCTAAGTATCTCCTAATTCTTTCATTTCTAATTTTATCCTTATGAGTTTTACCACACATCCACCTTAACATACGCATTTCTGCTACTGCCATCCTATGCGTATGTTGTTCCGTAGTAGCCCAACATTCTGAACCGTATAGCATGGCTGGTCGAACAATTGTCTTATAGCATTTCCCTTTTAGCCTTGCAGGCATCCTTCTATCGCACAATACTCCTGACGCCATTCGCCATTTCAACCAACCAGCTTTAACCCTGTGGTCTACATCTGCTCCAATAGCCCCATTCTTTTGAATTATAGACCCTATATATCGAAAAGCCTCACACTCCGGGACCTCGACACCTTCGATCTCAATTGCATTACTTCCCCCTCTTGGTTCACACCCAAAGTTGCACACTAGATGCTCCATCTTCGAACGGCTAATTCTAAAACCTTTACTCTCTAAAGCCTCCTGCCACTTAACTAATTTCTGACCTAAACCTGCACTAGTCTCATCCATTAAGACAATATCATCTGCAAATAACATGCACCAAGGTACGTCTTCTTGCAGATGTCTCGTCAACTCATCCATGACCAAAGCAAAGAGATATGGACTTAACGCCGACCCTTGATGTAGTCCTACTGTCACTGGAAATTCACTAGACATCCCACTTACTGAGCGAACACTTGTTACAGCCCCTTCATACATATCCTTAATGATATCGACATAACATTGAGACACTTTCTTCCTTTCAAGCACCCACCAAATTAACTCCCTGGGGACCCTATCATATGCTTTCTCCAGATCAATAAAAACCATATGCAAACTCTTACGTGCCTCTCGATATTTTTCTACAGTTTGCCTAAGCAGGAAGATGGCCTCCGTAGTAGACCTACCTGGCATAAATCCAAATTGATTCTCTGAAATCGTGGTTAAACTCCTAAGTCTTTGTTCTATAACCCTCTCCCAAAGTTTCATCGTATGACTCATAAGCTTTATCCCTCTATAGTTCGAGCAATTTTGGATATCCCCTTTGTTCTTATAAATTGGTACCACAATGCTATGCCTCCATGAATCTGGCATTTTTCTAGTTTCCAAAATCCTATTAAAGAGCTTAGTTAGCCATTGAATTCCAACTTCTCCCAGACATTTCCGTGCTTCAATTGGTATATCATCCGGTCCAATGGTCTTCCCTGTCTTCATTCTTTTTAAAGCTTCTCTCACTTCTGTGGCACTAACTCTGCGATGGAACACGCGATCTCTCCCTTCCTGTGAAGCATACCCCTCCAAGTTTAACTCCCCTACATGTGTTCCATTGAGTAGGTTCCAAAAGTAATCGTTCCATCTATCTAAAATAGCTTTATCCTGCATTAAGACTCTTCCATCCTCATGCTTAACACACTTAACATGACTCAAGTCCCTAGTTTTTCGTTCTCTAGCCTTCGCTATTTTGAAAATATCCTTCTCCCCTTCCTTCGTACCTAGCCTATTATAAAGAGCATCATACGCTCTCTTCTTAGCTTCCCCTACTGCTCTACTACTCAACTTCTTAGCCTGCTTATAAAGCTCATAAGACTCTAGGCACCTATCTTTTTGCTACGCCTTAAAGCATCTTTTCTTTTCCGCAATGGTTTGTTGCACATCCGCGTTCCACCACCATGTCTCCTTACCATAGAAACCTCCTCTTTTGGCCTGTCCTAACTCTTCATTCGCACATCTTCTTATTCGGTTTGCCAAATGTTCAAAAAGATCCGCGCTACTAGTCCTATCCTTTGGTTCTAGATTCTCCCCACCCTCTGAAACTGACTGGCCACCCAAAATCCTTATTCTAAATCTTTGGCACACAAATTCACGCTACTAGTCCTATCCTTTGGTTCTAGATTTTATCAAACATAACTGAGGTTATTCATGCAATTTGAAGAAAAATAAAAGTGTACACAAATTCAAATTTATATAAAGTACCCATCATGACCAACTTCAGTCATTTGAGTTTTAATAAATTTTGTTCATGATTGTTAATTTTTCATGTTTTTAAATTTTGCATATGTATATTGGCATTAAATTGGATGTAATTGATAAGGTATTATGCTTAACTTTTGTAAATTATTAAAGTTATAATACAAAACCTAAGACCGCCTAGGCCCCTGGGCGCTAGGCACCTGCCCGCCGCCCGCCCAGCGCCTAGCAATTTTTAGAACACTGTATAATGGTGTCTCGAGATATTTTACATGTCTTGTATTTACTCAAATTAAACCTTGTGTAAGTAGTAAGTACCTTTGTTTTGTTATTTATGAAAATGCTTTATGTGGTCTCACAATTACATTGTCGTATTGGAAAAAAAATACTAAAATGCAAATCTACCAAAATAGGCTAAAATCCATTTTCCTGTAATGAAACAGATCAATGAAGAAGCAAGTGACAAGGTACTGGAAGTGGAGCAGAAGTATAATGAGATACGGAAGCCTGTATATAGTAAACGGAATGAAATCATCAATTCCATCCCCGATTTCTGGCTGACAGCTGTTCGTGATCTTTCGTAGCTTTGTCCTTTAATTTTTTATTTTTCTGATTCATGGTATCCGGCGTCGTTCTGCCATATTAATTGTTCATGGTTTTTTTTTTGCAGTTTTTCAGTCATCCTGCACTTGGTGATCTATTGAATGATGAAGATCAGAAGGTTTTGCTCTTGTTACTTGAATTACATTTATAAGAGCAAGCTTTGCAGGAGCTATCCTGTATTTATTTCCCTCTTCCTCATAGTAACATCACCATTAGTAGTGTTTATGTTGCTAGGACTAAACAATGTTCCTGGGCTTTATCATCTTTTAAGTTATGCCGAATTTTTGAATGTTTAATAATTGCTATTATTTATTGTTTTAATAGATTTTCAAGTATCTAAGTACGTTGGATGTGGAGGATTTTAAAGATGTGAAATCAGGATACTGTATTACATTCGTGAGTTTCTTCACTTTCGTAGTTCATAATCTTTGCAAATTTTGATTTTTCCATTCACGTTTATGGTCCTTTATTTTCTTAGCTTTCCTCTCTCTCCTCCTCCATCTCCACCTACTTTTTGTGCTTTAGGCATGGCGTGTTTCTGCTGTTACTAATTATGTTGCTTTCAATGTCCAGACCTTTAAGCCCAATCCATATTTTGAGGACACCAAGCTCACAAAGACATTTTTCTTCTCTGATGAAGGAACAACTAAGATAACTGGCACAAAAATCAAGTGGAAGGAGGGCATGGTAAGGGTGATTTTCTCCCATTATTTGCAGGGCAAATTATCTATTTCGTTTGCTAGTATTAATGCATTCTCCATGCTGCATAATTTAAATTTTTAAGGACATTGCGAATGGAGGTAGTCATGAGAAAAAGGGGAACAAACGCTCAATTTTGGATGAAAGGTACGTGCACTTAGGAAGGGTTATACGTTTTTTCAATTTTGTTATTTGTTTATATATTATTAATTGTTTTTGTTTAATTATTTCCAGTATTGGTGTTGGTGCAATTGTTTTTTAACAATGTGTGTATTGATAGTAGTCCTCAGCGTGTAACTTTCATATTTCTTCCAAATTATATAATGATAGATGTTTATATAATATGTTCAAAAGATGGCTGATCCCATTGCTATCTTAATGTGTGAAGTTCGAATGCTGCCATGCTTTCTCTTTGCCATTTAGTTGTGGAAAAGATTAAGTATCTCGTGTACTTAAAATGGAAATCGCATCATAATAAGATCTTTAAACTGGGCAGATCACTCCTGTATGCTTCTTGGGCAAGAGTTACAGTAGGTATTGCCGTATTAGCATATGAATATTAGTTTGCTTGCACAAGCGGATTTGTATACTCTCAGAGGCTTATTAAGATTCGGTTGATTCTTTCCATCACATTATGTGGTTTTGTTGTAGATAATTGTTAGTTGCCTTGGATCTACAATTAAACTTTTCTGAATACATAAGTTCTATAGCTAAATAAACAATGTGGATATGATGCTCACAAGTTAGCTATACGCCGTTATCGGCTCCTATTTAAACTTTAAAGTGTTTAACAAATAACAGTTCCTCTGCTACTATAGTATGATGCACACATGTAACCAATGTAACAATGCGGTATGCAGACACACATCTCTGTTCTTTTCTGCCTTGTATTTTTTATTTATTTCTGGGATTCTTGAGAGGACAATTTATTGTATCTGATTGAGTTTCAAAATAAGATAAATGAAATAAATTAAGGGTTTTATTGAGTTACCCCTCAAAATGTTCAAAAATTAGAGGTACGCCCCATACTGACAGTCAACATCAATCACACAGTTATGACCTCAAGTGCCACACACATGATTATCTCAATCTTTACTATTGACCAAAATGACCACATTTTTTTTAACGCAACACGTATCTTGAATCTCAAATATTATTTGATGGTCAAGATTAAAAAACGAATTCAACTAGGTGGTATTTAGAGAGATTGAACTTAGAACAAAGCTTGAGTGGGTTGGGATCTAGGTTTTCTTCCAAGAGGGTTGATCAAGAACCCTAGTTGAGAGAGGTCTGATGAAGGGGAGAGTTTAGATAAACTCATATTGGCCTCTTGATTTAGTTTCTTCTACAAAGTTTCAACTACCCAAGCAAGACCCATGGGTGACTCATGGTAAATGAAAAGCATTAAAGACTGCAACATTGGTGGCATTAGAAGAGAAGAAATCCTCAAAACATGAGTGGTGGTGGGTTGCATTTATATATGGTGGGGGGTTGGTTCAGAGATGGTGGATGGGTGGGGTCGATGGTGGTTTTGGTTGAAGAAGGTTGAGGGGAGAAGGGGGTGGTTATGGGTTGGGTTGTATGGAGAAGCCATGGTTGTTGTGGTCAATAACAAAGATTGAGGAAGTCATGCTCCACGCACATGTGGTCATAACTGTCTAACCAACATTGACTGTTAGTCTGGGGGTACTACTTTTTAAACATGTTGGGGGTACCATGAGTTCGAAATTAATAATTTTTTTTTTTTTTTGGAGGGGGGCTGCTTAAAAAATAAATAAAAAATGTTCGCTTCTGTTCTAGATAAGTATATGATGCAGACTCTTCCATTTATTCAGATTTAAAATTTTTCATTTTGCTGGGTGTAGTTTTTTCAGCTGGTTCAGCGAGGTTGAGCAGAAGGATCTTTTAGAGGGGTTTCACGACGAGGTTATTTTTTTATTTGTTTGTTAACTTAATTTTTGTTTTTCCTGGGAGAATGCACTGTAATAACATATTGGTATTTGTGATTTTTTCATAGATCACAAATAAATGTTAACCATGAAAAGAGCTATTCAAATTTCCATTTTTTTTGCGCTGTTAGATTTATTTCAATGACTGTAGGTTGCTGAAATAATCAAGGAGGATCTATGGCCAAATCCTCTCAAATATTTCAACAATGTGAGTTCCGTTTCGTTTGTCTGCACTGTATTGTTCTTGTTCACTGTTTTGCTTATTGTCTCGTCCCTGCAGGAGGCCGATGAAGAGGATCTTGATGGCGACGAGGATGATGACGGAGAGGTAGAATAATATGAATTGCTTACTGTCATTACTTTATGTAGTGTGGAAGCATGGTTTTATGACTTGCTATTTGTGATGATTGAGCCTAAGCTTTGAAGGGACTATCTGTAGAGCAACAAGTTATGATTATGCATACTAACAAATGCTGTTAAGATGTCAAACTGATGCTTGTGGATAGCTATGGTGAAGACATAACGGGCCTATACAAACAAATACATCAGATGCACATTCACATATATGTCGTAAAAAGGTGTTAAAGAGTGTTCAAGTGCCAAGGATCGTATGGGGTTTTGGCACCTAGGTATGAGCTACTTGGTTAACTAGCCAACGGTTTTATGCAGTGGGTTGGGGGTACTACTCTCCCATTTTCTAAGAGATTGAGTTCCATCGAACAAAGTAGGATGACTGGTTGTTCTAAGTTTGGTATAGGATAATGAATTTTCTTGAATCTTATGTTGCGATGTTGCTCAAGCAATGGGATGTCATTTCTTGAACCTTTTTGCGACTCCACACCTTTCCTTTGTTCATATGTGAGTCTTTGCAGTTTGCAAGGGTGATGGAGTGAGGAGGTTGCTTTGGACTCTCATCCCCAATGGGGCCATTCGGTCTGTTGGTAAGGAACACAAGGCTTTTCCATAGTAGCTCTGGGTTTCTTGTCAAGTCGGGGTATGAAATTTCCTTGTTTTCATGGTCAGGGAGTTAGATGTGATAGTTAATTGCAGAAGCTTTTCAATGTAGCTTCTAATTGCTGTTACTGTTATTATGTCTTACCCTTCCTTGTATGTATCCCGTTATGTAATGTGGTCCAACATCATATCCCCCCAAAAAGAAAAGTTAATGAAGGAATTTTTTTCTTAAATATGTCTTTTAACACTTCCATAAGTGAGACTAATGACTATTGGTGAATAATAAGATTTTTTTAAATGTCTTTTAATGCTTGTCAAAATTTTCTTACATTATTAGATGTCCTCATTTCCAAACCATTGGTTGCCTTATTATATTTAACGTGAAAATTTTGTTGAAAGCTTGAGTCATCAATCGTTTTGAAGAGGGCAAACGACTTGTAGTGAATGGGATAACAATAGGTTAGCGGAAGAGAATTGTTATTGTGGTTCTGCACTTTATGGCTTATGTGGATCATTCTAATACCTTGCACCAGAAGAACTGGCTAAAGACCAACTGTGCATTTGTTTGTTTTTTTCTTCTACTTTCAGAATGGTAGAAGAAAAACCCCTTATCTTCTTATTTTCTTCTGATTGGCAAAGGTGGCATTTGCTAACATGGCGTGAATTCATTTATTGATACTTCGACAGTATATTTTATTCTCCACATGCTCCACTTTCTTATGAAAAACGTGGATGTTTATATACATATTATACTTTTTTTATAGTCTATTTTAATAAAAAGTTTGTCACCAGTTTAAAACCACCCCTTCATTTGAGTGAACTGCAAGTCTGCAATTCATGATATATGTAACAAAATGGCGGGTACTGTATCCACATGTTTTTGTCCCCCACCATGTTCTGAAGTTAAATATCAACCTGATTGGATATTTGGATGGTTGTAGCCATGAATCTATTGTGCTCCATATTCTGCACTGAAAGAGTGATCTGCTTTTCACCCACTTGGACTGGGTTTTGACAAAGGGAAACTTATTCTACGAATGACCTACTGGTTTGTGCTATATGTTTAACCATTCCCTTTTACTTAATTTCTGCGTGGTTCTTGCTTCTTTCAGGGAAAGGGTATGTTGGAAGAAGAGGATGATGGAGATGACGACGCTGAGGACGATGAAGAAGACAGTTGAAGATCCTGTACAACAAACTCCGAGTCTTTCGTTTCTTAGTTATGGCTCGTATGAGGAATAGTTTCCAATGATTGCTGAAGGTCAAGTAACTGGAGATCATCATCCCTTTAAGCGTGTACATGGCTGTCTGTTTACTATCTGATGGTGGTCTCCTACCAGATAGATTTCTTTTTTACTGGTAGTTGTTTGCTACCTTTCTGTCTTTTGTTTTGATCGGTGGTCTCTTCCCTGTTTACTTCATATCTCTAATTTATTTTGGCTTTTGCTCGTTCACGTGGTTATCGATACCTCATACCTAGATTCACGTTTTAGGCTTAGGATGTATGCCGTTGTTACAATGACAGAACTCCTTGGTGGTTGGTAAATAGAATTCTATTTTTTGGGTCATGAAACCAATATGTTATCTGGTTGAATTATGAGATACATATTTTGTTTGTCAGTGATGTGGCAATCATTTGATTTGCAGGATGTTTTCCTTTTCAGAACATGCCCTGAATATCTTTGGTTATTACTTGATTGGTTGTCATTTGTCACATTTGAAATGGCTTTTCTGACATGGTTTTACAAATTTTGTTGGATTACGAGTAAATGTGGTGTTGCACAAAGCAAAGCACATTGACACTTTTTTTAGAGAATATCCATAGAGGGTCAGATCTGGGCAATGCCAGGGCAAAGTGGATTGCAATAGGAGACTGCTCGAGTAGTCTTGGATGGGTATTAGTGTTTGGTTATGGGCTCAAGGATGTATAGCTACTATTCTATTTGTTTATGAACTTGACACTGTTGGATTGGTGAATTTTTCAGTCTACAAGCCTTCTTTCTCATCCCATAACAAATTTGTCAGTCCCACTAAGAGGAGTTTAGGAAGAATATGTAGACTGTCTAGTTAGGAGATGGGGTCTGACTGTAGTAGAAGAATATGTGCTGTAGTTAGGAGATGGGGTCTGAGTTGTGGTACTAGTGCTAGCTATTGATAATAGTCTCAGTAGGTGGCTCTCCAAGGGCACTGAAAGGTACTTTTTGCTGCAGTCATACTGAATAGAAAGTTTTAGACTGAAGGATATTTGGGAGGATTTTGACAATAAATAAGAGGTATAAAGAGGAAATAGTTGTTTATTGAGCGCTGATCTTCATCACATTAAGAACGAGATTGAGGAATCAAAACTAAAATGAACCAAGAAAAGAAAATATTGTATCAATAGAGAGTGGTTTAATAGATTGAAGGTTCATGCACATTGCAAACAAAACATTGTAAAGTCAGATTTAGGATCTGATACAAACATTCTACCATCCTCCTGCATTGTTTTCCAATTTGAATAGTTATGTTCTGCAAGTTGCAAAATATTTCTACACTTGTACATATCCAATTGACCAGCTTGAATCTTGACTATTATTAACACACATTGTCGAATGGTTCATCAAAATCATCAAATCCTGTCTACCACCTTATCAGCCTTGACGAGCGGATTAGCCTTGGCGTTTGCTTGCCGACCCATCTCCTTGACTTCAAAGGCACGCGAGTGAGACTTCGACAGAAGAAGGTGGCCATGCATCGACATTGGAAGAGAGAGAAGAAGAATAAGAAAAAGAAGAAGAGAGGAGAAAGGAGGTGTGGTCGACTGGCGAGTAAGGCGGTGTGGTAGTGGTGTTGTTCTTAAGAGGAGAAGAAGGTTGTAACACATCGTCATTGGAAGAGAAGAGAAGAAGAAGAAGAAGAAGAAAAAGAAGAGGTGTGACCGACGAGCAACGGTGCTGCCGGCGGCGGGGTGGTGTGGTGGTGGTGGTGTTGTTTTTGAGAGGAGAAAAGAGTGTGAGAGTAGAGAGAGAGAAATTGGAAAAAATGGGTTTATATTGGTGGTATCATTTAGTAGATGGTGGTGTCCATTGAAAAATCGTGGTGTTCTTCAAAAAGTAGGGGGTGGTGGTGTTTTTCAGCAGAAATGATGGTGTCAAAAAGTCAGAGTATGAAATGGCCAAATTACCTTAAATGGGTTTCACATGAACCTCTTCACCTGGTAACTACTTTCAAGGTGAAACAATTTGAGATTCAATGTAACTATACGAATCATTATAATATCGACAGACAAAAATTAAACTTGGGTCTCCGTTACTTGCCTCCATCACTGTCGCTACTCCCCACTCCACTCCCTTTTTATTCGTTCGTTTTTTTCCAATCTCTTCTGCATCCCTTTATTTTCGTTTTCTCTCTTTAGTCATTGAAGGCTTGACATATTCAACCTTGACCGTCATGGCAACGATTTTCATCTAAGCAAAGACAATTGTTAAACGGTCAAAAACAAGAACAGAGAGAAGGTGAATTTTTTCATGCAAGTGACTATTGATGGTTTTGTACAACTTTGCCATTAATTTTTTTTTTTGGAAAGCGAGCTAGGTTTTTATAGGATTCCATAACCTATCAACAAGGTGCGACCCACAGGTCAACACCATAAGAAAGTAACCATGCCGCTGGCGGGTCTCAAACCTAGGATGTGGGGGATAAATCCACACAGCCCTAACCACTCGACCATAACACCATTGGCAACTTTGCCATTAATTTAATAATACAAAAGAAGTCAAATTAGGATTTTTTTTAAAATAAAAATAAATGGGCAAATAATACATTTTTATTTAAATTAAATCCTCCAAAAAATCCATAAGGATGTTATCTTCAGCCTGGAATAAGATTGTTAAAGTACCAGAAATCTCAAAGAGGCATACCATTAAAGAAGCTTTCTTGAGCAATTAGGGGGGGAATTAATTTTCGTCCTTTTTCATGGGATGTGAGATTATAAGAGATTATGGAGGACACATATTATTGTAGTCACCGTAGTGTGAAGAGAAGGTGATAAGGAGAAGTTTTCTACCCGTTGCTGTTTGCCTAAAAATATATATAGATATTGTCACATTAGGTCAAAAAAACATTTTAACTGTCAATTAGAACTCCCTTACTTTTCATTGTAAAATGGGTTAGGATCCGAGGACACAAACTTTATGACCAAAATCAGACCTAGTATAATAACCGTCCAATCTTACATATCCAATGGTTGAAGAAGAATTTGGCTCAAGCCGATCAAATAGACCTAGCATGTCTTAGATTTTATGTTTCCTTCTATTTCTTTGCTATTTTCTCCAACCCACTTCTTCTCCCTCCTCCTTTCTAATGCCTATGAAGACATCCTTTTTCACCAAAAATTTACTTGGCTCATTCCCCTTAAATTCAATACTATCAAATCATCGAAGGTTTGAACACAATGTTACTACTTTGGTAGAACACGAAAGTAATAAATCAAATGGCATAACACCAATTTCCTCTAGCATTTACAGCAAAGAGACATGATTATCATAACCTTTTCTTTTAGTTCACATAAGAACAACTATTTGCTTATCGTCCATTCAAATTGTGCTTATAATCTTCATTGTTATTAATTTGTAGTTGATAATTCAATAGATAAGAACTTTAGAGAGGATAATAAGGCATTAGATTTGCACATATGGTAGCAAGGGAAACATAATCAAAAGATGAAGCAACTGTAACAATTTGTTTCTCTTTCTTAAAGCAACATAGTGGTAGGGGTGGGCACGGGACGAGATGGGAAGAGATGGACCCATCCCTATCCCATCCCGTTCATTCGGAATTGGGACGGGACGGGATAGACCTCATCGCATCTCAAACGGGATCGGAACGGGACGGGATGGGACAGATGAACACGTACTAAATAGTCCTCTAATAAAAAATAATAAAAAAGTTTTATCTCACATTACTCACATACCAATAAGTCAAATATATATAACAATAGATATTAAATAAATAAATATTAAACTTTTTCTTGGAAGGCAAATAAATATTAAATTTCATTTAGAATTAATGATTCAATTCATTTAGATTTCATATAGAATTTCATCTTACATTGATTTAATTCCAACACATCTTAAACTATAATTTAGAAGAGTATTTTGATTAAAATAAATAATAATAAATATTAAATAAATAAATTCGGGACGGGACGAGATAGGCGGGATTAAAATCTCCATCCCGATCCCATCCCACTCTAGATCGGGACGGTACGAGATCGGAATGAGTTTGATCAATCCCAAAAGGACCCAAAAAATCGGGACGGGACAGGTTCGGGATCGTGGGATGGGATGCCCACCCCTACATAGTGGACAAGAAAGAAGAGAAGAGAAAAATCATCGACTATTTGGCACCATAGGTTACTCTCACCCACACCACCCATCCAAAATTTTTTACCTGTTTTCCCCTCACTACCACAAAAAACACAAACCAAAACACAAACATCCATCCTCTCTCTTAAGGCAAAAAGTGTGTTCTCCCTCACAGACGTCTTTCTCCCTCCCATTGTCATTCTCGTTGTCTTCTCTCTCCCACCAAGCTTGCCGGACCTTGCCATTGTCCCCTCTTGACACAATCAACCGCTCTCTCTCATTTGTAGTTCCTCAAATTTGTTTGTAAGGAGTTTGGTTGAACTTTTTATGTCGAAATGGATGAGATTAGCGAAGTTGATGATTATAGCCTTGTCGATTACAATGGTGGACGTGAAGGTGAAGAAGATGAACAATTTGAAGAGGAAGATGAACTTTTTATCACTCCACTTGAGGAAAACTCTTAACTTGAATGAACTTGCATTTTATTTTATTTTATTTTATTTTTCTTGTAGTGATATTGTTGTTGTTGCTATTGTTTGTCGATTTTACTTATAAGTTCCATTATTATTTTATGCGTAATCCATTCTCATGGATGTAATAAGCTTTGAAATACCTACGAACGATCATGTTTATAGCAATGTTGATAGTAATGATGATATGAACAATAAGGAAAGAGCACTGGAAGAGGTGCTCGACAATAACGACTTATTGGTGTATAACTATTCTTACAAGTTTATTGTTTATTGGTTACAAGTTTATCGGTGTTCCTAACATGTTTTTGTCTTGTATTTTGTAGATATAAACATCGAGGTCGGCTTTGATAGCTTGGTGCCGAGGCATCGATAAGGATAATAACATAGTTGTTATACTAAATCGAAATCGACTAATCCCAACCGTAAATGAATGATCAATTTTGGATGTGAGAGGGGAGGGAAGGCAGACAGTAGCCAAAAAAAGGTGGTTCGATCAAGCAGTACAAAGAAGTGTGGCTTCTCATTTCAGTTCAGAGAGGTCTCACAAGGTAATGACCATTGAAAATTGCACGTGACATGTGGAACCCACAATCATCCTCGAGCAATATCACTGTTGGCCATTCATTTGCTGGCAGATTGAATGAAGAAAAAATCATATATGTATAGAATATGTTGAAGTTGGGTGTCGCCCTCGTCACATCTTAGCCGGTTTGAAAGAGTTGTATCCAAATAATGTCTAATTTGAAGAATGAGTACTTTATGAGTGCATGGACCGATACTTTCATGCAATTTGGGCAATGGATAACCGGTCCTATTGACGGTGTACACTTCAAGTTGAAGAATATGTTGGCAAATCATAAGGCACATTTATTAATGTATGGACAGTAATGCATGATCAAAATACAACACGTAGAGATTGAATCATCCTTTCAACAAAGTTTGACGAAGGTGAAAATTGAGCATGTATCAAATTTCTTGGAAAACTTCATGTGTCCATGGCGCACAATAAGTGTGAATTTGTGAGAAATGATCCTGTCAAGTGTGAATGTGTGATTCGAACCACTCATAGGTTGCATTGTGCTCATGAAATGGCAGCTCATCTAATTTCTATTGGACAACTTCCATTGGATACCTTAAATAAGTATTGGATACGACTTGGCAACGTACCTATTTATGAAGGCCCAGATGTGATTATTGGCCCAGTGGTCGACGCCCTTAAGAAGAGGTTTAATGAATCCACTTCTGATAAGAAGTTGGTGTTGAAGAGGAAGCTTCTAGAGTTGAGTTGCCCTGGTTCAATTATAATGATCGAACCATCTGAACTTGTGGCGGGCAAGGGAAGACCTAAAAAGAAGTTGTCCAAGCGTGAGCGATTGATTAAAAGGGACCCATTGGGTCACGAATATGCCAAGACTCAGGAGGAGCTAAAAATTCAAGAAAGTGTTTGCAAGCAAAAAAAAAAAAACCCAAAAAGTCCAACAGTACTTGGATGAAGCAAATTTCGTTGTGGATTCGGGACTATGTTGACAACATTGAGAACGTTGAAGGCGATGAAAATTGTGAATTTTGATGCATAGCCAATTTCCTAGATTACGACCGTAAGAGTGGTTGGAAGCAGGTAACGAATGAGCTAATAATGGAGCTAGAAAGTAGTGAAGAGTTTTGGCTTGGAATGTGGCACGAGTCAGGGGTGAAGATGGTAAGGGATGCTTTGATAATTCCGGAATCCAAGGTATGCGTAGGCAAACGAAATTGGCTTATTGATCCCGATATGTTAGAGTTTGCGGGCAACTGTTACCGGTATGTGTTTGTGAGTTGTGGGAATAAAAACACTACGTGTTTTTTCATATGTTCAACCTTCGTCACAGTTGAACTACATCAAGGTGTGTTTATGGCACACCTCGCCCAGAGTTCTCACTTTGTCTTGCTCCTTATGCTACCGAAACTCCCATTGCCTCGTACAGTTGCTAGTTGGCCCTCTCGCCGATTCTCAGAAGCAATTTCTTGGAAGAGTTCATTCCATGCCCATATCCACATTGGTGGCGTGATGTTGAGAAAGTACAATGCCAAGAATGCTAAGAAGATAAACAACTCGGAGGAGAGCATTGTCATATTGAGTTGATGCATGCATGCACTTTTGATGTACATACTGCAACTGTCATGTAAACCAATACACTAGCATGAAAATCATATTTGTTTTGGTGACATAGGCTGATTTTTTGTTAGAAAAGTCACCATTTTTGTATCTATGGATGACTTGTAATTAAATGTTGATATAAATATACATTCCATTATTTTACATGGAATTATTTAAATTAAATACCCATCTTGCTTATGATGGATAACATTAATACAACCAACATCAAAGGGAAAAAAATTTAAAGATGAAAATTGAAATAGGACACAATCGCACAATCCCCTACGATACTGACAAAAGTATAGAAATATACCCCACCACGGAGGATAGTGCGACCCGGTGGACTAAACTCACATGATCTTCTACGAGTGGTTGTTTTCAGTTTGCATGATGATATGCGACAGAGTCCAAAATTTGGAATTGTGGGTTTTTAATTTTTTTTCAAAATTAAAATTTTTTTATGGTTTTGCAACAATGTTTAGAGGTAAAATCCACATTCCAAACATATTTTTGAAATTACTATATTAAATAAACTTGTGAATAAGTTGACTAAAATCGCATGATCTTTTGCGATTGCTTGATTCTTGTTTGCAGGATCCTATGCGACAAAGTCAAAAATTGAATCTGTCAAAAATTTGGAATTGTTTGTGTTTGCAAATTTAATTTTTTTTTTTTTTTTTTTGTAATTTCTATGGTTTTGCAATAATGATTAGTTTCATTTTCTCCCGGACTGACTTTGTCTCCATTTATTCGGATATTTTAAACAACATTTTAATGCTATTAACTTGTTGCCAATTTCTTTTAGTTTCATGTACGGAAACAACATTTCATTTCATTGGAGCATAAACAAAGTACATATGCATAACAAACAAACAAAGCACATAGGCATTAACTAATCAGAGTCATAACACTCATAGTCTTCATAAATGTCCCTTGGGTCATCAAAGTTTTGATCATGGAGCTCGGCGTCATCTTCCTTGTCATCCATGTCGGGGTCTGAGCGCATGTCATTAAGAAACTTCCTATATTGGAACAATCTTCCTCTTCTAAGTTGACCGTTAAACCATGAAAATGCTCTCCACTACCAGTGGGAGCAATAGATTCAGCCCAAGTAGCACTTGCCTCAACCCATACATCAGGCACTGGAGGTGGAGTCCACCCTTCCATCAACGCAATCTCATGGGCAAACCTGAAGACTTCGAGTTGTTCCTCGATATTCCTTCAAGTTCAACTGTTGCAGAAAGAGGTAGAGGAGGAACATTGTTCCCGGGAGGCGAAGGCACATCGTTCCCAAGAGAAGGAGGACGGCGACAATCATCATTCTCAATAAGAATAAAATGAATGTTCTCCACATTTGGAAAGCTAAGAGGAGGAGAATTGCACATCGTTCCCAAGAGAAGGAGGACGACGACAATCATTTTGTTTGAAATTTTTTTAAAATGTTGAATTTTCTATGGTTTTGATACAATGTTTATAAAAAGAATCTACCATTCCAAATATATTTTTGACATTCCCATTCTCAAGATTCATGCAAGCAGGAGGTCAACATTTGCATGAACCTCTGCGACAAGAAAATCCCTCTTCGCAATATCCTTTGCGATTGGGTACAAAAACTGTATTGTCTATTATGTTTCATATATATATATATTATCTTAAATTGAAAGTAATTTGCTCAAGGTTCAATGAATTTCTTAATTTGAAAATTTTAAGGTTCAGATGAGCCTACATTTACAGAGTCTTAGCAATCACAAATCCTCAACATAAAACTCGATGAAACAACATAAAAAATGTCATAATAAAACTAAATGTCATTCAACAGAAGATTTAATAGTTTACATAACATCAGAAGATTCAATAGTTTACATTGAAACTACATTAGAAGATTATTCATGCCTCTTGTTGGTCATGCCTCTTATTGGTTATTTGGTAATGACTCTTCTTTGTTCTATGCTCACTTGATCCACCACCAACTTTACTACTATCAGGATCACCATCTATGTCGTCCAAGGTCACAACCACAAAATTCTGTGTAGCAAGTCACGTACTTTCTTTTGCCTCAATAATAACAAAACTTTGTCAACATCCCGTCTTCATCAATAGAGGCGTCGATCAACTTAAGAACCTCATCAACCGCCTTGTTATGCAATAAAATATTTGATGTTAGTAAAACCATGAAAACAATATCAAGTAAAAGAGTTTGCAAATTTGTTTAAGTAAAGTTAAATTACCCTATTGTTCGATATAAACATTTGTCTTCTTAGGGGATGCCTTTTCCTATTTTTCTATGGTTGGACAAAATGATGAATAATGACAAGAAACCACTCCATGTAGTTTCACTGGTGCAATCCCATGGAAGCTTTACTGGTGTTGTCACTTGACAAGAGATGATTCTGCCAACTATTAGCGAACGACGACAATATCTCGTGCTTGACCGAGTAGTTCTTGCCAGATCTACGTTTATTCTTCACTTTGGCTCGAATAGGTGGGTTTGGAATGACCTGTACATTTTCCATCTGTCTCATTACTCTATTGGGGTGATAGGGTTTTTCAGTGCCCATGCATAACAAACAACCATGGAACCAAGTGATGCTATGAAGGGGAGTATTTTGCTTGGATTGGACATAAGGGTCCCAAATTATCTGACAATACAAATATGAAGCTTAACAAAATTGCCCAATGAAAAATCATAACAAATAATGAGAAAGACAAAATGAGATAAATATTTTACTTAATGACGCAATTTTACCTCTTCAGGAGACAGGTCGTCTAGATGCTCCCTAAGAGTGATGATGTCTTCATTCACAACCCCTACATGTTGGGGGCATTTCCACTTCGCCATGGTGGGGAGATTATCATTCGACAAAATACTTGCGTTACCCCACCTAAAATGATCGTATATCCAACGCTACAAACGAAACAAAAACACAATTGTTTATTCAAAAATTATAAACAATTAAAATGAAATTAACTGAATAACCAAGTGTAAACTACCTCAAAAGCAGCAAATGTCCAGATATTTTGTTTGGTACCAACTCTGCTAGCAAACACTATTGACGATATAAGAACACCAAAGATCCTACACCCCGAAGCAAATTTTCCAATATCATCCACCTTCATCAAAAACTTTAGATATTCAGTTTGAACCTTGGTTTCAGTCTCATCGACAAAGATAGTCATGCCCAGGAGAAATAACAAGTAGCCCTACAACTTGTTTCCTTTGACGAGAATCAGTTGCTTTCATTTTTCCACAATAGTTGTTAAAATAAACTTCATCATAACAAAACTGAGATTCTTGTGGACATGCTTATCTGCTTCAGTATTTTGAATGCCAAAATCATTAACCAACAATCTCACACATTCCTCTGCCTCCATTTGATTTATTTTTCACAGTAAACAGCTTACCAACGATCTACAATTGAGTTATACGATAGATGTCGTCGAGGGTGATGGTCATCTCTCCAAATGGGAGGTTAAAAATGTTGGTCTTAAGTTGCCAACGCTCCACAAAAACACAAATCGTCACCTTATCGACATAATCCTTACAATAGTCGATCAAGGGACGAAGACCGTTATTATACACCATTTGGATCACTTCTTTCGCCTATTGTCTCAACAACCAAACTAGAAAGGTTTTATATTGATGCCGACATCTCAATTCACCTCGTTCCTAAATAACAAAAACTAAATCAATGTCCAAATAATATAAAAACAAATAAACTCAGATATTTTAAAAGATGAAAAATATAATAATTACCTCGCCACCATCCCAAATGGAGCAAAACACATGGCCATAGTAATCCTCTAATATGAAGCCATCATTGAAACCCCCAGAATATGACACATCTTCTTCAGCTTTATCAGGTCCAGGTTCAACATAAATAACTGGTTCCTCACCATCACCAACAACCTAGTCACCCTCCTCTAACTCCTCACCCTCATGTCCGACATCCTCATGCTCATGTCAAACATCCTTACCCTCATGTCCAACATCCTCACCCTCATGCTCATGTCCAACACCCTCTGCTTGAGATTGTGATTCGACTTGACTTTGCGATAGGATTAGGAGTCTCGCCGCTGCTTCTATGTCTATCAAATTACTCCACATTTCATCATCTTTCATTTTGTTCTTTACTTATTTCTCTATCTTTTTCTTCCATTTTTTTGTTTCTCTTCCATATTTTCTTTGCGTTTTTTGCAAGCACCTTTCGATTTGACACCGTCGTCATTGGCCGTATGTCACCTTTATCAGCTAGATCACCACCACCACCAACCAACGAATACACAATGTTTTTGGTCGTGTTTGTCATACTACACAATCAATTCAAACTTACATAAAGATTAAATAATTTACATTGCAAAAGTACATGACAATTTAGGGTGGTAAATAATCCTTTAAAAATATTCATAATAATTTACAGTGTTCGGAGTTCCCTAATTACATACTTAATCGCACATGACATGGTATTAGTTTAATTAATGGTTTGAGATCGAAATTACCTCTCTACAATGTGGGTTTGCCTTTGTTGAATGACCCAAAATCTCACACCTAATGCCAAATCAAATCGCACACTGTCCTTCATGGATAAATCGCACAGGAAGCCTTTAGAGTGGGAAATCTGCTGAGAGAGTAACTGCAGTGGGAGGGATGATGAACCCTTTTGGGTTAGTTGAATGAAAGTGGAATGGGATAGTTTAGGGGAGAGGGTGGCAATTTAGTTGGGAGGGGAGAGGGAGAGGGAGCTTTTGACCGAAGAAGATAATAGGAAGGACAGAAAAAGAAAAGAGGAAGTTGGGAGGGGAGAGAGAGCTTTCGATCATTTGAATTTGGGAAGGGAGAAATATTTAGATTTTTCCTTTTATGGGTGGTACGGAAGAGAACAGTGATGTGGGAGAGAAAGTGCATGGTTTGGGAAAGAAAAAAATTAGAGGGTGGTGTGGGTGAGAGTAACCTGTGGTGCCAACTAGTCGCGCCAAGAGAAAATCTAGTAGTGAACGACTCAAGCCAAATGGGTTAGTTTAGTAAGGATTTTTATGACAACTAAGAGCTTCTTCTACTATTGGATATGTAAGATTGAACGGTTATTAGTTTGGGTCTAAATGTTTGTGTACTAGAATCCCAACCCCAATAAGTGAAGGACCCTATATACACAAGACTAAATGAAAGCTACATGCTCTGAGCTCTATTTGTGTGGAATTTTTGAGAAAAGTTAAAGGGCAGTGTCAACTGTCAAGGTTTAAGCTCACTTTGACTTTGTGCATTGAGATACACATTAAAATGTTATATAATTGATTTTTCTATCACAAAGTGAACGATGGCTCACCTTCAGCGCAATATCGACTGTTCGGAGGCTAGCCATCGCCTATTGTCCGAGACCCCCAAAAGGGTGGTCCTTAAACACCCAAAATGATTCTTTTTAATGACCTGGACCTAAACACGTCTATCTAGGAACAATATCAAAACGAGCTAAAACTTTAGCACATTGTTTCTAGTGTTAATCATACAACCAATCCAAATTCATTTAGTAGTCTCCTTAATTCTGAAAAATAGTTATGGCTCCTCTTGGGTCCCTAAAAATGTATATCTTCTAGACTCTTTTAGATTTCCATGACAAGTAACAAAATCATTAAAAAGGTCTTTAATGTGCCAGATATCTTTTGGATATTTCATTATTCTAAAACGCAGTACACGTTAGCAACCTATCTATTTGGTGGCATCATTTTACGCTTAGAGGGTGTTTATTTTTGTTTCTAAATGGAGTCAGAAGTCTTAATAAGAAGTGGACCACCCTGTTTAAAGTGTTTGTTTTTAGTTCTGATCAGAAGTTCTACTTCTGATTGAAGTAAGCAGCAGAGGGTGCTGATCACTTAGCACTGAGTGCTTAGTTAAAAATTATTCCAATAATAACCTTAACGTAATTTTGTAATGACAATTGTTGTCCCCATCTTCTTAAAAATAAGTAGGGCTAAATTTTGACGACACATCTTCATTTTCTTCACTAAGCATTGCGATTTTCCTTCATCTTTGTTTTCTTTATCTGTATTTTCAAGTTTTTGTTCATCTCTCCAACTCTTTCTCTCATGTATATTTTCAACTCTCTTTCATCTTTGGTCATATTTCAATATTCTTGTGAAATGTATAGTAACACTCTGTAGGATTTGAATAATTATTGGTTATGATTTTAAACACAATATTTATGTCATAAATGTTTTTGGCTCAGTGGAACAAAATTGTCAAACAATTCTCATTCAGCACCTTAAAACAAACACATTTTTATTTTGCAGCTTCTAATCAACAACTCGTTTAGAAACAAAACAACGGTTCGTTAAGAAGCTCGTTAAGAAGTTAACTTCGAAGCGCTTTAAAAAAAAAAAAAAAAAAAACGCCCTCTGGCTCTCGCCCGTGCACTTTTAGCAAACACAGATTATATAAATCGATCCAACAAACGTATAAAAAACCCGTGATCTTCCCGAAGGCGCAGTTTAGCAACATCGACATTCAAACAAGGCCCTAGAGAACATCGATTTCTTGATCGGAGCAAATTTTCTTTCAACCTGTCGACGCAACTTGAGGCGTTCGATCCAAGGTGGTAACTTGTTCTAAAGCCCTAATCTTGATTTCTCTTTCATGTTTGTGTTTATGTGTTTGTGGATCGATCATATCTTCCTCTTGTCAGTCCAATTGATTTGAATTGCTTATTCATCTGATGAGTGTTTTGTGTTCCTTGTGGAGATCGAAATTAACTTGAAATCGGTTTTATTGAATGAATTTAGATGATTTATGAGAATTTCTTACGTATAGATGATTGAGCAAAATTGCTGTTAATATCTGGATGAATTTTGTATTGATGAATTTCACGTGTCGTGTTTGTAAGTTCTGATTGGTTTGTTGATTTACTTTGGGTTTTACTAACGTTTGACTTAATTTTTGTGGGGATAAGTCATCAATTGTTACTTCTTTATTGAAAAATTGTTGTCTCCAAGGAGAAAAAAACATAAAAGCGATTACCTTGATCTTGATCATTAACATTCATAAGATTTTTTGAAAATTGAAATGCCTTTGATCTTTTATTCTTTGCAAAACCTGGTTTTCCATTACTGTTTAGTACCATTGGATATAGCATCAACCATTGAATGGTAGAAACCTTTTAAAGATTTTGAAGATGATTTATTTCAATGACATTGAAGAACTTGTGTTGCAGATATGAGCATATGGGCGATTTTCAATTTTGTACTTTACATGTGAAAGATATCTTCATTTTATTTGGTTCGAAATGAAGCTATCTTTCACATTGATTTCTTTCTTACACTCCATAATGAAACGTTACGAGAACTACTTTTAATTTGTAGAGTCACAGTTTTTCCTAAAATTACAATTTCATATAAACATGAGGTGAGTTCCAGACGGTTCAAATTTGTTATAGTGGAATTGAGGTAGAGTAAAAAATGTGAAGCGCAATCAAGGGGGTTAAATAGAAATAGATATACAATCATAAGCTGAATTATCACTTGGTAGTTCCATAGCTGTGGTAAAAGACTTTTATAGTTCCATTTGTCAGTCTCTCTTCAATTATTGAGCTATTCATGCAAACTTTCTAGCCGTCTGGTAATTCATCTCTAATTCACAAAGTAAGCACCCTCCGTCTATTTTTCTAGTCGTGTCTACAAAGTAACCTTTGTAAATGATCACATATGAGATAAAGAGTAAAATGTGTTCAGTTGGACACACTAATGTCTAACGGTACATACAACACCAGCCTTTCCTTTCATTCCAATTTCCTATCCTTTGACAAACAAGGCAATTTCATATATTTGTGTTCCATACACACATTTTGGGAGCACCATTTGCTCTTGTTGACAAATTGTACGGTTCACGGCATTCTTCTCTCACCTCTTCTCAATCTTCTCGGGTCTGTTTTTGCTGTTGTCCATTAATTAAGTCACAGGGCTTTTTATAAGATTCACCCTTAATGAATCATTTATCAGAAATTAAGAAAAAGCTGTTATACTGAACCAAAAAAAGAAATTCTAAGATATGTTTAGTAACATTTAAATAGGAGCTTTAAAATCACGAGAGCGAAAATATAAATCAGTTTGTTTCATTCTGATTTTCCTCCAGTCATTAATGCAAACTACAGGGCATGGGGATGTGTATTAAACTGAAGGTTCCGACTTATGAGGGATGCTTCAATTGAGGTTTTTTTTTTTTTTTTGTGTGTGTATTTAATATGGTCAAATTTGTCTCTGATTTTTTTTGGTTCATTTCCTTGAGTAGTTTTTTTTATTCATCTTAGTCAGATTCTCTTCGTTGGCTTTTCTTAGCCACTCAATTGATTGGCCTTATCACGAGGATGGATCAAGCGCTTATTCATTCAATAATTACTTATTAGTACATCATTTTACACGGTTCTGACATGGGAATTCTACCAGAGCGTTGTCAATATCTATCTTGAACACAAGTGATGATCCTTCTACCAACCTAAAGGGAATGAAAAAAACACCAAATGTCATGTTGTGAACTGCCCCACTACTAGGATAGATTCCATTCTTAAATCTTTTCTCACCCATTCTCTTAGTACAAAAAGCACGGAGCTAGGATTGGAAGAATTCATGATCATTTCCTTTTCTACAGACTAAAACTCGTATCGACCCCTTCCCTTTATCCTTCATGATGTAGACGTTCCAAGGGATATAAAAAGAAGGTCGAATACTGTGTATGTGTTTTGACGAGTCTTAAAAAAATTTAATTACTTCATTCAAATTGGGGTTATTATCCCACACCTCCTTAAATCATTGTGTCATGTGGGGGAATGAATTTTGAGTATATGATGTGATGTGATGTCTTGTCATGCATTCTCTTTATGTGTTCTTGTACTGGAATTTTGTGGTGTAGTGTTTAAATTGGGTACCATATGATGCTTGTTAGAAGAATCAAATTAACTGCTGCACAATATCTGGTTGTCATAGGAGTTTGACTGATTACCTCTTTGCATACCAGTTACACACTTACTCGGTCATCATTACTTATTAAGAGTTTTATTTTTTTATTTTTTTCAGCTGAAAATTCCACTTCCGGCATACTCAGATTTGACGGAATCCAATCAGTTTAGAGACATGAGGTTGCAAAAGAAGATTCCTACTTTAGTTGAACTTTGTGTTCAGACAGCCATAGATAACGTTATGTATCTTGGGGATGTCGGGGAAACAGATATACACCTTTTGAAGGACGTTTTACCTCACTGTACCAAAGACCAGTTGATGCACATTGAGAAGTCTTCGGAAGTACGTTTTAACTTCATATTTATTGCTTGTTTTCTTTATTTACTTTTGTTTCCTAATTTATTTACTAACTGATATATATTTATATTTTTAAATATCATTTGGTCTTCATCTTAATATTTGCAGGGAAGAGACCTCAGTCCAGTGACTGATGCACTGTGGAAAAGATTTTATAAACTCGAATTTGGTGAAAATAGTTACAATGTTGTTATTGAGAGGATGAAGCAGAAGAAAGTTTCATTCAAATGGAGACAACTGTACGAGGTAATCGTCTTGTTACAAATGTGAAAAATAATATTATTGGGGGTTACTTGTTATTTTGGAACTTCCAATGTCAAAACATTTTCAAGTAAGTCAATGGTGATTGGTGTGTGATCAAGCCAACCATATACATGGGTTGTTTGTTTGCAGGCCAAAAAGAAGGATTGGGAGGAAGCTCAAAAGAAATCAGTCGATCGACTCAAGAAACTGTATGAAAAAGAAACTGTCAGTAAGTCTTTACCATTTATCAAGAAAGATGCATTTGATTTCTTATTTTTATTCTCTATGATGTTTTTATATTTACTCGTGTATTTTTCAAGTTATTTGGAATCTCTTTACAGAGCCTAGAGTCCTATTTATACCTTTACGCTTTTTCTTGCTAATTGACGCTATTGCAAGGGATGAAAAGTTTGTCGTCTTAATTAGTGTGTTTGTGTATTTTCAAAAACCATTAAACCTTATATTTTTTCTGTTTATTAGGATATTGTTTCTGAGGGGATACAATGAGTTCTTCACGGAGGGAGCAGGTCAATAGTTTGTTATACACAAGGCATTAAGGCATTAGGTTTAGTAGATCTCTATTATCATTATTATTTCTTAATCAAGGATTCATGTTACATTGTTTATATTTCTATCGACATTGGATTTGGGCTGCATTGGGATAGAGCCTGTTCACATGGTTGCACCAACACTGCAGTAGATAAGGTCCTATAGATGATCCTAGGGCAAGCCATGTCTACATTGAGTCACCTGGTGTGGTGTCTAGGTGTTCCTGTAGCACCTTTGACTAGATTTTTTTTTCTTCTTGATTTGTCCATAATAACATATCATAATACTGATTCATGGAAAAGACTGCATGTTATGAATTAAACATTTCTTAAAAATTGACATGGGTTTCATGCATCCATATTAAAAGCCTGGCATAAAATTTTCTGAAGTAAATATTGCACAATACAAGGGAGTGAGTGTGTGTAACCTTCTAACAATTATGCTGATCAGAGCTGAGGCACGTAACTTGTTTCTCACTGGTGTTTAATTGTGCAGAAAAACAAAGTCGGCAGATTCAGATTTGTACTAAGGTTCCACCATCAAGCAAACGTAGCTTCTTTGGCTGTAGCATTTCGATTCCTTTTGTGATTCTATTATTGTATACATGATGCAATATTTAAGTCTAGGAATGCTAGCTTATGGTGCACTTAATCCAAAAACAGAGATACTGCAGAGATGAATTTATGTATTCATTGTTTTTGTGAATAATTTGCAGGCAATGGACCTTGGAGCAGTAGTTCCAGCAACAAGGGAAACCTGATGAAGAAAGCAAAAATGGAATTCCGTGAAAGGTAACATCATGTTTAAGATGCCTAAAAATTATCTTACTTGTTAGCTTGTTTTTGGTTATGACAACCGAGAATGTAATTCAATTTATTTTAAAATTATTTTTATTTTTTCACTTTTGTTTCCCCTATTCACCTTCCAAAATTATATACATGGAGTTCTTGGAACTTTAATTTGGACCTTAGCGTGTTTCTGATTCTGACAGCCATGAAGTAAAAGTTCACGCAATTATGAGGAGGAATGCGTTGCAAAAGAATCAAGGGTAGATCCTTAAGCTCCACTTTATTCATCTTTATGGAGTCGTGTGTGAGTGTGTGGACACTTTTTTACTTAGCTATCTCTTCCTTTTGTTCTTCAGTGCCTCGCGCACAATGCAGCCTATTGGTTTTAGTGGGAAGGGCGCCACTTCAAGTTCTCAATTTATCAAGCCATTCAGGAGATCTTAAATGAAAGCCTTGTAATTGTTCACATCTTTTTCAATGAGCAACTCGAGTGGGAAACACACCTGAGCCTCACACAATGGTTAGGGAGGGTGAACGGGGTTGTGTCATACATTGTCCGGCTCCAGACACCTGATGAAGGTATTATAAAGTCATGGAATCCTATATTTTCACTCTTCTGAAAAATGTAAGACGGTTGTGTTCAGTGATCTTTTTGCTTCTGCTCCTTTACATGCCTGATGATTATGGTTATGCATCTGTAGTTGTTTGTGTGACCAATTGATTGTGTTTGATGGATAGTTGCATAATATACTACTTCCAAAAGGAGGGGATTAGAGAGACAAACAGCAACAAAGTTATCTCTTAAGAAAACTAGGAATCTTGGGTATGGTTGTTGTACGAGAATTCATTTCTCTAGAAAGTAGGGTGTGTCATATACATTTGCAGTCTCTCCTACTAAACTGGTGACAGAACAAAATATATTATACCTGTCCCATTCATGCTTTCTTGAGAATTCATATCTTTGCAACCAAAATGTGAAATCAGGAGTCACATTGTCCTATAGATTAGAGACAAACTTCCTTTTCTACCCAGTTTGAAATTTTTTTTTTATCTACTCTGAGATTCAGTTCAACCTCTAATTTCAAGTCTTTATAATATCATTTTATGGGTTAACTGTTGTTAAAGGGTAAAAAAATAGATGGAGATGAAAATTTTGTTCATACACTGTCACATTAGCCCTTTAGGGGTTAATTTGTTTTCTCTCTTCCCTTCCATCTCCCTGTGTTCTCGTGGAGACGTAAACTCATGAGGGATATGAAACATTGGAAAAAGAGAGGGTGGAAGAGAGAATAATGTGGCTGGGTGGCTGGTCATGAGGGAAATGAAACATTGGAAAAAGAGAGGGTGGAAGAGAGAATAATGTGGCTGGTCGCGGAGGTGGTGACAATGTGGCAGTGCAAGGAAGGAGGGAAGGAGAAGGCACAAATGCGTAGTGCAAGTGGGAGGCGCAAATACATCGGCCAGGATAGAAATTGTATTTGACAATATAGTATGGTAATGGGAACAACCTGATCTACTCATGAGATAGGGTCGGACCTGGATTGACCCCCAATCCCTTACCATGCGGTGCTACTGAGCTAAACCTTCTCCAGACCCAGACCACCAACGGGTCAACAAAAGTCAAACACCCAATAAGACTTCTGCATCTACTCATGTTTGTCTGTTTTGAGAGATGAACCTCCACTGCTTGCTTTTAATGAGGAGTGTCTGACCCCATCAGATGGGGCCTTATTTGTATCATACATTACAAGCACATACTTGGTAGGGGTGGGCACGGGATGGGATGAGATAGACCCATCCCAATTCCATCCCGTTCATACGGGATCGGGACAGGACGGGATGGGAAAAACTTCATCCCGACCTCATCCCATCCCAAACGGGTTCGGGACGGGATCAGCGTGCTCTCATTTTTTTACAAATTATTGCTTACCCAAGACCCAATTTGCTTAGTTAAAAGAGGCAAAGGCAATTCGTAGAACTACACATAAATGATAGCCTTAGATTGAGTATGCAACATCATAATAAACTACTATAAATGATAGCTGAAATTCACCCTGTAATTAAGATTTTTGCAGAGTTTTGAATGACTAAGAGGTGGACAGTATAATGGCAATGGTAGACCTGCTCTACTATTTTGAATAGTGAACAAAAGGATGAGTAGATTTGGGGTGCTAAGAAGAATGTTTCATTATTGCTTTAAAAAAAAACAGTCATTAAATTCATTGTCTTGACACGAAATAAAACTCTCCAATGTAGTTAGTAATCCCATTTTGAGTTTTAAAGAGTTTGCAATTAAATAATTAATTTAGAATTCTAAAAATAAATCAATATCAAGTAGTTGCAGATATAGACTAGTATCAATTACACTGATTTCAACTAAATTCATTTTTCTTCAATTACACTAATATTGCAATTTTAAAATAAATAAATAAATAAAAATATTAGCTCGGGACGGGATTGGCGGGATTGAAAATCTTCATCCCATCCCATTCTAGATCGGGATGGAATTATTCAATCCCATTAAGACCCAAAAAAATCGGGTCGAGACGGGACGAGATCAGGACGGGATCGCGGGATGGGATGCCCATCCCTAATACTTGGTACTACTACCGATGGAAATAAATACACCCATTTCATCTTTATTATAACACAACTAGGGTTGGAAGCGCAATACATGCCATAAATAGTGGATGTGAAGTTTACAGATGGGGAGAAAAAAGGGGTGGGGTGGTTGCAAAACAAAGAGAGGAATGTGGGGGTGGGGGTGGGGGTGGTTGCGAAATGGAGAGAAATGAAAAAAGAGGCGGTGTTAGTTGCGAAACAGAGAGAAAGGCGGGGGAAGGAAGAAGGGGGCTGGGCGACGGTGGAGAAGAGAACAAAGAGGGAGGGAGGGAGGGAGGGAACAGGGATATGATGGACATTGCTTAGTTTGGGCGACGCAAAATTGAAAACTAGGTCGATAATATACATTTTTTGTTGTTCATTAATCAATGTTTGAAAGAGCTGGTTTTGATTGTAAAAATATAAATGTGGAGGGCAAAATGGAAAAAAAAAAAGATGTAAAACCTTTTTTATAAATAATTTGAGGACTTGAAATAAATTACGTTAAGAACTTAGGTATAATTAATGAATGTTTACATGGGCTAGCTTTGATGGAAAATCAAAAATTAGATGTGAGGACTTTTATTATAATTTATAGATAATTTAAGTATCCTAAGACTCAAAACAACTATAAAAATATTTTTTTATAACACTAATACCAACAAAGAAAGCAAAAACCAAATTTTTTTTTTTAAATTTTCATGGACTGACACTTTAAAAAATAAAAATTCAAAATAAAAACAACGTTGTTCCCCCCACACTTAAACCTAACATTGTCATAGAGTATAGCACATGTAATGAAAGATTTAAAAGAGGAAAAACAAGCTATTAACAAACAAAAATAACAAAAAGAAAATAAAGGGATAGAGAAAACAAATCTGATTGGATTGCTTCCTAAGAAGTGTTTGTTTTAACGTCGTACAACCTGACGATATCTCCAATTAATCCTCATGGAGTGATATGCCGTCCACGTCATGCTCCACAAATGACTCATAATAGGGCTTAAGTTGATGCCCATTCACTTTGAACTCATTTCCAGTTGTGACACTCTTCACTTGTATAACACCATGAAGAAACACATTAGTAACAATGAAATGACCAACCCATCTAGTACGCAACTTACCAGGAAAAAAGTTAAGGCGTGATTGAAAAAGTAAAACTTTCCATCCCACAACAAAAGTCTAGCCACTGATCATGCGATCATGAAAAACTTTAGTTTTCTCTTTATAAATCCTGGCACTCTCATATGCGTCATTCCGAATCTCTTCAAGCTCGTTCAGCTGCAATTTCCTATGAAGACAAGCATCATCAATGTTCATATTGAAAGTCTTAATTGCCCAATGCGTCCTATGTTCTAACTCAACCGGTAAATGACATGACTTTTCATATACAATCCGAAAAGGAGACATCCCTATAGGTGTCTTATAAGCTGTCCGATATGCCCATAAAGCATCATCAAGTCGCATGCTCCTGTTTTTGCGAGTGGGCTTTGCTGTCTTTTCAAGTATTCCCTTGATTTCACGATTTGAAACTTCGGCTTGTCCGCTTGTTTGGGGATGATAAGGTGTTGAAAACTTATGTGTGACATTGTGTTTCTTAAGCAAAAATTCAATTATACGGTTGCAAAAGTGGGAACCTCCATCATTTAAAATCACTCGCGACATTCCAAACCTTGCAAAAATGTTAGAATGAATAAACTTTGTAACAACTTTGGAATCATCAGTATGGGTGGCTTTTGCTTTCACCCACTTTGAAACATAATCCACAATAAGCAATATATAATGAAACCATTAGAAGAAGGAAATGGACCCATGAAATCAATACCCCATACAACGAAAATTTCCACACTATATATAGGATGTTGTGGCATTTGATCTCTAGGGCCTAAGTTACATGTTCTTTGACATCAGTCACAAATCATACAAAATAATCTAGCATCATTAAATAAAGTGGGCCAATAAAATCCACATTCTAAAACCTTACGTGCTGTTCTTTAAGTTCCAAAGTGTCCCCCATAAGTATGAGAATGACAATATGTCAATATCGAATTAAATTCAGAATCGGGCACGCACCTTCTAATCAATTGATTGGCACAATGTTTCCACAGATAGGGATCATCCCATACAAACGGTCTCGCCACTTTATTGAGCTTATCATTCTGAACTCGAGTCAAGGTGTTCGGAATCTGTTCGGATACATGGTAATTCACAATATCAGCATACCATAGTTCACTTACCATGACAAAAAATAGTTTCTCATCAGGAAAAGTCTTAAGAATCGGTAGGGGCTCCTCATTGCGCACCAAACGGCTCATGTGGTCAGCTACCATGTTTTCACTCCATTTTTTTTATCCCTGATCTCCACATCAAACTCTTGAAGAAGAAGTATCCACCGTATAAGTCTCGGTTTCGCCTCTTTCTTCGTAAGCAAGTATTTTAAAGTTGCGTGATTAGATAAAATTATAACTTTAATTCCAAATAAATAAGATCGAAATTTCTTTAAAGCAAATACAACAGCTAAAAGTTCTTTTTCAGTCGTGGAATAATTTAATTGAGCATCATTCAAAGTTTGGGAGGCATGGTAGATGATGTGAAGACGTTTGCCCATTTGTTGGCCTATAACTGCTCCTAAGGGCGTCACAAATAAGCTCAAATGGAAGACTCCAATCCGGTGGCGCAATGATAAGTGTTAATGTCAACAACTCCTTAAGCTTGTCAAACATTGTCTGACAATCATTATTGAACTCAAATGACACATCTTTTTGTAGGAGTCGACATAGTGGTCCAGAAATCTTAGAAAAATCTTTGATAAATTGCCGATAGAATCCTGCATGTCCAAGAAAAGAACGAACCCCTCTTACCGAAGTAGGAGAGGGTAAGTAACGTTAATAAGAAATCAATAAAATAAAGAAGAAAAATAAAAGTTAATAAAAAAAACTAATACAAAAATTGCGCATAAACTAGTACCCGAGATAAAGATAGAAATAAAAAAAAATCAATAAAAAGAAAAATAAAAGTTAATAAAAAATACTAATGAGGTAAGTAATTAGCAATTTTTCTAATCCCCGGCAACGGCTCTAAAAACCGATGCACTATTTTACTAGCACACAATTTAATACCCTACTTTGTAATTGTAGTATAGAATAAGTAGGGATCATTCTGGACCATGAATTAGAGGGTTTGCCAACTAGCACTAAGAATAACTAAGAGACAACGAACAACCTAATTAAGAAAATATTTGGGGATTTGATTTTTCTAATTTAAACTATGAAAATAACTAAGAAGAATATAATAAAACTTAAGAGATGACAAAGATGAGAAATTAGCTAATGGTTTATCTCCACACACCAAACATATGCTCATAAATCAATCTTCAATAATCACTTGCTAATTCGTGAGAGACAATGCTCAAGATTAACCGTGGTCAACACTGCATTAATCTTATTATTTTTCCAACTTCGTTGAATTAAACTTTGCATCACTTTCAAACTATTCTTATCGTGCTATCTAATCAGAAATCGCAAGTTATATAAACAATCCAATATCATTAAGTTTTGTGGAAATTATGAACACTGACTAGACAATTACAAGTATGATCAACATCTTGTTCTTACCTAGGTTTTTACTTAACCTTACCAACGTTCCTTGATATTTACTACTTGTGAGTAGAAGATTATAACGATTAGGTGAAATTCTCTTATACTCTAGTCCCAGATCCTAGCATGCTTACTAAGTTTGATACCTTAACAAACATACAAAGAAAATTTCTCTATAAAGCAGTTAAGCAAAACACAATCACTAATCAGTAAGGAAGATTAAATTCAATTAATTCATAAAACACATGTTTGGGGCTTTGAATCCACCCCTAGCTAAGAGTAGTTTAGCTAGACATATTAATCATGTTTGAATAACAATACATAATTAAATATCAAACTAAATAAGAAAAAGAGTGATGAGAAGGAACACTATCGCCTGATCCCGTGGTGCTGCGAGAGGAGTGTTGGGTGCGGATTAAACACGTTTCTCCTTCCTTCCTCCTTCTTCTTCTTCAATCTGTTATGTGAACTTGGAACAGACTATGATAGGAGAAAGAAAGAACTGGTGGATGCGATCTGGAGAGAAACTGAGCAGTTGCGAGAGAAGTATGGGAAATGCTGCGTTAGTGACGAGAAGTGAAAGGCTGGACGGAGATAGGTTGTGTGATTGTGATGGGAGCGAAGCAGGGCGATGTGGTTTCAATGATTGTTGATGATGGGTTAGGGTTTCTGATTTGGGTGTTGCGACATGTTGTGAAAGTGACGATGGGGTGGTGGCTAGGTTATCAGGCGTGGAAAAAAAGGGTTGTTGCTTAGAGAAAAGGATGGGTTTCGATTGGGTTTAGGGTTGTGTGTTGCAATGAACAGTGGAGGAGATGGATGATGGATGTTGGTGGTGGTGTAGTTGATGTCGCCAGGATGGGTGCTTGTTGCTGGGAGGATGATGAGGCTGTGGATGAGTTTGCGAGGAATAGGAGGCTATGGCTGTGGATTGTGAATGCGAGGATGCGTGGTTGTGGATGGGTTGATTTCTCCAAAACAAGGTATCGTGCTCTTTAGGTTTCCTTCCTTGTGTAGTTTCCTTTTGCAACAAGTCTTCCTAATTCAAACCAATTTGCATTTCTTAGCTTCTATTTTGGAATCTTGTAATTGGAAACCTACACAAACACGAAAATAACAATTAGTACTATAATTAACAAATAATAGCAAAAAATATATAGAAATATGGTACTAAAAATAACCTAATTATGCTCCTGTCAACTAGCTTCAAATAAGGTCATACTTTACTGCCCAAAATACTCTCTAATGATCTGAAGGCTGAGATTTAAAGTTGATGCAATTAAAATCGAGGGCTGAGATTCAAACTTCCACTAAGACGTTGGGATAATCCGTCAACTCCTCCTTCACCACCACCATCTCCACTTCACTACCAATAACTCTCATATCTGCTTCTACTACTACATCTACATGGTATTTCATTGTAGATTAAATATTCAAGCATCAATAAGTAGAAAACCTTGCTATGTTTTGATGGCAAGTTTGAATTGCAGCCCATGTTCATTATCTGTTAGGTCAGTTCTGTTGCATGGGGCAAAATTACATTCAAATTTATTTTAAGGGGTTGAGTTCATGCCCGTAATTTATTTCAAGGCGTTAAGTCACTGGTAATTAACAACTCTTAATTGATTTTCTTGCAGATCCCATGGTGTCACAAGCACAATCAAACAAGTGAATAGGAGGTTTGAAGTAGACAAGTTTTTTAAGGAGTACATGTACATTGAATGTTAAAGCACAATGTAAATTCATTGGATGTTCTTGCAACTGAGTTTGATGTTCTTTTAATAATGTAAATTCATTTGATGTTCATTGGAAGTTAATAGCACATTGTAATCAAATGCCTTAACATTATTGTAAAAACCTGATATAACACAATGCAATGCAATTCAATTGACGCAACATCATTGCAATTCAAAACCTGACATAACACTTTCAAGCATCAATAAACAAACTTGCAATTCAAAACCTGACATAGCACTTTCAATAACCTGAATTTACAAACAACAATTTATAAGCATTCAATAACATTCAGTATCTAACAACCTGAAGTGTACCATACCAACAAGTATTCAATACCATACCAACAAACATTCACTACCATTTAACAGAACTTGCAACTAACACAAATGTATATTTAGTGTACCATACCAACACAAGTCTGACATAACACAAGTGTATCAGTTAGTGCACCATACCAACATAAGTCTGAGATAACATTCCCATACCAACAAACATTCAATACCATCAGAAAACACATAATGACAATATCAATAAACCAAAAAAATGTCTTTTACTAACTACTTTCACCAAAATGAGACACCAAAATGAGAATGTCAATGTGCAGGTCATCTCCAGGCCCCCTAGGTCCCCAACTGCTTTGTCCCATTGCAAATTGAGTTTGTCCCCTCCTGTCCTTACCATTCCCACACTGAAACACTGGATTAACTGGTGGCCTCATTGGTGGGGGTCGAACTCCTTGTGTAATGGCTGAGTCGTAAACATGGTACTCTGATTGTTGTATAAAGTTGGAGCTGTAGGCATCTCAGGCTGAAAGTTTGGTGGTTGTGGAGGACATGTGGGCATTTTCTTCTGAGGTTCACTGTTTCCTCTTCCACTAGCAGCCCTTGCACCCTTTGGCTTGTTGTTCCTTGCCCTCGTGCATTTAGGCCTCTTAGATGTTTGTCCATCCTCAGTAGTCTGCTCCTTATGAGGGTTTCTATAGGTTCTACTGTTGTGACTCTCCCTTCCACACTTTTTGCAACTCATGTGTTCCCTGTGAACCTCATCTTCATTTTCTCTGTCTCTTAGGCCTCCCTGGACCTCTTTTCAACTGCATCTCAATTATGCTCAAGAAGGTGTACCAAGTATGGTAGCATTCTGACTGGAAAATGTAGATGGTCATTGGAAACATACCATTGTTGTCATTCAAAGCTGTGACTGACAAATAACAACCCCCATATTTTGTCTTCAGAAAGTACCCATTCAAACCCACCAATGGTCTACACTCATGCTGCCAACCAAGTAGACTAGCAGAAAAAGCCAAACACATGCATGTAAACCTTTGATCTTCATTACTTGTTGAGCATGTAACAATGCTTCCTGGGTTTGCTGTCAACAACTTCATGCAACAAGAAGGGGTCATCTTGTAACTGTCCTCATAGCTACCAGCTATTTTTGCCATCCGTTTCTGTTTTGCCTTCCACCCTACATGGTAGCTAACTTCAACAATGTTCTTCTTCCATGTCTGTTTCACAAGGGAGTCAAGTTTGATAGATTGGAAGTGTGTATTAAACATGGACTCGCACTCCTTAGCAACAAACCTAGCATCCACCATAAGATGCTTCCCATCAACAATCCCCAGACATGTGTGTTGTTGCCCCATGGTCCTAACACTGATGGTATGCCCATTTTTGTTTCTTGCTGCATAGCAATGCCATTTGCAGTCTTCATCCGTACACTTAACTAAAAGCCTGTCAGGATCATTCTTTTTAAATTTCATCAGAAACTTCTTTCTTACTGCATATTTCTTCGACCAAAACCTATCATCATCTATTGTGGGCCATTCCTTCCTAACCTCTAAGATCCATTCCTCATCCTCATGGTGGGCCTCATGATCATTCTCATCACCATAAACATTCTCAGTCTCAGCCACAAAACCAGCATGCACACCTGGAGGTGCTTCATCTTCAGTGTTATGGCCTGAATGATACTCATATTCAGTGTTATGGCCATCTGAAGCAGGTCCATCTTCAGTGTTATAGCCTGAATGATACTCATATTCTATAGGAAGATCATCTAGCTCAACAAACTCAGATGGACATGCATCAGATGGACCGTCTGGCTGGCCTTGGGCTTGTTCATGGGTTGGTTCCTCATCAAGTCCCTGTGATACTACCTTAGATAGGTCTTCATCTAGTTCTTCTTCATTCAACTCATCATATAACTTTACTTTTGTCTTACTTGACTGTATCATTTTCTTGCTACCATCTTTCCTTAGAGAGTACCAATCACTAGGTTTACACTTCATTGGGGTTGAACCTTCCTCCTAGTCCCTTTTGCCCTGTATTTAGGCCTCAAATAAATTTTATTAGGAGGGGTGGGTTGTGTGGGTTGTGTTACAGAGGCAGGGCCTATATCAATTATAGGTAGGGTTGAAATTGGTTCAGGCTCCATTACACTAATTCCAGGAGTATTGCCTTTATGAACTTGTGTTGCCACTTTAACCTCTACAAACACATGCAAAACATCGCTGTCATCAATGTCTGCATGGGTCCAAAAATACATTAAGTCTGTATCATTTGTAATGTCTATCCTCACCCCATTCTCAACATAGGTATGTGTTGTTCCAAGGGTTAAGGCGCGCTTAAGTCTTTATCATTTGTAATGTCCATCCTCACCCCATTATCCACATAGGTATGTGTTGTTCCAAGGGTTAAGGCATGCTTATGTGGGTTCGAGATAGCTTCAAGAATACTCTTGTTTAACTTATCACAATTCAGGTAATCCCCATGCACTTGTACAAACTCTAAAGATGACCTATCTTTATAATCACTAGCATTCCACAGACCAGGGATCTCTGCAATCTAACTCCACTTTCCATTATAATGGATCACTAAGTTCCAGACTTCCAGTTCTCATCCCCATTTACCATTGCTGCAATGACACCAATTTAAAAGATGAAAACATAAGACTGAAAACAGACAAACAAAACAAAATCATACCATTTCTACTAATGCAAACAAAACAAAAATAAACCACACTAAATCATGCAATCAAACGTGAATAGTAAACTGAAAATAGAAGACAAATACAACACATATAACATCAAAAATTCAAAATGAACAATGTGACCGATTCATAGAAGCAGCAACCACTAGCAACATTAAACCACACTAAATCACTTTCAGAAACAACATTTTCACTATGCAAACAACAACCACCAAATAAACAGTGGAAAAAACACAAATTTGTGCAAATGAACAAGATACTGACAAAATCATACCATTCATTCAAACATGCATTACATATAGAAGAACCAAAATGAAAATCCTAAAATAGCAAAGAAGACTTACAATGTATCACGCCAATTAACATGAAGGGGTTTCACGTCATCTTCAGTGTCTGAAATAGTGAAATCTCGCCTCAGGTTTGGCTCCTCATCGCTTGAAATCTGACTGAAAAAGTCACTAAAATCACTGAACAAACTGCAATCGTCTCAGTGTATGCTAGAAGCAGTGCTCCCATCATCATCGCTGCCACTGATAGTGATTTTGACACCGAAAACAACCTTCTTCCCCTTATTCATTTTGGGTTTCCTCTTCTTCCTTTTGGTATTACGCTTCTTCATTTCAGTGAGAAATTAGAGAGAGCATTCAGAAGGAGTTTTCCCTCCACTGCCGGTCTCTTCAATGGTACGAGCTGACAGGGAGTAATCCCTAGCCGTCCACGAGCCTGATTCAGGTAACAGACGGTTGGGATTGACATGCTATCACATCAGGCGTGATAAACACGTGAATGACATTTTCATCATGCAAAATAAGAAGAATGGTGACACCTGAGGTGTTTGACAGTCAAGGCACGTTGACTGTTAGCCTAAGGGGAAAAATGCAATATGAATGTTAATTGGGTGCAAAGCTAAATTAACTATATATTTTAGGGGGGAAATTGCAATTAACCCTTAATATTGTTATGATGAAAGTTATATGCACATAAATTTAATATTATTATTGTGTGAGCAATGTGAGATGAAATTCTTTTGTTATTTTTCATTTGATGATTATTTAGTACATATTCATCCCGTCCCATACTGAGTTAAATCGGGATGAGATTTATTCCATCCCGATCCTAAACGAATGGGATGAGACAGTGATGAAGTCTATCCCGTCCCATGCCAACCCCTACCCCACCCCTACTTTAAGTCACTCATCGCTGCAAATTTCATCCCCTGGCAACAAGTTTCACACGTCCTGTCCTATTACAAAAGGTCGTATGTATAGGGGTGTTAATTGGTTATTGAAAACCGGTCGAACCGAATCGAAATATAACCGAAAAAGCCCGAACCGAGAAAAACCGAAACCGAACATTAGAAAACCAAACCGAATCGAGTTGGTTTGGTTCGGTTTCGATTTTTGTTTTTCACACATCTGAAACAAACCGAATCCTTCCCCTTATATTGTTTTTAATCCCCTAATCATCTCTCTCTTATTTAATCCCCCACCAACTTACTCTTATTTAAATTCTCACCCCATTCCAATGCACCCCACGTCCCCACCCTCTCTCTTAACTCCCACTTTATCATTTTCTTAATGCTCCATTTAGATAAAGAGTTGAAAAAATCTACATTCTCTATCTTATTTAAGCCCCACCCACCTCTCCCCACCTACCCAACTTCTATTTCTTTATTAATGTCATTTTTATCTTTTTTTTTTAATTCTCTTTATTTCTCTCTCTATCCAACCACTTGCAAGTTGAGGAGGAGAGACAGAGTTTGTCTCAATCTTTTTGAAGAAAACTAAACTTTTCATTTGTTTGCTTGCAACAAAGATGAGCAATGGCGATGACGACAACTTCGACACTTCTAATTTGATAAAAAAAAACCTTCTTATATGGTAGGTGTGGTAGGGATAGATTAAGATGCAAACAATGTAGTTATAGTTATAGTTTTTTGTATGATGTTATAGTATTGTGTATATGAGAGACAAGACAATTTTTTTAATATTATAGAATTATCAAGAGAAATAGGCAAGAAAAAATTGAAAGAATTCTCTATAAATGAATAATCGGAGCCTTGAAACTCTGTGTTCATCTGACATTTGATTTTCCTTCTCTCTATATTTTATTTTATTTTATTTGTACTCTATCCGTCTCTGGGTTTTCCTTATTTGCAAACCAAGCTTCATTTCCTTTTTAAATTCTTTGTAGTTTTGACTTATTCATTTTGTGCTAGAGTCAACTTGGTTGTATGTAGCAGCAGAAAATAAATAAAAGACAAAGAATAAAAAGGAAAAAAAATCGAAAATAATTGAACCGAAACTAAACCAATCGGTTTGGTTATTTATTTGATAAATGTGAAAACCGAATCGAGAATCGAATTGGTTTGGTTTTGGTTCAACTTTAAATCGACCAAACCGATTAACACCCCTACGATGTATGCGAATAAAATGGCCCCACCCTTCAAACACTGCTCGCTCTCGCTTAGCCCTCACTGGCTCTCCCAATCAGCCTTTGATTTTTACCGATTCAATAATCTCTCATACACTTGCACCCCGCCAAACAATTAACCACAAGATCATTTTAAACTTTAAACTTCGATTTCAATCCAATTTGACCTAAAAATGGTGAAATCGATAACTGGTACGTCTCTTCTCCCTCTCCCACATCTGTTCTTTCTTCCCCCATTTCTTGATTTCGCTCACTCAATTTTCCTCCATTGTTCAGATCCAATGCGAACTCTAATTAGATCCGAACGTTGATTTGAATTCGTTTCGATCTTCCGAAACCATACGATTTTCATGATTTTTTTTTAGCTTGAATTGAATCTTCCGTACATTTAATCTGCTTTCACATTGTGATGACACGCATTTGGTGAAATTTTCAGATAATCTGTTCTTCAAAAGAGCTGATTCGTGATCTCCTTTCGATTTGTTACAATGGCGATTCATAGATACGCTACTGAATCTGTACCGGAAAGAAGAGATATTAGTATCTCCGTTGATAGACCTTCTCATGTCCGCGATGAATATAGTCCGAAGGCTCGTCGAGGAAAGAGGTTAGGTCGAGTGTCGAGGCGGAAGTTCTCAGCCTGGGTGGTTTTGCTTGGTTTGCTTTTCCTGGTGTATTTGTTAGTGTTTGGCACCAATATGTCATTCCATGGTAATTAGTGTTTGTCATTATGCTGACATTTGGCGAAATTGTGCTTTCTTTTTGGATTTAAGTGTTATTTTGTGTGTTGTCTGGTTTTACAGGTAAAATAGATGGTGGCGGCATGGATGAAAGCATGGACAGTTTTGAAGAGGGTGGACGGCCAAGAGGAAAGCATCGGAAGCATCGTAAGTGTGTTTACTCAGGTTTTATTATGGTGTTTCTTAACTACGCAAATTCACTATGTTTGTGATGTTAAAAATGATTTAGATAGTACCGTTTTCCAGGATTTAGCAGTGTTGATTTAACTAATGTTAGTTATCTTTAGTTTGGTGACATTGTGATGCCATTTACATTCATGGGTGAATCATTGATGTTCATTGTTTGCAAACTCTAGCCTCAAAGTATGGGGGTACGAAGCTAGCTACTGGTTCAGCATTACGCCATTGTTTAACACTTCAATGAAAGGTGTCAGGGACAATTAAAAAAGTGGAAAAGAATTGATGCATTTATCTTTAACCATAAAAATAAATACAAAATGAATAAAATTTATGAAGTATTGGAAAATTGCTCAACAACATGCTATTATTTTGATGCTTGCAATCAAAGGGCCGTACTTTTGTCTCTAGCTAATATGAAGTATCCTCGGAAGATTCAGTACTTCCACTGCCTACTTGAAGACCTTATCCTATACTGCTATAAGTTATATTGTCACGACATGTTGGAGTATTTATTCATAACCCAACTTCAACCGCCCATTTAGGCATATTTTCTTACAAAAGCATAGTTTTTTTTATGCAAATCGTGAGTCCATGAGAAGATACAAATCATTGGAGATGATGACAATAAATTCTCAAACCAGAAGTTGAATAAGAAATGATATTACTCTCAATATTGTTCCTTTAAGTTGTTTCTAGCGAACAACCAAGACAAAGATGTGTGTATCTAATTCAAAATTGACCCTCTTACAATGAACTCATTTAGGCTAGGCTTAAACCAAGCATCCAAGCCTGGTGTGAAAATTAGATTTTTCCAAAGCCTTTTGACGCAATTAATTGGTCCTTTTTGGAGTTCATGTTGACTAGGATGGGTTTTGGGGTCAGATGGAGAGGATGGATAAAAACTATCTTAATGACAACACACTTCTCTATCAAAATCGATGGTGTTTCAGAAAATTTCTTTAGGGCCTGTAGGGGAATAAGGCAAGGGATCCTCTCTCCCCTTTGTTATTCTCTTCGATTGCCGAGGGGTTGACTCAAATGGTCTTTAGGGCTGATCATTCTTAGTCTCATCAGAGGCTTTTAAAGCCGTTGAAGGAGGGACTTCCATTTCTATCTTGCAATATGCGGATGATACTATATTGTTCCTTCATCCTTGACCCCCATTAGGGATCAACTTAAAGCAATTCATTTTGTGTTGCTTTGGTTTAGGTGGCTCTGGTCTGAGCATCAACTTTCATAAAACCATCCTTTATCCAGTAGGAGAAGTGCATCATTCTGGGGAGTTGGTTGATATCCTGAACTGCCCGCAAGGGTCTTTTCCTACTACTTATCTTGGCTTGCCATAAGGTGCAACATGCAAAAGTAGACAAATGTAGGAGCACACCATAGACAAAATTAAGGCGAGATTACCAGTTTGGAAGGCAAAATACATTTCAAAGGATGAGAGAATAACCTTGATCAAAAGCACCTTGCTAGCATTCTTGTTTTTCTCAACAATTGTCATGCCTATCTCTATCCAACAGGACATTGAAAAGATTTGCAGAGACTTTTTATGGGGCTTAGACTCTCAAGCTAAAAGCTATCATTGGGTCATTTGGAAAGATGTTTGCAAGCCAAAGAACTAGAGAAGTTTAGATATCAGAAGATTGAATCTGTCCAACCAAGCTTTGTTGTCAAAATGGTTGTGGAGGTTTGGGAATGAACAAGATGCTCTATTGAGGATCATCATTCAACATAAATATGGTCTTGATCACACCAGGTTGTATCTCCTTATGGTTGTGCTTGGTGGAGAGTTATCATGAACTTGACGCTGCTCTTTCGGAAGCATCTTGTACAGAGTGGGAAAGGGTAACAGAATTTTCTTCTAGGATGATGTCTTATCATGCTCATAAGCCTTTGAAGGATTTTTTCTACCCCATTTTCAGAATTTCTATATCCAAAGGAGTTGTAATGTCTAAGTTATACTTGGGATCTACTAATATCCCCCTACTGGGATCTTGAGCTGTTGTTGGAGTTGCTGCAGCTAGTGGTGCTCTCAAAGGAAGAAGATCAGTGGGTCTGGAATGAAAAATCAGGCAATTTTTCTGTGCTTGACTCTTGTCTGAAGTTGCAATCCCTTGTTCTAACAGTTAGCAACTCAGACTTAGCTCACCTTTTTGGTCACAAGTTATTCTGCAAAATAGAAATTCCCCTAGAGTGAAAATTTTCTTTTGTTTTGGGCTTTAGGGTAAGGCACAGTCCTCTCTTTTGACAACCTTGCTAGAAGAGACCTCATCATCGAGCAACAGCAAGACTTAATTAATCACATTTTCTTGCCCTTTTCTTGTTCAGCTTGGGAAAGCTACATGCAGGGAAGCTAACCCCCACCCTCATTCTGCTAATAATCTCTTTCAATTGGTCTCAGCTTGGAGTAGAGGAGGATTTTAGTTAAAAGAGTTTGGTTTGGGGACAAAGTTTTGTTTGCCACTATGGTCCCTATGAAAGGAAAGAAATAAGAGGATCTTCAAAGGAGAAAAGGACGTCATTTTCCTCACCAATTCATTAAGTCAATTATGTGGCAGTGGAAAATTACTTGTGAAATGATCGCTTATTTGTCTTTTCATGTGGGTATTTTTAATTGGGCTAGTATATTCCATCTGTAATAGGTCTATGGTTGGTTAGTTGTTTTTTCTTCTTCTGCCCTGTTTTGTTTGCTGCTCCAGATTGGGGATTCTCCCAGTCCCTGCTTGGTAGCCTTGTATCCTTACTTTCTTGGTTTTCTACATATCTAGCCTATGTTCTATTGATAAAAGAAAACAATATATATAGTACAAAATTGGAAAATTGTGTTGTTGTGATAACAACTTTGTCATTTTAGTTTACAAGTGCAATGGTTCACAAAGAATCCTGCAATATAATATGCCAGCTAAGTCTACAACATAATCTTTAGGAAGAGAAGAATAAAATAAGCTAACATTAAAACTAATCAGGTTTACATCACCTGTGCAAGTTTATAGTTGATTATATAGATGAATATATGAGACAAATTTAACGTCAAAAGCAGGATTACGGATGAAATTTTTTATCTGAGACCTATGGGGTAAAATCAAACAACCCATGCTATGTCCTTGTGATGAAAACTATTTTTTGCTCATCATTTCCGAAAAAGGTGTCTGAATTGTTATACCCAAGTTATCTCCATTGTGATTGTAAAGCAAAGAATACAATAGTTAAATTACGCTTGATAGTGCATTCCACTAAGCGTAGAGCTTATAGCTAAATCACAATTTTCTATAGGACGAAGTTCTTGGATTATTGTCTTTATACCACCATTCTATCCCTGGTTTTAAAGTCTCTAGATGTTGATAGAATCTTAGAAATGCTACTTAATAGCTGTGAGTATTTTGGAGTTCCTAAATATATTTTGTGATAGAGAACTAAATTTGGACGATTTGGATGGAATCTTATGGAGCAAGTTGAAAGGGCTCAAAGGGTATCTTAGAGACTGGAACAAAACTGTGTTGGGTAGAATAGAAGCTAAGATTGGGGCTTGTAGAGCAGATATTCAGAGATTGGAGGAAGTAGAGGATGAAGGAAATCTTACAGGTGGTGAATGGAATCAGAAAGAGGTCTTAAAGGAAGAGTTACAATGTTCCTTGAAAAGGAAAGAGGCTGATAGCACGCATGCCTCAAGAGTCAACTGGGGGCTAAAGGGAGACACGTGCTCAGAATATTATCATTGCAATGCCAATTATAGAGGGATAAATGACACGATTGATGAGTCGTGGATCGAAGGGAATCAAGTGGAGGATGAAAAGATAATCTCTGAGCACATAACAAACTATTTCAAATATTATTCTTTGAATTGGAAAATTGGCAATTGAGGTTGGAAGGAGTCAACTTCAAGATTTTGACAAATGATATGGGGCATGAGCTTAGCAGATAAAGAAGTTAGAATGGCCATGGAAGATCTTGCTATGGATAAAGCATCGGGTCCAGATGGGTTTCCAATGAAATTCTTCACTTTGAGTTGGTACACATTGTAATTAGTTGTGATGGGGGGTGGGGGTGTCCCCTATGCTATGTGGTCCCACGCTCTAGGCTAGGTGAAGCGAGGTGAGGAGGGTGGCTTGAGCGCCTAGCTCGCCTACTCGTCGCCAAGTATCCTGGGTAGCCTATAGGAATTTCTCGAAGCTTCCACATATATATCATTTCAATTTAATTTTACACAAATTTAACTGAAATATGAACTTCAAAGCATCAATAGTAATAATCCAATAACAAACATAAGAAACAAGTCAAAAGGCAACAAGCCAATGTAAAATGAAATATTATAATAATAATAATAATAATAATAATAATATAATAATAATAATAATAATAATAATAATCATCATCAAAGCCCATTCCTGAGATTTTCGGGGTCGGCTACATGGATTTTGGTTCTTCAAGCAATGCGATCTTCCCACATATCCTCGCCTAATCCAAACTCAATGATATCTTCATTCACCGCCTTCATCCAAGTTTTCAACGGTCGTCCCCTCCGTCTACACCCTCCATTAACTTGCCAATCTAGACATTTTCTAATTGGCGCCGTGCTTGGTCTCCTCCGCACATGACCAAACCAAGTTAAACGTCTTTCTCTAATTTTGTTCTCTATGGGCGCTATAACTAAGTATCTCCTAATTCTTTCATTTCTAATTTTATCCTTACGAGTTTTACCACACATCCACCTTAACATACGCATTTCTGCTACTGCCATCCTATGCATATGTTGTCCCGTAGTAGCCCAACATTCTGAACTGTATAGCATGGCTGGTCGAACAATTGTCTTATAGCATTTCCCTTTTAGCCTTGCAGGCATCCTTCTATCGCATAATACTCCTGACGCCATTCTCCATTTCAACCAACCAGCTTTAATCCTATGGTCTACATCTTCTCCAATAGTCCCATTCTTTTGAATTATAGATCCTAGATATCGAAAAGCCTCACACTCTGGGACCTCTACACTTTCGATCTCAATTGCATTACTTCTCCCTCTTGGTTCACAACCAAAGTTGCACATTAGATATTCTGTCTTCGAACGGCTAATTCTAAAACCTTTACTCTCTAAAGCCTCCCGCCACTTAACTAATTTTTAACCTAAACCCGCACTAGTCTCATCCATTAAGACAATATCATCTGCAAATAACATGCACCAAGGTACATCTTCTCGTAGATGTCTCGTCAACTCATCCATGACCAAAGCAAAGAGATATGGACTTAATGCCGACCCTTTATGTAGTCCTACTGACACTGAAAATTTACTGGACATCCCACCTACTGAGCGAACACTTGTTACAGCCCCTTTATACATATCCTTAATGATATCGACATAACATTGAGATAGTTTCTTCCTTTCAAGCACCCACCAAATTAACTCCCTGGGGACCCTATCATATGCTTTCTCCAGATCAATAAAAACTATATGCAAACTCTTACGTGCCTCTCGATATTTTTCTATAGTTTGCCTAAGCAGGAAGATGACCTCCGTAGTAGACCTACCCGGCATAAATCCAAATTGATTATCCGAAACCGTGGTTAAACTCCTAAGTCTTCGTTCTATAACCCTCTCCCAAAGTTTTATCGTATGACTCATAAGCTTTATCCCTCTATAGTTCAAGCAATTTTGGATATCCCCTTTGTTCTTATAAATTGGTACCACAATGCTATGCCTCCATGAATCTGACATTTTTCTAGTTTTCAAAATCCTATTAAAGAGCTTAGTTAGCCATTGAATCCCAACTTTTCCCAGACATTTCCATGCTTTAATTGGTATATCATCCGGTCCATCGGCCTTCCCTGTCTTCATTCTTTTTAAAGCTTCTCTCACTTCTGTGACACTAACTCTGCGATGGAACATGCGATCTCTCCCTTCCTGTGAAGCATACCTCTCCAAGTTTAACTCCCCTATATGTGTTCCATTGAGTAGGTTCCAAAAGTAATCCTTCCATCTATCTAAAATAGCTTTATCCTGCATTAAAACTCTTCCATCCTCATGCTTAACACACTTAACATGACTCAAGTCCCTAGTTTTTCGTTCTCTAGCTTTAGCTATCATGAAAATATTCTTCTCCCCTTCCTTCATACATAGCCTATTATAAAGAGCATCATACGCTCTCTTCTTAGCTTCCCCTACTGCTCTACTACTCAACTTCTTAGCCTGCTTATAAAGCTCATAAGACTCTAGGCACCTATCTTTTTGCCACACCTTAAAACATCTTTTCTTTTCCGCAATGGTTTGTTGCACATCAGCGTTCTACCACCATGTCTCCTTACCATATAAACCTCCTATTTTGGCCTTTCCTAACTCTTCCTTCGCACATCTTATTTGGTTTGCCAAATGTTCAAAAAGATCCGCGCTACTAGTCCTATCCTTTGGTTCTAGATTCTCCCAACCCTCTGAAACTGACTGGCCACCCAAAATCTTCTTTCTAAATTTTTGGCACACATCTCCTTCTGTAAGGTCCACCACTTAATTCTCGGTCTAACCTGTTCTATAGCAATACGACCCCTACTCTTAAGACAAAAATCGAGAAGTAACAACCTATGTTGGTTTGTCAGTCACTCCCCTGGTATAACCTTACAATTTTTACACCTACCTAAATCGTGTCTCTTCACAAGAAAATAATCAATTTGACTTCTATTACGCCCACTCGCAAAGGTCACCAAGTGATATTCCCTCTTCTTATAAAAAGTATTTACGATCCCAAAATCCTGAGCTAAAGCAAAATCTAGAATAGAAATCCCCGCAGTGTTTCGATCCTCAAAGCCTTGACCTCCATGTACCCTCTCATACCCAACTCTATCCTTACCGACATGGCCATTCAAATCCCCGCCTAGGAAAACCCTATCGGAAGAGGGAATTTCAAGAACTAACTCCTCTAAAGAGTCCCAAAATCTTTCTTAGTCTCCTCGTCCAAACCCACTTGGGGTGCATACGCACTAATAACATGCATTATCTCTAGTTCTAAAGCTAATTTAATACTTATGATTCTATCCCCAAACCTCCTAACGTCGACTACTGCATCCTTAAAAACTTTATCTACCACTATTCCCACCCCGTTCCTAGTTCCATCTTTACCAGAATAGAAGAGTTTGAACCCTCCTCCTAAATCTTTAGCCTTGTTCCCCTTCCATTTTGTCTCTTGAAGACAAACTATGTTTACTTTCCTCCTACGCAGGGCATCCACTAATTCTATTGTCTTTCCCTTCAAGGTTCCTATGTTCCAAGAGGCTAATCTAATCATTCTATCTCTAGCTCTAACCTGGACTAGCTTCTTTACTCGCCCCCGGCCAGAATGGTGCGAGAACCCATGCCTATTTAACACTACAGTCGGGCGCCGCTGCAGCGCGCCTTGCTCATTTGTCACTACACCCGAGCGTAGGTGCAGCGCGTCGCTTATAGCGGGGGACGCCCTATCCTTCTGCATTAATCTTTTTGAACCAAAATAATAATAATAATAATAATAATAATAATAATAATAATAATAATAACAATAATAAAATTGTTGTCAAAGGTGAGCGCCTAGACTGGCCTAGGCTCTAGACAACGCCATGCAACTACACCAATTTTTTTTATTTTTGCCTAGTCTAGGCGAGGCTGTGAGGTCATGAAACACGCACCCAGGTGCCACCGGAGACTACCTAGGCCCTGAAGTTAGATGCTTTAGAGGGTGGAGATTTCACATTGTTAAGAATTGCCACTGCATTAATATAACTTTTTTGTAGGCTGAGCAACTCTCTTAACCATGTATCACCCTCAAAGATATAGGAAAAAATGATGCACAATTTTACCTGGGCACTTTTTTTTAGGGTCCAAACTTTAGGAAAAAGAGTGATACACAAATTTTGTGATCATTGTCAGAATAAAAAAGAAGAGATAAAGTAAACGGACTTGCAAATTGAGTGCTACTATGTTCCATTTGTCGATCAACATAAGCACTTGTAGGAAAGAGATTTGATGAGTGAAGCTGCAAGGACTCGAACGAAAAATGAATCAATGATTTTAAGAGTGCAATAATAACCCTGTTAGAGTAATGATGCTTTTAGCCTTTGCTTCTTAGGTATACGCACCCAATACTGCTTCACACCCAAAACCACTCGCACAATTGTCCTCCCTTGCAAACACACGTAAGCCTGTGGAAATAAATGACACAACATGTATCATTTTTTGGCTAAGATATTAGTTTAGTGTCATTCACAGTGATTTCCCCAAATTTTAATGCCAGATCAAAGTAGTAGGGATAACTCAAAGCAGATTATTGTACTATTTTTGCAAAAAGTAGATAAGCTATATCCAAGTTTGGAAGTCCTAAATAACAAGGATATAAAAGTCTCCATCAAGGTATAGTTTACTGCTTTCTTGTAGTAAACTTCAATGTTGAGAGAAGCAGCATTTAATAGCCTGGGTTGAAATACTCTCCATCGTCATCCACATAAGGACTTTCCATCAAGCCTTCCAATTGGTGACGCTTACGATGTGCATCTACAAGCGTGAAAAAGCCAATGCAACGATTTTGTAAGTACAAAAAAGAATATAATCATTGCAAAGTGCAAATAGCTTGGAAATTAAGAAAATTGGAAGTTTTACTTCTATCAAACAAAGCAAAAATTCCTCCAAAATGCATGGAATAGGAAACCTATGGTAGCATGCATATTTGACTTGATGATTCAGAAAAGGAATTGATAGGGCAAAAAGATATTAATGAAGAGATCACGAGTTCTCCCTCATATTAAACTATGCAGTGGATAAGAACGGCGAAGAAGAGAGTGTCTGAAGTCAATGAATTAGTGATCCAATAAGGTTCTGGTTCTTATCCTTTCCCAAAGCTGCTCCCTCTTAAAAATCAGCTCATTCTGACAGATATAGTCCAGTTAAAATTTAATTTACAAATCTCTGTTAGTAATTAAAGTTGTGAATAAGCTGCCCTTTTTGTGAGCAGACATCTCTATTAAAAATTAGAACAACAACAACCTGCGGACCACTTAAAGGAATGTTGAAAAGGTGTCATGGAAACAGGCATCCTAGTAACCTACTCCTAAATTTACAAAAAGAAACAATTCATGGGGCGTCCTAGTAATTTACCCTGAAATTATAATGATCAAACATTACACGGACCTGAATAAATAATATAATACATCTTTAATTATCTGGAACAGCTCGCTACTCCTATTAGATTGGAACCTGGTGAATCGAGACAAACCTAGTATGTGCTATCGGATCCCAAACGTTAGTCAAGAGAACTTGTTGAACTGAATCCAACATGATCTCCTAAGTTCTAAAGATTCATTAATGTGGATGGTACCACATGGGTTCGATCTCCGCTGAGATTAATTTGTTGGTGAATTTATTTGAGCTAAAACTGCACACCTCTGCAGGGGGGTTAAGTGGGGACATATTGGTGGTCCAAGCGTTCGTCGTTACAAATATGGTTAGCAGGTTGCCGGTGGTTGACCAAGAAGTGATAGTCCTAATGGGTTAGCCATTTGGCAAAGTGTCATGAATTTGAAACATAATTTCCAGAGCCATACTTCTTTCTGAGTGGAAAAAAAAAAAGAATTGATTTACGGAAGGACAAGTGGATAGTTGGTAGCTCTCCATCTTATTCAGTGACATCTTTGGCATCTCTTTGAAGAAACAAGGGGTTGTGGCAGATTTCACAACCAGAGATTTTTCAATAACTGATGGTTCAGTTACGAAGTGCGATTTAGCTAGCTCCAAGAAGATGTCTCAAAGATTATGAAGTTACCAAATCAATAGTTTTATGGCCCTTGTGGAGCTCATGTCAAATGACAAGTCCAAAGATAAATGTCAATGTTTTCTAGAAAAGAGCCAAAGGCTATGAAAAGTTCAATTCAACTTTCTTGACCATCACTTAAAACCATCCATGCCAATTAGGGTGTGTTTGGTTACATGGAACCCTATGCCATAAAAATCCATGAGGAGACCCCGACATTTTAGGCTAAATTGATATATTACTCCACATCTACCATTTGACCACCATTTGATTTTGTGATCAATGGTGGGAATGAAAGTCCCATGAACATGAGAATCTCACTCCTTGGTCCCCCAAGGCATGTGATTTCCATGTTCATGGGACTTCCATTCCCACCATTGATCACAAAATCAAATGGTGGATGTGGAATGATACATCAATTTAGCCTAAAATGTAGGGGTCCCCTCATAGATTCCTATGGCATAGGATTCCATGCAACAAAACACACCCTTATTGTAGTCAAGGCAGTCGCCTAGGCGTGCCTCGATGCACTTTTTCAAAAATCCGCATCAACATTATGCAATGCGATACAATAAAATGAGGCATTTGCCTTGATGTACCTTTTTGCGCTTAGCGCCTCAAGCGTGAGGCGACTTGTCAATATATTTACATGGTAATTTTATCATTTTTATTTTTTACATACTTACAAGTTAGTTTAGCTAACTTCACAGTAAAGAGAAAAGCCTAAATTTAGAGCTTGAATAACATGACAAACAAAACCTTATTGGTGTCAAGGATTGAAGGAGACACAACTTCAAATCTTCCCTCTTTCCATCAAATCCTCAAACCTAGTTGCTAACAATGGTTAAAGAGGGCTTTCCTTGTTTTCTACTCCTTCTCCTCCACATCTTTTTTCCTTTCCTCTTTCAATAGAAATGAGAAGGTTGAATACTAGTTTCCTTATGTTTTGATGTTTTTGTTGTGTATGATTTATTGGATTCTATGTAATTGTGCGACTTTTTATTTTTATTTTTACTGTTTATTTTTGCATATTATGATAAACATATGCTAGTATGCTACTATGATTTTGATGTAATGTAGGATTTAGTTTAGTTGTTGGATCGGGCCTGAGTAAGCCCATAATAGAATAAGTGGAGATTAGGGTTCCAATAGCATTTAGGTTAGATTGCTTGATTTGCAAGATAGGTTTAGTATAAATAGGGCCAATTGACCATTGCTTATGGTTGGTTGATTGATGAATATGATTGAGTTTATAAATCTTTATTTTCTTAGGTTTAGTTGTTACTTTTATATTTGGACTAATTAGATTAGTTGTAGAATTCACTAGATTTATTAAGAAAAGAAATTAAAAACATATTGTTTATTAGTTGTGTATGCTAGTATGCTATTATGATTTATTAAGAAAAGAAATTAAAAAAAGAAGCCAAGTGTGGATCATGTCGATGATGCACACCCATCCCTAGCGCTTCAGGTGTTTTCAACCATGGCGCCTCAACGCCTTAACTACACTGATGCCAATTCAATGTCTTAGATTTTGTTTGTTGGTGAAAACAAGCCCCACCTCACATGAATTTTCCTCTTTTTGACTTTATTTCATGGGATTATACAACATAGCTAAAAGGGAAACTGAATTTATTCACCATCTGTTGTGCTCATGAGATTATAAAACATAGCTAAAAGGGAAACTGAATTTCGTCACAAATCGTTGTGCTCTTTGTGAAGTGGAAACTGAATTTATTCCCCATCTGTTCTCTGAGTGCCTGGACATCTATTCCCATGTATTTTAGTTGGAGTTTTCAACCAGGGAACAGTTTAAACCAGTGGAACAACAAAAATTACCTCCTCAAGGGAAATGGATTTCAATTATTTGGGAGAGATTTCTTATCATTTTCTGTGAGAAAGGAGCAGTCGCATCTGGAAAGAAATTAGAAGACACTGCATCTGCAATATGATCAAATTATGGCTATCCAATGGGGAAAAAGCTGGAACATGAGCTCGGAAAAAGGCCATCCCAGAAGTTCTCCACAATTGGGATAACATAATAATGTTATTAGACCACTGTCTTGCCTTTTCCATTCCAGTCTGTTTGTAACTTTTTCTATTTTGTCTCTGAGCTTGTCAAGTTAAGTGGAATTCTGAAGTGGCATTAGAACTCCATTTGGGAATCCCAAGTAGGCTCATTCGGTTTTGGGAGCATCACGTTGAGTGATCCATGGCCATGCCAGTGATAACCTTCTTCATTAGTACCTCAATCCTTAGTATATCCTGACCCAAGGCAATCTCCATTGTTGGAAAGTTATCCTAGCAAATGTTTGTCTCCTTTTATATATCAAATGTGAATTTGTCAGTCCTCCGTTCTTGCATTGTCTCTAATATGTTACAGGTTTGGAATTCCATCTTTGCTGTATTGGATTGAGTTGGTTATGCCTTGTAATGCGATGGAGATGTTCTTTGAATGACGATAAGTCTCTACTGCACCCAAAGTAAGTGATCTGCGGTATCTGATCCCAGTTGCTATGCGATGGAGTGCGTGTAATGGCGAGGACTGGAAGATTGACACACCTTAAAACACATCTGTAACTATGTTGATTTCTTAAATTAGTTTACAGAACTAGGTTCAATATTTTAACCACAGAGAAGCGTTGGAGAATGAAAACATCATCTTAATCAATTTTCTTGAAGCAATTTACCTTGGGTATGACTGAGGGTGTATAATTTTCCTCATTAGCAGAATCCAGCAGAACTCCTTGACCAAGGGTTAAAACGTCAACAGGGATTAGAAAGGCTTGGTTGGTGGCTTCATATACATGGCTGAATGATTTTGATAAAATCTCTAGTTGCCTCGTGTCTAATTGCTTGAATGAATTGATTGATATCCCTTGAAATTGGAAACTGCTCGGGGTTCAAGACTACTTTGCTACATGTGGAAAAATGAAAAAGCTTACTAAAGATATATTGATTTTCTGCTATTTTCTTGGCAATTAATCATATGCTTTCCATTTTTTCAGGAAGGAAATACATAACCTATCATCTATTTACTTGTTCTCTATAATCTCCGGTTCATAAGATGTACGAGGTTTTTTTTTTTTTTTTTTTAAATGTTTTTAATTTCCAATGAATTCTTCTTGGACCAAAATTTATTCTACTTGTTCCGTAATAAATTATGATTCAGATTCATGGGATAGATGCAAGACAAATAAAAATCCACTGCTAGTTCTTACGATGCTTTGTATTTTATGTCATTTCTATTATACGTCCACTCTTACCAGCCATATCTTTCAGATTTTCCTTGTGATGTTGGATTTCTGGAGTCAGTAGATGATGTTGTTGAGCCCTCCATGAATTTTACACAGTTCTCCCTGGGGTATATAGATAGGGAGGAGAAACCTTACGGGGTTGATACATTTGAACCCAGATTTGGTGGACATCAAACACTTAGTGAAAGGGAAAGCTCATTTTACGCAAGAAATCAAACGGTTCACTGTGGTTTTGTCAAAGGGCCAGACGGATCCCCAAGCACTGGCTTTGATTTAGAAGAAAAGGATAAGGAATACATGAGTGCATGCAGAATAGTGGTATCTTCTTGCATTTTTGGAAGGTCCGACTTTTTGAGGAGACCAACAAGCAAAAAGGTAAATTATCTTTCCAAGTGATTTAATATTCTATGTGGTTAGTAAATTACCTTTGCAATTGTTATGATTGTACATTAATGTCATTTCTATTCCGTTTTTTATTGGTGGGAATGAGAATTCGCTTTGGTTGTATTTTGTGGCTTAGTTTACTATATTTCACCTCTCTTGATTGATTTATTTACTTAAAAATTTTTAATTCTATTTGTTCCTTACACAATCTATGATAAAAGACCTCTAAAATCAATAAAATCCTTTATGGAAATAGGCAAAAACATTGCCAATGGGTACCAGCTTAGTGTAGGCCTGTGGCGGATGGAATCACAGGTCCAGGGTAACCCTTCCGGCGACATCTGGGGTGGGAGGGGTTAAGGGATAAATTTTAAATTTTATTTTTTATTTTTAAAAACATGCATTATTTTGGTTTGCATTGTTTCTTTTTCAGTTTTCACTGTTTGTATTTTGAGCTATTTCTTGATTATACCTAGTATCGCTCTGGACTCTTTACTATCTACTTTTTTACCAACTGACTTGGTCCAGAACTGTGTAAATGGATCAACAAACTGTATTGGTTATATAATACTTAAATTATTAAAAATAAAATTATGGGAAATAATTTTTCAAGCCTGGTATGTGCAAATGAGGTGTTGATGATGAAGCTGTTGAAAGGAGGGAATATTTCTGAACAGAATCCTGCTTAAGAGAAAAAGATCTAAACTCCGCTTCTAATTAGCTGAGTCAACCAATTCCACCTGACGTCAAATTTCCCTAGACAGTTAAATATTGTACTTCTTGTTGGCGCTTTACTTGCGCGAATGAATGATCACTGAGTACTCGGCCGAGTCAACCGAGTCACCAAGTTTCTTACTTGGTGGAAACTTCATTTTTTCTTCTCAAGAAAAAAACATAGTTCTTTTATAAGTAAAAGGCTATTGTGAGAGGGAGCAGATGATCTGGGATCAAGTACAATATCAAGGCCTAGGAGTATAACAATGACAATTTTGACAAGGATGATGACAAGGTGAAAGGTGGAGACTTGTTAAGGGGAGTCTAGGAGATAAAGACGATTGCAATGCTGAGGTTGATATTGATAATTCATCTACTTATAGACTTAAATGTTAGTTTGTATTTTACCAGTTATTAGTTGTGAATTGTTCATCATTGTAAATTGTTTGTCTTTGTTTTGTGATTGTGTAGCATAATATAATACCTATACATGCTTTTGTCATTCATATGTTGATATGTAATAACTCTAACATGCAATTTCATTTTACTAATTGACTGTTACATTGAGGCTGGGAAAAGTCTAGTTGGGTGAGTCGGCTTAGTATCCCCAATTACTCCCAAGGTTAGCCCTCGCTGTCACTTCGTGACATTAATAGAGAAATTCTCTTTATCCCATTTAGCATGGATATCATGATACACATGTCCAAAAGAGAAGAAACTTTGACACATTGTTTCTCTTGTTGGTCTTTAATTTTCCTCAAAATTTCAGCTCAAACGGACCTCAAATGATCTAGTTTTCATTTACTTATGTGTATGTAGGGTTCTTTATTTACAATGAAAACTAAGGGGGTCCTCTTGGGTTACTAAAAAGCAGTTTTTGGCATTAATATGCCGATACCTATTTTTTGGGTTAATATGTGGTTGAAGTTGTTTTAGCCTAAACACACTTGAGAGTCAAGGGAGCAGAGAAGAAAAGGGGGAGAATAGAGAGGAGGAGAAGAAATTGGACTCACCTGAAGAGTGGAGATCGACACTTAACTTCTGGAGTAGAGACGGATATTGAGCTCCCCTGGTAACGCTGTTGATGTATGAGAGCGTTGGACACTGACTCCACAGCCTGCACATCACTGATCATACAGAGATGTTAGTTGCTCAGGAGAGTTGGACCACTGACCAGACCCACTAATAATCTGTTAAATTGCTCTGCAGGGTTTTTTTCCCATAACTAAACAAAAACATTACAACAATCTGCTATTTTATACAGTCATTCAAATACCAGTTCTCACCCTAAGTGGGCATTGATCCCCCTTGCACCATTAAACAAAAGTTAGTGGCACCCAACAACATTAAATCAATTTTAGTGCAAAGCTGGCTTGTACTAAACTTAGTTGCTTTAAGAGCAAGGGGAAATCTTTTTGGGACAAATTGGTCGTTGACTAGTTTACTCATTAGTGATTAGTGACCGGTTACTGATTTTACTGCATAGCATTTAGTTAAGGCTGTGTTTGATTGTGGGAATACAATCCATGGAATAATGGGAATCCCTGGAAACTTTTTTTTTTTTTTTTTTGTGTGGAAATACACAATTCCATTGTTTGGTGAAAATTGCAATTCCATGAAAACCCAACAATTATATTTGTACAGAAGATTCTGAATCAAAACCCATTAATTGAAATTAATTGAAGTAATCAATATTACTTAGTGTAAGCATCATTCACACCCATAAATCATTAGGGATTTGATTGAATCATCAAAATCGACAAAATCCTATACATTACAATTCTTACCAGTGATTGCATAATCAAAGATGAACACCATACCAATATAACCATATTGAATTGTCTGAATAAACATCTTAATTCTTCAATCAATTCATACGCAAGCTAGGGGAACTTTTGCAGGCCTGATTTGATCTCTCTCAATGAGTACCATATAGATAAAAAGGGAATAAGATGCAAATTACTTGGCAAAAGAAAGGGAAAGGGAGGAAAAAGAAGTGTAGGATGAAGGGAGAGAGAGAGGGGAGAGTAGTTGTTGGAGGTTGAAGATGAGTAAGAAGTTGGAGAGTTTGAGTCGGTTGAGGCATTGCACATGTTCATGCAAATTCCACGAATTCCCAAAGCCTATTCTTTGGGGGTAGCAAACAATTGAAAACATGGTTTTGAGGGAACTTGGGTCACGCGAGGAATTGTACTGAGGGAGGTAGAAGCGCAATCAAACAGTGGAATCCGCCATACTTCCGTGGAATATGCCCAAATTCCACGGAATTGCAGAAATCAAACACAGCCTAAAGTTTTACATTATATGACCACAAGTTTGAGTTTTTATTTTTTTCAACCTTTTCTTAGACTTGTGGATTAACTTGAATTTTTGGGATTGAATGAGTTTGCTTCTCAACTTGACATGTCATTAATGAACTTGACATGTCATTAATTCATTACTAATCATCATAACACCCCGGAGTATATACTTTTATTTGTACAGAATTGTGACTTGTTAAGTTCAAGACTTATTAGTCCTGAATATAGCATTCATTCTCCTTCCAGTTTTTAATGTAACAATCATGTTATTTTCAGGTTTGAAAAGATGTGCATTTGGGTGTGTATATAGTTTTTTTACCTCAAAACAAAAGTATTTGTATTCTTTTTCTAGCTTTAGGATATTGCAGAAGTTATCTTATATTTAAGTATTATTTTCCTTCGTGAACTTGTGCAGATAAGTGAATACTCCAAGAGCAATGTTTGCTTTGTCATGTTTTTGGACGAGCAAACAGTGTCAAAAATCTCATCTGAGGGACACATTCGTGACGACAACGGATTCATTGGCTTATGGAGGATTGTTGTTGTGAGAAATTTGCCATACATGGATATGAGGAGAACTGGAAAGGTGCCAAAATTTTTATCGCATCGTCTATTCCCATTTGCTAGGTAACATGCTGATTGATCTTGTTTCTTAATTGAGAACTTGATTTGATCTTTCATAGCAATTTCTTTTCTTTCAAAGGTTCAATTTTTTTCCTCGAAAGGTAGTATTTTTCATTGTTCATTATGCTTTTGGATACAAAAGGCGTCTTAAGAGCATCAAGACTTGTGCAGTTAAAACAACGTTATAACGCCGATATAACGCTTAACAAGGGTGAGCCGTTACGTTATGAGATTATCACAGTTTTGTATCACGGCTCCGATATAACGCTGTTATTGAGATTTTTTTTTTTTTCAATAACACCGTTTAACTTTTTGTTCTAATATATAAAAAATACCCATTTCATTCTCGATCGAAGAAGGACCAGAGTTCGCCGATCGACAGAGAATCAGACCTTGCTAGTTAACAAATAATGAGAAAAGAAGGGAAGAAGACGAAGAGTCGATCACACTTTCTATTGCGATCTCACTCTCATATGAAGGGAAAATGTTTTGTTATTAATGTTTTTGAATTTAGTGTTATGAATATGATTTACTTTTTTGTTTCTATAATACATCAATACTTTGTCGGAGTATTAAAAATATATTTTTACATAATATTCCGTTATATCCCGTTATCACCTATAACGCTCGTGGACCATTATGGGTCCGTTATCCGTTTTAACTGCATAGATCAAGACCCCTCTAAACTTAGGGTAATGTAATGTGAAACCCAGCTCCACACCGTAATTAATATCTCCATTGATCATCACATCAATATCTGCTACTATATGTTGTGCTCCTTCCACTCGGTTCAACACAGAGCAAAAGGAATCAACTTCCATTCAACTTTTCCTTTTATCGTGATATGACTTAGGGTTTCCCATGCCCTTAACATACTATCCATAGATGTTGGCACCAGTGCAGCCGAAAAAGTCCAACGAAGTGCATCCACAACATCTAACCCAACTATGATGGAGTAAAAGATTAACTGAATTCTTCAGCTCCATATCACACAAGCTACAACCAACATCCTATCCATCCCCTTTTGAGCTAACTCGACTGTGGAAGGAAGCCTTTCCCATACCGATGTCCGTCTAGCATATGATGCACCATCCCAGAGAAGCAATAACTCACTGAAAATCCTCTCTATCCTCCTTCCAAACCCACTTATGATCTTCATCCCCTAACTTTATATTTTTGAACACCCCAGTCAACGTCACAAACTCATTCAGTTCCCCCACCAAAAGGCCCGCTCGTTGGAGATGTAAATCCCAGTTCATTATCCCATTAACAAGACTACCAAAGTTTGCTACCATCCCTGTTTTTTGTTGCATAGTGCATACAATCTTATCACCTATCCTAATGTCCGACCAGAGTTTTTAACTTATCACCTCTCCCCATAACCACTACTGCTCCTTGGACTAATTTTTCCTTTCCTTATAGGTGGATAGTCTTCCAAGTGCTAGTACCATATGCCCCTATCCTTGTAATGTAGCTAGGCCCCAATGGATCATATTTTGCTCCAATTTCCTCTTTCCACAAACGTTCCTTCTCTATGCCATATCTCCACAACCTCATCTATTAATCAATTGAAGTGGTCGGATTCCAATTCCACCAACATCTTTAGACAAACAAACCAAATTCCAACTCACTGCCTGAAATCCTTTAAACACCACAAGAAATTCTTAATCATTCCCTCAGTTTTCTAAACACAGAATCAAGCATGTGGAAGAGTGACATAATAATTGGCATGTTCAATAGAGCACTAATAATAAGCACAAGCCTTAGCCTGACACCCCATGTTCATAGGATTTTCATCTCCTACCTTTGATATAAAAAATTCTTGAGATGATGTTATTGGTCCCCCACATTTATCAAAATTTGCCTTACAATAAGTGGCCCTTCCATGTGATTCCATGGAATTGGATTACATGCAGCCAAACATACCCTAAGATTTGTGTGAAATTCAGGGTTTTAACTCATTTGATGAACAAAACCAAGTTGTAATTTGTAAACATGTTTTACCACAAGGCAATAATGCTTTTGATGTCTTTTAGCATTTGACTCTAGGGATTTTTTCTATTTGTTTATTTGGGAAAAGCATTGTGATGCTAGATGTTGGCATACTTATATCTGCTTCTGAATATGTCACTGAAATTGTACGTCCCTTCTTGAGCTGTATTCTTGTTAGTTTTGAGTAGTATCTTATATGTTTCACACAATCAACTTTTGGTGGTTGTCAGGTATTCTATCTGGCTGGATAGCAAAATGCGACTGCAAACTGATCCCATGTTAATTCTCGAGTACTTTTTGTGGCGAAAGGGATCAGAGTATGCTATTTCAAACCATTACGATCGCCACTGTGTTTGGGAGGAGGTGCTCCAAAATAAGCGTTTAAATAAGTACAATCACACAGCCATTGATGAGCAGTTTAATTTTTACCGGTCAGATGGTCTCACCAAGTTTGACCCATCAGACCCAGATACTCCTCTTTCAAGTTGTGCGTGTCATTACCATATATCTTATTTATTTTGTTTTTATTTTTACTTTTTTGCTTCAGACAATGTTCTCTCTGCTTCTCTAAGTTTCCTTTTTGAATGGTAGCATGGTTTGATTCGCGTCTTACTTTGCAGATGTCCCTGAAGGTTCCTTTATTGTGCGAGCTCACACACCCATGTCAAATTTATTTTCATGCCTTTGGTTCAATGAAGTTGATCGCTTCACCTCGCGCGATCAGCTCAGCTTTGCATATACTTACTTGAAACTAAGGAGAACGAATCCAGATAAACCACTAGTTCTAAACATGTTTAAGGTAATTTGAAACCTGCAAGCCTCATTCTTATTATTCTTGTCTGTCAATCATACACATACAGTTGGGCCCCTAAAACTAGCTCTGTTATGGATGGTGAAAATCATTTGTTTTCCAGCAGACAGTTGACGTAATTATGAATTGATTCGTGTATACTCTGAAGGAAACTGTTGAAGATAGAAGTAGAGATTCTCTATGAAATCTTTTACTCTTCCTATTATAGAATCAACATTTTATTTGCGGTCACCTCATTTGACATATTATTTACCCAACGCTAGTTTTGTAGTACCACATACTTTTTTTGACAACCTTATCTGTTGAATAGCATAATAATAATAATAATAATACTAGTAGTAGTAGTAGCAGCAGCAGCAGCAGCAGCAATGATGATGATGTAACCTAAACTACAAACTAAAACAAATTTAAACAAAAAATAAGTAAAACTAAATAATCTCCATTTGAACTTCATTCATCAAAAACCAATTACAATTAATGGCCTGTAGGCCCTATTTATACTAAGCCTAACTAGCAAATCAAGCAATCTAACCTTAAATCCTATGAAAGCCCTAATCTCCACTTATTCTAGTGGGCTTACTTTGGCCCGATCCAACAACTAAATTAAATAAATAAACTAAATCCTACGTTATTAGAACAATAAAAATAGTAGACTGTGTTCCTTATATTATCAAAGATGCTCAAATAATACAATAAAGATGCCAACGGGGTACTAGCTGGTAGAGTTGCGGTAGATGGTATCACGAGTCCAGGGTTGAAACCCTACTGGAGGCGTTTAATGGTTATGGGATCCAATAAAAACCCTCACTTGCCTTTCATTAGAAAAAGATCATATACTTACCAATTCAAAAGCTCAATATTGTAGTTCGAAGACATTTCGCTCAACTTAAAATTTGAGCTACTTTTCTATAGTTGGGGATTTTGAGCTACTTTTCTATAGCTGGGGCCTATGCTCACTAAACTTCATTACCTAGTAGAAACATGTGCTTGTTAGACAGCAATAAGAAACTACACCAGAAGCATGCATTACAACTCATATTACTTTTAGCAATGGATTAAATCTTTGGCTGATCTACTGTGCAGGATTGTGAACGCAGAGCACTAGCGAAGTTATTTCGGCATAGATTAGTTCAGTCACCCCCTACTGTCCCCTGATTGATTGAGATTGTTGTGATGTAAAAGACTTCCCATGGTTGAAGAAGGCTCAGCTACCTTGGCATGGAAAAGGTAGGCACTGTTGATTCTTGTTATGAGCATTACTGATCCACGTCCATAATGAACACACTCAAAGCTACAGGAAGTAGCCGGTATCCACCTTTGGGAGACCATCTTGATACAAGACTGCTAGTTATTTTTCTTGATTATATATGACCGTGGTAATAGACATTCCAGATTATTAACAATATTGTTTTCTAGTTTGCAAATAAGAACATAGAACTAAAATCAGGACAAATGTTTTAAAGAAACTCTAGTAAAGGAAGTGAATTTTATGGTTCACATCCACAAATTACGTCGTAACCCCCTCCCTCCTTTTTTTTCTCGGAAATATTTTTTGTTTTTCAATGCCAAAAAAAAAAAATGAAGGAATTTCATATGCATAGTCATAATGCAATAATAATTGTTATGATGACCTTTGGAGTTTGTGGTTCAACTATTTTCTGTTTGGAATTTACATCCATTATCTGTTATGCTCTTCCATACTTAACAAAATCGTATTCTGTAGTGTAATGCATTTGTTAATTTTGCAGTTACAAGGAAGTGTCGGATATTGACTGCTTCATCTCTTGTACAGTCCTCCAATTAGGTCAGTTTTGTATTTCTAGTTGTGTATATCTATTACATTTATTCAACATTTTAATAGCCATGGTGTTTTCTTCTGATTTAACTCAAAACAAGTCCATTCTTTGCCATGTCGATGTGATATTTATTCAAAGAACTCAAGATCAATAAAACCAATGATAGCAATGATAGTGGTTATATAAAGGAACATTATGGTTATATTTGTTTTCTGCATGAATAAGCTTGCTTTTAAAATTTAGCTTGAATTGGAGTCACATTGGAAGATATCTGATAAATTACACTCTCAAGTCTCAACTAAGTATGTAGTTATGAATTTCAGGTTCAACTCCTTTTTTTTTTTTTTCAAAATTCAGAACTCAGATTGCCACTTATAAAACAGAAAATGGAAGGTACAGATATTAATTTAGATTGTTCAAAAGGGTATAAGTTGCACTGTGAAATAGCAGAATTGAAATCCTAGCTATCCAATCTATGTCTAGCATGCACTTTGAAAGCATTTTTGAGGCATGGGTGATTACCCACTTAGATTATCTTACACTCATTGTACTATTTATTTCTCTGACATATGGTCCCTCATATTATGCGCCAAGGGAAGCCTTATGGGGGGAATGTAGTGCATAGCATCAGATTTTAACTCAAAACTATTTATTTATAGGCAGGCCCTCTATCTCTTGATAGGATCAGTTGAGTTGGATGAAAAATAATCACATTCAGTTTTAATCTTCGAAATTTGGGGTGTGCTGTTCCTACAACCATATTGTGGTTTTGGTTTATCCTCTCTTTGGAATTGGCCACACAGCAGAGTAGTAGTTTTTTTCACACATGCCCTGTTTGTAGGCAAGTGTCAACCTTCTATATATCATGTAAATTTCGGCATTGATTTTAATGGCATACATAGAGAATAGGTGATTAGACGGTTCCAAGTTCGTAACATATCAGTCAAACATTTCTTGAGCTCAACCGGATGTTGTAGTTCATCAGACCAAAGCAAAATACAGCCTATGCATCCAACTTTGGAACTTGTGTTCAGTTCATCATATCAGATCTCAAATATCTGGAATGTGCTGGAGGTGCAGCAGACTCCAAAAATTTTTCCTTCCTAGGAATTGAATTTTAGGCTGATTTTGTTTGGATGTTCCCTTTAGCAAAATGTATAAGGCTATCTGTCGAATTCTACCCAGGTGATGAATAGTTCACAAGATTTGATGGTTTTTATAGACTTGGAATGATTTGATTTATATCGTAAGGGATAGTAGTTTCAATGTGTCGTGGGTTCTCGATTGCAATTTACAAGTTCTGATCCACATCTACTCTAGTTGAAGTTTGTGACCAAGGTTGCCAACTTCTGAATAACAGGAGCAGGTCATGTTGAATTCCTAGCTTTGGCGTATGAGTGCTACATATGGGGGTGAAGAGTAGTTTATCCATCCCACCCTCCCCAGGGACCAAAATTTTAAGTAGGCATTTAAGATGTTTGGGTAAAAAACAGTGTCTTCTACTTTGGTTCAAGCATGTCACAGTTTGTGTCATCTGCCATTTCTTCTGATTGTAATGATTACCATATTCAATCATTCAACAATCACTGAAACTATAAGCTTTCAACAATTCTAATTTGATACTGATTATAATGTATAACCTAACCGATGCGAAATGGTAGTATGGTACTTTAATTGAAAATAAAATATCTGTAAACTTGGTTTATCGATTAGATGTTATCTTTGCAATTTAACCAAAAGGGGTGAGAATGAATACATGCATATGTGAATCTTAAACAGAGTAGTAAAATCTCTGAATGTCTTAGTTCTCAATTATCGAATTTCCAAACTGTGCACCCGGAAAATTCAGATTAATCGCATAATTATTTGTGCTGTCCATCAATCGAGCAAGTTCACGATGGGGCACTTGTCGTGACCATTGCAAATACAAGATTCTCATGCATGCATTTTCTTCTTTTTTGCTAATAAATATGAAGTAAATACATCGTCTACTAATTTAAATTTGAAATAAAATAAGAGGCAACTTTGTTGTAAGCTGTTTTCTCAAACATCCCATTTAGCGTTTCAACGGTGAAGGGTACACACTGATTACCCCTTGCACCAAATGAGAACTTGACTGCATAATTGAAGTGCATTCTTGAGTTCAATGAATCGGAACTGGTTTCCAACTTCCACGTCAAGAAGGGTAAATAAAAAAATATATCGCACTTGAGGATGATGACAACCTTTGTTTTATTTACAACAAAATTTTCTTTCAACCCTTTTTCATGTAATTGTCTCTCAAAATCATGGTTGTTTTTATCACAAAGGGGGTGTTTTTTTGGCCTATGATAAACCATGAAAATATTGAAGATAAAGAGATTTAAGTGAGAAAATCTTTCATTCCATGTGGGTTTTTTTTTTTTATGGTGGAAAAATATTCTTAGCCCCCCACAAAAGATTGTGAGAGAATATATGGTGAAAGGTCCTGAGTTCTATGCTCACTCTCACCTCTTCCACTATAATTTCACTTTTTTCATAACTATTCATGATTTATTTTTTATTTTATCAAACACGTGTATGTTTTTTAAGGGAATATGTATTATATATATCATCAAAAATCATAAATAATAAGAGAAAAGGAGAGAGTGAGCATATAGAACTCGTGACCTTCCACCACATATTATCTCAAAATAGTGGGAAAACACTTTCTAAGGGAGTAAGAATATTTCTCCCATAAAAACTTAAGAACATAGTTCTCTTCAATATCATGAGATGAAAACTAAACTTTTCTCACTCTATTTCGTTGCCATTTTTATAGTTTCCAAGAAAAGATTAAAAAATTAATAGACGGGGGAGAGGAAGGTAGGGAGTGAGGGTAATACTGATGACCTTTCAAGCTTTTTCCACTCAAAATTTTAAAAAAAAAAATATATATATATATATATATATATATATATATATTTTTTTTTTTTTTTATTGAAAATCAAAAAGAATTGTTACACTCTACATGGTGGCTTGAAAACTTTTCTCACCTTCTATTATCCATTTTAAGAACTATTTTTATGACTTTCCATGAAAAGAATAAAATCAAGAAGCATCAAAATGTAGAGGGAAAAGTGAATCAAAGCTAAAGCTTTCATATAAGTTTTTCGTGACGAACACGCCCCCACCTTTAAAAGTCATTCTAAGGTTGATATCTCAATTATATATATTTTTTATCCAAGATGCACCCTAAATAAGAGTGGTCAGTTTTATTAATTCTACAACATGAAAAACGAAGCTATCGTTTGAGGGGTGTGGTTGAAATAAGAGAGCTTGCCAAATTTTTGTTCTTATGTATACTGTCGAAAGTTGTAGGGTATTTATTGGTTGAATGAATTCCAACTCTATGGAATGAAACAAAAGCAAGACAGGAAATTGAGTGAATCCTACGACCATAATTGTAATGGTTGGTAACACGATTCCAAGCACAAAACATACCTTGTGTTCGATTCAGAAAGAAATTTTGCCACAAAAAGAAAACATAAAGAGAGAGATATGGAAGATAGAGTGGGGAACTACATGCTTACATGAACTGAGCTCTTGGCAACCAAACATGCTTTCAATCCCTTCAAACTTGGACTCTTCAAAATGAGGTTGGAAAAATCTTAAGTGCACTGGTGGTGTGCTTGGTGGCCACCAGGCATCGTCCACTTGCCTCGAGATATGAAGGCAATTGAATGGTGCTTGGTGGCCACCAGGCACAACACCAGACATCATAGTAGTGCTCAATGAGGTTTGTAGCTTTGCCCTAAAGCTACAAGATGGCATGCAAAATGCCTTTGATGATTCAGGTAGGGTTGTTAATTGATTTCTAAAAATCGACTGAACCAAGCCAAGTTAATGCTGAAAAAAACCTGAACCGGTTAAAAATAAAAACTAAATAGTCAAAACCGCACTGTATTGTTTCGGTTATTTATTTATTTTTTCCACTCGAAAACACTGAACCGAAGCCCCTGTTTTTTTTTTCAACTCCCTCTCTCCACCCCCATCTCTCTTGTTTTAACTTCCGAGGACTTCTACACAGCGAGGAAACGGGCGAGAAAATGGGCATCCCGAGCGGGGTGGACGGTCCCCACCCCGCCACGTCGCTTCCCTCGCCCATTTCCTCGCCCGTTTCCTCGACATTTAGAATTCCTGTTAACTTCCTATCTCCCTCCAACTACTTCCACACATCAACATCACCGCTCCTTACCCACTCCTATCTATCTCTCTCTTAATGCCCTAATAGTTAATACCCTCTCTGACTCCTCCCTCTCAAACTTACAGGACCAACGGTTTTCAGGCAAGAAATTTAAACAAAAAGATGGAAGATAAAAGGACCAACGAAGAATACAACAATGATCCAAATAATAGTATATGGACAGTAAGAAATAAACCAGAAGAATAGAGGAGAGAAGAAGAACAGGATAAGCATCAGATAACAAAAACATGCAAGTAATATCAACAAGATATCCATAAAATCTTTTTAAAGATCTTAACTTTGATCACTACAATCGATCGATCAAGCTCTAAGACAGTTTTCTGCTTTACACTTAGAGATACTCGAAGATCTTATCAGAGTGTGATCTTTGTTTTAAGTTAAGAGTTTTGAGAGAAAAGAAGATATAAGAAAGGAATGCTTATATTAAGAAAATAAACTGAAAATAGATACAGAGGAGACTTACTATGTACAAGAAGAGTCTCGAAGGAGAGGAAAGCTTACAATACTAAAGCTATGGGTTACAGAGTAGGAGAGGGGTTCTAATCGTGTCTGTCTTGCTCTGGAAGAGCTTACATTTATTTATAGAGTTTCGATGAGCTGAGCTCTGGTTGGTTTAGCAGCAATGGTCATCATGATCTGCTGCTTGAAATGAGACATATTGGAAGAAGACTCGGAAGGAAAAGATCCGGTCTGCACTTGTTGAACTGGTGGTGTAGGAGACACCTCTTTTTTGGAGAAGAAGGCCGTTACACCTTCTTTGGTGACCTTAGAATGGTCGAACCTTTGCCACCATTTTACCTTGTAGCGTCGGCACAACCAAGAAGGCTTTGATTTGGAAAGGGCACCTGTTGATCAATAGGTTCAGGAGGCTGGTACTTGTCTCTAAAGATATTCCATCCTTCACGAACAGGGGATGGAAGAATCTCAAGAACTGGGCCAAAAGAAAGCCACCACTGGTGTTGGAACCAGAAGGGAAGAACTTTGGCATTGAACTTTTTGCAGAAAAGAAAGAACCATGAATGGCCCGATTGGTGAGGACTGATAAGAAATGCTCTAGTCCAAGCATTCTTATAATCATAAAAACTGTAAGTTTGAGGAACATAGCTCTGAGAGAGCTTCTTGTGAAAACGGGGATGTTGACCCCATTCTGCTTCTGTCAGAACTTTGAAAATCTGACACTTGGAGAAGATGATTCTGGAATTAGTATCATCATAATGATGAGTGACACTAATTGAATTGGAATCTACCAGAATAAATTCATAGAATTCTCTGGTCTTGGTAGCATCAGACTCTTCATATTGTTGTTCTGGAGAGTAGAGATGCCTGGAGATGGCTTGAGGATCAGAGATAAGAACTCTGAATTGAGGTTCAACCATACATAACAAATCCAGATTGGTTTTGTTAATGTATTGGAGGGGTGCCTGATTAGGCTTTGGGAAGGAGACCAAAGGACTCAACTCTTTTTCATGATCAAGAGCTGAATATTTCTGGGTCAATTGAAGGGCATAAGAAAGAGTAATTTGATTCTCGGCAAAGATTCGGGCACGCACTTCCCCTCTTATCAACTCCCCTACCTTGAGCCTCCCGTTTTGCCTCCTTCCAACACAAACACACTTCCCTAAAAATCTCTCTTCTAAGAAGTAGCAAATATGCAGCAGAAGGAGAAGCTGGTGGTGGGAGCGCACAACCTGATGTCAAAAGATGGGGAAGGTTCATCGTTCCCATTTGTGGAGGTGGAATTTGATAACCAAAGACTGAGAACTCGGTTTGGAATTCCATGTGGCAAATGTCGCTCATTTGCCTTGCAGAACCATTTAAGTTGCGGTCGTAAGTCTGGAAATAGTCAAAACTTTCTTGGCAAAGTTAGGGTTTCTGGGTCTAGTATTGCTAAAGAAGGGGAGGAAATTGTTCGGATGTTCACGCTTGACAGCGGAGCTTGTTTTCTCACATTCGTGGCGAGAGTTGAGAACAAGAGAGATGGATAAAAGTGGTGATGAAGAGCTTCCTCAGTCTTCTTCTTCTTCTTCTTTGAGTTCTTTCTCCTCAGCAAAGCCTGCTTCTCTACAGATTGTGATAGAAAAAAAGAAAGAAAAAAAAGGAAGAAGAGAAATTGAAAAAGAACCGAAACCGATTGATTTGGTTCGGTTTTTTATTTGAAAAATATGAAAATCGAACTCCGAATCCCTAGTTCGGTTCAATTTTGGTCGAAGTTTGAACAGACTGAACTGATTACACCCCTAGATTCAGGGTCTGATGGACCTTGTTATAATTGGTCGATTTGCATTTTTGAGCAGCAAATCAGAAAGGTCCAGGAGATGAGACCCAGTCTTAAATAGATCAAGAAAATCAAACACCAAGTTTTAGCTCTTCGAGAGATTAAAAAAAGAAACCTCTTTTGCTTGGATGCTTCTGAAACTAAGTGCAATTATATGTCCACTGTCAACTGCGGGTGGACATCAAATACACAGTTATCAACGATACTGTATTCAGAGGCGACAATGTGAGCATCTTACGCACATAAATCAACAATGGTCCTAAGATTTCAAAAGTAAACAACAATTGAAGCAAATGACTTAATGGATTCGTTTATGGTCTCACCACTCACTACAAGAACGTCAGCTGGTATCTATTGATGATTTTTCTATATAATCAGACTTGCCGATTACCATGCTTTTGCATTCTTCCAGAGGGCAGAAGTTGGAATTCGCAATCTGATGCATCCAAACAACTCCACAAGTTCTTCATGTACAATGAATGTGACACTTCCCAGCGACCGCTATCAACTTTTCTCTGCAAAAGATGTTTCCCAAATTATACTTCCATGGTACTTGGTGAACATACAAATTGGCATTTGGATAGAGAAGGCAAATGGGAAAGCAACGACCTATAAACCAAGCATAATGAGAACTATTCAGGGAAAACAAACCAGAGATTGTAGCTAAGAACACTTGTCACTTACCCAGTCAGAGCATACAATTTCATGCAAAGGTCTGGCCTTAGCTTAAGACGTTTACTCAGGCGAGATATCGGTACAATTTTCTGTCAGCTTTATCCCTCTCCAAGAACTCACGCTCAATGAGTGACTCAATCCGCTTCTTTATAACAACTGGGTTTGGCAAGAATCGTGATTGCAGCTGCTTTGTGACTTCAGCCACAACATTGTTGTGATCCAGGACCCTCCTCGACTTCATGATCCTAACAATTGCAGCCTCAATCTGTGGCTTTCTATCCTCCTCCACTCTTTGTCGAGTCTCCTGCTTTTCTGGCTCAGACTCCTTCTGTGCAACAACAGTACCTATCTTCACCTTGTAAAATTTGCTTGTGAACTTGTCATTGAAGAAGAAGGCATCATCCTCCGCAATGTCTTTGCTCATGGGCTCCTTCCTAAGAACATTCCTTCCCTTGACACAAGCCAGGGACTGCAGACACCTCTTCAAGTCTGGGGCTGGTATCTCTGTGGCTTGCTCAATCTCTTTGTAGCTAATTTGATCAGCATTGTTGAACAACATGAGGATGCACATCTGGTACGTAGACACATTCAGCTCATGCTTCTGGCCCTTACCAAAAGTCGCTTTTAGATCAGCTGTCCCCATGTTCGTCTGCCAAGTCAATCTTCTCCCTGTGTGCGTGCCTAGATAATATGATCGGAACTTCTCACAGACCCCCAAAATCTCAGATGGCAGGTTGCAAGTGGTGCTAGGTTGGGTTGGCCAAGACCCAGTTGTAAGCACCTGAACAGCCAAGGTAGGGTTGTCAGCAGTGTCAACAGCTTGGTTTGCATAGAACCCTTGCATCGTATCGTGAGAGGTTTTCATGTCTGTGAACATGCCTTCCAACTTGGAAGTAAACTGATACCCACATTCAGTCTTAAGCTTAACAATCAAACTTCTCTCTGCATCATCCGAGACGGATTTTCCTGATAGAAGCCGTTTTGCTAAATGTTGCTTGTAGTACTTTTCAAAAACATCTTTCTCTTGCAGGTAGCGGAATAGCATCATCACCTTGTCCAAAACATTTTCCACATCCTCCTCACTAACCCCCTTGAGGCCTTTGCGGAGCTTGTCATCCACAAACAATGAGATAAACTCAGGAGACCTAGCATTCAAATTGATGAAATACTCAAAAGATGAATTCAAAGCATTTTGGAACGTCTTATCGTTATTGAAGGCTAAAAGAATAATCTTATCGTGTTTATCCTTTTTATCCAAAAGCCGCTGTACAAAATCAACAGGATCCTTCAACCTCTCGGGATCAGTAACTAACTGTTTGCCAGTTTCCCGAAGATGAGAAGTCATCACGTCTCTTATAGTTAAAAGCCCATCAGGGACCCGACGGAACAAGTTGTACATCCTTTTCAGATCTTCATACTTGTCATCCACAAGCATGCTAACCAAGCCTGAGTTATCCATGTGGACTAATCTCTGCATGTGATTTGCAACCATCTCTTTCTCCACCACACTAGTTATCTTGGCCTCAGTTTTGGGATCCAAGTAGTGTGAGACCCTCTCCATCTCTTCATTGAGACGCCTCTCGGCTTTCTTTAAGTAATCCCCACAATCACAGCACTCAATGAACTGCTGAGACTCGACACTGTAGAAATTGGCTGAGACATCAATAAAAGGCTTCTCAAAGTCCTCTTGGTAAACGGATGAACCCAAATCCATAAGCATCTTTATAACATTCCTCATCAACCCTCTATTAATAACTTCACCTGTTCGTTCTTTTTGTACGAGTTCAAGAAGTGTGTTTAAGAGCCTTGCCTGGATTTTGCTGGAGTGGATAATGTTATCCCTCCAGAGGTTCAGCCCAAGCTCATGAACTGGTGTTTTGTGGGTACTTGGGATGAAAGTCCTGTCCATGTACATCAATATGTCTCGGATCATTTGCAATGCCTTGTTATGGTCTGCCCATTTCCTGTTTAGCTCTTCCAGAAACAAACCTCCCTGAGCAGCTTCTATCAATTTAGATATTTCTTTCAGGTGCACTGTCATCGTCGTAACTAAACCTGAGTACAACTTATCTCCAAATTTGTGCAAAACCATATTGTAGGCATTCCTGGAGATAGATGCATGATCTCATCAGTAGAACAGGGGGAAAAGTCGTTCTTGAATGCAAAACAGACAATGCAATCTGCAAGAATAATACTGGATGTCGAAAAAAATAGCATTACAAAAACAATCATGATAATTTCCATGCTATGGAACATGTCTGCTGCAACCTGAAAATATGACTCAAATACAAAATTCATTACCCAAGCTTTGTTGCAAAATATTCTGCAATTGTGCTCCTCCAAAACTACCCAACACAAAACAAAAGGGAGCATCTTCCACACCACGTTTTCCTTTAATGTGAGAGAGCCACCTTACCTTTCCTTTAAGTGAGATGCAGGATCTTCCAAGATCTCAATAACTCCTCCATAGATGCCGGCATTACCCAACACAAATTCAAAAGGCCAACGAATTGCATCTGCAGCCTTACCAGCCCACCCATAAAGAAGAAGAAGAAGAAGATGGCCTGCATTCTTCAGATTTGACTTAGACAAAGTACACACCAAACTACATTCATACCTCTATTGTCCATCAATTACTAGAACTATTACAATTCCAGCATAGCTCCGTCGTGGCTATAAAGGCAAAATAAGAGACCTAACTACTTTAAATTTTCTCCATGTCCTTCAAGAAATAGACAAACTAAATAGCTCCCACAGCAAGTAGGCACGCTAAACCTGTCATATATTTCTCTAAGATCATCTGTAAACAAATAAAATCAGTAAATCTTGGTGATTTAAGCTATCGTCATTTGAACTGTAGAACTATCCTCTGGTTCAAGAAATATGGATTCCATTTCAACATATCTTTTCTCAATATCTGAAACCCTTGTGTCCATTGCCTCAAACTCAAAGGTACAAACCCACCTACTGAAGTGCCTCAATAAATAAGATAATGACTTAAGAGAAAATATAGTTAAGGAATGCTTGCTCTAAGGGTACAAGTAAAATTAGCTTGTCACGCGTGCACAAGTGGTTTGGAGTCCAAGGACATACCCTTCTTCATTGTGATCCTGCCAGGACCGTCTCATTTCATTGGTGCCTACGAGGTTGACTGGGTACCGTCACGATCCATCCTAGATGGTTGCCTGTCTGGCAGTGTCAAGCTCATTCTAAGGATAGAAGTGGGGCTGTTTGGTCTTTGATTTCCGATGCATTTGTCTGAGTTATTCGGCAAGAAAGGACTCGAGGAGCCAATGGTGTTATGGTCTAGTGGTTAGGGCTGTGTGTGTTTATCCCCCACGTCCTAAGTTCGAAACCCACCGGCGGCATGGTTACTTTCATACGGTGTTGACCTGTAGGTCGCACCTCCTTGATAGGTTAGGGGATCCTATAAAAACCCAGCTCGTTTTCCAAAAAAAAAAAAAGGACTCGAGGATGTGTGAGACTTTTTCTTCTTCATCTAGGGACTGGATTGTTATGGTTGTTTGTGGTATGTGTGCGCGTCCCATGTGCTTTTTAAGGGTGTGCCTTTCTGCGAATTCCCTCTTGGATGGGTTCAGTTTATGTCGGAAGTCGGATCAGTAGCTTCAACTTGGGCAAACAGCCTTTGTATTTTTGTAAATATTATTTTCTTCAATATGATTTTAATAAGAGGAATGCATAAATTGAAAGAATGTTCTTTTTATGCAATTTTGTTCTTTCTTGGGATGGTCTTTTTTTACTTGTTTTTGTCGACTATCAGGAAATAAATTTATTTTTACCCAAAAGCTCAATCTTTTCTACAATTCTATTTGGGAATATTTCTAATAACTGGAGTTAGTTATAGAATATATAAAAAAGATGAACATATAATTGGTAGTTTTTAGTTTCTTAATAAAACAAGGATAAATGAAACACTGGAAGATTTTGGCAACAAATGGAATTTCTTTTTCCTTGATAAATTTTTACCCTTTTTCCCCTAAGATTAGCTCAGTTGCTTACTATGGTTTTGGGTAATGTCAGGTTTTATGTAATTTTTGCATGCCCAATTCAAGCGGGTTGGGCCATGCAGCAGCCAGTGTATGTGTGTGTGTTTGGGGGTTCACCAACATCTATTGTTAAAAGTTGATTTAATTCCACCCCAAAACATTATTATAATCTTTACCAAACAAATTTCATAAATGTGTTTATGTGTTTCCCCTGAAAATCTACTCGAAGCATGTGAACACTAGCAAAGTAGCACAACTGATTCACTTGTTAAGCAAGGAAGTGTATCATCTGAGAATCAACTGGCGAGCTACAGGGCTGTGAAGCATTCAGGAATTAGTAAAACAGAAGATAACTCTGTTTGGAAATGCCTCTTTGCTGATATTCTGAGATAACTATTTCGGAAACAGAATCAATAGAGTTATTACTGATAAAATATAATGTATTTGTGAGTTTTTAATTCATTTGTGAATGCCTCTTCTGCTGTTATTCCAATTTCCTTGAGAATGATTCTGATGTAGCTCATAGCCTATTAGAAGTAGAAGGCACTATGGGGGGATTCTCAGGGACAAAAAAAAGATTGTAGTTTGATAATGATCAAGTGCCCTGCTTCTTCGGTCCAGACCAAGGAATCCCTTAGATATGATGCAAAATGGATCTTGTTCTATCGTAGATAAGAGATTTCTATATGAAAATGAAGAATACAAATCAGAGTTTGAAGGGTTATTCAATCACATAAATCACATCAAATCATAGACTCTCACTAATCATTGGGTGAGAGTACAAAATCCAAATTTCCTAGCATGCCTTCTAACATAATAAGTATATTTGTGTGTTTTTAAATTTATTCAAGGATGCCTCTCTTTTGGTAACTAGAGTCCAATTTTTGAATCCCATCCATACCTCATTGACCAGGAGAGATACTTGATTCTAATTGGATAACTTCTAAGAAGACCATAGCAAGTGTCTCAACTCTATAAAAAAACCTCGCCCTAGACCCTAGAATTTTTTGACTGTTTTCTTTCTTACTATTGTTTTTTTAAGGGCAACATGATCCCTCAGCAAAGTTCAAACATTGGACTTGTGAAATCATCGGCCACAAGTCAGCCGGTTGACCTAGCGCCCATTGTTTTCTTTCTTAATGTGGCTCGATAAAGTTCATCTTCCACCTTTTTTGCCTGTTTCTTTCTATTACTCATTAGAGACTCTTACAAGGCCTTTTGAAAAAATTTCTCCACCCTTCTAAAACTTGACTTGTATGAAAAACAAAAATATGATTGATTTTAGAGAAAATCAATGCCGAAAACATGTTCAGAGTGTTCCCCACTATTAATAGCTTCACATCAGGTAACTGATTTTTGTTAGATATGCAATATTGGTAATAAAAACTATACCAAATATTCCTAGTGATAATAGAATGATCTCACCGCACCAATACCAAGCTATGAAGCCTTTTCACAACAAACATTCAAAATTAGCTATCTACTACCAGTTAAGACACTTGTAATTGACATGACTGAATAATAAACATCCATGTGCATCTATTTTTTTAGCCTAGAATGTAGCTCGACCCGATTCTTGTATCGGAATTCTGAGCACTACTACATGTAACCACATCTTCATCATATACACTTGATAATATCAATACAAACTGTGTAAAAACACAGGGTACAGTAACGACGCAAAACACGCACTAAAGGAACATTCAAAGTAATAAAGAATGACACGCATGAGATAAGACAGAAAACTACTTCATCAAGATGAGAAAACTTTAAACATATGCCGAAGTCCAGAAGATTAACCGGGAAGCAAACTCTACTTGAGCATAACTTAATTGCTCCAACTTAGACTAAGTTTGCCAGTTTTTATGCATATCTTAGGGTATGTTTGGTTGCATGGAAGCCTATGCTATGGGAGTTTATGAGGGGACCCTACAATTTAGGCTAAATTGATATATCACTCCACATCCACGGTGGAAATGGAAGTCCCATGAACATGACTCATCGGTCACCCAAGGCATATGATTCTCATGTTCACGGGAATTTTATTCATGTGGAGCTCAAATTAGCCTAAAATATATGGATTCCCATATGATTCCATGCAACCAAACACACCCCTAGATTGAATCAAAATACCATCCATGAAGTAAGAACATAACCAAAAAAGCTCACAAAACAAACCTAAAAACTAAAATGCCAAACCATAATAGAAGAATCTTGAGTAATGTCGAGCAAGAAAACGAACCTGTAAAGCTCTTCGAAGCTAAGACCGCTGGCGTTGTGATTGTAAATCTCATGAATTGCATGTTCCAATATCTTCCAGGTCTTCTCTGCGTATTTCGGATCCACTACCACTCGGTGCTTGAACGCTTCTATCTGGAAATTTCTCCTCTTCGGATTACTCATCTTCTCCAAATTTCTGCTTCAATTAGCTGCAAAAACCGACCACAATTATCAAATCGAAGTTTTACAAACAATAGATCCAAAAACCCCAACTTAAACCGAAAGAAACACTTGGAACCTCAAATCGAACCGCGGATCGGTTTCAATTCCTCCAACACACTCTTTTGAAGATCGAATTGACACAATACGGACTCGGAACCAGAAACCTCACTTCACACCCAAATCAGACGATCGAAACAACGTAAATGAATGCTACAGCAATAGCGATTCACCGAGAGAGATGGTTTCGAGACTGATCTGAAGGTTCGTTCTCTCCTCACTAGAGATTAATTCGTTTTCGAGAAAAGAAAAACAGACTTCGAATTGACGAGAGAGATTCTAATACGAAGAAGAAAGAAGACCCCAAAATCAGAAAACCCTCGAATGTTATTTTTCTTTCAAAAGGGGAAGGAAAGGAAGGGAGATTTGACAGATTTTGCACACTACACGAAAGGGCTAATAAATAAATGAAGATAAAATGGGAAGAAAATGATTATCAGGAGGATGGATAACATCATTGCCATGGTGCATCAAGCTAATGGGTCTCTAGATTTGTGTGGTGTCCCCAACAAATATGATGTGTTCTTATTGTTACAAAACACCAAAATAATAATAATAATAAATAATTTTATAAATTAGTATATTGTGAGATGGTGAAGAACGATCACAATCCATGAAGCTGCAAACAAAGAAAAAAATAAATAATATTATGTTAGATAATATGTATGAGAACCAATCCTTCTAGGTATCGAGGGAGGGAACGAGGGAGGGAGCGAGGATGCTCCCTCGCACGTGAGTTTTTTGGGTGAGGGAGGGTGGAGCGCAGCTGACATTAAAAAAAAAAAAAGAGGGAAAATCGAAAATTTGGGGGAGAAGAAAGAGGGAATGGGCAAGCTCTCCCCATTTTCAGTCTCAGAGCTAACCCTCCTTCTCCCTCTCCCCATTTTCCATCTCGACAGAGAAGACCCTCCCTCTCCCCAAACAAAGCTCTCCCTCGCCACCCTTTCTCCATCATCGTCTCAACCGGACCGAAGGAGAAGAGAAGAAGCTCCGTCGCGCATTCCCTCGCCGAAAAGCTCCTCCCAAATGAAAACTCAACCAAAGGTAAGTCTCCCCTTCATTTCTGGGCAATTTCTTGTGGTGGGTTTCTAGATCTAGGGTTTCTACTTTCTCTAGGGTTGATTTCAAGTGGATAATCTTCAAATTTTGCAAGCTAATTAGCTTGCAGAGAGCCTTCATGGCGTAATCTGGATGTCCATGAAAACAACTTAACAAGGATATAATCTAGAGGTTGATTGATACATGTTTTTCAATTTATATATGTTTTTCAATTGATTGATCATAGAATGTCTTTTTTTTTTTTTTATTCAACAGACAATATTTTGTGAATATTTTTCAATATTTTGCAGAGAGCCTTCATGGCGTAATCTGGATGTCCATGAAAACAACTTAACAAGGATAGCTTCTGTCGAAATTCAGAATTAGACATATCTACTGAGGTAGCAACATTCAACAAGGATGCAGATTATTTAGCGTCCTATGGGGGTTGAATATAGTATCCCTTCCCACAGCAGCAACTAGAGTTAACATTATGTATATGTAATGATGCAAGTAAATACTTAAGGAGATGACTGCTTTGGCTAGCTCAGACTCATGTTCTGTTGTTGTTGTTGTTGTTGTTGTTGTTGTGGTTTCTTTTGTTAGCTTGGAGATTTTGTTAGCTTGAATGCCTCCAAGTGTTGGAGAAAATTCTTCATCATTCAGTGAGTAATGAGTATGGTTTTATTGCTTTAAATCTATGAAAATCAAATGGCCACCCATCAATTTTTTGGTGTTGATTAAGATTTTGTGTGAAATCATCAAATGCTTATAGTGACACTTGAAGGCTAGTTATATTGCAATCAAAAGTATTAGTTCTAGTTTCAATTTGTGTTATAGACTGTCAGCATTTTAGATTTGCTAACAGAAGAATTGTGAGCACTTAATTCATGAAGCACAATGAGTTCCATGCTACATGCGTCTTTAATTGGCAAATATGTATAATCATGTGCCACAGTGAAGAGGCACTGAACTTGAAGCACAATGAGTTCCATGCTAGAAGCAGTTCACTCAGATATTCAGACAGAAATCAGAGAAGGAGTTTGATGGAAGGCTTGAAGAATCAACAAATATTGTTGAACCAGGAATTGTATTAATGTTACTGAACTTGCAAGTGCTAGGAAGAATGCAAGTGCTATAGTGGCTTTGAAGAATGAAAGTGCTATATTCTGCAAGTTGGACTGCAAGTCTGGATGGTTAGGCGGTTCAGGTTGCAGTGCAAGTCTGAAAGTGCTATAGTGGCTTTGAAGAATGAAAGTTGTTGTATTGTTGCTATACCAAGTTGCAGTGCTGTATTGTTGCTATACCAAACAACTGTATTGTTGCTATATTCAGAATTATAAAGGCTATTAGGAATTAACAAAAATTGTATTCATTCTTCTTTGTAAACAGTTTGTACAAGTGAGCACATTGCTCTCTGAGGAGATTGGCAATCTCGAATTCTGCCAATAACATTCTAGTGTATCCAGTCCATTGTAACCTTTTACATTTTAATCAAACCAATCTTTCTTTCCTGTGATTCTCTTGTTGAGGCTTGAAACTCTGCTCGAATTCTCTTGTCAGATGACTCAGATTGTATCACTTGCCATCTGCAACAACTTGCCATCTACAAGAACTTGCATTAACAGCACTTGGTATTCGGATGAAAAGTCTATACATCCTTGAGAGATCTTCCACCTAATCCACAAAAGTAACAACACAATTTAGCAATCCTCTAAATTTTGATTAAAGAAAAAAAGCAAAGTACTAAGCAGTGGAAACATGTTTTGAAGACAATATAAAAAGGAGTGATCAGGAACAAAAGAACCAACTTCGTCTGTATTAAATGCTTCTTTAGGCTGTCGAGCTTTTGATTTGGGATCTAAACCATCTATGATACCCAAGGAGCAACATAAACGTCTTGTACAGAACATTCCTAAGATGAGAATGGTACGGATAAGTTTACGTATTCACATGCTAAAATGTACAATTTGACAAGCTAAAACACAGCTCCAGAAGCTCTTTTGATTAGTTCACACACAAATGGACAAATAACTGTCCCTAACTGACTATACTTGTGAGCATATTTGATCCTCCGTAAATGGGAGTTGGGTTGTCATCTTCAACCTCCACGCTCTCTTGCTTCCCCATCTCCTCCTATCCCTACCCTTTCATTCCCCTCTTTTATGAAATTAGATTATATGCAACCTAACATACCCTTAGTTGCATTACTAAAATTTCATTAAACGATCATCCCAAGTATGGTGACTATAAGAAAGGTCAATAACTGGGAAACCACATAATGAAGAGTTTAGTTCATGGGTACTTACATAAAATGGTATATACGAATGTCTACCATTGACAGGCCCAACAGTGAATCCCGTGTATCCAGCCATTGCACCATGAACAGCACTTTGAGCAAGGAGTGTGCAGTAAACATTGTCAGATGCATTGCTTGGAACGGCACGAATCATGTACGTGGGATCTGCAAGAAAATTTAGCAGAACAGTCTTTGATCAACTTCCTGATCCAAAGAAAGAAAGAAAGGAAAAGGTATTTGAATACAAGATCTCTAACCAATATATTTGAGATTTATGGCCATTTTGTGCTGTTTTGCAAAATGATCCTACAATCACAATAAAAGCATAGCTTGTTACTGACATGCTTCAGAAATGCTGAAACCCAAGGTACTGCTCAAATACGTCCAAAACCAAACATGCATCATAAATACCTTAATCCCCTGAGATATCCAAAGGCCAACATCTTGGAGGAGCCTGTTTCCTGAAGCATCCTGTTGACTCATTGAGCGTATGCTCTCAGAAAGAAGTTCCTGCCCTGCACCTTCAGCTATCACAATAACCATGTGCCCACTTTCTTTGAGACGTTTCTCAATGAATTCATAAAGCCCACCAGGCCCCTCAAGATAAAAGGGCGACTCGGGTATCAAGCAACAATCCACATCCCGGCTGGCAAGAGTAGCATACATTGCAATGAATCCTGTGCCAATCAATCCAATTAAATTAAAGGAAAATATAAAGTGAAAATAAGAGATGCTTCAGCTATTAACAGCCAGCATATGAAAGTTTCCACCCCAGAACAGTAATATGTTCTTTATATCCAAATCCACTTGACTAGGCCATATCCACTGATTTCAATTGCAGAAACAGTGCAGCGGCATTGAATTGTTGGTGTGGTACACTATAACATGGCGGTCATACAGCAAACACTTTCTTAATAACTTTCAGTTTAGTTAATATAAATTTATTGGTTCATGTAAGATGAGATCTAATATGGCTTCTTCTTTATTTGGGGTGGTGGTGTGTGTGTGTGTGTGTGTGGGTGGGGGGCTTTCCAGGTATTTTGCCTTGTGAGAATAATTTATCTAGTTTTACTCATTAGCTCTAAGTTTAGACAATATGAAACTTACCACTATAGCGACCCATTAACTTCACGACACCAATACAGTTTTCAGAACTTTCAGCTTCGGCATGTGCTGCATTAATTGCACGTTGAGCCTCTTCAACAGCAGTATCAAAACCGAATGATTTGTCGATAACCTAAGCCAACAGGAAATCATGACAAAAATATGAGACATAATATTTGGATTAACTCACAGTTTTAGAACTAATTAGAAAATCAATAAAAATTGGTTGAATATCAAATTTGCAGCTACAGTCCTAACAAGTACCAGTATGTCATTATCAATAGTCTTGGGAACTCCTGCAACTGCAACTTTGAGACCGCGTCTTTTGATTTCCTGCATAAATAAGATAACTACAAGATCAGAAACTATAGCTAAAGATAACTGACTGTAGAGTTGAATCTTGATAACATCTTAACCAATGTTATACTGTAAGGAACTTAGGACTTTGGATAAAGGACTCAATTTAGCAAAAATCACATCCTATTTGTATTTGCCATGTTTCTAAAATGCGACAGAAAATTCTACCTCGTAAATAACAGCTGCCCCCTTTTGAGTTCCATCTCCACCAATTATGTATACCTGAATGGAAAAAATATAAAACTTAGTCCGACATATACTGGGAAGATGTATAGTATCAGAGTACTTCTCAGCTTTACATTTCTCTTGAACCATTCCCATCAACATGACCACTTAATCCCACGGTCCTGAATGCTATCAACTATCTTTGATGTATCATGGCCTCCACGTGATGTCCCTAGGATGGTGCCACCACGTTTGTGGATGTCATTTACAACCTTTGGAGTCAATGGAATGGTATTCCAAGCATAGAAACCCTTGTATCCACCCTACAGATGCCACAATCCTTCTCAGTTGAGGGATACCACCAACTTATTGGAACTAAAACAATTTGACAACGTTGATGCGCAGACTAACCCTCTAAAAAGTATAAATTAATATTCAAAACATGCATATAGCATATAATTTTTAGATGCTCCAGAATAGTGCTTCCATAATGTTCATTCAATAACCAATAACAAGGTTCACTTTTTCTAATAGTAATTCATATATTACGTCTGCAATAGGTTAAACTTCACATTATATACAATAACCACATAAAATCCATGGTTTCTCAACATGTAATCCTCTAGATTATATCTATTCCACTGTTTGCAACCAACAAAGCGACCCTAGTAAGTTGGTTCTAAACCCCAGAATTGGTCTTTCAAGAAATTTTGAATCACTCCCAAGAAAATTTACACCACTTACATGACAAACTCAATTAGAGATTATAGAACAGGAGATTCTACAATTTTAGGCTCTCTTACCTCTATCCCGAGAACTTTGTTAACACCGTACATGTGGTACAAGCCGCATACTATTTCCCTAATCACTGTATTAAGTCCAGGGCACAAACCACCACATGTTACTATACATGCATGCACTTCATCTGGCTCAAAATACACCTGGAAAATCCAACAAAATCTGACAGTATTAGCTGATGTTCAATTGCAAATTAGATCAAATTAAGATGAAAAAGTACCTTTTGACGAGGTCCAGCACGTCGGAAATGTATCCCTCTTGGGCTAGTTTTGTGGACAACAATCTACAAAGAAGAACCCAAGCAATTCAGTCATTCAAATAATTAAATGGATTTACATAAGTCAAGAAAAATTGAAAGGGGAGCACCCATGTCTAGTACAAAATAGACTGTTCAATGTTGACAAGCAGAACACAACTAATCCCATAAAACATATGCACTATCTATGAAATATCAATGCACATTTCTAAGCACTGTCCAATGGCATTCACTAGGAACTGTTGTCGTTACCATTCTTCTGATGATAATGAATGCAAACAGAGAGGCCTTTGTATAACACCTATAGGAAGAATCCAACCAAACTAACCTTTTGGGCAACTGTATCATCCACATTCACAAAATATTGTCTGTTGAATAAAAAAAAAAAAAAAAAAAAAAGACATTCTATGATCAATCAATTGAAAAACATGTATCAATTGAAAAACATGTATCAATCAACCTCTAGATTATATCCTTGTTAAGTTGTTTTCATGGACATCCAGATTACGCCATGAAGGCTCTCTGCAAGCTAATTAGCTTGCAAAATTTGAAGATTATCCACTTGAAATCAACCCTAGAGAAAGTAGAAACCCTAGATCTAGAAACCCACCACAAGAAATTGCCCAGAAATGAAGGGGAGACTTACCTTTGGTTGAGTTTTCATTTGGGAGGAGCTTTTCGGCGAGGGAATGCGCGACGGAGCTTCTTCTCTTCTCCTTCGGTCCGGTTGAGACGATGATGGAGAAAGAGTGGCGACGGAGAGCTTTGTTTGGGGAGAGGGAGGGTCTTCTCTGTCGAGATGGAAAATGGGGAGAGGGAGGGTTAGCTCTGAGACTGAAAATGGGGAGAGCTTGCCCATTCCCTCTTTCTTCTCCCCCAAATTTTCGATTTTCCCTCTTTTTTTTTTCTTTTTTTTTTTTAATGTCAGCTGCGCTCCACCCTCCCTCACCCAAAAAACTCACGTGCGAGGGAGCATCCTCGCTCCCTCCCTCGTTCCCTCCCTCGATACCTAGAAGGATTGGTATGAGAACATTAGTAATGCATTACATTCTTTTCAAAAAGGAATTACAGGCTTTCAACACAAAAAATTAGAGATACTCAAATTTTTAGTCCTACAAATTTGTAGCGGTAGAGCATTTAAGTGTGGGAGATTTGTCCATACTAGAGTCTGAGTCCATTGACCATGTTGAAATAAAAGCTTGAAATCAAGTACAAGTACTCATGTGAGTTCACGAACATGTTTCAAATCTGGATCATTGATCTAAACACTGAGAGTGGGAGGATTGATTGATTGATTCAAATCATTATCACTTCGCTTGAAGATGATTGAGTTTGAATAGTGGCTTAGAACGTGAGATAGCAGTTGATTACCACTTTGTTGGATACGGTGATGAAGATTAGGTTAAGGATTCATAGGTGGGGAGACAACTCGAACAAAAAATCTGTGAGAGATTTGTTAGGATTCCGTTTGGAAAAATTAGGACAAACAACTGAAGAAGAAAGTTGCAGATAGACGAATGAACAAAGTTTTTCAGGTGTGATGATGCAGAGATCTTTTTTTTTTTTTTTTTTTTTTTTTTTTTTTTTTTTTTTTTTTTTTTTTTTGTTATTGGTTGCTATGAGAATGAAAATCAAACTACTAAATGTGTGGTAACATTTTTATATTTCACACTGTTATTTGAGTATTACATTGCGCTTACACCACTATTAGCATGAAATTTTAATTTTCCACTTTTATATTTAAATTAATGTTACTAGTAGGGTTGGGCATTTCAGACCGAATAACCGGACCGAACCGATCGAGTCGGTCTAGTCCGGTTCTTTAATAATATTTTATTGTTCGGTCCCAAAAATCGGACCGAACCGATATTTATGGTTCAGTCCTCGGTTGTAATCGTTAAAATCATTGATTAACCGGCCCGACCCGACTTAAATGAAAATATAAATCATGGGCTTAATGTGGTTTTCAATGATGAAGTCTCTGGAAAGCTTATTATAGGGTTTTATATTCCCATCCTCCTCTTCTCCTTCTCTTATTCTCTTCGCCTCACTACACCAAAAGGCCAGTTTAGCTACGCCGAGATGGCCACGGTTCTAAACCGTTGGTTTATTTGCCACGGCAAAAAATCGTAGCTATAATGACCAACGGCTTAAAACCGTGGGTAAAAAAAAACTGGCCACGGCTGAAAACCGTTGGTTTATTGGCCACGGCAAAAAACCGTGGCTATAATTAGCAACGACCTAAAACTGTGGCTAAAACAATTGTCACGGCTCAGAACCGTTGGTGTATTTGCCACGGCTCAGAACCGTGGCTATAATGACCAACGGCCTAAAACCGTTGCAAAAAAAAATTTTGGCCACAGTTCAAAACCGTGGCTATTAGTAGCAATGGCTCAAAACCGTGGCTAGTAGGAGCAACGGCTCAAAACCGTGGCTACACTAAAAAGCTGAAAAAAAATTGGGCGGACTATTTTGGCGCTCAACTTCCACCTTCCCTCCACTCAACTTCCACCTTCCCTCCACTCGCCTGTTCCCTCCAATCGACATCGACCCTCTCTGCTCCCCTCCACTCGAAGCTCCTCCTTCCCTGCTCCCTCCCTCGACTCTACTCCACTCGCCTGCTCACTCCACTCGACTTCCATCCTCCCCTCCTTCCCTCCTCCCTCGACTTCCCTGCTCCTCCCTCGACTTCCCTCCTCCCCTCCTTCCCTGCTCCTCCCTCCTTACTCGGCGTCTTCAACCTCCAAACCATTTCCAAAATCGATCAGCGACTGCAACCTCCAAACCATTCTCTCGTACATGTACTCTCTCTCTGTTTGCTTTCTTTTTGATGAAATTAGGGTTCCTGAATTGTTTTTTGAATCTGTAGGTTTTATTTAGAGGTTTTTTGAAATTAGGGTTTGAATCTCTAGGGCTCAAAACCGTATCCCTGATAAATTCCTGATATAATTTAATTTTTTGAATCTTTAATTTTTGTATGAAATTCCTGATATAATTTGAAACCAGGAAATATTCGTGTTTCCTGTTCACTTGTATTATAATCATAGTGGATGTAATGTGCAGTGTCATCAGGTAAATGATCCCCTATTAGATGAAGAGTGAGTTTGAGTTTGCTATGGTGTTTGGATTTGATGGAGGTAATAACATATTTGGTTCATATCTGGTTACATGTTAGCATCTCAGGAATATAGATTAAGAGTAGAAGTAAGTCATTGCTAATTTATAAATTAGTTTAAAACAGTAAACCTACTATGATGGTTGACAATGGCTATTATGTGTGACTGTGCACCTTAAGCAAATCTCAGAGAAAGAACAAAGTTTCGAGTTATTCTATAATTATATCCGAAAAGCAGGTCACCTTGTTCCAGGATAAAGTTAGAGTGTGTCAGCCCATGTATTAGATTGGATGAATCAATTGGTTTTCTGAAAGGATCTTTCATGTGGGTGGTATTACTAATGAATATTATTCTGCATTAGCATGTAATGCCATTATAAGTGCAAAGGGAAATACCCCAAGTCTGTGTAACCACAGAAGATTATTTATTCCCTGATTCTTTGCATAGGACCCTGAAGCTTTTTTATGCTTTCCATGTGCTATGTAGTCTGATTTTTCGATTTTTATTCTTAAGAACAACTACAAGCAAGGCTGACAGGAAAGCAACATTAGATGCAGCCTCATGGATGTTCAATATTGTTAGCTCTGTTGGAATTATCATAGTAAACAAAGCATTGATGGTTACATATGGTTTCAGTTTTGGTATTTTTTGTGAACTATCAATGTTTTTTGTTTTTCATTTCTTCTGCTTTCTCCATTGGAATTATCATAGTAAACAAAGCATTGATGGCTACATATGGTTTCAGTTTCGGTATTTTCTTTGAACTCTCATTTTTTTTGTTTTTTCATTTTCTTATGCTTTCCATCTAGTTGCGCGCTTACTTTCAGTTTCGGTAGTTTCTTTGAACTCTCAATGTTTTTTGTTTTTCATTTTCTTATGCTTTCCATCTAGTTGCGTGCTTACTTTTAATGCATTTTGACCGAGAGGTTTTTAAGTTGGAAAGCTTAAACTATTATCTTTAATTGCTCAAAAGATCTCCTAAAAGATAAAACATGCAGAGTGCAGATTCCTACACTCAATGTAATAACTCCAGCATTACTTGGCAACTAGTGAAGTTTAGTAAGATTATGAGTCTCTTCAGCTAGAAGTGATGCATGGTCTAACCATTGAATTTGGAAAGGGAAGAATTCATGTTATTAGTCAGGTTCTCAGCTACAAATATAAATGGACAATCTATAGGATGAGAGTTATTTCCGTTTTAACAAAGAGATTTTATTATTGTATCTAATTCAGAGTCCAAATCAATGAGGGTTTTTTTTCTTTGTATGTGGATTTTTCATCATTTAGTGATTGGTGCTTCCCGCTCAATAGTCAAGTCCTAGTAGACTTTACTTCAGGCAAACAATAATAGAAACATATATTTTTTTCCCATTATTTTTAAATGCTTTTATAAAATGCAACTTATAATGTCTTAAGAACAACTTTAATAAGATTTTCAGAGTATAGTACAATATTACATTCATCATTTTATTGGTTTTCCCCCTAAAACTAAAATAGATTCATTTTATTACATCCTTAGTATCTTTTTTTTCAAGAAATTCATTGGCCTCAAAGGGAGATGATTAAGGGGAATATAGCCTCCTCATGGTATGGTTCCTATGGAGGTTATCCTCGTAAAAGTGTCACTCTCAATCTTTTAATTTTCATGAGTGTTTGACTAAAGTTAATCTTTTAATTTTTTTTTTGTGTAGAAATGTCAACAATTCCTTTAGAAATGGGTAGCACTCGCGGCAATCTCTCCACTAATGATGTCACTACATCTACAAATGATGACAGTGAAGTTAAAAAGACCATACAGTTCAATGTCCATGGTTTAGCAGTTGGACCTGGTGCTAGAAATTTCAATAAAAACATTGGAAAGCTTGTTGAAACCCTTGTGCCCATCAAATTCAAGGGTTGGCACCATGTTACTGACAACTACAAAGAGGATGTGTGGAATGTCCTCAAGGTGAGATTTTACATCATTGATTTTCATAATGTCTTATTTATTGTCAACTTATATCTCAATGGCTTATTTGCAGCGTGAATACGACATTCCAAATTATGTGAAAAAGAGTGTGCATTTGAAAATGCCTGAATATTATAGAAGGTTCAAGGCAGATCTTAGGAAGAATTATTTGGATACGTATCCTACCATTGAGGAACAAGAGAAGCATGTTCCAAATGGTGTAAGAGAGGAGGATTGGAAGGAGTTTGTTCGCTATGAGAGCACCCCTGAAGCGAAGGCAATTAGAGCCCAAAATGCAAAAAACAAAAAGGCTTCAAAGTATGTATAGGGGGGTGGCCAAAAGAGTGCTGCAGAAGTAGAGTATGAAATGGTAATTGAGTTTCTAGCTACTAGTACAATAATAACCATTTAACTATATAGGCTGAGACTAATCTTTCAAGTATATAGGTTGAGAAGAACCCTGATGGGGAACCAGTCACACGCACTGACATATGGATTGCTTGTTACACGGGAAAGGATGGAAAACCCACACATGGTGCTGAACTATATATGGTATGTGCCCAGTGATGTCTTTTATACACAATTCTTAATTTACTTTGTAGTTCTTTGAATATTATTTGTGTCCTGATTTATTTTATTTTTTCATTCTTTTGAAGGAACAAGTTAAAGCAAAAAAAGCCGCCTTGCAAGAATCTTCAACCCAGGGTACCACTGACCTCACTATTGATAATGATCCTCTAAGCCAAGTGTTTGGCCAAGAAGAAAGGGGACGTACTCGTTGTGTTGGAACCACCATCTCTAAAAGGAAGTATGATGCTGCACTTCCCGCTCATTCATTGCTTTTGGATAAAACATTGGAAGAAAAAAAATTTAGCGAAAAATATGATAGATTGGAAGAAAATGTTAGATGGATACGAGAGAGACTTGAAAATGGAACTTATGTGAGACCATCAACAAGTGAGGGAACACAAGGAGGGGCACAAAGAACTGAAGATACACCTTCATCCCGTGCACAATCGACAAGGCAACCAGAAAATCCATTACCTCCATCTCCATTACCACCATCTTCTCAAGGTGTTGCAAGGTTTCCTTCTCCAAAGCAATCTTGTTCCTTCAGTGTCAAGGACTTACAAAGTTTGTGATTGGCATAAGAATGTCATTGCGATAGCAATAGAGGTTGTAGATCCTATCCATCGATTCTCTTACGATTGTCATGGATCATTGAACCCTACAACAGAAATCAGACTTTCCTTATGCTTCAAATATAGAACTGAGGTGAAACTTTACAAGAGTGATCCAAAAGGAGACATGATGGGGGATTTGGACGTTGGTGATTTCTTCGTATGGTGTAAAAATCATGTGGAACTTGATGATTGATAGTTACAACTATGTTGGAAGCAATGTAATGGTGGCAGCAAAAGAGGAGCTGAGTAAAATACACTACGGGCACGTGATTGTTCATTTTAAGGTAACTAGCTGAAGCTTAAGTGCAAGTATCTATAGACTTAAATTATGTTTGGGAACATTTTTCCATTCTAAATCAACTACTTTGTTGTAAATTTTGCAAGCTTTTTATGAAGGTTATTGCATTTTGCATCTTTTTTTTTATCTTATATGCAGTTAATGAGAAAATAATACAAAGTTTATTTGCATTGTTCTAAGATATGTGTATGTTTATATTTTGGGTATACAATCAAAAACTTTTAAGCATGTCATTCCTTGTTGAGCAGGATTGTTGGAAAGGTTACAGTTACTGGAAAACACCAATGGATCTTTGCTGATAGTCCTTCTCATTCTTGGTTATCATCAGAGGTAAAGATTGCTCTATTTAATGGATGCAATTTGAGCATGTTTGTTTTAACTTTTAATTATTAATTATCTTTGGTTGTTTGTTTTGGTGATTCATAGTGTTGTGATGGATGGAAAGCCGATAAAGCTGCAAATATGGGATACGGTATGTTTGCTCTCTTCTCTCGTTACTATGCAGTTGACTGAGAAATTAAATGTTGATGAAATTTCCTTGCTGGGCGGTGCTTCAATGATCCAAGTCCATGACTGACCATGTCTGTTCTGATTGCTCATGGATTGGAAAAGTCACATTATTTGTACTGTCATGTGATATACTGTTCTGTTTCTTATGATGTTCGAATTCCAACGCAACTTACAGGCTGGTCAAGAATCCTTCAGATCTATTACTAGGTCTTACTACAGAGGTGCTGCTGGTGCTTTGCTTGTCTATGATATCACCAGGTAATGAGGAAGCCATTTGTGTTATTTGATTGATCGTTCTGCAAAAATTATAAGCACTTACAGTTGGGACAACCGTCTTTGGTAGTTGTTACATACGCCCATCCTTTTTTAAAGATTTTTATTCTATTTTTTCAGGAAGGAAACTTTTAATCACTTGGCCAGCTGGCTAGAAGATGAAAGGCAACGTGCTAATGCAAACATGACAATTATGCTCATTGGAAACAAGTGTGATCTTGCTCATAGAAGAGCTGTGAGCACAGAGGAAGGCGAGCAGTTTGCTAAGGAGCATGGCTTGATTTTCATGGAGGCTTCCGCAAAAACCGCTCAGAATGTTGAAGAGGTAATGGGCCTTATCTCTTGTGATAATTGTCAACATGAACATATTTTGTTATCATAATATGCCAGCCTTCTTTCTGTATCTTATAAAAACAGTTTTGCAGGCTTTTATAAGCACAACTGCGACAATCTACAAGAAGATTCAGGACGGTGTCTTTGATGTATCAAATGAGGTTTGTTCACTAAACATTACTTTTGCTGCTAGACTATGAACTTGATTGTTAAGAGAGAAAGAATGGCTCCCTGCTTAGTGTGGATTACACATTGTCTCAAGTATATGTTATATAGGCCTAAAACTTGGTATAATGCTAATAATTGCAAATGCATATAGGAGTTATGTATTTATTTAACTAGACATCTAGGAAGAACTACAGAGTTTAACAATACAGGTAGAAATGAAGTTTATGTGATGAAAGAATTTTGTCAACTCGGCAATGTTTTGGCTTCACCTTTTCTTATTCCTTTGATAATCAAATCAGTTTGACTTGTATTTTACAAGTGTTGGAAAGTCATGCCTTCTTCTGCAGTTCACTGATAAACGCTTTCAGCCCGTTCATGACTCAACTATTGGTGTTGAATTTGGAGCAAGGATGGTAACAATTGATAACAAGCCAATAAAGCTACAAATATGGGATACAGTATGTCCACCTCTTCCTATTGTCATTATTATTTTTATCCTTCAATTCTGTGCAGGAAATGGTTGAACAAAATTGGTTTGGCCTATTGTACTTATATTGAGACTATTGTTATGGCTAAGTCACTAGACTTAAAACACGTCTGGTGAAAAATTTAGGTATACGTAGGCAGATAAAGAAATTTCACACAGAGACTTCAATTACTATATTTGTACAATCGATAAGGTCAAAGATTACTGAAATTAATCAAAGTTTTAGGTTTCAAAGCATACTGAAATAAATATCTTTTGCTGCAGAATTTGATTGTGCTGCATTAAACCTTAAAATACTATAAACTTGCTTATCTTCCATTGTGGGATCTTTTACCATTTTGTTTTTTTAATGTCTGAAGTACCTTTGCACTATCAGGCTGGTCAAGAATCCTTCAGATCAATTAGAAGGTCATACTACAGAGGAGCAGCCGGTGCTTTGTTAGTGTATGATATTACCAGGTACTAGATGTACACAAATCAATACATCAAGGCCACGTGTGTGTTAACCAAGTTCTTGACTTATTCCTTTTCTTTTCTAATTATGTAAACCAAAAACTAGTAAGCATAATGTAAGTATCAGTGGTTGTATGAAAAATTGCTCAAAAAAGAAATTGCAGTCTTGTAATCTTTGCAATTGGAATCTGTTGCATATTGAAGGTTTGAGTAAATTAAGTAGGTCTTTGGTTGAATTTCAGCTGTTGATAACATTTCTAATAACCTGCTTCTGATTCTCAGGAGGGAAACTTTTAATCACCTCGCTAGCTGGTTGGAAGATGCAAGGCAACATGCAAATGCAAACATGACAATTATGTTTATTGGAAACAAATGTGACCTTGCTCACAGAAGAGTTGTGAGTACGGAGGAAGGTGTGCAGTTTGCCAAGGAGCACGGGTTGATATTCATGGAAGCCTCAGCAAAAACTGCTCAAAACGTTGAAGAGGTGATGTACCTTAATGTTTCTATTTTTGCGTCGAGTTTGATTTTTAATAAACTCTGTTCAGTGCTCAGGTTTTAACTGTCGATACAGTGTGTTTGGGATTTTTCAAGGGTTGTTTTTATTGACCTAGTTTTGTTTGATTTTCTCTCTAATATAATTCAGGTATTATAGTACGCCAACAGGCAAGAGACTGCGTTCAATGGTGGAGGTCCAGAAGTATGTCTATTCTGTTCACAGTTCACTAGAAATATTTTTTTTTTGTGTATATAATTTCTCCCTGTGGCTTACCACTTAAGTTTGGTTCAATCTTGTTTTGGAAATACTCTCTCAAGTTGCTCTTACATTCCCTATTGTGCAGGTTTCTGCTTGAACATCCAGAGTATCTCCAAGCTGGGGTGACTATGTCTCAGTTTTCATTTCAAATATCGAAACCTTTACAGGATAACTATGTCAAAAAGCGCCCACGTGCTGATCTCTCCATACAAAGGACTCTAGAACCTACTGAAGGTGTGTACACCAGAGTTTGAAAATTTGTAGTTCAGTTTTGTTAACTTTGATGCAAAAAATATGAAACTGAAGGAGGAACACTAATATCGAACTCTACATTTTTCTGCAGTGAATCCCTTATCATGGGCAGGGCCATTTGAGTGTGGAGAGCCGCAAATTGGTGGAGCAGGATCGACATCTCCACATGTTGAGGTTCCTGTATCACATGTCACTCCTCGACCAACAAAGAGGCGAACAAAGTCACCATCATCAAAGCACTTGTACAGTAGCAACTCTGCGTGCAATCAAACATGAATCAAGCTGGAAGAGCCTCAAGCGTCTGGAAACGGTGCATATGATCATCTGTAAGGTTAAGTCGATTCTCTCTTTTTGCTATTATACAGTAGGATGTTTATGTTTTTGGACAATGGAGCAAAGGTGGGGCTGGATGGGTTTTGATGTGTGTTGCCTAACAGGGACTTTTGTAAGCTTCAAGGATCAGGGAATGTGTGACAGATGAAATATAAAAAAGAAAACTATAATCTATAGAACTGTTAGTTTATCCTCCGATCCTGCGTTTGCCTTTTCTGTGATTGTCGAGCAATTGATAGCTTTGATGTTTAACATCATTTCTAGCAGCATTTTTCAATCTAAAGGTCATAGTATATGTATATGTTTAAGCATATAAGAGACTTATCCAAGCAAAGAGATCCCAAATATCACTTCCATTGATATATGCAAGTTAGCTATTGCTATCGTCTATCCATTCGTTCATGTTACTTCTCTGTGTCATTCTTGTAGCAATGTATTCTTGTATCATGCAATATGTACCAATTTGGCTGAGATATATTACGTATTGTGCATATTGTAAGACACAGATAATGAACTCATTGAACTGACTTATTTAGTGCTTTTGCAGCATATAGTAGGGCCACTAGGCGCAACCGTGTTGGCAGGGGAGAATCTTTGCAAAAGGTACTCCGAAATACTAAGATTTCATTTTCTACTGCTTGTTTATTGACTGAATCACTAACTTTTGATTTTTCTTCTGCAAATCTGCTGCAAAACTTTTGAGTTATAGCTTGTTTATGACTTATAGCATATTTTGTGACTTATAGCTTGTTTGTGTTCATAGATGTGTTGGGCGCAAAACTTTTGTAAGCTTGTTTGCTTAGATTTCTAGATTTCTAACTGTTTGTTGTTTGTTTATTCAGCACTAACATTTACTGTTCTCTGTAGTTTATATTACTAGTAATAGATGATTGCTTATTATAATTAAAAATCATTTCTTGCATATATTTAAGCAACCTTAAAATGCAGTGTGGTTCCAGCATTCAAGTCTGCAGCTGAAGATCTTCTGAGTTCATCTGGCCTTTCAGCACTGGAGCTGCTTGCAAAGGCACTTGCAAAGACAGTTGTAAGTGCTTTAAAATTTATTTTTTTCACAAGTGAAATAAGCAAAATAAGAGTATTAACTTGAGGTGTGGCTTGTGCAGGGTTAAAATTTATCTTACAGCTGATTGGAAGGGTGTTGTGTTTGATGTGCCAGCCGAAGAGCTGGATGCATTTCTTGCAGGTATACTCATGCTGTATTTACATTATGGTTGGTTAGCAGGTCTGTTAGCAAGTCTGCAAGTGGTTAGCAAGTCTGTTAGCAAGCTTGGAAATCTGGGGGGTTATATGTTAGCAAGTCTGGAAGTCTGTCACGCCCCGATTTTCGAAGAAAACGAAAATCCCAAAATCCACTTAGGATTATCCGTTTCCCCCAAAACTCGGGACGTGAGAATTCAATAATAACAGAAACAAATAGCTCATACGTATGCCCATAACTTAATTAAGACAATCACACAAAAATATAAATATTTTCAGTAAGTACAAAAATTACGGGGTGCTACAATATATACAACTCAAAAGAATCTCGTCCCGAGATTCGGTAGAGGAAAGAAAGTTAAGCGAATTTCAAAAAAATGCAACTTGTCAAACGAAAGAAGATTTTAAAATAAAAATTTTCAATTGAATTTTAGTTGCATAAATTTTTTATTGTCATTGAAACAAAAAGAAAATAGTGGTGTTACAATATATGCAACTCAAAAGAATCTCGTCCCGAGATTCACGAAAAGGGTTAACTAAAGATTCAAGATAACAAACTACTACAAGAAAACGACACGAAATAATGTCATCCACTATTGACATTAAAATAAGTTAGTCACATAAATCTCATCTCGAGATTCACGAAGAAAAAGAAACAATAATAAAAGTTCAAGGTTCACCCTTGTCACTTTATCTCTAGACAGTTACACTATTACTCTCCCATATCCACATTCCGAGGATCACCTAGACTTTACCCCAGCCTAGGCTAACCAAATGCTCTGATACCAAACCGTCACGCCCCGATTTTCGAAGAAAACGAAAATCCCAAAATCCACTTAGGATTATCCGTTTCCCCCAAAACTCGGGACGTGAGAATTCAATAATAACATAAACAAATAGCTCATACGTATGCCCATAACTTAATTAAGACAATCACACAAAAATATAAATATTTTCAGTAAGTACAAAAATTACGGGGTGCTACATGGATGGTTACACAAAACTGTTGTGGCATTGTTGCTATATCAAATGCAGTGTTGTCTTGTGCTTTATGGAGAATTATAAAGGCATTAGGAACTGATATAAGTAGGGGAGTCTGTAACAGAAAGCATTGATTCATTTTTTTAAACACATTGTACAAGTGTAGGAGATTGGCAATCTCGAATTGTGCCTAATACATTCTAGTCTATCAGACCATTGTAACCTTTACATTCCAATCAAATAAATCTTTCCTTCCTGTGAATTCTTTGTCTTCCCTTTCTGTGATTCTCTTGATAATGCTTGATTGCTGAAACTGCAATATCATCTTCCAGTATTCTCTGTGATTGCAGTATCAGTTTGAAATTGGATTGTTCTAATTCTACAGCAGCAGCAAAAAAAAATTAAATTTTTTTTGTATTATATTATTTTGCAACAGTTTCAAACCCTCGCAACAAACTAGATTTTTTTTTAATTTTGTTTTAAATGGCCACGGCTTACAACCGTGGCCATCATTTACAACGACTGAAACCCGTGGCCAAAATTTGCAACGGTTTAAAACCGTGGCCAGTACTTGCCACGGCTTAAAACCGTTGCTAAAATTGTTGCAACGACTGTAAACCGTGGCTAACACTGTTGCAACGGTTGTACACCGTGGCCATAACTTGCCACGGTTTTAAACCGTTGCTAGTACTTGCCACTGCTTAAAACCGTGGCTAAAACTTTGGCAACGACTTAGAACCGTGGCTAAATCATCAACCGTCCTCGAGTATAAAACCGTGGCTAATATGTTTTGCCACGGTTTGTAGCCGTTAATAGTGATTTAGCGACGCCTCTGCAGCCCACGGCTCTAAGCCGTGACAACTGATTACCCCCACGGTTCCAAACCGTTGCTGATGGGTATTTTTGGTGTAGTGCCTCCTCGTGATATCCAGAGAGCTCTTCTTCTTTCTGTCTCCTTCCTCTCCACACACAAAGTGGGATCCAGATAGTTCTTCTTCTCTTCGCCTCCTCGCAGACTCTCCCTCCTTGCAGACTCCTCTCCACCTCCTTCCTCTCCACATACAAAGCGAGATCCAGATAGCTCTTATTCACATACAAAGTGAGATCCAGAGAGAGGCGGGAAGATGCATATCTTCGTGAAAACCCTGACAGGGAAGACAATCACCCTTGAAGTCGATTCATCTGACACGATCGACAACGTCAAGGCCAAGATCCAAGACAAAGAAGGGATTCCACCTGATCAGCAGAGGTTGATCTTCGCGGGTAAGCAGCTTGAAGATGGTCGTACTCTCGCTGTCTACAATATCCAGAAAGAGTCGACACTCCATTTACTATTTTCTTAAAGTCATTTGCTTTGTTTCATTTTTAACTTCATTTCTTATGTTGATCTAAGATGTTGATGCATGATGTATGATGAATGGACCATCAATATTATCACATGTTTTATATAGATTAGACATGTTTTAAAATACAAGTGTTATATGGTCTTGTGTTTATGCTAAATGTCTTCATAACTATAACAAGAAGTTTCTTACTTGCTTGGAAAAAGAAAAGTTGAAAGTCGGCACTACATGCTGGGCTGAAAAACATTGGCCCAAAATTTTGGGTTGAAAAAAATTTACATAAACAACAATGAAAAAATTGGGTTGTAAAACATTGGCCCAAAATTTTGGGCTTAAGCAAGACTGGCCCGGCTCGGCCCGAAATTTCGGTTAACCGGGGTCACTCAGGCCGGGCTCGGTTCTTAAAATTTTGGGCATTAAAATATCGGGTCGGTCCTCGGTTTGGGCTAAACGGTCCGGTTAACCGGCCCCGCCCAACCCTAGTTACTAGTATATTTGTCGTGCCTACGACACGGCCGCACACTTTCCACGTAATGTGTACCCATGCCGGTACCGTGTTATGGGTCGTGCGATTGACACTTCCCATCATGTTTGTTTCCAACCTCACCCAAGAAAGTTAAGTGCAAGGACCCCAGTTACAAACATTGCTATGATGTGTAAAATAACTTTCTATAAATTAGTGTGATAAAACAAAATAATTAATGCAACACTAACCTCATATTATGAGAACATCTAATATTTTCAAACCACCAACCTAACTAAAAATAATATGGAAGGTTGTTCTATAATCAATACCACACTATTAAAAATCGGAATATGTCTCCTAATATCCTGGGCTTTTAGAATTATCTAGCAATATTATAGAATATAATTCAATTAATAAAAAGGCTAAGAAGGAGAAATTGCAAATCCAAATTATCGAGAAATTGAGGATGAAGTTTCCTCATCTCAAGATAATGCAGCTTCTGACAATTATAAATAGAGTTATTTACCTTTTAGCTCACATTAATTCAGGTGTAATCCTAGTTGGGAGCCACTAATAATCTAAATTTCTTCTAACCCTTTGGCCCTTGACCGTTAAATCAACTTGGTTGTCTAGCAAAAAACATTAATTTTCTTGAAATACCTCATTTACCCCTCACCAGCACGTGCTTCTTTCCCTTTATTCCCTCTTTATCCCAACGAAACTCTAGGTTTATACAATCTGTTGAAGAGGGAGAGATAACCACAATTTGAAGAGGGAGATTGCGATCAGAGCTGAGGAATATCAAAGTATGGCCAATGGGCATGTCGGTGTTGGTGAAGAGGTGAGTAAAACTTGTATTTTGTGTATTCACTTCGTTGTTGTTTGAACTGGTGCGAAAATCAGTTTAGGAAAGATGGGTACCAAATGGTAAATTTAGGAATTATGTGGAGGTCAAAAAAGAATTGTGTATTTTTTTTGTTAAAGAATTATGTGTAAATTATTGTTTAATTGACTTGCATTGTTTGTGAATGACCAAGATATTTGTCACATGTGTGACCTAGAAGGTCACACTTCTTCTACTTGCCCTTGGGTTTACAATGTGTGGGGCAAATCGATTCCCTGAATTGATGATGTTGACGATTTCGGACGAACGACTAACATTAAGTAAGAAGTACCTTCAATGTCAATTCCCAACTTGTGGCAAGTTTAAGTGGTTGGAACATGCGATGAAAGAGGTTGAGGCAAAGGTTGAAGAAGATAACCTTGATCTTAAAGGAAAGTCTGTCAAGGTTGGAGGAGGGTCTACTTCGAGTGGCAGCTTGAAAATATGTTTTCTTTGTGATTTAGATCGTCACTGGTACAAGGAATGTCCTTGAAAAAATACCTCGTGCCCGAAAGGATGCTCAACACCAAGGAAACTATTGAAATCTCAAAAACCATGGAGTCTAGGTAAGAGGTTGTTCGCGTGCAATAAATGTGGTAGATTCGACTTGTTAGAAGACTATTTGAAAGCAGTGAAGGTAACTCTGACACCAAATGCAAGTGTACATATAAAGGTCAAAGTTCAAATGGAAATGAAATTGAACTACTTTTGTGATGAGTTCAACAGTAAGCTTGTAACTAAAAAGATTTGAATTTATCGGCAAATAATGTAATAGTAGTAAGAATTGGAGTTTATCTATGTAATGAAGTTTGCTTTGTATGTAATGAAGTTCAATAGTAATCTAATGGAGTTTACCCTACAAATGTTTATTGTTTGAGTTGTCGATAGATGTCAATGCAATGCAATGACAGTGACCATTGCAATGACATTGATCAATATCCTGCAATGCAATGACAATGATCAATACCCTGCAATATTATCAAAATCACAAACAATCAATGGCCCAAAAACAGTGATAAAAAAAACTGATGGTTCAGTTATCAATCTACTGGACTTACAATATTCAATATCATGAAAATCACAAAAACTATCGAAAAGTGATCAATCTGACCATCGTGAAAATAAAAAAAACTGAAATGAACAACCTACTGGACAATGATCAATTTGATCATCATGAAAATAAAAAAAATGAAATGAATTACCTGCTGGACAGTGATCAATCCGACCGTCATGAAATTAAATTTTTTGTTAAATGAACGACTTGCTAGACAGCCCAAAAATAGTGCTCAATTAGCTGAACTGACATTGATCAATACAACTAACAACCTGCCAAAAAACAGTGATTAACCATTGAACCAACCTGCCAAACACAGTGCAATTAATAACTTGCCATTGAACAACCCTGAACACAATGCAATTAACCATTGAACCATTTATAATGCAATTAACAATTGAACCACTGAACTAACACACAATGCAATACCCTGCCAACACACAATGCAATAAACAGTGATTTATACTCTGTCATTGAAACATTGAACTAATGCATTGTTTACATACTAAACCGTTGTTTCTTGTCTTACATCAGATATCCAGTTAGTCTTATATCATAACCTCTCAAGCCAGTGTTTCTTATCTTGCACATACATTTGTCTAACCCATTGTTTGGATCAGATATCTAGTACCCACCAAGTAACTGAACCATTTGTTTGTACATACATGACATCTTCCCAAAAACTGACATGTCATTGTATGTACCATCTATACCAAAAAACTTTAAAATACCTAAAAACATTGTTTGTAACCATTCTCTCTAACATACCATGATTATAAACAGCAAATGTATTTACCAAGTCTTTTCATATGTACTAACTATACCAAAAAGGTGGGAAAAAGTCACCGACCTTTACCTGTTTCCCTGAGACCGAGTCAAATTTTGACTCATCATGATTATACCTTCTCCACTAGCTGCTGGGGTACATGGCATTGCATCATCTTTCATCATCATCCTCATCCTCTGTTGTGGACCACCATCACCTCCAAGTATATTGCCCAAGCCAACAACACCTGGCCTCTTCTCATAACTACTAACAGCTACACCTTTGCAAGTGACTTGTGCCCATATTTTTTGCATTTAGTGCATCTCTTTGAGTTCTCCTTGGTTCCTTGGGCCCCTCATTTTCACCCTTTATTTTGTTCTTTCTAGGTCTCCCAACAAGCCTATGAAGTGGGGGAGGTTTAACAACATGTTATGGCTATGACAACAAAACAAACAATGAATAAGGTACATGAGGTCAACAAATAGTGAATAAGATACAAATGTGATGTGAAACACACAATGAAATTATGTATTTTACCTTAGGCCAATAACTTGGATTATCGAGTAGGCGTACATACAAGTCATAGATAGCTTTGTAGGCTTCAAGTGAGAAGTATGGACTGCAGTACCTACATGAAACACAAACAACTTTAAATAATACAAAAACAAGCAACAACTTCAAATGGCAGACAACAAAGTACTTGAAATATATTAAACTTATTTTGAATATTCTTCCCTTGTTGGAATCACCACAACACATGCATGTTGAAGTGACAGACTTGTGACTCGCCATTCACAGCAAGAACATGTGTGGTTTTCAAGATCCATAGTCCACCACACACCCCATCTATTTAGAACACAATACATTTTTTGTTTGCAACCAGTGGTCCTATACCTATGATACTCTCTTTTTTCAATCTCAACAAAGTTCTTTCAACCCTAGGCACAACACCACCACTTTTCATGTTTTATGCCTCAAGTTTCCTTGTATAGTGCATACCCATCACCATCCTTTGAAACCTCTCAACCATTTTCACAATGGGCATCTCCCTCAACTCAAACATCATCTTATTGAATGACTCTGAAAGATTGTTTGTAATGTGTTCACACTTTGATGTAGTATCAAAATGTGACATTGCTCAATGAGAAAAACACTCTTTGGCCAATCACTATTTTTCCTTGGGATCCTCAGCCTCAATCTTTCTCATCTCTATTTAAAAATCTTCAACCCTGTAAGCACTAGCAACAACCCAAGTCAGACTCTCTATGTGAGGACCATTATGGATCTTCTTGAAATTTTGATACATGTGTTTGAAACAGTACCTGTGATGATTACCCCAGAGCACTTCATACACAGCCTTAATCAGACCCTTCTACCTGTCTGAAGTGAAGGTAAGCTCGCTTGGGTGTTTTCTGAGACATGGGCCTATAATTGTCAGAAATGTGTTCCAACTGTCATAATTTTCACCCCTGCAAATGTAGATGGCAATAGGGAATAATCCGTTATTTGCATCCAATGAAATGACAAACAACATCACTCAATCATATTCTCCCTTGAGAAAACAACCATCTAGACCTACTATAGGTCTATAATCCTTCACAAAACCTTCAAAGCTTGCTCTAAAAGCTACACATAACCCCACAAAGCTATCATCAGTAAGATCCTTCAACCATTCAACAATATTCTCTAAGTTGTCCTTCAAGATATGTCTACAAAGTTCAGGGACCTTAGTGCTATCCTTGCAACCTCCATAGATTTTTTTCATTGCATGTCAATTTAAAATTGTAAGTAGTCTTGTAATTGATCTTCAAACCATGCTCATCCCCAAAGGTACTACATGATGTCACCAGGCCTGAATTTTTTGTTAGTTCTCAGAATGGGTTCTACCACTTCAACAACCCAAGGAGATTTGACTATACAATTTTCCCTATTTCATCACCCTTGCATGTGTGTGTGGCCTGAAATGACCTCAACATGGATATTGGTTCCCTAGGTAGTTTTCTCACATAAACCTTCCAACTGCAAGTAGGATATTTGCCATTCAAATCAATCTTCAAATTGTCATTCTTAGCATGCCTGTATTCAAACTTGTTCATTATTGCATACTTTCTCATCCACTACCTACAAAGCTTCATGGTATCCCATTGCATCTTCTGATGTAACTCTGAAATAGGGGTAGTCATACCCATCATACCCTCTTCATTCATGCATGATGTTCTCCTTGCAAATGAATTGAATTCATCTGCTTCTTATTCTTCCAGGCTATTCTCATCTTCAGAACTCTCTGGGTTTTCATCACCTACCTTATAGTCCTCATTTTTATTATCTTCATCAACTTCTCCTTCACCATCCTCCCCAACATCCACATCTGATCTCTGACCTGTTTTGCTCCTACCAACATGATCACTATCATAGTGATTCTCAGCATCTAATTGGTCAATATTTACAAGTATACCTTCAAAATCAATCAATGACAATGGTGGTGGTACTTCCAGAACTTCATCATACCCATTAGTGAATGAAGCAAAGTCAGTGATGGTTCAGCCACTGATGTTCACCAAAGTCACTAAAGTCAACACTAGCATCACCAAAGTCACCACCTGCATAGCCAATGTCTCCAAAGTCCCCAAAGTCACTAGCTACAGCACCAAGGTCAACCTTAATGTCTTCATCCAGATGCACCTCCTCGAGTTCATCATCATGGTGCACCTCCTCAAGTTCATCATCATCAGAAAGAATAAGAGGGTTACCAAAGTCTGTTCCAGCTCCTACAATTGGTTTAGAATTATTCCAAATTGAATTTGATCCAAGACCATACTTCCTTTTTGAATGATCAAACAATGGTTTAGATGAATTTGGATTAGGCTTAGGCTTTCGCTTCGGCTTGGGGGTTACCGAATCTGGGTTTTGTATACACATGAAAAAAGGTTTTGTTACTGAACCTTGTTGTTTTAATGTCGTCTGATAAATACAACAAGTCTGCATTAGTTTTCACCACTTTGACACTTTGATCAACACAAATTCATGTAATGGTAGCTTCTTTAATTCCACAATGCTTCTCATTGTCATCTTTTAGATCCTTCAAACACCACTCATCCCCATCAATATCTTTCAAAGTTGTAATGATATCGTTCATATAACTAGGACTATCACTAGCCCATTGGCCACCATGATGAACTAAACAAGTCATTTTGTCACGTAAAGCCATCCCTGCCACAAGTATATATAACATGATATATATCAAATATACATACATACAAAAATCATTCAATAGTTCAGTGTCATGCATCAGATACATACAGTGATATCATACATACACATACATACATCAGTGCATATCACATACAAATTTACAGTGTATATCACAAATTCAACAAATTTACAGTGTATATCACATAAAAATTTACAGTGTATATCACATACAAATTTACTCAAATTTAAACAATTTTCAATGAAATCAAATAAAGGAGATTCAACTTAATGGTAGCGAGAGCTTACCTGCTCAAGATGGATGGCAGGAATGAGTGGTTTTAACCTTGGGAATCTTCTTCCTCCTATCATCCATTCTCCTTCTCTCTGTCTCCCCCTCTCCCCCCACCTATCTCCATTTCACTCTCTGCAAAGACACACCCCTCCCCTACCCATGAGTGATCTCTTTCCCCTCATCTCGAGTGTCACAGTGAATGCAATCTCTCTCTCTCTCTCTCTCCCAAATCTTGCAATCCCAACTGAAAACTAGGGGTGTGCTATGCTGGTTAACCAGACCGTGCAGCCCAAACCAAGGATCAGGTCGAATTTTTAAAGCCCGAGCACGGCATGGGTACCTCGGTTAACCAAAATTTCGGGCCGATATGGGCTGGTCTCTGTCAAGCCCAATTATTTTCAGCCATGTTTTTTAGCTTTCTGCCCAGTTTTGTTAGCATTGTTTTTCCTGTCATTTTTGTAGCACTTTTTTTCAGTAGTTTTCTAGCATTGTTTTTTCAACAATGTTATTGTTCAAATCAAGACCTGAATATTTTTTTTTTTTTTGCCAAAATACACAAAGAAAGTATCCAAACTAAAAACACATTACAAATCCAAACACACAGACCTTACAAATACAAAGCACCTTACAGATCCAAAGACCCGAGTATGCAAAATACAAAACTAAAAAACAGTAAAAGACCCTTTGTTGCCCTCATCTCCATGATCCTTCATCTTCAATCATCCAATGTAGACTTTATAATAAGCTAGTAACATGAAAATAAACAACAAAGAGAAATGATTTGGAAAGAAAATACTCTCTTAAGTGATTGAAACTATCTATTTCTAAATAGGTGAACTAATTTGTAACAATTAATTGAAAGGTCAAACCAAACAAAACCATAAATGTATCAACAACATTGTGGTTGGAATGCGTGTGGTTGAAATTGTAGCGACCATGTTAGGTGTACTAACATTGATATGAGTTCCCATCTTAGATCACATCTTAGATTGCAAGATGGTTAATTAAAATCACCAAACACCAGGGTATTTGAACAAAAGAGAAGACAAGAGGTGGGTTGCAGTGAATCAATCACAAACTTTAAAACTATTGATTTGTATGGATTATTGTAGTACAAAAAACACTGCATCCCAGGCTGAGACCCTCCATTATTTTGGATACATCTTCCTTCCATTCCATGAGACAAAATTGTATGTCTGGTACTACCTTTTGATCTGATGAATATCTGCCTAACAAATCTATATCATGAATGCATTAGGGAAGAGGGTTTATTAAAATTCTTGAAGAAGAATCAAGGGCCAAAGAAAACCTTGTATTTGAGATGAACGTTCCAAAAAAACCTTGTATTTGAGATGAATGTTTACAAAAAAAACTTGTATTTGAGATGAATGTTTACATAAATCATTAATAAATAAAAGGGATGAATGCATTAGGTATTAGACTCACTGTTTCGCTGCAAATGGGCGACCAACTCCACCTGTTCTTAAAGATGAACAAAGACTTTTTTTTCTTGGCTTCTAGATTTGCGCGGAGACTGAGAGGAGGCAGATTTGAAAGAGGAAGATGGGCTTCTAGATCTGTCTATTTCTTTGTGAATAAAACCCTTGAGAAAAAAGACATTACATATGATTTTTTAATACTCGGGCTGAGCTGGGTACCCGCCGAATTATGAAAATGTGAACCGACAACTGAACAGAACATTTCGGTCCGGGCCGAGCTTGGGATCGAATATTAAAATAAAAATAAGATATCCCAGTCTAGGGTAGGTTTTCAGTCTTAAATACCCACCCCTACTGAAAACAGTTTGTGAAATTAGGTTTTGAGAAGGGAAAATGGGAGTTTGGCTTCACGTGCAAAGCACATTAGGGGTAAATGAGGTATTTCAAGAAAACTAATGTTTTCTACTAGTCAACGGAGTTGACTTAACAGTTAAGGGTCAAAATGGGGGTTAGACGAAATTTAGATAATTAGTGGCACCCAACTAAAATTACACCTGAATTAATGGAGGCTAAAAAGTACATAACCTTTATAAATAATGTCCACCATAGTTAAGTGGGTCCCACTGCTTGATTAGCATAAAAAAAATTTCATGGCTAAAAAATCAACGGTTGACCTTTCAAAACCACACTCACCACTCAACGGTATTGAAAGCCACACTCACCACTCTCCACTTAAAACCACACTTTCACTCAACGTTCACCACTCAAAACCACATTCAAAACCTCACTCAAACTCAAAACCACACTTATTAGAAGATTATAATATTAAGATCGTGATTGGATCCGCATATGTTTGGTAAAAAGAAGAATCTTCTGAGTGGACTCTTTTATTAGGGAGGGGAAGAAGGGGCCTAAGCACGGCAGATGTTGTACACTTGAGAAGCAAAGGAAAGCGAGACCGTACCTGTTTTTCTAGGCTTGTTCGGACATACGGTTCCCGTCATTTCAAAACCACACTCACTACTTAATGGCCTTCAAAGCCACACTGATCGCTCAACACTCAAAACCACACTCACACTCATCCTTTTCAAAACCACTGTCATCCTTTCAAAACCACATTCATCTTTTCAAAACCCCACTAAAACCACACTCATCCTTTCAAACCCACACTCACCACTAACGGTTTACCTTCCAAAACACACTCATCTTTCTCCCTCTTTTCATTCAAAACCACACTCACCACTGTTCACCATTTATTCACTCTGTCAATGGCTTTTCTTCACCACGCGGAGCTACCAACGACAAGGTCCTGAAGCGTGACTGTTATGCTCATTCAGTCCAATTCGACTTGTCCATCAACAAAATTCGATCGTCGATGATCCTCACTGACATGTGGTGTTCATTGGGACAATTCCTTACATACGCAACTCTATCACAAATTGGTGGTGACCAAGATGGGTTGAAGAATATCTGGATGCTCGACCCTTGTGAACCAGGAAAGCTATGTGACTGGGCGGAGCTAGAGGATGTTGAGCTCGCAACAGGTAGATGATACGCTACCAACCAGATCTTACCGAATAGTTCGATGGTCATTGTCGGTGGTCGAGGCTCAAACATTGTTGAGAGTTGTTCAATTTGTATAGGGCATTTTCGAAAATGAAATTGCGACATGACATCCCGAAGCAACTGCTTCACTGTTCCTCCACCCAATATTTGTTATGAAAGAGATGGAAGGTTGCGATTTATGAATTTATATAATGTATAAAAATGGTGTGTTGTGCACAAAAGTTCTTTCACAATTTGGTGAATCATCATTACATCTGAAACTCTATTGAGTTTATTGGAAGAAGAAAAAAGGGCAATGATGACCGATTAAATTGGATATTACATTTCACATTAGTGAATAGGGAAATTCTAAATGGCGAGGGAACCAGCGAGGGAGGGGGTGAAGCCGTTCATCCCCCTCGAGATGCATGAAAGCGCGTATTTCAAAGTGATTCACACATCTCGAAGAGGGTGAACGGCTTCACCCCCTCCCTCGCTGGTTTCCTCACCCCTTCCCTCGCTATTTAGACAAACCTTGTTCAAAACCTGGAGCATTGGCAGCTTAAGCTAGAAGAATTGCCTTTTAATATTTTTCTCTCACAAGCAAACCCAATTCATTGAATCTGGTGGTTTTTAAAGAAGAAAAGTCGCAAGCAATTAAATTTTTTACAAGTAATGAAAGTAATTGTTTACTTTAATAAAACAAAAATCTTTCTTCATTGGCATCATAACTTTACACTTTTTTATGTGGGTTTGAATCTTTCCATTAGGGTCGGCGTCTGAAACCCAAATTGTGATAGCTAAGATTGTAAGTTTGCATATAAAATAAAGTTACTGAGACTTTAGGTCTTGTAGCCTTAACATGGTTAGTTATTTAAATAACTATGTTTGAAGTGGCTTGAGTTGAAGTTGTACGTGCTAAAAAGCAAAATAGGCTGAAGGTGAAGAAGCCACAATAACTAAAGTTGAAGAGGCTGATTTAGAAGGAAAAGGTAAAGGAAGGGGAAGGCAGGGATAAGCGTGGGCGCAATCCAACCACTGTAATGCCACTCGCAGTAATCAAGGTCATTCCAGCAACCACGACGGTGCGAGGTAAGATATATAGAAAGATAAAATTGATCTTAAGATTACTTACATTAACTCGATCCTCACCAAAGTCAGACTTGGATGATTTATCCTGTTGTAGTGTATGCCTTTTATCTTATGCGAGAGTGAGATTGTTGTTTCTTTTTACTTATTTTTGTGTCATTTAGTAACTATTAAACTTCTGCTTGAAATGAAGATTTGTACTGAAAAAAGAAGACAGGAGAGAATAAAAGATACAAAATTAAGAACATACAACAAAAACTATAAACTATTACAAATAAAACTAAATTTTCAAAAGACATTTCTTTGAACTATTCAAGGGAACGGTGCCGATACTAGGTGTGAGCTAGTATAACGAGATGTTCAACAGAAATAGATCGTAGAAAGTTTTGATAGAAGAAAGAAGATAAACATAATGCATGTTTTATATTAAAATAAGAAATTACAGAGGAAAGACTTAGGATATAGACACTTACAAGATGAGAGCTTACATGGGTTACATGGGAGAAAAACCAGATATCTAACTAAGAGAAATCCACTGGCTCTTATAGCCTTCAGAAATTTACAATAATTGAGAAGATAAGCTTCTCGTGACTAAGTGGAGAGTGGGTGAGAAATGGACATTTCGTCCTTTGTAATCATGGAGCGGTGGAAAAAGAGATGTCTTTGTCTTGAAGTAATTGTAGTGGTTGAAATAGTTGAAGATGTTTCAAATGGATAGAGAGTAGTTAGGAATGGTGTTCCCAAAATCATCTTTTGAGACATTTCCTTAACTAACAGAAAATCCTGTTGAATACAAATTTTTTCTTGGCAAATATGAGCACCAACTAATTTGTACTGAACATCTAATTTACTATTAGAAGTAAATAGTTGTTGAGTCGCTTTCCCATAATATTGAGAAGGGATAACTCCTTCTGCAATACAGTTTAAATCAGCATCGGAGTCAACAAGAGCAAAGGTATTTATTGTGAAATTCTTAATGATAAGAGTCACATTAATATACCATTTGTGATAGGTGACTGTATTTAACTCATTGAGAAAAACTGGTTCATCATCCATTGCTGGTTGATTCTCTTGATTTGAAGAAGAAGGAATATCAGGAACAGAGATTGCATTTTGAACCTGTTGGTTCAACAGCTGTTGAGTAAGCCAGGTTTGACCTTGCTTAAGCTGGGCAATGTCCTTTTTCATGATATTAAGTTTGGCTTGTAAATCAGGAATAGAAACTGAATTCTGGGAAGGAGTTCGGAATCTATTGATGATATCTTTATGATTGTAAAAAGGGTTCATTATTTCAGGAACCGGTTTTTGAGTTATTGTATTTTTTATATGAGTCAAATACTCAGTTTTGAGTTTGGGATCATCAATACGATCAACAAAATCTAAAATAATACTTGATTCTTTAGTTTTTGAGAGCATATTGATAGTGTTTAAAGCATTGCATGTACATGCTTTAGCACAATGATCCTGATCAGATGCTTCATTGTCAGAAGAATCAGATTCATAACACATTTGATAGACCTGAAGGTCGTCATCAGATGGGTTAGATTCAGACTCAGAATTAAGTAAAATTGTAGTGAACATTTGCTTAATGTTTTCATTAGCGTCAAGCTCATGAATTCTTTGGATTGTTCTACAATTTTTTGCATAATGACCCGGTTTTCCACATTTGAAACAAATGGGTTTTTGAACAATTGGGCCTTTGTGTTTTGAAAAATGGGTAGTCTTGTGCGTGCCATGCTTAGTGGGCTTTTTGTAATAGTTGTTATATTGTTTAATTTGTTTTGGGTCATAATTCTTTTTGGACTTAAAGTATCGGGCCGGATCAGACCTATACTTTTGTTTGGAAGTCTTAAGGAAATGGCTTGCTAAGGGCTCAAAACCATACTGTTGACAAAAAGATCCAAGTTCATTAGAACCAGAAATGTTTTGTCTTTTAAGTTGGGCTTTGAGGCGGATATCATTGCAAAGTTGCAAAGCAACTTCATTGATCTTAGCAATTAAGTCTCCAAACATAAGTCGTTCAAAAGGAATATCGCCATTGTATTCAGATTGCAGCTTATCTCTAATGATATCTGCGAAAACAGGAGGTAATCCTGAAAGAAATTTCCTTTTCCAGAAAGGATTGTTAGCTTCATTTTGATGCATAACTTTCTTTAGGAAAACATCTTTGTAAAATCTGAAATGACTAAGGGATTTGCATCTAATGATCATAAGAAGATCACGACGCCGAGAGAGTGCAGCTGCTAGGGTTAGGTGGTCCCATATCGGTGGTACAGTCGTAGGTGGTCCGAGTACAGTGTTCCAACCCTCAACCTCTCAAGATTTTGAAAATGTCTTTTATTTCAAAATTTACCCGAGCTTCTAGCTCTAGACAAAGCAACCATGATTTACAAAATTATATGGAATGTAGAATTCCAGAAGTAGAACAAAATTTACAAAAATGGTCCATACCAAAAGTTCCTTACAAACAAATTTACCAAGTTTCACAATCAATCTTTTCTCAAAAATCTGAAGATCTGATAGACATTGTCGAACAGACAGTGCCTCTTGATGGTTCTTTAGAATCAAAACAACTGATTTCTACAAACACCCTTGAATTTCTCAGAAATCAAGATTACAAGTATATCCATATTGGTCTGATGTAAGTTGGAATCAAACCTCTTACAAGAACTGGCCTTGACACCTGTGCCTTAATCGCTCTTCGCGACTGTAGACACAATAGGTTCCATGATTCTCTGCTTGGAATTGCATAATCTACCTTGGCCATGGGTCCAGTCTACTTCGACTGTTACCCCAATTTCTTAGTGTCTCTTAAGGATCCAAACGTCCTTGAAACACTGACCCTCAATATTCAAACCTCTGGTTTCTACATGTTACCAGGATCTGAGCCTCTTGCTCTCATTTACAAAATCACCTACAAAGCCATGAAGACTCAATTGAGTCCAAAAGCTTTGATGGAGTATGAAAAGGGTTATACAATCTTGTTTTAGGCAAACAAAGACAAAACCAGTGTTATTGTTCCAAAGACAATTCATTGGAATCAAGTTACTCTTCCAGTAACTTGGCAGGTCCAATCAACTCCTAGAAGGCCTCCTCTTAGTTTGCTCAGTCAAGTTCTGACTCTTGAAGATGGAACTGTTGAATTACATGTTTCTGAATAAAAAAAACTAGACTTCAGCCTCTAGATTTCCAATCAGGATGTAAATCTGAATCATCATTAAGGACTGCTCCTACTCAAATCCCCAGAACTCCACCTCCTGAGGATCTTCCTCATCTTGATCTGGCTAACTTAAGAAATAATCCTTATCATCCCCAGATCCCGCAACCAATTTACAATCAACCATCAAAACACCCTTCTGATAGATCTCCCACTCGATCTGAGATGGCCGATCACCCTTTACCACCTTTAATAGAAATCCATATACAAACTCAAGGACAGATTATCACAGCCTCTCCTTTCAAAAACCCAACTTCTCTTTCCGATTCCACAGGAATTTCAAAGATTATTGAGCAAAATAATTACACCAATATTTTGCTTAATGAGCTCGGTCAGCAATTGACTTCTCTTCTTGTTTCAGAAATAAAAAGTCCTACAAATCAAAAAATTAACAAACCAATTACATTTTTTCAACCTTATACAATTGAACAAAATGCCCTTTCTTCTCCTCCACATATCATGGAAGAGATTAATCGAAGAATTGCAACTTTGAGTATTCAAACTTCACCTGTCTTCGATAAGGTCTTAAATTCAAAGAAACAAATTAACACTATGTCTCGTATTGGTTCCGATTACTCTGACAATGAACCAGACATTATGTTTGAATTGGATCGACTTCAAAGTCTCGAAAGACTTGAAGCAAATCCAATGCGTTCATCAAGAGCTCGTGCCAATACAAATCCTTTACCAACAACTAGGAATTATTATCCTAGGCCAACTTATCCTAACATGCAATATGAAGAAAAACATTTGCAGACATTCGGTTTTTTTTCTACAGGAAATATCTATACTTGGAATATAGATGGTTGTACTGAAGAAAACATTATCGAATTAACTCAAGAAATGGTTATGATGGCTGCTGTTCATCACAGTGAAGGCAAATCTGATCATAGTATTGCAGGATTAATAATTGCTGGCTTCGCCGGTCATTTAAAAGGATGGTGGGATAATTACGTAACTCCTATGGAGCAACAAAACATTTTTCAAGCTATAAAAATTGATTACAATGGCCAATCTATCAAAGCTGAAAATGGGGAAAACATTCCTGACATTGTCAGTACATTGATTTTCTCTATTTTAAAGCATTTTATAGGTGATCCCTTCAATTTCAAGACAAATCTCGTGATCTTCTTATGATCATTAGATGCAAAGCCCTTAGGCATTTCAGATTTTACAAAGATGTTTTCCTAAATAAAGTTATGCATCAAAATGAAGCTAACAATCCTTTCTGGAAAAGGAAATTTCTTTCAGGATTACCTCCTGTTTTCGCAGATATCGTTAGAGATAAGCTGCAATCTGAAGACAATGGCGATATTCCTTTTGAACGAGTTACGTTTGGAGACTTAATTGCTAAGATCAATGAAGTTGTTTTGCAACTTTGCAATGATATCCGCCTCAAAGCCCAACTTAAAAGACAAAACATTTCTGGTTCTAATGAACTTGGATCTTTTTGTCAACAATATGGTTTTGAGCCCTTAGCAAGCCATTTCCCTAAGACTTCCAAACAAAAGTATAGGTCTAATCCGGCCCGATACTTTAAGTCCAAAAAGAATTATGGCCCAAAACAAATTAAACAATATAACAACTATTACAAAAAGCCCACTAAGCATGGCACGCACAAGACTACCCATTTTTCAAAACACAAAGGCCCAATTGTTCAAAAACCATTTGTTCAAAAACCAGGTCATTATGCAAAAAATAGTAGAACAACCCAAAGAATTCATGAGCTTGACGCTGATGAAAACATTAAGCAAATGTTCACTACAATTTTACTTAATTCTGAGTCTGAATCTAACCCATCTGATAACGACCTTCAGGTCTATCAAATGCGTTATGAATCTGATTCTTCTGACAATGAAGCATCTGATCAGGATCATTGTGCTAAAGCATGTACATGCAATGCTTTAAACACTATCAATATGCTCTCAAAAACTAAAGAATCAAGTATTCTTTTAGATTTTGTTGATCGTATTGATGATCCCAAACTCAAAACTGAGTATTTGACTCATATCAAAAATACAATAACTCACAAACCGGTTCCTAAAATAATGAACCCTTTTTACAATCATAAAGATATCATCAATAGATTCCGAACTCCTTCCCAGAATTCAGTTTCTATTCCTGATTTACAAGCCGAACTTAATATTATGAAAAAGGACATTGCCCAGCTTAAGCAAGGTCAAACCTGGCTTACTCAACAGCTGTTGAACCAACAGGTTCAAAATGCAATCTCTGTTCCTGATATTCCTTCTTCTTCAAATCAAGAAAATCAACTAGCAATGGATGATGAACCAGCTTTTCTCAATGAGTTAAATATAGTCACCTATCACAAATGGTATATTGATGTGACTCTTATCATTAAGAATTTCACAATAAATACCTTTGTTCTTGTTGACTCCGATGCTGATTTAAACTGTATTGCAGAAGGAGTTATCCTTTCTCAATATTATGGGAAAACAACTCCACAACTATTTACTACTAATAGTAAATTAGATGTTCAGTACAAATTAGTTGGTGCTCATATTTGCCAAGAAAAAATTTGTATTCAACAGGATTTTCTGTTAGTTAAGGAAATGTCTCAAAAGATGATTTTGGGAACACCATTCCTAACTACTCTCTATCCATTTGAAGTTACAAGTGAAGGTATTTCTACCAATATCCTTGGTAACAAGATTATCTTCAAATTCTTGTGCAAAACAAAAACTGCTGAAATTAATTCTCTCAAACTTGACAAATGTTGTATAAATTTTATTTCTCAAAAACAACAACATTTACATTTTCTCAAAAATGAGATTGCTTATCGAAGAATCGATGATCAACTCAAAGACACACAAACACAAACTAGAATTATTCATTTTAAAGAACAATTATCCTCAGAACTTTGTTCTGACCTTCCAAATGCTTTCTGGAATCGCCATCGACATGTGGTTCGTTTACCATATGATCCCTCTTTCAATGAATCCAAGATTCCTACCAAAGCTCGTCCTATACAAATGAATTTTGAATTAATGGAATTTTGCAAATCTGAAATTCAGAGTTTGCTTTCCAAACAATTAATTCGACATTCCAAATCCCCATGGAATTGTGCAACATTCTATGTCAGAAAGGCTGCTGAACTCGAACGAGGTTCTCCTCGTCTTGTCATCAATTACAAACCTTTGAACAAAGTCTTACAATGGATTAGGAATCCAATACAATACCTAACAGAATAGGCCTTATTAAGAGATTACACTCAGCACGTGTCTTCTCTAAATTTGATCTCAAATCTGGATTTTGGCAAATCCAAATCCATCCTCAAGATCGGTACAAAACTGCATTTAATGTTCCTTTCGGCCATTACGAATGGAATGTTATGCCTTTTGGCCTCAAGAATTCACCAAGTGAGTTTCAAAATATCATGAACGACATTTTTACTCCTTGTTCCCATTTTACAATTGTGTATATCGATGATATACTTGTCTTCTCCTCCTCCTTAGAAGACCATTGGAAACACTTGTATCAATTTTCCAAAATTATCAAAGAAAATGGTTTGGTTTTTTCTCCTACAAAAATTGACATTTTTCAAAACAAATGTCTGATTTTTAGGCCACAAAATCCATTTTGGGATGATCACCCCAATCTCTAGAGCAATAGAGTTTGCTGATAAATTCCCTGATGAAATCAAAGACAAAAATCAATTACAAAGATTTTTAGGTTCCTTGAATTATGTTGCAGACTTTTACAAAAACCTTAGAGTTTTACTTAAGCCCTTGTATGCAAGACTTAAGTCTAACCCAAGCCCATGGACTGAAGCCCATTCTCAAATAGTCCATCAAGTCAGAACCCAAGTCAAGAGTTTTCCTTGTCTAGGGATCTCAAGTCCTGAAGCTTTTAAGATTGTAGAAACAGATGCGTCTAACCTAGGGTATGGGGGTATCCTTAAACAACGTCTTCCTGATTCTATAGAAATACAATTGGTCCGATAGCATTATGGTATTTGGAATTCTGCTCAAATCAATTATTCAACTGTCAAAAAAGAAGTTTTATCAATTGTTTTGTGCATCATGAAATTTCAAGATGATTTGTTTAATCAAAAGTTTTTATTACGTGTTGATTGCAAATCTACCAAAGATGTTTTAAATCTCGTGTCAAAACAGATTTTCGCCAGATGGCAAGGTCTTTTGTCTGCCTTCAATTTTGAAATTGAGTATATAAAAGGAGCAGGTAACTCTCTTGCAGATTTCCTGACAAGAGAATTCTTACAAAAATGAGTTCTCAATCCTCTTTTTCCTTCAGACCTCAACCTCCTCCAAAACCTCAATCAAAAGCCCAGTATGCTATGAAGCCTTCTGCTTCACAGCTCAAGACCCTTCTTTCTTATGCTCTGTTTCTTACAAATCCTTATCAACCCCTTACAAATGCAGAAGAGTCAAGTTCTGCAATGACAAGCTTTCCAAAACCTCAAGTTCCTCCTCCAAATCCTTACCTTACAAAGCCCTGTTTGGATCCGATCACAATGATCGAACCATGTTTTTATTCGCTTGCAAAAGATACCCATGCAATTGCAAAGAATCTCTTCAATACAAATGCCCTTTTTGAGGAATCTGACATCCTCAAAACTCAAGAGTTTTATGAGTTCATACTGATCGACACCGACTCAGTTATGATAACTCATCATTGAGATCCTTCTCATCCTGAGAAGATATCTCATTCAAAATGTCAAATCATGAAGGTATTATCTGAAGCTGATTGGAAGCAGCATCCTCGCTTCCATAAGAAGTTCTCAGTTAATTACCTCCCTGTTTCCTACAATTATCTGGACTACAAGCAAGCTTGGTCCAGAGCTTTTTTTGTTTTTTCTCAAAATTGTTCCCATTCGTGGCTCTTTCTTTTCTATCACAAGTTTTCACAGAGATTTGTTCCTCTCTGGTTCCAACATTCATGGTGGAATCATTTTGGCCCTTTACAATACATCTTGCCTTCGTCTGTCAATGAAGGATGGCAAGTCTTCAAAAGCAAATTCAATCCTCCAATCCCGGTACCACAACAGGTACTATGTTTTTGGTTTTGTTGTCAAATTCCATCTCTCCTGGATATGCTACTGAGATTACACTATCATAGCACTTCCTGGTCCAAGCCAATCAACCCAGCCTCCTCTTTGGATCTGTCGTCGTTACAAAGTCAAGTGGTGGTCATCTTTTGATCACTCCCATGCTACAAAAGAAGCGGTTACAAGATTCTTTTCAGGAAAAGAACAAGCTCCTGCTCAGCCTCTTGTCAACCCAATACAAGTTCATTCAGAAGTAAAACTTCTTAGACAGTTCATCAAGAAGTCGCTTCAAGGAAAACCTACAAAAACGTAGCTGATGGAGACCATGTCCAAGATCTGTGCAAAAGACTCAGACGAAGCTCCAACAGTTCCTCTCAATGAAGATGATTGCTTTGGCATCTGGACGCCACATGCATGAATCTGACCCTACAAGCATCATTGTGTTTTAAGTCATCATGACTTTTACCACAATTTCTACAAAGGCATCTTCCACTACAAGCCAAGGTCACTTTCGGCCATCAAACAAACATCTTTACAAATCACGCGAATTCACTATTTACGCACTCAAGTCAAAAGTTGAAGCATCTTCAACTATTTCAACCACTACAATCACTTCAAGACAAGGGCATCTCATTTTCCACCGCTCCATGATTACAAAGGACGAAATGTCCATTTCTTACCCACTCTCCACTTAGTCACGAGAAGCTTATCTTCTCAATTATTGTAAATTTCTGAAGGCTATAAGAGCCAGTGGATTTCTCTCAGTTAGATATCTTGTTTTTCTCCCATGTAACCCCTGTAAGCTCTCATCTTGTAAGTGTCTATGTCCTAAGTCTTTCCTCTGTAATTTCTTATTTTAATATAAAACATGCATTATGTTTATCTTCTTTCTTCTATCAAAACTTTCTACGATCTATTTTTGTTGAACATCTCGTTATACTAGCTCGCACCTAGTATCGACACCGTTCTCTTGAATAGTTCAAAGAAATGTCTTTTGAAAATTTAGTTTTATTTGTAATAGTTTATAGTTTTTGTTGTATGTTCTTAATTTTGTATCTTTTAGTCTCTCCTGTCTTCTTTTTTCTATCTTTTTTGTAAACATGTTCTTTGCTCTATCTTCATGTTAGTAGTCCTGGGCAGAAATTGGTATCAAAGCCATGTTCATCTTCTCCGAGGGGAATAGTGTTGTGAGTCCAAGGTACTGTTGGTTAGCTGTTAATGACGTTGGTCAGCCTTTATGTATGTTGGTCAGCCGTAGAGCCCTTTGTAAGACGCCGAGAGAGCGCGGCTGCTAGGGTTAGGTGGTCCCATATCGGTGGTCCATCTTCTCCACTAAAAGTGATAAAATATGACTACATTACCCCAATCAGAAGAATCCGATTACCCTTTGTCTTTTTCATTTCTTCGTGGATTAGGTCTATAATCAGGTATATCACCTTTTGTCTTTTTCATTTCTTCTTCATAATGCATTTGATAGACCTGAAGGTCGTCATCAGATGGGTTAGATTCAGACTCAGAATTAAGTAAAATTGTAGTGAACATTTGCTTAATGTTTTCATCAGCGTCAAGCTCATGAATTCTTTGGGCTGTTCTACAATTTTTTGCATAATGACCCGGTTTTCCACATTTGAAACAAATGGGTTTTTGAACAATTGGGCCTTTGTGTTTTGAAAAATGGGTAGTCTTGTGCGTGCCATGCTTAGTGTACTTTTTGTAATAGTTGTTATATTGTTTAATTTGTTTTGGGTCATAATTCTTTTTGGACTTAAAGTATCGGGCCGGATCAGACCTATACTTTTGTTTGGAAGTCTTAGGGAAATGGATTACTAAGGGCTCAAAACCATACTGTTGACAAAAAGATCCAAGTTCATTAGAACCAGAAATGTTTTGTCTTTTAAGTTGGGCTTTGAGGCGGATATTGCAAAGTTGCAAAGAAACTTCATTGATCTTAGCAATTAAGTCTCCAAACGTAAGTCGTTCAAAAGGAATATCGCCATTGTATTCAGATTGCAGCTTATCTCTAATGATATCTGCGAAAACAAGAGGTAATCCTGAAAGAAATTTCCTTTTCCAGAAAGGATTGTTAGCTTCATTTTTATGCATAACTTTCTTTAGGAAAACATCTTTGTAAAATCTGAAATGACTAAGGGATTTGCATCTAATGATCACAAGAAGATCACGAGATTTATCTTGAAATTTGGAGGGATCACCTATAAAATGCTTTAAAATAGAGAAAATCAATGTACTGACAATGTCAGGAATGTTTTCCCCATTTTCAGCTTTGATAGATTAGCATTGTAATCAATTTTTATAGCTTGAAAAATGCTTTGTTGTTCCATAGGAGTTAGGTAATTATCCCACCATCCTTTTAATAGACCGGCGAAGCCAACAATTATTAATCCTACAATACTATGATCAGATTTGCAAATTTGACTACATTACCCCGCCAATAGCCAAGAGTTTTGCAAATTTTAGACCATCAACCCAATTACGAATCCTTCATTTGTGAATTGAGTTACTTTCAAATAATGAAAATTTCATATTTATGTTAGTAACCATGGGAGCTTCATCCAAATAATTAATAACATCAAGGCTACAATGGGCTTGTAAATGGGTCGATGAGACTTTAGTTAGGTCTTGCAGTTTGTACCATGTATGAATTTATGTTCAAGTTTTTCCAATTTAAAGTCTAAGTCCCCAAAAATGAGTTTTATTTATTTATTTAATTCAGTGTTACGAATACATAAAATTATGACTATTTTTATGTATTTGTGAAGGAGTTAATTAATAAATATAATAAAATAATAAATGACTAACTTAACAAATATTGTCAAGCAAATCAATAAATTAAAATGATATTGCGTCGACAGGCCAATTACAAAGATTATTATTATCTCACATTACATTTTGTATATATTTATGAACAATTATAATTTTTAAGGTCTGCGTATCCTCATGTATTCAGGTTTGAAAAATACAAACATTTGACTACATCCCACCAATAGTATTTCAACATTCCTCAAATTTTAAATGATCATTTTTACCAAATTCTCTATCTGAAATAGAGATTTTAGAGTTAAGTCTTAGCTAGTCTTGTTAATCCGAACTTGTCCTCAATGCACACATACCCAAGGTGATGGTCATTTGCAGATATGATCCCATTTAGTCATATCACTACTTGTAAACACGTTTAGATGCCTTAATTCAAATATGTTAGGCATGATGCGATCATACCTAATTGAGCTTTTAGGTATCTCATATGTGTAGATGGATACTTACATTGTATTGGAATTTGTCCTCTTTTCACAAAAAATCAAGTGTGTTTTCATCCTCAAAATAAACTTCAACTTTATGTTATTCATTGGGCATGTGCCGCTTGCAAATGCCGAAAAGTTTTATGCATTGTCATGCAAACTAAAAAAGATTCACGATTGTTATAAACATCTTTTCGCGTTCAATCACGGAGCCATTAAGTATTTTTTATAGGCACTAAAAGGATTATTTTATCTTACGATACCCCTGGAACATAATATCATTACTCACTTTGCTGCCCTTATCGTATTCATATACCATCTAGAAGATATTTTCTACTTGAGATAAGAAAGAACTGAACCGCCAATCCTCTATTACATGTGTGTTGGAGTTTAGTTTTCCTTGACTAGCACTTCCCAATTTGATTTTCACACTTTTACATGTTATCTTGGTGATCTATGATATAGACATGACTCTAGTATAGTTATCTCCTCTGTGTGGAGTTGTTCATCCATAAGTGTCCTTTATACGAACGAGCATAACTCTAGTATAGTTATCTCCTCTTGTCAATCATTGATCTTTGAGAGTTGTGCTACTTTGAACCTCATTGACTAACTCGATTATGGGTGTAACATTGGCTTTTGTTTTTATATTATTTTCTTCACTTGACTTAGCTCTGAAAGTGTGTTTGCCTTGAACAATTTTCCACCTGTCTTGTTTTCTTACGCCCTCTAAACAGTTGGTGACATGTTTTTATTTTTCTTTTGATTGATGCAATTGTTTGAGTTAGCTATCACTAGATCTCGTGCAATAATTGCACTTTGTAGGTTTTCACGATCTCCACATACCTTGTTTTTTCACAATTAGTAACTACTGAGAGCATTGAAAGGAATTAATTATTGGTGTCCATTCAACACATTATTGCAAATGCAAGTCTTTGACTTGTCCTTTGTTGGTTTGTCTAGCATGAAGAAGTTCCCATGGATATTTTGCAAACCTTATGGATTTCGAAAAAAAAAAAAAAAACAAAGGAACTCCTCCAAGATTTACCCAAATCGATACAACGATTATAACTTCAACAACTTCTATAAAGGGAGACCATAACTTGATTATGAACAACCCTCAGGATACGTGAGGCTTTATTTGTAGTACCTTATTTCGCCCTTCAAGCTTTGCCAACTTAAATATAAAAGCCTTATTGCCCTAAATTGACATCTCAAACTTCTTCAATCCCCATACTAGACAAGGTATCCTTCCCATACCCATAAGTAAGTTGTTTACCCAAGAAGTTCCCAAACGTTTACTTTATGTGTTTGAAATGAGAAAATTTCACTATTAAATGATTTTTATTGATAAAAGGGTAAATTGGTGTTACATGTTATAAGTTGGTGCAATCGAGCCAAATAGTTAGATATATCTCCCTTTTGAAATTGAACTCTAGATGATACAAAAAATATATGTGAAAAACCAATTTAGATTTCCTATCAAGTAAAATTTGAATAAATCTATTTGGTAATTTTCAAATCTTATCAAATGTTATCCAAGGGCGTAGTAAAAAAATTGAAGGCAAAACTCGATGTTGCTGAGCTACAGAAGCAGCATTTCCCACCTCACCCCACGCGGTGCACTTAATAAATCAGCCTGTGGCAATATCCAGTATTCGTCTACTATGCACCGCGCGCAATAAATTGCTTCGCTTCGACGCACACTCAAAAGCTCCGCGCTTCGTCTGTACAAACTGCGCTTCACTTTTCTTGCTCTCGTGATCTCTCTCTCTCACTCTCTGCAATCTCGTCTGGAACTCACTCTCAATACGAGGTATGGGTCCTTACAAACTTCGCTTCTATCTCTTTCAACCAAATTTCAATATAGGGATTTCAATTTCAAACTTAACTTGCTCTTTCTCTCACTCTGTATGTGTCATGGTTTGTGTGCCTTGAGTTCTAAGGCACTTGCGAAATGGGGATGTAATTTTGGAGGATAATTCCACTCTCTATTATCACTCTTAAATGATTTGGGTTTAACGGGGGTTTATGATTATGGGTTCCATTGATTGGTCGATTGGTTACCAAAAAACAAAAAACCAGGGAAGCCATCAGAAACAAAAAATTACTTTATCTGTAATTAAGTCAATAATTTGTGTTATGAAAGGATAATAGCTTTGGCTAAGACTTGTTGAGGAATTTTGTTGGAGTAAAGGTGAAAACCTTAACAACATTTTTGCAATCAAAATTAATGCAAGTTGAATTGGGTTGCACCCATTTTAGTCGATTTTAAACTAAGAACTCTTAAAATACCTTTACCATTTGTTGGTTGGAGCTAATTTGTGTTCGCTAAAACCTGGGGATACAATCGCCAACAATGCAGAAATTCCATTCCGCACAATTGGCATAGTCCAGAATATTTACCATAATAATTGGTATGCATGTAAGAATCATGACATTATGGCAGGGGTTTATAACTATTATGATCGAGTCCATATATCCTGATATTTTGATTGATTTCTCGTTTTTTCTAAACGTGTAATGTTATATTGAATATGTTTCTGAATATTGATCTTGCACTCTTGTGAATATTTGACATCTTGCAATGGTTTTGTTATAATCTGTGTTTGGAGAAAACTGCTTGGTTTTATGAATCTAAACCATTGTAATTATTATAAATGATTGATTGTGTATGGAGAAAATTTCTTGGTTTTATGAACCTAAACCATTATAACTATTATAAACGATTGATTGTGTCTACATATTTAGACATGTTGATTATATTATTGATTTTTCTTAACAGGTAATGTTCTCTTGAATATATTCCTGAATATTAACTTATTCTTCTTGTGTTCATTATCCAATCTTTGAAGGATTTCGTCATTTATTTTTCCTTGTTTTATCTTGCAGCTTTGTAGAGCTCGGTTGGTCTTCGTCATCTCACGGTGTACTACTTTAACATCCACAGTCCAACACAGAAAGAACCCATTTTGTCTAGAATGCCGGAAGATGAATGTATCGAGCGCCCTTTGTTTGATGGGGCAATATCAAGTTCCTTCCCCCTTAGATTCCAGGTTAGTTTTTTTCCCAGTCTTGAATTATAGAAATCTATTGGTTCTGCAGTGAAGTGAAGAAGAAACTGAAATGGGTTGTTGTCTTTGGTATTTTTTGTTTTGTAGGATTTAAGCAACATTCGCCAAGTTCCCGATCACCAGGTTTGCTTCTTCTGTTCTGTTTAGGTTGCTTGTTAAAGATACTTATACAAATTCATTATTGTTTGCTATTGTTGCAATACTGGGGCTTTGTTGATTTGAGGTTTGGGAAATGTTTAGGGTTTATGATAGTTGAATGAGTTTGGATCTCTTTGAAATTTGTTTTTTAGTTAGGTTCCGTAGTTTAGAATGGTGGTGGTAATTGTGGTACATTTTTTGGGAAATTTATGACTTATGAGACTGGGTTAGAATGTTCCCATGTTATGCTTTCTTGTAATTATTCAATCTCTCATGATTCTTGTGGAAAAAGGGATCTTTTGGAGACTGGATGAACTTTAGATTAATCTAGCAATGGATTTGATAAACATGTTCAATTCCTCCAATTCTTGCTAGATGATGATTTTGGTGACGTAGTTTTTTTTAATCAGCACAACTAAAGAGAAAATATATTAAGAAACAATACACCAAAAAGCACTCAACGTGCTACCAAATCGCCCAAGGGCCAAGGCCACTATTATACTTTACCGTTTCAAAACAAACATTGATGAAACCACCCCACGATTTCCCTCATTGCCACACCATTGCAATGCTGCTCTTACAAATCTGATCCACATTCATGTGCTTAGTGCTTATTGAGAAAAAATTTGTTGGCTCTATCTTGCCAGTCCAACATACCATGGTGAGGAGCATCCTATCCCAAATTTAATTCCCTCCACTGCTTAATCTACCAAAGAAAAAGCTAGCATATGGTCAATAGGTTCAGCTTGAACACCTCAGAGGGAATATGTGTTAATGATGATAAGCCCTGCGTATGCAGATTATCGGTGTAGTTAGAGCCCTGCTATGAGGTATTGTCCAAAATAGGAAATTTACTCTTGGAGATACCCTGTTTCCTTCAGAACCCAGATGACTGAAAAATTTGCACAAAGTTGGCAAGCCATAGCAACACTTCCTGGAGACTTACTGTCCCAACTCCAACAGTCTTCTTCATTAGATAAGAATCTCTTCGAGCCATAGCTTTGCCAACCTCCTAATCTTGCAATCCTCGATGCAGTGCCAAACTCCAAGCACTGTCCTGCTTGTTTCCAGCGAAGAACACAATTGATTGATGCCAAAGACCGACATTAATGTCGTTACATGATTTACGACATCAATCAAAGAAATAACTATTATTTTTGTTTATTTTTTCCTTCAACTTGCAATACACTTCAACAATGAATAGTGGAAGTATGGGTTATCGACTACTTCACTTGGATTAGAAGACAATATCTGAATTTCAATTTAAAGAATAAAAAGAAGAGTAAAATAATGGATTGTGAGAATAAACTAAAAGGTAAAGGAGAAAGAGAAACAATTGAAAAAGAGAAACAAAGATAAAACTTACTTTGTCAATGAAATTAAAATGTAGTACATGCACTTCTTTACTGAGCAAAAATATAAAGCCAATAACTACAACAAAAAAAACTCTCCGAAAAAAAACTATCCTTTATGAACTCCATGTATGGGGTTTTTATAGGTAAAAGAGTGACTGAAATAAGGAAACGTGGTTTGAGTTAAACAAGGAAACATGATTGAATGAAATAGGGAATGGTGTTGGAGTTGAATAAGGAAACATGTCTTATTGAGATTATTGTATGATAAAGTTAACCATGTGTACGTCCAAATCTTCATATTGATGTAGTTTTTGCTTTGTGGGCTTGACTTCATGAGTATTGGGATTGAAATTTTTTAATCCTTATGAATGCATTTGAACTCCCATTGGGCTTTCTAGTTGTTGAATTTAGCCTTATTGTGACACTTTATGCATGATTTGAGATTTGTGCTTGAATTCCTACAAAATGCACAAAATACACGTAATAATATATATTTATTTGATAATTGGACTTAACAATTGTATATTTAAGGGTGTAAAAATCAATGTTTTGGGTGCTTATCACACCACTCCCAAATAACCTTTTGCTAGTCCTCTAGCAAAGAACAACGAAAAGAAAGATAAAAACACAAAACATAATATTTTTATTCGTCTTAAATTTTTCAAAGAAATCAATGCCACTTTCGCTGGTATGACTCGATTGCATTTACAATATGCAACAATGCCTTGAACCTCTAGCATGACACTAAATGATGAGTTTTAGCCTTCTGAGGGTTATCCAGGATGACACTCACAGACTTTTTTTTTTATATGAAACAAAATTGATGTGTCCTATTTTTCTCAGAGAATGTCCTTGTTATTCAACCACATAGAAGACAAGAGACATATGTAACTTCTTACTAAAATGCATATTACAAGTGAGCAACTTTGGAACAAGGTATGTGTGTGTGAATAACCAACAAATGCAACTTTTCATGTCAAAGTAACGTACATCCTAATCCACCTTTGGAATAGCCGTTTTGACTTCAAAACTCACTAGTTAATCTCCTTGAAATGATCACTCTGAGTTTGGGTAAAATATTCTCTCTTGCATGTGAGGAAATGCAAAAATTCAAACTTCTCACATGCTCATAAGAATAAATGGACATGAAAGAGAATAATAGTCTCATGGAAGGAATGTTGATTACTTGCAAGAATGTCGGAGTTACCCACTATAGCGTCTTTTCATCTACTCTCCACTTCTTACCATAGGGTTAATTAAGACTTCTCAAAAATAAAAATGAATCTGGCTTTTTTTTTTAAATTTTATATGAGGTAGAGTGGGGTTGATGGTAAGTAAAAAGATGTTTATGAAAATATAGGGTCTTCAAATAGCTTAATAGGGAACTCATAAATCACTTCCTTTTATTTTCCTTTCTTCACAACCTTTTTTGTTTCCTTTTGCAGAACCTCTTTTTTTTCACAATTTTTTTTTGTACCTTGGACTTTGGATTTTCACTTTGCACTCCTCTTTTTCTTCATAAATTTTCTTAACATTTTTCAGAAACATAAAGGGGAAAATGAGTTTTTTTACATATATCTAATAAACCAAGACAAAGGCTCACATTGGTATTGGATGAAATGTTTAGCAATATGGTTTAGATGCCTAATTTATCTTCTAAGATTTGGTAATGGTTATAAATCTCAAATAGACTACAAGACCTATGTTTCTCTTAACTTGAAAAAGATGTCATCCTCAGTGATCAACCAAAAAGAAGAATAATGACACTTCACAACAAGTTAATGTCCAATAAAATTTTAAGTTATCATATGACTCGGAGTTGTTTAAAAACACTCTGAATAAAATGAAAGGTCTGATAACTCACAAGGTTAAAGTCTCCACTATTATTTCTCTAGATTCTCAAGAAGTTACTTATGTATTTCAAGCTACATCTGTGGTCATTGTGCAAAAAATTATTTGTTCTTGAATGCTCAAATGCAATATTTACTCTAGTAATAAACTTCCAACATCTCTTTGCCTAAATGTAGTGAATCAATTAATCCAATCTCATCATAGCTAGGATACCACACCATTTTTTTATATATATATTTTTTTAGAAAAAGACTTTTAAAAGATGTATGAATTTTGATAAATCTCCCCCACCCCCAGACAAATAGAACATTGTCCCCAGTGTTAAACAAATGAAATAAAAAGTGAAATAAAAATTAAAACTTATTACCTCAGGTGATTTATTGAACATCTGTTCTGTCCTTGCAATGAAAAAGAGTGCGTTGGTGGGGGTGATGTATTATTAAAAATACATCACCCCCAAACAGGAATTGGCGGTATTGTTAATTTTTTTAATTTTTAATTTTTGTTTTTTATGAATGAATGAATGCATAAACGAACTGGGCTGCCTCTCAGTGGCGCTAAGTTTAATGTCATTGGCCGGACGTAATGGGGGTGGTGGACCCCAAACAGGCTTAGTAGAGTAGGAATTTGTGGGCGTGACTAATCCTTATAGTTAGGATCAATCAACTGAATGGTTTCCATTGACCTTGTGGGAAGTTCATGGTATGGCTTCAAGTCGCTGTCCATTTACTTGAAAGAAACTACCATTTGTAGGATTTTCTACGGTAATGACACTGTAGTCTTTAACATCATGTACAATGAATGGACCCGACCAACGAGTTTTTAGCTTTCCTGGAAAGAGGTGAAGACGAGAGTTGTATAGGAAGATTTTAATAATTTACAAAAGTTAAGCATAACACCTTATCAATTACATCCAATTTAATGCCAATATACATATGCAAAATTTAAAAACATGAAAAATTAACAATCGTGAACAAAATTTATTAAAACTCAAATGACTGAAGTTGGTCATGATGGGTACTTTATGTAAATTTGAATTTGTGTGCTCTTTTATTTTTCTTCAAATTGCATGAATAACCTCAGTTATGTTTGATAAAATCTACATTAGTAAAATTGGTACCGGCAGATCCTTTGAGAATTCCATTAAGTAATCATCATTTGCTACATTTAGACATATACTGAATAAAAAACAATTAAATAGTTTATTTCTAAAAAATATGAAAGAAAAATAAAATAAGAACACAATCATCCTTATTAAAAAATAAAAATATAAAAAAAATAAAAATCGCCCAGACCGCCTAGAGTCCGCCTAGACCCCGCCTAGATCCCGCCCAGACCCGCCTAGACTGCCCAGAATCGCCCAGACTGTCCAGAACCTCCCAGACTGCCCACCCAGCCATTAATCTGGGCGATTTTCCACCTTTTAGCGCTAGGCGGCCGCCTAGGCCGATTTTTAGAACATTGGTCAATTATCTACTTCATTTTATCTTTATAGTTTTTGGATAAGTCATAAGCATCATACCTCAATTCTTCTAGCTAATCGAACTGAAGCTTTCGTTTTTTACCAGCCATATCAAGGTCAAAGTTTAGACTCTTTGTAGTTCAATAAGCTCTATGATGGAGTTCGACAGGAAGGTGACAAGGTTTACCAAAGACCAATCTATAAGGAGACATTTTTTGAATGCAGTTCGGTATGCCCATAAGGCATCCAAAAGACGTAAAGACCAATCTTTCCGATTTGGATTGATAGTCTTTTCGAGGATGTTCTTGATTTGACGATTTGAGACTTCAACTTGACCGCTTGTTTGAGAATGGTAGGAAATGGAAACTTTGTGAGTAACCCCATACTTTTTAACAAGATGCTCAAAGACGCGGTTATAGAATGCTCACCCCCATCACTTATGATACCCTTGGGGGTGCCAAATCTACTAAAGATAAACTCCATTATGAATGAAATAACAATTTTTTGATCGTTGGTCTTAGTGGCAATGACCTTTATCCATTTAGAAACGTAATCCACTGCAAGAAGGATGTATTGATACCCATGGGAGGATGAAAACGGTTTCATAAAATCGATGCCCCAAACATAAAAAAAAACTTCAACCACTAGAATAAAATTAAGAGGCTTATATGTCGATGAGTTATTCGCCCAAGTTGTTGACATCGGTGACAGGCTTTACAATGCTTATGGGCATCTCGAAAAAGGATAGGCCAATAAAAATTTGATTGGAGAACCTTCTCCGCGGTTTTCTTGGAACTAAAATGGCCACCACAAGTTTGATCATGACAAAATGAGAGAATGCTTAGCTGTTCAACTAAGTTGGCCAGGGCAGTATTTGTACAAATATGGCTCATCCCAAGAATAATACTTGACCCTAGACAAAAACTTGTCACGATCTGGCTTAGACCAGTGTGAAGGGAGTTCCTCAGTTGCTAAAAAATTGACAATGTCGGTGTACCAAAGAAGCTCTTGCTCTACCAAGATAAGTTGTTCATCTGAGAAGTCCTCTTGAATGGGCAAGATACTAGTAGATGAATGTGATGTTAGCTAGACAAGTGGTCGGCGACCGCATTTTCTGTACCTAACTTATCTTGTATTTCAAAATCAAATTCTTGAAGCAAAAAACCCATCGGATTCGACAAGGTTTGGTGTCCTTATTGAGAATGTATCTAAGGGTTGCATTGTCAGTGTACACAATGACTTTAGCAATTAGCTCCAATGAGATAGGAATGGAATTTATCTAATGCATAAACAATGGTTAACATCTCTTTCTCCATGGTCAAGTAATTAAGTTGAGCCTCATTCAGAGTTTTGCTAGCATAGTAGATGACATGAAGAAGTTTGTTAACTTTCTGACCCAAAACTGCACATATAGCGTAGTCAGATACATCACACATAATCTTAAAATGTAGTGCCCAATCAGGAGCTCGGATGATAGGAGCTGAGACTAGTTCAGATTTATGATGCAGAAACGCAGATATGCACTTGTTGTAAAAAAGAAAGGGAACATCCTTGGCTAAGAGACTGCTCAAAGGGCGTGCAATCTTTGATAAATCTTTAATGAAGCGGCGATAAAATCCAGCATGCCCCAAGAAAGATCACACATCTTTAACAGATTTTGGAATCGGAAGAGATGAAATGACATCAATATTAGCTTTTGTCCACTTCAATGCTTTTTTCTCCTTTTGGAGAGACAATGTGCCCAAGAACAATGCCCTGCTTCACCATGAAGTGATACTTTTTCCAATTTACAACAAGACATTTTTCTTCGCAACGCTCTAAGACAAATGAGAGGTGATGTAGGCATTGGTCAAAAGATGAGCCGAATACTGAAAAATCATCCATAAAGATCTCAAGAAAGTTTTCCACCATATCACTGAATATGCTAGACACGCATCTTTGAAATATTGCGGATGCGTTGCATAGCCCAAAAGGCATGCGACGATGAGCGTAGGTACCAAAAGGACAAGTGAATGTGGTCTTATCTTGATCCTCTTATGCAATAGGGATTTGATTGTATCCAGAATATCCATCCAAGAAACAATAGTAAGGATGACCCGCTAACATCTCAAGCATCTTATCAATAAAAGGAAGGGGAAAGTGTACCTTTCGAGTATTAGAGTTCAGCTTACGATAATCAATGCATATTCTCCATCCTTTTTTCACTCTTTGTGGCACAAGTTCCTTATTCTCATTTTCAACGACTGTAATTCCTGACTTCTTGGGAACCACATGGACTGGGCTAACCCATTGGCTATCAGAGATAGCATAGATGATGTTTGCATTCAGGAGTTTCAACACTTCTTTTACGACGTCTTTCAAAATGGGATTTAGACATCGCTGGGGCTCTCTGGAGGTTTTGGTTTCATCTTCCAAATAAATATGATGCTCACAGACAACAGGGTCAATATCCTTGATGTTATGAATATTCTAAGCAATGGTTGACTTGTGAGCTTTAAGGACCTCCAACAACTTGTCACAGTGTTCCTTAGTGAGATTTGAGGCAATAATCACTGGATAACTCTCCGCAGGACCGAGAAATGCATATCTCAACTCATTTGGTAAAGGCTTATGTTCTAGTGATTTCTGACTTCTGGGTACTTGTGGATGAGTCACTCTTTTGTGACTGTCCTATGAAGGAAGATGAGGAATTCAAGTCTTCCTCATATTGATAAAGTCATAATGGCTCAGATTCAGGTATATGCATTATGGGCACATTATCCAACATACCATTGACCTCTTCAATAGCCTCGTCCATATCTAGGTTCATACCAAAGTGTGAGGTCATCTGGTGACGATTGAGCCATAAACTCAAAAGATCGAATCACACACACTTCATCTTCTTCCTCAATCATATCGAGATTATCTCTCCTTTGCAAGGCCTTAAAAAATATTCAATTCAGCTTTAAGATTCCCAAAGGAAACAGACATGCTACCGCTTCTACAGTTGATGTTGGCTTCTGCAGTTGCTAAGAAGGGTCGCCCTAAGATGACATAAATTTGATTATTTGGGCTCGGGCTAGTGTCTAAGATGATAAACCAATAGGATAATAGAAATTTGCAACTTGAATAATCACATCCACAACTATTCCTCCAGGGTATCGTTTTGACTCATCTGCTAACTTAAGAACTACCTTTGTTGGTTGCATCATATATGATAAGGTAAGAAGGTAAGAGATTCACACTCGCTCCTAAATCGATCAAGGCATGACTACTCCAGTCTTTTCCAATGAAACATGGTACAGTAGGGGTTCTTGGATCTCTGTACTAACTACTCCAGTTTGTTGAATAAGCGATGAGGCATCGCTTGCAATGCATGCAGTTTCAGGTACTTCCGTTTTTCTCTTTTTAGTACACATGTCCTTGAAATTTTTTGCATATAGATAGCAGACAAAAGAGAGATGTTGATGTGTACTCCTTTAAAAATCTCTACTATTTCTTGAAATTGCTTCTATTTTTTGTTACCTAAAAGGGGTTTGGGAAAAGGTGCCTTAGGTATATACTTTCTTGGCTCTACGGGAAGCTGAGAGGGTGAGTTTAAACTAGTTTGAGAAGAATCTTTAACGTTCTCAATTGATTTAGGAACGTTCTCTTTGGAAATCACATTAGTTATCTTGGGTTGTTCTATGTCATTATCAATTGCTCGGTCAGAACAAAGGGTAGTGACAATTTTAACTTCTCCATGTGAATCAACACTACTACCAATTTCATTGACATGGGCTTGGGGAACACCTTTTGGATTAGGGATGGGTTGACTGGGGAATGTTCATTTTTTCCTTTTCCATGGTCAACTGTTGTTGAAGCTGGTGAATGGCTTGGGAATTAACAATATTGGTTGTCATTAATTGGTGCATCATATCCTCCAATGATGGTTTTGGATGTGGTAAAGGAGCATCATATTAAGTTTGAGGTACCAAGTCCTAGATGTTGCTAAATTGAGGTTGACCATAGGAATTATGAGGGACACGTACCATAGAAAGGGTCATAGGCTGATTTTGCCGGTATGAGAGAGGTCATCCCTGTGGTGGATATTGATTCTGTTGCAACTGGTTACCTTGAGGTCAATATTGAACCTGTTGGGGATAAGTGCGTGAGTTGTGGGTTTGTCCATTAGGTTGCCTAGGGTGTTGAATCCCAGGTGGATTTCCTGAACTTCTGGGTGGTTGTTCATAAAAGTCACCACCATAGGAAATGTTAGAGTGATGTCGATTTGCATATGTGTATGTTTGACCGAATGTGTTTGATTTACGTTAACTGTTAAATACACACTTCCTCTGGAGGTTTATTGCCACCTGAAGTTAAAGGATAATCAAAATCTATATGATCTCTTTTGAGGCAAAAGGTACAAGGCTTATAAGTCTGCTCTTTGGCTTCAGAGACTTTGTCACAATAGATTTAATTTCCTTAGCAAAGTCCTTGAGGAAGGTTTTGATGTCTGGTTCGGGATCTTCCTTTGGTACAAATAGACGTGATTTTCTAGAAGAACTAGGTTTCAAGTCTCTATGGGCAGTCCATTGTCGAGAATCATCAGCAAGTTCACTTATAAAGGTATAAGCATCAATACCAGTTTTACCCATGAATTTCCCTTGATGCATGAATTCGATCATATTTCTAGATTCGACAATCAATTCATTATAGAAACTCTGCACTAGCACTTGTTTTTCAAAGCCATGATGGGGGCACTTGATGAGTAAATCTTGAAAGCGGTCCCATGCTTCATAAAAAAGTTCATCATGTGTTTGAGTAAACTCCTCAATTTCCCTTCTAATTTCTAGGATCTTTCTCATGGGGAAATACTTCGCTATAAACTTTCTAACTAAATCCTCTCATGATTTGATGGAATTGGCAGGGAGAGAATTTAGCCATGAGGTGGCCCAGTCATCAAGAGAGAGGAAACAAGCGAAGTCTGACATTTTCCTCATTTATGTTTTGGTTATTAAAAGTACTACAAACTTCAAGAAACTTTCCAAGATGGATATATGGGCTTTCTCGATCATGCTCATGAAACTTCGGCAACATATTAATAATAGCTGGTCTAATCTCAAATTGAGCTGTCGTGATATGTGGCAACTCAATGTTTTTGTTCACATTAGCAGCAAAGAGAACATTGTATTCCCAAATTTGACATTCTTCCATTTCAGTGTTGATTGGAGAGTGAGGGGAGGTAGGTGGAGATGAGTGTGGCGAAGAAGCGAAGAATGGATTAGGGTGGCTAAAAAAATTTGGGTACGAACCAAACGTTTGTTGGGTCGTTCTCAAACTTTCATAAAAGGAAAAAAAATGGATTGAAAAGACAATCGGACAAAGCACAAGATCAAGTATCTCTAGACGATTGCTAAGAAAACATACACAAGCAACAATCACTTCTGAACCACACAAATGCCAAATCTAAACAAACAACGTTTTAATAGGATTGTATCTTGTTAATCTGTGAGGGACAAGATTGATTGAAACCAGCGGGCGTTACGCTGTTATCTATTATTGCCTGATTAGATAGGATGCTAATCCTAAAAGCTTATATCCAACAGTACAAAGTCCAAAATCAGGAGGTCAGAGTTACGCTTGCAAGAAGCCGGATTATTGCACAAGTGACGGGAGATCACGTGGTCTAATTAAAAATTGTTCCTGTGCTACGCTCTGTAGACTGATTGATACGAAAACGATGCGTGTCAAATACGTACTCAGGGTGTGTGTTCCTAGCCAAAATTGTTAGTTACACCACGTCCTTCTGCGGCCCGCAACTTACTAGTGACTTGGCGTACCGGGTGAGTTACCCATGTGGCAGCAGCCTCTCGGAGTTCATTGAATGACTAAACCCAACGTCACGTTTAGCTTTAGTCAACATAAAATTAAATTCAACAGAATAACTTTGGTCTTAGTTGTCCCTATGAACACCGTTCTAGTTGGCTCTAATCTTAGTTGATTTTGTTATGTGCCTTGGTTTCACACAACTAGAGTGATGAGGTGGGTGATGAAATCCCACCAGTTTCAAAAACAGGGCTAGGTCTGCCCTATCTGTTTATGGTAGTTTATTAACGTAAGCATTCACGCAGTTCATTCGTTAAGATACAGAAACATAAACAAACATCAAACAATGTCCAATCGATTTTCACTCAGCACCCAAGCCACTAAAACAATGTGTCTGAAAGAGATACTAACTTGTGGGCTCGGACACAAGGTCTCCACCGTGGGAGTAGAAGTGTTATTTGAAAGCTACTCCTCTTAGGTTCAAGCAATTGCTCTCTCCCCACAACACCACTGGTTGTCCACTACAAAACAAATTAACCATTTTCAAAGAACAAATTTAAAAAAAAAAATTATTTCTGACTTCAATTGCTATCTAAATAAATAAACATACAATTAAGCAATTACACATGCAAATATGTTTAATGGTCTTGGTCAAGAAGTCGGAATTTTTTTGTTTGTTTGTTTTTTATTTTTTTTTTAAAGTGAATTAATTCTAACCTAAAACTAATAATCAACCTAATGCTAAAATAATGTTTAACTATACTCGACCATTCGAGGCATATTAAAAAAAGTTACTTTAGAATAAACGCTCTTCCTCACTAGAAACTAAAAAAAATAAATAAATAAAAAAATGTCTTCAAGCAAGTCTTAGGCAATTCCGCAGCTTTATCACCCACTTTTCCAAACGAATTTGTCAACAGGCAATCAACCTCAAAAAAATTACAGAAATTTAGGGGAGTGTCACGAAATTTGTTGTAAAAGTTTCACGTTAAACGGACACTGTTTGAGTCGTCTGCTACTGTGTTGTTTCTGTTATATGCTGAAAATTACCTAAAAAACGCATAAAGATGAAAAAAAATTAAAGAAAAGGGAAAAAATTAAAGAAATTAAAAATATTCTCTATTGTCTCCAAAGTTGTATCTTCAAGAATGTCTTCCTTCACCAAGTGATGTGCAACGACGCCATTTGATTGATGCCAAAAACCGATATTAATGTCGTTGCATGTTTGTTTATTTTTTCCTTCAACCTGCAATACACTTCAACAATGCATAGTGAAAGTAAAGGCTATTGACTACTTCACTTGGATTAGAAGACAATATCTGAATTTCAATTTAAAGAATAAAGAAAAGAGTAAAATAATAGATGGTGAGAATAAACTAAAAGTTAAAAGAGAAAGATAAACAATTGAAAAAGAGAAACAAAGATAAAACTTATTTCGTCAATGGAATTAAAATGTAGTACATGCACTTCTCTACCAAACAAAAATATAAAGGCAATAACTACAACTAAAAAAAAACTCTGGAAAAAAACTATCCTTTATGAACTCCATGTATGGGGTTTTTATAGGTAAAAAGGGTTTGAGTGAAATAAGGAAACATGGTTGAGTAAAACAAGGAAACATGGTTTGAGTTAAACAAGGAAACATGGTTGAATGAAACAAGGAATGATGTTGGAGTTGAATAAGGAAATATGTCTTGTAGAGATTATTTTATGATAAAGTTGGCCATGTGGACGTCCAAATCTTCATATTGATTTTCTTGAGATCCGTAGTTGTTTTTGCTTTGTGGGTTTGACTTCATGGGTCTTGGGATTGAAATTCTTTAATCCTTATGAATGCATTTGACTCCCATTGGGCCTTCTAATTGTTGAATTTAGCCTTATTGTGACACTTGATTCATAATTTGAGATTTGTGCTTGAATTCCTACCAAATGCACGAAATATACGTAATAAGATATTTTTATTTGATAATTGGATTAACAATTGTATATTTAGGGGTTTAAAAATCAATGTTTTAGGTGTTTATCAACAACCACCACTCCCTCCACACAAACATAGAATAGAAAAGAAAGTAAATGTCAAGCAAAATACTCATATTTCCTGAGTAACCTTTTTTTTTGTCTAAAGGAAGCTTTTGCGGATCCTGCTCGTGATGAAAGTGTAATAATTGAGTTGTTAGATCTGAAGCCTGATGTAGAAGATAGCTCAAGTGCTACTTGGTTTTTGCAAGACCTTGCAACTGAACAGGATGCTGAAGCAAGTGTGGTAAATCATTTGTTGATTTTGTCATTATTTGCATTTAATGCGTCTGAAATGATACCTGTCAAACACATGGCATATAAGTAACATTGACCATCCTACAGTAGACTTCTTGTTTATGGTCTGTAAAAAGCTTATTATATTTCATGTATTCTGTGTCTGTTTGTATATGTGATTATCTATAAACTATAAGGTAATCCTACAGGGTTTGAAGCTTCTGAGGAAATGTTCCACAGGTCCTTCAAATAACCAGAAATTGTTTTTGTCACATTAAATATCACAGCATGTTGATTCTACTCTCCTCCTCAGTTTTAAATTACATGAATTCCATTCGACTTGGAATCATATTGTTTATTGAATTCATTTGAAAGTGTTTTACCGCGTGCATTTTTTATATGTATAGGTACGATAATATAATGATAATTTTCTAGTCGTGTAGATGATTGTAACTGTTGGTAGAAAAATCAATAAGTCATATAACTCAAAATTTTGGGTATTTGGGTTTTGAGAATGTCCACCTGCACCGGGCGTATTGTGCATAGTGTAGTCCGTATTTCATAAAAACAATATTGAGTTGAAGATGGTGATCAAATGCTTACTAAAGTTTGTTAACATCTTAACCTGTCTCTGCTAGTTGATACTTTCTATTATATTGTCAATTTTTTGAACTCTTTTTACAAGTAGCCATGATTTTTATGTTATTTTTATTTTTTAATTATTTTATTTTTTGAAGGGCAAACATTTATGGATCTCAGACACAATATGCCCGTGGCAGGGTTTAAACCTGCCACCCTACAAATTTTACCAACCTATGTTCTTAGTGGTGTTGCCGAAGCGCGCTAATCATTTTTTTTCATAGTGCACCCCACCTCGAAACACTTTAGCGCCTCTGAGTGTCACGGCCTTCCACTTGGGGAGCAAGTCTTGGGGGTGCCAATATTAATTTTTTAAAAATAAAAAAAATTAAATAATTTAATTTTGCTTAGAACATCACTTGGTTTGTTAATAACTAATTAATTCAAAGGATTTAGCTGGGCATGATGGAGATGAAAATGATGAAACTTAGTTCAGGACATTGAGGATATTTTACTTTTACGAGGTATGGAGTATGGCCTGATTAAGTTTTAGTTTGAGTTATTGTTATGAATATGACTAGGTTTGGGTTAAGTTTCATGACTTATTATGTTGGTTGGTTAGTTTATGACTTAAAAGAAACACTTGCTAATAGAATAACTATTTTAGATTTCATATATGGTGAGATTGAGATTTGAGACGTGAATTATATACTTAGGACCTATGACGTGCATTATTTTGTTATATGTTATTGATTACTTCTTTCTCACTTAGGAACACAAAATGAAAAAAAAAGGGTGAAAAAACATAATATAATGGAAAATATAATTTTTTCCTCTAGAAGGGTTTTTGTTGTCCGAGGCACCCCTGAGGCGCTTCTTAGGTGTTGCTGTGCCTTTGACAACATAGTTACCAACTAAGCTAGCTGGCATTGGCTTTCAATTCCCCCTCCTCCATCTACTAAAGCATCTTATAATGGCTCTTAGATGTCTCATTCTCCGTTTCGTGTCGCCTATTTTGGTATTTTGTTGTATTGTTCATATTTTGCTATTCTGTAATTTTTTATTCGGTTTATATTAAGATTTAGTTTGGCAATTACTGAATCCAATTTACACTTCCTTGCCTTGGAGCCTGTTTGATAAACAATTAATTTATCACTTAAAGACTTAATTCTAAAAAATTGGTGTTTGATAATGTGTCTGAAGTCTGAATTGAACCAGTTTTTAGTGCCAAATTAAGTGTTTAGACAAAAAGCAAGATTTTCTTGCTTATTTCGAAACACTGAGAGTTGAAAGTATACAACCTTCAATTTATGTCTTAGATTTCTATCTTTGACATCATCAACATATTAACAACTTAGATTCAAATTGTATTTATTTCTGTATTGAAATCAACAAACAATTTTTCCAGACTTCAGTATTCAACGTTCAAAGTTTATTTTCAGCATCAGTATATAAGTCTTCAGATCCAGTGTTTTTAATAAACAGGCTCTTAATGTATCATTGGTAGATTCTCAGTTGAAGATTAATTCTAATCTTATGCTTTCATCCAGGTGATGGAGCAGTCAGGAATGTTCGATGCAAATGGAATATGTTATAGAAATATGCCGGCAATAATCACAACAGCAGTTGGTCAGATGGTAATTTTTGTCTTGTTGATGACATGAATTTAATCTAGCAAAATTTCCATTGGATAATAGCCATTGCTTCTCTTCTCTGTCTCATGCTATGGGGCGGGTTATTACAACACACATATGTATACACTTTCTCTCAGTTTATAAGATCCATAATAGGAGCTGTTTTTATTTTATGTAATGATGATCTCCTCACCTCGGATCATCCTTGCAGCCTTTTCTTTTTATTCAAATTCAACTTAGTCCTTCTTCTTGATGATGTTGATTATGATTATCATCTGGGCCCACGAAAGTGTGCAAAACGAAAATAAAATGAATGTCAACATTACTTGGCCACACACAAAATTGAGCTAGTGGATGTTTGTATGAATACTTCATGGGCTGTTTTACTGACCATTATTTCTAGCATTTGTATGTAGAACTACCAATTCCTTTCCATGACAACTCGGGTATAGGGTGTTGCATGCTCATTAATGCAAATATTTATATGTAAATTGGAATATTATTGTTTTGGGACTTTAATTCTTTGAAGGGCACTTACTTTTATAATTTCTTTTCTCGTTCTAATAAAATTGTAGCTTAATAAAATAAAATTACTTTGGCAGTGCTAAATAGTCTGTTTGAGTGCTGTTTGTCTATGAATTAGATTGATAGCTTTCCAGTTGTGGAAGTGTTGGGTTTCAGAATGTCTAACTCGATCAGTAGTTTGGTGGAGACTGGGGAGTGTACAGAATCTTGTGTAAGATGCCTGTTGGAGATTAAATAATGGAAGTTTGTATGTGGTACAACTCAATGCCATAGGTCATGGATGCTTTTGTGGCATCCAATAAAAGGCATTGACTAGATATGGACAGCAGGAGTCAGGGTGACATGTAAGAAAGATTTGGAAAAAATTAGACTTTGGGCTACTTATTTTATGTTTTGGGAAAGACTGGATATGATAGAAGCAGTGATTGAATATCACTAGACACTAGAATTTTTGTGGATCAACTCATAAAAAAAAAAATTGGGGATCGAAGTAAATCAATGTCCGTTATAAAAGGTTAAAATTCTTTGCAGAACCACGAGAAACAGAAAAACTAAAATGCTTGTCAAAGAGACCTTGAGATAGCCAACTCCTACAACTCTACCTCATCTGTGTGTTGATCAGATTTCTCCCTGAACCCATCAACTCCATCATGTGAATACAAATATTTTCTTCTGATAATTATGTCTTCTCCAGTGAGCCTCTGACAATCTCATCTCAATGGAGGGGTTCACAATGGGATTCTGTGATTTTTACATCACTACCACCCTGCCTGGATAGAGACCAGCAATGAGTTGGTTGAAACCCTCCTTGCTTCGTCCCTTGCTAATTAAGTCTGGAGATTGCTTATCTATCTTCCCTTTAAAACTGATTCCCAACAGTCAGGCATATTATATGACTCTACAGCCTCCTTTGAGGATTTAATCTTCATCCAAAGCCTGTGATTTGCAATTCTTCACTTCTGAATTGTTATTGAAGTTATGTAGCAGCGCTGGATTTAGTTGGTTTTATGTTCTCCTGACTCTTTTTTTATGCCCCCACTTAAAAGTTGAAACCACCAACGAGGAAATTTCGTTCACTACACATTAGGCTGAATGAACCTGATCCAATCCTTAAACTATTCCATGCACATCCTTGATGGAAGATAGGCAGATCCGTGGTGGTTTGTTGGTGGTTAATGAGGCCATTGATTTGCGGTGTGAGAGTGGTGAGTTGGGCTTGATTTGCAAGCTATATTTGGAGAGACACAGAGAAATAACAGGGTTTTCAGAAAGTCTTGTAAGTCAGTGGACAGCTTTGTATTGATGTCAAAATCACCTTGTGGCTTTGGAGTGCTAGTTGGGAAATTTTTAGAGAGATTCAGTTCTCTAGTTCTCCTCTTCTATGTTTGACTGGACTAGTTTTGTGCGCAGAGATCATACATGTATACCTTTTGTGAGCGGCAGTGTTCTGCCTTCTCGTCCTTTTGATATATATGACTACATTTGTTTTTCTGATAAAGAAAAAAAAATGCGAGCTGTATTTTGAGAAAGCATATGATCGTTTGGTTTGGGACTTTCTGTTGTACAACCTTGGTAGGATGGTTGTGGGAGAGAGTAATGGCACGTGAATGTGACAACTCAGAACCCTTCAATTGAAGAAGAATATCAATAGGAGAGCTGAGAAAAGAAGAATAAAACTTGAGGTTGGAAGAAGAAATTGTATTTCAACAATAATAATAACTTGGTTACCCCTAAACACATAAGCTGTCTCCTTTATATAGGATATGCAGGACAGATATACAAAAAAAGCTAAAATAGCAAATCTCCTAACATACCTAAACTAACAATATTGCTTAAAAGAAATATTCTCTAACTAATATAGGAATCCTATAGAAAATAAGAGTTCTATTCAAACAACACTCCTAACCAAAATAAAGAGAAAAAATCTCCCATCACAGAACATAAATTTCATTGATTTTGTTTCGGTTGAAGCTTCCAAGAATTGGATATCTACATCAGTGTCCTCTTCTTTGTCCCCTCGAGTTATGCATTGGAACAACAAGAACATTATTGGGACAAAATACTTGGATCTTTCCAATGATGTTTACGACTTTTTCTTATTTACTTCTATGATGTCCTAATTGTAAACTGAAAATTAGAACTTTAGGTTACAAACTTCTTCAGAAACACATTGTGGACCACAGTCTTATGGATCGTCAAAGCTATATCTCATATTCTCCTATTCTTTGAACAAACACATTCTCAAGTTTGCTTGAACATAGGTTTTGAGAGGCAAAGAAGAGAAGTTTGGAAAAAATAATGGAATATTGGAGTGTGCACAAAAATGAGATGAAGGGTTTGGGATTATTGTGGGAAACACGGTTTTAACTTAATTTGGGGAGGGTTGTCCAGAAGTGGATCTGGTTTAGGGGGTGGGGGTGGTGGGCTGATTGGATCAATTTGGGGAGATTTTCCTATCTTTGAATCATGTTGTGGTGGGGGTTTCATAATTTTGTGATTTGAGGGTAGGTTGTAATGGGACAGGTGGTCTGTTTCCGTATTTTGGGTGGATATGAATTTAGTTGGGAGTTTATTCATCCAGGTGGTCTGTAGGAGCAATTTTAGCTGTTTGGAGAAATTGTAGTTTTAATTGCCTTGGTTCTTTAAAGGGGGCCTTCACTCTGTCAAGCAGAGTGCAAAATGTATTGATGATGATTTCGTTTGGAATGCGTTCAATGTCTATGAGCCAGTTGGTTACTGAGCCGGAGCAATTTTGAGAAGAATTACAAACAGGGAGATCCTTGTTTACTTGGGGAAGTATTATGGAGCGGAGAGTAATTTTGGAAAGAATTACAGAGCGGGAACAATTCTGGGAAGAATTACAGAGTGAGGAGCAATTTCGGGAAGAATTACAGAGCAGGAAGATCCTTTGTTCTTCAATGCTATTAAGGCTATGATAAAAGCTGTGGCTTTAGAAGAGAAACACTCATGTCAAAAACTAAGTAACTTCTCTAGTGACTTTGCATTGGTGGACTTTGTTCTCAAAGGAGGGAGATATACTTGGTCTAACAGCAGGATATCTCATACTCTCTCGAGATTGGAGAGGTTCAGATAAGTTCCTTGCTTCTGCTTGTTGGTTGGAAAATTTGGTGCTATACAGGAAAGCTTATTAGAAACAGCAAGCTCTGACCACCATGGTGTGCTTCTTGATTAACCCCATCCCCTCTGAAAACCCATTCCTTTCAGATTAGAAAAATGATGTGGTTTAAAGACGAGCAGTTTGGTAAAGTGGTAGATGACTCTTGTAAATTGATTACTTGTACTGGGCAACCAGGGTTTGTTCAGTGATGCAAGCTGAAGAAACTTAAAAAATATTTCAAGGTGTGGAATAGAAAGTATCTTGCTAATATTGATACTTTGATCAAGATTCAATACTCAAGAAGATCAGCAAGCTGTAATTTACTTGAGGAAGCCAAGAGCTTTCTGCAGAGGAATTGGGATGTTAGAGTTAGGGGAGGAAAGAGCTTAATAGTCTTTCTAAGAGATATTTTATTTGTTGGAGAAGAAAGGCATGGGGAGTGCATGGAGACTTTTGCTCAAAACTTTTTCATAAGCTGGGTAGTCACAGAGGGATTGTTAATTCCATTGAGGTGCTCAAAATTGGGAAGGGTTGTAGAAACTGAAGAAGCGATTGTATCTAATCACATTGTGCAATATTTTCAAGATATGTGAAAAGAGAGAGAGAGTGGAAACCTAATGAATGTAGTTGTTCAACACTTCGGAGTTGTTGGAGACCCAAGCTGGATGCAGTTGTGTGTAACTAGAGTTGCATGATACTGATGACAGGAAGGGACATAGCAGCAGGAGAGTGAAAGCTGCTATGAAAGATTTAGGTACAAATGTTGTTGCTGGAGTAGATGATTGTCAGTTGATTTCTTCCTTTTATGTGTTGGGAGATAGTTAAGACTGACTTTTGTCTTATTTATTTATTTTTTGTTAAAGGGATAATGAAGATTGACTTTATGAGAGTGGTTGCTGATTTTTTTTTTCTGGATTGGAGACTCAATTGCACTCTCATGGAAGGGGAGAAAGGAGCTATGCACATTGGAGATTCTAGACCCATTAGCCTTGTTTCTTCAGCTGCCAAAAGCATCTCTAAGGTGTTGATTATGAGAATCAAGCAACATATGCACAAATTGGTCTCTCATTAGCTCCTTGATGGTCCTCTGATTGCTAATGAAGTCATTGATGCTAGAGTGAAGTCAAAACAACTAGGAATAGTTGGTGAATTAGAGTTATCCAAAACTTTTGATACTATTATTCTTATGAGAATTTGACTTTATGACTACGAGAATGGTAGAGAAATGGAGAAGGTAGATTGCTCCTCTTCTCAGAACCAATCGAAATTAATGGTAGTCTAGAAGGTTATTTCAAAACTTCAAGAGGCATTAGACAAGATGTCCCCTTATCTTCTCTTCTCTTTGATGTTTGGAGCTTTAACCAAAATGAATTGATTTTAACAGCTAAGTAGTTTGGAACTTGAAAGCTTTGTCCCCATTCTGCAAGGACACTATCTTTTCTCTTGACCTGGCAAAACAATGTTTAAAAAAGTGGTTGGGGCGTACGCATCAAGGCGCAACTCGATGCGAAGCGGTGAAAAAACGCCCTAAGGCGTATGAATTAATCTGTCTATTTAGTGTGAACGAGACGATTAACTAATTCGTACTAGTCGACTTTATAAAAAGATTTTAAATCTGATACAGATCTCGATCAAAATCTAAGGGTTATTAACCTTTCCCTAAAAAAATATTTGTTGAGCACCTGTACTTGCTGAGTTGCATGTAATAAGGTGACACCTCAATTACGCTTTATGCCTCGTTCCACATCAAGGCAACGCTTTGCCTCACAAAAGTTTGAATGCCTCAGTACTCAGAAATGATTTTCTAAAGCACTTTATCAAATCTTGACTACCACTTTAGTTCTTTATTGGTTTGAAGCATCAACTTCAACAATACCACTCTTTATCCTATCGAAGATGTTTCTCATTTTGAGTCTTTGGTAGATCTTTAAAAAGGAAAATTCTCAACTTAGTACTTGTTTTCCTCTAGAGCTAATTATAAGAATACAGATATATAGGAGCCAACTTGATAGAATAAGAAGCACCAAGCAGACTTGCAGTTTGGAAGAGAAAACAAGCAGACTTGATAGACTGAGCATAGCTCAATTACCAGTAAACAACTCTCCCACTCAAACATGCATGTGTGAAATGCAATGTTATGTAAGATGCCCCAGAACCAAACAAGAGCCTTGATCTCATTACATAAGGCAATGCAATCTTTCTTCCCATCCTGAAAACCCTATCATTTCTCTCATTCCATATTACCCAAATGCTTGCAAACAAAACTGTTCTCCATGGCGAGAGACCTTTTATGGAACACCCACTTTTATGCCATTTGAAAGCCATCTACAAGAAACTTTGGGCTACAGGGGTTTGAGTATTAGCTTCTTCATCAATAGATCTCTAAATCGGATTGGAGAAGTTGCAGCTAAAGAAGAGATGATCAACAGTCTCCTCCTTCCTTTCACATAAACTTCATTGTTGTAATTACTCATCATCCTTTATACTCCCTTGCTGGTGACTTTCTCAGTCACTATGTCTTTTTTTATTTGTTTGTTTGTTTGATTGATTGATAAACTATGGTGGGAGGCATAATGGATGGCTTCCTAACAATTCATTGAGTCCCGATGGTTTGTTTTTGTGGAAAAAATTTCAAACATTGAATTTTCTCTCAAGGGGTGGAAGTGTGAGAGTGTGACAAATTTGTTTTGCTTACAAAAATGGTGCAGCTCAGTCCCGCTGAAAGACATATTCCCAAGAATATATCTTTATCTAATCTTAGTAGGGGAAAGGTTGGACTTCTTTACCGGGGGTTTCAATCAAGGATGGTGGAATCTTCGTTTGAGGAGGCAGGAGGAGTGGAGGCTGGGGAGTTGATGGCATCCCTTAGCTTATGGTTTTGGGCCATGAAGAAGATGGATGGAACTGGAGATGGGCTAAAAGCAGGGCATTCTCGGTTTCATCCTCCTTGAGGTGGAGGTGTAAGTGGAGTGTCTTGTGATGTGGAAACTCGAAACCACCTTCTTCTGCATTGTGACTTTGCTTTCACTATGTGGCACTGTTTCCTTCATGCTTGTGGCGGTTGATTGGCTGATGCGTCGGTATAGAGGTGATGTTTTCCTTGATAGTGTGATCTTTTATTCCTTGTGTCATTGAATAGATGAGTTGGCAAGAAAGTGATAGTTGGGTCTTTGGAAGTTCCTTCTTATCTTGAGATCAAATAATCATGGATGCTTTGGGCGTTGTGTTCACATTGTGTATTCAAAGGGGTTTGGTTTGTCCAATTTATATTAGAGCGGCAACAATTCATGAGGATCCAGTAAGGTCTCATTGTTGATCTTGGAGAGGGCCTAGTACCTTTTTGTTTCTTTTGGACAGTTCTTTTGGTTAAAAAAATGATGATGATGAGATGGGGTGGGCATCCGATCCTGTCCCGGTCTTATCCCGTCTCGTTCTGATTTTTTTGGCTCATTTTAGGATTGATCAAACTCATCCCGATCCCGTCCCGTCCCGATCTAGAGTGGGATGGGATCAAGATTTTTAATCCCGCCCATCCTGTCCCGTCCCGTCCCGTCCCGAACTTATTTATTTAATATTTATTATTATTAATTTTAGATTGGTTATAGGACAATTATTTTGAAGACATTAAAGCCAAATGATGGTTTGTTTTAGTTTTGTACTATGAGTTATATGAACAATTATTGGTTGGTGTATCACACAAAGGATGCTTAACATAAAAATTTTTGTAAGTTCATGACATTTAATATTTATACAATGATAGTTATATGTACATAAATTTGGCATTATTGGTGTGATGAAATTCTTTTGTATTCTTCATTAGAAAACTATTTAGTACTCGCTCGTCCCGAACCTGTTTGGGATGAGACGAAGTGGGGATGAGGTCTATCCCGTCCCGTCCCAAACGAACGAACGTCCCATCTCGTCCCGTGCCCATGATAATGATAATTATTACTATTACTACTACTAATTAGGATATGATGGTTACGTGGTTTGAAAGGAAATTAGCAATATCGAAAGCAGAGTAAGTGTAGAAAGGGCTAACATGATATTTATTTTTGTTTATCTACATCCATCCAACTTCAAGGCTATGTACTTCATTATCGTAAATTAGGGGGTTGTGCATTAACTTGGTTAAAAGGATATCCATGGTATGCAAGCCACACCGTGAACCAAAATTTGTCTAATGGTTGTGACTATCTGGGGAGGAAAAAGGGTGCTTCTGGAGAGGGTTATTGCCTTATTGGTGTTGTGCCAGGGTGGAGAGTGGTTAGGCACGTTGTGCGTGGGTGGAGTGTGGGGAAAGCACCATGAAGACGATGAGATGGAGATTAAACTTAAGGTAGGAAGAAGCGGGGGAGGAGAGATTTGAAAGGATAATTTGGGGATACCCAATTGTTTTAAGGGTGATTGTAGATTCTTGACGAAGATAAATTTGGTTTGTCTTTTCTATGGAGCTACTCGGACTGATATGCTAGGGGTTAGTTTTGGTGGAATTTCTATGGAGCTACCTGATATAATTAGAACTCACATGGTAAAGAATACTTTGAGAAGGTAACTACGCTCGTTGGCTTCTAATTATAAACCTGTCTAGCTTGTTAATTAACCTTTTTGCTTGTCTTGCTTATAAAAAAAAGGTGGTTGTAGTTTGTTTACTGTTACTCTACATAAATTTCTCATACTCTTCCTGCACCACTCATTACCAATTTAAGTTTAAAACGTGTCAAGCTTTTGTTTTTCGATAAATTCTTTGAATATTTTACAACACAACCAAACAGAAAAAAAAAATCACAATATATAATAGACTCGATTTAAAAAAATTCATTAACGATTGATTAGTGATTTACCCACATTGACTTATTAGAAGGGATTTACGAGAAAGTGGAGGTAAAATAGTAACAAATTCCATGAACTCTTCATCATCTCCCAAAGCCTACATAGTCTGAGGCAAAAGACAAGCTTCAACGGTGTCTCAGATCCTGCCTCCTCTCTCAGATCTAGCCTCCTCGCGTCTCAGATCCGGCCTCCTCCGTCTAGATCCGCCCCTCCTCGCTTCGAATAATTGATTGGTGATGCAAAATCACGTTTCTCTTCTATATTCCCCTTCTCAAGGGGAAGATGGAACCAGTGAGAGAGGCGCTCAATAAAACCCTATGGTGGCTGAATCTGGTAATACACCAACAACCACGATTGAGCAATCAAGCAAAGTTGAGAACATTGGCGGTGAAGAGAGATCACTGGCAGTTCCTACCATGAGTACGCAACAAGATACTAGTGCTAAGACATTGAGTTGGCCGTCATTATTCGCTAAGCGTAATGGTGAGATTGCCACCAAACTGCAGTTTGTACCTCCGACAGTGGTTGAAGGGAAGCAGGTGGTTCACATCAAATTGTCTGATGATGAAAAGAGGATGGGGGAGTGCGAGCGTTATCTGTTTGGCAATTTTGTTGGCAAGAGACTAGCATTCGGTTTTGTCAAGGATAGTTTGCAAATATTGTGGGCGCTAAAAAATGATTTTGACATGTCTGTATATGGCGAAAAAACATTTGTTTTCCAGTTTTGTAATGATGAAGATCGCATTAAAGTGCTAGAACTGGAACCAATACACATTGCGAGTTGAATCTTCATTGTAAGACCTTGGAAGCCATACATGGAAAACAAGGTGGAGGTGGTAAATTCTATGCCAATTTGGGTAAATTTGAGGAAGGTACCACTGTTTCTATGGAGCCCTGCAGGGCTGCAATCTATTGCTAGCACTCTCAGCACGCCATTAATGCTTGATAAGAACATATCCAGGTTGTTGTTTGCTAGAGTGTGCGTGGAGATTGATACAACCAGCCAATTCCCGCCTTCGATCCAGGTGGAAATTGATGATGGGAAGTCAATTACGGTGGAGGCGGAGTATTCATGGCGATCAGTTAAATGCATTCATTGCAAGGGCTTTGGACATATGTCTAATGGGTGTAATACACAGAAGAAAACCAATTCAAAAACTACTAGTTACTGGCGAGCAACTGGGAAGAAAACTACACCAAGCAAAGATGATTACGGATGGGAGACAGCACAAGGCAAACACACGTTTAAAACACGAGGAGCAAAGAATGATGCTGGTAGCAGCAGCTACCAGAAAGCTAATGTAGAAAAGACATTATTATTGATGTTGAAAACCAAGAAGTAGAGGTGGTTCACCCAATCCAATTGGATTTGGAGACTGAAGAGAGGGCACAAAATAGGGAAACACTATCAGAAGGGGGAGATAGAGGGCACAAAATAGCGAACTGCACACAAAACACCCAGATAAATCAGGATCAGAGGGAAGAAACCCCAAGAACCCCAAATGAACGTGTATTTTCCGTGGAAGGGATAGATGTTCCCCTAACCTTAACTAAGTTTAAAGACACACCGAAGATGATGGAAGAATATGAGAATGGGAACGAAGTCACTAGTGAAGAGAAGGACGCAAAAGAGTATATTGGCGTGGAAGAGTTTAAAGAATACTTCCTAGATCTAAAAGATCAATTTGAAAAGGAAATTCTTATGGAGGATCAAAACACTACTAAAGATGAATGTGAGGCAACCGCTTCTCACCCTCCTAAGAAAGACGTTCCCCGACAATCTTTCCGAATCAGAACTGCAAACCCTAAATTCAAGGAATAATTATAAAGAGAAGTTAATGAAGATCAACATTACCTGTTGGAATCTCTCAAGAACTAGTTTATCCCTAACAATTAGCTGTTTTTCCTTTCGAGTTCGTGTGCTTCAAGAATATCATTCCGACTTCTTCTATATGTTAGGCTGGCAAGGAGATGGATATCCTTATTCTCAAGATGCTTAAGCAATTGATAGATGCCTATCAAGATCACGAGTTTAAGCGCGCTCACCAAGAAACCATCTTGACAACCATTCACCTGGTGAGTTTAACTTTTAGTTTAAAACTCATGGATTCTTCTCTTAGCTTGGTTGATTATTTTACGGAAATTTTATTTCTTTGTGATGTATTGTATGACGAAGGAATAAGTGAGGGGTGTAATCTTGATGTACTCTTATGCTTTTGATTTAATGATAAGGTTAGAGGAGCCTTAAAAAAGAGACTAATTAGGTGACTTACAGACAATCATCATCATCATCATCATCAAAGCCCATTCCCGAGATTTTCGGGGTCGGCTACATGAATTTTGGTTCTCCAAGCAATGCGATCTTCCTGCATTAATCTTTTTGAACCAATATCCATGAAAAGGGATGTGATGGGTTTTTTACGGTTGGCTATCACAAGCTTAACACCAACCCTCCTCCTTTATCCGAGCTTGGGACCGGCCGTTGCAACGGGCGGAGTTAGATGACTTACAGATAATAAATCAGTAAATCACGTTGTTTACTTCTATTCTCAAAACCTGAACATAAAATCAAATTCTGCCGCTCAGTATAAGTTTCAATGATTCTATCCGGACACACTAAAAACTAAAGATAAAACAATTCTCAGAAGAAACCTAGCTCAGGATGGCACTTCCACACCTCAATGTATAAATTTAGTAGAAGAATCCGAGCTTCGTCCTTATATGTCGTGGTACATATCATTTTGTTCCTATGGTGGAGGTTTGTAGACCGTGCTCACAGAGTTAAGGCTAGAACAACCTCACTCTACTGACTCAAAAATCACCCAAAAAAAACGAAAAGGGATTAAAGAAATAAAATGATAGAAGACATTAAGGCATGTAGCATATTCATTCTGCTTAAACTGAAAATGTGTTGTTGATTTGTTGTCAACCTGATTCCTTGTTCTATTTCAGCAGTGTTCATTGCATACTGTTTACTTGTACTATATCACTCAACCATGTGGCTTTGTAAACAGGCCATTTCTATGGGTCGGCAAGGGCGAGAAGCTCAAAACATTGTGAAGGTAAGTTAGTGGTTCACTTTTTTTTTATTCTGAAATAGCATATTGATTTTTAGACTGATCAAAAAATTTGTTCTTCAGGTGTATTTGGCAAATTTACGCCTCAAGGAGGTTGGTACGGATGTGCTAATCATTGCATATGAGCCAATTCTGATAAAGTAAGTGTCATGAGTAAGCTGTGTGATTATAAATCCATGTTTAAAGTTAGCCTTGGAAATTCATAAGCTGAATGTCTTCAGTTCAAAATTTTACTGGCTTTGTCCTGGTTACTTGTCCTACTAATGTCTGCCCGCACTATCCCTGGTATTCATATATATCGCTTGATTCCATAATGTTTCATAATGCATATCCACACCAGCAGATTTTCAAATCAAAATATTAAAGTCCATTAAGGCAATCCCAGTTATTATTTTTTGCTCGATTTGTGCTTCCCAATTCCATTGTGTCCTTGGTCATTGAGAAACATTCAAATGCTCACATTTTATTGAACAAACAAACCAGTGGGCTTCGATTATGCATTGAAATTATGGGTTATTCTCTGTCATTGGAGATAGCGTGTCCAAAACTTTAAAGGGTCTGGTTTCAATAATTTTTGGTTAGTTAAGATACTATGAGATAACACTTACCTTGGAAGAAACCTATACCAGATCGTAGTTGGATAAGTTATAAACTCGTATTGAGTTAAACAGTAGCCCATTCTTGAAAGTAATTTTCTTTGGAGGACCTTTTTTGAACCCAAGAGGTTTTGATACACATAAGGAAGCTATTGCAAAATAAAGAGAAAATAATAATTGACACCTGGCATACTACTAGTTAGTGATGTAATATCACGAGGGAATCGGCGACAAGAAGGAATTCTAGGGTTAGCAGTTTGTCTTGGCCTATAAATAGCACAAAAAAATTTGAGTAGACTTTTGGTATTTACTGCTAGAAGAGCAAAAACACGTAATTCACTGAGTATCCAACTGTTGGGTGAATTAACTCAGAGCATCCTAGCTTGGATCCCAATCAAATCCCTTTGTTGAAGTGTGTTAGCAAGTCTTGGAAGCAAGCCAGGCCCTAAGGGTAGCCCAACTTGGTGACCGCCTAGGGCCCAGAATTTTTTCTTTTAGGTCCCCTTTCAGAAATTTAAGCCCTATATATATATACGGTTGGGATCATAGGACTCAAAATCCAACCCAAATAACGGGCTCTCAGATTGGTTTTGATCTAATGGATAACAATGATAATAAATAATGAGTTGGCTTAACCAATTAAAATGACAACTAGGTATACTTGAGCCTCTTTGTTTCCTAATCCAATTAATTTTGTGTCCTAAAAGAATATATTATAAAGATCTCTTTTTTACTCATGTTATATTTCTATCTCTCTCAAAATTTCATATTTTTTTTTCTTCGTTTTTGCAAGATACCCCACTGCTCTTGCTTTAGATATTCCATAACTTCTTTGTGTTTTATATATTCTAAGTTCATTAAAATTTCTCCATAAAGTTCACTGCAATTTTGTATCTTGTGCTAAATTCTTCAATCGAGTTCTTCTAAATTATTTTTTCTTTCGGAAGTTCTTGGTTACCACAAATTGTAAAGACACTCATTTATAGACTCTGAGAAAGACATACTAATCCAAGAATAAAAATAGATAACAATATAATTAACACAAATAGCAATATAGTTTAAATTGAAGTGCTACAACTAAAACTTCAAATTACATAGCATTTGTTTCATACTTTTTATTAATTAGTAAAGGAGATAAAAGGAGAGAAGTTGGAAGAGAGACAAAACTTGGAGCATCATGTTTATTTAATATTTTTAGGAAACAAAATCGATCACTATAACTTGTTGCCATTTTTATTTCGTTAAGCCAATTCATTCTTTATTATTATTGTTAAACGTCATATCAAAACCAATCTGAAAGCTTATTGTTTGGGTTGGACTATATATATAAGTTATTTGACAATTAGTGTGTCAACACATCTCGGCCATTGAATTGATGAATCCTACGGCAAACAAATATGATGAGGTGTAATCCTTTTTCACAACTCATAATTCCTAGATTTTTTCTACTAACAAATTAACTTCTCCCATTTTCCTTTTATTTTCTCCATTTCTCATTTCATATCTCTCCTAATTGTTTTCTTTCCTTTTTTTCTTTTAAAAACTTGATCAACTACTCACTCCCCTCTCTTCCCTTCTCTCTCATTTGTCTTTCAAAACAAACCGGAAAAAATACATTTTTTTTAACAACATAAAAAAATAATACTTTAAAGTAGAAAGGTTTAAATCAACTAATTAGATGCAAATCTTTAGACCTGCACCACGCATATATACAAGAAATTTATGAAGCTTCTGGTTTTCTTCTTGATGGCTCAAGGTTCTTTTATTATTATTATTATTTTTTTATTTCTGTTAAAACAATAGCAAAGAGCAATGGAGTATGCATAGAGTTAGCTAATTACATTGAATCCTTATTGTTAATAATAAAAGTTGAATTATCATATCAAAGATTTTCTTCTACTTTACATTTAAAGTAAAGAAGAAGATGAGGGCTGGGGGAGACGAGAATAGAGGAACCATAAATGTAGTTCAAACATCATAGTGGTCGAAATCTTCTATTGTTGGTATTTTTCATTTTTTAGTTTTTCCTCCAATTACTCAACAAAAAAATTTTAATCTTCATTTCTCTGTTGCAGAGAGGAAAAGAGAACGGAAGAAGGGGGCACAAGAGTAGTTGATTGAGTTTAATAAAAGAATGGAAAGAAAATAATTAGGAGAGATGAGAAATGGAGAAAAATAAGCCTTGTTTTAATTTATCTAGGAATTGGTGCAATTTATGTCTTACTTGCTAAAGCATAATATACTTGTGCATATACTTGATCTGAATTATTAAAAAAAAAAAAAAAAAAAACTACACGAATTTGATAGATGTTGAAACTTACAACTTGTTTTGGGACGTTTATTTATCAGTTGGAATATCAATATAACATTTTTCTCTTTTTTTGTATATGGATTCAGCCCTTTCAGTGAAAGTGCTAGGGACGTTGGAGCTGGTTTAGCTGTTCCTGCTGTTCAAACTGGGTGCATACCTATGGCTGATGTTTTTAAACTCGCTGTCTCAAACTTCAAAGTCCAAGACTGGAACCTTTTTGGTGCTGAGGCTTAACTGAAGTGCCTCTACGCATTTTCTGTTTTTTATTATTATTTTTTTTTTCAATCCTTGTGACCGCTTCTGCTATGTCACGATGCCTGTTTTTTCGCTCTCGCATCCTTGTGCTTTGTAAGTAAACTCTACTCTCCATTTGTGTATATTAATTGGACAATTTATTTTGTCAGTGAGAATGCAACTAGATCCTTTCATCTAGTCTGTGTTATATATCTAAAGCAGAGAATAAGCTTTAACATCACATCATGCAATTACAGCACCCGATTCGATGCAGTCCATCACATAATGTTTGCCATGTCTCATACTTTCATTCACATAGTCAAGATCCACATTTCTTGAAAGAGACCTCATAGCAAAAGATGTACTAGATAGTTGCATCTTGCATATCCACTGTATATCTGGCTAGCCACTGAGGTGCTACAAATCGTGCATTTTGTTAATGCGGTTCCAACTCTTTCTGTGCCTACTGAGTATCTTTTCAGGTTTTGCACATTTTCTACCGAGTGAAAACAAAAGAAAGATAGGTTGGAATCCACTGGTTGTGGAAGTTCTGCTACCAGCAGGTGAAGGTTGGGTGGGAGCCCAGAAAGGGGTCCCTAAATACCAAATATGAAAGATTATCTGACAGGTTTTGCATGGGATATTTGTCAGTGTGACACTGAGATATTACTTTTAACTGTCCTGAAGGAAATTCTAACTTATTAGTCTGGAATCCCACTTTTGTTTAAACTTGATGTTTTGACAGAGATACTTTTACAGGGTAAGAATTTTGATGAGTTGAAAGAGGTGGTAGATAAGGTTTACCAGAAAGTTGGATTGAGAGATCTTTTTTAGCTCAGGTAGAGAGCACTATAAGAGCATTTACAAAACAGCTCGATCTGATTACCAACCAAATGCTATTTACCACAAAGTACTCTATAAAGATTAGGATTTTGTCATTCTCATTGGGATGCAGGTTGTCTCTTTTGCATGTATATGTGAGAAAGTACTCCCCTCACTTTCTCTAAAGAGATTGCTTTATTTTAGCCAAACTATGATTATGGGTAACGGGGTTTTTCTTCTTTTCTCTTTTTTGATTCCCATGTCGCAGGTAATGTTTTTCCAAGTATTGTGCTTATTCGTGATAATAAGTCTGTATCCCAAGTGTTTGTGATTTATCTTTCTTACCTCAACAGTATATTTATTGGAGATTTTTGCGTTAACAACCATGTCGGCGTGCCTCATTAATTCTTTTATGATAATTTGACAAGGATTAACTTTAGCTATCGTAGTCGTTGTCTGCACAATCTGTCAATAATGCTAAGTCTTTTCCAATTGCAAACATTTACTTTCCCTTTGATTAGGACACAACATTGGAGCTACCACAAGAAGTCTCACCCAACTTGTGTGGGAGGGAAAAAACCCTATCTCAGAACATTTTGTGGACCATTGTCTTGGGTCAGACATGTGAATTTGTAACCATATATCCTTCCTCCATCGGCTCACTCATTGCATATCTACGAAGACAATCCTCTGGGACCTGATTGCGATTGCAATACATCGTCATCAACTTCACAACCCTCGAAGAATCGCCTCTATAGTCTATACCACATATAGAGCTTTTCCGAAACACCGTGTACTTTTCCATGATGGGGTTTTCGTCCTCCCTAAAATTGATGTTTCAGCGGCAGAAGTTAGAAAAAAAAAAAAAAATGTGTTCACAACTTTTCTTTTGAGATTGAGATACGTTCATAAACTCTAGAAAATTGAAAGTGACTTGCTTATTCCACTGTTTTTCGAGGTGAAAGAAGGAGAATTACAAAAGCACAAATGCTAATGATGGTAACTTTTTGACATATACCCAAATAAACAGAGTTGACAACAACCTAAGAAAGATCATGAAAAAGCCCTAATTCTATATACGGCCTTGAATTGATCTCTAGATTCTTTTGAGTGTCCTCAGCCATAGCAGGTACAAATCAACTCAACATAGCACATCACATTATTGCATTATTGGTCCAAGTTGTAAGCCGGAAAAGATTTATATGTTTGTGAAATGCTTTTTCGAATAGCAAATAACTGAACATAAAATGAAATAAGTGGGAGTTTGACTAAAACATATGATAGAATCGACATCATCGATCAATCCGTTAAAACTAAGGTCCACCAGAAAAATCACTACAAAAAACGATGGTGGTTTCCCCAGTTGTAGTAAAAATAGAAAGAGACTGGTCTGGTCCATAAGTTAGCAGGGTTGACATGAGATTTGATGAAATGTGTGAATGATTGGACTCCAAAATCATGTATGGTTGTTGATCTATAAAGTGTGATTGGTTTACATCAAAAGCAGATTAATTGAGTTAAAGTGAAACCTAATTACAAAAAAGAGATAAGTTGAGTGGAGATAAGGTGACGCAATTCCTTAAAAGCAAAGTTGTGAGTGAGTGGATGCGTTATAACGGCCAACTGCTTCTTTTTTCTTTTCTTTTTTTTTGCTCAACGACCGAGGCTTAGCTTTTTTGTGTTTTGTGCACAAACTTTTTTTAGTACCACCTTTTGAATAAAGGGTGTACATAACATGTATACACCATCCTCAATTTCTATTTCTTAAAGAGTGTTTCTATTTTTTATTATTATTATTAACTTTTTTTTATCCCTTAACCCTTCATATCTCAAATGTCATCAGTAAGGTTCAAACGCTGGATTTGTGATACCATCCGTCACAAGTTTATAGCTGAACTAGTACTTCATTAACAAATTTTATATGTTTGGTACATTTACAATAATGTTGCACACTCTCGTTAAGAACACAATTTGAACGGTTGATCTTTTGCACAGCTTAATGTTAATTTTATTTCCATTACCTAAAAAAAGGCTCCTCACATTTAGGTTAAGAGCTCATATCGTTTGCACCATGGTGTAGAAAATCCATTTATAATCAGAGTGGAAAAAATGTGCCTCATCAACATTTTTATTGATACTTGGGGTTCTTCCTGAAATTCATTTCTCATAGATGTAGAGAGTTTGAAAGTTCCATCCACCATGAATTAGAGGATTTATTCTTATTTGGTTCATAGGGGTACAACTGATTCTCAAATAAATTGATGTGGGTAAAGTTTTAAAACCTTATTAATGTTCTTCTTCCATCTTGTTCAAGTGTCTTCTTCATTCTTTATTTATTTAGAATCTTCTATATATTTTTATCTACAACTTGAAGAGAATGTTTTCCATTATAAAAATGGTTATAAAAATTAGTCTAGATAGCTTGGTATCAATAATAGGGAATACATAATGTATATATGTATGACATCCTCAAGATTTTTAGAGAAATGCCCATTTAAAATTAAAAATGGTACAACATACCCACTTCTCCTTATCACCATTTGTAACAAAGTTTCCACCATATTTTAAGACATCATCACATCTTCTAATAATAATAAATGTCTAACTACTTACATCAGGGAACATGTTTTGGCAACATCATTGATACATAAACTAAAATGATATAAAATAAAGCACATTTGCTGAACACACATGCTTTGAATACTTATTAATTAGTACCACTCACCCCACTATACTAATCTTTATACATACATATCTAAGTAGTCCACCAATAAACCCTAATGAGTCGAGTGACTCGCTGGATATTGAGTCCACTCATCGACTTTATATAGTTAGGGTAGGATGTAGAGGGAGTTGTGTTTAATCATGCATGTTGGAGGAATCCAAATTTTCTTTAACTTTCTTTTTGTCAAAAGGGGGGTTTGAGGTTGAACTAAACTTGCTTTTGTGCTGTGGATCCCAATTAGCTTTTTTCTACATCTTTCCTCTTGGGTTAATGGCTCCTTCCACCCCCATGACATCTGCTTCATGTCCCCCAAGGCTACCACAAAGAACACAAGTCTGAAACTCTCTTTATTTTTTATATAGTTGCCAATTGACATGTAAAGGGTTGAGACAGAGTAGACCAGGTTAGAGGACAGTTAGGCCTAGATATATAGTATCTATGTACTCTAATATTCTATTAAGGGAAGGTATAATTCTAGGGAGCTGGGTTTGCAGCCTTTGGGGGGGGGGGGGGGGGGGGGTTCAAATTATCCTTTTGCCCTTCTTCTGTTGTTGTTATATTTAAAGAGTAGTTAAAAAGACAGGGGCAAAAGTGTGAAAATGCCACCCAAGCTACAAACCCAGGCAGCAGACCCAGGCTCCCTAGAAGCACTCTAAGGGAAGTCCTTAAGAATGCTAGGGCAAATTCCATCCCAAAGTCTTGTTCTTTGAAAATTTTCTATTGTATGTCTTGATAACCTTTTTTTCTACAAATGCATTGGTATTTTTCTCCAAAAATTCTAGCCAGCCTTGTTTGTTGGCCTTTTTTTGGTCTTGTTTGAGTTTTTTTACACTTCTACCCTTGTATAGATAGTGTTTGTGATTGCGTTTTAAACAGGAGGAACAAAAAGTGTAAAAACATCAAAACAAGGCCCAAAAAAGGCTGGCTAGAATTACTCATTCTTCTTTTCTCAGCCTGTTTGGTCACGAGGGATCTCACTTGTCATCTACATTATGATTGTACACATGTCAAAACATACCCGAAGGCTACAACATTGACCATTTTTATTTATTTATTACATGACTGACCCAAATCATACCCAAAGACTACAACATTGTTTCCACTTTATATCCTCATCGTCTCTACCTCACATGGAGACTTGTTTTCACATCGTCTCCACCTTGCATGAAAATTTACTTTTGCTTTGCTCCGGTTAGTCCATCTAAGCAGATGCATTCAATACCCGAAAGCTTATCAATGGCGGAGCACGTGTGTTCTTAATAATCGAGCGAAAACTCACAAAATCCTAATTAGTGAGTCTCGAACCCAAGATGTCCTACCAACTAAACTACAATTAGTAAACCATTGAGTAATAGTTGATCATTCTTGATAGGTGTAAAATTGTAATTCACACCACATAATCTACAACAGATTTTGAAACATGCACAAATGACAATGGACGGAAGGAGCTAGCAATGCACATGTAAGTCAGGGGGGAAATGCAAATGTTCCAATTTAAGGAAAGAATAAAAAATAAAATAGCCCTCAATGATTCTGTCACTGGGTCATTATAAAAGAGACATGGATAACAAAGCTTGATCATTATCTCAATATATAGTGGCCCAATTAAAATATTATTTTAAACCTTAGGATTACAATGCGAATTCTAAACAAATATTTCTTTTTGACAAGAAGGATCAAAAGTCTCATCTCAAACACAATTTTCTTGATCCACACTAGTAGTTGATTGATTGTGAATAGTAGATTGTGATTGAGTTTGTTGTTACCTGAAACACAAACCCTAGCTGTCACTAGTAAATGATATCTAATGAGAAAGAGTTAGATATTTTTTGATATATAATTGGAGGAAGAAATGGATGGTAAGCCATCATAATCATCAACACAAATGACAGAGCTTATAAAGCAACATGAGCTGGATTCTTAATTTTTTGTTGAAGTTGGGATCTTAATTTGAGTGCTATGAAACAGGGCAACATAGCAATGACTTCCTTTGGGTTGTACCATGTGAAAATGTTGAAAGACGTTGTTGTAGGGTTTGTAAGGACATTTTTTTAGGGTTTGGATCAACACAAATTCACCTAACAGGAGGGAGGATTGCAGGTTGTTCCCAATGCACAATAATTGTTAATCCTCATCCTCCTACCCTGATTCAGATTCTAACTTGATTTGATTATGTCGCCGGCACGATCAATATCAAATGGGTCCGTGACGTACCCCCTTGTGATGGGTACTAATGTACCGATCTTGAAAAAAATAAACAAGTGATATTGTTTTCTAGATATGATTGAGGTTGCATGAGTACTTTGTACAACTTGATGTGATTACCGCAGGTAGATGGAGTGTTATTATCAACTTAAGCATCAAGGATCACGGAATTAACTAAATGTGTTTGTTGTTTTCTTAATATTTATGTTTGTTTCTCTAATTCTCTAGCAGTATTTAAAGGTTGTGAACAATGTTTCACATCTACCTAGCTTGAAAGTTGACAAGAGTCAACTTGGTTTGCTTGCCTGGCTGGCTAGAATTACTTTTTTGCCCCTCCTCTTTAAAGTGTTTGTGGTTATGTTTTAAAGAGGAGGGATAAAATGTGTAAATAAGCCGACCAGGCAAGCAAACCAGGTCGGCTAGACTTGCTCTTTTTGTAGGGCCTCAAACGTTTATATTGATACTGGGAAACCAAAGCACGCAATCATTACATTCTCTCATATTTTTTCACTCGCATCCTCACAAATGATTTTCTTCGTATCCTCAGAAAACGAACTCTGGATGATCTCAATGAAGCTTGTTGTAGGATGAGACTTGCAAGATGGTCTGCAACTCTATATATGTTTCCCTATGAATCTATATGATATCGAAATATCCAAAAAAATTTGCACCAGATTTTGAATTATTCTCATAGTATGTAATGTATACCAAGGGGGCTATTTGTTTTCTTGATAAACGCGACAACATTTTTTTAATCTGACCTAACTATATATAACATTTTGATATTTTTAGAGAGGGCCAACCTTAGCCCACCTTCAATGAAATGTAGCTCATGATGAATTATCGAAGTAGGGCAGACTGAACCAGCACAAGCGCCAAGAACATTTCCTATAAAGAACTTGATTAAATTGAAAACTAAAAATTAAACTAATTATATTAAAGAACTTGATCCATAATTGTTTGGCATAATATCAATAGGTATTAAAATGTTTTCACTATAAATAATTCTTTTGTGAACAAGAGATCATATACAAGATGAGTCAAGGGATTTAGATTCCCAAGTATCACAAGTCAATACCCGTTAGCTTAGTTGGTAAGACTTGTAGTGTATGAAAAGAATATCAAAACCCTGCAACAACTGTTTGTGATTATGAATCCATAAAAAACTTAATTTGTCCGCCAGTATTCAAATGGTGAAAAGATTGAATTTTCATATTCTTGCACAACTTATTCCACCATATATATCTTGTGGTAATCAAGTTCCTAGCTAGATCCATTGACAATGAGTGTGAGAGTGATGTACTCAAATAAATATGTAAGAAACTATGAGAGCCAAGTTTGTATTCACACATATATACATAACTTGTTCCTGTCACAAATGAATCATATGTGAAAGTGTATGTATACCACTAACCTTTTATAGGAAAAGGCATAGTTTAACTATCTATGTATTAGGCACCCAAAAGAGGCACGATTCTTTTAGAGTAGAGTTTTCATTGTTGTCATTCTGACTGCACAAATATGGACTATGAGACGAAATATGAGCATCTCTTTGTCAATACAAGTCTACAACTACTGAACTACACCTCTCTATTTCACAACCCTAAAAATCCATACAATCCCTAATTTTCTAAACCCTTTAGTGAGTTTACATTAACAAAGTCTCTTAAACAAAACTAACCATGGTTAATTGTGAATAAAAAAAAAAAAGGCAAAGTCCTCCAAATGCCCAAAGCAAAGGAAGCAATGATTACTGGAATGAAATAGGACCCAGTTAGATAATCTTTTCTTTCCAGCTCACCCTTGTTTTTTTGACTTGGTTATTGGGTCCCACACTCTGGCTATCACTGTCTTTATGGATTGAATGATAAAGAACACCGCACGTGGAGTCTGAACCGAGGCTCTGTCCAACCACAATAAAAAGATCCCATTTTTTCCTTCTTTTTTTTTTTTTTTTTTTTTTTTTGAAAATGTTTTTTTATAAAGAAAGAAAATTTTGCCTTTTTTTTTTTTTTTTTTTTCCAATTCCCACTCATTATATTTGTTGCTTAAAGCTTTCCTTCCTCTCTTACTTATCTCCTCCACAGTCCCAATAAGAGAGAGCCCACAAGTTATGGAATTAAGGGTCACTCACATTGTTCTTTGATCCACCTAGCTTGAAGAGACTATCCTCTATAGTGAGAGACCCACAAAAAAAATTTTGATTCAATCCAAGGTGTTGTTTGGTTAATTTGGTTTGGTAGGAGTCCATCATCCATCCATACACACACTATACTAGACTCTTTTTAACCCAACATCTTTGATCATCATGGATATGGATGGAGATAATGGAATGAGGAGGCCTAATTTTCCATTACAATTGCTAGAGAAGAAGGAGGAAGAAGTTTGTTGTAGCACAGGATATCCTAATCCTTTATCGATATCCGGGGAGACGAGTATAGTTCGATCGAGTTCTAGCATCCAAGTGGCTGAGCCGTCGAAGAAGCCCCCTCCAAAGCGGACTTCTACAAAAGATAGGCACACTAAGGTTGATGGTCGCGGGCGTCGCATTCGTATGCCTGCAACATGCGCTGCTCGGGTCTTTCAGTTGACCCGGGAGCTCGGGCATAAGTCCGATGGAGAGACGATTGAGTGGTTGCTTCAACAAGCAGAGCCTGCGGTGATTGCAGCTACTGGGACTGGTACTATTCCTGCCAATTTTACTTCACTTAATATTTCGCTCCGTAGTTCGGGGTCTAGCATGTCTGCACCATCACAGTTGAGATCAACTTATTTCAATCCCAATTTTGTTACGCCACAATTGAGGATAAGGAGCGAATGGGAACGTAATATCGATGAATCACAACGGAGAATTCTATTTCCAAGTGTCGGTTTCTCATCGGAAAACTCTTCAAACTTACTCAATTTCCAATCTGCCAATGTGAATCAAATGTTACATGCCAAGCAGGAATTACGTGATCCTTGTTTGGACATCTCTGATGCTGATGGAAGTATAGGGAGAAAAACTAGGCAAGAACAACAACAACAACAACAACAACAAGATGCATCATCACAAGTCCAAATGGGTAACTACTTGTTCCAATCGAACTCAGCTTCAGGTTCAGTCCCTACGAGTCATAGTCAGATCCCGGCGACATTTTGGATGGTAACTAATCCAAATAATCAAGTGGTGACTGGTGGTAATGACCCTATATGGACATTCCCTACAGTGAATAATGCAAGTATGTATAGAGGATCTGCTGGGTCAAGTGGGCTACATTTTATGAACTTTCCCACCCCATTAGCCCTATTGCCTGGCCAACAATTGGGTCCGGGTATGGGCAGCGGCGGAGGCGGAGGCGGAAGCGGGGCCACAACTACTGAGCACTTGGGCATGCTAGCGGCTCTTAACAATGCATATCGACCTATCACCGGCGAGTCTCAAGCGAGTGGATCATTTAGCCATGGAAGAGGGAACGATCGAGATGATAATACAAGTCATCAGTCTTAATATTGTGCACATAAGTATGGTTTGATGATCAATGCTTCTTTTTTATGTTTGAAGATTCCTTATTTTATGTGCAATTTAAATATACTTGCAGTTTGGTTGCTATAAATTTGGGGTCATTTCCATTTTTTTTTTTTTTTTCCTTTTTATTGAATGTGTTTTTGAGATTGAATAGGAAGGATTCAGTGTTTGAGAAACAACAAATATTATTAACATGGGGTTTTGAATGATTTTGTTGGGATCTATGGGATTTGTTATACTAAGGAAAATGATCATTATTAATTTGTTAGTTTTTGGTTGTCAAAAAAAATTTGGAGGTGTTGTACTTGGAAACATATGATTGAGATGACTAATTATAAAAATTCATTCTAATTAGCTTGCAGTTATTTTATTTTATTTTTGAAGGGAGAGGGGATCTTATGTTGTTAGAATCATTGATTCGATTTTGGCATTCGAGGGTTCCGAAATAAATTCAAGTTCTAAGACTCATTGCAATTCAGCTCATCAACTACGTGCACAAGGGGAAAAAATCAACCATTTCTTACTTTCTTTCTTCTATATATCTTTATGAAAAGAGACCAACATGATGAACAAGTATGATCTAGTTTACAAGACTCGGTCGATATTTCAATTGCCTTAGCCAATGCTTACACAATAAAATATCTATAAGTTTCTTCCTTTTTGTAGCAAGAATCGTTTCATTGTTTGATCATGGCATTTGAGATGGCTAAAATGCATCTAGTCTTTACATCTAATATCGATCTACTACTTGAAATGGGATTAATTTGGCTCAACCAACATTTATGAGAAAGAATAACCACATTCTTACATATCATGGTATACTCTGAGACTAACACATGAATGCATGCATTTAATTTTTAAATCACAAAACATATTGGAATGGGATCTGTACTGGCTCCTAAAAACCAGTACAAAAGTTGGCATTCGCTCTATATACATATATGTGTGTTAGCATTCGAGAAGGTTAGCTAGCATTAATCATTTTACTCTTAGGGATCACTAGCTAACACCTTCAATATATATGTGATTAACATTAGCCTAAGACTAAGAGCTTGGCAATATGACTGATCTCTCTCTCCCTCACAACTAACAAACACAAAGGCAGACACACATCAAACATCAAACATCAAACAGGTTTTCTTTACTTTCATCATAATGTACTGGCATATACACTGCAGGAAGATAGGTTTGCTTAGCTTTCACTGTGAAAGTGAGGTGCTGTCATACTCAACAAACACACAACATAAAAGTGCTAGCTATATAGAATTCATGCTTTCATATTATCACGTGCTGGCATGGCATTTGATGAGAAATCATTTGATCAAGTTTTCAGATAGACTCATTAGAGCAGTACCTAACAAACAAGCTTATAATTACATACATTGTTCATCTCATCATCATAATAACTTACATTGCAGAGGAGACTTATGTCATGTCAGTAATATTTCACTATGTCTCTCCATATAGTACTACTCTTTCACTCAACTCTTTGTAAAAACACATTTCTTTTACTGCATGGTAATGTAAAAAACATATGTGACTGTAAATTTGCTTTTGCATGCATGTCACGTTACTGCAGGTTTGGCTATTATAATATGAGCACTAGTTACAATCAGAAGAAATGGCACCCAAAACCATTTACTATCTAGGAGGGGACCTACCCGTGCAAGGTGGGGGCTCCCCTTACCAGTTTCAGGTGGCAACTCCAGCTATCTACTCCTCTTCCTGACTGTCTAAAATTGATTCAAAACAAACCAACTAATGACACATGCACTCACACCCAACTCTACTGGCCAACAGCAATGTTGTATCATTTATCGTCTTTTGATATATACTTGAGAGTTGAGACTGAGTGAGAGAGAGAAAGAGAGAGAGAGAGAGAGGAGGTGGTGGGTTTGCTAACTGCTGCTGCCAGGCCTCCTGTGTGGTGCAGGATACCTATCAAATGGCTCAAACACCTGGCCATTATTGAGTGGGTCCATACCATACCCCTTTTGTGTGAGTGAGAGAATTGTGTCACTGCTGATCATGACTCGCCTCTCCTGTTATATTATAAGGTCTGTCTGTGTCTGTGTCTGTGTCTGTGTGTTGAGTTTTTAGGGTTTTCTTATTTTTATGTACACAGTTCAAGAAGAGTGTTTGCTTTGTAATGGTGAAGATTCCAATTTAGTGGGGTGTAAGTGTAGGTCCTACTTTTGCAGGAAATAGCATCCACTTCACCTGGATGATTTTCTAGTTTGAAATTTTTGTGATAAGTTTTACCTGATTGAGACTCTATTAGAACACATAAAGCCGTACTTAAAACTCAAACTGATGATAGTAATGCTGATGCGGTACAGTTCAATCTCGATGAGGAATTGGCGCACACAATACCATAGTCCGGTTGCATGATATCACATAGTTTATAATTTCTTATATATTTATGTTACTATTAATACAAAATATCTGCAGAAGGTTTTAAATTGGATATTCACATGTATTCCGAAATACCTATTGTCATTGTCAATGACTGTTGGCTTAGTTTGTGGCGGGTGATAATGTCACGACCAGAGAATATGAAAGGAGAATAAGTTGTTATGCTCACTCAGATATCCACTTGGCAACCATCCAACGGATGAGTTCAAAATTTTGTTAGAAAGTATATGTATAAATAGAGTTTGAGAATGAAGAACAAGGCATGAATGAACTTGTAGCCCAATAAAGAGGTCTCTAGCTCTGTTGAGCAGAGAATTAGTTGTAATTCCTTTTCCTTTTTATCCAATCAAGCTTCCCATATTGTCTCCGTCTTTTTTTTTTTTTTTAATTTTTGATCAAATTTTCACAGTCGTGACATTTGGTATCAGAGCCGTTACGATCCACCAACCCGAGCAACCATGGGAATCACATATAATGAGATGAAAGTGTTGGAGAACAATCAGAACAATGTATAAATTTGTTTGAAATAAATAATGTGACAATACAAATACTATTTGTATTATAAATTGATTACAACAAAATCAAATAAAATCTACTAACTTGTATTGCAGATAGAGGCTTGCGAAATCACTATCTTGAATTGGCGGAGTTGGTACATCTTGATTTGTAGATAGAGGCTAGCGGATACGCTATGTCCTATAAACAAAATTTGCCCCTACTCGGTGCTGTAGTTCTTTAAGCGTCTGACTATCAGGATTCAACTATCTAATACCAACACCGTAGCATAAGGGTGTTGGTTCTGGCGAATTTACCGAATGCAATCTCTCTCAGAAGTGAAGAAGAATGAATAACTCTAGAAAAAATTAATATGTTTGAAGAACTTGTTTTTTCTCTTCAATATATAGAGAACAAAATGGTGTGTTGATCATACACATCCTTTCTTAAATCAAAAGACACATCTTTTCTCTTCAAGTGCAAAAGACACATTTTTTCTCTTTAATGTTGGTTATTTGCTATACAAATCCAACAGAAAGCATTCATGGAGGAGACTAAGAGAGACCAACTAGAGATAAATGAACTGGTTAAGATCGAACTGAAGATGCTAGCAGAGGCAAGTGAAGCCAGAGAGAAAGAAGTAAGTACCCAAATGAAATTATGCCCAACTCAAACGAGGATGATAAAGTAGGAGAAGTCAACAACATGTCGGCACCCAATAGTTCAGGTGCAAAGAAAGAAAACAGCTCCTAGGATGATGGTGAGAAATTCGGGCACCGCAGTGTGATACAACTCACCAAAGCAGAACTGAATAAAGCGAAAGGTTTCCTTCCTCTTCCTGAGATTGAATATGCATTAACGGTGATAAATGAATACGAAAAGGGAACGTAGTTCCTTCTACATTGCAAGAAGCTATTGCAAGTCATGGCAAAGATGCAGTGAATGCAAACTACATTTGGTTAAAAGATATATGGGAAGAGGATAAGAACCGCACATGCAATAGATTGAGACAGGAAATTTGTCAGGTTCCTGAAGAAGAGCATGAGCCAGGCCTCTCCAGTGATGATGATGTGTTTACAAAACCGGCTGCAAAGACGTTCTCTAACACCCACACCAAAGATTTTAGACTATGTCCCCGAAAATCCAATAGAACTAAGAAAACAAACAAAAGATACAAAGGTTGAGTTGGTTTATAGTCTAGGTTTGTTTTGGTGAATCCTCTCTTGTGAGAGTTTGTTTCAGTATTTGCTTTTACTTTTGTTTCATTTGTATAAAGGTTTTGGGGTCCTTAAAACCTAGCTCAATTTCCAAAAAAAAAAAGAGCCAGAGAGAAGAGATTAGATGCACGATTTGAACAACTGCTTCAATTAGTGCAAAATCACCATGGAATTGCCGGATCTAGGGATTCAAGCAACTCTCTGACTATGTATTATTGCATATTATTGTATCAAATATTCACAGGGTCTTGGTTAGTGTGGATTCAGCTGCTGATACATCATATAAGCTTCAGGATATGCAAACAGTTCTGTTGTGTGCTCAGCGTTTGGGGTCACGCCATCCTAGGGCAGGGCAATTGTTGACTAAAGAACTGAAAGATTTTAGAGAAAATGACCTGACTGATTTTGTTAGTAAGCATCGGTGCCACCTTTTACTGCAGAGAATTAAATATATTATTGCAAATTTCTGCATACATCATATTAAGGGGAGGCAGTTCATTTCTACAACAATAGAATTGGATGCTCTTGTCAATTTAGCAATTGCAAGAGATTATTATGAAGGACCAGTGTGTCGCCCAACGATATTCAATTCAACACCTTCCAATGAAGTACCATGCTTGTTAGCAAAAAGCTTGGGACATCCTTTCCCAAGTAGTGAAGCTCTAGGAATGGGTACATTTGTTTCCAGTGATACAACTATTGGTTGTTCAGAAAATCCCTACTTTCTTCTTCTCACAGGCCCCAACATGGGTGGGAACTCAACTCTTCTTCCACAAGTTTACATGGTAGGTGATGCATTAAGAACCAAACTACAGCTTCTTGGTAGACTTGTTTTTACTTGAGATGGGAATAATACTTCCGGAAGGTATTGGCAAAGTTCAAGAAGTTGTCGACATGTGTGATTATGCCATAATTGTCATGGATGAGGCTGACATCAAGCTAGCTATTCATGTTATGTTGTTTGCTTCTGTTGGAACAGCTGACAAACGCTGCATAACTTGCCGTAGGCAGCTCATGGTTGCTTCGTCCATTTATGCCATTTGTTATTGACAAATTATGGCAGCGCCTTCCTCAACCTGTAGGGAGCTGTAGCAAGAAGTCCATAATGATATCCAAATCTTTGTTGCTTAATGTGTATGACACTTGGAAAGAAACTACCAGGAAGGATTGTTCTCTCATACAGGCCATGTTCCTCTTTTTAATCCTTGAGGACAAGGATTGTATGAATGGGAGGGCAATGTCACGCACTACAGCAAATTGGCATTTTTGTAACAATCCAAAAAATAATAACACTTTTGAGCTATAACAATCCACAAAACAATTTTACACATTTTCACAAACAAAATGATTCAATAATTGTATCACCACAAATAGTATGGATGCTATTCATGGTGATTTAATTTATTGTATCACTTTTTTTTATGTAGCTATTTTTCATTTTGTTAACTAAATTTAGTTTTGACTTAAAATTGTTTGGTGGATTGTAATAGCTTAAAAGTATTACTAGTTTTTAAGTTGTTACAAATATGTCAATTTGGTGTAGTGATGACCAGAGAATATGTTGCTGTGTTCACTCGGATAGCCACATGGCAACCATATATCCACTGGATGAGTTCAAAATTCTGTTAGAAAGTTTGTATAAATAGAGTTTGAGAATGAAGAACTAGGCATGAATGAAGTTGTAGCTCAAGAAAGAGGTCGCTAGCTCTGTTGAGCAGAGATTTAGTTGTAATTCCTTTTCCTTTTTATCCTTATTTTTTCACAGTCGTGACAGATATCAGAAGTGGGACATGCTAATACGGATTAAATTAATGAAGACTCCAGCTAATATATATTTCTCTATTTGGGAAGCTAAGACTAAATAATCAATGTTGAGAAAGAGACGCATATATATATATATATATATGCATGAGCAATTGATGCCTGTGACCTTATATGTCTACAGCATGGAGGATGCTTTTACTATATGCAGGTAGGGTTTCTAGCTCGGTTCCTAGCTAACACCTGATCTCATCTCAGTGACTCCATTACAATTTTTATTCAGAACTTTCGACAATTATATTTCGTTCATTATGGCTCGTCTTATGGGTAGACGGGAAAATTAAATACTTCAAAATTTTAATAAAGGAAATAAAGCTCCTGCATCCACTTTCAGTCATCAGTTCGTTGAGATTGTTTATAGATAAGATCCAGCAATTAAAAGGAGACATATCTCATTGTACAAATAAAAAATTTATACCTCCATAACTTCAAGAAACAATTGAAATACCATTCCAGTAAAATGAAGGGAATTTGCTTCCTGATACTACATATAAGAGAATTATAATTCTATTTACTAACAAAAATTTTACACCAAGCAAGTAGTGCTTAATGATCAATGATATATGCTGACTGAATTTTGATGCGTTCAATACTTCCACTTCTGATCAGAAGCAAGGTCAAAGGACAAACACCTAATGAAATTTTACCCAAAAAAAAAAAGGAGTCTCGACTCTTCAAATTATTAATCTATGTCCGAAGGCTACACAACTGTCATTATAGAGATAATCAAACCATGCCCGAAGGCTACATTGTTGTTGTCACTTGGCATCCATGACAGCTCCAACTCACATGAAGACTTATTTTCGCTTTGCTCCGGTATATCTAAGCAGCTACATTCAATAGCCAAAGGCTAATCAACAGCGGGCACATATGTTCTTAATAATCGAGTGAAAACTCACAAAATCTTAATTAGTAAGTCCCAAACTCGCAACTTCTCATAAGGATAGTAAATGTATGATCAACTAAGTTACAATTGGTGGAATATTGCAATTGGAGAGAGACAATTGAGTTTACTGTATGACATAGTTGGATTTTTAATCTATATGATCCTCACAAAGATCGGTATATTGCATGTAAAAAAAAAAAAAAAAAAAAATTGTGATATAAGTTAAAGTTACGTGAACTGACATTTATTATTATTACTATTGCTACTATTATTTTGGTCGTACTTATACGTATATAATGGTGTGGCATAGCGACTTCATCGTCTACCAGTTGGGATCCATATATAGAGTTAGTTGTACAGATGAATGAGCATGTGCACCCCATGTTAAGGAGTCGGTACTATCCTAAGCATACCAGTACTATAGAGTCCCATCAAATTCCTTTGTCTAACTGTCGAGGAAACCAGCGAGGAAACGCGCGAGGGAAGGGGTGGAATCCTCCATCCCCTTGAGATGTGTGCAGCCGCGCATCTCGAGGGGGATGGAGGGTTCCACCCCCTCCCTCGCGCGTTTCCTCGACAATTAGAATTCCCCCTTTTTTTTTTTTCATAGTCAGATATTTTTCAAAAAACATTTCTGTACAATTACCTGGTCGATGCAAGAAAAATGAAAAAATTGAGAAGGAAACTCATGAGGTTGGGTGAAGGCTACCAATAAGTGAGGCTAAAATCTTGAATGCCCCATAAATAAGGGTAACTATCATGTTTTAGTTAATGGTAGTACTTTGTTCCTGTTTTGGGAACCTAAGCTTCTTTTGTATGCATAGTGTAGAAGAAAGCACTTTCAGTACCACTGACTCTTTATGTCTCTCTCTCTCTCTCTGTCTATGTGAAGGTTTCTGGACCACCATCGACTTTATAGTGCTCAACTGTTTGATTGATGACCAGTTTGTTTGTTTCACCATTTCACGACATAACCTTACCCAATTTATCTTGTATAAATTATACATGTATCGTACATCTTAAATTTTGCAAAAAAAAAAAAAAAAAAAAAACAGACCTCAATTGCAGGTTGGCACATAACACACGGGTGATTAAGACTGATATGAATCAGTTTCGGCAGCAAATCTTCACCAAATACACACTTTCACATTTCAATTTAGTATCATCTGCACATTCTAATAATTTTGCCCAACTAACGTGCTATCTTTGATAGACCAGCCTCTTCAATTAGTCGGGATCATTAGTTTTTGCTAAGAATCAAATGTACTGTTGTATCTATCAGCCACTTGAATTATTCAGCATTTCTAGTAGTTTTCATTTGGAATATTCAGGTTTAAATTATTAAGTTCAAGAGTCCAATAATTTTTTTTTTGCATTGTCTTGATCTGCAGCAGTTCACATTGACAATAGACCCAGCTGAGCAACCACGATATCAGAGTCACAATCACAAGAAGTGACGCTAGAAACATCATATATTGTTTGCATGCACATTGCACGTGTTGTCATCAATTTAGGTACAATACCAACAACACCATATCGCCGGGGAGTAGGTTACAAGATTCTCATACCCTAAAACCTATAAATTTAAGTTTTTTAAACCTAAAGACCTCACAGATAACAGATCTATGTTTATTTTGTGTTGTTCCACTAAATTGATAACATATCAGACTTTCTACACCATTTGAAGAGCTCTAACCTCACACGTTGGAATAACCTTGCAAGTTTACAACTAAAATCTGTATTATTGGGATTGCTAGTGTCACGTCTCTTGTTATATTGCATGAGAAGGGATCGGGAAGCTAATGCAATAGATTTTACTAACCAGTCCGTATTGCAAGAGAAGGGATCAGAACCAGTCCATGGCTAGAGGACTGTCTGAATCGTAACCGTGTGTGGTGCATTAGGATGTGTTCATGCGCTCTTTAGCTTGGAAGCGGTTAGCATCATTCCCAAAATAACATGCAACTTCAAATGTGATTACTATCACAACAGCAAGGAAAAATCAATGTGAAGTTGGTTTATTTCAAGGATTCTACATGTTACACAAAGTATATGTTCTTTAAATCTACCTGCAAAACTTGATTGTCACTAAGTTTATGCTCCTGATCAGGTGTTAGTCAGACACTGTTCCATTGCAGCTTTGTATGTTATCATCACCCACAATCTCATTCACACAAAAGTCGAGCACTTGTTTGTTCATTTTCATCAATTGCTGGATTGTCTGTTGAGATCTTCCACTGACTACCCTCAGTTTTTCCAACTCCATTTCAGAAGCTGCAGAAGAACCTTGTTGCTGCAATGAAGGCAGAGAAAGCTTTAGCAACCAATTGTTGGTATATCACATCCAAGACTGAACAATGGAAATGAGAAATAAAAAAGAAAATTATAGGAGTTGCTTTTTATGATGGAAACTAATGTAAGCAATATTATGGTAATAGATTAATTATATTAGGAATAATTGGGCCTATTTAGTAAGAACCAAAAATAGTAGTTGGGGCATTATTAGCTAATTAGGGTTAGGTTTGTTAGTTTGCCATAGAAGTTAGGATAATTACAAATAAGGCAAGGGTTTTTCATTGTTATTCGGTTGATTATTGAAATAATATTTGATTTCTTAGTTATCTCGTTCAGGCTCTATTGTTATTTCGATTACTATTGCGAGTATTACTTTGTTTAACTCACAGCTTTACTGTTTCATTTATTAGCGCTCCTTTGCATGACGAAAACAAAATAAGACATATATGCAAAAGAAATGGCTTGGATGATGATAGAGGAAGAAAGATCCAAGGCAGTTGAAGCCACGGAAGAATGGAAGTCTGTGAAAAGTTCCTTGGACGCAAAGCTTGAACAGGAGAGAACCCTAATTGATAAAGATTGGAATACAAACTCGCGGGACGAAAACAATGGATGGAAGAAAATATTGAGACAAAGGTAGAGACATCAGTAGACAAGGCAATGGAAAGGGAGATGCATATCTGATTAAACTGGCGGCACCACAGGGAACCTCTCTCTGACGTCGTTGTCCCTCCACCTGCGTCGACCGTTGCACAGGTCCTTCCACCTCCGACGATCGCTCCACAGCGGCTTCCACCTGCATCGATTGCACCACTGTCACAATCGATTGACGTCCTGGCCAGACCCTCCCCTTTCATCAATCGACCTCACCAATAGGTCGACCGACTCCCTCAGCCCCCTGTCAAATGACTACCAGCCCCTCCCTACCCCTTGAGCGCCCCCCTTCCACACCACCCCTCCTTCGATCGCACACGACCGAGCCACTTTCCAATCCCTCCTCCCTCAATCCTCCATTAGTCGCCCACCCCCAGTAGGCTATTAGCACCCTCCCCGTTATTTCCACCCACCCTGCCCTATTGGGAAGCCCCTAATCACATCCACAGTCCTTCCACACTTATCCTTCCTCTCGCCCTCGCCTAGACACCCTTTCTTTGAGCCCTTATACCCGACAACACCCCCATACTTCACAACAAGCCGTATATGACCCAAATTAGGGTAGCTAGTTGAACCCTTATTTTCTTTCACAATACCCCGTGCCTACTCCAATTTTTCATCACAGAACCCTCTTCCCCGTAGGTTAAATCTTAAATCTTTTACTGAAGTGGGCCTGCGGTTTGGTGTCTCCCCAGAACTTTCTGTTACAGATCTGATTTGACAGAATTACCACATGGACATGCCAGGCAGTGGGGTGGAAGAATTGCCGAGAGATCATAACCCGCCTTGGCCGCCTGCTTAAGACAGCGGACAATTTCGACCTCTTTTAGATCGAGGTGGAGGATTTGGCAGAGGTGGTAATCCTTTTTTTCGACCATCTACCTTTAGGCGAATAGAACTTCAATGGAGGTATTTATTTTGATAATGATCAATTGGCTCGGCTCATAGCTGTCATGAAGCGTCGGGATGATACAGGTATAAAACTCGACATGTCTTCTTATGATGGAGTTGCCCTGGGTGATGTTTTATGGATTGGGTGATGTTTTATGGATTGGTCTCTGGAGATTGATCGTATACTTGATTTTACGAACATCCAAAGTTTGAAGGCAGTAGCGGCTACCAAGTTAAAGAATACTGCAAATCTTTGGTGGCAGGAGGAATATGCACGACGAACCGCAATGAGGTTATCTCCTGATAACAATATGGATTATGAGTGCGAGCACTTTGGATGGTTAATATGAGTTGCCTAGAACGAGCACACAGTTATTGATTATGTTACAAATTTTTGTACTTTGTGTATAAGCACTAAGCCCTATGAACCAGAACAACAAACGACCGCTCTAAGAAGATTTTGGCACCCAACTTCTTACATACCGCGACTCGCTCCTGAGAGCCCTCTTAAGTGCTTTGAATGTGGTTCGCATGGCCATGTTCGAAGTAATTGTCCGAACGGAAAGTCGCGCTACTGACGGATGATGGCAAAGGTAAATTTATGGACGAGGTCCCTCCGATTGATGGCAAAGGCAAATTTATCTCCTTGGAAGCAAAAGGCACAACTTGCACCCTTAAGGCTTGTAGACACCTTCTTCAACTCGAGGAGGTCGATGTAAGCAATATTAACAACATTATGGTATTAGATTAGTAATATTAATATTAAGAATAATTGAGTCTATTTAGTAAGAGCCCAAAATAGTAGTTAGAGCATTATTAGCCAATTAGGATTAGGTTTGTTAGCTTGCCAAAGAAATTAGGACAATTATAAATAAGGCAAGGATTGTTCATTGTTATTCGGTTGATTATTGAAAGAATATTTGATTTATTAGTTATTTTCCTTTAGTCTTTATTGATATTTAGATTATTGTTCGTTATTTCGAGATTACTTCGTCTAATTCAATATTACTGTTTCGTTTATTCCTTTAGTTTTATCATAAATTTTTTAAAGAAAAACAGGTCCATAAATGTACATTGCAGTCATAAATCACAATAGTAATGATCATGGATAGCGAAACGACCTCAATTTCACAAGTTGGAGCATCATTTTAGGTAATTGCATTATGGATCACCGAGTAAACGTGGAGAAATCCGCGGAATACTTTTAAGAACAATGAATGTACAAGTTTCATTGGTGCCATCAATGTTGTAGAGAGAATGGAGACATCAAATTGCTTGGTTAGATATTTTGCTTGTCCAACCCCAAATCATGAGAATATGTGTTATCTAGGTTGTGGTAATTACGTTCATATGTGAGGGTTCGTATCCCTATGGCAAATAGATCATCACTCTAAATTATGGAATATCTAGGTGAGCTAAGAAGTGTTTGTTTTCTTGTGTGGGTTTATATCTGGCAAGCAAGTCACCCAGTGTAGTTAAGGCGTTGAGGCGGCGGGGAGGCGGATGAGCTTGAAAATGCCTCAGAGGCGGTCTTTAACATTTTTAAAGATTTTTTATTATAATAAATTGAAACACATTTAAATAAGTAATATTCATCATCATTTTGATAATTTGCATATGCCAATATGTACAAAAAGTCATACAACTATTTAGAATTGAAATGAAAACATAATAAAGTTGCATAGCATAGCAAAAAGATGCACTACATAAGTGTACTTAACTTGCCTATCAACTAAATCACTAAAAAAGAAACAAACACGAAAAACATCAAAACATAATGTAAACTAGTTCAACTTCTCATTGGTGTAACTTTGAAAATTTGAAACAGTGTTTGAAAAATTAATGGTTGAATTTGAAACAGTGTTTGGAAAATTGCAATTTGGTGAGGCATCGCTCAGCAAGTCTCATTGGTTTAACTTTGAAAATTTACACCAAATTTCGATCCATATGCTAAAAGATTACGATCCATACACTAAAATATTACTTATTATTGTTTATTGTGAAGAAAAAAATGCAGCAGAACAGATCATTAAAAAAAGGAAGTGAACAGATCATATAAAAAAAAGGCAGTAGAAAATAGGGCTGAACAAAAAACCGATCAAACCGACCGAACCGATCTAAATCGAACCAATCGGTTCGGTTAAATTCGGTTCGGATCGGTTTCGGTTTTAGAAAATTCAAAACCGAAGTCGTCGGTTCGGTTTTCGGTTTCTATGTGACTTTAACCGACCAAACCGAACCGACCGAATATATATAATAAATAATATATATTTTATATATAAATAATACAATATGTTTAAAATAGTCGGTCGATTCGATTTTATTTCGGTTTTGGTTTGATTTTAGTCGGTTCGGTTCGGTTACGGTTTGCATAAATTAGAATCGGTTCGATTTCAGATCGGTTTTGTTAATGGTCGGTTCGGTTTCGGTTTGAAAATTTTAAAACCGACCTAAGTCGGTTCGGTTCACGGTTTAGGTGAAAAACCGAACCGTCGATTCGGTTTTCAGCCCTAGTAGAAAAGATCATATAAAGAAAACACAGCAGAAGCTACAGAACAGATCATATAAAAAAAACACAGGAATGAGAGTGAAAAATAAGAGAGGAAACATCCTGATATAAAAGAAGCAACACCTAATTTGAAAGAGAGAAACCTGATTAGAAGGAAAAGAACACACACAGCAACAACAATAGCCCCCAAGGAGTCGTTCTCTAGTCTAAAACTCTAAATACCCCCTCTTAACCTTAAAAGACAATTGGGCTGCAATAGGCTTTTGGTTTTTAAGCTGTAAATGGGCCGAGGCGGTCTGAGGCGGTGAGGCAGTCCGAGGCGGACGCCTCACTTCACCGCTCCGCCTTGCATCATTTTGAGGCGTCTCTTTGCCAAAACGCCTTAACAACACTGAAGTCACCTCACCCTAAATCTCTAAATCGTGTTATTCGAATATCTAGGTGAACCTAGAAGTCATGCGCGAGAACACATTTGTGTCCACGTGCAACACTGCGCGTCCATTCATAATGCATGGGATGTGTTTGCATGCAATGTGGCACCATGTGTTCAAACATCACAAGTCAGCTATATTTAGAACACTCAAATCTTATGTTATGACATGACATATATGAAAGTATAGAATGTGCAAACTTTAGAATTTTCATTGTAATTTACAAGAAACAGCCCAAAAATAAAAACAATAGGCTATCAAATGAAAAATCAAGAGTAAACTTCAACAGTAACTTTGTGACTTTTCATATTGCACAAAACAATATACAAAAACAGAAAATTACCTGCAATTCGATTATTTGCCTCATCATTACATGAGTACTGAGATATCGAGCATCTAAGGGTTCATTGCATGGAGCATGTAAGGTAGTTTTTGGCTTCAGGTCAGCATCCTCCTGTGTCGAATTGACATATTTATCCAGTGGTGGTGGTACCAATGAGGCATGCTTTTTAGGCGCTTGTGCATTCACAGATGTTTGAGGAGGTTGTCTAACAACAAGAATATTGTTGACAGGACCTGAAAAGTCAAATACAGCAGTGATCAAAAAACAAAAGCTAAAAATAAATCATCTCCATTTCTGAAAATACAGCGCACAAAAATATTGATAAATATCAATCTTCTAATCAGAATGGAGCTGAGAAACAAATCAAAGAAATCACTTTATAGTGGCTAATGCTACAAAATGGTTCTGATACAGCAGCATATCCCCTAGGATGGCGATGGGAGAGTTTAATTTTTTTCGTTTCCACTATATCAAGGCAAGTCTATTCAAAATTTACAAAATGCTAGACCCATGCCATCCCTAATTACTACTAAGACCATTTGCTCCGTGTTCCTTTTATTGTTGCAAAAAAAAAAAAAAAAAACTTGCATTTCTTTCTTTACCCCGTGCATTTCTTTCTTTCCAAATAACCCACAACATCGCAATTGGAATAAGACCCCAAAACCTATTCCCCAAAGAAGATGATGAAATGAGCTAGGGTAACCAAAGATACACCGCAATGAAGAAAAAATTTGGCACATAAAGTCTTAGCCGTTGGCACTCTAAGGAAAGGACTGATAGATTCATGCTGATGTTCACAAAGGCAGCAACAGTTAACAATACATAAGCCTCAGGCAAAGTTGTTGTAGCACCCCGTACTTTTTTTTTACAACCTAATCCAAAAATAACTAGTAATTAGGACAATATTATTAGTGAATTTTTAAAAAAATTTAAGATTGTTACATTATACACACCTCAAAAAGAATCTCGTCCCATTAGTTTTCCTTTTAGTGGTTTTGCTGTCCGTATTGTTCAGTTAGCCCTTTCAGCGAATCTCATGACAAAATTCTTTTTGAGTTGTATATATTGTAGCACCCCGTATTTTTTTGCTCATACTTACTGATTTTTATATCTTTTGTGTGTTTGTCTTTATGAAGTTATGTACATGTACTACTTGTTTGTTATTGTTATGCATGGCGGTTTCTTAAAGGTTGTGAGTGGAAAATTTAATTAGAATTGGTTGCTCTATATTTGGATTCTTGTGATGCTTCATTCGGTAAGTGGTAGCTTCCCGATCAAATTATTTACAAATTATTCCTTCCATCAAATCTTGGGACGAGATTCCTTTTAAGTTGTATATATTGTAATACCCGTACTTTTCAATGACAATAAAAATTTATGCACCTAAAGTTCATTTGAAATTGAATTTGAAAATCTCATTTAGTTTGCCAAGTATTTTTTTCGAAATTCACTTAACTCTCTTACCTTCCGAATCTTGGGACGAGATTCCATTTAACGTGTATATGATGTAACACCCAAATTTATTTTATTTTGAATAAATTATAATAGAGTTAAATTTATTCGAATTTAAATTTTCAAATTTTAGGGCATTATTTTCGTGAGTTAATAGGGTGGGTGCCCTCAGAATTTTAGTGGGGCGAATAGCCACCCATATTATAAAGAGAAAAATCCTTTTTTCTTCTTTCTTCTCCTTCCCCCTTCACAATCTGCTTCTTCTTCGGCAACGACTTATTGGGGGCAAATAAACAGATGATATGGACTATTATGTTCGTCGATGACTTGTGGGAAGAAGTCATTACAATGCATACAAAATGATTTTTGAGACATTGGTTTTCATATGGACAATCTTATGCATTGTATTATCTTTGCTCATGTTATGTATTCGTATCAATGTTGTAGATGTGACATAGTTGCTACTGTTTAATAGTCAAAAGTAAATGCAATTAAGTTCGTAGGAAGGACCTAGCTCAAGTTTACATATATGATATATCAGACGTCTACCAATAAGATGCAAGAGAATTTGGATATAAAGTCTTAACCAAATTTTACAAAAGTCTTGATTGATCATTCATTAAAAAAAAAAAAAAAAACAAAGTACTGCATTGCAATTCATTATGTTATAAATAATAACACCATCTCATAGTTTTCTACCAAAAATTTTGGATAACTTGCGTTACATAGTTAACACCAAAACATGTCAATCAATTTAACTAGTCTTAAATAGATCATATCTATTTGGGTTAGTATTTCATCCTTTAACTTGTCAAATTTAAAGTAATCAGTGTAAGTGGGTGTGAACTCTACGCCCCTTTGTGCATAGCATAACCTCTACACCCACAATACATACACCTTCAAAGAAAATATAAGCTAAATAATGAGAACTCCAAAGCAACTCCTTGCAAAATTATTCACTCACATAGAGGTAGTGTGCAAGGTCAAATCTTTTTTATTTCAAGAAGCATTAAAAATTAAATCCAACATTACCCAATTAATCATTCAAATTAAACAGCCAATAAAAGCTAACTAACACATAACTATTCACAAATAGCTAGAGTGCAAGATCAAATTTTGAAAGAAAAATCATTTAATCAATAGAACAAGAGATTAAAATCCTACAAAACTACGAAATAAACAAACCCAAATCAATGAAAAAAAAACCCATTAAGAAACTCTATTGATCCCTAGTTAATCAAGTAAATCGAAAAAGATCTAATCAACAATCCCAACATTCTCAACTTCATACAAGAAATATATACAAAGGAGTATGAAGAAAACTCACCGGACGAAATCGCAGAGGATTGCGCAACCGATCCACGCTAGCCATTCTCTCTCTCACTGCGAACCTGTTTCTGGGGCTGAAACCAAACGGGAAGAAGAAGGAAGATAGGGAAAGGAGAAAGGAAGAAAATGATAAGGGTTTGGAGCGGAGAAACGTGCAGCAAGCACGGACACGTCCCGTTGTCACTAAAGAAGAAGCAGACCGTGAAGGTGGGAAGGAAGAAGAAAAAGGGATTTTCACTTTATAATGTGGGTAGCTATTAGCCCCCCACTAAAATTTTGAAGGCACCCACCCTATAAACCCACGAAAATAATGCCCTAAAATTTTGAAATTTAAATTCGAATAAATTTAACTCTATTATTATTAATTCAAAATAAATAAAATAGCTTTATGAAATTTAGGGGTGTTCCAGTTGCCCACCATTAAGACTCGCAATCAACCACACAAGAAAGTTTACATGCGGAGAAAAATTGAGAGAGCTAAATAACTGGATTAGAAAACTACCCAACCATAGGGATGGAAGAGTCTTGGACTTTATTCAAGGAACAGAGGCCAAAGAAAGATTTCACTATAAAGGTATTTGAATTGCCATTCCAAACCCATTCGCCGTCCCCATCACTCACCGATACAGCTGAACCATCACGGCCGATTCCCAGTTATGAAGACCTCTGTAGAGATATAAGTTCCAAGGAATTTGATTCCCATCCAAATTAATAACATGAAAATTATTCTCGAGTAAGAATAAGTGAGATGACATTTATGTTTTCTTTCCTTGTATTTGATATTGGGAGCACCCCCCCCCCCCCCAAAGAAAAAGAAAAAAAAATTGAGTATCGATGAGACTGTCAGACTGACAACTCATTTGGAAGCTTTACTAAGAATGACACTAAAACCTTCAACACCGAGCTTTCTATTCTTAACAGAGTTTCTTGATCAGATTCAATAAATGAGTTGCAACTGGAAACTTTTGACACTGAGATATCAGCTCCTTTACTTGGAAACTACACACAAGCATCACTCTGATAGCTGGGTGAGTTCTAGTTAACACTGGATGAAGATTCACCATCGCTTCTTCAAAATTCCCTGATCTTCATATGCCCGTAAGATAAGAACAACTTATCTAAGAATAGGAGTAACATACCATGTTGCGAGTACTTATGGAGTGATGAACAAGAGAAAGGGGAATCTAAAGGGACCTTTTAATTTGAGGCTGCAAGTGCACAAATGTTATGACCATTGGAAGGCAATCTTTTGGAAAACAGTGAACTGAGGCTTTCAATCCTTAGTGCAGACCTGCACAACTACTTGCTCCTGCTGACATTTTTACTCTGCAAACAATTATTCTCTCCTCTCCAGTTTAGAAGATGTCTCCTCTGACAGGTTATTATTAGGTAGAGGAACTTTTGGTGTAGATTAAATGTTGATACTCGAGTCAATTGTACCCAAGGGGATTTGAATGCAAAGCTAGCTGAAGTTTTCCTGCAGAACTGTTAGCTCTGAAAGAGGGACTGAAGTGGGATTTAAATCCAGCCTCCTTGATCCTCGCCCCAAAGCCAACGCATGGGTTTGATGCTCTCCATTAATCGCTCAAAACTTGTGCTCAATGAGGTCAGGGTACCTTCTTCTTGGAGATAGTAAAACTCGTCCACATCTCCTGTCCGAACGATAGACTCCCCTCGTCCTTCCGGCATGCTATTCTTTATCTTTCTAACTAAACCCTGAAAACTATAATCAATTAAACCTATATCTGCATAAACTCATGGATGGATCATTATGGAATTTTGGACTTCAAGAAAACTTGGCTAGGAGACTAAACTCGTGACCTAGTTACTGATTAGAATAGCTTTTGAGACAATAACACTTCATTACAGATTAGGATCATACGAATTTCTGACTGGGTTGAGCAAAAGAGGCCACTTGATTCAGAATCAACTGTAACAAAGGAAGCAATGTACCCCTGCTTGGTATGCGAAATACTAACAAGTTACAGATTTGGTGCATGAGCGCTTGATTAATTGATCCAATTCTCATTCCAAAAATCGATTTTATCCCTCTTCCTACCTTATATTGATGTGCTTTTCAAACTCAAATTTGTGATTCATAATGACCCTCAACAAAGAACATCCATACGGTGGAGAAATAATAGGACTCGAGAACCAGCCATATCCCTGCTCCCCATACTTCTCTAACACAATGCCTTCCTTTTCCATACCCTGAGACGACTTCTTACTCTCTCAGTCATATCCCAAGCACGGTGGTCTTTGAAATTGAAACCCAGTGGCATACCCAAGTAAAAGCTCGAAAAAATCCACAAGGACTTCCATTAATGTTGATCGAAAATGACAAAAAGGTTTTAATTACAGCCATAACCCCATCTTTCCTGCCAAACCCAAACCAGGGTAGCATATTTATGAATCTTGATTTAAACATAAATTGAAATAAAGAAACAAACAAACACTAAAAGATAAAATCAAAGGAAATACTAAAATTAATCAATTCATATTCATCAACCCATGACAAACAATGGCATATAGGCCTTATTTATAACCTAAACCTAGCTTGCTATTCAAGCAACCTAACCCTAGATTTTGGAGCCCTAATCCCCATTTATTCCAATGAACTTACTTAGGCCGAAACAGACCCATCTAAAAACAATTTAATTTAAATAAACTTAAATAGTTCTAATTTCCTCACAGATACTCTAAAAATGACCAACTGACTGAATCAAATGCCTTAGAAAAATTCAGTTTGCAATGAAAGAGAAAGAATATAAGAAAGAATATAACGATGATGCAATATTGTAATGCAATGATATTTTTGCACAAAAAATAAGACATTAGACAATGGATATGTAAAGAGAAGCACAACCTAGTAGAGCAAATATATGAAATGGTCTTTGAACTATCAACATCAATCATAAAATATTCTGTAATGAAACGTTACAGATAGGTGATATGTTTGATACTACCTTTTGAATGTTTAAAAACACGAATGATTTGACGAGATTTACTGTCCCATATTCGAATTGTGCCATCCACCAAACCGGACACTAGCAACTTTCCATCCATGCTAAAAGCCAAACAAGTAACAGCCTTACTGTTCCACAGAACCGACAAATAGAAATAACATTAGCGTAGATACACAAAAACTAAATTTTCAAAGAGCCAGGTCAAAAACTAATGCCATCTAATGCTAAGAATATTATAATATGAAGAATATCTGTGGTAATGACAAACCTATGGTCAGATAATGCACCAATTATATGGAGCCCATAACTGCTATTAGAGGTGTTTTCAGCATTAAGTGCAGCAATGTATATCTTTCCATCTCTGCCACCAGCATAAAATACATGTTCACCAGGGTCCAATGCAAGTGCATCAATAATGCAAGGAAATTTAACTGTTCTCAGTAATACTCCCCTAGATATGCTCCAAACCTGAGATCATTTCATTATATACATATTCAAGAAGCATATGATATATAATATATGAATTTAAAGCTTGATGCAATGGAAATAAAAAAGTCCAATCAACAAATCAAAATGAAAACAATAAATGACCAAGTACAGGGGGCTGAATCCGATGTGTTTGCATGGTTTGAAACTTGCAATGGACTGATTGTCATAATTGTTATCATGTTTGCCTCGATAAAACAAAACAAAAGCAAAGGGAAGTGGTTGTGATAAAACTGTTAGAGAAAATCAAGGAAATTTTAATTGGAGGTTGGGTTGTCACTATTAATACATCACGGATATCAATTCACTAATATGTTGAATTTGCAATTGTATCATATGCCATAATGTGATAGAGCTGAAGACTTGTCCTTCTAAAAACTCATAAATTCAAACACACAGAAGTGGGGAAATCATACAAAAATTAAGAACTTAATCTTCAAGTATAGCATCACAACGAACATTCGGACAACCCCTACAATGAAAACCCCATTAATGGTATAATATTTATATTTAGATTGAGCTGACATATAAAATCGACTTGCACAAATAACATTTAAAGAGTTTTTTCTATCCACAATTCCCATGTCAATCATTGTAAGTAGCAAAAACACAAAATCGAGAATGAGGGGTGGATTCCATCTGTTTCCCTGGAAATTTTGAGGCTACAGAGGAGAGGGGAGAGGAATTTGAGCGGTGAAGACATAACCTAAGAGAGAGAAGATTGGTTTTTAGATGTTATAATCTTGGCCATTGAAATCTCAACCAACTATGTTTATACAAAATTGTAGAGTATTATCAGGCATTATCTAAGGAACAACTCCTTAGTTTCAGTAAGAAAGTTCATAACCATTTTTTTTTTTTATGGGAGAAGAGCTCATATGCGATGTTATTTGCCTTCATGGTTGGTTAGTAACTTGGGGGGTCAAATCAAGCATCAAACGGTGTTTTTCCATGTGTGACGATGTGGCCATGAGGGAGACATTTTGAAGATGATAGCTCCAACAAATAGGTTTGAGTGATGATTGAACTGAAAAGCGTCTTGTGAATATAGCTTCCTTGCACATATGAGACTGGGAGAGGGATGGTGAAAGTGGGCGTGGATTTCAGTATATTCAAGCCAAGGTGAAAATTTTAGATCAAACTCAATCAAACAGGCATTCTAACAAGTTGTATGGTGGTTCAAAGAAGGGAGGCAAAATTTATCTTATAACTCGAACCAGGATGTTCCAGCACGTCTTCTTCTTTTCATCAGGCAAGACAACAATTTTTTAAAGCAAAAAGAAGAACCTCAGTGACATAGAAACGCACTAGAGGCCAACAAACACAAAGAACAGATAAACAACATTAACAAAGGAGTCCCACGAGAACATGAAGTCCTCCATCTAGCAAAGAGAGTCCTTGTCATTACCAACAAGTGCCTCATCTGTGAACCTGCTCAAGAATCTATCAACCGTCTTTTCCTTCATGCCCTTCAACAATGTCCATCTGGGACGCTATGGCTAATGAAACGCAATGCCTTTTTTCCCTAATGAGAGACTTGATGGCAAAAAAACTATATTTCTAAAGCAGGGAGGGTGACTCATCAAGAGTACAGTCGTTGGCATCCCAATGCTCCTTATGTCTCAACTACTACACCAGTCTCAGCTTCCAATCAGCTCGAGAGAATATGCGGAGAATTTTTGTGGAGCTCCTCAAGCTCCTAGCAGAAGTTCCTCTCTTTGGCTTAAGCGGACCCCTCCTAGAGTAAACTTTATAGCTCAGACTCTTGCCCATGCCAGAACACTTACAGTAGACAACCTTGTGAGGCTTGACATGATTTGGCATATGGGTTAACATATGCACAATGTTGTTAAGGCGGACGCCTAGGCGCGCCTCAACGCGTTTTGGCAAAGAGACGCCTCAAAATGATGCAAGGCGGAGCGGTGAAGTGAGGCGTCCGCCTCGGGCCGCCTCAGCCCATTTACAGCTTAAAAATCAAAAGCCTATTGCAGCCCAATTGTCTTTTAAGGTTAAGAAGGGGTATTTAGAGTTTTAGACAAGAAAACGACTCCTTGGGAGCTATTGTTGTCGTTGTGTGTTCTTTTCCTTCTAATCAGGTTCCTCTCTTTCAAATTAGGTGTTGCCTCTTTCATATCAGGATGTTTTCTCTCTTCTTCTTCCTCCTTCCTCTTCTTCTTTACTCTCCTTCCTATATTTTTTTTATATGATTTATTCTGCAGCTTCTGCTGTGTTTTTTTATATGATATGTTCTACTGCCTTTTTTTATATGATCTGTTCACCTCCTTTTTTTAATGATTTGTTCTGTTTTTTTATATGATTTGTTCTGCTCCTTTTTTTATATGATCTGTTCTGCTATTTTTTTTCTTCACAATAAACAATTATCATCATCATCAAAGCCCATTCCCGATATTTTTGGGGTCGGCTACATGTATTTTGGTTCTCCAAGCAATGCGGTATTCTCACATATCCTCACCTAATCCAAGCTCAATGATATCTTCACTCACAGCCTTCATCCAAGTTTTCAACGGTTGTCCCCTCCGTCTACACCCTCTGTCTTCACAATAAACAATAATAAGTAATATTTCAGTGTATGGATCGTAATATTTTAGCATATGGATCAAAATTTGGTGCAAATTTCCAAAGTTAAACCAATGAGACTCGCCTACCGCCTCGCCTCTGAGGCGTTTTCAAGTTCATCCACCTCAACGCCTTAACTACACTGCATATGCATTCTACACTGAAGTTATAGGGAGTCAATTAATCACTTATTTCGTACCTGCCCTTTTCCCATAGTTGTTTGGGATTTAGTTGCGCAGGATTGTCAAGGTTCAATGCATGTGGGGAAGTGTTTTAGGGATTGTTGTGAGCAGTGGAAGGGTAGTCTTCTCTAATAGAGGGTGGTAGTCATTTGTGCCATCTGGAAAGGGAGAAAATTCAGAGAATATTTAAAAACAGAAACAGGCAGGACAATTATCTTTAGCAATAAAACTTTAGTTTGTTTTTGGGGGCATCCTCAAAGTGGTTCCAATTGGAGTGGGTTTGAATGAAAATTTAGAGAGGGTCTTCAGGTGGTTCAAAGATCTGCAAATAGGAGGTCCAAGGCTTTCCAATCCTACAAAAAAGGGAAGAACGTAGCCTCGGTGATGCAGTCACTAGTTACTGAAACAGGGGATTTGCACCAAGACAATTTTATGGCTGGTAACACCCAAAACAGGTGATACAATTTTAAATGATTCCTAAACTATTGACTTGGAATAGCAGGAGGCTTGGGAGTCTGGAGAGAGGGATTGTAGGGATTTGCTCAAAACCACTTCTCTAGACATAGTGTTCATACAAGAAACTAAGAAGGAAGAGTGCAATGATAGATGGGTCAGGAGTTTGTGGGGGTGATAGCGCTTGTGTTTAGAGACATATTGGATCTCTAGGTAGTAGGTAGGTCTGGTGGTACGTTAACAATTTGGGATGTTGATGTGTTAGAAGTAGGGGAGGTCTTGGAAGGGGCTTTCATTCTGACAATCAAATTTAGGTTAATAGGGAAAGAAGAGGTTTGGGTAGGCTCAAATATCTATGGTCCTAGTGATTATACTAATAGAGAGCAATTCGGGTTTAAGTTTATTGATTTAGCAGGCTGGGTAGACTCCCCTTGGCTTTTGGGAGGGGATTTCAATGTGATAAGGAGAGAAGAAATGAAGGGGTGTAATATGAGAAGCACTAGTATGGCCAATTCCAATGATGTGATCAACACACTCCAACCGATGGATTTTCCAACACACTCCAACCGATAGATTTTCCCTTGAAAAGGGGTAAATACACCTGGTCTATCAAAGATCTCCCCCTCTTATGTGCACGTTAGACAATTTTTTTGCCACCCCTGGTTCGAGTGATTTATTTGGTGAGAGATTTGAAACTCTCTTGGATACACCTGGCTCTGACCACCATGCAGTCCTACTTTCAGCAGCTCTCCCTCCCCCCCTAAAAGTTGTACTCTCCTTTCTTGGTTTGAGGAACTTAGCTTGGTTCAGCGTAGAAAAGTATAGTGGTAAATGGGAATGTTGGTTTTAAGAAACTTAAAAACTACCTTCAGTTGTGGAGAAAGGAAATATATGCAAAAACTGCTTTGCTGATATCAAGGACTAAAGATAATATTGCAGCTACTGACTTGAAAGAGCAAAAGAATTCCCTCAATCAGGATGACATTGGGAACAGAAAACACTTAAAGATGACTTGCAAAAGCTTATTAAAAGGTATCAGAGGGTTCTGGAGAAGGAATACGGGCAACAAGAAGGACCTGCTTGGGGACCAATGTTTGAAATTTTATCATAAGCTGGGTAATTGAAAATGATGGAAACAAATTGGTTGCATCACATCATCTCCCCTTTTCAGAGTGCATCTATCATGGAAAGACAAAATGGTGATAGCCCTTTCATGGCTAATGAATTGATTGACTCCAGAAAGAAAAGTGGTTGTCCATAGGTAGTGGTGAAGCTTGATTTTGCTAAGGCTTTTGATAATGTTTCTTGGCAATATTTCGATTTCATTCTACAGCAGATGGGTTTTAGCTACAGCTTCAAATGGAGAAGGCGGCTGAAAACTTGTTGAGAAACAGTAAATTTTTCTATGAAAATAAATCGGGACACTTTAGGTTTCTTCTCAAGCTCTTAAGGCCTTAGGCAAGGTGAACCCTTGTCTCCCCTCCTCTTCACGCCTCTGAAGGTTTGTCTCTTATGATCCAACAAGCTTGTAGCAGAGGCCTCCTCAATGGGTTTAAAATAAAGCGAAACAACACTCAAATCCCAATTCTACAATACTCTGACGATGCCATTCTTTTCTTTGATGCCAAGAGTGAGGAATTGAACACCCTCAGGATAATCCTTCTTTATTTCGAGGTGGTTTCTCACTTGCAAATCAACTTTTAATCTTATTTATTTGGAGTTGGCGACATCCCCACTCTAAACTCTCAGTGTAAGAACCTGCCTATTAAGTATTTGGGAGTTCCTTTTGGTGCAAACTATAAGTCAAAGTATGTTCGGGATGATGTGATTTAGAGAATAGAAGGAAGATTGTCCACTTGGAAATCTAAGTACCTTTCAATAGCTGGAGAAGTCTTCCTCATTCAGTACAGTCTTGCAAGCATTCCTATCTACCTCCTCCTCATGTGTACTATCCCTATTTCCATTGCTAATAGAATGGAGAGAATCATGAGAAATTTTCTATTATCACGATCTACAGGTGATAAGAGGGCTATTCATTTTTTTTCTTGGGAGAAAGTGTGCATTCCAAAAGAGAAAGGTGTCCGGGGTGTAAGGAGAAGAAAAACTTTCAACGAAGCTCTTCTTTGCAAATGGCTATGGAGATTTGAAAAAGAGAAGCTAGCATTATGGGAGAATGGCAATAAAACACTAAATACACACCCGCTATGGATTCGAAGTTTGTAAGAGTGCTAGCTCAAACCAATAATTTCTTCACATTCACCTCTAGTAAGTTGGGTAAAGAAGACTCCATCTATTTTCAGGAGGATAAGTGGTGTGAACTAGGTACACTTCTATCTTCCCAAATTTGTTTGGTATGTGTGAGAATTAGAAAGAGACAGTTGCTGATTTCTAGGACAAATATAGTGATACAGAAGGCTGGAAGTTTACTTTTAGAGAGAATTCAATGATTGGGAGCTCGAAGAGTTAGGGAACTCGTTGTCCATTATCCAAGACATTCAGCCTAATGACAATGATGTGCTATGGGAAGGAAACAGTAAGGTTTCTCCGTAAAGAGAATGTTCTAGCTATTCACTGATGGTGACTCTATCACACATAGTTGTCGTTTCATTGCTGATCATGAGAAGAATATTTGGTTGAAACACTGCCCCCTATGCTCAATTTCTTCATTTGGACATTGATACAAGGGAGAACTCTCACTGTGCATAACCTAAAAAGATAGGAATGCAGATCCCAAATCATTGTTTTCTTTGCAATCAAGATGAAGATTCAGTTAACCGTGTCTTACTCAACTGTAGCTATTATAAGAGTGTTTGGGGTGCTTTCCTCGAGGAATTCAAGGTGAGATGGCCAATGCAGGGGACCATTCAAAATTGGTTATCCAATTCGAAGCATGTCATTGTTCTAGAATGGGAAGATGGAAAGAAAGAAAGAAATAAGAGAATTTTTAAAGGGAAAGCTTCCTCTTATGAAGAGTGTGTGATTTCCTTCAAAAAGACATATGGGGGACCTCTCACAATGTGATTCAAAACATTTTTGCAGCTTTTATGTTCAATAGGTATAGCTTCATGTTTGTGTAATTATTGTTTTTTTTTTCCTTCCTTGTAGTGTAAGTTTCTCACTCACTTTTCTTTTTATCAACAAAATTGGCATGTGTTTCTAACTAAAATAAAGGGTTCCATTTATCGATTGTATGTTTGGTTGCTCTAATGTCTTAGTAAGCCAGTCTAGTTATGTTTCCCATTCTTTTGTTAGTTTCTCTATCAAATGTTGTTCTACAAGAATCGTAGCTTGTGTGTTTTACTTTAAAAAAAAATTATCGAAACTGGAGAAATAATTTTATACCATCCTCATATAGTATAGATAAAAATAAAAATAAAAAAACAAAAACCCAAAAAAGTTCAATATGCAATGATAAATAAATAAAAACAGCAAATTACAAAAGTGATCAGAATAGGCTTTCTAGGCCGCATATCTTCAAAATGTGCAGTAGTTATGCAACGCAATCAGAGCCCAGTGCAAACTTCATCATTCACTCCTTCCATTAATAAATTTCCAAAAATAAAATACATTACAGTACTTGGTATGTGATTAAAGGGAAGGCTAAAATGGGATCCTCAGTGAAAATGCTTATAGTTGTCAAGTCATAAATGAAGATCAGGTCTCAAAGATATCATGCCATCATCAAAACCCAAGGAACAAAAATCAAAATCAAAACAAAAACTTAGAAAAATTAATAAATTATTGGATTTCGCGAGTATATTATTCACTGCGCCTGTGGATGAATCCAAGGCGAAGAGACTCAAGAACCGCATTTTCAACTCTAAGCCCCTTTGTTGATGGAAACTACAAGAAACCCTTCTGTCCTATTGAAGAGGATGAAAGGATCCATCAGAGCCTATCAATCTCTAAATAAAATACTATAACGAACGCAAAATCAACTACAGAGAAACTAAACAAATAAAGGAATCCAAAAAACCCCAATAAGAAAACAAACATACAAGAGTTGTTATTTTTGTTCTTGACCAGAGTGTGCCAATTAATTACAAGAGTGATCCACACAGTGCATTGTTTGTGAATGAAATCTATATGATGTTTTGGAAAAGAAAAAAAAAATTATCCACACAGTACATTGATTGTTGATTGTCAGATGGCACTTTCAGCTAATAACTCACTCTCCGCTTTCTATGTCAGTTAATACATAACAAAACCCTATCCATATATGTAAGAAGTCATGCCCCCAAAATATACAACAATCCTAAAAAGTATAAAATAGCGAATCAAAGTTGGTTTATGCTGAAAAGTTTTGAAATTCCCCAATGGCCCATGTTTTTTTTCTCTTTCTCCCTCTACTTATCTTTCTATGCGTTTCTCATGTCCTATGTGTGATAGCGAAATAAAGAGTTGTGATCATATGTTTATTAATTGCAATGTAGATGTAGTTAAGGTTTATCCACAACCTTCTAGGGCAACTTGGACATGGCAAAGATTGTGCAAGGGATTCCCCAATTGACCATGACTGAAATACAGGAAACCTCACTTTGTTGCGAGTTTGGTTGTGGGAAAGAATAACACATTCGATCATTTGGGTCATTCAGAATGAATTGTACTCCAAAATCTTTCAGGGGAAACAATGTCACATTGAGCAGCTCATCCTAAAATTGAAATCCATCTGGGCTCATATGTTCGGAAGAGCATGTTCTTTTTTTTTCTTTAATGAATAAAACACTTGCATTAAAAAGTAAAGTAAAGAGGTTACAACTGATCGAGCTAAAAAAACATAAAAATCAAACAAACGGGAAAAGAAAGCAAATGAGAAAAACTAAAAATACAAAATTAAGCCATCCCCATTGAGGAGCTCAGAAATAGGTAAAGCAAGAGGCACATCCAAGCAATTGCCCCAAAATACAATTTCTTTCATCCAAAAATCTTGTTGGTCCTTTCTTTACAGATGATCCAAAGAGCAATCAAAAGAAACCTACCCAAGATGAGGCGAGAGAGATCTTACATTTATGCAACCATTGCAAATAGCTACCTAATTTGTGTTCTTTCAATGACTTGGTCCAAAAGCTTTTTCTCTTTGTGAATACCATCATCCCAAGTACTTCTGACCCAAAAAAATTCGATCAGGCACCCGTCATCTATTTTCATTATTTAACTCTTTGATAACATGAAAAAACCAAAAGATCTGAGTGGTAGGGCTTCTATTCCTCTGATCATCTTCAAAGAATCTCTCAAGTGTGAAAATATCTCTCCCCTTCTTCTGCATGATGCTTCATAAGTCCGCTGGGAATTCGGGCGAAATGAATAGTTGGACCGATACAAGGCCAAGTGCTAGGGTGACTAAACGAAAGGGCAAGAATCAACCGTTGGATGCATAGTGGAATGACAAAGGAGTCAATGGATTGGATATCTATTTCTGAAAATGGCTTTTGTCCCTGTTGTTCTTACACTTAGCTCCTTTATTTTGGTTTAGCCACTTAAACTATAATAATGAACTTGATTGTTGAGAAAGTAAAGTGAATTACGAGATAACTCGGATAAGTACAAAAACGGAAGAAAATTAAAAAGTAATAAAAGTCATGCAGAAAGGTTAAACTAGGGAAAAATGATGCAGAGCAACCTTGAAATCAGCTTACGCACCTGTTACAAAATAGTCGTAACTTTCTCTAGAATGGTCGGACTGACGAACCGTTTGTTGCGTTGGAAAGTAGACACTACTAAAGCCTTTTGTTGATATATGACTTGTATAAGAATACTTGATATAATGCTCCCAGCAATACCTCATTTCTTTGAATCAACATATTAAGTCATTCATGAATTTAGACTCACAAGTGCTTAGTAGGTATTAATATTCATGTTCCTAGGTGTAGAATTAATTGTTGTACGTGTACCTAGGGCCAGAGGGATGTTCCAAGGCCACTATATATATCCTAAGTATGTAGAAAACAAGGAATGAAGTTCAAGTGAAGTTATTGAATTATCCAAAGAACTGTGTGTTCTTGTTTTCAATATGCAACCTCTTTGGTGGATTTCATCGAGTGTAATGACTTCTTATTTTCTCGTCTATCCTTTTGGTGGCTTCCTTAAGGGTGGTGAGTTTCCTAGTTTCCCTTTCATTTTCCCGTGTCAACTTCAAAGACGAATATCTACTTTGCAATTAAGAACCGCCGACTGATTGATGTTTTGAACCTCCTTCACCTTAAAAATCAATGATTTTCTAAAATTAACCCTCAAAACCAATACTACCTCATACCAAAGAGGGATAGAATTTGATGTTTGGACTTCGTTTACTTTTGTATCCAAACATTCAAACAATTTTGATACCATTCTCCGACACTTGAAAACCTGTAATACCATTTCTTTTGGTTTCCACTTGGAAAGCCCAAACAATTTTGGGTGAAGCTTCAATTTGCATTTTAGTTAATGCCCTATCTTGAGGTATATCTTGCATACAAGTAGAATCGTACCGATACCAACATAACAATGACCCTTCCTTTCAAAAAAAATTATTTAGTCGTATTCCTCGACACTCCATGCAGATCATCAGCATTTTCATGCATCTTTCAATAGTTCCAATTTGTAGATTTACAAATGTCACAAGCATATTGTGTCGAAGTTAGTAGTATTTATGTAGCTATATCTACAAGTGAGACAAAAATTATAACTGAAAAATTAAGTACTATTATAATGTACAAGCATGTCTCCATATCATGTTTTTCAGTCGATGTGTTCAACACCTAGTATATGTGTTCTTACATGGATGCACATATTTCGAGATATAACTCAAATTTACAAGTCAAAGAAACTAGATCCAAAATGAATTAAGAAAGCCTTCGTAAAGATATAAAAATACCATTAAAAATGTAAACATTATTTAATATACCAATAATCATTGAGATGAGTTGAATCCTAAAATAGTTAGTCAATAATGCCTTATACCTCAATGGCTTATTTAGTAAATATCTTTTGTACTGCCAAAGAAATCATGACATTCCAAAACAAAAGTGCATGTGTTGTTTACAACGGTTCATATTGTAGTCTATGCAGTTAAAATGGATAATGGTCCAGGAGCATTATATGTTATAATGGGATATGACAGGATATAACAGTATATAATGGAATATTTTATTAAATATATTTTTTATACCCCACTAAGTATTAATATATTATAGAGTCAAAAAAGTAAATCATGTTCATAACATTATTCAAAAACATTAAAACATTATTTAAAAAAATAATATTCCCTTCGTATGACAGTGATATCGACTTTTTGTCTTCTTTCCTTCTTCTCTCGTTCTCAGTCGACCAGCGAGGTCTGGTTCTCTGGATTATGGTTTGATCGAGAATGAAATGGGGGAATTTTTTTAATATATTAGAACAAAACGTTAAAACGGCATTATTGAAAAAAAAACGTTAAAACGGCATTATTGAAAAAAAAACGTTATATGGGAGCCGTAATACCAAAACGTGATAATGTTAAAACATAACGGCTCACCCCCGTTAAGCGTTATATCGCCGTTATAAGGTTTTAACTGCACAGATTGTAGTACCACACAATTATATGGGTAGGTACATGTACGAAGCATACCTATTAAGGTTTAACTATCTACGAAGATCAAAGTGACGACATAATATGCAAATAGCGGGTATATAAAAGACAGAAAAGGAAAGCTAAAAAGTAACATGAATAGGAGGATAAGATTGTTATGTCTTAAGCCAGAAGAGAACAAACCTTACAAGTTCGGTCTTCAGAAGCAGAAATTATGAGAGCATTGCATCCCCCATACCCCATGACAACATCGGTAACACGTAAAGTATGTTCTGCGAAATTATGCTCGTAGGCATTTTTTGCCATTTGGTTTCCTATCTCATCGAACACCCTTCACTCAAAACAAGAAATTAAGTTACTAGCAAATATAATGCAAGTCCAATGCTAACATTGAAATCCAAATATATCAAAATAAAATGTGAGAATGAGAAACTAAGAAATTACATGATAAGCGACCAAACACGAACACTTCCATCTTCGGACCCAGAAATTAATAAAGATTCGTCTTCGGATAACAATAAGCGCGTAATAGCTCTATAATGAGCATGCCATTTTTTTAGCAATCTACCAGTTGAAACCTGTATTACAAAAAAAATATTAATAATAAGATTTTTTTTTTTTTTTTTTTAAAGTATATAAATTTAAGAAATATATAGGGAAAAATAAAATTGAAACAAATTGAAGGCTAAATCTAAATGGGTAAACTTTACCTCCCAAAAGTAAATATCCCCAGACGATCCACCTCCAATGATGTAGGTTCCCCAACTATTCGAAATCAGCGGATTGATTGGCTCAGCTGGAAAGCTTTTCACTTCGGCATGGGGCTGCGAGAGAGAACAAAAATCAAATATTCTGACTTGAATTTGATAACACATTCGTCAAAATGGGATTCTAATAACAATGGGTTGCTTTGCAGTGGACCACATCACATAGAAATCTCTGTCTTTAGTTGCCTCAAATGTGATTAATTCATTGTGAAACAGTTTGGCTACATTGAAACTTTCTTTTGTGATTCGTGTCAAAAAAGAAACAGAAAGCGTGCAAATGCGAAGGGTTTTGCCTCATGGGAGATAGTTGTGCGACGTAATTAAATATTCAAGAAAAGTGTACCTTGTTCCAGGACCAGTAGAGGATAGAGCCCGAAGAAGAAGAAGAGTCGCGGAGCTGAGAAGAGGCGAGAAGGCGAGAGCCGACGCAAGTGAGGCCATGGGGAGGAGAAGTGCAAGCACGGTAGCGAAGCTGCTCTTGGCCGGAATGGAGATCCCAACAGCTAATCCCGGAGTCTAGTGGTGATGACGCGATCACCACCTCCATTGATGGAGACCGACAACTTAGGGTTTAGGGTCTGTGAGAGAGAAGAAGGTGCGTGAAGAAGTTGAAGAAAAAGGGAGACTTAACGGTTGAAGAAAGCTAGGGCTTTAGCGGTGAAATGTTTGGGCTTTAGCAATAGCAAGGCTTTGCTACTATGACTTCATGGTTCGGTTAGGTTTGGTTTAACATGAAATCGCAAACCAACATCAGCCGGTTTCAGTGAAACCGAAACGAAACTAATGTGTAATGAAACTGAACTGAACCGAACCAAACCTTTATAAAACTCATTGAAACACAAAGCTGAACCGAAAAAATCAATGCTAAATCGATTTAAACCGAATCGAACCAACAAATTTATTTATTATCTATTATTTTTATATGATAATTAAAAATATATAATAGTTCGATTCGGTTTTCTCAGTTTTTTAACCTTAAACCGAACCAATCATTTGGATTTAAATATTACAAACCTAGACAAAACTAGAACAAATTTTCGGTTCGAGCGGTTGATCGGTTCATTTGATTTGGTTTCGGCCCTAACGAGCAGGGCAATTTTCATATTTTTTCTAAATTTTTATTTTTATAGTGTGTAAATAATTTCAATTTGTATGAAGGGCGCAAAAGTTTCAATTTTTTCAAAAAAAACAAAAGGGCACACTTTAAAGTAATATGTTTGGCAAACTGATGCAAATGCTTAGTATTGGTATTCAATGTATTGATTTAGAGTCAGACTAGGCAACCGGGTTTTGTAGCCATGTTTTGCAATCAGGCTGAACATCCACATCACTAACTGATGTCATCCCTTCTTTGTCACCAACTGAATCCAACACCCCAATTAATGCAACACGAGTATTAATGAAACCCATTGTGAAATTGGACCGCAAACATCTACATTCTTGGAACATAGTGGATCTTATCATCAAATAATTGAATCTTTGAGCTGAAATCAAGAAAATCCATTGAAATCTTTGATGTATACTAATTAAATCGATAAAAAAAAAACATCGGATTTTTATGACTACAAGGCAACGCAGGGGGTGAATCAATCGAATTGGAGAAAACGTAAAAAAGAGAGACATATTTATTCTTCATTCACATTTTGCTTTTGAATGTATGTTTTTAATAAAGAAAGAGCTCTTGCAAATTCGGCATATGTGCTCAATAGGATAAACGTAAAAAAGGCAACAATAGAGAGGAAGGGGAGGGGTCCTTCTCTCCTATTTGAGCAAACTTTTCTTCCATGGAAGCTCGACCACAACAAAATTTATCCCAAATGTCTTGTCTAGCTGAAAAGAATCAGAAAAATAGTTGGGTACAATAATTTGGCCAATTAAAATAAATGCATAAGTTTGTAGGAAATCGATTGAAAAAGGAAGGCCAACTTCTTGTTCATGCAGATCTCTAGGTTCCACTAACTGCATCAAACATCATATAACTGGGAAAAAAAAAAAAAAAAAAAAAGCTACAACTTGATACAGGTTCTGCCTTTTTCAGTTGGAAATTTGACGAGATGAGTGAGCAAGTATCCAAGTCTCGGACTCCAAATGAGCAAAAAAACTTCAAAGTTCTTGTGAATGTCTTCCTTGTATTCTTCAACAACATCAACTTCTAAATACTTCCCACAAAGTTCATCTCAAGGATTTTGGTTGTTGCAACTCACCATAAGTTTTGATATTCTCAAGCCTAGGCTATTTTGAAAATGGTGAATTGTTATGGGTGAGTAAGGTGTTCCATGGAAGCTCAGCCACAAGTTGCCACAAACTGAGAATGTTTGAATCTTGGGTTGGCTATTTTGTTGAAGTGTTGATCATTTTATGATTATATGATAGAAGGGATAAGAAAGGTTGGCGTCATGGAGTATTTTATTCATTTTGCTCTCAAAGAGTCAACATATCAAATGTCACTTTCTCCTTCATTCTAAAGTGAAGCACTAAAGACAACTTTATGCAATTCACTCTACCTTCATTGTAGAAAACTGTGTGCATATTTTTTGAACAAATATATTCAAATAACAATGTAATAGAAAGATCTTTCCAACCGTGCCAACATCATATAATACGTTCATGAATAGTTATTGTCCTATGTTCTGATTTTACTAAGACCTTTATTTGATTTTCCAGCTCCTTGTACAACTAATCAATAATACAAGATGTTCATGACATAAAATGAAATTTAGAGAGATTTAAACCATGATTTATAAGTACACCAAACACAAAATTAAAGTCATTCACTATCAAAATTAATTCATTAATATCATTAATATTCAAATAGATAAAGTCATGGTCATCTTAAGTAGCTCAAAATAAGTTTGTATCATAGTAAATGATAAAATTGCCCTAGAAGATGTGGATTCAAGTTGGACAAATTTTGGGGTATTTTCACGAATTGCAAAGTATTTGCGTACACAAGCCCATTACTCCATTCTTCACCTATGCCTTCAATTTAAAAACCAAAACTACAATAAGAACAAAAGTAAAACAATCGAAAGGAATAGAAAAAAAAAAAAAAAAGTACATGAGGTATTAATTGAATTTATTCTCCCAACCCAAAATCCATGTTTTTTTTAAAACATCTTGTATTTGGTGTCTGCAAAAAAATAATAAAAAAAATAACATGTAAGACTAATGCACAAAATAATTTACTACACATTTGCCTATGAAATGCAAACCTAAGTAAGAAGAGAAAAAAATGGATCTTACCCAATTGAATCATGTTCCACATTCGTTGAATTTGGATCAAGTCTCATAGAATCACAATGATCATTACCCTCCATCAGATCAACCTGAGTTTGAAAGTATTTGAGATTATAGAACATTATCAAAACTTAACATCCGATAATTAATAAACCTACGTATTGAGATCCACTGGACCATGTGACATGTGTTGTGAAGTAGTATGTCTTACTTGTGAAGCAAAAAAAAAAAAAAACAAATTAGACTCTCTAACTTAATTGTGGTAAATTATGTCAAAAATATTATTTATTTTACCTTTTTTAGGTCCATGTTGAATTTATTTATTTATTTATGGTTTCGCTATTTTCCCTTTAACAACTTGTTCAACCTTGGATTCCAACCTTTTTTCACATCATCAACCTTTACGAGAAATCTCTATAGGGCAATGAATTTTTTCGCTCTATTTACCATTGGGAACTGCGGTTGTCATTCCAATAGAGAAAGAATCACATAGTTTCAATTTTTTTTACTTTATGAATCATCGAATGAATCCAACATTCTACCTCTGTTGTAATAACTTGATGATCAATCACCAAGTCAGTAAGTTCATGGAAGGCATTGCACATCCGATCATAATGTTCATTTTCAAAGTTTACGGTTCAATCAGAGTATACAATGTTCACCTTTGTATGACACTTGCTCACATCCTTTTCTCCACCTTCGAAGAATATATTTATGTGGCAACTTCAATTGATCTTCTTGAATCAATATTGTCAAGGCATGTCTGCATAAGATTTCCCTAAATTCAAATAACTAACAGTTACACTTGATGTTACCATTCACAACATTTTCAAATAAAACGTTGAAAATGACTCAATTATGGAATTTTCACACTACATACATGTCTTCTGCAACAACATAAAAACTACAATCATATGCATCTATCCAACTAGTAATCAAACATAAAATGTTTCCTTGAACTCTGATGTGGTGTAAGCAACCTGAAAGAGTATCTCCAATGGATAATCAGTAATGCATGGAATTTGATGGTCAAAAGAATTGCAGTCTGGTTCCTTTTCTTTTTGCACCTTACTTTGTAGTGCATGTTCATATTATTCAACAAATTGTTTCAAGGTAGTCTTTGAGTTCACATAACCATCAAAAAATGCATTCATGCTTTCATTTATTTGTGTCGATGACATTCCCACCCAAAAAGTATCGTTGAAAAATGTTGGTACCCAACGCCTTTTTTCATTGTACCAATCATTATTACCTAGCATATAGTTGTCAATGAGATATAACCAATGTTCTTCAAAATCCTTATGAGTCAAATAATCATAAATTGCTCTTTGCAAGGCATGTTTGATATCCTCATATTTATCATAGTCACTTAACTTTTTAAGCAACTTCTTCATAATGTGCCAAATGCACCACCTATGACGTGTGTTAGGAAACACAATTTCAATTGCTTTATTCGTTGCTTTGTTTTGGTCAGTGATTATCACTGTGGGAGCACTTTCATTCATACAAACCAACCAAGATTTGAAAAGCCAAACATATGTCTCAATAGTTTCACTTGAGATCAATCCACAACAAAAAAATATTGATTGGCCATGATGATTAACACTAACAAAATGGGCGAAATGACACATCATACTTATTTGTCAAATACATTGTATCAAAGTTAATGACATCACCAAACTCTTTATAAGCTGCCCTACTCCATGCCTTTGCCCAGAGTACATTTTTCAACCTCCCATTCATCGTCCAAATCAATATCATAAAAGAAATTTGCACCGTTCGTTTTCTTTTTTTGGAAATAGCGTTGAAGTGCCATAACATCTCTATCACCTAATCTAATTCGCCTCAGTTTATCGAGATAATTATGCACATCTTTATGTGTAAACAGGACATTATCATGGCCACCGACTTTAGTTAAGGTTAGCTATAGCTTTTATATGGTCGATCGAATGTTTGTTTTATAATTATTTTCAATGCTCCTCTGGGTGCTTTTCGTTATAATATGATTTTTATAAAATTTTTATTTTGTTGGACTGCTTAATTCATAATTATGACAATTATGGTCTTCATTACCTGCACCTTATCGGGGCCAAAAATAGCTAATCATAGCCTTACATCCAGTTTTGGTAGTAGGTTGTAGCTTCAAAGCTTTATTTGAACGACTTTTATATGTTCATTCGCGAGAACATGAGAGAATAAAAAAAACCTTTCTTCTTCATTCTTTTCTTGTGACCTTATTTTTTGCGAAAACTCTTTCTTATTTGCATACTTTTGGTAATAGTCTTTATATGCAGTAACACTGGTAAACTCCATTTTTGCATATGACTCACATATCTCTTCTACATCTTCTTTAACCTCACTAATTATGTCTACATCATCTTCATTTTTATTACAATCAACTTCTTATTCACCACACATTCAATATTGGCGGAATTTGTTTCCATATTTGTGATACGTAAAAAACAAATATTGATAACTATAGTTCATCTATAATGGAATTTTTTGTTGAATATGGATTGTTCCATGGGCATGTAAGTCACTCTCTAAGAGTTTATACATACAAAATTGCAATTTGACCAACAAATGAACAAAATTTACTTGATAAATGAAATTTGTAAATAGAAAGCAAACATATTGTAAGTATAGGTGTATTGGAATTTTAGCACTCTTTTTAATTGAGATGTTGGCACCCATAACCTAGTACTACATACAATAATTTATGTATAGTTTACGTTCAATGTCATCTTAATAGTTTATGTTCAATGTCATCATGAATAATTTATGTTTAATGTTTAATGTTCAATGTCACCATGAATACTTTATGTTCACTATAAAGTGAATAGTTTATGTCATCACTGTAAAGTGAAAGACCAAAAACAACAACTTTAAGTCCACTGTAAATATTTATTCCTAATGTCCACATCAGTTAGTGATGTTCATGAATAGCCACTGCCAGGAGAATAGGAGAGAGAAGTCTTTCCAACAGTACCAATGTTCAGGATTAGTTATTGTCAGGAGAAACCAGGTTTTGCCACAATATCAAAGAGTAATGAAACATAGCATATAAAAATAAAGCCAAAAGGAAAGGAGATAGAGATTTACCTAAATGGCGTTCCTCTACAAGTGCAAACTTAAGAAGAAAACGAAGATGTGTCTGAGACCGTCTCTCCCCACCTCCAACATCAATCACAGCGGGTGCAAGCAAAGAGTAAATGAGAGCACAAAAAAATAAAGCCAAGAGAAATGAGAGAGAGGTTTACCTAAATGGTTTTTTTTTTTGTTTTTTTTGGTTAAATGGGCCACAAACGAAATCGAGGCCACCAGTTGGTGATGTGGATGTACACCTCAACATGGCTAAAAACTGGTTTCTTAGCATTATTGATTGATTTATGATTGTTTGAGATTTTTTTTTCAATGGCGGAGGAATCGTACCAAATATGGATTGATTTGGGGGAAACGAAAAATAAATTGTCTAAAATAAAATGTGGACTCATTTGTGGATAGGAGTAAATGTGGATTGTACATAAGTGATTGGCACACATGATGTATATGGGACATGTGGAGGTATTAAGGAGATGCATTACTGATAATCTGGAGAATGATACATCTAGTTTTATGATGCATATATTCAATTGCATTCCAATGTTGACTAACTTGAATAATACTATATTTTAAATAATTATTTACTCGATTTCTTTGTGTTTCAATGTTGACTAACTTGAACACTACTATCTTTTAAATGATTATCTATCTTATTTCTTTGTGAACGAGATTATGAAAATTGTTTTGAGAATAAATAATAATAATTATACCATTATTTGAGATTTCTTCAAAATTAGGAGATTTCAAAGTTAAAAAGAGTTTCAAGTCTCTTATGAAGTTGGTTATGGAACCTTCTTCGTCAGCACTTTTGTTTATTCTAGATTACTTCTCAAGATTACATGTTTTAATCTTAAAACTCACCATATTCCTATTGATGATGTTTGTACTATGTCTTTCTCATGTTAAAACATTTGTGCATTTATTTTTGAATTCCATGTATTTTCGCATTCGTGGTTACTTATCCATGCCCCATTTATTGAAATTGTACGAACTATTTTTCGCAAAATATTTATTTTATCTCTTATTTTCGTTTGTGTCTTTGTCTTTTGATTTTGGAAAAGTTACATTTTCTCAATACATTTTTATCATTCGATCCATTTGACAAGTGAGAAATTCACATATTTTTTATTCAAAAAATCCACATACAAACTTGTTAAAACATTTGAGAACAGGTGAAATTATTGGGCTAGAGTTTCTTCAACGTAATAAGAATTGCCAAATTCATAGGCAGGTTGTTCAGAGTCGGTAGCCTTAATTGTTGATGGCGAGACAAGTTTGGGGAGATCTCTCCTTGTTGATCAACCAGAGATCCCTTCAACTATTGATTTGGATGTAATGTCTATTGGAATATTCAATTCCAATTCAACTTATCTGGATACTCGACAAAACATGTTTATTCAAATGCCTATGACGCGTTGAAGATTCATTGTGATGCAAGCTTTAATCTTATGTTCAAACATGGGTCAATAGGAGCAATAGTAATAATCAATGATGGAATGAGACAGTAAAGGACATTGCGAACCGAATTTTTGCAAATATTTTTTTACAACTATAGCTGAATTATATAGTATAGAAGCATCATGACTTTGGATTCAAAGAAAAATGAGTTTTTTCGTATTATAACTTGCTTTCTCTATCGGGCTGCCGCTCTGTCCCTGCCGCTCTCTCTGCTGGGATCGATCGATTGCTTGGTCGTGCTGTAGGCCTAGCTAGGGCACGGTAAACTGTGGTATGACAGCTCCTCTGGCCGTCAATTCTTCCTCTCCCCCAATGGGGAGTAGGGAACCTGCGAAAGAGGCTATTAAGTCTTCTTTCGCCCAAATACTTGGAAAAATGATGGTTGATGAGGTTAAGGAAACACAGGTTGAGGGAACTAGATTTCGAAAAGAAGGAGAGTCTGCCATTGGGCTTACGACATCTGATGAAACACGTGGGGAAACTTTTATGGAAAAACACGTGATAATTTTGAAGTTCTCTAGCTACATGCCAACATTGGAAGATATTCGAGATTCGATACATTGAACCTGGGGGATTCTAGGTGAATTCTCGCTAGGCTTGCTAGACCAACGTCACGTTCTAATCCGGCTTCAATCTGAGGCAGAAGCAAAGAGAGTATTGTCGAGGGACTCTTTCTTGATTCTTGGAGTTAGATTCAAAGTTTTCTGCTGGCACGATGGTTTCAGTATGAAAGCAGATCCGATATCAGTTCCATTATGGGTAGAGTTGCCTAACTTGCCTTTGCATTTATTTCATCCTCCTTTTTTGAAATCAATTGTGAACTCTTTTGGTGGTTTTTTGCGCATGGATGATCATACTCGATGTTTATCACGCTCGAGTTCTGCCCGTGTTTGTGTGGAGATGTCTTTGGCGGATAAGCTTCCTAATAGAATTTGGATAGACAAGGCTAACAATAGGGGTTTTTGGTAGAAAATTGAATACCCGAGGTTCAAATATTGTGATTATTGTTCTTTGCTAGGGCATCGGGCGGAATTTTGCAGGAAAAGTTAGGTCTCAAGGGCAATGTGAAAGCATCCCATGTGGTCAACGAAGAGAAGAATGAAAAACAAAAGGTGGAAGCTAAAGTTGTCAAACAACAATATGTTCCAGTGGCTCATAAAAATAAAGTTACAAAATCAGAGGTTGGCACGAGTGGTGCAAAATATAATATGGGGAAGGAAATCAAGGAGGGAGTGGGTGCAGAGAAACCAGTGGCCAAAGAGCCGGTGAATTTATTGTTGTCGAACAAGTTTGAGATGCTTACAGGGGATAATGTTGAAGATGAGAGTAATCAAACAAAGAATTTTTTGGCTAGTAAAGAAAAGGCTACCGCCAGTGACATATTCGCATAAGAAACAACAGAGGGAGGCCTTCAAGAGGCGGGATATACAACTAGTGAGATTGAAAAAGCGAAGCAAGGAGACCCAACTAATCATGATGATCTAGGCAGCCCGGGGACGACAAGTCCTGAGTTTGAAGATGTGAATACAAGTATTGAAACCAACCAAATTAAGATATAACAGAGAGAGGGACCTCGAGTAGCCCATGAAGATGATGAGCTGATTCTTACGGTCCCTGGGACACAGTCTGGGGCACAACATTTTCAACCTGCATTGGGGTGTCAACAACCGGAGTCGGGGTGTCAAAATGGGGAGCATGAATTCTTCAACTCTGATAAGATGCGCTCTGCTTCTCCCATCACAAATCAGCTGGTAGGCATGGAACCAGGGGTAGCTATCCCAAAGATAACCGATAACAGGGGCCAAGACACACTAAAAAAAAGTGAGGAAAGATGCAGTGAAGAGGTTGATGCAACCTCAAAATCAACTTCTCCACTTCCTGAAGTAGGATGAGAGATAACTGATGGAAGACAGGGGGAAGATCAAACAACGCCCATGGATTGGCTACCACCCCAAGCCATCAATGTTTTGAATTCAGAAATTGCAAGAATAGGCAGAGATGCATTGGTCACCGAAATTAAAAGCTTACTTGAAGCGAAAACAACAAAGGTGTGGCAAAACACTATTGAAGAAGAACATGAGGTTACCACAATACAGCCTCCCACCGAATATGTTTCTCGAAGGTTTTCTCGAAGCAAGAAGACAAATCCTAAATTCAGGTAACTGATGATGATAATACATGTACAATGCAAATGCTTAATAGTACCTTGTAGGGATGCTAGATTAGTGCTAGCATTCAATGGTTTCTATATCACGATTCATTGTGTTTCGATTCTTTATGACAACTTCTCATACATCCTGGGGCCCACATTAGATATAAATCAGGTCATGAGAGTGCTTAAATGATTGATTGGTAATTAACGAGAAAAAAAAGTTATGGCAGGTCTATCATACAACCACTTTAGTAGCATAACACTTTGCAAGGTTGCTCCCTAACCTGGAGACGGTGAATCTAGAACTAATTAGGTTCTTTGTTGAAGCTTTGAAACAAGTTTATTGTTTTGTAGATGATGAAACGAGTGAACGTATGAGCGATTGTAAACTTTATCAACATCTTTTTTATTATTATAAGGTTCGGGGATCCTAAAAACCCCAGCTCACTTTCCAAAACAAAAAAAACCAGTAAATGTTGTGGTGGTTATGCTATGGTAGTTGTAATGGTGGTGGTTGAAGGTAATGGTGGTGACAACCATGAAGGTGGCGGGCCAGTGGCTATGAAAGTGCTAGTGGCGGGGTGATTATGAAGGAATTGAGAGTAGAATTTGAGAAATAGATGGTGAGAGTTTTACTAAGTAATGCATGAGATTTTGTTCCATCAAGTTTTCAAGATTTTATAACTAAGAGACCGGAAGATCCGAATTCTAATTGCAATAACCGTTAGTTATGGGTAAAGTCAACCAAACACATAAATTTGTGTAACAGTTGTAAAGAATTGCACAAACAAATTTTTGCTTGGTTAACTTTACGTGTTAAACACGGTTATTGGAATTTGAATTCAAGCCTTATGCATCTCTTATAAATTTCTGCAAAACTCTCTCGCCATATTTTTTGAATTTTACACTCTAAAATCCTCCACAATCACCCTCCCCCACTGCCTCCTTCACATCCATTGCCACCATCACCACCACCACCACCACTTTCACGACCACCTCCACCTTCACAACCACAACATTGCCATCGCTACCACCATAGCATAACCACCACAACATCCACCACCTTCACAGCTACAACCACCACCACCATAGGATAGTCACCACCACCAACACAGCCACAACCACCACCACCAACACGCCAACCACCGTAACCATTGCCACCACCACCATAACATAATCCCCGCCATTATCACAACCACCACTGTCACCTTCGCAGACACTGCCATCATCACCGGTTCTCCACCACCCACAACAATGCCATAAACCAAATATTCGTCAAATCTTGCATTTGTTTTCTTTAGTGACTATCAAATGATTGTAAAGTAATGAATTGCATACTAATGCGCATGCAAACTAATGCAAATGCATTGTTTTTATGCATTATTTTACAATGTACCAAACCGAGCCTTTGTCTGAGTATATAATACCCACTTTCTTTCGCCTTTCCACACTCGCAGTGCAATCTTGTTGCCTTTGCCTTCATTCCAGGCTTTGCAAAGACTAAAAAAAATAAAGAAATCATCGATAGATCTTGAATCAGAAATCATCCCTTGGTATTGATAATAACACAAGATTGGATTCCCACATCTTACTGGATTTGTCAAGTAGTTTGGCAGCAATTTGCTCTGTCAGTTTTAATTCCACTCTGTTGATGCATCTTCTGGATCTTCTGGACTAGAATGTTTGGACTAACTCCATCTTGCATTAATTATTAACTTCCACGTGGCAGAATTTTCTTCTTCAGTTTGAAAACCCAGCATCTTTCCAACAATTGTTGCTTGAAAGAAATCGGGCAAGCAATTGCAAATTGATCACTTGACCTTTTATATGTGCATTGCATCTTTGTTGGTGCAGGAGCAGGATAAGCATTCCAATCAACTCCAACTCTTCCATGAGCTGGTTGAACATTTAAACAATAGAACACCTGGAACTAAGGTTGTTTCTTGTCATTTTAACTTTGATATTAAATTTGATTAAATCACATCTAAAGCAATTCGACAAGTTGTTATATAATTGTGGACTTTTGATATGATATATACCCTCTTGGTATTGTTCTATTTTTTGGGACATAAAACTTTTGTGAGGAGTTTTTTTTTTCTTTGAGAACCTGTAGTAGGCTTGGATATATACACAGAATATAGGCAGGTGGACTATTTGCTACACAAGAGGTGATGTCTTCTAAGAAAAATCTTGGAGGTCAGAAAAGTTGAGAAGTTCAGAATTTTGCACCCAAAAGTTTATGCACCCAATGCACAAATTTATCTTAATATCTGGATTTTGTGGAAGCTGCTTTAAAACACAACCAGTTATAATTGGGAATGCATCTTGCAGAATACTTTTATAGGATGTATGTAAAGATCTTTAATACCATTCTTGCAGTTCTGAACCACCTGTAGGAGTCCTTGTATATCTCCATCGAAAATTCCCAGTGGTCACCAATCATAATATTTTATCCTATTTAATTCACTCCTTTAATGGCCGCCAGGTAAGATGGTATGCTAATTCTCCATTAAGGAAAAGGGAACCGAAATGAAATGAGGCCTAGATGAGAGCGATCATTTGATCAGATACAACCATGCTTCCACAGTGATCCACTCTATGTTGGGCCTGGCCTCCATTACTATTCAGCTGTCAGAAAAGGCATAAGCTTGTATGATATCCTCTTCCTATTTTGATGCAGCTACTTAATAGTTTTCACTAAAGATAAACCAGTTTTTACTAAACTTCACTTGCTATAGTATTGTTGTTAAATCTGTTCTTCTTAGCTTGGATTAAACGCATCAGACTTGTGTTATAAACACTAGCATGCATGATGCATATCTCTTCAAATGAAATGAATGTACTTTGTTTGTGGATTTGATTCAGGCAGTCATTTCTGACCTCTGGTACGTAGAGGAGTTCGATGTGTTGGCGCTTGCATTGGATGGGAAAATAAAGCCAAGACAATTCACTCTAGGCTGCTCCAAAACTTCAGGTTCCAAAAAGTTGTTAACGCCTCAGATGGATTTCAACTGAATAATATGCATCTACAGCAGATCAGTCTATCTGCAAGTTGATTGATGTTTGATATTCAGAATCATGGGATATGTATAAACCTTGAAAAAGAACTCAAGTCAGTAGCCGACCTCCTTCATGAACCGTTCACTTCATGTTTGCACTACAAAAAAAAAAAGCATTAATAGCTACAGAAACTAGCGACGACTTTTTGATACCGTCGCTAATTATAAGATTTGCGACGGCTTAAAACTGTCGCTAATTCTTATATTAGCGTAAGATTTACAAGAAAAAAAAAAAATATATATATATATATATATATATATACCGTAGAATACCGTAGTTTTAGCGACGGCACAAAGCTTTACAAATAAAATTCATTAGCTACGGTAGAATACCGTAGTTCTACCGTAGCTAATGGATTTAAATATATATATATAAACATTTAGCGACGGTTCAAGTGCCGTCGCTAAGCTTTACAAATAAAATTCATAGCTAATGATTTTTTTTAAATATATATAAAAAATACATTTAGCGACGACAAAAGTGCCGTCGCTAAGCTTTACAAATAAAAATTATTAGCTACGGTAGAATACCGTAACTAATGGATTTTTTGAAAAAAAAATATATACAAAAAAATATTTAGCCACGGTAAATGAGCCGTCGCTAACTTTTACAAATAAAATATATAGCTACGGCAAACAAACCGTCGCTAAGTTTATAAAGATTTTTTTATTAGCGACGACCCAAAACCGTCGCTAATTGATTTTTTTTTTAAATATTATAAACAAAAACATGTAGCTATGGCAAAAAACCTTCGCTAAGTTTACAAAGATTTTTTTTATTAGCGACGGCCCAAAACCGTCGCTAATTGATTTTTTAAAAAAAAATTATAAACAAAACATTTAGCTACGACAAAACACCGTCGCTAAGCTTACAAATATTTTTTTATTAGCGACGGCCCAAAACCGTCGCTAATTGATTTTTTTTTTAAATTATAAACAAAAACATTTAGCTACGGCAAAAAACCGTCGCTAGGCTTACAAAGATATTTTTATTAGCGACGGCCCAAAACCGTCGCTAATTGATATTTAAAAAAAAATTATAAACAAAACATTTAGCTACGACAATAAACCGTCGCTAAGCTTACAAAGATTTTTTTATTAGCGACAGCCCAAAACCGTTGCTAATTGATTTTTTTTTAAAATTATATACAAAAATAAAACCTCATCTCAATCATCAATAACACCTAAAAACTTTATCTCAATCCAACGCACTAAATCAAACCACATCACCGATCCGCGTGAAACCAACACAACCAATCCCCTTAATTACCCCTCTCTATATAAATTTAAATTTTCTCTACCAACCAACTCAACCAAAATTTTTCTCTCAACCCACAGAGGAGACCCCAACAGCAGAGATCTCCCGGCCGCCTCCCTTTCCCCTCCCTTCCTCGCCTTTCCCTATTGCAAAAGATCTCAGATCTGAGATTTCTCCGAGATCAGATCAGATATTCTATAGAGCGAATACATTTTTTTTTTGATTTTTTGTATGAATTTTTTGTAATTTTTGTATGATATTCTAGAGATTCAGTGTAATTTTTGATATAATTTTGATCGATTAAGTCTCCTGTCATGTTTTTGATCAATTAAGTTTAGTTCTGGTAGTTTCTATTAATTTTCAGAATGGACAATCATTAAGAGCTAATTTCATTATAAAAAATGAATTTTCATTTGTAATTTGTAATTTTCATTTGTCAATATGATTTGCAACAAATTTGTCCCTAAATAGCCACGGCAAATATCGTGGCTGTTTTGTCAGTTGGATTTGCAATTTAGTGACGGCAAAAACCGTCGCTAAATAGCCACGGCAAAAACCGTCGCTATTTTTCAATTTGCGACAGTTTTAGCCAAAATTTTAAACAGCTTTAGCGACGGAATTTTTCGAGTTAGCGACGATTTTTAGCCACTAATTCAAATGGCGACGATTAAAATAGCCACGGTTGTTGAGCCATTGCTAATAAATACTAACGATGGTTTTTTGACAATTAGCAACGATTTTTAGTCGCTGCTTATTTGAATTTTTTTTTTGTAGTGTTGGCTTGTTTCTGAAAAATCCCTCATAGAGTGAAAGGTGAGAATTGTATCATTCTATGCTGGGAACAACATTTTGCATTGATGGGTTTGGGAAGGTGGAATAATTGGGATTCTGCTGTTACATGTAAACACGCCTCTCCGTGAAATATGTTAAAATGTTACGCAATTTGAATTTTTCGGTTGTTGGTTCTGCTTTAGCTTTTTTATGGATCTTGTTTTTGATCAAGAGTTAAATGAGTAAGAATGATGTATTGTAAAGTTCTCTTACTATATATAGTTTTTCCAGTTTCAACTATTACAGTGATCAGTGTAGAACAAACTGGAGTTGCTTTGTGCTGTGTTTCATTTTGCATACGGGCACCTGGAAGTTATAAAGCTTCTGCTATTATGATAGGGGGATTGAACAGAGAAGGGGAAAAAGTCTTTTTGTGTGTGATCCAAGCAAGTTAGTTCATTATCTGAACTTGAATGATCTTCTCATTGGCTAAAATGTGCTTGTGTCCCAGACTCTTGAGTGGGTGGGATCAATCAATCAGAATACACATGCATGAGACCAAAAACACAATGAATATAGACAAGACTGTAGAAGACAACTTAGTTCTCTTGGATTTTAGATGGGTGTGTTTGGCACACGCCTATGCAGTTGGTGCTTGTGCCTTTACTTCTCCTTTTCCACATCATAAGTGTGGATGTCGATGATACAATATTTTGCAACCAAACTCCCGAAAGCAACAGTTTTTAAAATTTACCACGCCAATTTCACCAAAATGAAACAAGCATTTAATAGAATTTATCGAAAAACACGTGGCCGTCATTTTCATACCAATAATTTTGTATATCTCATTCGATTAGAACTTTTGCTTATGTTATGATTCTCTTATGTCATGATTCTTTATGTATGCGAGTCAATTTGACAAGATTATAGTGTATATCATAAAAATAATGCAACTTTAACCACCCCCATCAACCCATCCCTTGTTAAAAGACAAAAAAAGTTAATTGCTGCAATCTCATCATTGTTAACTATAGCCAATGCATAATTAAATTTGAAGGGTAGATAGATCATCACCGTCAAAGCCCACATCCGATACTCTCGAGCAGGAGCGGATTTACTGAGGGGTCAGGGGCAGCTCCCCCCTCAACTTTCAAAATATTTTTAATAAATACTTAGTTTTACAAAAAAAATCAATTATATAATGTATAATATGGTATAATATATTTTTATTCAACTATTTTAACATGGCTTTGTTGGTGTAGTGGTTGAAAGTTTTAATATTTTTGGTAAACGACTAGTGTTCGATACTCTTGGAGCTAATTTTTTTTCATAAAAAATTTGTTTAGTTTAATAAAAACTTATTTTCGATCCTCTTAACTTATTTTCGACCATTTTGGAGCGTATGATTTTTCTATTATGACTATTAACAATTATTATTTTTGTCATTGTGACATGTCCCTATTTTTTTGTTTTCGCAGTTTTATATGTAATTGCAAACATTAAAAAAATGAATTGTTTGTTCACAAGTGGTTTAAAACTTCCAAAAAAATATTTGAAATTAATATATAAAATAATAACTATGCAATTCAATGTAATATATATCATTAGCCAACTTATACAAAATTTGAGGCTCACATAAACCATTTTTTTTTATGAAATTGTATTAGAATCTTATTATGTTTACAAATTTTAGATTTTTTAAGCTTCAATTAGATACTTATCTAAATTATTTTGTGATTTTAATTATATATTCTTGTTTTTGCACTTGCTAAGGTTATCGATATTGTGATCTTATTTTGGCTTAAAATTGGATTACACTTGATTCAATTTAGTATATGCAATTTATTTTTATTTGTATTTTTTTTTATTAGTTATTAATTTAGGTAGAAATTTTTTTTGACTCCGTCATTGATAATTAATAATTATTTGTTATTTCGCCAACCCTAGACTAAAATCCTGGATCCGTTACTGCTCTCGGGGGGAGATATGTTATCCGAAGACAGAGCATTTGCACAACTTCATTACGCGCGTGAAAGCCACAGTATATTCAGAATTCTAGCCATTTTCGGTGTGCAGAACCACCTTGAAAGGGCGGGCGCGTCGCGCGTGGAGGCCGACCCAAATTGACTGACGAACTGCGACATTCATGTGATATGCGGGTCCGCACCAACAATTGTACGCGTAGCAAGCTTCGAGCACGCGCAAGACACATGCCCATGACTTCGATAACGATAAAGGAATGGGGCGAACACACGCCCCGCGTGTCGACGAAACACTCAGTAATTGTAATCCCCCCGCCTAATTTCTTCTTTTTTTATTTCTTCGTCACCACCCATTTCTTCTTCTTCTTCTCCTTCTCTCTTTCGTGCGTGCTGTGGAGAGAACTAAAAAAGTTAGGCAACTTTTCAACAACTTTTCATTTGTTGGTTTGGTTTTGTGGAGGAGGCTTGAGGAGAATGGTTTCAGAGGCTTCTCCAACTATGGTTAATGACTCCAATGTTGTTACTGAGAAATCAATTACAAGGTCAGTCGGATTACAACATATCGTATATTTCTTTGATTTTTTTTCTTAAAAGAATAGAGTTTATCAAGAGTTTCTGTGTTTTTTTTTTTTTGGGTTTGAATATGTTAAGTCGCCAATTGTTATATTTAAGTTGGAATTGTTAAGTGCTTGATAAGTGATTTGATTCCTAATAGTTCTGAATGCTAGTTTTAATGAATCATTTGACGTCGTTTCTTCGCTTAGATTGTTTGATTCTGATGACTGAGCATGTTGTCAATGTGGAAGACATAATGATATTCTTTACATCAAAATATAATTATCTGATTTGTATGCATATCCCTTGATCACATTCAATCAATTGATTGGATGGGAGATTTGCATATATCGATTAGAGCACCTTACAATTGAGGAGATCGTGTTGCCCGATTTTGAGTACTAGGACGACTTGAACCTTTGTGGAGGTTAAGACACCAAATCAGACAGGCCTGGATTGGAAACTGTAGGAAATAAAATACAAGTTTGGGGTTTAGATGGCATGGAAAAGTGGCATTGAGGAACAACACTTTTCTTGGCACTAATCATTCTACAATACCTTGCAGTTTTCGTGCGATATGCAGTCCAACATACTCTCCTGCTATGCTAATTGGTTGTTTTACATTTTAGCATGATTAGCCTTATGCAACAGTTATTCGTTTATGCATAGAAAACATATGTGTAAGCATGATCTGGATTATCTTTATATAATACATGTCCTGTCGTTGCATAAATTTGATTGGAGCTTTGCGAATTGCTGTGCTTGCAGGACTTTCTCTAACAAAAAGAATCATGCAAAAGTTCCAAAAAAAATTCACAAGGCTGAAAGGGAGAAACTAAAGCGTGACCATTTGAATGAGCTCTTTCTTGAGCTTGACAGCTCTCTTGGTAAATTCCCCAGCTCCATGCTTCTCCTTACAATATTTTCAATCTATTCTGTTTCAACTTCAGCTTCTTGTGTAGTTTCCCCTGTTGTTGAACTTGTCATATTTGTTCTATGGTTTGAGCTGAATTTTAATATTTTACTCTGAAGTGATTGTGAAGGGTTCTAATTATGTGCTCTTGTTACAGATCCAACTCGGCAGAACAATGGCAAGGCCTCAATATTGGGGGATGCTACTCGATTGCTGCGAGATTTACTTTCTCAGGTTGAACGTCTCAAAAAAGAGAATGAATCTCTTTTGTCCGAATCTCACTATGTAAGCCTTTGAGAGCTCATACTCATACTTTCTTCATTCTATTCTTATCTTTAATGTCAGCTCGGGTTCCCCCATAAAAAAAAACCAAGATTTGTTAATCCGTGGAACTTATATGGCTTTTAACAACATATGAACTAGGTCTTCAAATCCATCCTTTTAGTCACATTTCATTTCCAAAGATTGAAAAAAGGAGAGATATGAAGGCTCCACTTTTATATTTTAAATTTACTTTGGATGATTTTGTGAAAACACTGCAAAATTGAATGCTTGATTGGTGATATATAGGTGACCATTGAGAAGAATGAGTTGAGAGACGAGACTGCTGTTCTAGAAGCTGAGATTGAGGATTTGCAAACTCAAGTCAAAGAGAAATCTTCTGTTGAACCAGCTTGGAATGCAACACCTATCCTTCCAAAGCACACCAATTTGACATCATCCCTTCAAAAGGATCATTTGGCATTGCCTAGTGTAGAGCCTCCATTGCAGTCACCACCTGTTTTGGGCCCTGTCCTTGTCATCCCTCTCCCTCAGGACTTTCCGGCATATGCTGAACCTGAAATCCCACAAGCTCCACCCAAGACTCCGACTGTGAGTAGACCTCATGCTCGGTATCCCACCCCATCAGATGCTTGGCCATCTCAACTTCTTGGTGAGCAGCTGAAGAAGACACAGGAAGACCAGCTTGGTACTAACAGCAGTAACAGTGATAGAGCAGAGCCAGGTTCAAGCAATGCATAGTTTAGCTTTGATATGACAAATGCCTTCTTTGTGTAGAAAGATATATCTTTATGTACAGTCCTTTTCACTCTAGTTGCCTCAGTTTCAAGGACCAGACAGATTTATGAATTACATGGCCACCAAAACCTCAAACGGAAAAGATGGTATTGATGAGTTTGCTTGTATTCTGCCGAGGAGGAATACAACCTCTTACATTTTCCATGGTGCATGCAGGATAAGTGCAATTGGATTTCCTTCCATGCCATTCGTAGCTTCAGCATTGCTTGTATTTATGTTTCAGTTTTACTTTTTTGATGATGATGAAAAAGAGTATGAATGTTCGGTTTATTTAAAAGAATATGAATGTTCGGGTTCATGGACAACTAAGGAAGTTAGATTTTGTATGAAAGTCCTATTATGGATCAATGTTTTTGCAAGAACTTGTTGCAATTTAGGGCTTGGTTGCGTGCATAGAACCCTCTTCTGTTATGCATTTGCAAGAGTTGACTGTGGTCAATTGTGCGGGACTAATGACAAAAAATAAGGTTGGCTGTTTTTTAACTTCTAATTAAGCCAGATTTCTTAATAAGAACATTAATAAGCACCCAGGAGTGTAGAGTGCTTCTGATTTTCATGATTTTTATCTGTCTCTCACTGATTAAAATGTCGTTTTTTATCTTTTCATTTGTTTATTTATGTGTGTGCGCGTGTGGTTACTTTTGTTGCATTTGGCTGATTTTGATGTAAAAAAATGGTTTATCAATTTCTTTTTTCAGTTTTTCCAATGAAGCAGAATTTTTTTTATTAATCTCTTCCAGTGATCAAGGTCTAATTTTTGTGATATATCTGTACTATATCTGAGAATTGTAGGTCGAAATACTACCAAAGATTATAAATAGCAGAGACCCTGGTGAAATCACCATGAGTAATGACTACTCGGGCTGATTGCTACTCATAATTCATTTTTTTTAATTACTTATTTTCTACCTTTTTGTATTATGTTTGTTTATTTCAGTTTTAAATAAACAAAGGGATCTTAGGACAGAATGTCAAGGAGAAGAATAATAATTTAGGCAGAGAGAATAAAGGTTTGTTGAAATAACAATGTTTATTATGTGAGTTAGTGTCTTATCAGTTTGGTGGTATGTTCTGCGCAGACTGTGCTGATGGTGATTTCTCACTAGTATGCGCAATGCATTTGTGTCTAAATAATTGTGGTAACATTATGTATTAAGTATTCATGAATCCTTATTTTCACACTCAAAATGGATTTGTGGGACTACATTTGTAGATTGCAATATAAATTTCAACTATTAAGTATTCGTGAATCCTTCTTTTCCCATTCATGGGTGATGGATTTGTACCTAAACAATGTTTGCATATATATTCTCCTTAACATGTACTAATATTCATGAATCTTTCATTTCATACTCGAAATGGCATTGCTAATGCATCTCTGCCTAAATAATGTTGTATTAATTTCTCCATGACAATATATACTAAATATTCATGAATCATTCTCTTCACACTCAAAATGGGGGAGTTGTTGGTTTGCATGTTCACTTACTGGAATCAAATGTTGGTTTGTACTAGTAGTACCTGGGTAACAATTGGTATCAGAGCCATTCATCTTTTTCCGAGGGGAATAGTTGGTGAGTCCTAGGTGTCGTTGGTCAGCCGTTGATAGCGTTGGTAAGCCAGTCAAAGTATGTTGGTCAGCCGTTTTGAGCCCTAAGTAAGTCGCCATGTTGAGCGCAGGTTGAGAGGGTGAGGTGGTCCCATACCGGTGTTCCAGCCGTAGGTGGTCCAGGCATAGTGTTCCTGTTACAACCCCGAGAAACAGAAAAAATGTCTTTGTTTTCAAGACTTTCCCGTTCTTCTAGTTCTAGGACAAGCAATCCAAATTTACAAAACAAGATGGAATGTAGAATTCCAGAAGTTGAAAAAGATTTACAAAACTGGTCTATACCAGCAGTTCCTTACAAGAAGATTTACGAAGTATCTCAATCCTTTTTCTCTCAAAAAACTGAAGATTTAATTGACATAGTCGAACAGACTGTGCCTCTCAATGGATCTTTAGCTTCAAAGCATTTGTTTTCAGCTCAAACACTTGACTATTTACTTAACCAAGATTACAAATATATCCATATTGGGTTGATCCAGATCGGACTCAAACCCCTTACAAGAACAGGGTTAGATACATGTGCCTTAATTGCACTTCGCGATTGTAGACACAATAGATTTCACGACTCTCTGCTTGGAATAGCAGAATCAACTTTGTCATCGGGTCCAATTTATTTTAACTGCTACCCCAATTTCTCAGTGTCTCTCAAGGATCCAAACATCCTTGAAACACTAACCCTCAATATTCAGACCTCTGGTTTTGATATGATCGAAGGTTCTGAACCCTTAGTTCTCATTTACAAGATCACCTTCAAAGCTATGAAGACTTAGTTGAGTCCAAAAGCTTTACAAGAGTCTGATAAAGGATACACCATCATTTTTCAAGCTAATAAGGAGAAAACCAATGTTATTGTCCCAAAGACAATTCATTGGAATCAAGTAACCCTTCCAGAATCTTGGAAGATTCAAGAAGCAGCTATTCCTAGAAAACCTCCTTCTAGTCAGCTCGATCATATGTTCACTTTTCCTAATGGATCAGTCGAACTTCGTTTATCTGAAGCAAGAGTCACACGACTTAACCCTTCAGATTTTCAATCAGGACGTAGATCTGAAGCATCATTCAGAACTGCTCCTACTCACATCACTAGAGCAACTACATCTGATGCTCCTGAACAAGAGATTGAACAAGAACATCAATCTCCTACTCAATCGGAAATGAACTTTCCACTTTCTTTATGTTGCCTGTCTAAACCCTTCAATCTTAACAAACAATTGATTCAAACTGAATTCATGTCAGAATCCAATAAGCAAAGACATCAAACGTTCTATGCTCAAACCAATGAATCTCAGAGAACATATTTAGGTAAGAAATTTTATGAATGCTGTGAAGAAATGAAAGAGAATTTACCTTTCTTAGACTGGTATTTTAATGTTCATCTCCCACATATTCATGTCCTGAATGTTTCTTCCAAAATATGGACCTCTACTGAGAATCAAAATATCAATTCAATTCTGCCTCCATTAAGTGAATTCACATTCAACACAATGGGACAAGATCTTGTTGCTTCTCCCTTGAAAGATTCCATTTCAGAGAATCAATCAAAAGGATTAAGCAAAATTATTCAGCAGAATAATTATACTAATATTCTTCTCCATGAACTTGGCGATAAATTAGTACAAGATCAACTTTTACAAAATGCTCTTAAAGACAAGAAAATCCAAGAAAAACATATTGCAGAAACTCATAAACAAACCTTCTTCCAACCAACAACAGTTTCTCAAAATGTTTTCACAACTCCAAGTCAAATTATCAAGGAAATTGATGCTAAACTTGAGGCATTACAACTTGGTAACAAACTCAGAATTCAAACTTTGTCAAATCCTGATATGAGTGTTGAATCTGACATTAGTGCTGATTTTGATCCTATGGCCGAACTTGATAACCTCAATTTGATAAACTATCAGGTCAATCCCATTAAGCATGCTAAAACAGCAAAGTCTTATGGTAATTATCAAAATCCACTTCCTAAAACAAGAAATTTTTATCCAAGACCATCCTTACCAGATATGCAGTATGAAGAAAGGTCACTGCAAACATTTGGTTCTTTTACTACGGGTAATCTCTATATTTGGAATATAGACGGATTATCTGAAGACGGTCTTATTGAAGTAACCCAAGAAATGGTTATGCTTGCTTCCACTCATCGCAGTGAAAACAAGGATGATAAGTCCATTGCTCAAATTATCATCGCTGGTTTCAGTGGATTAATCAAAGGATGGTGGGATAATTATCTCACTCTACAAGAAAAACATACTATATTACAAGTAGTTAAAATTGGCCATGATGGACAGCCAATGAAAACTGACCAAGGGCAATTTATTCCTGATGCTGTAATTACTTTGATTATTTGCATACTTAAACATTTTATTGGAAATCCCAGTGAATATCAAGGTAAATCTAAAGATTTACTTATGGTTCACAAATGTCCTACTCTTAGCCATTTTAGATGGTACAAGGACATTTTCCTTAAAAAAGTTATGCAGCAATCTGAAGCAAGTAATCCTTTTTGGAAACGAAAGTTCCTTTCAGGTTTACCTGCTATCTTTGCAGAAACAGTTAGGAATAAGTTACAAGAAAAATATCAAGGAGATATTCCATATGATAGCCTTACTTATGGAGATCTTATTGCCTTCATTAATGGATGTGCCTTACAAATATGTAATGATCTTAGGCTTAAACACCAGCTTAAGAAACAACATATTAATGGGCCTAAAGAACTCGGTGATTTCTGTCAACAGTATGGATTTGAAGATTTTCGAATTCCTGGTTCGAATTCTCATTCCAAACAACTCTACAGATCTCATCCAGCCCGTCAGTACAAATCCAAAAAGCCTTATAGGCCTAAACAACCCAAAGACTTGGACAAGTACTATAGCAAGCCCAAAAGGCATGAGACTCATAAACCCAAGCCCGAACATTTTAAGAAACAATACAAGTCCAATTCAAAACCAGTTTGCTTTAAGTGTGGACGTCTTGGTCATTATGCAAAAAACTGCAGAATGGCCCAAAAGATTCAAGCCTTACAAGCTCCTGAAGATATTAAAACCATGTTTCTTAATATCCTAATGGATTCTGAAGCTGATTCTTCCGATGAAGAACTTCAGCTCTTCCATATCAATCGCTTCTCTTCCGACTCAGATATCTCTGATAATTCTGATGCTTGTGCAGAAGCTTGTCATTGTAAGACTGTTAACATTCTATCAAATAAGAAACAATCCAGTATCTTATTAGATTTTGTTGACAAAATCGAAGATTCAAGTCTTAAGACTGAATATCTTCAGCAAATCAAAAACTCATTAACCAAAACTCAGAACATTCCTGAAGTTGTTAATCCGTTTTATAGTCACAAAGAAGCCATAGATAGATTCAAAGGATCTACTACTACTTCATCTTCTGTCAGCATATCTGACCTTCAACATGAAGTAAATAATATCAAGAAAGATATTACTTTACTTAAACAATCCCAACTGCTTTTAGATCTTAAATTCCAAGATCTTCAAACAGTTCCTCAAGAAGCCTCTTCTTCTTAACCAGTTTCTCAAGAAGAACCTCCTCAATTCCTTCAAACTATCAACCAACCTATACCCCATCAAGTTTCAATTCAGAAATGGTATGTTTCTGTTCATCTCTTCATCAAGAAAGAAATCTTAATTTCTACAATAGCTCTGATTGACTCCGGCGCTGATATGAATTGTATTCAAGAAGGAATTGTCACTGCTCAATACTTTTCTATCACAAATCAAAAGTTATACACTGCTAATGATGCCCCACTAAAAATCCAATACAAACTTACCAATGCACACATCTGCAAAGACAAAGTTTGTATCAAGCAGCATTTTCTGCTTGTTCAGAACATGGCACAGAAAATGATTTTAGGAACTCCTTTTATATCTGCAATTTCTCCTTTCACAGTCACTAAATAAGGTATTAAGGCTACCTATTTAGGTACTGATATCGAATTTAAGTTCTTGTTTAAACCTGAAATATTTGAAGTTAATCAGATGAATAAAAATGTTCAATCTCTTAATCTTATATCTCAGAAACAACAACACTTAGATTCCCTTAAAAAGGAAATTGAGTATAAAAGAATTGAACAACAAATTCAAGATCCTAAATTACAATCTCAGATTGTCCAATTTCAAGAAAAGATTAAAAATAATCTATGTTCTGATCTTCCCAATGCGTTTTGGCATCGGAAACAACATTGTGTATTTCTTCCTTATGAACCAGATTTCGATGAACGCAAAATTCCAACTAAAGCCAGACCAATTCAAATGAATTCTGAGCTCACGGAATATTGCAAACAAGAAATCCAGCAGTTGCTTACCAAGAATCTCATTCGCCACTCCAAATCTCCCTGGAGCTGTTCAGCCTTTTATGTTCATAAAGCTGCTGAACTCGAAAGAGGTAGTCCTCATCTGGTTATCAACTATAAGCCCCTTAATCAGGTCTTACGTTGGAACAAATATCCTATTCCTCATCAAAGCACTCTTTTAAAAAGATTGCATTCTGCATGTGTTTTTTCCAAATTTGATCTCAAATCTGGATTTTGGCAAATTCAGATCCATCCCAAGGATAGATATAAAACTGCTTTCAATGTTCCTTTTGGTCATTACGAATGGAATGTAATGCCCTTTGGTCTAAAAAATGCTCCAAGTGAATTTCAAAACATCATGAATGAAATTCTCTCTCCCTTTTCACACTTCACAATTGTGTATATCGATGATATACTAGTTTTCTCTGAATCTGTTGCCGCCCATTGGAAACATTTGTATCTATTTGAAAAATGTATTCAAAACAATGGTTTGGTTTTATCACCTACCAAAATCAATCTCTTTCAAACCAATGTTCGTTTTCTAGGACATACAATCTCACATGGAATGATCGCTCCTTTTTCAAGAGCAATTAATTTTGCAGACAAATTTCCTGATGAAATCCTGGATAAAAATCAATTGCAAAGATTTCTTGGATCTTTAAATTATGTTGCAGATTTCTATAAAGGCTTCCGTGTTTTACTCAAGCCTCTTTACAATAGACTTAAGAAAAATCTAGGCCCATGGACTAATGCTCATTCCCAAATAGTCCGTCAAGTCAAAGCCCAAGTCAAGAGTCTTCTTTGTTTAGGAATCTCAGATCCCAAAGCTTTCAAGATTGTAGAAACAGATGCGTCCAACCAAGGGTATGGTGGTATCCTTAAACAGCGTCTACCTGAATCTACTTCCATTCAATTAGTCCGATACCATTCTGGTATTTGGAACTCCACTCAGATCAATTATTCAACTGTCAAAAAAGAAGTTTTATCGATTGTTGTATGCATCATGAAATTTCAAAATGATTTAACAAATCAAAAATTTCTTTTACGAGTTGATTGCAAATCCGCCAATGAGATTTTGACTAAAGATGTTTTAAATCTCGTTTCCAAACAGATTTTCGCCAGATGGCAAGGCTTGATTTCTGCTTTCGATTTTGAAATCCAATATATTAAAGGAGCAGACAGTTCTCTTGCCGACTTCCTCACAAGAGAGTTTATCCAAAAATGAGTTCGCAAAGCTCATCTTCTTCGCAGGTTCCCTCTGCACGACCCCAGTTCAAGTCTCAATATGCTATACCGCCTTCTGCGACACAGCACAAGTCCCCTTTTTCTTATGCAACAACCCTTACCAATCCTTTTCAGCCTCTCCAGGAAGCTAATGAATCAAGTTCAATGGCCTCTTTCCAGAAACCTCAACTTCATCCCAATCAATATGTGACTAAGACTTGTCTCGAGCCTCTCCTGCTACTCGAGCCCAGTCTCTACTCACTTATCAAAGATCCCCAATCAATTACCCGTCATGTCTTCTCTGCTTCACAGCTCTTTGAAGAATCTGATGGTCTCAAGAATAAAAGATTTTATGAGTTTATCCTGGTCGATACCGACTCTGTGATAATCACTCATAACAAAGAGAAATCTAATTCCGATAAGATTTCTCATTCCAAGTGTCAGATTTTGAAGATTATGACAGAAGCTGACTGGCAGCAACATCCAAGCTCCCACAAGAAGTTCTCTGTCAACTTTCTTCCTGCATCTTACAATTATCAAGATTACAAGCAAGCCTGGAATCGAGCTTTTCTTGTTCCTTCACAGAATTGTTCTCATTCATGGTTTTTCTTCTTCTGCAAAAAGTTCAAGCAACTTTCAATTCCTTTATGGTTTCAACACAAATGGTGGAATCATTTCGGCGCCGAAGATGGAATCCTTCCTCCTTCTGTCAATGCAGGATGGACCATTTTCAAATCCAAGTTTCAACCTCCTGTTCCGATACCTCAACAGGTTCTATTCTTGTGTTTCTTCATCAAGTTCAATCTGACATGGATCTCATGCTGGGATTTCTCTGTTTCTGCTCTCACAACCATCAATCAATCAGCTCAACCACCACTCTGGTTCTGCAGACGTTTCAAGATCAAATGGTGGCCGACCTTCAACCACAGTCATGCTACCAAAGATGGAGTCTCAAGGTTTTTCTCTGGACAACCTATTCCGGCTGCTCCAATCATGAACCCTTCTCAGGTTCCTTCTCAAGCAAAGTTTCTTAAAGATCATATTAAGAAGCAACTCCGCGGCAAGCCAACAAGAGCCCAGCTCTTAGAAACTCTTTCCATGATAGCTTCATAAAATTCAAAGGATGAAGACGAAGCTACAGCTACAGAGTCCTCCAGTGGACCCTCCAATGAGGATGACTGTTATGGCATCTTTTCGCCATTTACGTCAACCTAACTATCCAACAATTATGCTTTCGGCCACAGTACCCGATAACATCTTTATTTTACTGTTTACAAAGGACGCGTGCATCAACAGTTGATCCACTCATCCACAAAAGTCAAAAGGTGAATGATGAAGCATGTGGCATTATTCTCCCTCAATTATCGCTACCAGCCAACCAGGAGATAGGCATCCAGCTAATCTCTTTCCAGAAGCCTTATCGCTTCATGGGTTTCTTTTGTTATAAATAAGAATGTAATTTCCTTTTGTTAGACAGACGATTTTAGAACCCCAACCTTTTATGTAACCCTAAGAGTTCTATCTCTGTAAGCTTTCCTCTCCCATCCAGTAAGTCTCCTGTACATTACTTATCTTTCAATAAAAGCATATTATCTATCTCTTTTCTTTTAAAAACCCATTCTTCTTTCAGATCTCTGACAAGATCTTACAGTGAATCTCTAAGTGTCAAACAGGAAACTGTCTTAGAGCTGTATCGATCGATTGATTCTAATCAAAAAATAATCTCTAAATGGTTTTTATGCATATCTTCTTAGATCTTGTTATATTTTATCTGATCTGTATGACAGTAATTGTTTATCTTCTTTTCTCCTCTGTTGTTCATATCCTGTCTTCTTTGTAGATTTCATTGTTTATCTTGTACTAGTAGTACCTGGGTAACAATTGGTATAAGAGCCATTCATCTTTTTCCAGGGGGAGTAGTTGGTGAGTCCTAGTTTGGTGGTATGTTCTGCGCAGACTGTGCTGATGGTGATTTCTCACTGGTATGCGCAATGCATTTGTGTCTAAATAATTGTGGTAACATTATGTATTGAGTATCCATGAATCCTTATTTTCACACTCAAAATGGATTTGTGGGACTACATTTGTAGATTGCAATATAAATTTCAACTATTAAGTATTCGTGAATCCTTCTTTTCCCATTCATGGGTGATGGATTTGTACCTAAACAATGTTTGCATATATATTCTCCTTAACATGTACTAATATTCCTGAATCTTTCATTTCATACTCGAAATGGCATTGCTAATGCATCTCTGCCTAAATAATGTTGTATTAATTTCTCCATGACAATATATACTAAATATTCATGAATCATTCTCTTCACACTCAAAATGGGGGAGTTGTTGGTTTGCATGTTCACTTACTGGAATCAAATGTGATTAAAATATTATCTGAACTTATAATTTCATATTGGTCAAATTAGGCTCCATGGATATATAATATCGGATATGCGAGGCACGACCATTCCTAGCAATTCATGGACAATTTATATACTAAAATAAAGAAAGCCAACTTCATGTTGATTGGATACTCACAGGAAACACATATTATCTTCTCAATCCCATTTAAAAACTATGCTATACACCTGTAAAGTTTGTTTGATGAATTATTCTTTCCACATTTTGACATTAAGACATAGATCCCCCCCCCCCCCCCCCCCCAAAAGAAAAGAGGAAAAAAAAGGTTTTTAAGGACCCATAGTGAAACCATTTAACAGAGTAATAGTACTTAGACACTGTTTAAATGCTAATCACTCACTAACTATGAACCTTTAGACTTTATAGAAAGCATGGTAAATTCGTAATTTATAGCAGTGTTACACTTTACCTGCTTTTTTCACACTTAATTGAGTGAGTTTGGAGTTTGGATTATAGTTCACTTCCACACACCACATCTGAGAAAACAATTGGCACCAAACTTTACCATCTGCTCCTTGTGTGAACTTGAGCTCAGAAAACAGAGAAGATCAGAAATCTGAACCATGGGTGGTTCTGGAGCTTTCTTTAAGGTGGTTGCACAGAATTTCGATGTTCTTCTTGGGTATAACTTTTCAACTCAAATTTCTGATTTATTTATTTAGTTTTTTTTTTTTTTGAATTTGTAGACAACCTAAGTTTCTGTTTGTTCATTTCAGTGGGGGGATGTTATTTTTTTTTTTTAATAAAGTTTGTGACTTTATTGTATGTGTTTGATTTGCAGGCCTGTGGTTACTCTGGTTTACCCTCTGTAAGTGATTGTCTTTATTTTGGGGGTTTTATGTTTATAGTACTCTACATTGTGGAAATTCAGAACTTTGTTGTTTGTTTCGTGAAATTACCTTTATTAAGCAATGGGTATGTTTTGATTCTGGTTTTAGTTGTTTTGTTTGGGCCAAAATGTTGAAGTTTTGCGATTCTGTTGTTGAAATTTTTTGATAGATATGCTTCAGTTAGGGCAATTGAGACCAAATCTCGCATAGATGATCAGCAATGGCTCACATATTGGGTTCTGTATTCAATGATGACCCTCTTGGAACTCACCTTTGCAAAGGTCATTGAATTGTGAGTTTCCTAGCTACCATGTAACATTTCTATTTCTATTTTTATTTTTGTGATTCTTTTTTTGGAAATTCTGATTTTGTGATAATTGTTGTTTGAGAATCTTATTGTTTATGTTTGGGTTTTCGGCTTTTATAACTAGTAAAGTTGAAAACTTGCTGAATAGATTGTATCACGCATACATGGATAAATTGTATTAACATAAACAATATACAACTGTGTAGTGAAGTTGCACCGACGTCCTCCACATGAACTCGTAGTCACCCATTGTAACTACTTTATTTGAACTCTTTCAGTCTGGAATATTTGAATTGGTCCATGTTTTCATTCTCAATTATTTGATTTGAACTCTTTGATTGAGTCAAGGCTATTTGAATTGATTCATGTGTCATTCACAAATATCTGAAAGAATATATTAAGGGAATGATAAGGGTGTGTTTGCCAAGGAAAATTTTACCAAATTTCAAAAGTGAGAAGGAAGAGGAAGAGAATGAAAACATGAATTTTGTGGTAATGTATATCCTCTTGGTTTCTTACAATATTGTGAAAAATATTTTCTTGGGGGAGGGTAAGAAAATATTTTCCATAAATAGAGTCATCTTCAACCTCAAGATGGGGAAAATTTCCCACTTCCTCTCCTATTTCTTTTTTCTTTTTTAAAATTTTTTTGAAATCAAACACACCCCAAAAGAAAGAAGAAATAGGAGAAGTGGAAAAAAATTATCCATCTTGAGGTTGAAGATGACTATTTTTGGAAAAAAATAATTATAGCTACCCCCAGAGAAAACATTTTTGTAATGAACAAAGAGGATGTTGATCATCACCAAATTCGTTTGCTTCATTGTCTCTTCCTCTTTCCCTTCCTCTCCCTTCTTAGTTTTGGCAAATTTTCTAGATAAAATCTCCTTGAAATCAAGCACTAATTTTCTTGCTATAATATTTTGAATTCAATACTTATTACAGACTGGTTCTGATGAGAATTAAAAGCAAATTCCTGTTTAATGTGGCACACCTTTTATTCGAAGTAAAGTTCTGATACAAAAAGATAACAAACACAGCCTTGAAAAAATATGTATAAGTCGCAATGTGCAAGTCCATAATCTCATGATACTTCACATAGATCATTGTTATGGCTGTAATTTAGTGGTGGTTGTAATGGTGACATTCCATGTGGCTGTAGTTTAGCGGTGGTTGTAATGGTGACATTCCATGTGGCTGTAGTTTAGTAGTGAGAATTTCACATTTTGGCTGTGGAGACCTGGCTCGAATCCCAGTTGCCCTATTTTTATTTTTTCGTTTTAGTGGAAAAGAAAGATTGCCAGAACATTTTAAAATAGGATTACTATATGATAACTTCTGGGGTTGTATTCATGAGAATGGCTGCGTATAGACATTTCCGCGGTGATCTGGTCTCCATGAACTTTCGTAGGTCCTTGCAGTGTAAGAAAGAAACAGTACACACCAGTGATGAGGTGAAGCCACACTTTCATTTTGTGAAGCCAGTCCCTGCCCATAAGAGCATTCTAGGGGGGAGGAGCATTGATTGCTAGAAGTGTGCATAATACAGTGTCAGTGCCTGCACTGACCTCATAGTGATTTCAACTTTAACAAAGGAGGTTTCGCTGCTGAACCCTTCACAACTCACATTTAGGAATGTTTTGAAAACATGACATGAGCAGTATGTATGAGCGAACTCTCCTCGCTCATGAATCACGATAATATGGCGTACATTCAAAGCTATGGCCAAGCCCTCCTCATGTGAGCCATGAACACATTCAAGATCTTTGACCAAAGGCCACCATGCTATTATCGTGTAGCAATTTCATGCTATCAACCAGGGTAAACGTGACGATACAGAAAATAGGTCACTACACCAAATTGGCATTTTTGTAACAACCCCCAAAATAGTAACACTTTTGAGTTGTAACAGTCCACCAAACAATTTAAAATCAAAACTAAATTCATTCAAAAAAATGAAAAATTGTTTCACAAAAAAAGTGATACGATAAATTGGATCACCGTGAATAATATCACTTGTAGCACCATACTCTTAAATGTGATACAATTATTGTATCACTTTGTTTGTGAAAATGTGTAAAATTGTTTGATAGATTGTTATAGCTTAAAAGTGATACTATTTTGGAGGTTGTTACAAAAATGTCATTTTGGTGTAGTGGGTGGACATTGCTACTCATAGGCTGCACCTTCTAGAGCTAGACTTTGCTATATACGGGTTGCGAGACTCAGAAGAAATAAGTGCTATGATATTTGGGGTATTTGATTGCCGTGTGGCATCATTATACTCATATTGCACCCCATTCAGAGAATTGGCCTCAAGCATTAACCACTTCTACCTAGAAAAAATCCTGTAAAAGTCCTTTCTCAATAAGATCTTGAACCAAGTGACTGAAGGACGCCAGGAATCCATCAAGTGACCATAGTCCATACGATATTCACAGAGCAGCTCCTGACTAAGTTGTTGCAGTGCTGTCACCATCTAATTGGCTGGTCAAAACAGTGGATCTCTGACTTGTGGAAAAATCTTAGATAGAGTGGTGTTATACTAGTGTACTGCCTTGGTGGGAAATGCGACTTCTGGTTCTGAAAAGGTCGTTGCTGAACCTTTTGCCTCATAAAATCTCGTTGCAGACCACACAACACAATACTATAGTCCCCTGCAAGCCTCTTGCCTCCAAGGACACTCTTAATTACTGAAAACCTGTGTTTGCAAAGGGAATAAAAACTCTTATTCTTCTAGGCTGACATAATCATCAAGCTTTTCAAAAGGCGCTCAAGAGTTTGACTGGCACTTTGTAATAATAGACTTTCTGAGACTTGAAGTGAAAAATAAGGCTTGTTGGAATGCCCACAATGGTCATATTTCCCGCACAACTGGGTGTTTGCACCTTTTCTAGCTGAGAGTGCTTAACAAACTCACAATTATTTATTTATTTTTGAGAGAGAGACAAAGAGAGGGTTCGGATTTTATCGAAATAAAAAACTACACAAAGTCCCCCCCCCCCCCAACATGAAAAGAAATTACACATTGAGGAACCCAATAAGTCTTAAATTACTCCAACTCTAACAGGAATTGAATGAACCTAAAACCCAGAAATACATAATGAGAAGACATGTACCACAGAGCTAGGGATGACTATGGGGTGGATTTGGGCAAATCCATCCCCGCCAGGGATCGCGGATCCCCGAATTCGCCCCGAATAACTGTTTATTTTTTATTTTAAAACCATCCCCGCTCCAGTGGATATCCGCCCCGATTAAATGTTAAAAAAATTCCTTTCTATACAGTCTGGTTCCTCTTCTTCTAAACCCTCAAGACCAACCCTCCCCCTTTCACTAAGACCAACCCAGAGTAGATTTTGGTGGCAATTGAATCAAGTGTCGGAAAGTCGGGTCTTGTACTTTGTAGAGTCCGATTTAAGGATCCCATCGATGCAAGAATTGGTTATGGGGATCTTGAGGAAGAGTTGAAGGGTAGGATGTGGTTTTTGACGTCTGGGTATGAGATATCGATGGAGTTTGTGGTTAGTAAGGCGATTGTATCGACTTGGAAGAGTGAAGCGAGCGAACTTGGAAACCTTGAGATCCGTGTAGAGGGTGTATTTTTTTTTTTGAAAGGCAAGCGGGGTTTTATAAAGATGTTGCAAGCTAGGTTTGAACCCATGACCTAGTGGTACCATCCGCCAAGCTCTAACTGTTGAGCTGTCATGCCATTGGCAATCTGTGTTGAGGGTTGATGAAGAAGAAGAGAGGGTTTGGGAAGTAGAAGAAGAATCTGGAAAGATATTTATTCAATCCGCCCCGAATCCGTATTTGATACAATTTGGATCCCAAATCAGCTCCGGAATCCGTTAAAGAAAATCCAAATCCGCCCCATTTGGGGCGAGGCAGAGCTGATATCCATGTAAATCCGCCCCAATGCCAACCCTACAGAAAGCACCCATAACATCCATCACAGCACAATCCCTTAAGAGGAAGGAGCTTTCAAAGGTTCTACCATTCCTCTTTTTCTAGATGACCACGCTGCCCCTTCTCTTCCTTTTGCAACCCATGGAGTCTTCAACAAACCTTGGCATCACCCCATCCACCCCACTATCTCATCATGCTGCAGTTTGACTTTGAACAGATCATGTACCTCTATTATTGGTTTCATGCTAGGCATAAACTGATAAATAAAAGATTAACATAAATTCATAAATGAAATAGCTGAAACCATGAGGCGGCAAGTCCTTGAAGGCTGGACTGGAAAATTCTGCACATCAAACTTTTGTCATGCCAATGTAACACCATGAACCACTTATACTGAAGTAGATAATCCGAAGTGTCTGTGTGACCTTCAAATTACTCAAATGTAGGAGTGTTTTCTTCTCAACTCTGCACCCAACTTTTTGGATCCCCACTCTCTCTCCACCTATTTATAGATCTTCATTCCTTGTTCTGTTTCTCCCCAGCCGTTCACTTGCTGACAGGTGCCTTGGGACCACTTCACCGCTGTTATTGCCCAACAATCACTGTTGTTGCTGCAATTCCTCTAAATTATTGTTTATCATGCAATTTTATTATCTCCTTGGATTCTTACTACGCCATTTCACTATTTCTGCCTCTGCCCCATCTTGTTTCGTGGTTATGTTGATTGTTGGCCCTTTTCAGAATGGTTTAGGTTTTCGATAGTAATAAATTAATAATGATGAAGTTGATAATGAGAGAGTAATTTTATTTATTTATTTTAAAAAGCTACAAGAATCATATCCATAATGTTTTGGTCGTAATTCGGTGTGGAGTTTAGCTATCACCAATGTGGCTGTAGTTTAGTGGTAAGAATTCCACGTTGTGGCTGTGGAGACCTGGGCTCGTATCCCAGCAGCCACAGTATTATACTTTTTCAACCTCCTTAACTTCATAAAGGAAACTGGTTCTTCATCTTTGTATAGGGAAAAAAAAATCCTACTGACAAAGTGATTATGAATTTAAACTTCTCTATTATGTTCTAACTAGAAATAACTTTGTAGCTCTGCCCTTCATTTTCTAGCCTTTCAATACTCACCTTCTAATATATATCTTCATTTCCATGGCAGCCTCCCCTTCTGGCCTTACTTGAGGTTGGCTGTCACCTGCTGGTTGGTCTTGCCTTATTTCAACGGTGCTGCATATGTGTATGAACATTTTGTTAGACCAATGTTTGTGAAGCCGCACACAATTAATCTGTGGTATATCCCACGGAGTGGTAATAAGAAGGAGGTATTCAGTAGGCCAGATGACGTCCTCACTGCTGCAGAGAAGTTCATTGAAGAAAATGGACCAGAAGCATTTGATAAGCTCATTAGTAGGGTATGTACAATAACCACTTGCCATTCTTTTGGAAAATTCGTTCTTATCTTGTTTCTGAAACCGGCAAGTTTCTAAACATGAAGAAATGATTTTTAAGATGGATATTGGTAATTTAAACTCTTTCGAACCTTCCCCCACAAATGTCAATAGTTGCTCAAAGTTTTACTGACATTAATGAAAGTCACGTCAACAACCATGCCAAAATTAGAGTAGTCTTGAATAGGAACTATAAACCTTAGGTGTGCCTCTTTGGCCGAGGTCAACTAAAAGATCTTTCGTGTATTCTGTGCTGCAGGCTGATAAGCAATCAAGGTCCAGAAAGAGTACTGGCAGTTACGTGAGCTTTGATGATGACTATATGTACTAAAGTATGTGATCTCCCAATTAGATGCACAAATGAGGCTAGATAGTGCAGTTGTTTCTGGGTTGGGCTGGTTTTGTGAACTTCCGTCTTATGTGTTCTTTGTAATGTGTTTATCTACAATATATGCCCTGTAATATATATTCTCCTGCTTTTCCATTTTCTCTTCTTGGATAAGAATGGTCTTCTAATATGATTTTTGCTGTATTATACCATGCACTTTTTTAAGTTGAATGATATTGGCCATTTGATTTCATCATCATGTGAAGCATAGAGACATTGTAAACGTGTTTGCATGGGTTTTTTTTGGCTCCATTACCTGAATCTCAACCAGAGCCAAAATTTCAGGCCAAAACAAAAGAAATTGGGCAAATGATTCAGTTGCTGATATGGAACTAAACCGAGGAGAAATGGAAATGAAATTAGAAAAATCAGTTAAAACAAAGGATGGGAATAAACCAAAATTTGAGCACAATCAGGATATAAATAAAAGAGAGGTACATGGAAATCAGACTCAGATTAATCTACCAACAATCGCAAACCCTGCTTTCTTCCTCCAAAAACTCAAAATGATCTACACCATCTTCATGAATTCAACTTATTAGCTTTCGACCAATTTGAGATAATTCACGTAGAAAATATGGCCAAATACATCATCGTTTGTAGAATCTTGAAATGTAGGTACATGTCTTCTACCGTTCACTACAAAAAAAAGTAAATTCAGCAACAACGTTTTACCGTTGCTAAGTATAAAAAAAGCGTAGCTGAAATAAATTAGCAACATCTCAACGACCATCGCAATACCGTAGCTATATGAATTGTCGCTCCAGTATAACAGCAACGGTGTACTAATCCATGGTTATCTGGCAACGGTTTGTAACCGTCGCTAAGTTGCAAAAACTCCGTCGCTAAACCAATTTGAATTCCAGTACGTTGCCTTATTTCAGGGTTTAGTGTTAACTTAGAAGTTTAATTTGTTCTAGTTTTGGCAGTTGAAGGATAGATACAGACATACACTGGCTGGGAGAAATGAACCACACGAAGAAGATCAGAAGGTGCAAAATGCACCTGTGGTGTACATAACTTTTTCTTCGTTTGTTGCCAGGTGGTGGCAACAATCTTACTCGGATTCGCTTCAGGTATGTACATGTCTTCAGGATTGTGCACTTCTTTTAAATTTGTTGATGCGTAATCTAATCTTTAAGTTCACTTCTATTTAATTGGAATTTACATGGTATCTATTTTAAAGGATTTAGCGACGAACAAACAGAACAGAACAGAACAGAATGAAATTGATGCTTCCTTGTTACACCTAATTTTGGTCATAATAATTCGCCTTGCCTTTCTAAGGAGGAGATGCATCTGAAACTCTGTGTTCTATGTATTTATTCGACCCATTTCTTGTTTAAACATTGTGGGTCTTTGCTGTTATTCATAACAAAAATCCAAAATCCAGTCCCGTTCAGAAGATGAAACAAAGACAGACTTCTTTTGGTAAGTACTTGTTAAGATCATATCTTATTCGTCTTAGCCAAGTTACTAGCATTTGTGCTGTGATTATGTATTTTATGATATTATGAAGACTTAAAAGATGGAGGTTTTTAGGAGCAATCCACAATCTAGACCAATAAGTATGACTTAGTTCGGTTGGCTAAGTTTATTCTGATCAAAACTAAAGTATGCAGAGTAACAACATCTCTGGTGTTCATAGGAAGCTAATAGAAATATCAGTTCTTAGAATCGGTGGTAGTAAACAATCGTGTTTGATTCTAGAGTCCATAGAAATCCCTTTTTCAAGCTGTTTTCATGTTTTCAATAACAGTGTTGAAACTCTAACTCTAACAATGAATTCAATATATTTTCATACTGTTGTTCAATGTACATTGGAGATATATATATATAGCCATCTAGAAACAGAACAGCTAGCTATGAACAGACTATGAACTCAGTAACTAACTAACTAATGTTCATAACAATATGAACAGATTTTGAACTGATTAGCTAACTAACTAATAGTCAACTTAACTAATTTACATGACTGATTTGTTTATTCTAACATTCCCCCGCAAACTAAGTGTAGTCTCATTGACAACACTGAGTTTGTCACGAAGGAGTAGAAATCTAGATGTACTTAGAGCTTTGGTGAGAACATCAGCAATCTGATCCTTCGCAGAAATATGAAGCACATTGAGGAGTTTCCTGGCAACCTTCTCTCGGACAAAGAAAATATCAATTTCAATATGTTTAGTTCTAGCATGAAGAACTGGATTGGCACTGAGGAAAACTGCACTCATGTTGTCACACCAGACAGTAGGAGTGCCACTAGCAATCCTTAACTCAGAGAAGAGTGTTTGCAACCAAGATAATTCAGCAGTTAATGATGCTAGGCTCCTGTACTCAGCTTCAGTACTACTTCGAGAAACAACACTTTGTTTCTTTGATGACCAAGATATTAGATTTGATCCTAAATACACACAATACCCTGAAGTTGACCGCCTATCAGTAGCATCTGATGCCCAGTCTGCATCACAATACCCAGTGAATTGGAATGAAGAAACAGGAACTATGTGAAGACCATAAGTTGATGTAGCTTTCAGGTATCTCAAGATTCGCTTAACAACTTTCCAGTGAGCTTCAAGTGGGTTTTGCATAAACTGACATACCTTGTTGACAGAATAAGCTATATCAGGTCTAGTGATAGTTACATATTGTAAGGCACCCACAACACTCCTATACATTTGAACATCTTTGAATGGATCACTCCCTGTATCCAGCATTTTCTCACCACTTGACATAGGGGTAGGCAACCCATTAGCATGTTGCATTTTTGCTTTACAAAGAAGGTCTTGAATGTATTTGGTCTGAGAGAGGAACATGCCAGTAGTTGTGTGTTGAACTTGAATACCCAGAAAGTATTTAACCAATCCCATATCTTTCAAACTAAACTGAGCATGAAGTTGAGATATCAACTTATAAATATCAGTATTACTGGATCCTGTCACTAGAATATCATCAACGTAGACTAAAATAAAAATGGGAGAAGGTGAGTGTCTGATGAACAAAGAAGAGTCTGACTTTGTTGCAGTAAAACCAAATGTGAGAAGAGTGTGTTGAAGCTTGTCAAACCAGGCTCTAGGGGCCTGTTTTAGACCATATATAGCTTTGGAAAGCTTGCACACAGCATCAGGCCGAGATGGATCTACAAACCCAGGTGGTTGCATCATGTAGACCTCCTCTTGTAATACCCCATTTAGGAAGGCATTATTGATGTCTAACTGGAACACTGACCAAGAATAAGTAACTGCAACTGATAATATGCTTCTGATAGTAGATGGTTTGACCACTGGGCTGAAAGTTTCCTTGTAATCAAAACCTTCAGTTTGTTGAAAGCCCCTAACAACTAGGCGAGCTTTATATTTCTGTATTGTCCCATCTGAATTCTCTTTAACTTTGAAAAGCCATTTACAACCAACAATGCTTCTATGAGGAGGATAATCAACCAGTGACCAAGTGTGATTACGTTGAAGAGCAAAATACTCATCTTGCATGGCAGCAAGCCAATGAGGAGTATTCAAGGCTTCCTTTAAACTGGATGGTTCTGTTGAGGCCAGAAACAGCTTTGGTTTGTAGATGCCTGATTTTGATCTAGTGATCATCTGATGTCCTGTAGGCAGAGTAGGCAGAATAGGCAGAGTAGGCAGAGTAGGCAGAGTATTAGTAATAGGTAAGGGACTAGAGGATGGAGTCTGATGAGCACTAGGAGATGTATTAGTAAGAGGTAAGTGACTAGAGGATGGAGTCTGAAGAGCACTAGGAGATGTATGAGCAATAGGATGATTAGCATTGCAAGTAGGATGCTGAGAGGGATTAATATGGCAAGTAGGATGCTGAGGAATAGCAGGACTCTGCAGTGTGGAGTTAGAAAACCTTGCAGAGGGCACATTGGGTGTGACTACAGATGGAACTGTCATAGGAATATGAGAAGATGTAAATTCAGGAAAGAGTGAATTGAGTTGGATAGAAGAAGAGTGGACATTGTGAAATGGAAAGGAATTCTCATGAAACAAAACATCTCTGGATATGAAGATACGACCAGTAGGAGACCTACACTTATACCCTTTGTGTTGAATGCTATAACCAAGAAAAGTACACTCTTCAGACCTATATTGCAACTTATGAGCATTGTAAGGCCTGACATTGGGATAACATGAGCAACCAAACACCTTAAGATGACTATAATTTGGTGCTTTGTGATAAAGACACTCAAAAGGAGAAATTCCATTCAAGACTGAGGTAGGAACTCTGTTAAGAAGATAAACAGAAGTTCTGACAGCTTCATCCCAAAATTTTAAAGGAATAGATGCATGAGCTAGCAAAGTAAGGGCTGACTCAATGATATGCCTGTGTTTGCGTTCAGCTACACCATTCTGTTGGTGAGTAGTAGGACAAGCTAATCTATGGATGATTCCATTTTGAGCTAAAAACTTGGAAAATGATCTGTACTCACCTCCCCAATCAGATTGAACACACTTAATAGGGAGATTAAATTCAAGTTCTACTTGAGCTTTGAACTTGAGAAAAGTGGGAAAAGCATCAGATTTGTTTTGTAATTGATAAACCCAAGTAAACCTACTATAAGCATCTATGAAATGAATATAGTATTTATACCCTGAAGAAGATACAGTTGATGCAGGACCCCATAGGTCTGTGTGTATAAGCTCTAAAGGGTTGTGGTAGACAGTGGAAGAGCTAGTATAAGGTAGTCTATGTATTTTGCCTAGACAACAAGAAGAACAAAACAAAGATGCATCTGTACTAGGAGTAGGAATATTACACTGTCTTAAAATTCTTTGAACAAGAGAAAATGAAGGATGGCCCAAACGGGCATGCCAAAGAGATAAGGGTGATGAAGCCTTAGAAGATGCTGTATACACTGACTTGCAGGAAGTTGAAGAAGAGTCAAGTGTTGAATGAACTGAAGCAGCTAGAGATGGAGAAGGAAAAACATACAACCCATTACTAAGTGTGCCTGCCAAGAGGATCTTCTTGGTGTCCTGATCCTTAACAAAACAAGAATTAGGATGAAACTCAAAATAAACATTATTATCTTGAGCAAATTTGGAGACACTCAAAAGGTTTTTAGTAAGCTTAGGTACTTGCAGAACACTCTTCAGATGTAAAATTCTGGAAGAATTGAAAGATGATAATGTTGACTCACCAACATTTTGAATGGGCAGACCTGAACCATCCCCAATGAAAAGCTGATCATTACCATAGTAAGGAGAAGATGACTTCAAGTTATGAATATGCGGAGTGCAATGATTTGTAGCACCAGAATCAGGAAACCATCTATTGTCAGATGAACTAGAAGCAGAAAGTAATCCTTGAGGCTGATAATGTTGAGATTCTGAACCACCTCCCCAATGTTCATCTGTAGCATTCCTGGAAGTAAGATTTGCTTGCATATTGACTTGCTGAGAAGAGACTGCTGACTGCTGAGAAGCAGTGTTTGAACTCCAAGGATTTGACATATTGTTATCAAACCTATGATAGCATTTGAAAGCCATGTGACCTGTCTTGCCACAAATTTGACATTGAGGTCGAGCATTGTGAAAGTTAGGAGGTCGAGAACCTCTCCCAGATCCAAACCTTGCACCACTTCTGAATGAGACATTATTGGTAGGTGACCTGAACTGTGGACGCCAAGGATTGGAAGTAAAGGACCTAGGAGATGGCCTATAGTTACTGTGAGCTACATTGACTGAACTAGATACATCAAGATGTTTGGTATGCCTCTCAATACGTGTTTCTTGAGCCAGAAGAAGGGATTCTATCTCAGCAATACTGTAAGTATCTGACCTGGAAGAAACAGATACTATGAAAGTATCATAAGACTGAGGAAGACCATCAAAGATTGCATTGATGTGTTCTTGAGGTGACAGTACATGGCCAACAGAAGCCAATTGATCAATGATAGTCTTGATCTTGAGTAGATAATCATTGATGTTCATATCACACTTCTTGATGTTCTGAAGTTGTGTTCGAAACTGAGAAATCTTAGCAGTGGTTTGGGAATTAAAGAACACCTCAAGTAAACTCCATACGTGAGCTGAAGATTCACATCCAACTAACCTTGTTAACAAGGATTCCATCATGAATGAAAGGAGCCAAGAAAACAGCAATTGATCCTGTTGCTCCCAACTGATGAACTCTGGATTGACACGACCTAGAGCTTGATCATTAGTTGATAGAAATCGAGGTGGAGAAGCATCTTTCTCAATGAACTTTTGCAACTTATGACCCTTAATGGTTGCTAACACTTGTTGCTTCCATAGCAGGTAATTGCTCTCACTCAGTTTAACAGACAGAATATGAGTGAACATTACAGGTTTATCTTCTGTAGAACTAGAATTACTAATAGAGGCAGCATTGGAAGAACTAGAATCCGCCATTAGCAATGTTGAAGAAGCAGAGAGAAAAGAGAAGAGAAGAGAAGAAAAAAAAAAAAAAAAAAAAACTTAGGACTGACAGAGATGATAAGATGAAGAGCTATAATGGTGCTCTGATACCATGTTGAAACTCTAACTCTAACAATTAATTCAATATATTTTCATACTGTTGTTCAATGTACATTGGAGATATATATATATATAGCCATCTAGAAACAGAACAGCTAGCTATGAACAGACTATGAACTCAGTAACTAACTAACTAATGTTCATAACAATATGAACAGACTTTGAACTGATTAGCTAACTAACTAATAGTCAACTTAACTAATTTACATGACTGATTTGTTTATTCTAACAAACAGGGATCAGTCTGGATTTTCAGAATCAATTCCATCATGTTATATTGTTTGTTGTTCCTAGTTGATGGTCGTTTTGAGATATGGTTATTGCTGTTTGAAAGAAAATTGTTAAGAGAAGTTTTCTAAGCATGGATTTTACACTAGTTGAGTGTTATTGTATATTCGCGGTTAATTTACTCGTTGATTAAAAATATTTTTTATGCAGTTGGAAATGCTTCAGCCTGAAAGAAGCTGAAGAGCTGTGGGCTGAAAATAGAGCTCAGGTGTACCAGCAGCACGACATCAGGACTACATTCAATTCTGTTGACGAGGATTTTCTGCTCCGAGAGCCAATGTTTAGTTGCCGATTGTGAGATTGTGCAGTTGTAGTTCTCTCAATGTAGCAAAGTCCTGACAGGCAGAATACTGCAATGTAGAGAACAATTCCACTATATTTCCCATGTATCAAATAGTTGAGCAAGGATTTCAAATATGCTCCACTTAGATCTGTTGGGATGGAGTTGGCTTGAATAGTCTCACATCAACTAAGGTGGAGTTTTCATCGAAGAATATAAAGAGTTGTCCACTCCCTACTAGAAACAAGGTCTTTTAAGATAAAATTAAGTTGTTGACAACTTGACATGGCATTAAATTATAGAGAAATGTGTTAATGTAATCATGGATATTTGTTGAGTGTTTGAACTTTCACTGCAACATTCTACATTGCCAGAGGTGTATGTAACTTATACCATCTCGCCAGGAGGTATCAAACAATTTGTGGGGAGACTTTAGAAACCAAACACTATTTTCGCTTCTGTGGATGCATTATCCATATTCTGATTTTTTGTATAATATTTATTTTTAATTGCAATCACCGAAAGTCCATTCCAAGGATTAGAAAATCAATAAATAGTACAACTCAAATATGTCTAGTTGTAGCACCCTTTTTTTTTTTTTTTTTTTTTTTTTTTTCATCATCTGTGAAATTTGAAACTCGATTTATCCTAAATTTATATTAACTTCGTTACCGGTGTCAACTCAGTATTAAAGTTTAAAAGCTTGAGCAATTAGAGAATGTGGATATTTCATATATATCAACTATTGTAACCTATTAACAAATGGAAGTACTAATTTCAAAATTTCTATTGTAATAAGAGAAATATAACCAAATCTATCTCATATTCCATCTAACTTCTAATCTCATCTTTATATATGAAATCTATCTAACAACATGTCCCTATATGATATATTATGCACTGAGATTTGGTTCGGAATACATGGCAATCAACATCGTCTTATTCGTTCGTTTGCCAAAAAAAAGGACTCAAAAGAATCATGATTCGGTAAATAGGCCACTGATCGACATCCAAGCTTTACTAACTAATAGGGGCGAGGGGCCGGCAAGCGTGTACCAAACCATTCGAGGGTGGCTAAGCAAGGAAATAAGCAAAGATAGCTTACGGTCGTGTGCTGGCAAAAAGAGTATCATCAAAGTTTACAGTGTCGAGTTGTCACAAGTAGGTTTTTTAGTCATAGCTAGACAACCAAGATAGATGTCATTCTCCTCGGTCAGACTCAGTATCCTTGGTTGGAAAAGGGATTGGATAAGGCTCATATTACTTCCACTTCACCAGAAGATCAAGGCCATGTCGAAACTTAAATACAAGAGGCGCTTCCTCTTAGTCATTCACTAGAGTTCTTTCTTTAAAAAGAAAGGGGTGGTAGAACAAGATTCGCGCATCCAATCTAGTTGTTTGGTAAAAGAGAAAAAGGTTAACAAGGGCAAAAACAATACTCAACAAAATGCTCAATCCACATCCAGAAAACAAAAAATGAGAGTCTAAAAAAAGAAGAGGGGTCGTGCCCAGTCCCAAACAGTGCATTCTACTACTGCTGATCTGCATAATTGACTGCTTTACCTGGACCTCTATCTACTTATGCTTTTAGTGATGCAACATCCGCTTATTCAACAGGATTTCGCTGAGTCTAAAAATTTGGTCGAGGGCTTGACAAACTGCAAAACCTATGACTTGATCAAGCGGATCATCAACCGAATCCACTGCTCGGTATCTGAATCGGCTGAAAGTGAAGAGGCAGCTACTCTCCTAGCCTACAAGAAAGGCTCTTCCAGCAGGCTTTGATCAAGACCTGACGGAACAGAATTAAAAAAATCAAACCAGATGGGTCAAGGGGAGATTCGGGACGAAACCGAAGTCGGATCCGCGGCAAAGCGGAGACTCAAGAGGTATGGCGGCTTGCGTTGTGCTGTCATTTCAGATTCCCGACCGATTTCGGCACTAGTTAAATGGGATGAATCACCCAAATTTTTTTTCAACTAGTAGATCATCAACACAGGGGCCCAATGAATTTTCCAGATGAGTTGGGAGCTGGGGCAGCCCGCGCGCGACCCAATCCTATACTCCTTTTTCCTATTGTTTGTTTGTCACTTCTTGGTAATCACGAAGATGATTTTTGGACTGAGCGAGAGTTGAGCTACTCACATGCCAGTCATGTACATATTAATAGAACCGTCTGGATGTTTTGTAATTGTAGATATTTTGATTGTATGAGCGGTGACAACTAGAGTTGTTATAGTCCTTCCAATTGTATTGTGCCACGTGTCTAGTTACTTGTAAATCTCATTAGAAATCCTAGGTAGTTCTACTACCATATCTTGATGTTCTACAGATTTAAGAGTCAAAAGACATAACCAGATGTAGGCAGGGTATACCATGCCACGATAAGTTCTTCTCTAAACTGCTCCAAGGTTGGGGATAGGCCTAACTTCTTTTGCACCCGAAATTTCGTAAGTCTTACTGGTTGGTGCTTTTCGCCGGATCTTTTTTGGTGAAGCAAAGATTCGTAGCTGTATGGGCTATCCATCCAAGGGTACAATAAATCACTTATTAGTATAAGTTCCCTCATCGGAAAAAAACATACCGAAACGACCTTTAACGCATCCTGCTACGAGGGAAAAGTATATATTTTCTCTCGAGTCTGTCTTTGCCATCCCAAGGAAGTGTGTTGATCCTTGGTCCGAGGTGTATACCATTTATTGCTTCTAGTAAGTACTATTGTTGTGTTAGCTTTCAGATTGGCTTAGCTTAGTGTCAAGAAAGTAACTTTTACAAGGGGGAGTAGGTTGAATAGGGTACTAACAAACATAGCGATGAAGGACAGCGTGTTGGCGGGAAAGGAAGGAAGGTTTCCCCAAAAGGAAAAGGAGGAACCCCGTTTCTTTAAGTCGATTCAATCCGTGCGATTTTTAGCCAAACACTTCCTTGAATGGGCGGGGGAAAGATGCAAAATGCATCAGCCGTAAAGGGGCTGTTCACTACAAGCTATCAGCGCTATCTTAGATTGAACGACGACTTCTCTTATTCCTGTTCAATTTCTAAGGCGGGTTTCCACTTAGAACGGAATAGTGTTCGTGTCCAAAAGTGAACAAAGCCCTAGCTTCTAGAGGGTACATGTAATTGTGATCCGTTTGCTAGAACCACAAGGTCTTTCTGTGGAAACCTTCACGAATAATCGTCAATTTTTTTTTATGGTTTTTCCACTTCTCACAGCTGTTCTTTCCACACCTCCGGATATTTGGTGCCAAATCGTCGCCCGTTTCGTTATTTCTTCGATAATAGAATTGGCTATCTTTGTGGCATCTATTGTACAAGTTCGTGAAAAGGGCTAGACGAGTGGAATGAGGGAGAGCGGCTCGATCGACACAAAAAGAGAAGTAACCCCCTAGAACCAGGCAAAGTAACTCTCAATGAATTCCCGAGCAATTCTCAACCAACATATGCAATTCATTCTCGTAAAAATTATAAAACACAGAAGACTCCTTACCGTAGGAGCGGGATGAGTGATACATCCGGCGAGCACCGGTGAAGAACGCATGCAAAGCTGGAGCTCAGGCCTTATTATATTCCATCAAGAGAAAGGAGACATACCACATAGAGGGAGCGAACCACAAAGCGAAGTAGGCCAATCTTCCATACCGCGAGGATTGCGTTGGCTTGCTGTGATCCGATAAGCCCGGTTATCCAAATTGGGCCTCAAAATTAGGAAAAGCATCAAGCCACTCCTTATTGATGAGCCATCTGTAAAGTTTGGATAGGATCCTTTTCTCATTAGTATTTCTGTTAGACCAAGTAAAGAAGGAACCAAAGGCTTTAATGTCTTGCAAGTCACACTGATGCATGTTGTCTCAGAGTTCAATTGTATCCCTGCTTATCACTGGAGCACCACCCACCTTCTCACTACTGTTGGCAAAACAATTAAAGTCTTCTGCAACTGCCCAAGGACCTGTTCAAGATCTACAAATAGCCATAATATCATCCCAGCTTAAGACTCTCCATAGCAATTTGAGTCTAAAACAATAAGACATCAAAATCAGATCTCTTAAACTAAGTCCCCTTCCTCCAATGGCAAGCAAAGAGAGTTCCAGGACACCCATTTGCGCTTCACTTTTCCTTCCGCCTCGCCCCAAAAGAAGTTTGTCATTATGGTCTTTAGTTGATGCAAGATTCGCTTAGGCACATAAACTGAAGAGAGGAGATATATTGGCATGGATGCTAGCTTGTGTTTCATAAGGATGAGACGAGCTCCATGAGACAGTAACGAGTTTTTCCAGCCCGCAACTTTATTTTTGAATTTCTTCAACAAATCTTCAAAATAAAAAATGGTCCCCCTCCTCTCAGAAATGGGGGCTCCCAGGTATTTAAATGGACACAATTTCTTAGAAAACCCCGTAGCATTGTGAATAGAAGCAATGGTAGCTGAGGAAGTCTTCTTGCTTATATAGAACGAGCTTTTCTGAACATTAACTCTTTGACCTGAGCATAAATAGTACCTCATGATACAATTTTTGCAGCCAACAATTGATCTTATCTTCCCTATCATAAAAGAGATAGGGTATAAGAGATGAGATAACGGAGTGCATTTCCTTGGGGTAGAAAAGTAAGCGATCTCTTTTTCTTCAAAACATTTTATCAAGCCTCTGCTTAAAACTTCCAATGCCATAATGAAAAGGAACGGAGATAGAGGATCTCCTTGCCTCACTCTTCTCGACGAAGGAAAAAAAACTTTGAAGCACCCTTGGAACAAACAAAATTGGGAAGCAGCAACCAGACACATAGTTAAATATTAGGGAAATCCCATTTTCAGCAAACCCACCCAAAATGTCTGAGAACCTGCAGCAAAAACCGCCACCTCAGTGAAACTACTTGCGCTATTCTCTTCTGTTCGAGATATGCATTTACCTATACATAAAATTTTGGGCCGATAATTGGCAGCCTTCCTCTGTTTTAGGGGGTGATATCTCCCCCATCCAGCTCTTCACCTTTTCACCGGGCTCTTACTCACACATGAGAAAGGCATCATCAACTATTTCAAATAATTCTAAATATGAATCCTAGGCAAACGAGTTGTGTAATTAATCAATTCCATCCAGAGGCAGCCTCTCGAAAGAAAGACAAAATGGTACCAAATTTTTTTTCTCTTTAGACAACTTACTGAAAAAGGCCTTGTTTTTGGTTCACGCATCACGAGAGGGCCCTAAAAACCAAGGCTTTCCCATTTTCTCGGTGGACCTTGTTACTTTATATAGATTCAACAAACAGAACTGGCGCTCCATCATATTGAATTCCGTTCCATCACGGCCTAGCTTTGATCGAAATCTCTACCATAATAAATAGTAAAAAAATGTTATTGCTTGATCACCACAATGGGGTTAAAAAATGTCCTTCGCTCTGATAAAATCCTTTTTGTCTCGCTATTCTTATGTGAAAGACATCAGGTTCTATCAATTCTACATACTGCTTGTGCTAATGTCTTTATGTTGGTACTGGTGGAACGACATTCATTGCTTACAACTAAATACATCCCGGTGGCACAGCTGATGCTCTTTTCTAGTGAAAGTTTTTTTCTGGAACGTCTTTCAATTGGCAGCAAACAACTTACTTTATATTTCAGCATTCTCAGATGCAGATTGGCTCTCCTTGTCAGTTGAGCCCCTCAGATAGAAAGTCCACATTGCAGAGGAATGCAAAGGTATATTTAGTTTTAGTTGATGGGCAGTGGAGTATTCCAGATGATATTCAAATCCATATTGGTGCCATCGCTAATAGAATTTAAGAGGTTAAAGTTTCTCATGGGCATGATGACACAATTGTGTGGACTATCATTAGCAAAGGAGCTTACATGATGAAGGATACTTACAATGCACTAAGACATGTCAATCCTTAAATGTAGTTGTGTCGTTGTTGTTCGCCGCCTCGACGCATTCCCTTCTCCCCCTGGCATCGTCCCACACAGAAAGAAAGATTGCGGAGCCCCGACCCGACCTGTAGGTTCGCTAACGTAAAACGAGGAGTTGATCCTCGAAATCCTAACATAAAACATATACATATTTTTCTATTCATCAACTCATACACATATATATATATATATACATACAGTGAAAGCATGAGGTGGTAAGCATTCATGCATGAGTTCCCAAATCATGCCACCTCAGTATGGAGGTGGACATCCACTAAGTTCTAGAAGCGTCTACATTAGTCTACAATACTCCCCCTTGGATGTTTCACCTCATGTTGTCTTTTCCTCGAAGTCTTGTTGGATGCGCGAAATGTTGTCTTGTGAAAACCTTGCTAGGAAAAATCCAATGGGATAAAATCTCAGCGAAGGGAAAAGAGTACAGCAGGCAAATTGTCAAAAGTCTTTGGCAAAATCATATCCCTCTTATGTAATGCTCCCTTTGATAATCACATAAAATGAATGAGATTATAAATTGTCTCAGTATAATATTATGCAACGATTTCTGAAAGTGGCATTCAAACTCGTGTTTCTTCTGGAGCATATGAGTATATTCTTATGTAATGAAGGTTGTATTATCACCATTGTTGCCTCGTTAAAACCTTGACAGAAAAATCCAATGGGATAAAACCATGTCGAAGGAAAAAGAGTACAACCACCAATTTTGCATACTTCAGGATACTTAATGCACATAATGTTGGCTCATTAAAACCTTAACAGGAAAACCCAGTGGGAAAAACCTTGTCGAAGAAAAAAGAGTACAATGCGCGTAAATCAAATACAACATATATGATATGTAGCATACTTCTGGATGCTTTCGTAACATACTTCTGGATGCACACCAAGGGCTATGCTTCTGGATATTGCTGCATCATTAAAACCTTGACGGAAAAACCCAATGGGATAAAACTGCGTTGAAGGAAAAAGAGTACAATGTGCCCAAAGTATAGTATACTTCAGGATACCTTCAAGAATATATATCAGGATATTTCAGGATATTGTCACGGATATATTTCTAGATGCTCTTGTAGATCCTTTTGAATGCTCATCGGGTGTATACTTTCGGATACTTCCCCTTATGTAAGCACAATTGTTGGCTAAGCTTACACATTTATCTTGTAAACCAATTCAGGACTATTGATGTAGACAATGCATTGATGAAGAAATCAGCAAGGTTGCCACTATAATGAATTTGTTCGATTTCAATCACATTGTTCTTCTGAAGCTCATGTGAGTAAAGGAACTGCATTGGAATGTGTTTCGTTCAATCTTCTTTGATGAAGTCTTCTTACATTGAACAATACATGCAACATTGTTGTCATATATTGCAGCTGACAGATCAATAAGTTTGTGTAATAGACACCCAAGAAATAGTTGTATTGCAACTCATAAATATAAAACCTGCCTGTGAGTAACCCTTATGAGGGTCAAACAGATAACCTGAATCTGCATAGTTAACTAGGTGGGAATGGTTAATTAAATCTCAGAAAAAAAAAACTCATATAAACGATCCCACGAATATAGCATGTCATGCAAATATGTATAAGTTTGTGCAAAACTATACCTTGCTAGTAAATGCATAGAAAAAGATTATATCAGATTATGTAATTGACGCCATATATAACAATGCACCAATGATACTCACTTATGGTACTTCAGGACCGAGTATCCTTTAATTTGTTGATACAAGTCTTTCTTGAGATCTAAAGATCAGACAACCATGGACGCACTAAGTGGATCTTGTCAATGTATTTTGATTGATGTACAAATTTCTACTAGTACTTGACTCGATCTGCAAACCGAGACAAAAATTGTTCTTCCAAGGTCTTTAATTGCAAATAATATTTCAAGGTCAATAAGAGTTATATTATTAACATAAACTGCTAGTATGACAAAAACAATTAACGATATCATAAGAAAGACATATAGTCAAATTTGCATAACCTTCCTTACACAGATATTTGCTAAGACAATTATACTACATTCTTTGAGAATGGTTCAAATCAAATAAAGTATGTCCTAATTGTATGAAGTAATTATTTCATGATCTTGCTTCAGGCAAAGTAAATCCTTCATGTATTTTCATGTAAATATTTGTGTCTAACAAAGTAAATCCTTCAATAATTTATGAATATTTGTGTCCAAAATTCCCATAAGTAGTTATGACTTTCATAACTCGCATATCAAGTTTTCAGAAACTACAATACTAAATGGAAATGTAGTTATATCCATAACCGGGAATTTATTTTATCAAATGCTGGGTTGCTGCAGGAACCCTTCTGCCACAAACCTTGTCATATATCTGACGGTCTCATTTTTCTCATTTTGTTTTTTTACAAACACTTATTTGAAACCAACAGAGTTTACACACTTAGGTGTTTGTACTATAGATTCAAATACACCACATTTCTCAAGGAAACCCAATTCCACCTGGACAATATATTTCCGTTTTGGTGGACCCAATGCCATGTCAGACAATATATTATCATTTGGCCAATCATTTATTTGTCGACTTTCTAGATACGTGGTTTAATATCAGGATCATTGCCCTTTTGACAATTTGGTAGCTACCATATATATGAATATGTTATTGATGACCATTTGATTTGATATCACATTTCTCGTGAATATATTGATATCTCATTATTATCAGGTACCTGAGCCTCTTCCAGGGATTTCATTGTCATTGCAGTGATATGAGCCACTTCCAAGGCTTTTAAACATAACCTCCTCAGGAGTGTTATGTCATGCTATTGTTGGAACCATAACCCCTTCAAGAGCGTTATATAATCCTAGTGCTGAAGCCTTAACCTTTTTCAGGAGCGTTATGTACTGCTACTGCTGGAGCTTCATGACCTCTTCTGGAGCATCATGTACAACTTCTTCTGGAGCATGTACAACTTCTGTAGGAGTTTCAAACATTGCTTCTTCAGGAGCATTAGGGCATGAATTTTACAAATTCTCCATTTTTGAAGAGTTGAATATTTGGAACCTATAAGTCTGCCACGCTTCTGACGTTCAACAGATTCATTTAACTGCCTTATTCGAAGTTTGTGATTCAAGGATACAAATTTGAGCAGATGTCTACCACGCTTCTAGCGTGTTGTAGATTCACTAGTTGCCTTATTTAAACTTTGTCCTTCAGGGAACATGTGTACTCATAGCTGACACATATGATTTTACGGTCCAGATGAGACAAAATGGAAGTATTCTAATTCCACACCTTTTTATCTCCATATCTCCCCCTAACGGTGGGAATAGAGTGACACTATGCAATTTAACATTATGCAATATTGTATGTTCCCAGAGACTATTAGGTAGTCTAGACTACATAAGTAGAAGTATTCCAACAAAGTGAAGTCGTATAACGGGATTAGCGTGCAGAAGCTTCTAGTATATAATATAACAACTCCAAGAGTGTTATAATCCCAATAAATTAATGAAAATTATCTCTAATGCAGTTTCAGGCTTCCAACATTAGATGTAATGCATATATCTCGAATGTAAGCTTCAGGCTTGATGCATACATTTTCAATGTAAGCTTCAGGCTTCCAACATTAAGTGTGATGCATATATGTTGAAATAAAGCAAGTTCCGTTAGAAACTACAATAATAAGTGATGGGCTCTTTCAGAGCTGTCAAGAAATTGCATAGGTCCAACTATGACACCCTTTGTGTCTTAAAGGCCAGTGTGGATAAAATGTTCTGACTTGTCAATAAATTCTAGGTAGTGGCACTAACAATTAAACAAATATGATTGTCAATCATTTACAGTTTATCAACCATACCTTCAAAGAAAATGTATGCAGTAAATAAACAAAACATAATATACTGCATATGTCTCACAAGTAGCAACTATGCTAATGTAACATCATCTATGATATTAATGATTTACAAGTAGTAGGTGTTCTAGACCTTTTCAGGTGGTTTTAAAATAAGTATTAGACATGTACAACATGGTGTAACCACCGCTGCAGGGGTGACTACTTTAATTAATGGCTACCTTTGTTGGAGCTGTCTCATACTTGTGGGTATTATGTTGTGCATGTTCTCTACCTCTATGTTTTGATAGCTAAATATTGACACCTACTACAGAAAATATTAGAGACCATGATTTTTCATTAGATCCCTTGTTTTGTTTGATTTTATAAGTATATAAATAACAAACTCAAAACCATGAGTAAAGTGAGGATCTCAATTTTATTGCTATGGGAGTAAATGAAAAGAATGATGACTATTATCTTCTCATGATATCAAAGTTGTCTATTTGGTTTTAATAGAATCTCGATATTTCTCTACTATCTCTTTTGATACACGACTAACATGTGATCAATATCCGCATTTACTGCACATATGACAAGTGTCATCTCTAGAAGAATTTTTAGTATCTTTTGCAGGGGTTTTATTATTGTACCAGGCAGGAGTTTTGAACCATGTGGTAAGTGTTGTGACTACCTCTGCTGGGGTAAACACCTTTGCTAAAGTAATTGTTATAATAACCTCTCTTAGAGTGATTATTTGACTACCTCTTCAGGAGTGATTACGGTGGTTACCACTTCTAGGGCTACCACTAAGAGAGTTGTCATCTTATATATAAGTTATTCACCCATAAGAGATGCACCACTTGGTCAATAGAGTAACTCTCTATGAGGTGTATAATGCTCATGACATGTCATTTAAGAAGTAAAACCCACATATAAATAGTTTTTGTAAAATTTATATGGTTAGGTGTATAAAATACACATATAGTTGACTTTATTTTTCATATCAGATCTGTTTTGTTTTACAAATGTTGTTTTAAGTAAGCTCATTTTAAAGCAAACAACATTTGTGTTTTATTGCTTACCTACTCGAAGTAGCAATACTTGTCAAAAGATTCATGTCTGACATCAAAGTGGTTATAATAAATACCAACACTTGTAATTTGATGAATTGAAGTTACCACGGGTAGGAAGGAATTTCACCTGGGAAACCAAAAACCACATTGAGAGCATACAATACAATATTTAACACCCGGGTCAGTAAGAACACATGAGAACACCTACCCATATCAGCTAAATGAATTTAACTTAGTACCACTTAGCTTCCCACCCATATCTTTATTGTTTATTTGTTTCTTTTCTCAAAACCACCAGGAAAAACCCATTGTTTCAGAGACAGGTTGGTCTCTTGCACATACTTGGATGTTTGGCATGCTGATTTCCTTAACATTTTACGTCTGGTCTCTTTACCTAATTTTCAGCAAGGTGTCGGGTTCTAAGAAAAGTCAGTGAAGAATATAAACAACACAAAGATGTGGGAGCTCCAACAGATAAACATGCTGGAGATATTTGAGGTTAGTCCTAGTGAAGAAGCCTATAAATTTAACGTTATTTAATGAAAATACTATAATATTTTGATGACAAACAAATTAATTTGAAACCATAAGCAAGCTCAAGAACTTCATCAGCAAGGTACTTGAACACGACGCATAGGTATACGACGGCATCAATGTCGATGAGTTTGGCGTGCTTTTCGACTTTGAGAAACTTGACGATTCTGCCTACGAAAACTGGAGCTCAATATTAAAAGACCTTGAAATGATCTTTGATGCCGTTGGCTAGCCACACTCACCTTTCATAGTTTTTTTTTTAAATTTTGGATACGATCAATGGCAAGAAAAGAAAATGAAGAAACCGATGATGTATTAATTGTTATATCAGTTTTAGGCCTTTCTCTTCTTGGTTATTCTGGTGGGTTGTGTTTTTCTCCTTATGTGAGTGGTGTATACATGATGAAATCCAGCTTATAATTTATCCAATTATCAATACCACTATCAATGGTATCTACTAAATACGACATGAGTCGAAATGAAAGACTATTGTTATTCTAACCTCTATTCCAACACATATGTGATATTGTGATGTGTGTGATGAGGGATCTTAGATTTAAACAAAGTTTAAATTTTGAGTATGAAACACCGCCATGGAAATAATGTTTTCTTGTGAGGCAATATCCACTAGATGTATTATATATCATGGAAACAATCACTTTAAAATTCAGGAAAATATAAGCTCTAGTTTGAATAATTTACCTCTAAAACTCTTTTGAATAAAAAGTTTGGAAAAGAGAAGGCGGAGAAAAATTACCCGAGCCAAGCTTTGTGCTCAAATGCCCTTATATCAAAGTGAAATATAATAATCATATATCACTCAATTGATCGAAACTTCGTACCCTCAACTGGTCAGAGCTTCGTGCTGATAACGTATTGTAATTTAAGAGAAATATAACCAAATCTATATCATATTCCATTTAACTTCCAATCTCATCTTTATATATGAAATCTATCTAACAACATGTCCCTGTATGAGATATTATGCACTGAGATTTGTTCTCTGTATTTTTCTATTCATCAACTTGAACACACACACACACAATGAAAGCATGAGGTTGTAAGCATTCATATATGAGTTCCCAAATCATTCCACCTCAGTATGGAGGTGGACATCCACTAAGTTCTAGAAGTGTCTACATTAGTCTACAATATTTTCAAGTATGTTATGCTTTTTCTAAGCACAAAAGTCATTTTGGAACGTTATATTCTATTGGCCAACCCTATTTAACACCACCATATATATTGTCCCACACCACCATTCCACTTTATTTCTCTCTCATACCACCCCTTTTATCTCCCACACCACCTCCTCTCTACCACACCACCAATATAAGCATATAAACCAGCCTCCAAAAAATTGAATCGATTCTCTTCCCTCCCATCGATCTCCTCCACTCCTTTCTCTCCTCCAACATCGAAACGACAACTAAATCTCCCAAGGTCGAGTCTCTCCTCCACTTCACTCCATTCGCTCCTCCAACATCAAAACTTTCAAGAATCATAAACATCTGGAATTTGTTTTTTTATCACTCCATTCTTGCGTTCATTTTACAAGTATCTTTCAAGTTTTTTCCGGCGAGCAAACATTAATAGGAACCCCTCACTGCCATAAGGCAATCCAAAAGCAATGATTAATGCAAATATTAATAGGAACCAGGATGCTTCTGTTCGCAAGGATCAGCTCCAATGTGTATACAGGTTGTGAATGTGTAATCAAATTAAAACTGACACTAAAAGTTCCCAATGATTGCGAATAAATCTCTTTTGTTTGCATGGGTATGGGTGAAGTTGAGACTGATTCTCGCATTGTCCAATGTGAATGGGTGAAAACATACTGTTTTTTGGACAAATTTGCACGACTTTAGTAAAATGACCATAACTTGCTCATTTCAAAATATTTTCAAATGATTCAAATTGTGTTATTAGATAACTCAGAGTATTACAATTTTTTTTGATGAGCTTGAGAATCGGTCTCGATTGAGCATATAATTTGGCCGAAAGTCAGGGACACTACCTCGTTTTCATTGCAAGACAGATTTGCACGACTTTAGTAAAATGACCATAACTTTTTCATTCCAAAACATTTTCAAGTGATTCAAATTTTGTTCATTAGATAACTTAGAGTACTACAATTTATTTGATGATCTTGAGAATTGGTCTCAATCGAGCATATAAATTGACCGAAGTCAGGGACAATATCATGTTTTCATTGCGAGACATATTTGTGCGACTTTAGTAAAATGATCATAACTTGCTCATTTCAAAACATTTTCAAGTGATTCAAATTGTGTTTATTAGATATCTCAGAGTACTACCCCATTTTCTTTTAGGGACATATTTGCGTGACTTTAGTAAAATAATCATAACTTGTTCATTTCAAAACATTTTCAACTGATTCAAATTGTGTTTATTAGGTAACTCAGAGTACTACAATTGTTATGTTTTGATGAGCTTGAGAATCGGTCTCAGTTGAGCATATCAATTGGTCGAAAGTTACCTTGTTTTTATGTTTTGAATGAGTGATAGCTTTGTTGTTTTGCGAAGAGAGGAGATGAGGGAGGCCGGCGGTGGTGGGGAACAGGGTGATGTTGCTCCGTTGTCTATTGATCTACAGAGAAGTGAAGAAAAAATGCATTGGAGGAGGATGGTTCTCTTCTTGTGTTCATCGTGTTTTTTTTTTTCCAAAAACAATTTTTTGGGTGGTGTGGGTTAGTAGGTAAAAAAAAAACCTGAATGGTGGTGTGAGACATCATATTTGGTGGTGTCAAATGGCCTATTCTCTATCCAGGTTAGTTAATTCATTAATTGTAACAGTATATCTGCAGTAAGAAATGCTTCAGCAGCAGAAGAGTGGTGGGTAAAAAATAAATGGCGGGTGTTTCAGGAATACAGGCCCCAAAAGGGATCTACAGTCTCAACATCGCGATTATAAGTTGTGTAGTTTATTCTCTTAACACTACAAGGTCCGACATGCAGTAAACAGAGCAAAGATTTCACATCAGCAATTTTGCTTCAAAGTCGGGTGTTTTTTTGTATTGGTAAGGTGCAAAAAAGAATGAATTTCGAAGATATGATCACATTGAGAATGAACACTCAAATGTGCTATATTCGGGAAATCTTTATTTTGACCAAGTAAATATTTCCAGTTGTGATATTAGGCAAGTATATTAGGCATATATTTATTTTGACCAAGTAAATAATTCCAGTTGTGATATTAGGCAAGTAAATATTAGCTAATTATATGGGAATGTAATCTCTCATAATATTGTATATTTTTGTATAGCTTGTAGAGTCCTCTGCTGTATATAATGCTACTGCCATCTAATGAGAAAGTAAGTCTTCTTCCCACAAAATTCTAGTATCAGTTTATTATGGTATCAGAGCCCTAGGGCAAGAATTTTTTTTCCTTTTTCCGCCGCTATTGCTGCATCTGGATTTTTTTTCTCCTTCTTCCGCCGCTGCTGCTGCATCTAGAATTTATTTTTCCAGCTTAATTCGTCCCATGTTCTCACGCCTCATCCTCTTTTCAGTCATGGTTAGCAGTCTAGATAATTCAGGAGGGAAGTCAGACCTCACTAATCCCACATCACCATACTATCTTCATCCATCCGCCAATCCAGACCCTGTTTTTGCTGCCGCCACCCAGTACGTTGCAACTGTTTCTATCGAGCCACCACCAGTGAGTTCTGCTTCAGCCACCATTCTCGATTTTTCCAGTGAGTAGGTGCAGCGTTTATTGGCTTTGATCGAGTCTAGCCCCGAGGGTGATTCCATGTCTGGTAAGCAAAATTTTGATCATTATTGGCTCATTGATAATGGGGTGTCTCATCACATGACGGGTGATTTATCTTTGTGGACTAATGTTCATGATATTGCTCCATCTCTGGTTGATCTACCCGACGGTGACCAAGCTTCCACGGTCAAAGAAGGGATTTGTATTCTTCACCCTGGCCTTATCTTGAAACATGTGTTATTTGTGCCAAACTTACAAGTGAAATTGATTTCAGTGAACAAATTAATTTGTGACGCCAATTGTCTCGTGACATTTACTGATCGTATGTTTATCTTACAGGATCGCACCACGAGGAGCCCGATTGGTCTGGGTGAGTCACGAGGAGGGGTGTACCGCTTCAAGTCTGTGATGATCGCGACTGCTTCAGCTACACGGGCGCCATAATTTTTTGATTTATGGCATCGTAGGTTGGGTCATCCCTCGTCTAAATCGATGTCCTTTTTGAACATTAATGACAATAACGTTGATTCTTCTGATATAAACTTTATTTGTGATATTTGCCGTCGAGCCAAACAAACTCGCTCTAGTTTCCCTTTGAGTAATCATTGTGCTATGGACATGTTTGAATTAATTCATTGTGATATTTGGGGTCCTTATCGTCATTCTACTAATTTTGGTGTTAAGTATTTTCTTACGATTATTGATGATTTTAGCCGTGCGGTTTGGGTATATTTAATGCATAAAAAGAGTGAAGCAAGCATGTTATTACAACAATTTCGTTATATGGCCAAAACTCAATTCACAACATCCGTTAAAGTGATTCGGAGTGACAATGGTATGGAATTTATATCTAAACCCATGATATTATTTTATGCCCAACATGGTATTTTGCACCAAACTAGCATAGTTGATACCCCTCAACAAAATGGCCGAGTCGAGAGAAAACATCGCCATATTTTAGATGTAGCCCGTGCTCTCCTTTTCCAAGTGTCACTTCCAATTGAGTTTTGGGGGGAGTGTGTTCTCGCTGTCGCTCATCTTATTAATCGAACTCCTACCCCTCTTTTAAATGGTCTCACCCCTCAGGACAAATTATTTTCCAAATCACCTTCTCTCACTCACCTTAGAGTCTTTGGGTGCTTATGTTATGCTCATTATAAAGACCGGTCTAAGGACAAATTTTCTCCTCGAAGTCGTCGTTGTGATTTCTTGGGATACCCTCATGGAAAAAAAAGGGTGGAAGGTCATGGATTTTGATACCCATAAAATATTTGTGCCCCGGGATGTTATTTTTGATGAACAAGTGTTTCCTTTTGCTCAATCTCATGCGTCATCCGCAAGTGTGCCAGTAAGCTCTTCTGGCGTAAATGATTGGTCATGGAACAAGTCTATTTTTTAAGATATTGGTAGCTCCTACCCCGAGTAAGGGGGAGCAGCCCCCAACCGCTTGCATTTGACCGATTCTAATGCCCAGTCATCACCTTCAGTGTCAGTGAAAAGGGAGGACTCGGTTTCAGCTCTTGAGCATCCCACTGTGCCCTCCAACGCACATGCGCCACCTAATGTCGAGCCTCAACTCGGCCGTGGTCAGCGGACTCGTCATTTGCCGTCTCACCTTCGCGATTATGTATGTCACTAATAATCACATAATTATAACATTATTACCTCTTATTATATTTTTGTTAATCCTTGTTTTTATCTTATATTAGATTAATTATTAAATTTTTGTAGAATGTGGAGCTGTAACGAAGAAATCAGAGAAAAATGCAATGAACAATCCCAGATGGTGATTTCAGAGAAAGTGGAGGTGAAAATAACCTGAGCCCTTTACTTAAACCCAAAATCAAACCCTTAAACCCAAGACCAAACCCATAAACCCAAACCCAATGCCAAGCCCAATCAAACCCAAAGAATATTCTCCCAATTATCCCATATCCAGATTTTATTTTACCTTGATTCACTCTATGAATCATCCCTTTAACTCATCTCAATTCATTTTGTTAATTCTCTATAAATACAAGATAAATGAATAAGAAAGGGGAGGAGGAGAAGGGAATCAAGTCTCAATAGCCAAAGTCAAATCCTCTTCCTTCACAAAGTGATTTTCATCACACCCATCTCATCATCATCCATCTCGCATTCCCTCTCTGTCCAGATCACTCTGCCATCACCGCCACCAGAGCCACCACCATCACCCGAGCACCACCACCACCAGGAAACAGGGGCGTGAAAACCCTGTTTCACGTCAAATCTTCACCTCGCCACCGAGCACCACCATCATCCACCATCTGTCCCTCCGCCACCTTCCCTGTCAACGCCATAACCACTGAGCATCGCCATGAAACAAAGCTACACGAGCCGCCATCACCGCCACTACGAAACAGAGGAAGCAGCAGCCAGTACCGAGCTCTCTCTCGGGCTCTCTTCGTATACCGGCCGCCACCCAATGCCAGTCAGCTCCGGACGCACACCCGCTCGCCCAAACAGACCCTCCATCAGCGCCCTTGCGCAACCGATCTCTTCCCTCCATTTTTAGTTGTTTACTGATTTCGAAAAGAAGACGAAGGAGCAAAGCAATGCGAGCCGCCATCACCGCCACGAAACAAAGCAACGCGAGCCGTTCGGAGGGAGAAGGAGCTCGTGAGGAGCAGAAATGAGGCAGCGCGAGCGGCGCTGCTCGCTGGAAACGAAGGTGCAAAGTGCAGGATTTTCTGGCGGGAACCAACTGATTCGAAAATCAGTTGGTTATTGGCACCCCCGATTTCTCTCTGAGCAGCCTCAATACACTTGCAACAATTTATCGGGATTCGCGTCCGTGCAGAGATGAATTCCACCTCCATTGATGCTGTTGGCACCTGCTGATCTGCTGAGTACCACCACACCGAGGCGGCGACAAACCAAAAGGGTTGTATAATTTATTTTACTAACTTAAATGCTTAATTGTTAAATACAATTTTATTTCAGAAATTTGATAAATTGCTTTCACCTTTCATGTTCGATTAAAAATTGATATGTTTGGTAGTTAGATTCACATTTTATCAATATTCAAAGCATGTGCTAAAAATTATTGAACTTGAACTTTGATTGTGTGCCCTAAAAAGACACTTAATGTTTGGTAATAGTTTATTTGCTTGAGATAAATTGTTAATGTTGGACAGAAACTTAATATGATTGGAATTGGATTTTAATGATCACATCTTCGGTGTAAGCAAGGGATCCTCATCCCTAAAGCTTCTCGTTTATAATTTCAGTAATTTAGATTTAAATATATTTGCTAACTCTTTGGAGAGTCTAAACCTCACAAAACCCATCTCATCCATCTTTTCCTTTTATTTTATTTTTCTTATTTTTAATTTATTTTTAGTTTAGTTTTAATTTATCTCATCCCTAAAGCTTCACATTCTAAGTTTTTGGCTGCCATAACTGCTGGGGTGGAACCCCGTACTTTTTCTGAGGCTGTACGGAACCCAAATTGGCGTCAGGCTACGCAAACTAAACTCGACGCATTAGAAAAGAATGGCACATGGACCATCTCCGACCTTCCTCCTGGCAAGAAACCAATCGGTTGCAAATGGGTCTTCAAATTAAAGTATAATGCTGATGGTTCTATTGAGCGTTGTAAAGCTCGTGTTGTTGTCCGTGGTGATACACAGGTTGAAGGTGTTGATTATGAAGAAACCTTCGCCCTGGTAGCCAAACTGGTTAGTGTGAGACTTTTTCTTGCGGTTGTTGTTATTAAGGGATGGGAAATACATCAATTGGATGTTAATGATGTTTTCCTCCATGGTGACCTTCATGAGGAGGTATATATGCGCCTCCCACCAAGGTATACTTCTTCTCATCCCAACAAGGTCTGTCGCCTCCGCAAATCATTATATGGGCTCTGCCAATCTCCACGTAACTGGTTTGCTAAGCTCACGGCTGCTCTTCGCCGCTATGGTTTTATCCAGTCTCATGCCGATCATACTTTGTTTACTTACCACAAAGATGGCATATTTTTATCTGTCTTTGTCTATGTTGATGATCTTATTGTGGCAGGGAATAACTCTCAAGCATGTACTTCCTTTAAACAATATTTGAACAAGTGTTTTCAGCTCAGAAATCTCGGGCCACTCAAATATTTCCTTGGCATCGAAGCTGCCCGCAACTCTTCCGGTCTCTTCCTGTGTCAATGGAAGTACACACTTGATATCTTGAAGGAAGCTGGTCTTACGGGGGCCAAACCTGCCCCCACTCCTATGGAGCAAAACCATTGCCTAGCTCATGCCACTGGCCGTGTGTTACGAGATCCGGAGCGATATCGACGCCTTGTAGGGCGCCTCGTGTATTTGTCCATAACACGCCCGGACATTTGTTATGCGGTGCATATCTTGACCCAGTTTCTCCATGAGCCTCGGCAGGACCATATGGATGCTGTCTTTCGTGTTTTGCGGTTCTTGAAAGGTTCCTCGGGTCAAGGAATTCTTCTTCGCTCATATAGTTCTTTGCAATTGTATGCATTTTGTGATTCTGACTGGGCCGCCTGCCCCATCACTAGACGCTCTCTCACTGCGTATTTTGTCCAACTCGACTCCTCTCCTATATCTTGGAAGACCAAGAAGCAGCCCATTGTAGCTCGATCATCCGCCGAGGCTGAGTACCGAGCAATGGCTGTCACAACGTGTGAATTGACGTGGGTTAAGTCATTCCTTTCTTCTCTTGGCGTGTTCCATACACGACCAATGCGGCTATTTTGTGACAACCAGGCGGCACTTCATATTGCTTCTAATCCAGTTTTCCATGAAAGAACCAAGCACATCGAAGTTGACTGTCATTATGTGCGAGAACAATTACTTGCAGGCAACATTTCTACGTCCTATATTCAATTATCACAACAACCGGCTGATATCTTCACTAAGGCACTTGGTCATTAGCAGTTTCACTTGTTACTTGGACAGTTGGGTGTTCGGAATCCTCACTCTCCAACTTGAGGGGGAGTATTCGGGAAATCTTTATTTTGACCAAGTAAATATTTCAAGTTGTGATATTAGGCAAGTATATTAGGCATATCTTTATTTTGACCAAGTAAATAATTCCAGTTGTGATATTAGGGGAATGTAATCTCCCAGAATATTGTATATTTTTGTATAGCTTGTAGGAGTCCTCTGCTGTATATAATGCTACTGCCATCTAATAAGAAATTAAGTCTTCTTCCCACAAAATTCTAGTCTCAGTTTATTATGCTAGGCTCTCTTTTATAAGAACGTGTGTGTTGCAGTTGTGTTAAACATCTTTGATGTTGGAAATGTTCGTTTGATCATCACGTACAACTTCAACAACATGATAAAGTATCTGTGAAGAAAGAATATGAAATATCAATAGAGAACTTTATAATCATACGAACTTGCAAGACAGAAGATGAGATTGAGTCAAGGCGGGCGGTTTAAATCTAGATTTTTTTACACATTTTTTTTCGATCTAAGAATGTGTTAGATAAGTAAAAGACGTGTTGATTATCAAAATACCCTTCAAGCAATAATTCATAGATGAACCTCAAGATACAAACATGTATCTTAACGAAAAATTAATAGGTCGAATTTTTTGTGCATCTCCAAAAAAACTCTATGAATAAAATACAAAATTAGACCTCGATATACAAATTTATCTCGAGAAAATACTTAAAAAAAGTTCTTCCTCAAAGCAGATAAAAGAGGTTGGGGTTGGTGATGGTTGGTGGTGATGGTGGGAAAGGGAAATAAATTAAACATATAGAAAAGGAGACGGGCGGTTGTTGGTCTTGCATTAAATAGATAGAGGGAGCAGCAAAGAAGAAAGGGAAGGGGCAGGGTGGTCGGCATTGCAGAGAACGTAGGGAGAGAGGAAGGGGTGGGGCAAGATGGCGTTGCCCCCTCTATAGACTGTGTACTGTTGTGGTACCAAAACACGCCTTTGTGTTGAGCATCTTCATCTGGTTCCACATACAGACACTCCTTCGCCTCCCTCCACATTGTCTTAAATATGTGTGTGCTATCAAACTTGTAGTACTCCTTGAGGATTGGTTTGATCATGCTGGTGGCCTCCATAGCATGGTAATGTGGCACTGTAGAAAACAAGTGATGTGCCACATGAGTGTCTGCAATGTTATGAAACACCTTGTTCAACAGCCCATACGATCAACTGTCACCATAGCTCCCCTCAGCCAGTCCCACTCGGATGAATCATAATGTGGCAGTGAAGGGTGGGTGTGTTGCAGGTAGGTGATCAGGACAAGGAACCCATTCACGATTAGTAGGGGAACTCCGTAAACACATAAAAGCCAGGTGATTCTTTTGATAGCAGTAAGTTTATACAACACATAGGAGACGGCACAAATACTAGCATCTGATAAATATATTTGAAGTCGTTGCCGATCATTGTAAATTGGACAGTAAGGATCAAAATGGGAGGCAAAACGATCATAATGACGGCCAGAGACATTGAATGCCAAGTACAAAGGCCAGCCAAGGAGGAGAGCGATTGCCAGCGTGAACACACGACCTGGTGGGTTGTTTAAGTACTTGGAGAACCATGATATCTCGGACTTGGGCTTGGGCACAAACACTTCATCCCGCACAAGTGAACCAATGTTTGAGTGGTGGCGACGGTGACTGTACTTCCAGGAAAAGTACGGGACAAGAAGAAATGAATGGAGAACGAATCCAAGAGTATCATCAAGCCATGAGTAGTTGCTGAAGGCATGATGTCCACAGTCATGAGCTATGACCCAGACCCCCGTGAGGACACAACCTTGCACAGCCCAGTAGATAGGCCAAGCTAGGTAGGAGAGAACCGGGCTAGGCAAAACCACAATGTAGGTGGTAGCCACGTAATAGAGGAGTGAAGCGACGGTCAAGTCCTTTGCTATGTATGAGAAGGAACAGACAGCTGAGAGTTCAAAGCAGTGTCGTGGAATGGCCTTCTTGAGTTGGCTGAGAGTAAATGGAGGCCTTGTAGAAGGAACTCTTTGGATGATTTCATTCTCTTCCTTCATGGGGTGAACAGACATAACTGATTGTAGATGTTTTGTTCTACTCTCTCTGGGACCTATCAAAACAAGTACTTATAATCAGATGCTTTCTAGCTTTATATTATTGTGACAGATTAATAAATTTGTGAGAATAAACAACTAAAAAACTGAAGGAATATATCCTTCATCTCTTTTTGTACTTCTTACATCTGGCAAGCTAGAAATAGTCTCATTGTAAGCAAAACAAAACAAAACAAAGACTGTTTCAGAGTAGCTAAAGAAGCACCCACAATGGCAGAGCTTTGGCAAACAACCTTCCAGAGTCAACATCAATGTCTCATATTACATTATCAATTGCATTGCAGAATGGATAATTATATACAACTTGATTCAGCCATTATTCTGTGTGACACGGTTTTGAAAGGTCCAAGCATAAAAGAATCTTTGAGGTTTTCATATTTTATGCAGCTGGAAAGGCAGTAGGTCTTAGCAGGATCGACCCTGAAACTTTGGAATCATTATTCGAGCTCTAATCCCAGCAACTTCAGTTTATGTTTGGCCAGCTCCATTTATGTTTTTGTTCAAAATGAGTATAGATCTATTGCCAATGGTGTTATGGTCGAGTGGTTAGGGCTGTGTGGGTTTATCCCCCACGTCCTAGGTTCGAGACGGCGGTATGGTTACTTTCTTATGGTGTTGACCTGTAGGTCGCACCTTGTTGATAGGTTATGGGAACCTATAAAAACTCAGCTCACTTTCCAAAAAAAAAGTATAGATCTATTTAGTAGTCATAGTTTTGGATCTATTACTTCTAAGGGTAGGCCAGCTGCATATTTACTCAGTTTCTTAACAACAAGAAAATAAAACGACTAAGAACTCCATTGATGAAGCTTCGTCATTGTCAATCAAATGCATCAGTTCCAAATCTGCCTATTGACAAAGTAAAAAACTGCATCATAAAACCTAGTAACATGGTCATTTTCATTCTGACGAGCATTCAGAGAAATTTAAAAATAAATAAATAATGTGAGTTTATAATATTAACCTCGTATAGTGAACTCAAATCCATATCAAAGAACCAAGTTTTTATTTTCACTCTGAACAATTTTCAGAATTGGCAAACAATTCAGGGCTGACCGGGCACTTGGTAATAAATAGAAATAGCAAAATTAAATTTGGTGTTGAACAATCATTGTGAATGTTGATCGAGTTTTTGAATTGTGTTGACAACATTCATGTCTTCTAGATTTCATGCTGGTAGGTATCAAACTACTAAGGTGGATACCATAACATTTTCCCTCTCGCACAATCAATAAATAGGTGAATCAAACTGGTGTTTTCTTGTTGCCTTTTATTTTCATAGGACACTTTCTCTTCTAAGAAGATGAAAAACTTTATTTATCCTTTTTCTTAAAACAGTTTAACAAATGGAAATAATATTATGTATGTTTATGTTTTTCTCTAAGCATAGATTATGCCATTTCGGCCTGTCATCTAGATTGTTCCAGACTTCCAGGTTTATGTATTCATTTATTATAATTGTATATGTAGTAAGAAACGTTTCAGGCAGAAAGAAGCAGAATTGCAGAAGAGTGGTGGGTGATGGCATCCTTCGATGAGGGATGAGCAATGGCTTCGAGAAATGTAGTTTGTCCTCTGAATTATATGACATCATTCCTTGACGCAACCATGGATTATTGCATAACAGAAATGTTTTTCCCAAAGAATGTTTCCGATTGTGTGATCACAGAAACAATACGAGGTTGATTTGTAGAAATCTGATTAAGACTCCTAAATATACAATAACTGTTGTTTTACATCAAACAAAGCTTTCAGTACTACTTACCATATATATTATATGTAGCTGATGATTAGACATTTTGATTTCATTTTCAACTTGACTATTTCTTCTATAATAAATACTAACTATTTTTATGGTCTTTTTTCAAATTTTTTAGGATGCCTCTTTGTCACCTTGAGTGATAAATCATTTTTGTTTCATTTGTGATTGTGGTGTTTTTAATTTTTTTACAAGAGTTCTATAGATTAAAGAGTGGCGTTTCTATCAATCTTTGTTGTGTCCTTCGCAATCCTTCAGCAAAATTTTGATTGAATCAGTAGACTTCTCATTACGCAATCTAAAGATTAGATACAGTTTCTCCAAATTCAGCATTTGTTTGTACTCTTCATGCTTCAAATAATGCCATCTCTTGCTGTATTTTCCCGCTGATGGCCCAGACTTAGAAATGCAGCACAAACTAGTAGATCAATCGCACATCCATGGTGCTCAACACTTGAATCATATGCTCACATCATCCTTTTTTAGTTTCCCTCCATCACTACACTGGCTCGAGCATTTAACACCACTATCAGGCACTTCCCCTTCCTCCATTTGATTGACCAGGCGAATGGCATTCATAGGTTGCCTTGCCAATGTAGACCATAAACTATAGTTATCGAGCCCTTTTGGTGTTACTATTGATGAAAGCTGTCCAAAGAACCGTGCCAAGATTTAATGAACCTTCTATGTATTTGTAAAGCAATCTTACCTGTGTGGTTGTACCTTGTACCTGTTCAAATATTCTTATTTTTAGCAGGCACATTACTCAGATGAAATTGTTTTTTCAATGGTTTCTCAACAAGAATTCTCAACTCACTCAACTTCCATGCCTTAGTTTAAACAAGCTCATAACATCAACTATTAACTGGCCATGAAATCTGTTCCAGAAACAATATTCCTTTCTCAAAGAAATTTATCAAACCATTGACGCACATGTCCAATTCTTCTACAGGAGTAGCAAAAATGCAGAAAGTGTTTCTTAAATTCATAAAACACTAAAACTCAAGCTGAAACTAGCTCTTACTAACTAATTGCAAAAAAACCCTTTCTTAACGGAACCATAATAGTAACAACATAATAGAAATAATAATACATTAAAGAGTGCGGGAGATAAGGGAGAACTAACCGAAAATTAAGGACATAAATAGTCCAATGTCTTCCTATAATATCTCCTACAGTATCCCCTAAAAACTAAGACATGAGAAGTGAAGCAATACACACACACTGATGTTTTGTTTCTGCTGTCTTTTTCCCATAATACGCAAAATAAACCCAACAGTTCCAACTTGGAAAACTTTCATTCAAGTTTGAAATATCTAACCCTCAAGTGAGAATGCTCTTCTTCAACACTTTTAATAGGTATGACATCCAATTCCTTTGTACCCTCTTTGTAGTAGTTACTGATGTCGAAATTCGTTATGGCATTCATACCTCGAAGTTTTACTGCAGCAATGTCGTAGGCCTCTGCAGCTTCTTCTTCAGTATCTGATCACAAAATATTAGTTCATTATGCAGATATACTTTATTGGATGAAAGAGTACAATATTGTTTCTAAGGCACTCACCATATGTTCCAAGATAGATGTCTTTACCACCTGCAACCCTGCCAATTCGAGCTTGCCAGCGCCGACCTTCATTTTGTCTGTTAAAATAAGATCCCATTGGGAGCATATGAGCCTCTAACATGGATTCTGTAAGTAATCCGCAATTGAAAAATACATGTATCACTCAAAACTCAATTTACAGAATCCCTGTAACAGAGTTGCACCTGCTCCCCAGATGGGAGTCCAACATATACAGAGGGCATCGCATAGCAGAATTAATAAAATAACAGAAACAAAAATGTACACGCATGAATAAGGAAACCTTGATGCCCAAGTTCGTGTAACCTAACGGGAAGTTTCCTCAGCTTATTTTATATATCTATATTTTATCCTTTTTAAGTTTTTCTTTCCCAGGAAAAATCATCAAGATCAAAGATTGAGCTGCAAAACATCAATAACAATTTAACACCCAAACAAACATTGACAAATGATTCCGTAATTTGCTTGGCATACAAGCTCCATAAATTCTCTAGCACAGTATTACAAACTGGATCATGCGGTATTCCTGAGAATTGGTATGCTTCTAAGATGAAACTGCCAAGAAGAGTACAGACATGGACCCAATTATTAGTAACTAAAATCAAATTAACGAGTTTTCCAATCAATCAATTCCAGTTTAAATCCAAGTTATCAACCAGGTTCCAAGCTTGAGCAAACAAAAGATACCATGAAGATGAGATTTAAGCCATATGATTAATCTCATAAAACCAAAAATGGATACCAGGTCTAATAGTCCATCAATCTATAGACTATAGTCAGAGATAATGATGCCTAGTACAATAATATGATCCTGATTTCAAAATTTTACCCCTAAAAAATATCTGCAAAAGCAAGATCTAAAAGAAATCTAACCAACTAACAAATGATTGAAATGATTACCCAGCGCAGCTATTTTAACACTGACACTCAACTCACCACATCTATTAAGCATATACTTAATAATAATATACACGACAGATACTTTTTTTCATAGGTTGCTGGTAATTTTAGAATTATCACTATAATGAAAAGGTATAACTGCGGCAGCAAAAAGAAATTGGGGAGCACCTTGTCACTCCTCTGTAAATGGAATGGCCTCTTGTGAAACAAATGCTTTTCCTGCAACATTTAAAGCACCGAATAAACTTGCCCCCAAAAAAAATCAAGTTAAAAGACAATAAACATGCACTAATAATGCCACTGGTACCTTCTAAGCGAATTGACATGCTCCTCTCTTGACATATCCTTCATCTCTTCGAGTTCTTTCTCATAGGTAGACAGCTGCAAACAAAAGAATAGTAACTCAAGTGAAGTTTAATTAAGATGTTTTGAGTTCAGTGAGAAGGAATATCACCCCAACCAACTGTAATCCATAAGTTGCACGTGCAGGAAGGTAGAAATGCATAATGAGTTAAACTGCCTTGACTAATAGCTACTACAGATCGACTTATCCATCCTTTTCACTTTCCAGTGATCAAAATAAACATGATGAAAGTAAATTTCAATCATAGAACAACATATGTAAACATCAAAATTCTATCACCGAACATTATAGACCCGTTTGAGGTCTAAAATGGATAATGACTCGTTACTATATTAAAATGCACTGTAAGGATTTCGATGAACAATCTTAACATCCCATGAAATAAATCAAATGGACAAAGGGTCCAGCACTAGAGATCATTACCGGGAAGTTCAATTTTGTATTTGCACTTGAGCCCCAATATTTCAGAGCTGCAAGGTCGTATGCTTGTGCTGCTTTCGTTTCAGACTCATATCCACCTGCAAAAGTCAAATTGACAGTGCTTAACAACAAAAGCTCTCATGCAGAATCCAAACTCACAATAATTTCAATTGACATCACATGTCACTCACCTAGATACACTGGAGAACAGCAAAGCCGATCCATCCCCCAGTCATTGCCATAGCAAAAAGAAAAATGAAACCAGTAACAGTAATCAGATACCCACAGAACTATCTTTCTAGACTGAGGAATTCCGCAGACCAAAAAAGGTTGAAATTTTCAAATACCCTAGCATCAATCATTCTAGCATGTGTACTTTAGCTCTCATTTTTATTTTATTATTTTCCTTTTTGTAAAAATGCTCCATATCTTATAAGGTGATGGTATAAACACCAGTGCAACATCATCACATGGTAGTTTTTTAGTTTTTCGTAACAAGTCATAGATCATGACATAGTACACCTTTTAATTGATCCAAAGAATAATAAAAGACCTACTTGTTGTCGAATAAATATCCAGTGGCAATCATACTGTTCGAATGACATTACTTTTTCTTTTGCTCAAAATCCTATAAATAGCTCGGTGCAGACTTTAGTTAAGGGTGGCTGCAGAGAGTCTCCTGAAGCTTACCTTGCTTTCCTTTACGTTTCCGACCTTCAGTTATGGTACTATTGTCCCAAAGGTGTGCTTCATACTTCCCAGTCCATCTGTGTCTGCAATGCAAGATACACCAATTAGTGCTCAAACATCGAAACACCCACAAACAAAAACAGGTCTACATCCAAGTGTGAAGAAAAAAAGTAATTACCTAGTTACCCCACGGAAGTTTGATGTTCTTTGACCAAATTTATAAAGTGTCCTCTTCTCTGGGGGAACCCTCACAATGCTACTACTACTGCTAACAGGAACTTCAGCCATCTTTATATCACTAGAACCGTCATCAAACTTTACAATGCTAAGGTCAGAAGGGCCATCAATATTACCCAACTCCTTCCCCTGCATCAACTGAGCATCATTCAAATTGCTTACAGGAGCTTCAGTAGCCAATGCAACAACACTAGGAGCTTCGCTCGCCAACGCCACAACACCAACAGGAGCTTCACTCACCACTGCCACAACATTATCTCTAAGAGGAACTTCACCAACTGTTGATGCAACATTTTCACTTACAGAAGCTTCACCCATTGTTGTTGCAACTTTATCGTTCACAGTACCTTCACCACCGATTACTACACCCTTACCACTCACAGGAGCTTCACCAACTGCAGTTTCAACTTTATCACTTACATGCCCATCACCCACACTTGCATGCCCATCACCTACTGTGGTTTCGACTTTATCACTTACCGAACCTTCATCAACCCTTGTTGTACCCTCATCACTTACAGGACACTCACTCACAGGCATTGCAACTTTATCAAAAACAGGACCATCACCACTGCCTGGTTCCTTTTGCAGACCAGCCTCACTATCCTTTGAACTCAAATTCTCAAGACTCTCCTTCTCCTTGACTGAACTTGCCATACTAGATACACCTCAACACGATGCAGAACAACCCAACGAAAAAATAACCTAATCCAAATACCCCATTTCCTGTTTCATCAAAATTTTGAGAACCAATTAGCCTCTCAATCAATTAAACCCCATTAAGAGCAAAAATACATACAAAACAGCCAACATGTCCAATTTCCTAAAATATGCATACAAAGCCACCACATTCAAAAACCCTCTCCTCCATCTTCTTAAAATTTCATTAGAACTCATTAACTTCACCCATTTTACCTAGTTAGAACAAGTAAACAGTCAATATAACCACAAACCCACATTTGTCAACTACCAAAACCCATTTCTCAGCACAGTACCATAAATTGCTCCAACAATTACAACAACAACCCTAATTTCATAAATATGGCATTTTTAAGAAACAGATCTCAACAAAACTAAACAATCCATCAAATTCAACCCCAAAAGAAATTCAGTAAATTAAGAATTCAATCCGATCAAACTATCAAGCCCTCACTACACAAATCACGAAAAAAATCACAAAAACAACATGATCTCCGGAATCAAATCCGATGAAAACATACCAAGATCGATGTAGATCGAGTGGTGCGATTCGATCAAAGAGCGGGACGATCGATCAGACGAGAAGGGTTAGAAAGCAAGGCGAAGAGAGAGAAGCGAAGCGAGCGAGAGTTTCTGAGTTCTTTGGAAAACCCGCATCTCGAGGGTGAGTATTAAAGGAGGGAGGGGGGAGGAGTGTCATCGAATCAATAATGAGAGTCTGGAGATACTGTCAGCTCTGCCAAAAACTTCCCTCGAGATACACAAGTACACGGTGAGAATTGCGAGGAGAAGTGGACGGTGGAGGATGTAACAACGCACGACTCGAGGTTTTTTTTTTTTAAGATCAGCAATTCTAAATGTCGAGGAAGCCAGCGAGGGGGGGACCGTCCATCCCCCCGGGATGCGTGCCGTCTGATTTCATGCGCGCATCCCGGAGGGATGGACGGTCCCCCCCCTCGCTGATTTCCTCGCTGGCTTCCTCGACAGCTAGCCTGACTCAAGATCCATTGTTTGTGACGTGGGGCGTGACGTTCTATGCTGAGAGCAACCTTTTAAGTCCGTTGGGGCCAGTGATGGTGTGGTGTCATCTGGCAGTGAACCAGGTCCATTGCTTGTGTCCCTTAGATTTACTTGGGATGTGCAGCTTCGAGATTTTTGTATACACCGAGTGGGTCGATTAGAGCATCCACATTCGTTTTCTACAGTCTTTCCAAATGGATTTCCAAATGAGTATGGAATGCCATACCCCACACTCGTGACTTTCTAAACCGAGTTTCCAATTAATTTTGAAAGCAATTTCCAACTTCATTCCATTTTACATATTAAGCTCGTTTGGTACATGGTAAAAGAGTGTATAATACAAAAGTTTTATGTGGTTACATAACTTGGGTGCTTGGTTAACTTTAAAAAAAATAGTTATTGGAATTTGAATGCAAGATCACCGCATCTCCTAGTTATAAAATTCAGTAAAACTTTGCGGGACAAAATTTCCTACTTTATTTTGCAACGCTTTCATTATCTCCCCGAGTACTCTCAACTCCTTCATAAACACCCCAACTACCACCGTCGCCACCACCACCACGACCACCATACAAAAACCATCACGACCACCATTGTCGCCACCTTTACCACCACTACTACCTTAGCAGAATCACAACCAACACCACCTCACTATTACCACTATAACCGTCGTTCTAAAGCACTACCACCTTGACCACCAATCACCACCTCCACTACTAACACCATCACCATCATTGTTATTACCGCTACCATTACCATAACCACATCCATGATCACCACTACCATATCATACTCACCACAACCAACACCACGTCACTATTACCACTATAACCGTCGTTCTAAAGCACTACCACCTTGACCACCAATCACCACCTCCACTACTAACACCATCACCATCATTGTTATTACCGCTACCATTACCATAACCACATCCATGATCACCACTACCATATCATACTCATCACAACCGCCACCAACTTCACTGGTGCCACCATAATTGTCATTGCCACCACCACCACTACTATCACCACAACTATCATAGTATAACCACTACCATTGTCGCAACCACCACCCCAACCGTCGCAACACCACCACCATTTTAACAACCACTACCATTGTCACCAGCACCATCATCATCGCCCACATTCGCAACCACAATCACCGCCACCATGCCCACGTCACAATTACAACTACTACCATCATCAACACCATCCACAATCACTTGTCTAATTTGTATTAATTTTCTTTAGTAAAGTAATGCATTGCAAACTAATGCAAATTTATACTAATGCATCTGCATCAATTTACTAAATGCATTATTTTACAGTGTACCAAACAGAGCCTAAGTGTGGACAATTATATATCTATATTACAATTCAGAGTGGTATTTTACTATTCATTGCTGACTAGGACAAAGTCAAATCGAAATGATTAGAGATAAAAGATAGTTAAGATTGAAAGTTGGGAAATATATTAAATTTTAGGGTTGAGATTCATTTTCTATAATGACATATTTGTAAATATAAAATATGTAGAATGACAAAAATAATGAAAAAAAAACTTTTAAAATAGTTGGTGGAATGTACATGTGGCGGAGAGAGAAAATATTGTGTTTTCCTTTTAGCAAAATAAAAATTATCATAACTATCTACATCGTTGTCGGATTTTGATAAACTTAGTATCGTTGAAATGCATTTTTGAAAATCTTTCGAACAAAATCAATGATCAATATAATGGCCAAAATATTAAAAATATATATTTCATAATTAAAAAATATACACGTCTTTAATATTTTTTTATATTTTTAAAAACAATGAGACGGGTCAATCATACCAGAAAAAATGAGTTGGGCATCTTAATGCACATTTAAACAAACACCCTAAATTTTATGTTTTGGCAAATTCAAAGATTGGGGGAGAACTCATTATTGACGTTTAAAATTTTTCCCCGACTGATTCAAATTTGACTGAACAGACTTACACTTATAATCGGCTTACACTTCAATACTGATTAAAAGCGAAAATGAAGGTAATGACGAAGATGCTCAGTACAAAATAATTAGCACAAATAAAATTATGTGAAGTATCAACGGCACGGGGCATACTATAATTGGTTTACATTTACCATACCCATTTAGAACTTGGTATGGTCATGATTAAGTTGACCATGGATCGAGTCAGGATGGATTCATGTCGAGTCATGCGCATTGACGTACCTATAATGTCAATCCCGATCTCTTTAATTATCGTGTTGCATAATACAACTCAAGTCTGACCTGTTTTTTCATATTTGTCTGCACATGATAATGGCACTATTCGATTACTCAAACATGGTTTTCTTAGAATGTGCACTCATAAGTAAAAAAAAAATGATGATAGAAACTAGAGGTGATTAGTAAAAATTCTATTATTGTAAATAAATACTTCCAAAAAATAAGTGAAACAAATTTTTGTTTATTTTAATAAACGAGAACCAAGGAATTTTATCTCAAATTACTGCAAAAAAAAATTACAAATCAATAAATGTTTGATTTAACTATTAGGGTAAGTTTGGTTGCATGGAAAATAGATATGAAAATTGAAACTGTTTTCGTGAATTTGATTTTGAGGCCTCCCCTAGGACTTGGATTCCCATGAGTAGTGAGAAAACAATTTTATAAAGAATTAATTTTCTTTTAGTAAATCGACAACCAAATGGCGAAAATGTGCATAACAAGGGAAATAGATTCCATTTCCCAAGAAATTAAGCTAATCAAACATACCCTTATAGATTCATACTTATTCTGAAATATTTTGACAATTTTTTTAAGTAATAAATCAATTTTTTTTTTATTTGTAAAGATTTTACATAGCAAAGTATGTTGCAATTTGTAACAGCATATATCGTCAAGGCTCACATGCACGACTCATGATAGTGGACAAAAAAGTTTATTTAAATTTGATTTTATAATAATTGACATGTTTGTGTCTTCTAGAGGCCTTTTGGCATCCTCCTTTAAAATCACGACCTAAACTCAATCTTCGCTTGCTTTGGTAAGATAAAATTTTCTCCTATATCTTTATTTCAGTTTTCTCCAACATTTTATTTGGTTCAATTGCATGTTCGCTACTTTTTCTTATATAGCATAAAATTTAATCCCATATATCCAATTGGAGAACTAATCACAAAACACAATTAACCATTCATTATTAGACGCCATTCAACATCCTTTTAGCATAATCTGATGTGTCCAAATCTGTCCTCCTAAAAATTTGGCCTATAAAATAGGGTTAGATTGTCAAAGACCACCTGTTTGGTAGCACTCCGATGCTTAAGTCAGTTAATATGTGGGGGATAATAAATTTGGATAGAGTATAGTTCAGTTGTGTTTACATACATTTTGTCGAAAGTTCTTTTTGCCTTGTATAATGTATGTAATTAACTTGTTGCGTGATTTAAGCATGTAGGGCATAATGAGAGGAGACGTTCCTCACAACGGTCTCCTCCTTCATTGAGATACGTCATTAGGAAAGTGATTCCCGCCATGATTTGTCTCCTTCGTAACATCTCTCTTCTATAAAGGAAGAGATCCGTTGGGCCTGGACTTGGGCCTTTGAATATGGTATATTACTAAATACCTTTTTGGACTTTAATACCTTTTTGGGCCTTTGAATATGGTATATTCCCGCCATGACTTGAAGTGTTTGTTCTTCGTGATGGATTCTCTTAGCCATGGGTATGGCGATGATTAGAGAATTATTTGATGTATCATAAGCTACTCCCTCTAGTTAGCGGGCATGCTTGTGTGGCTACTAACTCTTCGACGATTGGCTTTTCGAATTCGTCATTGTTTTTTGCACTGCATTAAATGTCGCTAACAGCTGTCGATTTGGTTTCTATTCCATTGTTCCATTAGTCTGTTAGTTTCGGCGTAATTTTTGGGATTTCATGCAGCCATCATGTCTTACACATCTTCTCATTAGTTGCCTTTTCATTGCCCAACCCTATAAATGAATGTAAAAGATTTGTGTTATCTTTTTTACACTATTTTCATTTTCAGAGGTCACTCTTTCTTATTTCTTCATTTTCTGTATTGCCCAATCTCTTTTACATGGCTTCTAACAGAATCATGAGTGAGGACGATCTTGCTGTCTGTGAGGCATTTTTCGAGCCTAGGCATGTGACGCAAGGAACTTTAGACTATGTTCATCGGACGTTCTTTATTCCATATGATTTGAAGCTTGTTTTTCCCAAGGACAGTGAGAGCTTTGTTCGTCCGAGGCCTGGTTACATTATACTCCTGCAATGTTCAGGTCTGGTCTTCGATTTCTAGTTCTAGAAATCTTCTGGGAGTATTTGAATTTTATCAGCATCCCCCTACTCAGATGGGTCCCAACGGCTAGCTGGTAATGGTTGCAACCATGGCGAGGGCCCTTCAGTCCGACATTCCTTTTAACGAGAAGACATTGCACTCTGCAATGAAGCTTACGGTAAGCATGAGCCGTATTTGTTTTCTTCATTCACCTACTTTGGGGGAGCCACAGGATGATTACAGGTCCTGGGCGAGGCCTTGGTTTTATGCTTCCATGAAGTCTGGGTATTTCATGTTTGGCAACAAACACATTTTGCTGACGTTCCGGGAGCTTAGGAAGTGGACTAATTTGCATTTGATTGAAGCAGAGAAGGAAGTGCGTGAGCGGTTACTCTCGCTTCCTCGTGTTGCTTTAGAGGAGTTTCTCGATCTGGATGTCATCGAGCGGAGTGGTTTGTACACTATGAATGATGTGGAGAATGTTATGGTTTTTGAACATCGTAACTCTAACGCCAGTGTTACTCGTGCTAGCACTGTTGTTGTCTCTGATGAGGTGGAGAAGCATACTGTTTCTGCTAGCATTGTTGGGAAAGTAAGCTCCGCTGAGAAAATTATGGATCTCGTTGCTCCTATTGTCACTGGTGGTACCAATCCGACCACCAGGAAGAGGAAAGCTCCTAGGCATGTCAGCCATTGAAGAGGCTGGGTACAAGCAATTTGGTTAGTCCTAGCCGCACATTAAAGTGGAAGAGACTTGTTGGTTCTACCCCGGGGAGTGCTCGGCTTGATCCTCCTTCGTGTTCTGCTGGGAAAAATGATGAAGATGATGCTCGTCTTGCTACTCGGGAGGCTGAAGAGCTGAATGGGCTATGGAGAAAAGTAAGGTGGAGGTCTCTCGTCCGTTAAGTGAGTGTGAGAAGACCCTTGTCTCTATTGTTGGTGTGCCCGACCTCGCCAAGTTTTTAGATGATGATGTTCGTGTTATCAATAATAAGATGACACAACTTGCAATGGAGTTGTCCTGTAATCCAAATAGCGTGAAGACCTTAGTTGATTTTTACTACAATCCTACTTTTGACGAGTTGACTGCTTCTCCTCCTCCTCGTTTGAAGCCTGCCACTGTTGTTTTGAAAAAGAAAGGTAAGAGTGGTGTTTCCGTCATCCCCGCCATTCCGGTCGTCAAACGAGTGACTAGAGGTGGAGTTTCAGTTCTTCCAGATTCCACTGTTCTTCATCCACAAATCAGTTGGAAGGAGTATGTTCCTAGAGAGATCCGTATTAACTTGGATGGGAAGTTTAGTTGGTTCTCGGAGGTAGATGTGCAGGATAGTGTACGTAATCTCATCACCTTGTGGCATAAGTGGTTGTTTGAGAGAGTTTTGATGCCAGTGCATCGACCTAGTGAGCACCTCGACCAAGGTTTTAAACAAATAATGGAAGGGATGGACCATCTCACTTATGCTGGGATGATGGATCAGAGTACCAGGCTGCACGTGATCACGTGTCAGTCATGGAGAAGAAGATGGCGGGACAGGTGTGGCAGCTTTCTGACACTTTATTTGAAGTTGATAAGTTGAAGGCGGAGTGTGCTGAGCAGGAGACAATTATTGGTGTTATTCAGGCTTCTTTAAAGGAACAAAATCTGTCCAAGATAGGTTTGCTTCTGATTTTGTTGTTTCAGAGGATGAGATGAACCGCCTGCGGAACCAGTTGGTTGTTGTCGAGAGTGAGTTATCCAGTGAGAAGGTTGGTCATTATAAGGTGATGCATATTGCTGACGAGCATTTTGTTTGTCATAAGATCGCTGAGGAAAGAGTAGTGCAACTGACCACCGAATTTTCTTCGTTTAAAGTGCAAACTTCGAAGAAGTTTTCCATGGTTGAAGTAGAACTTGCTCTGACCAAGGATGAGCTTTTTGCAATTACGAAAAAAATTCAAGGATGCTGAAGCGGTGGAGTCGTAGATGGCAGGATTGACATCATCGACTTCATCGAGTCGAAAGACAGTTTCGATATGTCAAAGTATTGTGCCGTAGCTGACCAAGTCTTTGACGACGATGATGAGGAAGAACCACTTTCGGATCCTCCGAGTTATTCAATTGACGAAGGTCAAGTGTCTTTTCCTCCCTCCAATCCAGTCGTTGTCGACAAGACCTTGTCTTCGTCAATTGGTCATGTTGGTGAAGATAAAACTCCACCACCGTCTGCTCTTGCTGCCGAAGAAGAGGCTTCATCTCCTTCTGAAGACAAGACCTCGTCTCTTCTCGCTAATCATGTTGTTGAAGCCAATGTTCAATCTCCTCCAACTGTCCCTGCTACTGATGTTTTAATTACCTCGTCTATCTCCTCCCTGATTGTTGTATCTTCCTCCCCGGATGTAACAAAATATAAAATTAAAAAATATTTCTTTTCGTTGACATTTGTGTGTTTTTTTGCTTTGTCTTTTTCGTAATAATCGTTGTCCGATTTGCATGTCTCTTATGACAAATTGCGACCTTGGAAATTGTTGTAAATGTAGCTTGGCTTTAACACCTAGGATAACCTTGTAGTGTAGACGTAGATAGAGGATATGATCGAACTTTGTTTTTTACGGGCTTCATATACATCTTTGTCTAACTTAGTAGTTTAGAGTTTTTTTTTTAATGTGGACTTGGTAGTCCTTCTTGGTCGACTTCCTGCTTTTCGGCTTGGTCTGACTATTAGTCCGTCATGTTGATCGGGCAAAGAGACTTTGTAGGTATCCTAACTTGGACATCCTGATTACTTTGATGTCTTGCAGTTCGACATGAAATCATACTATAAATTTTGATTAAGTCTGACTTATATGTCCTGACTTATTAGGTATACTTCGTGGTCCGACGTGGTTTTCGAACTAGGAGATTTGTAAGTAAGTCTGACTCATACGTCCTGACTTATTAGATATGTTTCATGGTCCGACATGGTGATCGGGCCAAAAAATTTACGACTAAGTCTGACTCGTGCGTCCTGAATTATTAAGTATACTTCGTGGTTCGTCATGGTGATCGGACTTGAAGATTTACTAGTAAGTCTGATTTATTAGTACAGTTCGTGGTCCGGCATGGTGATCGGACTAAAAGATTTACAAGTAAGTTTGACTTGTACGACCTGACTTGTTAAGTATACTTTGTGGTCTGACATGGTGATCGAACCAGAAGATTTACAAGTAAGTCTAACTTATACATCCTGACTTATTAAGTACAGTTCGTGGTCTGACATGGTGATCAGACCAGAAGATCTACGAGTAAGTCTGACTAATACGTCCTGAGTTATTAAGTATAACTTATACGTCCTGAGTTATTAAGTATACTTCTTGTTTGATCGAGCTAGAAGTTTTACGTGTAAGTCTGACTTATATGTCCTAAATTATTGAATGTACTTTGTGGTTCGACATGGTGATCGGACCAGAAATTTTACTATTAAGTCTTACTTTTATGTCCTGACTTATAAAATATACTTCGTGATCCGACATGGTAGTCGGACTAGAAATTTTACGATTATTTGACGTTTACAAACTGACTTATCAAATATACTTCGTGGTCCGACATGGTGATCGGACTAGAAAATTTACGACTAACTTCCTAGCATGACTTTGGCATCCTGACTGAATTAGATTATTGGAGCACAAGACGAAAGGTTCTTGGAATTTGAAAGTTTATTGATATATCTTCTTCAAGTGTTCGACATTCTATGGTCTTTTACGTTGTTCAACCTTCGAATCTTCTAATGAGTGTTTCTGGTCTGTTGATTTTCACCACTTTGTATGGTCTTTCCCAGTTTGGATTCAGTTTACTCGCGCCTAATTATTTTGTATTGAGTTGAACCTTTCTGAGTCAATATCTAAGTTGAAGATAATGACCGACCTACCTTAACTTAGATATTGCCCTTCAGACTAAAATTTGGACTTGGACACGGTTAGATATATTTTTTCTAAATCCAAATCCACCTATTTAAAATCAGATTCGATTCTATGCTTAGTTGATACCATTTTATGCCCTACATGCCAAGAGCTTGAAATATGACTCAAGGAGATAAACGTCACCAATTAGGGGGCATATTTTTTTAGAGGATTGTCTACACCAGGATCTATAGCAATATAATATAAGGCAAAATCTTACTCCTCGTAACTATTATTAACTCAACGTTTACTTTTGGGTATCGTGAAATGTCGGGCAATCATATCGTTCAACATATTCTAGACAAAACTATAGATGTAACACCTTTCTTGTCCTTAAACCCTTTGCATATACACATATTTTTAGCAATTGAGTTTGATGCGTCCAAATCTTGTCCTCATGTATATTTGACCTGCAAAATAGATGTTAGACTGCCAAGGACCACCTTTTTGGTGGCCGAAGGCACTCCGATGCTTAAGTCAACAACTATGTTTGAAGAATAAAGTAAATATGGACAAAACTTAATTAAAGTTGCATACCTTGGTCGACTGTTCCCTTTACCTTATATAATGGTCGCAGTTAATTCTCTGTGTGACTTAACCATGTGAGGCATAACGGAATGAGACGTTCCTCGCAATAGTCTCCTACTTTATGAAGATGTGTCCGTCGAGGCGTAACTTCCTCCATGACTTTTTTTCTTATGTAACATTTCTCTTTTTTATGAGAGAACTCATGCAAGCCCGGATTTGGGCCTTAATTACAATTTCTTCTGATGGGCCCTGTTTGGGCTTTTATGATTGGTTTTGCCTCCTTGTGTTTTATGAGTTGGCCCGGTAGGTGGGGTACTTGATCCTCGTGATGGATGTTTTCTACCATGTGTATGGCTATGATGACGGTCTATTTTGATGTATCATCAGCTACCCCCCCTTAGTTAGTGGGTATGCTTACGTGGCCACTATCTTCGTGATGGTTGGTCTTTCAATTCCATCATTGCCTTGTATTTAATGTTGTCAGCAGCTTTTGGTGGGTTGGTGTATCTATTTTTTGCTCACCCGTTCATTTTTGCGCACATTTTTGGGATTTCCGCATAGCCATCATGATGATACATTAAAATTCTCACACTCCTGAGCTGAACATGTGTCATGATGATCTCGAGGAACTACGGGTTCAAGCATCAGCCCAACATAGATCTAGCCCAAGTTGATCTAAGCCCGCTCAACTTCAGTCCGACCAAGCGGACCCGGACTCTCACAGCATGCTAGGCCCACACGTCTCACAACCATCCTCAATACCCATAAGCCCTCTTCAATTAAGTATCTCGAGGATCAGCTTCGAACGGGCAACTACAGGTGTTATCTGCTTCTAACTAGGAAGCAAACACCAGAGTATCTTCCACACAGGGAAACTCCCTTCTACGGATTGTTCTTGGATTGGGAACCATCTCTCGCGTATCTAGGAGTGAGAGCTAACATGGAACTTCCCTCCTATAGCATGACTCTTAATTAGAGAGGGATCTCCACGAAAATCTCCTCCCTAAACTACACCTACGATGGCTTGGTTGAACCAAAACTCCTTGCACTATAAATAAGACACGAGGTTGGTAGCTAAGGGACACTACAAAATCCCTATTACAGCATTACACATTCCTCAAATCCCTGTCCGACTTTAGCATCGGAGTGCCATAGGCCACCCCATGGTGGTCTGTGGCTCACATGCGTTACTTATGCAGGTCAGCAGGAACAGGGTCAAAGCAGGGAGCGAAAATTGATTGCATCAGTTTGGCGCCGTCCCTGGGGACGACATAGTTCTTAACTTTACACTAAGCGTCGTCTCCTACCAAATCTCAGATAGATGGTGACCACTAGATCACGCAACAAACCAGGGGACACATCCAACGCTTCGGCTGTCCCTATACCAGTTCGCGCCATGCTCACGAGCAACCTACTCATTCCCCTGCATTACTGGCGGCAATGGCAGACCCCATAATTGAGGTGCTGGCATCTCAAATACAACAAGTTATTAAAGTAGTGGAGACACTCACAGGACGGAATCCACCCGCTGCTAATAGAGACCAGGAACAACACGGACCTCCACCTCCAGTGGACGATAGGGAGCAAACGCAGGAGAGCCATGCCCCCGCTAGTTCCCATTGGACTAAGGGAGGTTGTACGGCTAACACTGATCCAGCCGCCAAGACAGAAAGGCTCGATCCCGAAAACCCTCTCCACAGAAGAGCGCACGACTCAGACGTACTATATCGCCTCTCCGTCCCACCCTTTGAGGACCGGATCATGAGTGAAACACTTTCGAGAAAATTCACTCCCCCGAAGCTCAATTCATGTGATGGAACCACCGATCCTTTCAATAATCTACGCCATTACCAACAAGTAATGACGCTCAATAATGGATCTGAATCTGTCATGTGCAGAACCTTTCCCACCAATCTTAAAGGTCCTGCATTGACGTGGCTCCACAGCCTTCCACCGAAGTCAATTGACTCCTTCAAAACATTGGCGAAGGAATTCTTGACACGTTTCGTCAGAAGCCATTGTTTCGGAAAAGGCCCACACTACATACTCTCTTTAAGGCAGAGGTCTGACGAGACGCTCCGAGAGTATGTGACACTCTTCAACAACAAACTGACCCTCATTGACAGGTGCAACGATGATACAGCTGTGACGACGTTCATTGCGGGCCTCAAAGAGGGAAAGCCCTTCGAGGACCTCACCTTGGAGCCCCCTCTGGACATGGCAAAACTCCTCAAGAGCGTCCAAAGACACATCACTCTGGAGGAGTCAATGACCTCTAAGACGGAAACTGAAGGCAACAAGAAGCCCTCAGCTTTTAAGGACAATAATGAGGGAAAGAAACACGAGGATGAGAAGCGGAGCAAGAGGAAGTGCACTTACAACAGACAGGATCCTAATCGCCCCAGGCCAGAGGAGTCGTCCAACTACGTTGGATCTAGAACTGTGACACCCCTAAATGCTAGTCTGTCGGATGTACTCAACTCCATGAAAAATTGGGAGGAATTGAAGTGGCCCCCGAAGACACGCGAAAACCCTGCCAGAAGGGACAACGGCAAGTACTGTGCGTACCACAAGGAAGGCGGCCACAACACCAATGATTGCAAAAGTCTGAGGTATGAAGTAGATCACTGGATCCGCAAAGGCAAATTGAAAGATTTCCTGAAGTTTGAGAAATAGCCAAAACAAACTAAGGACAGGGGGAGTCAGTCAAAGAGATATAAAAGGAGACTCCTGGGATAGTATACGTCCGAGTCAGACCAGATGAATACCGGTCGCATAGGTCCCGCAAGCGGACTCTGCTGGATATGGGATGCGACTCGCGGATGAAGACAAATGCATTTGCTATTCGAAAATTCATAACCCCATTCCCACTTTGACTTTCATGGACAAGGACCTCAATGGAGTCCGAGCACCGCAAAACGACGCCTTGGTCATCTCCGTTTCCATCACAAAGTGGTGAAAAAAAGCTCTCGTTGACACAGAAAGCTCGCTCAATGTTATGTTCTACAATGTTTTCTGCAACATGGATCTCAAGGAGAAAAACCTAGTGCCATCAGAGCACCCGCTGATCGAATTCAGCGGGGAGAAATGATTTCCCATCGAAAAAATAAGATTAGCCACAGTAGCTGGAAAACCACGGCTGAAGAAGGTCCTATTTCTGAACTTCATGGTGGTAGACGCACCATCGTCCTACAACCTCATCCTGGGAAGACCGTGGCTACACCAAATGGAAGCAGTGGTCTCCACCCTTCATCGGTATGTTAACTATAGTGCTAACAACTCAGAAGGGACAATACGTGGAGACCAACCTACGACATGAGGTTGCCACTATGCCTCACTGAAATAGATAGAATGCTCCCAGATCCAGCTACATCATGCGAAACAGCCTAACCCAATGCGAAGACAAATGACAGAAGAGACACCATTTTCGAGCAGTATAGGAGCAGTCAACTCTCCCGCCCAGCAAGTTGTAATGGCAATGGCAAGCGGGAACACATCCCCCCGACATTCCATCAGCGTGGAGATCCGTCCCTCTGCAAGGTTTGCTCTTCAGTGACCTATGTAACGCCTCGACAGTCCACTAAATGATTCGCGAAAACTATCCGAATTCGCTTCGAGACCAAGATCAGTTATCTCCATCAACAGTTGTTTGCTTTTAGTTGTTTGTTTTCCTTTCCGTAGTCAATATCGAGTTTAGAGTTCTTAAGAGACTTATGTGATTCGCAATCATTTCATAAATGAAACAAGAATTTCATAAACAAACTCTATTGATTATTAGAATTATGTAACAACAAACACCTTGAGGCAGATACGAAAGACTACATAGTGCGAACCCCCTGAGGCGGATACAAAAGACTGAGCACTACAAGCATCTGAATACAATGCGAATTGAAATAAAAGACTCGCTTAGACAATTCTACAACAGACAGGGTCCGATAAAAACTTGCAAACCCTTCGATACAAGTAATCTGCGAGTGAGGGCAAAGATAAAAGTTGTCCGACCCCTTCCGAAGACGACAGCGGAGTTAAGAGAATTGGAGACGCTCGACCCCTTCCCAAGATAAAGACAAAGTGCTAGAGGGGATTGCAAGGACTGAGCGGTCAAACTACTCCGTCAAATCACTCCAGGAAAGTGCTCTCCTTACAGCATCGAGGACCTCACTACAAGCTGCTGATTTCCTTAAGAGACATCCCACTGTCTATCCAATCTCCTCAAAGAGTTTAAAAGAAGGCAGATGATTATGGCTACAAGCAACGACGCAGTTACAGCCTTATAATGCTATCAAGAGACTACTTTTCCCATATGCGATGGCAGGTGTGACTGAGAGCTACCACACCAGGAGACATTGCATATCGACTAACAGTTCGATCAACCATTGGCTAAAAGTGGGATTTGAGCACATGAAGACACAAGTGGTACGGTGTAACACAAAGGCATCTCCCTTGGTAGAAAATCCGCACTACTTCTCCGTGGTATGAGAAGAGATTACGAGACCTCAGCGGATTAACTACGTGCCCACCAACAACAGATGACCACGCATAATAGCAACTATCATCATGCCTGGTCAAGGTAAACATCAGAACTTTCGGAAACTCCTATGATGGAGATCCAACTTCAGCCTTTGGAAAACTCAAAGCATTTCCCTCAGCCTTTGGAAAACTCTAAGTATCTTTTCCAGACAAGAACATTATAGGAAATTAACTCAAGAAAAGATGGTGCCTACAACGATTGGAAAACATCATTATATAGACATAGTGGTTCACCAAACGGGCACTCCAGCATTAACTGCCAAGCATTGAATGCCGTATGGGAAAATGGAAGACGACGGTTCCCAAGGAAACTGTGCAGATCACGTTAATCAATTAATGGTGCTGCACGCAACCCCATCAATTGAAAGGGAGTAACCGATATACTCAAATGTCACACCACCTACACCATACTTGTGTCACTGCGCGATCTATGCCATACACATAATGCACCACGCATGAAACCCTAGCCCTTCCTCTGCGGGCCCATGGGCTCAGTTGGTAATTCGAACAACACCTTGTCGCATGCTTGGCACGAGCACTCGAGGATCCTAGTCAACTTTGACGTACGGACTTTACCACTCGCCGAGTTAAGATAACTTCGTCCACACACTGAACTACTAGGTTCGTACGCCCCTCAGTAGGCGAAACCTCTGGTCAAGCTGGGCAAGCTTAGTCAGCCAACACTGATGACGATAGCTTCTAGTTCACCTCGACACCTAGTCTACTTAGTGCAAACATTGACAGTTTAGGAAGTGGGAGTCTAATCAGCGCTGCCACGCCTGGTGATGACGATTTGCCACGGATCACTGACCCATTCCAGTCAGTGTTCGCTGAACCTAATCAGGCAAGCCTAGCTAGAGACGACTAGCAACGAAAGCTTCTGATCAAAACCTAGACTTGTAGCCCCCACTGCGAGGGAGTAGATAGTCCGGAAGGTGGGAGCCTAGTCAGTCCCAAATTGATTCCAATGGCTCGCCACGGGACCACTGCTTTTTAGTGCGGCCGTCAAATCACCAAACCTAGACTTGTAGCTCGCGCTGCAAGGGTGTAGATAGTCTAGAAGGTGGGAACTCAGTCAGCCACGACCTGATTCCGACGGTTTGCCACAGAACCATTGCTTTTCAGTGTGGCCGTCGAACCTTCCCAAATTTGTATCTTGGTATACTCAGGTGTAGATAATTTGGATGGTGGGAACCTAGTCAGTCCTGAACTGATTTCGATGGCTCGCCACGAGACCACTGCTTTTCAGCCGTGGGCGTCAAAATCCTCTCGAACATGTAGCCCCCACCGCATGGGGAGGGTGTCGACGGTTCGAAAGGTGGAAGCCTAGTTAGTCCCGAACTGATTCCAACGACTTGCCACATGACCACTGTTCTTCAGCCTGGTTGCCAAACCTTTACTCCCCCAAATTTAATTCGGAAGGTGGAAGCTTAATCAGTCCCGAACTGATTCCGACGGCTTGCCACAAGACCACTGCTCTTCAACCTGGTTGCCAAACCTTTACTCCTCGAATCTATCGATCGCTCAACTCAGTCTTAAACGATTCAAAAGGTGAGAATCTCAAACAGCTCTCCACACGACCTCGGCTCTCTCTTAGGATTGTGGACACAAATATGAGCTTAGCTGAGTTAGGGCCTTCGCGCTCAAACGAATTTACATTCTAACATTAGAAAAATGCCACTCATGCTGATACAAGGATAGTACAACGGGTGCCCAGATGAAAGCTAATTAGGACACCAACCCGAGCTTACGGTGCCTGACTAGGTGCGAACACTCTAACATGTACTTTCAGCCACCATAGCTTACTTGCAACAACAGCTACAACCGACCAGTCAGACAAACAAGAAAAAACTCAATTAGCTTACTTATGGGATAGGACACAACTCGGGTGACTCAACCCCAGTTAAACTGTTTGCAACATGCCCGCTATCGGACATAGCTACTCAACAATGACCCTGAGTCATTCACAATACAAAGCGGTCAAGCTGTCTACCGCAGACAGACCAGCCAACGTCCTATTGATTCAACTAGCTTGTGCCAAAGTAAGACGATAAGGCAAATCGAAAAACATACAATAGAGTCGCCAAGTATGAAACGAAAAATATTGTTTTCATTAATGGCCAAGACAAAAAGTGTACAAACACACAAAGTTTGCTCCTAATCAGGAGAAGGAACAAAAACAAAAGAGCTAAGCCTAGGAGGAACAGGGGTAGAAGTTGCATTTGTACGCGCTTCAACCTGGACGTTAGGGATCGAACTGTCCTCCTCGCCCGACGACTCAGAGGTAACAGACAAGTCCACATATGACATCTTTTTGTAACGACTAAGATCCCACTCTGGATGCTCCTCCTTCATCAGCGCCAACAGCTCAAGCTAGCCATGAACAACCCAGCAGAACTCACATTTGCCTTGTTCATGGAGAAGTTCTTCCTCTCGCACCTTTGTATCAATAAGATCACGCTCCAGTAGCTCCAACTTGCCAGTTAGCGCTTTGACCTGAGACTGCTCTATGTCTAGACTGCTCTTCATAACACTGAGTTCATGCCATCCTAGTTTGAGTTGGTCTTCGACCTTCCTCGCTTCTCGAGCATAGAACTCCACATCAAATTCCAACTATTGCTTCTCAGTGGTCCAGTTAGCTCCCTTCGAAGCGCTCTCCTCAGCAAAAGATTGCAGCTCAGAATGTGCCTTAGCCGCAACTTCCTATGCAACCTCGACCTCTAGGCGGAACCGACTCAATTCCTGCTTAAGTCCGTTCCTCTCGGACACCGCCTCGGTCAGATTACGCTCAAGGCTCTCCAGACGAGCCCTCTGAGCCTCAGCAGCCGCAGTTGATTGATCTGACTGCATCTCTTCGGCATGCTTCTTAAGCCACTCAATTTCATAGAGCGCATCAGAATACGTCTGCACACGCCAGAAGACACACTCCAAGGTATACACTCTCTTGCGAGCCGCCTCTACTTCTGTCACAGCAACGGACGCGTGGCTCATATAGACATACCAAGCATAAGATACTTCAAGCCCTTGTCCACACGCTCTTCCAGCGTATCATCCTCGGGTTTCGAAGCGTGGTCCATCAGCCAGTTGTGACGCCTACCTATATGCTTCCTCGAAGCATACTCAACGTCCACCTCTTGGTGCCAGACATGTGAGCTCATCTTCACCAAGTTCGGTGTGAACAGACTTATTCGTGCATCAGGATGAAGCTTCCCTTGATAAGAAACTATTCCAGCACCGCCCTTTACGGTCGCCATCGTCCTCAGACTCTCCTCCGTGGCTTTTCCCTTGTAAAAAACGACCGACCCTTTATTACGAGACGACCCAACTGGATTCAGAGGCATAGGAGGGACCGAAGTATCCAAAGGACCTTCCAATAGTTCTAGCTGTGGCCTAGAATGAGACAGTGAGCAATGCAGAATACAGAAGACACGGCCGGTACCACGACCACTTTTAGGCGAGTCAACGGTGGGGTGATCAAATTCCACCACCTCGGACGAATATTTTAGAGCTCTCTACCGGAGCAGCCCCATGCGAATCAGCACTAGTAGAAGTCGCCATTGCAACCCGCACCAGACGGTCATTCAAAGCCTCAACCTGCGCGTCACCAAGGTTCGACCCATCAACAACTCCCACCAACCGCAGATAATCTTTCTCCAAGCCAGGAACATTAGTCTTCGCCTCAACAGGCCTAGTAGACTCGCGTTCCTCTTTCAACGGAGTGGGTCGTGCCGAAGACAACCCAGCCCTAACACGAGGCTTATTCCTCACAAAGGAAGCAAACGTCTCAGATGGATCCTCCGCATCAGACAGAACGAGAGTCTTGGCCCTAGCAGCCTTCCTCTTCCTGGAAGGGGCCCCTTCTTTCTGATTAATGTGCGACTCTCAATACAGAGTGGGGGCGACGTGCCAGTTGTCCCACAGCCCACTACGAACGAAATTGGAAACTCTTATGATATCAACCGCCTCCCTTTTTACCATGATGTGGAATGTCTCCATGGTGGTTTGCTTCTCTAAAGTAAGGGGAATAGTGAAAACTTTTTCTACAAAAGAATACAAGTAATGATCACTCAGCCTGCTATCAAACACATCAAAGTCACAGGAAAGGAGTTGAACTTACGAAGCAGCCTGAACCGTCGCTCAAGCGAACGACCCTTGCACCGGAAATACTTCGAATTTGAAGGAGCCAAGAAGCAGTACTTCTGCCAGAACTTGAAATCATCAGGCAGTTTATCGAAGCACTTCGGCGACTTCATCTTACAGACAACATCACTCTTCAGCCGAGGAAAGGTCAACAAACTGGATCACCCGCGGAGTCACGCTAACACCAACCTCCTTAGCACTGAGCAAAATCATGATAATGATCTTGTATCCATTGGGTCCCAACTGAGCTGGAGGAATCCCTAAGAAATACAAGAACACCCAAATCACGTCCAGAACCGAAAAATGCACTCCAGTTTGAAGCATCCCTCGATGCAAACAGATGAAATCGATCGAAGGCGACATTGGCGTCTGGTCGCTCGTCAGAAGGTACAACGACAAGTCTTCAGGAACTTCAAACCTTGCACGGATTTCTGCGAGACCAGGATCGGACAGTAGCTTGTCTTCAAAGAACTCTAGGCCCTTGGTCAGAACAGCGTCATCAAGAAGGTTTTCTCGAGCTATGAAGAAAATGAACGAACCTTTCAAAACAATATCTTCAAAAGCAAGTGAAGCAAAATGGTCAGCCTTAACACTACGGATGACCTATATAGAGGACAGGTTCTCGCCTCTTTTTCACCAAACCAACGCATGCCCAATTAATGCAGTGTGCAGCTCAAGCAGCAATTCAGACTCAATCATCACGAGCGCCGCATCCCTTCAAGAGATGACTTAGCAAACCGATGTGACGGTCCACTAACTCGGGGGGAGTAGTTGATAATACATAAAAATGGTCACACTCCTGAGCCGAACACGTGTCATGATGATCTCTATGAACTACGGGCTTAAGCATTGGCCCAACATAGATCTAGCCCTAACAGATCTAATCCCGCTCAACTTCAGTCCGACCAAGCGGACTTGGACTCTCACATATTGCTAGGCCCACACGTCTCACAACCATTCTCAATACTCATAAGTCATAAGCTCTCTTCAGGCAAGTATCTCGAGGATCAACTTCGGACGGGCAACTAGAGGTGTTCTGCTTCTAACTAGGAAGCAAACACCAGAGTATCTTCCACACAGGGAAACTCCCTTTTACGGATTGCTCTTGGATTGGGAACTATCTCCCGTGTATCTAGGAGTGCAGAGCTAACAGAGAACTTCCCTTCTACAGCACGACTCTTAATTAGAGAGGGATCTCTACGAAGATCTCCTTCTACTCCTTGCACTATAAATAAGACACGAGGTTGGTAAGCTAAGGGATGCTACAAAACCCCTGTTACAGCATTACACCTTCCTCAGATCCTTGTCTGACTTTAGCATCGGAGTGTCATCGGCCACCCCACGGTGGTATGTGGCTCACGTGCGTTACTTGTGCAGGTTAGCAGGAACAGAGTCAAGCAGGGAGCTAAAATTGACTGCATCACATCATATCCCGCACGCTGTCCTATGAGCAGTCCCTTCGTTGCTTGGCTTTATAAAAGGGGGCGTGATGGGTTTATTTTCCATCTTTACGCTATCTTTGAATTTTGGGTTATTTTTTTCGTCTTATTTGTTCTCCTTATTTCTCCGATTTCTAGCGATGTCTACTGGTGATAAACTAAGCGGTAAGGCGCTAGTTACTTGCGAAGCTTATTTTTATCCCAAAAAAAGGTTCTCAAGCGATGTTGGAAACCTTCGTTCTAACTATAATTTGTCACCCGACCTCAAGATTATTTGCCTAGATAGAACGATAGTCCTTGTCGTCCAAGGTCCGGGTACATTGCACTATATCCGTGCATTTTTTTCTGGCCATCAATTCCTAGTTCCATAGCTGTTTTGGGAGTATCTGGATTTTTTGGGATTCCTCCTGCCTAAATGGGTCATAATGGTTGGAGGGTCATGTTTTCTTTTTATGTGCAGGCTATTATATCCATCATTTCTTTGACTGTTAAAATTCTGCATTCAGTGGTTGGTCTGATGGTGACCAAGGATATATGCTTCCTTTGTTCTCTTGCCTGTTTCGCGAAACTTAATGATGACATCTGAGATTGGTCGAGGTCCTGGTTTTATGTTTTTGTTAACTCTGGCTATTTCCAATTGCGAGGTCGTCTGATTTTGCGATCGTTTCGAGTTCCTAACAAACGTAAAGATTTACAGTTGACTGCGGATGAGCGGAGGGTCAGTGACCAATTCTTGAGGCTTCCTGAGTTCCCTGTGGAGGCCTTTCTTTCCGAGAACATCTTGGAGCATAGTGTTTTGTACACTATGAATGAAGCAGGGCGGGCCTTGCTTACTGAATCTCATGTTGAGGAAATTGTCGTTTGTGCTGCTCTTACTAGAGTTAGTGGTACTAGCATCAATTGAGAAGTGAGTTCGGACAGGCGCCTTATAGATCTCGATGCTCTTGTCAATGTTGTTGGTCCATCTTCCAGGAAGAGGAAGCTTGCGAGGCCCGCTAGTCCGTCGAAGCGATTGTTGGTAGATCATGGTCGGGTTTCGAAGAAGAAACCACTCTCTAATCATGGTGCTGCTAGGACTGCATCTCGTTCGAGTCCTTTTGGCAAGGATGTTACGGAAACTGCATCTCGTCCGAGTCCTTCCAGCAAGGATGTTACCAAAGAGGATCGCGCATCCCTCGAGGAGGTTGAGGAGATGAGGTTGGTGTTAGAGAGGAGTGAGAAAGAAACTACTTGTCTGTTGGACGATAATGAAAAAATGTTTTTTTCCACTTATGGTGTTTCGAACGTTGTTGAATGGTTTAACGATGATCTTCGAGCTATCGATGGTAAGATGCTCCAGTTGGCGGTGGAGCAATCTAAAGAAGTTTTCGGTAATGGTTAGAGTTTTGAAGTTCTTCCTCCTCGGTCTCCTTCCATTAATATCGCTGATGCGACCAGATTCTTAGTTTCTTCTCCCCGTTCGTTTGGACTCCTCTGCTTCTGCTGCCACTACTAGTTCTGCTTCTGCTATGGTTGCTCCGCGCCGGGAAGGCAAGAGTGGTTTTTCTGTTGTCACTGTCATTCTGGCAGTAGGGGTGGTTCCTCTGTGCTTTCGGATCCTTGTGTTCTTCATCCACGAGTTAGTTGTACTGAGCCTAGCTCGGAATATATATGTATCAAGTCAGACGAAAAGTATTGATGGTTTACTCAACTTGATGTGCAAGATAGTGCGCGTAGGTTGGTAAATGAATGGCACAGGCGGTCAGTGGAAAGACCTTTGATGCCCGTATTAGATCCAAGCATTCATCTTGATTACAGTCTTAAGCAGATAATGGATGGGATGAATCATCTTACTTATGCAGGTGTGATGGGCTCAGTTTATCAAGTTGGTCATGATCAGATGGTTTTTTTGGAGAGAAAGTTGGCAACACTGTTGCTGGTATTTTCTTACATCCTTTCCCAATTCGATGTGTTGAAAGTGTGATGCGCATAGTTGGAGAAAACTGTCGGGGCTGCTCGGGCCTCGTTGATTGAAGCGAAAGGTGCACGGGATAAGTCTGCAGTTGAGCTCAAGTCCTTGAGGACTAAGTTGGATGGGGTCTAGCCCATTTGCGTGATGTGGAGAAAGAGCTATCTGTCGAGAAGGCAGCTTATGCTGAGGCTGCATGTGATGTGATTGAGCAATCTGTTAATCATGTTATTGCTGATAAACGGGTGGAATAGTTGACAGTTGCGCTCGACGAGGTCAAGGCAGACACTTTCGTTATGCTTACTACCGCTGAGGGGCGGCTCGTTACGGCCAAAAATGAACTTGCTACTTCCAAGGACAAGTTTCACATTGCGGAGGCTAAGGAATGGAAACGAGTTGTTGATGGGCGGATTGAGCTTCTTGATTATATCGAGGGACTCGGTGTTGATTTGTCTAAGTACCGCCACTTGTTGATCAATCTTTCGAAGATGATGAAGGTGAGAAGGTGCCCCGGACCCTTCAAGCGTTATAGTGGTTGAAGAACCATTGCTTCCTTCTCTTTCCCAAGAGAGAGTTTCGCCCTCTCTTGCAGATGTTGTCGTTGCCTCTATTTCATCTCCTACTCCTTTACCTTCTTCCCCGGATGTAACAAAATAGTTTTATTAATGAAAAGAACTCCCCTTCTTGGTATTCTTATTTGCATGTTTTTTCATTGTAGTCGTAATTTGTATTGTCGACTCGTTGCATGTTGCTTATATTTTTTTTAGATCAATCGAAGTAAGTTGTACTGCGTATATCCAGTTTGATTTTTTCACCTGGCAAGCGGGCCTTTACGTCTACATTTTTATTATGTGTGAATTTCTTGATTTGCATTCCTTTATGGATACTTTTATGTTTTAACACATTGGTTGCCTCAAAGTGGGTGTACTCTATCCTTTCTTCCTGATGTGTTAGAGCTTAATCGAGTAAGTTGACTTTTTTTGTCTCGAATTTTACTTCGTATTGGTTGTCCCGAAGCTTTTATGAGAAAGTTGGTTTGTTCGTCCAACTTTTACTTTGTTTGTTTGACACGCTAGTCGGCCCGAAGTTCGTTATTTGAGTAAGTTTACTTATTTCGTCCAACTTTTACTCCGTGGTTTGACGTACTAGTCAACCCAAAGTTGTTTTTTTAACTAATTTGACTTGTTTGTCCAACTTTCACTTCGGTTGTTCGACGTACTAGTCGACCCAAAACTATTTGAATTAAGTTAACTCTTTAGTCCAACTCTTACTTCATTGGTTTGACGTACTAGTTAACCCAAAGTTGTTTTTTAACTAAGTTGACTTGTTTGTCCAACTTTCACTTCGTTGGTTCGATGTACTAGTTGACCTGAATCTTTTTGAATTGAGGTAACTCGTGCGTCCAACTCTTACTTCATTGGTTTGATGTACTAGTAAACTTGAAGTTGTTTTTTAACTAAGTTGACTTGTTTGTCCAACTTTCACTTCGTTGGTTCGGCATACTAGTCAACCTGAAGCTCTTTGAATAAGTTGACTCGTTCGTCAAACTCTTACTTCGTTGGTTTGACGTACTAGTCAACCCGAAGTTGTTTTTTAACTAAGTTGACTTATTTGTCCAACTTTCACTTCGTTGGTTCGACATACTAGTCGACCTGAAGCTCTTTGAATCAAGTTGACTCATTCGTCCAACTCTTACTTCGATGGTTTGACATACTAGTCAACCTGAAGTTGCTTTTTAACTAAGTTGACTTGTTTGTCCAACTTTTACTTCGTTAGTCCGACGTACTAGTCGACCTGAAGCTCTTTGAATTAAGTTGGCTAGTTCATTCAACTTTTACTTCGTGGTTGATCAAAAGTTTATTATATATATCTGACTCGTGTCTTGATTTCTTTAGGCTTGATATGTCGATTACTCTGTATTGTCGAGTTTTGATGCCTTTATTTGGTTGTCCATGCACAAGATGGGGATTCCGAACTTGTAATTTTATTGATATCGATATTCTGACTAACCCTAACAGTTATTCTTCTTGAAAAGTTACGCTAGATTGTAGAGTGGTTTGCTTCGTCCTTCTAACCTTTGCTTGGTTGATGTCGATCCTGTTGTTGTTAAGGGTTTACGTCTTTGTTGCTTTGTCTCGCATTGCCTATCTCTTCAAGTCGCCGGATTTTATATTGATTATAATTCGTCATTTGTTGGATATTTTATTATAGCTAACAGACTCGGGGTGCTCTCTGACTTGGTCATTGAGCAGTGTTGAATTGTTCGATCATGCTCACATCAACGCCAAACTGCCCAATCGTGCTCACAGAAGCATCGAATTGTCCAATCATGCTTGCATTAGCATCAACTGCTAAGGTTTAATCGAGTCTGTTGTCGATAATTTCATCGTTGGTAATTCGAGTTGGGCTTGCATTTGTTAGTAGGGTCCTTGAATTGTGTTAGTTGATTGGGGCAAGTTTCTCCATGTTCATTTACTGTGAATTGGTAAAATGGTTTGTCTTGTTTCATTTGGCGTTAGTACTCTTACTTCGATGTAGATTAGCTCGAGTGGGAGGTGTTTCCGGCTGCTTCTTCAGTTGGATTGATCTTTGTTCCCTTTGGCCATGCAGTGTAGGGTGTATATAAGTTCCCTGGGTTGTTCTTTTGATCCCGTAGTGGTATCTGCTTTTCTTTTCCTTTGAGTTACTTGTCTGGAATTCTGATGAATTCATCGAGTCGTCCTCTCTGAACCCAATGCTCGACTTCATCTTTCATATTGTAGCAGTCTTCGGTATCGTGATCGTGATCCTTGTGGAAGGAACATTACTTTCTTTTGTCTTTTCCTTCTGGGTCTTCGTTCATTCTGAGTGGTCAGTTGACGTCTTCCCATTTCGCCATGTGTTTCAATATATTGGCTCGGCTCGTTTTTAAGGCTATGTATGGTTTGTATGTCTTTTTCACTACACTTGTTACCCGCTCGTGTCTGGGCCTTGTCGATTGCAGCTTCCCGGACTCTTGCTGGTTGGATTCGGGTCTCCCATTATTTTGATGCCTCTTCGATTGAGTGTTATCCTCCCGAGGTCTGTCGTCTCTTCTTCTTTCTTCCCTCATTTCCCGCTTATTTGAGTGGTTTTCACTTTCTTGGTTATTTTTCTTCCTGGCAGCTTTCATCTCCTCAAGAGAAATGTGTTTTTGGGCGGTTTTCAACAGTATTGCCATGCTTTTTGGAGAGTTCCAGGTTGAAAGCATAAAAATGGTAATCTTTTAGTCCGGCAGTGAAAGTAGTAGTGGTCGTGTCATCGCTGCATCCATCGATCATTGTCAACTCGTTAGTGAAACAAGTAATGTATTCCCTTATCGTTTCCTCATGTTTCTGTTTGATGTGAAGGAGGTAGTATGGTCATTTCCTCATTCGCTGACTTCCGATGAATCTTGTGATAAAGGCGGTGGCTAGTGCCTGGAAGGAGTCTATTGACCTCGGTGGTAAACTGTTGAACTAGTTCATTGTTGTAGAGGTGAGACCAGTTGGAAATGTTCTGCTAAGATTGACTCTGTAGTCTCCTTTAATGCTATCATGTGGTGAAAATGTCGCAAATGGTATGTTGGGTTGATGGTGCCATCATATGCCTCGAACTTTGGTGGAGTGAACTTCTTTTGCATGGTTGTTGTCAGGAGAGCGTCGAAGAATAGCGGTTTGGCTAGCTCGTACAATACATTAGGATCCGTGACTCCGATCCTGAACGAAATTTCGGCAGGCGTTCTGTCACTTTGTTGAGTCTTACCTTGGAGAAGTTCATTGCTTTCGAGATTTCCCTATTGAGGTTCTACAGGAATCTCGTTGCTTTCTTGAGTTCGGTTGGTAGATATTTGCTTGGGCGGCGCTTGGATAGGATCGGCTGACTGAATACACTATTGAGTGAGTATTTTCAGCATCTCCGTCATGTGGTTCATCTGGGTCATAAGCAGATCTATCAAGGGTCAGCAACAGCGTTGTTGGATTTCTGGGTTGTCTCAACTATTGCATTGTCATGCCCCGATTTTCGAAGAAAACGAAAATCCCAAAATCTACGTAGGATTATCCGTTTCCCCAAAACTCGGAACGTGAAATTCAATAACACTAGAAACATTTAGCAACAACAACAACTTAAACATGATTTAATTACTCAAGCAAATAAAAACTCTAACCGGAAAATACTGATGTTGCTAGCCCCACTGGCGGAACTCCAGTAACGCTGCTCACAAGTCTCTAAACCTGAAAGGCTAATTGGGTACATTCCCAAAGGAATGTACCTAATAAGCAAAATCTTACTTGAGTCAGCAATAAAGCTGGTGTGAGTAATCTTCATCCCAAAATCATAAATTCGCACGTGATAACATCAAACTAAGCACAAACAATAAACAAGCACACCAACAGGTAGTTCCTCAATGAGGCAAAGGTGTCATGCAAGAAAAGCACAATTCAAAGAGTTTAGTTCCTCAACGAGGCAATCATATTATCATCCCAATTAAGTAAATATGCATTTACTTGTACTTACATTGTAGAAGTTGACTATGGCAAGTCTGACCTGCAGAAATATTAGTGGACTTGCCATCCTGCATGAAAAATGTTAGAAACAATATAAACGTAATTTATTAATTAAACAATTGTCTTCGTACAATATTTGACTTATTCATTTTATTCATTTTTATTTGAATTTGATTCATTTTTAACGGATTGATCACTTAGACGATACCACATTCGCACCACCTCCGTGCCGAACATACATGCCTGTATGTCTCTTTCATATAAAAAGAGGACTTCTCCGTCATCCATGCCCAAGTGGGGACACATCACATACATACATGCATCACCGGATACTCCTAACTATATGAGTACCAAAAGGCACTATTGGGCTATCAATGCGCATAAAGTCACATCACATTTTTTACGGATAAATATCAAAGCCTATCTTAGGCATAAAAATTCACCTCATTTTCGCAAGACTAACCCGAAGGTTATTTTAGTTTCTCTATAAGAAATAGGCGCCCCACCTCTGCAAGACAAGCCGCGGGTTATTTAGTTTCTTTAGTAAGAGAAGGGAAATAATTAACAAAAAGAGGTGTGGTAATTCTAAGTGATACAATTTCAGGTGATTAAATTTTCAGGAGTCAAAGTTTACCAATATCATTTATTTTTGATATTTCAATTTCCTTCACAATGACATTTTATCATTCATAAGTAAATCCACCCATTCTTTTGGGGAAGCACAACATTTGACACATTGCCAAATCATAAATAATCTCATCAGAATATCCTCCCATGGTTTTGGGGCAACCTACATTTTTCATATATGACCTTTCTGTAACAAATCGAGGAATCAAAGCCCATTCAATATAAAGAATTTAGATTCGCTAACAAGTCAATTGGCATATAATACAATCATCCAAATTTATCTCATCAAAATATAAATTTTCACAAATTAATTCCTCAAAAATAATTCAATCAGAGTTTCCTTCGCAAACAATTACTTAGAATGAGGTAGATCTAATTTCTATAAAGTAAATGCAAAAGTATCTCAAGATCATGCATGATCGAAACATATCCAAACCCAAGTACGCAAATTCGCAATTAACACCAACTACAGATATATTCTACCCTAAATTCACTAAGTACCAGTTACGACGAATTACACATTCATCCACATGCTCAACCATGTGTCTAGAGTATCGATAGAGTTCGCAATATTTACTCTACCTACCTGATCATGTGGTTAGGGTATCTTTTTAGGCAACATTAGTATAAATTGTTTTTCTGTGAAATTCCTCAAGTAGGATTCTACACTCATCACTTGGGTTTAGATGAGGTTGAAAGCTATATTTTTAGGTTGGACATCATTATTATCAAAGAGAGACCACATTCAAACAAGTACTTTGAAGGCGACTGATTTCAAACATAACTTGTTTAAATGAACCAAAAACTTTACTACCAGTATCTATCATTTCCAAACCTAACGTTGAATGAGATGACAATTAGTTTCCAGGAGTTAGGGCATTGCTAATTGTCCAAAGGGTCTCTCGTACTTACGGTTGGGGCCACCTCTTAAAAATAGATTAATTATTACAACTAAGATCAAATATCACCACCCTCAAAGTGTAATTGACAAGACTCTGAAATATAATCAACATTTAGTGCTTATAGTTCGTAAACAAAGAACTACTTAAATGTCCTTGTCCTTTGGTTCTCTGATTAATGGTGAAGATTCAGAGATTTTGACAGAATTCCACAATGTGGCACTCACTGAAAAATGCTGGAAAACATGTTGGCAGATCACCAATGAGTCGTGACAACCCAACTCCAAGTTAATGCCGCTTTACGAAAATGAAGTAAATTGATCTAATGTGTGACCAATTTAGTGAAAGCAGGTTCGTATTGTGCTAATCAATCTGCACCTTTCGTCTATTTCCATGCATCCTACCCATGATACTTCGCAGTTAACAAATCAAGTATCTCCCCACCATTCTATCCTTCCCAAATTTAACGAAACAAATCATGCAAAATGTAACCTTGATCTAGACCCAAATACCAAGTCACATGATTTTACTCCATGAATCAAAACAAGTAAGAAAGCATTTTCAAAGGAATTCACCAGTGAATACAACTCCGACCATTCCAGATCTCTCATTCTAAACCCCTTTTAGAAATATAAAAAAAAAACCCAACTTTCTGATCCAACCCACACAAACAAACAAAATGAAACACACCCAGAAACCAAATCAACTTAAAGCTTAAAACCTTACCAAAATCTCAAACACTTTGATCAGGAAAAAACAAAACAAAACAAACAAAGAAAGAAATGAACAGAAAATCGCAGGAAGAGATTTAACAACAATCGCATCGGCCTCATCCTCCCGAATAAATAGACAATTGATTGCGAAATTACTTAGATTTCGATAATCGAATCTGAATCTAAACAAAACTCAAACACAATAGAATCAAAGAAATTTGTGAAAGAAAACTCACTGATTGCATCTCCATCGGATTACCTCGTAGCCCCAACATCGATCGCCAACGCCATCTCCGCCAATGACGAGTCTGATCAAAGCTCCCTCTCTCACTGCGAATCTCTTTCTCCCCTTTTTTTGTGCAAAAATCAAAGGGGGGGAAACGGAAGAAAGATGAAGAAGAAAATAAGAAAAGGGAAGGAATCTAGGGCGGTGGGATCGGCTGCGAAGCTCGATCCGAGAGGTGCTCGCCGCCAGATGAGAAGAAGAAGAAAAAATGTGAAGAAGGAAAAAGGAAAAAAGGGTTTTTTTTTCTTTATAAGGTGGGTGGCTATTAACCCCCACTGAACTTTTGTCATTGTGGATCTTCTTTTCAGAAAGGAAACTTATCATTCCCCATGGACGGTGCTAAACTGATTCGTCCAAATCTCGCCCTCCTGTATGTTTGATCTGCAAAACTGATGTTAGACTGTCAATGACCACATTTTTGGTGGCCGAAGGCACTCCGATGCTCTATTTGAATAATGAAGTAAATCTGGACAAAACTCAGTTAAAGTTGCATACCTTGGTCGAATGTTTCATTTACCTTATATAATGGTCAAAGTTAATTCTCTACGTGACTTAAGCATGTGAGGCGCAACAGAAGGAGATATTACTCGTAACAATCTCCTCCTTTATGAAGATGTGTCCGTGGAGGCGTAACTCCCTCCACAACTTTTTCCTTATGTAACGTTTCTCTTCTTTATGAGAGAACTCGTGCGGGCCCGGATTTGGGCTTTAATTACGACTTCTTCTTATAGGCCTTGTTTGGGCTTTTATGATTGGTGTTGCCTCATTGGGTTTTATGACCTGGCTCGGTAGGTGGGGTACTTGATCCTCATGATAGATATTTTTTGCCACGTGTAAGGCTGTGATGACGGTCTATTTTGACGTATCATTAGAGTTGTTTCAATTATTATTATTTTTTTTTTTTTGTAGAATTTACATTGACATTATCATCAAGACAAGATAGTTGTCTTCCTTGCTGCGTGGTTTCTGCAAGGAGAATGAATACCAATCATTCATATAGGAGCATCAGCTTGAATTCGTAATTTATGTATCTCTTGGCCCTTGGGATTCATGTAACTCAACTCGTACCAGCTAGTTTGTGATTTATGTCGTTTGGGACCAAGCTCTTCAATTGTCCCACATCTTCTAAAAGAATGCCAAGATTAACTTTATAAACAACTCGTTGACCTTATCATACCACTGAGCGATGATTGAAAAAATTGTGCTGTGGTATTGAAGTGGCCACATGTGGTCCCAACTCAGGATGAACAATTTCGCGAATGTATATGAGCTCGTATCACTTTTATCTTTTTTCACCTTGCACTCAAACAATTGTTCCACTACTCGTCATAAAAATAGGTGCCAAAATAAGTTTACGACCTAAACATATTTTGGACAATATATGTAGATTTTGGGGGTGTTTGAAATTTGGTACAACAAACACTTGGTAAACCCATGAAACCAGGGTATTAAATATCCACGATCATTTGAATCTACCAATGGTCTTTTTATGGATTTGTTGGTGGGTAAAAACCAACCATAAGCAACTGATACAGTGGCTCCAAGTGGTTCCTGATCTTGTTTGAAACCTTTCTAAAACCAAACACGAAATAACCAGAACCAAGAGGATTAATGGTGACATGATTCCTAACGAATTAAGAACTAGACTGTACCATCATTTCCCCCTGCTCCAAGGATCAAATTTAGTTCTCTTGATGGATGGAAACGAATGTCATGATAAAAAACACAATATCAAGATACGCAAAGGAGAAAAATAAGTTTTCTTCATTACTTGACAGTCAACGATTTAATATTGCTGGCTTGCTGGGTGTCCTACGAATTCATTTAAAATGGCAACATTGGATGCAGAAAATAAAAGCTCATTAAAATGGAGTTCAGTCAGTTGGAGCTGAACTGAAACATGGGCATTGGTTCAACAAGAATTCTCATGGGGTCTCTACAGCCGAGGTTAGCTTTCCTTTGCTTATGGAGCTTATGCATGGTTCTCTACTTCTGTTTCAGCTTCCACAGATGTGGATGAGCTTAGGATTTCCTGTGCAGCTGCAAGCGCTGATTCCTTCGCATCAGGGGCATACAAGATCTTCCTAATAGCTGCTGACACCTGCAAAGAGAAATGTGTTAAGAACAATCTCACATTCATATAGTTGCTTGATATGCTTACAATTATCCAATAATTAAATCAATTAGCCAAACAGGAGGGTGATGATGAGCTGTCATGAATTTCACACGGCTTAACAAAAGTTTGATAATGATTCACAGATGAACATAAACAGCAAACCAATAAAAGCAAAAGGGAAAGCTACGATGACGATAGTCTTGCTAATTATGCAATGGGTGGAAGATAACATCCTTCTGTACTGCTCAACTCCAAAATGAAAGCAAAAGGGAAAGAAAAACAATATATTGCCTTTTCTAAGCTTCTTGGTATGCCTTAAAGTGGCAAAAGGGCGGATTTCACACAGAAGCAGGAAACAGAGCGAAGCACACAAACTGGTTGGTTATAGAGATTAAAAAAACTGGTTGTACACACTATGGAATATGCCTACAGACATGCGCACACTATGGTATATGCCTACAGACATGCGCTTTGAGCCTTTTGAAGATGGCATGCCAAACACTAAAAATACACACATTGCACATTAACAATTGATAGGACCAAGTTATCATTGATATAAGCATTTTCCTTTGTAAGCAAAGACCACAAGAGTGGTAAACAAAAAGTTATATACAACAATAGAACAAGAAATTGAGCATGCCAAACAAAACAAACCACCATATCAGCAAATAATATCGGAAAAAATAATGAGTATTGGCAATGCAGAGACTAATTATTAATTACAAAGAAGAAGAATAGAGCAAGTACAAGCTGATAAAAACATCATCTCCATACTAATTTTGTTAGACTAGACAAATCATAAATTCTTTTTTTTGGAAAGGCAAGCAGGGTTTTTATATGATCCCAGAACCCATAAAGATGCCGCAAGCTGGGTTTGAACCCATGACCTAGTGGTACCATCCGCCAAGCTCTAACCGTTGAGCTGTCATGCCATTGGCATCATAAATTCATACTCCATATACTAAAAGAAATTTGGTGTCAACTAACCGTAAGATTCTCCAACTCGGGACTTTGACAAAGGATTTCAATATCCCGCAACTTAGCAAAGTAGAAATCTCTTTCTTTTTCCAAATGGTCTACTGAGAGCTTGAGATCCAAGATCTGGACGAAAGAGACAGAAAAGACACCATTAGTTTGCAGTTATACATGTAAACAAAATGGCAAGGATAAGACTGTCTACGAAAAATGAAATCAAGAGCAACATTTATGGACACATGAAATTCCCTTCAAAAGAGAGAAATATCAAAACACAATTCTGAACATGATATTCAAATCTTTTAAGCACAAAACATATCAATGAGACATGAAGGCATTAATATATGTTTTATCGGGTTTCAAACAATTGATCTTTAAGAGTGAAAGTGATAGGAATGTGATTTCTAAATGATACTCTTTGGGTTTGTATAACTCAAGGATAGATGTGAGCACTCAGCAGGTGCAAATGGCAACGCCCTAGACTAAATAATTATGGATGTGTCTTCTTTTACCTAGTTCCACATATATTGTTGCATATCACTAAACCCTAACATATTTATGGATGTGTCTTCTAACAATTATGGAGTTTTAATGGTTTATCCCTAACATATCAGTATATCACTAAACCCTAACATACTCTTTGGAGTTTTAATGGTTTATGGATGTGTCTTCTAACAAGGATAGATATGAGCACTCAGCAGGTTTATCGGGTTTCAAACAATTATGGATGTGTCTTCTATTTTTTTTCTTTTTTTAATGGTTCCATATTTATTCCCTTAAACCTTCCCACCCCAAATGCTGCCAGCGGAGTTTTAAACCCCAGACGGGAGGTACAAACCACACACCCTTAGCAACTAATTTGGCTACCATTAGCACATGAGTGTCTTTTATTAGTTAGACATCCACTTTCAGTTACAGGAAGCAAACATCAAACTTTCAAATGAAGAAAATAATCAAAGAGGTATGCAGATATACATGTGAATATAGGCTATAGCAGAATCGAAATTTAAGTTTTGCCACATTTATTAACAAAATAGGAAATCAAAACAACATCAAAAAACTCATACAGCAGTACCTGGTCAGATAATACTTTAATTTCACTAGCTGAATGAGCACCATTAGACACAGTACCCATCTTCCCTTGTTTAGGTCCTACATCAATACACAATTCAATTAGACAACATATAACATACAAAAAGGTCATCAAGATGGCTACATGCCTACATATATAATGCTGGCATGTGAACTGACCAGAAGTCTTATTGAAGCTTGCCACGTCACCCAACCCCAGGTTAGCGGCATTGTTTGCATGCAGTGACTTTGTGGCTCTGTGAACTCCCTTGGGGTTTCGCTCCTTGCCACCCTTGCATCTTCTTTCCACTGGATTATAGTTCCTAGGACAAAGAGAACATTTTCAGAGTTCAAAAGCTAGAATAAACTAAATGAAAAGGGTGACAATGACAAATGGTGACTAAAAATTATAAAGACCATCATACTCATTCATAATGCCACCATTTATGGAATCACAGTAACGTTTCAACCACTGCAAGAATTCCAAATTGTCCAGAGGGCGCCCTTTGACGAGCTTGTTGACCTCAAGGGGCTGTGAAGAATATTATTTAAGCAATTAACAGGTAAATATTCAAAATAAGATCAGATAATGTACAGTACAAACTATAATAACGGTAGTATTAGCCACAATCCCAGCTTCTGACTAATGAATAGACCACAATATTGAAAATATTTTTCTCTACCTAGACTGAAGTCAACAGAGAACAGAGAAGACTGTTACGATCCTAGTCATGGACCTTCCCCTCCTGGACAACTCGAGCTTTTGGGAGAGTTGGTTGGTTCATGACAATTGATATCAGAGCCAAACCCCACATCCAAGGTTCGATTCCCGGCAGGGGCGACCTATAGGCTGGATTAAAATAATTTAGAATTATGTATGGGCATAGTGCTAAGTTGTTGATTACTGGTAGGTGAGAGAAGCTCATCGGGCCAGTGTCGATAGAGTAGGCCGACGAGGACGTCACCTTCAAGTAAAAACTGTAAAATACACAAAAGAATGTACCAAAGAAAACCCATTCTTAGATTGTGTTTGCCTTTAAAAATATATATTCCAAGGGTAAAATTTGGGGATAGCACCCAAGAACGAAAAGTTGAATGACTACATCTTTTTTAGTTTTTCATAGAAAATACTATCCAATGAAGGTCATCTTCAACCACAAACTCTACTTCCTTTGACCGTCTTTCTCCTTTCTCTCAACTATTTTTTTTACTGTTTCCTCTGGAACTTTCTCTAAATCAAACACCCTTTGCTTTATTAAATCTATCTTCCAGAAAGCCAATATGACTCATCATATCTTCAACAAGACAAGTGCTAGACGACTTGAGAAAAAACATAACTTTGCCAAATAAACTAATGATACATGCAAACTAGGAAGCACGGATTCTAGGTAAAACCATCCGAATCCTAGTAATACGCGTGTCGGATACGGATACGCGTGCGATTCGCGTTCGATACGTATCCGACATGCGGTCAACGTATCGGTCAACATGACTTGGTCAGGATACGGCTTGACCCGGTCCGGATACGGTCTGGACACGGTCAGGATTCGGTTGCTAATAATTTTTTTTCAGATCTTGATAAAATCGGACGGCTGAAATCTACCCAGAGAGATCCAAAGATCGAGCACAGAGATCCATCGATCGAGCGGGGAGATCAGATCGATCGAGCGGGGAGATCAGATCGATCGAGCGGGGAGGGAGATCGATCGAGCGGGGAGGGAGATCGATCGAGCAGATCGATCAGATCTGAGCGGGGAGGGAGGTCGATCGAGCGGGGAGGGAGGTCGATCGAGCAGATCTGAGCGGGGAGATCAGAGCAGATCGATCAGATCTGAGCGCCAGAGAGATCGAGCGGGGAGATCAGAGAGATCGAGCGGGGAGGGAGGTCGATCGAGCAGGGAGGGGAGATCGATCGACTGGGAGGGGAGATCGAGCATTTCACATCGCTGTTTCTTCAACCTCCTGCGCCTCCTGCGCCTCCCATCTAATTGTTGAGGGAAATGGCGAGGAAAACAGAGGGGGGGAGGGAAATTGCTATTTATATGGATTAGTTGGGTAGGGTCCAAATTAGGCCCGACCCATATTAGAATTCATTACCCTAATTTTCACTCATGTACCCAAACTTTTCATTCATTCAAATAATTTCATTAATTAAGCTCATTACATTTAGATGTTTTATATATTTAGATTATTAATTATTGTTTATGAGTTATGACATTATGTTAATAGTTTTTTAATAAAATATAAAAATAAAAATAAGGTTTGACGTGTCGCCGAGTCCCCGAGTCCTAGTTTTTTGAAAATTGCCGAGTCGCCGTATCGTATCCGTGTCCGATACGATACGCGTATCCGAGTCCATGCATCCTAGCATGCAAACAAGTAGAAACTACAGAAGAAGAAAAAAAAAAAAAAAAAAAAGGATGTGCAGTGGTTTTACCTTTTCTAACTTTAACTTGGTAAATGCTTCTTGCAAAACTTTGTAATTCTGAATCATGTCATATTCTGTTTTTGCATCAAAGTTCACCTAAAACAGCAAATAATAAGGGAAAAATCCTTCAAGTATTATCGGATAGACAAATGATATAGAAATGTTCTCAAGTGGAAACAGCTTAGAACCTTATGCATTGGAACAATCCCTGGGTGGGTCATGTCCATCATCTGACACTGAACTGCACCCGATGCAGCCTGCAGAAAGACAAGTTATAGATAATGATTAAAATATAGATGATTTCATAAAGAATAACTCGTCATGAAGCACCTATATAAAGTTAATGGTTGCAATTTCTTCATTTGTATCTTTAACCTTATATTATGTACTACCCACAAAGAAGGTGCAATGCATGTTCACATACATAAAATCTAATGGCACACAAACACACAAGTACCTATTCCCGAAAGTGGGATAATACACACTTTTCACTCGCTATCCTTAATCTCAATCCCATCTCGAAATTGAAATTTGAAAAAGGATTCCATAAATTTTTAGATTCGTTTATGATACACAATAACAATTCGGAGCTTAGCGCGGAAGTAATAAATAAAAGAAGACAAGGCATTCAAAGTTTTTTCAAATCCTTCCACTGTATTAATAGAATAAGAAATTCTAAGGCTCCAACCTTTGCTATCTTACAAAGATTACAATACTCTCGAGACTCCAACCTCTCAAGAAGAAACTCTCTTGATGCTCCAACTTCTCAAGAACAAACTCTCTTGAAGTCCAACCTTTAATATCTTATTAACTAACAAAAATTCCAATACTCCCTCGAGAACAAATACTTCGAGAGGCTCTTTCTCAATAACAACTCCCTTAAGAGCTCCACTGAACAAGCGGATCTACATCTCTCTCCGCTAAACAAGCTATGGATCTACATCACGGTAGCCTGAATCTCCTAGATTTTTGGTTTTTCCTGAGGCCCTCAACTGACATATAGAGACATTGTATATAGGCTAAACAACTCCAAAACAAACAAGAAAAGCCTACTCCTAGTAGGAAAATGTTCCATGTTACTTTTCTTGTCTCTGAAGGAAAACTTTCTTGTTTTAACCAACCAAGGAAAGACTCCTCCTGATATGAAAGTATTTTCATATTACTTTCTTTTTTCGAAATAAAAACTTTCTTGTTTTAACCAAATAAGGAAATCTACTCCTAATAGAAAAGTGTTTCCTTATCACTTTCCTTATCCCATAAGGATAAATTTTTACTTATTTAATTTTCTGATTGAATTTAGGAAACTTTCATTGTCCAAATTAATTAAGAAACCTTATTCAAAATAGAAAACTTTTTGTATTTAACCACTAAGCTCCTGAAGGAAGATTCATGTATCAGTTCCCTATGCAAACTAGAATCTTATGTCCATCATTTAGTCTTACGCACTTGGAACTCTACTCCCATTATATATTGCAACATAGTAAATCCAAAAAATAAAAAAAATAAAAAACTATTCTAAAGGAATAGAGAAAACGAAAGTAATGCTTTTAGTGTCTTCTTCAAATTTAACACCAAACCATCCAGTTTCGCGGGTCTCCTTCTGCTACATAACTAACTTTTCTTCTTTACCTGACTCAGCCAATAACCTTTGTAACTCTCATCTTAACAATTTGTTCTTCACGATTTCGTAACACCCATTCCACTGCATTTCAGATCACAAAATGCCAACTCTATTAAAGGGTCGATTGAGTGCAATTTTCCTTCAAGGTTGTCCAACCATTTCCATCTTATTTCTTTTAGTTTAGTTCGGTTTAACTAAGTTTCCCTTCATCAAAGATACGCAAATGCTAATAACAGACGTAGCAGAAAACCCAATTTTGCAAACAATGAAACAACACATTCTTAGATTTTTGTCCACTTTCAACCACCGTTGTTCAATCTTTCATCTTTAATGTCAATTTGTTGGGTTCTCAAGTTATTCTAATTCATCACAAACTAAGTGACACCCATTAACACAAAAACACTCGCAATTCTTTCTACATGCTCATTTTCCCCATTTTGACCCTAAAACTACAAAATGGAAAGATAAGAAAAGAAGAAGAAAAAACCATCACATTCCCCAATAAAAAAAATCAAGAACATAAAATTCTCAAAAACCTTAAAGATAACAACAATTACCTCCTCAATCCTGGACAGATTGAGCTGAAGGGTCGAATTGATCCAACCGAGAATTTCGTTCCTTCCAACAAAGTACGCCCCATCCATAATCCCTATATTCCCTGCCCCAGTCGCCATTTCTTCTCCTGCAAAGTTGCAGGCGGATGGGTCTCTTTCTCCAAGAACAAAAACCCAGATCGAATTCACCGAAGAGACCAAAGCCGGTAACTTTTTTGGAATTTTGGGGGAAATTGAGTTGAGTGGTCAGATTTGATGTGTTGAAACAACAAAATGTAAGATTTGGGGGTTTGGAGAGGAGAAAATCTGGGCGAAATTTTAGGGTTTCGAACGTTTGAGCGAGAGTGAGTGGTGAGGAGAGGGAGAAGCAAACTTTGAATATTTAAATAGCGAGATATGGCTTAACGATGAGATTAATTTTGAGGGTATTTTGGTCATTTGAAGAGACGGCAATGGTTGCTGTGTTCTCGTGCTTCATACCGAACAAATGGGTCGTGTTTCGGTGATTATGGTGGGGTGCCATGTGGAGAAACGTGGGTCGACGGTAGACAATTGGATTAAAAAAAATGGGAGGTCTGAAATGAACAACTGTATGTCTTTCACCAAAATCCCAAGAATGGCACTCCAACACCCTTGGGGTGTTTGAGATATAGGACCATAGGTTTGTCACGTATAATTCTTGTATTGAATTCGATCTATATCGGATAATGTAAGTAGCTTTAAACACGCAATGTGGTTCCATGTAAGATCCCTACTGGCACAGAGTAGGGTTTTTTTTTTGTGAGTCAGTCTAAATGGCAAGGAAACCAGCGAGGGAGGGGGGAGGACCCTCCATCCCCCTCGCGATGCGTGCAGAGGAAGTAGCGCGTATTTATTTATGAAGGGAGTGATAAGTTAACTAGTTGCTACTATGTTTCCCTTAGCTCTACAAAGACTTTCCCTGTGAAAAAGCAATTGGCATTTGGTATTTTTAAGATGGAAGGAGGCTTTGGGTAAAGAAAATTGCATATGGAATTTTTTGGACTTTTAAGTCCTAGTACTGAAAGTTTGACTTCGGGATTGGATTTCAAAAAATATATAAAAGGCTATTTCCTGCCAAGTGTGAGATGCAAGAGCTTGTATTTATTTTATTTTATTTTTGTTAAAAGCATATAGCATATAAAACTAGTTGAGTTGATAAGGTATCGAGATTATGAACTTTATAATTAAGGTTTCTACAAATAAAGTTACAAAACCAAAGGTTGTGAATAGAAAACAGTCTCCACTGCTTAGCTTGGATAAGAAGAGTCGTTTCAGCTGCATGACACTCTGCCATGGTACTATCCATCACCTTTCATGTGGTCGGGTAAGTGACCCGTGCTAGCACCTCACCCCACATGTTGATTGCAAAAACTCTGACCGTTTCCTGTTGAGATTTGGCCAAAAACTAGCATCATATGTGACCAAAATCATGTCCGGGTCCAGGGAATATGGAATAGGTTTGAGCTGTAAGGATCTAAGGTTAAGTCTGTGACATCTAGCTGAATGGATTTGGGCTTGTATCAATGCTATCCGGGTGGTGGTTATCTCAGTATGGGGACCCAATGGAGATATCGAGGAGGAAATAGAATTAGCCCGATTGTCAGTGATAGTCGTTTGAAGGACTTGATGAATAGAGACCGGATTAATGGCATTTACAAAGGTAAGGGCATCCCAATGACTCGTGTGATTGGAATTTGTAAAAAAAAACTATTGGTGTTTCCAATTAGATCAAATACGTTGAAAATATATTCTATAACTTCTTAGCGTTGAATTTGGTCTTTTGAAAAATGCAATTGTTACGAGTCTGTCATACGGTCAAAATGAAAGTTACAAACTGAGAGAGCATTTCCTCCTTAAACTCATAGTGGATCTTCACAGTATCCCACATGAACTTTAGGAAGAAAGAGGTATTAGGCACCCAAAAGTTATCATTGAGCTAGTCAATAAGGATGGGCGAGAAAAGCCAAAATTGATGTATGACGAGACAAAGGAAGAACAGATGAATAACATCTTCTGTATGACCATGGCAGAAAATACAGCAATCCTCCAAAGGAGTGTGCAGATGGGAAAAATTGGTCATGGTGGGGAGAATATCTTGATTGAGTTTCCATATTAGAAAAAGGGCAGACGGATGCGCCTTGATTTTCCACAATTCTCTTAGCAACTTAGCATCAATGCTGAGAGAAGGAGGAGGAGCATTCAGATTACTCCAAAGTGAACACCTTGATACAGTTTGACTGTGAAAAGTATTTTTTTTTTATCCGGGAGCTAGATCAGAGTGTCAGGACAATCTAAGCATCGAATTTCACCCAGGTAAATAGGGAATGGGATGAATATAAAGGAGCAAAAATTCAACGATGTCGATGAAGTTGTTATGGATTCAATGGGCGATCTGGATGTCGAGGAGCCTGCTAATCCTATGCTGCCTGAAGACGCTGTTTACGACACTAATTCATCTTCTTAGTTGTTGTTTTCTTCTTTTTGTAATCTCCTTTTTTAGAAAATAAATGGAAAATTTATTATTTCGCATTTTTGTGTCTCGTATGTCTAGCTTGTTTAGCTTTTATTTATGACACTTCTGGGATATTTTTTACTTTGGTTTTCCGAATTTTTTTGAGTGGCTTCGATACTTGACATTCTAGTCGTATGGAAGTTGTAGTTTACAAAATCTTGTTTCTCATTTGGATTACGGTGCCGCACATTATAGTCGACGTAAAAGTTCGACTCTTATGTCCTGGTACTTTAATACTTCGTGGTTGATCAAGCCATAAGTTTTTTTTGTATGTCTATCTAGCATATGTATTTGGTTTTGCTCGATACTCTTGTCATGCTAAGTATTTCTCGAGTTGGTTTTAATCTGACTTTTTGTCTTGATTAAATTCTTGTTGTTTCGAAATTGAGTGCAAAAGACTTCATTGATAATATTTTTCAAGTGCTCTACATCCATGGTCGAGGTATCATTTTGCCATATTTGTCTGTCAGTCAGCATGTTCCTAGTCTGTTGATTTTTGTTACCCAATATGGTCCTTTTCAGTTCAGGTTCAGTTTGCCTGCGTCGGGTTCTTTTGTGTTTAGTTGGACTTTCCGTAACACTCAGTCTCTGACGTTAAAAGTTCGAATTTGCACCTTCTTGTTGTAATATCCTGTCATGCGTTGTTGATAGGTTGTCGTTTTAATCGAGGCTACTTTTTGTTTTTCTTCGAGGAGATTCAGTCTGACTCTTAATGGTTCGATGTTGTCCTCAGCGCGGAATTCTTCGGCTCGGAATGTTGGCTAAACCTTTAGGGGACATGTCCAAACCTTGCATCTCCAGGAAGTCCAGGAAATCATGGCAACCCTCGACCACTTTCTTAAAATCTACGGCCTTCGCTCCATTCAGCTTCTCAGTAACAGTCGACAGCTGGCTTGGATTGACGCTAACTCTTTGTCAACATCGACAAGTTTAGCAGAGACCGCTTATTTGGTCTCTACAAACTCAGAGTTCAGCTCAACGATGCAAACAGTAGTAGCTTTAAGCTTGGCAGAACACTCTTCGGCGGAATGAACAATCGCGTCATGTTCGACCTTTTGGTCGGACAACTCTTTCTTAGCAACATCTACATGGGAACGCAACCTGCCCAATTTCGCCTCGGATGTCTTGAGGTCGGAAGCACACACATCATGTGTAGCCTTGAGTTCCCTCAACAACACCCGTGCAGAGTTCGTGACCCTCTCATGCTCCGTGCACTACTCCTTCAACAAATCCACCCGATGGAAAACATGGAAAAGGACCGAAATGTGTCCTGAAAGCTTCCGCTCGACGTGCGCAGCCTGGTCGTGAGACTCCTTACAATCTGGCCCCATGACGACTACATAAGTGAGATGCGTCATCCCCTCCATAAGATGTTGGAGGCCATTGTCAATGTGACGACGTGGTTAACACGCGGGCATAGAAGTTTTGTAAGCCAACCACCCATGACAGCCACCAATAAGATTGCGAGCACTATCATGAACATCAGCCTCGAATAGCCAGAAGGTCTCACCAAGAACAGAAGAAGCGGAACGAGGCGCAGAAGGAGCAGCAGAAGATCCCGAAGTCCCAGCCACAATGGAAGAAACAGTAAGCTTGTGGTCTCGAGCGCGGGCAGCAACTTGATCCTCTACTGACGGATTATACTCGAAGTCATCTAAGGTCTTAATACCCTTCAAATTCTCCGACAACCAAACACCTAGCTAAAACATTTTATTCTCGATAATGCGTGAATCGTCAATCGAGAGCCCGATAGAGTCTGGCAAGGCATAAGAAGCAACAAGTTTTTTCTCATGGTCATCCAGAAGATGAGAAACTTCATTCTTACTTATCTTGAGAACTTGATTTACCTCCTCGTCTTCATGAGCAAAAGAATCATCCCCTGAACCACGACCTTCTTTCTGAAGAGAGGCAAGATGAGAAGGGGTCCTGGCGGATTCAAGGAAAGAGGAAGAAAACTTTTTCTTCTTCGAAACATGGCCAGACTTGTCGGCCGATACCTTGGAGGGGCTAAGAGGCCTAAGAACTTTCCTTTTTCTTAACAATTGAACCAGTGTTCCTAGGACCTCGAGCAGAGACAGAGTGGAGACTCATACATCACCAGTGCGGGCAACAGTAACCTCCGAAGCGAGGCCTGCCCTACCCGGTGAAACTAGACCATCACGGACAATGGTGTTCGTAGTAAGAAAATCTTCCATCGATACTCGGGGAAGATCACAAAATCGACAGCATAACTCTTACTCTTCTAAAGACAGTGACAGTTCAACCTTCTCAGGCTCCTGGAACGATCGCAAAATCTGATTCCCGCGGAACCTGAAGTGGTTGGAAGAAATAGAAGCGTAGAACCAGGACTTCAACCAACCCACATACTCCTCTCGCAGGTCTTCAAAACAGGGAGGATAACACAGACAACATGTGTAACTAGGGTTCATACTGAACCCTACCAGATAATGCAAAACCCTAACATTCATAGGGATACGAGCCGAGGTGGCCCTCGCCAAGGTTGAAATCATTATCTTCCAACCATTAGGGACCAGTTGAGCCTGAGCAATTCCAACCAAATCAAAGTACTCCCAGACAATAGTAGGAAGTACTGGAAGCCTAAAACAGAATGGAACATACTAGGATACAAAGCAATGTATCCATGCCTAGGACGACAAAGGACTGTCACCCTCTCCGGGGAGAACAATCTCCAGAGAGTAGTTGTGACGAATGCTGTCAAAAATCGCGCGTTGCATATCTCCCAAAACCCTGGAATTAGATATGACTACAGATCGAGTGCAAGGAATCAAAAGATTAATAATCAGAAAATGAGAAGATGCAGAAGGAAGCAGAGCATACACAAAGTTTCTCAATTTTATAGGAATGGATAATGAAAAGACTACTCTTGGAGAACGTGCAAACTGTGACAACCGCACGAAATCCAAGAAATCACAAAAAACGAACAGACAGATAGAACAACAGAGAGAAAACAACAGCAGAGCACTAACCAAGCCGTAATGTTGCAATCAAAAAGCAAAACCACCACACAGTTAGTGGATACTTGAACATACCCACTAACTAAGGGGGGAGTAGTTGATGATACATCAAAATAGACCGATCATCATGGCCATACACGTGACATAAAAACTCATCATGAAGATATAGCGAACAACCTATTGAGTCAGCTCATAAAGCCCAAGAAGAATGAGGCCAATTATAAAGGCCCAAACTAGGCCCATCACTGAGGAGACGTAAACATGGCATGAATCCAGACCTTAACGAATCAGATCCCAAGTTTAGGCCTGATACGAGTTCTTTTATAAAGGAGAGGAATGTTGCACCAGGAAAAAGCCAGGGAGGGAGTTATGCCTCCACAAACGCATCTTCATTAAGAAGAAGACTGTTACAAGAAACATATCATTTCGTTGTGCCTCACATGCTTAAGTCACGCAGATAGTTAACCGCGACCATTATAAAAGGTAAAGAGAACATTCGACTTAGGTATGCAACTTTAACTGAGTTTTGTCCATATTTACATCATTTTTTCAACAGAGTTACTGACTCAAGCATCATAACTGTCTAACAGTTATTTTGAGTCCAACAATTATTTTGCAATCTAAAAAAACAAACTCACAAAAGAACGATTTTTGGAGACATCATAAATGTCCTTAAAAAAATTAATAGTGTATTAAAATTTGAGGAGTAATTCTAGATGTCGAGGTTTTGGGCGAGGTTTTGGGCGAGGGATGGTGCGTCGCACGCGAGCAGCTGACGTGGTAAAAAAAAAAAAAAAAAAAAAGCGGGGGAAAGTCGAAAATTTGGGGGAGAAGAAGAGGGAATCAAAAGCTTTTCTCCCCATTTTCATTCCCTCTCCCTCTCCCTCTCCCCATTTTGGCGCAAAGACAGATTCAGAGATTCTCCCTCTCCCTCTCCCTCTCCCCATTTTCCATCTTGACACAGATAGAGAAGGCCCCCTCCCTCTCCCCCAAACGATGCTCTCCCTCTCCACCCTCTCCCCATCATCGACTCAAACGAAGCCAGAGAAGAAGAAGGAGAAGAGAAGAAGCTCACCCTCGTCCCTTCCCTCTCGCAAAAGCTAAGGTAAGTCTCCCCTTCATTTTTAGATCTAGGGTTTCTTATTTTAGATTTAGGGTTTCTTTTCGATTTTTTTTTCAAGAGTTTCTGAGTTTCTGGTTTTGTTCGAGTTTCTGAGTTGATTGTTTAGGGGGTTTGGGTGAAGAAAGAAAGAAAAGAATAGAGAGAATGGCGATGACAACTCCCGCTCCTGCTCCTACTAGTGATGGTAAATCTCCATCCTCACCACTAATCTTCTTCCTTTTTCTTTTTTTTTTCTTGTTTAAATGTCACTTAGTAGATGTTTTAGGGTTTTCAATTTGTAGTAATTTGCCCTAGCAGAGATTTGATGCAGCCCTGTAGATATGTTAGAAAAAGAAAAAAAAATCTGTGATTATTTTCTTGTTTTTGATCGTGTCTTTTTAGCCCCTAGCAGAGATTTTGCTTTGAATCTGCAACAATGTGAGCTACTTTATTTTGTTGCTAAAATGCTGACAATCTTACGATGTTATTTGCCTCTTTTAAGTTAAAAATGAGTCAGTTGTAAAACTATGGTTTTCTTTTGGTTTCCATTTGGCTAGTTCGGGCAGGTGGTGATTCCCTTTGTCACAACCTGTCTTGTGTTGTAATTACCAAGCTATAAGCGATGGAATGAAATTCAATACGACTATTAGTAGAAAACATTTTTGAATACTCAATGCTTTTAAAACCAAAAACTTTTTGGGTAGGACAATGTATTAGTTCATTGGCTTAAGAACAGATTTTACTTGAAAGAACTCCCTATAATTCTGGTTTTCCATTGGGCTAAAGTGATCATATCAATACCAAGATGCTCATAGAGTATACGTGTTCTTGTAGCTTTATCTTTGATTTTCTTGTATAAAATTTTGTAATTGCATTTGATGGTAGGTCATTATGCTTATGGATAAGCTTCCTTTATCAAAGATTTAATCTCCCTCTCTTTGACATTCTGAAATATTTAAATGCAGATTTTGGTGGTCCATCTCCAGTTTTGATATGGATGTGTATTCAGCTATCACTAGTTATGTTTTTTTGGGAATGTTGATTCATTTTTGGAGATGGTATATACCATGTTGGTATTTCAGGATGAGACAACCACCAGTTCTGACAAGAAGGATGTAGGGAGTGAGAATGAGTGTTCAGATGAAGCAGTTGAAGACAATAGACCCGAAACAATAGAATCAGCTGTAATTATCAAAGTTTTTTTTTTTTGAAAAAGGCAAGCGTGCAATCTATGTATGGAGGAGTATGTGAAGTAACCTTAAACCTTGAGAGTCTGAGAAACAAAAGCTCTAATGAATATTTATTTTGCAAAACCAACAGTAGTAATTATCAAAGTTGAACATCACCAACACTGAATCACCAGCATTTTCACAATTGCATATAATCGAAGTAACCTTTTAGAAACAAGCATCTCAAGTTTGACAGTAGAAATATATTGACTTGTTTTCCAGAAACCAAACCCATTTACTTAATTGCAAGGTGATAGGATCTAACCTTGTTTATTGATCTCTGCAGACTGAAAGCAGTTCAAGCATAATTTATAACAAAAGCCAAAGAGAGGAATAGATGGAAGACTTGAAGATTTCAACAATCAATTGCTGAAACAGAAATTGTATTGACAATGCTGAAATTGGGATTACAAGATTCAACTCAAAAGAATGAATTACAATGTAATATGAACTGAATGATGTAGGCTGTTCGAGATGCCTTAATCTACTAATAAGCATTTGCTCAATTGTACAATGTGTGAAATCATGAATCCATACAATGTTATTGCCATTCTCCTATTTATACTAATACCTCACAGAGGCCTTTGCAAACAACTAACAGAGCATTTGCATTCTAACAGAGCACTCTTCTAATCACTAACAGATCTTCTAACCACTAACAGAATATACTAACAGAAAATACTGAAAACCCTTCTAATTCCTCATCTGACAGAACATTCTGCAACCACCTTAGTATTTGCATTCTTCACCATTTGACAGAGCAGCATTTGCATTCTTCACCATCTGACAGAGCACTCTGCAACCATCTTAGCATTTTCAATCTGCAGCATTTTACAATCTGTTAAATCCTCCTATTCTTCCGCCTAGTGTATGTGAATCGTATAGGGGGCCTATCACAAGGAGCACAACTCCTATGCAGTTTCCTCAATTGTAAGAAACAGACGTTCAATGAGGTAGCCTAATGCCTGTCACATGTTCAAGTTTGACACTGCTCTACACAGAGAGAAGCTAGCTAGCAAAGCTTTGGGAGAGATGTAAGCCCTCTGACAAGATCCATATCTCCCCTTGGGTCTTTTCATAAGAGTTTCATTTCTCCATAAGCGTATCCGCTTATTGTTAGTCCTGACAAACAACTAAACCTTTATCTTTCTGAGCACATTAACATAAGTGTAACTCGAGAATAACACAAAATAGTTTGCGGAACCTGCATCAAGATCAAAACATAAAGCATATAAGCAATTTAAGCATTGAGGTGCACACACTAAAAAGAATGTTAAACACTAGTTTGATATTAAAGACAAAAACCAAAATAAATTTATGGATTACGAACCAAATCCATTGGCTCCGGTGCTGTGCCATTGCAATAAAGCTCTTACGCGAATGTTCATTTATCAAGCAGTAACTATCTCCACTGGGGAAAGAGCTAGCAAATGAAATGGATAACCTTCTTCACTGATAAAATTACTTGGATCACCCATATTAAACACCTAAAGAACCATGGTAGTTCATATTAATCAAAAACAATTTTATGGATACAAGTAGGCACGGGTTAAAACGTACGTAATCTACGTGACATTACATGTACAACTTGCTAATTTCTACGTGACATTATGTTCAATGTGTAGATGTCCTTTGCATACATGTACACATTGAACGTAACTTGCTCAAAAAGTAAAATCTGTTCTTAAGCCAATGAACTAACACATTGTCCTACCCAAAAAAAATTTGGTTTTAAAAGCATTGAGTATTCAAAGCAAAATCTCTGCTAGGGGCTAAAAAGACACGATCAAAAACAAGAAAATAATCACAGATCTTTTTTTTCTTTTTCTAACATATCTACAGGGCTGCATCAAATCTCTGCTAGGGCAAATTACTACAAATTGAAAACCCTAAAACATCTACTAAGTGACATTTAAACAAGAAAAAAAAAAGAAAAAGGAAGAAGATTAGTAGTGAGGATGGAGATTTACCATCACTAGTAGGAGCAGGAGCGGGAGTTGTCATCGCCATTCTCTCTATTCTTTTCTTTCTTTCTTCACCCAAACCCCCTAAACAATCAACTCAGAAACTCGAACAAAACCAGAAACTCAGAAACTCTTGAAAAAAAAATCGAAAAGAAACCCTAGATCTAAAATAAGAAACCCTAGATCTAGAAATGAAGGGGAGACTTACCTTAGCTTTTGCGAGAGGGAAGGGACGAGGGTGAGCTTCTTCTCTTCTCCTTCTTCTTCTCTGGCTTCGTTTGAGTCGATGATGGGGAGAGGGTGGAGAGGGAGAGCATCGTTTGGGGGAGAGGGAGGGGGCCTTCTCTATCTGTGTCGAGATGGAAAATGGGGAGAGGGAGAGGGAGAGGGAGAATCTCTGAATCTGTCTCTGCGCCAAAATGGGGAGAGGGAGAGGGAGAGGGAATGAAAATGGGGAGAAAAGCTTTTGATTCCCTCTTCTTCTCCCCCAAATTTTCGACTTTCCCCCGCTTTTTTTTTTTTTTTTTTTTTTACCACGTCAGCTGCTCGCGTGCGACGCACCATCCCTCGCCCAAAACCTCGACATCTAGAATTACTCAAATTTGAGAACTCTTAAAAAGCTAATGATGTTGGACTCGAGCTCATAATATAAGACAAACATTTGTTGCATCATCACTAAACGAAAAGCAAACATCAAATATGATATTATCTTATTTTAAAGTGGAGTTAAAACACAAACATTCTTTAACAATAGAATAAGGCATTGATAGTTGGTCCAATGTCCTTTGCAAAATTCCACAGGGTCCGGGTTTACTTTGTACAATTTGTGGATGTGTCAGCAAATGAATTTTCCGCCATCTTACTAAATCAAAATGTATACCTTAAAGGAAATTTAATTTCAATGATATTATCTAAGTGAACCTTCTAGCTTGCCTCCAATCAAGTGAATTACCTTGAGCATAAATATGATCAACTACCTCATCATATTTCCCCATAACAATATCATATCCTGTCTCTTCGGAGTAAGCATCGTGCGAATCAATAACCGAAAGTATTTTAATCCGAAAAAAATACCAACACTTGACACTGATCCAACTTTTAAAAATTGGCTTGATTATTGGTCCTTAGTGAATTTTGATTGTAATTTACATTTTTCAAACAAATGCTTATACATGGTGACGGTGCGTGATATGTTTCCCACGAAGGCCGCTGGAGAACGTTGAACCCTATCTAACCCCTAGTGTAAACAACAACAAGGTGATTCGTAACACTCGTAAATTTTCTATTGTTTTATTTGCTTAATTTCGGAGGTTTTGAAATTTATTTTAATAACGTAAATTTATTTAGATTTAAATTTTTCTTTAAACAAATATTTAATTCCTAAGATTTGGAGGGTGGGTGCCCTTAGATTTATGGTGCGGGCGAATAGTCATCCACTTATAAAAGAAGTTTTCTCGTTTTATCTTCTTCTTCCTATTTTTTTTTCTTTCAAAGCGTCTCCTATCTGTGATGTTCTTCTTCATCGAATACTTTGATTTTCCCTTTCAAAAACATTGAAATTGGAGAGTGTAAGCCTGATCCAAAGCTATCACTGGCGAAGCGAGTAGCACTGCTTCGATTGGCCTCTTTGGTAGCGGTTAGGGCGTCGGTTGGAACCTGTAAGCCCCACATGTAGAGGGGGTTGCGTGATTAGCTAGAAAATTCAAAAAATCAGGGAGATTTTCTTGTTAGGGAGGTTCACCAGCGCAGATTTGCGTGGGCAAGCTGCAATTCGGCCTTCGGTGGTTCTGTGACACTTTTTTTGAGCTGTTGTGTTGTTCAGAATCGTCAGATAGGTGTAGGGTGGTTCTCGGAGTATTTTCGCCTGATTTTGGGCTTCATCGGAGTGGTCGCCAAACTTAGTTCATCAGTAAGTAGTTTTCCAGTAATGCGCCGGAATGTTACTTCTTCCTTTTTTCAGCCTTTGGCCAGTTTGCTCACTGTTGGGTCTGTCTTTGCATTTTTTGTGGGCTTCCTTAGTCGCAAATTTGTTGTTCCGCGAATTGGGAGTTTCGATCGATAGGATTTGGGTTTCGAAAACTCATTCTACTCGGGTGAGTGTAAGTATAATGTTTACTATCCATATTAAAATCTTGAATTGAATTGCTACATTATGCATGTGATTGTGTGTGGTTGAACCCAAGTTAGGGATTTGACCCTTATGAGGTTTTGGAGATTTTGATTGTCATGTTGGTTCCTTGGTGAATGAATTTATGGACTGAGTCTTCTGGAATCATGATATACCTGAATGTAATGGAATCATGGTGGAATGCAAGGTGTTTAGAATTTGACATAACACCACTTGGGCTTATACACAGTGTTTTCAAGTTTGTTTTGTATGACAGATCGGACTAGTGTCCATAGTCAATGGCCTGATTTTATTTGTAAATTGTATTGACTCAGACATATTTAGGTTATAAGGCCTATGTCATTAGTTCATGTATTTTACCGTAGTTTGTCGAGTCTTGAACCTGTATGACTGTTCGATTCGAGGGACTTTATTGTTGTGATTTGGGTCATTGACCCTAGTGTAGTTGTGAACTTGTGAGGATTTTCTAGTTGATTATTGTTACACTTTTATTATGTTAGACTCTGTATAGTCTCGTAGTACGTGCATGCTGCTATTAATGTAAGTGCCTTTACTCCGCTGTAATGTCTGTTGTGCCAATGATTTGAAGCTTGCTCGCATCATGAGTTTGGTGGTGCTTTGAGCTGACTTGCACCTACGAACATTATGGACGTTATTGCATGTAGCATGTTCTGACGTCCAGTGAGCTCCCACACGCGCTTGCCACTAGAGAGTGCAGTTAGATGGGTCACGAAGGATGTGCTTAGGAGACTTGTTTTCCCTCCCAGTGCGTTTGAGTTTGATTTGTGTTAGGTTGGTCGTGTTAAGCCAGTCTTTCGGGACATTAGAGTTTGTATCTTGGTAGATGACACCCCATTGGGATATAAACAACCCTGAAGTGGTACTGGTGCACGTTGTGGGATGCGTCTGAGTGAGAGACATTTGTAGGGTATGCGGATACCTACAATATGAGACACTTACATAGGGATTTATTATGGTTTCAACTTGATTGTTATACATAGGAGGCTTTGCAAATTTATGATATTTTCTATGTTTGAATCACCTGAAATTTATTATGTTCGAATCACCTGAAATTTACTATGTTCGAATCATCTGATATGAGAAGCACATCTTGTAAACTTGTATTTATCGTTTAGCATTGAATGCCATGTTGGTGGTGCAGGAACATAGAAACGTTATCCTTAAAGACACAGTGTGACTCAGACTCTAGAAACTTGTATTAGAACGCCTCTTTTATGTTATAAATCATGCATCTAGGATTACACAATTATTCATTATTGTGTGGCATGTTTCCTACTACATAGTGCATTGATTTTCGTATTTAATTCACTCGACCAGCTAGCTTTGTGCTTTGCCGACCCCGCAAGGGGTGTGCTTCTATTGGAGTGCAGGCAGTGTTGATGTTCCTGCTGATCGTGCCACTTAGGCCCAATCTTCAATTGTAGACTTGTTTTGTGTTGTTTAGTCTTGTCCACCCTGTGCGGATGTTTTTCTGCTTTCATTGTACTTTTGTATACTTTGTTAAATACTAGATGTTTGTACATATTGGTTTTGTCGCTATGACGCAGGGCTGGGCAAATCAAATACTTTTTATTTTGTTCAAATTTTATCGTAGTTGGTTAATTCTCATTTTGTCGCTCGTTTCAAGAATATGTTATATTATGATGATGTGTCTAGTTACGACCCGTCTGTGGTTACGAATTCAGATTATGTGCTAGCACGCTTCGGTCTCGTGGCGAGTCGGGGCGTGACATGATTTTTCTTATTTGCAATTTGTTGAAAATAATGTCTGAAAAAAAAAAAAAGACAATGAAAGTTGTAAAATAAAATAAAATAAAATAAATGATGGGTGAACTAACTGGGGAATGAAAATTTTGTGGAGAGGCTTGGGACAATGATTGTTTAACATTTTACGTAGCTCATCATCATATTTTTCTTTCGCCATGCTTTGTTGGAACAAACGTTGCAACAACTGATTGGTAAATAACATTAGTTAAGTTAACAAAAATGCGTAAACTCAGTAAGGTGTGTCACACTGCACACCCTATCTATGGGTATAGGTCTAAGCTTTTCATTACGAAAATGAAATGTACTAAGAAGATGAAGAAAATTTATACTTTAGAATATATGTACAATCACCATGATAACTCCTAATTATTAGTAGTTGTGTTATGTTTCAAATTTTGCATCTTCAAGTTGATGTGTCATTGTATGACTGTGACTGATGCAGTCGTTTTTCGCTCCCTGCTTTGACTTTGACCTGTAAACCTATTGACCTGCAAAAGGAACGCACGTGAGCCACGGACCACCGTTGTGTTTGCCGATGACACTCCGATGCTAAAGTCAGACAAGGCCAGAGGAAGGTGTAATGTGGTAAATAGGGAATTTGTAGCGTACCTTAACTTACCAACCTCATGTCTTATTTATAATGCTAGAGTACTGGTTCGACCAGGCCATCGATGGTGTAGTTTAGGGAAGAAAATCTTCGTGGAAATCCTTCTCTAATTAGGAGTCTTGCTGTGGATGGAAGTTTCCCTGTTAGCCTTGTGCTCCTAGATACACGGGAGATAGTTCCCGTTCCGAGAGTAGTCTATAGTAGGGCTGGGCAAGTAGGGGTAACCGGCCCAAAGTGTAAAAACCGAAAACCGGACCGAAAAATTCGGGCCTGTGTTTATGAGGCTCGAAACCGGACCGAGATGACCGGTTAACCGAGGTCCCGGTTAACCGAATTTCGAGCCGATTTCGGGCCGGTCTCGGTCCAAAGAGCCAAAAAAAATGCTTCTACAGTATTTAAAAAAAAATACTGGAACCATACAACAAAATTAAAAAAATTACAAAAAATATTACAACAAAAAATTATAGCATACAACAAAAATTATATCAAAAAATTACAAAAAATAAATACAACAAATTACAAGATCTGATCATCAATATCTGATCTGATCAAGATCAAGATCTGAATCAAGATCTGATCGGATCAAGATCAGATCGATCAAGATCAAGATCGGATTTGATCTGATCAAGATCTATGGAAAGTCGGGGAAGGGAGGGGAGAGGGAGGCGGCTCGGCCTCCGCCTTCGCTGAGAGAGGGAGCCGGTGGATCTCCGCCTCCGCCTCGGCTGTGAGAAGAGAGGGGAGAGGGAGAGGGAAGCAGCCTCTGCAGCTTCGACTGTGAGAATAGAGGGGAGAGGGAGAGGGAAGCGGCCTCCGCGGCTTCGGCTGTGAGAAGAGAGGGGAGAGGGAGAGGGAAGCGACCTCCGCGACTTCGACTGTGAAAAGAGAGGGGAGAGGGAGGCGTCCTCGCTGTCGCTGGTTTCCTTCGCTAATCGCTGGTTTCCTCTCTGAATTTTTGTAAGTTAAGGGGGTTTGAGGGGAGAGGGAGGCATCCTCGCTGGTTTCCTCTGAATTTCTTGGAGTCGAGGGAGTTTGAGGGGAGGGAGAAATACTTAAGTGAAGGAGTCGGGCCGGGCCGGTTATTCGACGGGCTTCAGAAATGGAAACCGAGGCCCGGACCAGAAACTTCGGGTCGGGCCGGGCTTTTACAACCAAAATTTTTTTAATTAATTAAAACCGATCCGAACCAACCCGATCGGTCCGGTTATCGGTTCGGTCCAGGTTTTCGGTCCTAAATGCCCACCCCTAGTCTATAGGTAGAAGTTTTCATATGTGATAAATACTTTAAAATTTGCTTCCTAGTTGGAAGTAAAGAGCTGTTGTAATTGCCTATCCGAAGCTAATCCTCGAGATATTTTCCTTAGCATGGCTTACAGGTATTGAGGATGGTTGTGAGACACGTAGGCTTAGCAGGCTGTAAGAATATGGGTCCGTTTGGTGGATTGCATTAGGCGGGCTTAGAATCGCTTGTAGCGGATCAGTGTTGGGTTGACGCTAGGTCCTGTTATTCCTCGAGATCATCATGACACGTGTACGACGCAGAGTTGGGACCGTTTTGGTGTATCATCAGCTCCTTCCCCCGAGTTAGTAGGCCATCACATCGGTTCGCTAAGTCACTTCTTGAAAAGATACGTCGCTCATGATGATTGAGTCTAAATCGTTGCTTGAGTCGCGCACTTCATTAATTGAATGTGTGTCGGTTCAGTGGAGAAGAGGCGGGAACCAAATTCCTATTTAGATCTTCCTTCGGGCGGAGAGTGACTCTTCTATTTTCTTCACTCTTAGAGATTTTTCTCTATTCATATATGATTAAAAAAATTGTTCATCTTCTTCATTACTCACCAAAACCATCTTGATGACGTGACTTTGGCCAAAGGCCTTGAGTTTTTCGAAGACAAGTTGTTTTCTGAATTGGACCTTGCTGAAATTCGGAAGAAGTTTGGGGTCCCTGAGGATCTGCCATTATATGCTCTGAAGGATGATCATATGCCAATGTTTCCACGGGAAGGGTTTATCTATTTGCACCGAGGGATGCGCCCAACTGGAGTCCACTTTCATGTTCTTGAAGTGATTTGGGACTTCTTAGACTTTCTTGGAATCCCTCCTGCTCAGTTGGTACCCAATGGGTACATGATCGCTCTTCTCATTTTGATTAGAGTGAAGGAAGTTAGCGTTTGCGTGACTCCGCGAGTGATCCAGTTGTTGACTTCTCAACGGCTGAACGATCACGTCATTTGTAAGATGATGACGCCGGCTTCCTTTGAAAATTTGCCAGATGACTTCAAGCCCTGGCAGAAGTACTGCTTATTGGATCTCAAAAATTCAAAATACTTCCAGTTCAAGGATCGTTTGCTCGAACGAGAGTTTAAGCCACTTCGTAAGTGTAGTTTTATCTTTCGATTTCGTTGCGCTGATTGTATGCTAATCGTTGCTCGTGTTTATTTGCAGGGAGGTTCCCTACCACTCCTTTTACCCCATAGGAGCGAAACACTATAAAAAAGTTATGTGACTTGCCGACGAATAACACGGAGGAGGTCATAAGTACTACCAACTTTATTCGTAGTGGGCTGTGGAACAATTGGCATGAGGCTCCCACTCTTTATCGATCGTCGCAAAGTAAGTCCGAAAGTGGGGCCTCTTCTAGGAAAATGAAAGCTGCCAAAGTTAAGGCTTCTGTAAAGAAGAAGTACGGACTTCCTTCCCAGGGATGAGTAGTCTGTCGTTTATTTGCCTGTGCTTTGGTGTTACCTTTTGCCGCTCTGCCTGCAGGTAGACTGTAACGCCCCGATCCGCACAGTACGATATTGTCCGCTCTGGGCCCAACCGACCCGCACGGATTTAAAAGGCCTCATACTATGGGGATCCAACCTCGCACATAAGTAGCACATCCCCCTCCCGCACCCAGGCGATGTAGGACTATGTCCCCCTTTGTAGCTCGTCAAACCTCTTTCGGGCCTATTGGGCTCCAACCCTCACCCTCACCCTCAGGTCCGCCCACTCCAGGGTCTCACATAGACGGTTCCCGTGGCTAGTTTATGGTTGATCAAAGTGTTGGCAGATGCGTCGTTGCTTCCGAGGGTGGTATCTCTGAGTCATCCTGAGTATCGTGCATGGAAAAAGTGTCCTCGCTTGACATCACTCTGAGACCTTGAGTGTTTCGTCGCTTGCGGCCATATTTGTCTATTACTTTCTACCTCCTTTAGGAGGTCAAACGCCATTTGAGGAAGTCTGCAACTCGTTGCAAGATCTCTATTTAAGTTGTTGGGCCACTTTCTTGGGGTGATTTAGCGGAGCAATCAGCTGCTATGTACTTTCAGCCCCTTTCCGCACATTTGTCTTTGATCTTGGGACATGTCTCTCGGAGGAGTCACTACGCAAAATTTACTTAGGGTACCTTTGTTGTCGCTTTCAAGTCTTCTTATGTAGTCGGATTGTCGCATCAGATTTAGATGCTCATAGTATGCAGTCTTTTGTATCCGCATCAAGGCGTTTATTGTTACATCTTTCCAGTAATCAATAGAGTGTGTTTGAGTAATTTTTTTATTTCTTAAATGATTGAAAATCACATAAGCTTCTAAGAATTAAAACTCTACATTGACTATGGAAAGGAAAATAAACAAGTGAAATAGACTAACTATTTGCGGAGAGAAGTCGATCCGTCCCTAAAGTGAATTCGCATGGCCCTTGCTAGATCATTGACACTTTCAGCGAACTACCAAGCTTCGTGATGTCTATAAGGTTACTGAAGAGTAAACCTTGTGTAGGAGTTAATTTATGCGCCGATGGAATGTCAGGGGGTAGTATTCCCATCTGCATTGACCTCTCCATCCTGCTGGGTTGAAGAACAGATTGGTCCAACACCGCTTGAATGTCCCCCTTTTATTAAATGAGCCACCGTTGTTGGGATCTCGTGTGAGTGGAGTCATGCGTCCATAGTCACTGGGTTGGCTCTAGTTCATATTGTGCTATGGTATCCAGTTAGATCTGGGAACATTCTATTTGCTTCAGTGCAGCATAATGGCATCCTCGTGCCATAGGCTAGTCCCCAAGTATCGTTCCTTCATAGTGGTCAGCAGTGTACTTAACGCAATGGTGAAGGGTGGATACTACTGTTTACATCTGGTGGAGCCATGGTCTTTCCAAGATAAGGTTGTAGGTAGACGGCGCATCTACTACCATGAAGTCCAGGAACAAGACCTTTTTTAGTTGTGGCTCTCATGCCACCACTATTAACCTTATCTTCCCGACCGGGAAGCATTTCTCTCCGCTGAATCCAATAAGTGGGTAGTAAGAGGAAGTCAGGTTTTCCTCCTTGAGGTCCATACTGCGAAATGCGTTGTAGAATAGGATCTTAAGTGATCTTCCCGTATCTACCAGGGTTCTCTTCACCTCCCACCTTGCAATTGAGAACGATGTGACAAGAGCGTCATTGTGCGGTACTTGGAATCCTTCGAGGTCATTGTCTGTAAAGGTTAAGGTGAGAATGGGACTTTGTACCCTCAAGTAGTAAATGCATTTGTCCTCATATGGGGGTTGTGTCTGCATCTCCAGTAGAGTCCGCTTGCGGGATCTGTTTGATCGGTCTTCATCCGGTCCAACTCAATGAAGAACATATATTATGCCCAGAGTCTCCTTCTCGATCTCTTTGACTGACTCCCCCCGACCCCTGGGTCGTTCTAGTCACTTCTCAGAGCCCAGGAATTCTTTTAGCTTGCTCTTGTGGATCCAGTACTTGATCTCGTACCTTAGATTCTTGCAGTCATTGGTATCATGGCCACCCTACTTGTGGTACAAGTAGTACTTGTTGTTGCCACGTTTGGAGGGTCTCCGTGCTGCTTAGGGAGGCACTTCAGATCTTTCCAGTTTTTCATGGAATTTAGGACATCCAATAGGCTACAATTGAGAGGGGGTTACGGATCTGGATCCAACGTAGTTGGGAGCTTTCTCTGGCCTGGCCCGGCCAAGGTCCGATTTTTTTCATTGCGTTTTTGTTTGCTCTTTTCTTCGACCTCTCGCCTCATTCCCTCCTTTCTGTCCTTATGAGCGAAAGGCTTATTCTCAGCTTTTGTTTTCCTTTTCACAGTTCTCAACTCTTCCAAGGTGATGTACCTCTGAGCGCTCTTAAGGAGTTCCATTGTATCCAAAGGGGTTCCAAGGTAAGGCATTCATAAAGTTTTCCTTTCTTTAGGTGCGCTGTAAAAGAAGTCATGGTTGTGTCGTCGCTACAACCATCAATGAGTGTCAGCTCGTCGTTAAAGCACGTGACATACTCTCTGAGTGTCTCATTGTATCTCTATTTCAGATAATGTGGTGAGCCAACGAAACGCGTTAGGAACTCCTTTGCCAACATCTTGAATGAGTTTATCGATCTCAGCGGGAGGCTATGGAACCATGTCAGTTCCAACTTCTTTAGGCTTGTAGGGAAAGTTCTACACATCACCAACTCAGATCCTTCTTTGAGTGCCATTACATGCTGGTAATGGTGCAAGTGGTCGAATGAGTTTGTGGTCCCGTCATAAAAATCGAGCTTTGGAGTCGTGAACTTATTTGGAAGTGCCTTGTTCATGATACGGTCCACGAACAGTGGAACAAAGAGACGGTACAGCGCATCTGGGACATGCGCTCTTCTACAGAGGGGGTTCTGAGGGCCGAGCCTCTCTGCCCTAAGAGTCGATTTCACTTAAGCTGTGTCACCTTCTCTAGTCCAATGGGAACTAACAGGGGCTTGACTCGCTTGTGCTTGCCCTCTGTTGTCTTCCGAAGATGGAGGCTTGGGTTGATCTTGATCTCCATTGGCAGTGGAGGGTTCTGTTATAGGAGAGCCTACACTGCTTTGGCGATTTGTTGTATTTGAGACGACAACAAATCTATCTCGGGGTTCGTCATTATTATAGCTGGTGCGGGGGCGTGAGTTTGTTGCCCATGTGCCGCCGGTGCTACTGAGAATGGTGGTATAGCGCCATCTGAGCATTTGATGTGTCCCTTTGTTCTCCATTGTTGCATGATCTGGTGGTCACCATCTTTTAGTATTCTGAGGAGAGATGATGCTAGTGAAAGGTTAGGAACTTTGTCGTCCTCACGGATGGCGCCAAACTAATGTAGTCATTTTTCGCTTCTTGCTTTGACCTTGACCTGCAAACCTGCACAAGGAACGCACGTGAGCCACAGACCACCGTTGTGGTGGCTGATGGCACTCCAATGCTAAGGTCAGACAGGGATTTGAGGAAGGTGTAATGTTGTAAACAGGAAATTTGTAGCGTACCTTAGCTTACCAACATCATGTCTTATTTATAGTGTTGGAGTTCTGGTTCGACCAGGCCATCGATGGCGTAGTTTAGGGAAGAAGATCCCCGTGGAGATCCTTCTCTAATTAAGAGTCGTGTTGTGGAGGGAAGTTTTTCTGTTAGCCTTGTACTCCTAGATACGCGAGAGATAGTTCCCATTCTGAGAGTAGTTTATAGGTAGAGGTCTCCATATGTGATATATACTCTGAAATTTGCTTACTAGTTGGAAGCAAAGAGTTGTTGTAATTGCCCGTCCAAAGCTGATCCTCGAGATCCTTGCCTTAGCTGGGCTTACGAGTATTGAGGATAGTTGTGAGACACGTGGGCTTAACAGGCTTAGAACCGTTTGGGGCGAATCGGTGTTGGACTGACGTTAGGGCCTGTTATTCATTGAGATCATCATGACACTGTGCAACACAGAGTTGGGACTGTTTTGGTGTATCATCAGTGACAATGACAGAAAACAAGCAAACTCAAAATGACTTTAGAGTAACATAAAAAGCTCTATTCACAACTAAAATAACAAGTTCACAACTTTGATATTGTAGCAAATTTGTGAATTTCATAAACACCATTGTAATGCATAAAGTTGAAATTTCGTCAACATAAATCAATACCCATCTTCCACAAAAATCACTAACTTCACGTCGTGATATACTTGTCAGATCAAAAGGAAAAATGAAAAATGAAATGAAACCTACTTAAGGCGACATTACGGTACAAGAAATTTTGCTAAGCGTCTAATAAAGCTCGTTCTAGCTACCATGGCTTTTCCATTACTCCTAATTCAACCTCAGTAACATTACAAAAATAACCAAATAACAACCCAAATGAGTACATTATGATATTTATTCCATTTAGAAAATGTGTATAAAGCTTAGCTTATAGATCCCCCAAACAAACAGAACGGTATGAGTTCCAAGATTTATTGATTAATGAATCTAATAAAATTTACATAGACAGTTTCCCCCTCATAATAGAGCCATATTTAACGCCGAAGCGTACCATGATAAGGATATAATATCACTTGGTTTAATAAAATATGTTTGTCTACAAAGTAAATTTTTGGTGTTAGATGTAGGATGAAAGGCAAAGAATATAGAAAGCTGTATATTCTAATTATAGATTATAGAAACATATATTTATTTAGGATATTCTAAATTCATATTTAGGTAACCTAGTTTCTATATTCTATAAGATTGTTTCTTGTAAGACAAGAAACCCTATTGTATATATACCCCTATTGGGGGATGAATCAAATACACAAAACAATTGAAGTATTACCTTTTACATGGTATCAGAACAGGTTCAATCCTTTGAAGTTGTTTTGCATATTTTTTTTCTTTTGAATCCCGAATCCCGGAGGACACCAAATCCATCACACCGCCGAGCACCACCTTCATTCACACCACCCTGAATCCATCACACCACCATCGCCCTAAATCCACAGAACGACTCACGACTCATCTCAATCACACATCCACAACCAACAATCATCATTAGATTCATCACATCATCTCCATCATCAGATATTGCAACAGTCAGATCTTCTGGTATCATTAGATTCTCACCTTCGAATATTGCAACAATCGGATCATCTCCATCATCAGATATTACAACAGTAATATCATCAAACTCCACTGCCAAGCAAACTCAAACTTGATTCAAAAGAGATATCAACAAACAGAGATATCTCTCTCACAACAAACCACTCTAATCAATCAACCCCTCAAACGATCAATAATCAGTCCTCGCCAAGCAACCGATCGAGGTCTAATCACCGTCCATCATCGAGGTTCGATCGTCTTCCATCATTGAGGCAGGATCGTCATCCATCCTCGTCAAGAAAGCGATCTGGGGACCTCGCCATGTACGTGACTGAACTCTGGAGGATTGATTTTCACTGAGGCCATTGGAGAGGAACGGTGAGAGCTTTTTTGGGTTTTTGGTTTTGCAGAGAAACAGAGAAAGAAAAGGGAAAATAAGGTTTTGAAGTAAAAAAAAAAGTTTCTTATGTTATTCACAACCCAGCCAATAGTCGATCACACCATGCAATCTTCTTTTGCTAATGTAGCACAATCAGATATGAATGATAAAATTATTTCGAATAGTACATGGATAATTGATTCAGGTGCATCTGATCATATGACAAATGACCCTAACCTTGTGGTAAATCTTAGAGCTTCTTCTCAAAATGTTGTCTCTACTGCGGATGGTACTCCAACTCTGGTTAGCGGAGAAGGTTCCATTGTGTTATCTGATACCCAAACTCTTGAATCCGTCTTAATTGTTCCATCACTGACTTATAACCTCTTGTCTGTCTGTCAAATTATTCGAACACTTGCATGTATTGTGACGTTCTATCCATCTTTCTGTGTGTTTCAGGACATTTTGACTCGGCAGATTCTTGGTTATGGTGTTAGAAGAGGGAAAATGTACTACTTGGATCTGACAGAGACGGGAGAAAAATGCAAGAATCTATTGGGGCAAGCTAATCAGGTCATTAGGGTCGATAAGGCAAAAGAGGTAGTATGGTAATGGCATCGTTGTTTAGGACATCTGTCTTTTCGTCATCTTAAGAAGTTGCAGCCTCATTTGTTTTTGGTTGTTAGTGATTCCGAATTTCATTGTGACATTTGTGACCTGGCCAAGTGCCACCGTATTCCATATTTGCCAAGTATTCATAGATGTCCTGTTCCCTTTATGAAAATTCACTCCGATGTTTGGGGTCCTACAAAAATTCCTTCTCTTTCTGGAGCTCGATATTATGTATCTTTTATTGATGATTGCACTCGGATGACCTGGGTGTCATTACTAAAAAGAAAGAGTGAGGTATTTGGAAGGTTTACTGATTTTTACAAAATGGTGGCGACGCAGTACCAACAATCCATCAGAGTCTTTCAATCTGACAATGGTGGAGAGTTTGTCAATGGCCCTATGTCTGAGTTTTGCGGACCAACTGGAATTCATCATCAAACCTCCAATTCTGATACTCCTCAACAGAATGGTTTAGCATAACGAAAGAACAGGCAGTTGTTGGAAGTTGTTTGTGCTTCCCTGTTTGGCATGAATGTACATCGATCCTATTGGGGTGAAGCAGTGAAATCTGCAGTATATAATATTATCAATCGTACTCCCTCACAAGTAATTGAGTTCAAGAATTCTCATCAGAAGCTTCATACACTTTTGTCCATCCCATCTATGCCTAATTTGGAGCCCCGAGTGTTTGCGTGCACAGCCTATGTCCACATACCAAAACCACACTGGAGCAAGCTTGATCCCCGTGCGACGAAATGTATTTTTGTGCGTTATGCAGAGCTCCAAAAGGGGTACAGGTGTTATGACCCGCTCACTGACAGAATGCATATATCTCTTGATGTCTCATTCCATGAACCTGAGCCATATTACTCAGGGGGAGTCTCTCAGTCTTCCCTTCAGAGGAGAGCGATAGTGAAGGGAATCCTCGTTCTATTGATGTCTTTGAAGAATTGGAACACTTGGAGGAACAATTTGAAGTTCCTGTAACAGCAGAAACTGTTCCCGCAGCAGCAGCAAATGACTTGTCTCGAGAGATAGACACTTCCAATGGGCAGACAATTGACCACTTAGTTCCTAGCAATCAATTCCCTCATTAGACAGAAGAGAATGATCAATATGTATCTGAAACTCACACACACAACATTTCCCCTTCTACATCAACAACTGAAGATATCTAGCCGAAAATGAAACCTCAGGTACCTTTAATCTCTAATGATTCTTCTGTGTTAGAAAGTGTTGAACCTAGGAAATCACAAAGAGTTATTAAGGGAGTTCCTAAAAATCAATATGAACCAGACATCAAAGCCCAAGCTAAATACCCTATAGCTAACTTTATGTCTAACCATAGGATTTCTGAGTCACATGCACTTGTTATTAATCAATTATCTACTGTATCTATTCCTAGTAATGTACAGGACGCATTGAAGGATCCAAAATAGACAACAGCAATGAATGAAGAATTGGAAGCTCTTCAGAAGAATGTCACTTGGGAAGTAGTAGACAAGTCTGTTAGAAAGAAGACTGTAGGATGTCGTTGGGTGTTTAATGTGAAGCTTAATGCAGATGGAACTATTGATAGATACAAAGCAAGATTAGTTGCCAAGGGATATACACAGCGCTATGGAATTGATTATGAGGAGACTTTCGCACCTGTGGCGGAGATTAATACTATCCGAATTTTACTTTCACTTGCAGCAAATAAAGATTGGCCCTTGCACCAACTTGATGTGAATAATGCATTTCTCAATGGAAATTTGGAGGAAGAAGTGTACATGGATATGCCTCCAGGCGTGAAGAATACCCAAGAGCTTGGTTTGAAAGATTTTCGAAGTCCATGAGAGTTTTTGGGTACAAACAAAGCAACTCTGACCATACCTTGTTGATCAAACACAAGAATGGTAAGATTACAGCTCTAATTGTGTATGTTGATGACATGATCATTACAGGAGATGATCCAAAATAAATAAATGATTTGCAAAAGTATCTGTCGAAGAAATTTGAAATGAAGGATCTCGGGCAACTGAAGTATTTTCTGGGTATTGAAGTTGCAAGGTCGAAAAAAGGGATTTCACTTTCACAAAGGAAGTATGTTCTTGATTTGTCGCTGAAACAGGGATGTTGGACTGCAAACCAATAGAGACACCCATTGAGATGAATCATGGACTTGCTATTCTTCCTGATCAAGTCCCTACTGATAAAGGGAGGTATCAACGTCTTGTAGGAAGGTTAATTTATCTTTCTCATACTAGACATGACATTGCTTATGTTGTGAGTGTTGTTAGCCAGTTTATGCATTGTCCTAGTGAAGAGCATATGAATGCAGTCTTTCGTATCTTGAAATATCTGAAGATGGCGTCTGATAAGGGATTATTGTTTGAAAAAAATGAATTGGAAGTTGTTGGATACACAGATGCGGATTGGGTTGGTGATAAAACTGATAGACGTTCTACATTAGGGTACTTCACTTTTGTTTGTGGGAACCTTTTAAATTGGCGTAGTAAAAAACAGAAAGTTGTTGCTAGATCAAGTGCAGAAGCTTAATTTCGAGGTATGGCACATGGAGTTTGTGAAATGTTGTGGATCCGTAATGTCCTGAAGGAATTGGGTTTCAAGCTACAAAGGCCTATGGATTTACATTGTGATAATATAGCTGCCATTCAGATTGCACATAATCCAGTTCAGCATGATCGAACAAAGCATGTGGGGGTTGACCGCCATTTTATTAAAGAGAATCTTGACAGGAACGTTATTCGCTTTCCATTTGTAACCTCAGAAGAGCAATTAGCTGATGTTTTAACTAAAGGGGTATCTCAGAAAGTGTTTGACAGCTCAGTTGACAAGTTGGGCATGATAGACATCTATGCACCAACTTGAGGGGGAGTATAGAAAGCTGTATATTCTAATTATAGATTATAGAAACATAAATTTATTTAGGATATTCTAAATTCATATTTAGGTAACCTAGTTTATATATTCTGTAAGATTGTTTTTTGTAAGACAAGAAACTCTATTGTATATATACCCCTATTAGGGGATGAATCAAATACACAAAACAATTGAAGTATTACCTTCTACAAAGAAAACCTATTGCAAATAGCGTAAAAGTAGGATAACCAATTCAAGCACCCCAAAACCATATATTGGTTATATGAAAAAAGGATAATCCATAATTAAAGAGAAAATCACGAGTGAGTTGGGTGAAAATTTCTTTTGCTCTCAAGGGCGTGTCAATCAATGATGCACTCTTAATTATCTTGAGCTCTTATTCTGATTCCATGAAGTTATTGACTGTAGTCACATCGAAATGCATTTTTCGGACGATAACTAAAAGATTTTGTACTCTAGTGAAGATTGCAGAGATCAAAATGATAGAAGCCATTAAGATACCAAATGAAAAAACAAATCAAAAATGAAGAAGAAAAAAAAAGTTTAATAATAATAAAATATGATATAGTGTGGGACCTCCTCGACCCCAACCATAATGGCCTAATTAGGGTCACGCCTTATATTATTCAAAAATTATGGGACCCCCTCCCCCAAACTTTTTGGTCAGTGCAGATCGAGCAATTCTAGCTGGCCTGGGAAACCAGCGAGGTTTAACTGCCTGGGGGGCGAAAATACATTTTGAGCAAATAGTTAATTTTACTTATGATGTTTGGATATAGCTTTATGTATGCAACTATGTTAAGCCTTTTTTTTGTTGTAAATGAATTTGTATATTTTTAGTTATGTAATGGGTTCTCGAGACGACTTGTATGTTTTGGTACTTTCAGTTACGTTAAGATAATTATCTTTTTGTTTTAGATTTTGTTGGGCTATGTTTTATTTATTGACCCAAGGTGCTTTGTGTAGGTTTTTGCGGCACTAGTCGTCATGTTTGTCCATGATAGTCATCTAGCCAACAAGGGAAAGACCACTTGGCGCAGTGGAATAAGAAAGAGATGGTTGATTTTGGTAAAAGCACATCATCCACTTTGCTTAATATAATTCTAGGGAGCCTGGGTTTGCAGCCTGGGGGGGCGAAATTATCCTTTTGCCCCTCCTTTGTTGTTGTTATATTTAAAAAGTAGTTAAAAAGGCAGGGGCAAAAGTGAAAAAAATGCCACCCAGGCAGTAGACCCGGGCTCCCTAGAAGCACTCCTTTGTTTATGACACACATTTACGAACCCAAAATGGGACATTCCCTAGCTATAGTTAATGTAAAATTCTGAAAATTCATTTCTTATGCTTATAAAATTGCAAATGGTTATATTTAAAACACTTGATCAAGATCATCTATGGTGTCAATATTGATAATTTCAGTGAACTGGTTCAAAATAATTGTCCATCATTTTTAACTCTGCAATGTAATGAGTTGTTTGACTTGGCAATGTCTTTTGTTGTGAAGGATTGGATGGTAAACAAAAGTTAATAAATGTTCGAAGAGTTTGATGGTTTTTGAAGTCCAAGCAAGATAATAATCTTATAGTTGAAAATGGTATAAGTGCAAGTCATTGAAAATTTTGGTGAAAAATGTGTGACATGTGAAATACATATTGATAATACATCAAAATAGACCGATCATCATGGCCGTACACGTGGCATAAAGACACATTTTGATGATACAACGAGCAACATATTAGGTCAGCTCATAAAGCCCAGGAAGAATGAGGCCAATTATAGAGGCTCGGACTAGGCCCACCACTGAGGAGACGTAAACAGGGCCTGAATCCAGGCCCGAACGACTTAGAGCCCAAGTCCAGCCCCGATATGAGTTCTCTCATAAAGAAGAGGAACGGTGCACTAAGAAATAGACGTGGAGGGAGCAACACCTCCACGAACGCATCTCCATGAAGAGACTGTTATAAGAAACATCTCATTCCGTTGCGCCTCACATACTTAAGTCACGCAAAGAGTTAACGCGACCATTATAAAAGGTAAAGAGAGCATTCGACATAAGTATGCAACTTTAACTGAGTTTTGTCCATATTTACATCTTTCTTCCAATAGAGTTACTGACTTAAAAATTGAAGTGCCTTCGGTCATAAAAAATGTGGTCCTTAGCAGTCTAACAGTTGTTTTGCAGGTCAAACTCACAGGAGGACAATTTTTTGACACATCAGTTAGGCGCCGTATGTGGGAAACAACGAGTTTCCTTCTCTAAAAACAGAATGCACAATGATAAAGCTCGTCACAACCTAATGAAAGATCGACAAGTCATAAAAAACAATAATGCAGTCTTACAGATTCTCAATCTAGTTATGATCACGACAACTCTCCCATCGACGCATGATCGACAGCTCAGGGAAAAGATGCAACCCAAACCACCGGACCAATAGCATCCCAGAATGCGGATCCGCTGCATGCAATGGTCCAGACGGCCCAAATGACCAGCGGCGCCGCCACGGACCCTCAAATAGATTTGTTGATAGCCCAGATGAAATACATGACAAAGATGCTAGAGAAAATCACCCAGGAATCCGTTCAACCAACTGACCCTGCTCCAGCACCGCCTCAACAAAATTCCACTATCCGAACCCAAGGAAGTGACGAAACCCTAGCAGAACCCCAACAGGGAAATGTCGAAAGCAGCAAGCTCCACCAAGATAAGACTCCGCAGTGCGGAACAATCGTTGAGATCTCATTTAGGATCAGAGTCACGAATCCCAACATACTATACGAGTTAGCCAAGCCACCAGTTTTTGATGCGTTCATGAAGAAGTCAATGCCAAAAAAGTTCACTCCGCCAAAATTCGAAGTGTACGATGGTACCACCAACCCGGCGGATCACCTAAGACATTTTCACCACATGATGGCTCTAAAAGAAACCACTTAGTTGATCATTGCATGACGTTCCCAACCAACCTTACGTCCACAGCAATGAATTGGTTTAATAGCCTATCGCCGAGGTCTATAGACTATTGCTGGGCCTTAGCCACCGCTTTCATTACCAGATTCATTGGGAGCCAGCGGATGAGGAAAGGACCCCACTACCTCCTGCACATCCGACAGAAGCCCGAAGAAATAATACAAAAGTATGTCACTCGCTTCACCAATGAGTTAACAATGATTGACAGATGTAGCGACGACATAGCCGCTGCAACTTTCGTCACCGAGCGGAAGAGAGGCCCCTTCTTCGATGCTCTCAACTTGAAACCTATAAAAGGCATGGCGGTTCTTCTGAAAATAGCACAGAAACATATCTTCCTCGAAGAAATGAAAGCTGCGAGGAGAAAAAAATTAGCTGAAAAGGGATAACCATTCGAGGAAACGATAGAGGAAAGATGAAAGAAAGCGATATGACGGATCACGGGAGGACAACGGTCATTCAAAGAAATATCAGAGCAACGGACGTACTGAGTTCAACCAGCAGGAATCCATGAAATCGCAATCGGCACAACCCAGTCATGAGCGAATAACCAGCGTAGTTAGGAAAGAGCACAAGCCGTACACAGCCCTAAAAATAAGCTGAACCGACATCTTAAAACACATCGAACTTGGAGAATGTCAGCGGGCCAACCAAGATGAAAGGAAACCTGGAAGGACGAGACAAGAGCAAGTACTGCTCTTTTCATAAGGATCACGAACATGATACCGAGGATTGCTACAAGTTAAAAGAAGAAATAGAGCATTGGATCCAGATAGGATGATTGGACAAGTTTGTTGGCATACCAGACAAACAGTTCAAATGTAAAGAAAAAGTGGATGTTGCAGCCACGAGATCAAAAGAACGGTCAAGGAAATTGATATATGCTCTACACTGCATCCGCCCCGAGAAAGAAACACCTCCTACCTGAACACGCATATGAAAGGTTGACACTCTGGAAGCAGCCACACAAAATAACTCGAAGATCGTGACAACAGATACAAATGTAGACAAAGTTGCTTATAAGGGAATTAACAGCAAAAAACTCTAACAGACCCTAACAATCAATGCCAAACGTGGAGCAATAACGACCCAAGCAAAGAAGGTCATAAATTAAAAGGAACAGCAGAGGCACGGGACGCCAACGCGAAAATAGACATTAGCGATACAATAATTTAAAAAAAAAACTCCAGAGTGTAATGGAACCACTCCAAAAATGGTCAATGAATCAATAAAGTTTAATTTTCGAAATTGACATCACAAAGGCGAACAGCTTCATAGCAAAGCTATACGAAACAATCGGTGTAAAAAGCCTAAAAGGAATCAGGACTCAAGTAAGGTATTTACAATAAACTTCTGGTCTGATCAACCAAAGAAGGAAATGTTGGACACTCGAGTCAACTAAACAAAAAAACTTCGAATTGATCGAGATGTCGGGTTAACGAAGTAAAAGTTGAATGAACGAGTCAAATAAGTAAAATAACTTCGGGTCGACTAGAATGTCGCACCAAACGAAGTAAAAGTTGGTTAACTAAACAAAGAAACTTCGAAATCGACCGAGATGTCGAGTTAATGAAGTAAAAGTTGGACACCTGAGTCAACTAACACACGGAAACTTCGAATCGACCGAGATGTCAAGTTAACGAAGAAAAAGTTGGACGAACGAGTCAATTAAATAAAATGACTTCTGGTAAACGAAGTAAAAGTTGGACACCTGAGTCAACTAAACAAAGAAACTTCGAATCGACCAAGATGTCGAGTTAACGAAGTAAAAGTTGGACACCTGAGTCAACTAAACACGAAAACTTCGAATCGGCCGAGATGTTGAGTTAACGAAGTAAAAGTTGGACGAACGAGTCAATTAAATAAAATGACTTCGGGTCGACTAGAATGTCGCACCAAACAAAATAAAAGTTGGACACCCGAGTCAACTAAACAAAGAAACTTCAAATCGATCGAGATGTCAAGTTAACGAAGTAAAAGTCGGACACTAAGTCAACTAAAAAAATAAACTTTGAATCGACCAAGATGTCGAGTTAACAAAGTAAAAGTTGGACGAATGAGTCAAATAAGTAAAATAACTTCAGGTCGACTAGAATGTCGCACCAAACAAAATAAAAGTTAGACACCCGAGTCAACTAAACAAAGAAACTTTGAATCAACCGAGATGTCAAATTAACAAAGTTGGACGAACGAGTCGAATAAGTAAAATGACTTCAGGTCGACCAGAGTGTCACTCCAACGAAGTAAAAGTTGGACACCCGAGTCAACTAAACACTGAAACTTCAAATCAACCAAGATGCCGAAGTAAAAGGTTGGACAAGCGAAATAAAGTGAATTCGGGTCAACTAGAGTGTCGCACCGCCGAAATAGATTGAACGAACAAGTCAATTGAGTAAAACAACTTTGTAGAGTTAGCGAAGTAAATATCAAGCGGATAATTCAACAAAGTAGAAGACAAGTAAACGAAATATCTTTTCACAAAAATTCAGAGACGACAAACACAAGATCAAGACATGTGTGCTAAAGAATAGAGAAACTCAAATCACCAAACAATTGCTACAGACATATCTGTGAAGCATCAAAGCTCAAACACAAATTATCATGACAACAACAGACGAACAAAGTCAACATGAAGAAAAAGGAACCAATTCTTATCATTCAAAATCTATTCAATTACATTCGAAAGCAGCAAGGGTAGACTAAGGGGAAAGATCTATAATGTCCTCAACAATACCACCTGCAGGAGTCGGATCATTGACAGGGACTCTTTGTTCAGGAAGAGGAGGCGGCTCTTCAGCCATTGGGTCACCCAGAGGATTTTTGGCGGGACCTTCTTCATCCTCAAAGGTTCAATAGACCAGATGACGATATTGAGACAAGTCGACACCAAAACCCTCAATATAATCCAGAAGTTCAGTCTGACCGTCAACAACGCACTGCCAATCTGCCACTGTAATACCCACCTAATTACACAAATATAAATAATATTTACTTATAAATTTGTAATGTATTATAATTTTATAATTTGTAAAACTTATTTTATTTTTAGTGGTTAAATGAGTAGAAAGTGTGTACATTTAGCAAAAAAATAAAATTAGCAAACCCTAATTAGAGTTTTATAAAAGAGTTGGAAAAAACTAGCCTCATTCTTTTCTTTTACACACACAAAATAATGGAGGAACTTACGTAAAGAATTAGGGGAAAGAGGTGAAACAAAAAGAAAAAAAAATAATAATAATGCTTAACACCGGTGAGTCTTCTTCGTTCTCTTTTACTTTTTTAGATTAATCAATTGATTAAGGTTAGAGTTTAATACAAATATAAATCTGAAATATGATATTTTATTGTATTTTCGTAGGAACTGGTTGAGTTAAAATATAAAAAAAATCTACAACTAGGTTTTTATTTAAATCCCGTAATAAATATAGTTTTGCGCAGTCTTAGTATTTTTAGTGGATTGAGACCTTCCAGAGGTCAGAATATATTCATATTAAATTTATAGTTTATAATACACGTGTAAAAAACATACCGTTGGTGTGGAGTTCATCCAACGGTTAGATCTCCCTCGAGGCAGAAACAAATGTCACTGAATGAATTTTAGAAATTCATGTATACAAAAGTTTTGGTAGAAATTAGTGAGTTTTCCTCCATTCTCTTTTCATATATTTTTGCTTGGAAATTTTTTTGTAAGTGATATGGATTTTTTTTATATACCTAATAAGCTTGAAAATTATATTTGGGATGAAGTGGAGTTTGAGAAATCAAGGTCGGAAACTGATATTCACATAATTATTACATAATATATCCCTTAATTTATATATGTTAGTGTTTCAATTATTATATTTTATAGTAATTATTTCGTTTTCATGTCTTTGTAGGAATTTGAGCGTGAACGACGAAATCGTATTAAGGCGGCAATTTAAGGAATGACAATTGGTCGATTCTAGCGGTGGTACAAAGTAGAGGGTCACATATCTAAACCTAACCCAAATAAACCTAGGTCCACCTAATTTAACCTAAGCCCAAACCCAAAATTCTAACCTAAAAACCCAAGCCCAACGCCTTTTGGAGAACCAAGCCCAAGAAAATAGGAGAACCCTATTTAGCTCTCCCCATTTTGGAGAAACGTTCATTCTCCCCTCCCCTCTTTTCGAGCCACCACGCCAATCCACCCTACTGGCAATCCTCGCTCGATAGGAGAACCGGCAGAGTGATCATCCCGCCATCACCACCTCCTCATCGTTCTCCACCATCAGCCGCCACCGTCCAACAACCACAGCCTCCACCACCATCTCCTTGTCCCTCTCCCTGTTCCACCACGCCACACAACCACCACCACCACCGAGCACCACCATCAGACGCCCTCCTCATCCCCTGTTCTCACCGTCACAAACAACCACAGTCGCACACCGCCTCGCAACAGAACAGGGAGGGCCTATCGCCCGTTCTCGTCCTCCCTCCCATTTCTCTCTGCCTGTTATTCTTCTTAAGTAACGCGAGCCACCATCACCACCATCTCTCTCGCACTGAAACAGAAAAACATGAGCAATAACAGAGCAGCATCGCCCCTATTTCACTTCCCTGCTCTCTTCTTCCTTCTCGTGTTCTTTCTCTCGTTCTTCCTTTACCCTCTCTCTGTTCTTGCAGGTACCGGAGCCGATCGGGAGAAGAGGAAGCTCGCAAGGAGCGGAGCAAAGCGCGTCGCGTTGGAGACGAAGTGTAGAGAGTCGCGCAACTTTTCTGGCGGGAGAAAAACTGATTCAAAAATTAGTTTTTGCTATTGGCACCCCGAGTTTTCTCTGAGCAGTCACAGTTCATTTGAAGCATTTCCTCGGGATTCACATTCGTGCTGAGATGGATTCCATTGATGCTGTGACCACTGCTACCATGGAGAGCTAAACCCTTCGCCAAACAAAACAGTCGCACACCGCCTCACAACAGAACAGGGAGGGCCCATCGCCCGTTCTCGTCCTCCCTCCCATTTCTCTTTGCCTGTTATTCTTCTTCAGCAACGCGAGCCACCATCACCACCATCTCTCTCGCACTGAAACAGAAGAACATGAGCAATAACAGAGCAGCATCGCCCCTGTTTCACTTCCCTGCTCTCTTCTTCCTTCTCGTGTTTCTTTCTCACGTTCTTCCTTTACCCTCTCTCTATTCTTGCAGGTACCGGAGCCGGTCGGGAGAAGAGGAAGCTCGCGAGGAGCGAAGCAGCAGCAGCGGAGCAAAGCGCGTCGCGTTGGAGACAAAGTGCAGAGAGTTGCGCAACTTTTCTGGCGGGAGAAAAACTGATTCAAAAATCAGTTTTTGCTATTGGCATTTGGCACCCCGAGTTTTCTCTGAGCAGTCATAGTTCATTTGCAGCATTTCCTCGGGATTCGCATTCATGCTGAGATGGATTCCATTGATGTTGTGACCACCGCTACCATGGAGAGCTAAACTCTTCGCCAAGGCTAAGATGAAACCAATTGAGTTTTAAAAGTTTGTTCTAGTTTGACTTTTATTTTATTATGAGCTTAACTGCAAAATACATTTAATTTCTGAGTATTAGTAAATTACTTTCACCGATTATATCGAATTTAATCTAGACTAGTCGGTAGTTAGAGTTTTCTTTACTAATATTTAAAGCATTCATTTTAATTGGTTAAGTTAGACTTGTGATTGAGTGTGCCGTAATAAGACACTCAATGTTAGGGGTTGAAACTTAATAAATTAGACTTGTGATTGAGTGTGTCGTAACAAGACACTCAATGCTAGGGGTGGGCATCCCATCTCGCGATCTCGTTCCCGTCCCGATCCCGTCCCGTCCCGTCCCGATTTTTCCGGGTCTTAATGGGATTGAATAATTTCATCCCGATCCCGTCCCGTCCCGATCTAGAATGGGATGGGATGGGATGGGATGGAGATTTTCAATGCCAATCCCGTCCCGTCCCGAACTAATTTATTAATATTAATTATTAACATTTTTATTTAATTATTTATTTTAAAATTGTGGATGCCCATACAAATATACTAATGTATATAACATATTTAATTTTTTAGCATCTCCATGAATATCTCACACATCTCCATGAATATCTCACAGTTCTCACTCATAATGGACTATATGGATCTAGAGAGATCTTAAGAAACTTCAGTCAATTATTTATCCTTTTCTATTGCTCAAAACATAACTAAGTAGTTTGAGTCTAAGTTAATTGCCTATATCCAATGTAGGTGAAGCTTAACATCACTACAATAGTGCCTTCAGTATGCTAATGTTCAATGATGTCTGCACTTTTACGGTTTTACTTATAGGTCCGAAGAGGGATACTGGGTTGTTATTCTAAGTTGAGAAATCTTGAACAAGTAGGATATTTACTTTGAAAGAATGGAAGCGGAAAGGAATTCATGTTATTTTTTGCTCTGGTAAGAGTTGAGACAAACAAGGAAAAATAGACTTCACATTGTTTTTTCCAACTAAAGATAAGTGACCTCTGAAAATTGAAAAGCAGAATTTCTAAGAGCTTCATCAGTCTTAAGTGTTGTCCACCCTTGGAAACCAAATCCGTGGGACGACAAGGTTGGATTCGTATTCTGAGATTATGAGAGACTTCTAAGGGGAAGACTTGTTTCATAAAAAAATCTTTGGGGGGTGGTTTGGAATGGGCTCCTACTCAAGACATGTTGCCTCATGGGGGTATGGTCATTGACATGGTTGTGTCGGTTTTGGTAGGAGATGAAATCTGAGGATCATCTCTTTTGGGGTTTCAACATGTAGAGGCACTTTTTGGAGAGGTTTGGAGTCCACTGGGCATTTAGATACTTTGTGAAGGTACAATTGTCAAACATTTTCAAAAGGGAGGAAGGTGTTATGTTTCCATATTCTATATGTAAAGAAATAGATGGAACTTCAGTTCAAAGAAAGGTTTCAAGGTTCAAGCATCTTGTCATGGTTATGATTGCCATTTGGTGTCATTGGGTACAGCACACCATAGACTAAAAGGGATCTGGTTAACAGATTTTCCAGTTAATTGTGAGATATTCATGGAGATGTGCATAATGAAGTGTTCTATGTCTATGATACTGCATAACGAATTGACAATAAATCACTGCAGTGTTCTATGATACAATGTTCTATGATACTGCAGTGTTATATGATATTGCTTCAAATTTTGTTTGTACTGAGTGTAGAAGCTCATTATTTACAGTTTATCACTTCTTGGATGTTGCTTCAAATTATTTACAGAATTACAGGTATATATTGCTTCAAATTTTTTGGATGTTGCTTCAAATTTTTTGGCAAATGTTGCTTCAAATTTTTTGGATGTTGCTTCAAATTTTTTGGATGCCGCTGATCCCGTCCCGTCCCGATCCCGTTTGGGATGGGACGAGGTCGGGATGGGGTTTTTCCCATCCCGTCCCATCCCGATTCCGTATGAACGGGATGGGATAGGGATGGGTATATCTCGTCCCGTGCCCACCCCTACTCAATGCTAGGAGTCTATAATTTATGCTGAAGTTAATTATAACATTGGATTTTAAAACTAAATTGTTCTTAACGATCACATCATCGATGCAAGCAATGGATTCTCATCCCTAAAGCTTCTCGTTTTAGAAAATAATAAGTTAGATTAAAATAACTTGAAAAACTTAATTGGTGGATTCAATGCCTTGATTTCCCTTCTCATATTCTTAAAAACTTTTTATTTTGCTTTTTAATTTGATTTTTAGTTTAGATATTTTGATTGTTGTAACCCCCATTTAAACTAGTTTAAGTCAACTCTGAAATTTAATTGCAACTACAGTCCTTGTGAGATCGACCTGTACTTGCCCTTGTCTACCAGTTAGACACTGTACACTTGCAGTTATTAAGACTAAGTTAAATTAACCTATTTATTTAGGTTAGTTAAATCTGCATCAGAAACATTTTTCAATTATGAGTTAAAACTTGTTTGTGTATTCTATCAGTCTTGATTATGTGCAATTTTTCTATGCTAGTTTTGATTGGGTTATTTAGGGTGTACTATATCATGCTATATATCAAAAATTTTCTGTTGGAGTCTAGTTTCTAAAGGATTTAACAGTATCACAATCTGAATTTTGTGCGGAAAGATATACTTGTTTTAGTGACAAAAGGTAAATCTGGACGAATGTTGACAGATGACATGTTTTGTTTGTAAAATCTGTAATGTTACAGACATAATCATGGGATATGCTATATATGGTTGGAAACCTCTGTGTCTATTTTCTATAGCCCTTAACAGTAGTCAATTTGTAGTTCTAATGTGAGAATTATGTACATTTGAGTGATGACTTGTCAAGCTGTCTAGTTAGGACAGTTTGTTCATTTCAATATTGTTTGGAGGGTTATTTATCCGACTGTTTGGTGAATAAAACTAGGCTAGTTACAACTGGGTTGGGGACTGTTTAAATTGATTAGGAAGTCGGAAGGCTTAGAGAGGGTTTGTCTATGTTCTGGTTGGGTAGTGAAACTGTAGTTGAATGCTTTAGAGTGTGTGATTTGAATTGTTGCAACAATCATCTTCCTCAACGCTTCCTTGGATGTGGAATGGGTAGTGGAGTTAAGGACTTCGATTGTTCTATGAATGAATTGTTTAGTTTGATTTATTTCCATTGAGTGGTGATGTGTGTAGAAGAATGTCGAAGACTTGATGTTTGTTTTCTTCAAGTACACTAAATATGTAGGGATACAATACTTTTGGTATAAGAAATATATAATGATTGTGTGTTGATTCAGAATTGGTATTGTTGTCTTGTTAGCCTGTGGCACAATGTAGAATGAATTATGCAGTTTGGATTGAATGTGTCATGTCCAGATTGTCAACACTCTTTGTATATTGTCCGAATTATTTTTCTTTACATAAACACGAATGGAGGCAATGATTGCTAAAGATTATGGCACTAGTACTGATTGTGTAGTTTGGATTGTTATGCAAATTTATTTGCTAAAAAGTATTCTCGTATTGATTGAGTTTGATCCCTGTTGTGTTATGAAAAATGCTAGTTTTCCCAAAAGAATGGATTAATATTGTGGTTAATTTATTTATGGTTGATAAAGTGTCACTATAAAAGAGTTTTGAGTTTTAGTTGATTTTTTTATGCTCTTTTTCACTACTCCAAAATAAATGTGAAAAAAAAAAGAAATTATTTTAATGTACAGACTTGCTTGTATACGTGTTGCAGACTTGCTTACATATCGGGTACACTGTTCCATGTGAGCTCGATAGTACGTGTAGTATTTAAGAAATGCTTGTCATGAATTGAATTTTGGGTAAGATGACATGTTCCTCAATGTGAACACCCCACTTGAAACATGTACACTCCGAGTGATTTCGAAGGCAATGAAAGCACACTTGAGTGAAGTGTGTTCGACACAATAAGAATAGTGTGATTGTGAAAAAGAAGCGAAATTTTTGTGTATGTATATGATTGCCTTAAAGGAATAAACTAAATACTCATTCGACCATTAAATGAGAACTATATGTCTTCCTAAAGGTAGAAAATGTGTTTTGTTGATATTTTAATAATAATCTAATATGACTGATTTGTATTGTTGTTTGAAAATAAATTACATTTACGAGGTTTGTCATCTAATTCAAAAGTCATTGAAGAGCGTGAGAACATCATCTAGCTTCATCAGGGTGGACACAAGCAGTATCTTGACCTTTCTTATGCGTTCACCTTTTTTCCCTTGAGCTCCACCCCTTCCCTCTTTGAGCAATTGGACAACCTGCAAGAAATTCCAGGCATTATGTTAACTTGGAAAGGATATGATGACAGAGATCTGGATGGTAACAACATATAGACGATGACGCTTAATTAACAGAACAAAACACTCGATGAGCTGATAAAATCAGCTCTAGGCAATCATGTAAAGTTCAAGTTTTATATGATATATGAAATAGAATAGTGCCAACACAAATGTATTAATTCTAAAAAGTAAAATATTCATTCTAATATCATGTCCTAGTCATGCCAGTTTCCCAGTTTTGGTGAGATTTGTTGTATCACTATGTTCACGTTCAAATAGCTAGGCGTTTTTTTTAGACTGACTTCTAGAAAATCTATATATATTGCACACAATTTGATTTGTATGGACATTTTTTTACCCCTCATTATTACGATGATTGACACGATTATACATATGTTCTGGGTTTGAGATTTTAGGGTCTGCTTGATAGCCTGAAAATTTTGGGTGAAAATTTATTTTCCAAGTAAAATTTTAGTTTTGGTGTTTGATTCGTAGATAAGTATGAAAAGAGTTTCCTTCACTTGATTTTCCTTCATTTTTCTGTTTTTTTTTCACCTCCCCCCATAAGAAAACTATTTTCCGGGAAAGCAAGAAGAAAAAAATTGTAAGAAAAAACTCTCAAACTCATATACAACAGACCCTGATTCAAAACTAAGTTTTGTAATATAAAATCACCCATATACCCATGAAAAAATTATATTGAGTATAATTTTTTGAGTGCAATCTATCACTTGAAAATCATTTTTTCTAGTAAATAATTTTCCTAGAAATTTTTTTTTCCTGGTCATTTATACTAGAAAAAGGTTTTCTGGGCTATCAAAATCAAACCTTTATTATAGGTTCTGATCAAAGGGGAATACGAAGTCAAAAGGTCAAGCTTATATTAGTGCACTCAGAGTACCCAAAGTTATTTGAAAAATTGTAGGCAGATTGTTCACTAGGTTCTGTTTGCAGGAAAAAAAATATAGTAGGAAATTTAAAAACTACTTCATGAAGATCAGGCATTAGTTACTGATGAGTTAATAACAGGAAATTTACAAACCTCGTGATCTTTTTCGAACTCATATGCGAGCCTTTGACTCAAATTTATTGCAGCATGGTACATATCATCTAAAATGTGTTCCTTGACAAAGCTACCATCCACTTTCCACAATAAAAGTGATTGTGTTTGAAATCCAGCTGAAGCCATTTTCTGCACCCAAAAAAACTGACAAAATTAAGAACTTAAAATACTAAAATAGATTGGAGAACATTTTTTTTCCTTAACCCTTCCACCCCAGATGCCGCCAGCAGAGTTCAAACCCAGGACCTTTGATTCCATATGCCACAGGCCTACCACTAAGTTGGTACCCAATAAAGTTCCCATGCAAATATGCAATATAACCAATGAGAATCAATTCTACGAGAAATTCCAGTACTCGTAACTTGTAAGTAAAAGATAACTAGTCCCATGGAAAACCATCAGGCCATGTGATCCTGTGATTTTTTCCCCCTCTCCCCTACTCTTTATATAAGGAAGCAAAGACTGTCAATTCCAACCCTTTACCCACTACACACACACAGGCAGACACTTTCTCCAACTGATGAATCTGTTAAAATTTGTACTCTTTGCCATCAACAACTGGTGGGTCTTCTACCCATTGTCATGGGGAAGATATTGTTAACTGGCAAGCTGCCCATGTATAACATCCTCACACCAGTCATCAGCTTTGGAAGCACTTCGACATGAATGTGGTTGTCTTTTTTATTTTTTTACCTGGTGGAGTGGGAGGTTCTATTTTTATGATTACTGGGGTCTGTCCTATAACAAAATATGTAGACCATTTTCATTTTTAAGCACATACTATAATGTGTAAGGTTTGTATCTAGACTCAAAGCCTTGGTAGATATAAGACTTCCAATCTTTTCTCAAGTCCTCTCTTCTTGAATTATTAAAGGACTGAGAAGACTTCACATAACTTAAAAAACCATAGCCTTAACTTGGATAAATAAGTAAAACTACCTTCATCTGCAAATAGCCATCCTTCCAAAGACTATAAAGAATTTTTAGTACTTCTTTCTTATCTCCAAGCGTGTCAGCTGCAATCTACAAAGAGGAGACAAATATGTAAAAACTTAGACAACGATACAAACACAAAACAATATAACCTTCAAGACACATGCTTTTAGATATATCAGTGTATGAATTACGCAATAAATTAACAATCTAGTGCTTCTCAACATTGCTGTAACTGGGAATATATATATTTTAAATCTGTTGCGCTGATATTCATAGGTTACACATGACCCGAAAGTAAAAGAAGGAAATAGAGGAAGCATTACCTTATCAGACTCACTCAAGCGACCAGTCTTTGATAGAAATCTAAATATCCTATAAGCAAGTTCCCCATACTTCTTTAGCACAACTGATTCCACCTACAAATTATAACAATAATTATACCAGCAAATTTCTGACAGAAAGCATCAAATACACATTAAGTTACAATGCGAGAACTAAACATTAAATACCTCATCAGTCTGCGCTATTTCAATTATGTCCTTTATATCTACACATGAAGTTAAAGACAATGTTAGTCGGAAGTTGACAGAATGACATGCATGAAAAAGGAGTATTATTACAAACTAACACTACCCAAATTGTTTGAAATGGTGAAAAAGAAAGGTACCAACAGAATATAAGTCTTCCATCTCTCCACTGATGGGGCGGCAACCCAATTGGCCAAGGGCCGCTCTAACATGTTCAAAGGTCATGCTACGACCTTCTTCACTTTTAATAACCTCTTCAAAAATGGCATCGATTGACAAAGGAACTGAAAAAATAACATCTTTAGAACTGGATAAACTAAAAATTATATACCAAAACCCTCAGGGACAAAACATTAATTCTAAATTGGGGGCTCGATGGCATGAACTAGAATAAACAGCTGAAAAGGCAATAGTCGATCTATTAGAATTTAGCAATTAGTAGAAACAAGCAACAGATCTAGGCGTGATTTGCAGTCGTATGCTCATGATGATTGCTGATCTGATCCCACAAGGATGACGTCAAACCCTACACAAGATACCAGTAACTCCATTGCCCCTCGAGGAGTTGCATCAGTGATCAAGAGGGGCCATGCAGACTCTGTGCCAGAACCTGGAGCAGTCCAGGAGGATATTCCTAGATCTGTTTCAGAAGCAGTCCAGGAGCATATTGCAGACGTTCCTGCGGCTAGCCACCATGCACGCCCTGAGCAGTCCAGTTCAAGAGCAGTTCAGGAGCAGTCCAGGAGCATGCAGGTGTTCCTGAGGATGGCCACCATGCACGCCCTGAGGCCGTCACTACCAACAAGTCTAAAATAGTGAGTTGGGCATCTCTGTTTACTAGCCGCCAAGAACCAGGGAAGACTAGGTTATCCTACATCCCTCCATCTATGGTTGATGGCCAAGCCGTGGTGCAGATCAAGATTGCAGAGCATAACAAAAGATTTGCTGAATGTGAACAATATATTATTGGCAACTTCGTTGGTAAGAGACTATCCTTTAACTTTGTTAATGATTCACTAAAAAGGATCTGGGGATTAAAAAATGGTTTTGAGATGTCTGTATATGGTGACAAGGCATTTGTTTTCAAATTCCTGAGTGAGGCAGACAGGATCCAGGTTCTAGAAATGGGACCTGTCCACATCGCGAGTAGATTGTTCTTAATCAAGCCTTGGCAACCTTATATGGAAGATGATGTAGAGGTGCTTAACTCAGTTCCTATCTGGGTCAACTTGAGGAAAGTTCCTCTATTTCTCTGGAGTCCCGAAGGGCTGCAAGCCATTGCTAGCGCACTCGGGGTCCCCCTAATGCTGGACAAAGCCACCGAGCAGAGAACTAGACTCTCTTTTGCAGGGTATGTGTTGAGATGGCCTCAAGCAGCAAGTTCCCAACTGAGGTCAGAGTGGTTTCTGATGATGGGAGATCCTCCATAGTGGATGTTGAATACTCTTGGCGACCAGAAAGATGCAAACATTGTGTAAGCTTTGGGCATAACTCCACTAAATGCCCCAAGCAGAAGGATTCTATGAAGCCTACTGCAAAGTACTGGGAGGCCAAACCAGAAGCAGGGAAGGAAGAGCACTAACGGCTCACCAGATGAATGGACCACGGTTGCTAGTAGACGCAAGGACACTAGTAGACAAGGTGCGAATGACATGAAGGCAGCCACCAATGGACTGACAAGCGAACCTCTGCACCAGGCTCAGCATGAGAAGCAAAATGATACTCTAAACCACTCAAGTAATGAAGCACTACCGGGTGTACAGCATGATACCTTGACTGCAGTAGTGCAACACGTACCAACAGATGGCCAGGAAAACTTGCTCACTGTCCAGCCAGAAGTGGCAGATCCAACTGACCTACAAATTGTGGAAGCCAATTCTGGAATGCTGGATGCAGTACCAGATGCTGATATGCAGATTGTAGTAGCTCTTGCTGACTCCAAAGCTCAAGTCTCTAATGGGCAACTAGTAGAAGGGGTTATGACAGCCAATGGGCAAGAAATTGCAACCAGTGTGCAAGCGGAAGGCACCCAGACAGCTAGCCAGACTGCAAATGCCTTAATTGCTCCTAGCACACTCCATGTCACTGGCCGCCGCAAGGAGGCAGCATCAAATTCTACTCAAGGAGCTACAAATAGGGGATTGGAGACTGTGAGTAGCCACAGAGGCAGCGTTAAGCAGGCACAGATTCAGCCTAGAATCCACAATCTAAGAAGCAAAAGCAACCCCTTTGAGGTCCTGCAAGTACTGGAGACTGAACCATCAGCCAGACGGACACATACCAATAGAGCTCCCAAGAATACACCAAGAGCAACTACTACTAACCTAGGGGGGGGTGGAAACTCACAAGCTGCATGTGTCGATGATTAAGTCAGCTTGTTGGAATGTTAGGGGTTTTAATGACCCCTTAAAACAAAGTGAAGTTCGAAAGCTAATTCATAAACAGAAAATCAGTATTATAGGCTTGGTCGAGACAAAAGTTAGCAATAAAAAAAAGACAAGATCCAAAAGGACTTGATGCGAGATTGGCTCACAGTGGACAACAATGACCTAGTCCACGGAGGGAGAATTTGGGTCTTATGGGACCCACAAGCCGTAAACATCAGCGTTGTATCAAGGTCAGAGCAGGCCATTTTCTTGAATGCAATTTGGCCAAATGGCTTTACCTGTATTTTAACTTTTGTGTATGGGAGTAACTTCAATTCACCCAGGAAGAAGTTATGGTCTGAGCTAGAAATTTTTTCCACAACCAACACTCTGCCATGGTCAGTCCTAGGGGATTTCAACTCAATTTTAAACTCCCAGGAACGAATAGGAGGAGAGGAGATCAGACCTGAACAATTCATAGACCTTGCTGAATGTGCAATGAAGTCGGGCATCTTTGACTGTCAATATAAAGGATGCTTCTTAACATGGAGCAACAAGCAATATGGTGCGACTCGAGTCATGTCCAAACTTGATAGGGCCATGATAAACCAGGAATGGCTAATCGATATGCCTAACTCTGAGGTGGATTTTTTGAACCCAGGGGTCTCGGACCACTCCCCAGTGGTTCTAACCATTTATGAGCATAAGAATCCAGGGCCCATTCCATTCAAGTTTTACAACTACTGGGTGCATGAACAAGGTTATCTGGATGTGGTACAAGCTGCCTGGGGGCAGCCAGTTAGGGGTAATGCGACATATTGCTTTGTTCAGAAACTAAAAAAAGCAAAGCGCCAACTGACGGAGAGGAGAAAAAGCAATTTTGTCAATGCCAGGAGTGTGCAGCAAGACAATTCATGGAGACATCACAAAGCTCACTTCAGCTAGACCCTCTTAATCCTGTCCTAGTACAAACTGAAAAAATGGCAGTTAAGAAGTATGCAATAGCAGCCTGCAATGCTGACTCAGAAGTGTTACAAAAAGCAAAAGCAAAGCAAATGTTATCAGGAGATGAAAATGTCAGCTACTTCCACCAGCATCTACGTGCAAGGAGATCAAAAAACAAGATACTGGCACTCTACAACTCTCAGCATGAAAAACTAGAATATCTAAAAGACATAGAGGAGGAATGCATTCAGTACTTTGCTGGAGATCAGAGTGTTTATGACCCTACAACCATAGCTAACCTGCAACCCGAACGAACCATCAATACAGTGGAGGCTTTGGAACTGGTTCAAGAGGTGACTAAGAATGATATTACAGAAGCATTGACTTCCATTGGCTCGGATAAGGCCCCTGGCCTAGATGGCTTCTCCTCACTCTTCTTCAAAACCACCTGGAGGATCATAGGCACTGACTTCACAAGGGCAGTACATAATTTTTTCAAAAATAGGAAGCTCCTTGGGGAGGTAAATGCTACTTGCTTAACTCTGGTACCAAAGATTCCTAATGCATCATATTTGGCTGATTTCAGACCGATATCATGCTACAATGTCTTGTACAAATGCATAACTAAGATCATGACCAATAGAATGAAGAAAGTGATTCACACGCTTGTCAGCTCGGATCAATCAGCATTCATCAGAGGTAGATACATACATGACAATGTGATGCTAGCTCATGAGTTAGTCAGGAACTACCACAGAGATAAGGGAGCTCCTAGATGTGTGGCAAAGATTGACCTCATGAAGGCCTATGATACGGTCAGGTGGGAGACCATCGCACAAGTCATGAAAAAACTACTTTTTCCTAACTTGTTCATAGACTGGGTGCAAGCTTGCATCACTACACCTAGATTCTCCATTTCCCTCAATGGCTCCCCCAAGGGTTTCATAAAGGCTGAGCGAGGCCTACGGCAAGGGTGCCCGATGTCACCATACCTGTTTGTCTTGGTCATGGAAGTCCTACACTTAATCCTAAAGGACAAGGTGGCGGATGGAGAGTATGAATTGCACCCGAAGTGTACAAACCCACAGATTACACACCTCTGTTTTGCTGATGATTTAATTGTTTTCTTCAAGGGCAGTACCAGGTCTGCAATGGCTCTTTCCCAAGCTCTAATAACCTTCTGATCATGCAGTGGCCTTGCCATTAATTGCTCCAAAAGTAACTTGTTTGCAGCTGGGGTGCCTAGTACAGATCTCTAGGTGATTACTAGTTATCTTGATTTCAAACTAGAAGCACTTCCTGTGAAATACTTGGGTCTCCCACTCATCTCTTCCCGCTTGGACTATAACCAATGCCTCCCACTGATCGACAGAGTCAGGAAAAGAGTTCAATCCTGAAAGACCAGAACTCTCTCATATGCAGGCAGGGTTACACTCATTAAGGTTGTCCTAAACAGTCTCCATGTTTACTGGACTTCTTACTCTATCCTGCCTACTAGCGTACGCGTGGACATAACAACTATCATGAGGAACTTCTTATGGTCAGGATCAGAGATTTACACAAAAAAGCCAATGGTCACATGGCAACGTATCTGCAGTCCTTATACTGAAGGAGGCTTGGGCATCAGATGCATTGAAACTTCAAATAAAGCAGCCATGATGAGGCATGTCTGGAACATTGTATCGAATAAGGACAACCTGTGGGTGAAGTGGACTAAATCCAATCTAATCAAAGATAAGAACTTTTGGACTATGGACACTCCAACTGAAGCCTCATGGTGCTGGCGCAATATTCTAAAATGCAGGACTCAGGGCTAGCTCACTTATAGTTCACTCCATAGGTGATGGATAGGACACCTTGCTATGGAAAGATCCATGGCACCCTCAGGGTATTCTTCTCAACCGGTTCCCACAGCATCTCACCTACCACTCCTCACTTCACCGCAATGCAAAGGTTAGTGCCCTCGTTCAAAATGACAATTGGGACACCAGCAGGCAAGAAAGATTGAACATTGCTGACATCTGTGAAGACCTAGGACTGGTGGAACTCGACACTGAACATAGAGATGTTATCAGCAGGATGGGGGGTCAAGATGGGGAGTTCTCAAACAAGAATGCATACCACTCCATCAGACACAGATCACAATCAATATCATGGTCTAAACTGGTGTGGTTCACAGGAAGAATTCCCAAACATAGCTTCACCACTTGATTAGCCCTGCACAAGGCACTCAAGACACAAGACAAACTGTTGAAATGGGGAGTCACTGATCGCTCGTTAGGCCCACTCTGTAATGATGGTCCAGAGTGTGAAGCACACCTCACCAACCGATGGACTAGGATGCTGAGTGGAGTTGGTGTGAACACAAGTTCTCTGGTACCTCCCCTATCAGTGTGCTAAGACGGCTTGCTCTAAATGCAACTACATACCATATCTGGACAAAAAGGAACTGCCGACTCTTCCAATCCAGGGTGAGAGATGCTACTGAAGTGGTGACCAGGATCATAGCAGATGTCAGGCTCCGAGTCTCAGTCTTGGACCTCCATGTAGAAGATAATGCTGTTAATCGAAAACTCTTTGACCAATGGCGAGTTCAAGTGAATTTCAGGTTTTGTACGCCCTCTTTGCATGCATGGCAGAGGCCTGAACAAGGCTGGTTTAAAGCTAAGTCAGATGGTTCACTGACAGGAACTAGAGGAGGTTATGGAGCACTTATCAGGAACCATGACGGAGTGGTGGTGGCAGCTGGGGCAGGGAGTCGAAGAGCACAGACTGTCCATCTACATGAGCTTCAGGGGATAGAATTGGGCATCAAGTTGGCGCAACGATATGAACTCCAGAGAGTGGAGTTTAGCATGGACTCCAATACTGCTGTTAAGTATCTCACTTCTGATAAAGCTCTTCCATGGGAAGCAATTCACACTACTAGAAGGATTAAGGGGGCTCTCAAAAAGTTTGCGGGATGCAAGATCTGACACAGTACGGGAAACAAATCAGGCAGCGGATAAACTGGCAAAACTACTTCCTAACAATGAGTTTATAGAGATAATTCCTAGTTCTTTTGCGGAAGACATTAAGAAAATTGTTTTTGACGATGCTCGGGGTAGAAAATATGCACGAATGTAACCCATCTTCTACTCTCTTTTTCAGTGGTCTGGGGAGCCCATATAAACCCCCATGCTTGCCTTTCAAAAAAAAAAAATATATTCCAACCCAGTTCTAAAAATTTAGTGACATACCAAATAGTTGAACAGACACCAGTATGATCTATAAACAATAACTAGCAAAGTTTTATATGAACGAGCGAAAACAAACTCGAGACACTTCAACTCAAAAACCCCACCCCAAGGGGGGTGGGGGTTTGATGTTCACAATTCTGATGGAAAACTGTAGTTAGATATAAAATAATCCGCATATATTTCAATGGGATCCAGTTTTCAATTTATATGTTATGATCTCTAAAGCACAGCCACTACAAAAATCCCAAAGTGTCTAAGTCGGACATTGTTGGACACCGACACTCCTCAAACACTTGTTGGTGAATGTGTCCGTAATTTTTTACCAAGTCGGACACTGGACATTGTTTGCTCAAAAGCTTTTATTTGCACATTTAAGAATTCAGTGTAATTGAAGGAATGAAACATTTTAAAGGTTAATGCCAAAATAGTAAGATTTTGACTTATGATACGAGTTATATATTTGAATGTTTTGGACTTGACCTTTATCTTAATGTGATTTTTGAACCATTGTTTATTCTACTTAAGGTTTTACATGCATCTAACAATTTTTTTACATAAAATAAAAGTATATTATTTATTGCAATGTTCAGGTCCTTTTTTAGATTCGTCGTGTCATCGTGTCCGTGCTTTCTAGGTTATGACCATATCATGGCAAGATAAATAGCAACATTCATCAATAAATGGAATGAAGTACAAATAAGTAATGCATATGTGTGTCCCAATTGGTGTTTTATTTTTTCGAGTTGATGTGCTCGCCACACCGTACCATGTCGGACAATGACACATACCAGTGGCAGTAACATGGACATATGAACTATTCTGCTAGAAAGTTATGCAAAATTGACATTCAGAACTAAGAGAATGACCTAATGGAAGGTTAAGATTATGACTTCAATATATTCAAACAAAAGTTGAGGTGGTGCCCAGTGCGCCTAGATTCCATGAGTGAATAGAAAGGTGGAGCAGCATTAGACTTAAATGAATCACCCCTCTATCCTATACGAGTAAGAACAAGGATTTTGTTTCCCCTTTAAGAGATCAGAGATAAATCCTCATAGAACCATCACCATACCTTGAGCTAGGCACCTTTCAACACAAACACTTCTTCGAAATCCACTAACACTGACTACATGTGAAATGAGGCTAAAGCACTCAGACTCTGACACGACAAAGAATTAGGTTACTTCTTTCTAAAAAAAGTATAATTCTCAACTATTGTAACAAAACTGTGGTTTCAAATCCCAAATATCCAAAAAGAAAATCATACCCTTACATGATGGTGGAGTTAACAAAAGAAAACAATGGTTCCAGCTATTCAAGGTGTTGTGTCATCACCTGTACGACTAACTTTAACTTTTTCCTGTGAGCTTCTTGTTGCTTCTAGCATTGCATTTAATACAACGCCAGCTCCATTGTCTAGCCTTGATCTCACATTTGCAATGCAAGCCTGGATTACACAGAGAAACATAACAATAAATTATTTATCTAAATCAGACACATTTCAATATGCATATTAGATTGCTCAATGGAAATATATAAATAATCCTAGAAGGAAAAAAATAATAATAATAAAATAAAAATCTGACAATAGGGGATGAGGGACAAATAATTGAATTTCATATTGCATGCAAAGTAGGAACATAACGACCTTATTTCATTGTTTTTCTAGAGTAATTTCTTTGGATTGATAAGAAATAGGTGAACTAGTTGCACCCCACAAAAATATTAAAAGCTTTAAAAACTGGGTCCAACATTAAAAGAACATTTTTTGTGATTCTCAAAATACACCCCACTTAAGAAACTAAAATTTCAAATTTGTCCATTGCTCTCCTAATTAAAAAGACTCCATCAAAATATATCCTACCTGGCAAAACCAAAACTCAAAATGCACTAACGGATTCTTCTATGAGATGATCGAAGAGAAAATGCATAAAACAAACCTCTTACTTTAATTTAATTACCATAGTAAAAATAATAATTTGTTACTTCTTTTTTTGTTAAGAATATGCTCAAAAGCATAGCTAGAGAGTTGGAGGGAACTCTCAACCATAATTTGTGGAAATGGGGATGAAAATGAGTTTGGTGGGAGTTGTTTATAATTAGATGTGAATAATGGGTTTTTAGAATGGGTATTTTGAGAATGTTCGAGGTGCAATTTGAGATTTGATTTGAGAATGAGGAGTCTTTTGAGACTTCAAAATTAAGTGGGGTGCCCCTATAAGATTGGACAATTTTAAAAGAGAATTACGGGGTGCAAGGAGGAAACGCCTATGAAATATTTAGATTAATAACTAGCAGTGCCCTATTTATGAGGAAGTCAGTCTATGGACTGAGCTATGCAGTTAAAACGGAAAACGAACCCATAACGGTCCAAGAGCGTTATAAGTTATAACGGAATATATCGGGATATAACGTTATATTATAGATTCAAAAAAGTAAATCATGTTCATACATTAAATTCAAAAACAAAAAAAACATATTTCCTTCGTATGAGAGTGTGATCGACTCTCCGTCTTATTCCATTCTTCTCTCATTCTCGGTCAAATGGCGATGTCTGGTTCTCCGTCGATTGGCGATAGCGAGCTCTGATCCTTCTTTCTTATGAGTCTAGGGTTCTGGTTCGATTGAGAAAGAAATGAATGATTTTTTTTTATGCGTTAGAACAAAACATTAAAATGGCGTTATTAAAAATGTTATCTCAATAACGGCCATATAACGCCGTTATATCGAAGCTGTGATATCATAACGTGATAATGTCGTAATGCAATGGCTCACTCTCGTTAAGCGCTATATCGGTGTTGTAACTGCACAGGGACTGAGTTAGGCCATTCTAAAAATCTTGAGTTGGGCAAGAAGGGTAAGAAGTGGGATGATTACGTGGAAGAAGAAACTGTAGAGATCAAGTCTCAAAGCACAAAAAGCATTGAAGGTGACGACCTCTTTGATTTGGGAGACTCTCTTGGCTTTGACTTGGGAAGGAATTGCTAGACAACATTGCAGCTGGCATGAGTATGAATATGCAAGTACCATTGTCCTTTTAAAAATGTAATAATAAGATCAGTCAAATGAAACAAGACCAAAAAGAGATGATTTCATGATACTAGCTTTTGCCTTGTAATACATATTAATTTCATGTTCCTTATTTTAATTTTGTTGTAATTTTCCTAGGGCTATGACTAGTTACACCAAATTTTATGCTAATATGCTGATAATTAAAGATCATCTACTTAAATATGCATATCTCTGAGTCATTTTGTTGTATTGCACACATTACTTGAAGGGGGTAGAGAAAAATATTATTGAAATTCAATCAGCTGAATATTCTCGTTAATTCAGATTAATCCCAGATAATCTCATTTCGATCCTAAACCGAGCAGGCGCTAAACTATTTAACTACATGGACCAGAAGTGAATTGTTCTCTGTTGTGACACATTTTCTTGAAATCTTTACCAAAGACGTCGGTGTGTTTTCACCTCAGCTTAGTGATCCTTTTTCTATTGATTATTGACAATGTATAAATACAGAGATTTTAAGTAAATATTCCCCAGTTGTAAATTTTTTATACTTATCATCAGAAACTTCTCTTGTGGGTACAAAGAGGGTGTCTTGTTCTACAATTCGTGACATGCCCTGTGAGAAACATTCTAGCACCCAAGAAAACACATATTAACAACTGGTGCCCTTCTATTTCTGTAACATAAACCTTTAAATGAATCTTGAAAACGATGCACATGCACTCGAGGAAAGTAAATTTTTTTCTTATAATTTAATCAATAAGTATAACAGCAAAAGCCATGTTGTTATCATAAGGGAAAAAAAAGAATAAAAATACACCTTATGTCTAAGACAGCGCATGAACTCCTCAAAATTGGCACGCCAAAGAACCTCTTTTTCGCAGATAGCAGCATCGATGCCATCATTCTCCAAATCTTCACGTTTGCGCTAAAATAAAAAAATAAAATGTAATAACAAGTTTTGTTTAAAAGGACATCATCATTTAGTGAAAATTCATCATGCCAACCTTTTCCCCAGCAATTACATTAGATTTCGCCCAAGTATTATCTTCAGACATAACATCCACCCCAGTATCTGTTATAACTGTAAACCTTTCTACTTCAGATGGAATTGCAGCTCTCATAGCCTGTTGTTCAACAGTCTCTGGTACTGTCAACTTACAACCAGAAGTCATACACGAGTCAGACATACTAAACTTGCAAAATAAACAAATAAATAATATAAAAAAGAGCATCTAGGTAAGTCATATATATATAAGTTTATGAGTTCTGATTATATTCACATCCTCTCACGATAGGTTCTTCCCCAGCCCCAGACAAATATAACGATGGGCTTTTTAAAGGTAAATTTTTTTTATTGATGAACGACTAATCTCTATTGTACAAAGGCGACCATAAAAGTATTAAGATCCTGTAACTAGCACATTCTAATTGGCATACAAAATTCTCAAGGGAAAGGAAATGAGAGACACAATTCCAAATCATACACACCTCCATAATCACCATTTCCATCTACGGCACTTTTTCAAAACAAGCTATTAGGTTTCTTCCACACCATGCAACAAACAACAAAAGGAAGAGTTTTCCTTGAAGCCTAACTTTAGACAAAAGTGAGCCAGGGTTTTCCAATTTATTAGTAGCAAATGCATAGAATCGGGCAATACCCCACTTAAGCTGAACAAACTGACAAACCAATAAAACGCATCCACAGTATTCTTTGGGTCTAGATTGCACAAACTACACCTCTCCTCAATATCCATAACATCCATACCCCTATGTGGTGCCCCTTTCCCAATCCAGTTGAAAACTTATAATATATATATTATCACAATTCTCCAAAGAAAAACCAACTGAAAAATCCTTCTCCTTGTCATCCTAACACATCTATCATCTTCCTCACGCACAGAGATACTCCCCAAAAGTCCAAAACACCAACTTGAACTCTTCCAACTCCCCAATGACATGAGACGAGACACTTTTGTAAATATGAAGGTCTCACTGCAAGGATCCTTTAACCATACTACCAAAATCAAACACTCTACCCTGCTTCCTCTCACATTCAAGCATAGGAAATATGTCTGCTTCATTTCCCACCCAAACATCCTCCCCAAACTGAACCTTATCACCTTTACCAAGCACCACCTCAACATCACGGACACAATCAACTTAATAGTTAGAAACAGTCCTCCAAATACTAGTACAATAGGAGGTCGTGGGACGGTTTGAGAGCCAACGCCTACTTGATGACATAACTCTAATTTCATCACATCAATTCACAATCCGCCAACGTCCTTTTGAGGCTTTGGATGCACTCCAATTCACCGTTAAATGCATGAAATCCTTATCTCCTCCCCACCATACCACAAAAACATAACTTTTTATCCTTTTAGCAATTTCAGATGATTAAAAAATCTAATACTTTTAAAATATTTTTAAAATAAACTCAATCGCGTGAGAGGAGGATGGGAGGCAGCTTTACCTTAGCTGATTTAGCACCCCTTCTTCCAGTGGAAGGGGTTTCATCTTCTGATGGTAGAGGAATAAATGGCACAGAAGATGGACAACGTTCCACATAGCGAGCATTAACAAGTTTGACGAAATTCTCTCTTAGAGTATCTTGGACAGTCGCATTCTCTGGATATGGATATATATCCCCAAAGGACGCAAATTTGAATAAATGATACGTTGTAATAGAATTAGAAACAATTCACAGCAATGAAACTACAAAGGAAAAGAAGAGAATACCTTCCTTTTGAGTAGATACTGCACGTAAAATAATCTGTTCTAAAGTAAGCCTACCATGTTGAAGTAAACCCTCAAGTACGTCAGTGCACTGCAACAAAAATCCAATACAACCAAATCAAATTGACCATCAACCCCATTGGTAAACAAAAGAAAAACTTAAATGCAAAAATAATTAAATACGAGTTACCTCTTTACCAAGTTCTTCTGATACAATAGCTATGAATTTTGCAAATCTCAAACGATGAATGATGTTTTCAAAGATAGCCATGTAATAAGTAAATACCTTTGGGGCTGCCCCGAAACCACCTAAAGAGAACGGGAAATATTTGTTATTTTAAGAGGGAAGATAAGTGGAATTGAGGTCCGGAAAAAAAACAATACCCTTTTTCTGAACATCAAAGGCTTGGACACAATTGTGTTGGATTAAGACAAGGAGGCAATTTTTTACTTGTGGTAATTTGAGTTGAGTGAAATGTTGGATGTCTCCAAGTGTTAATGTTCCTTTGCGAAGGAGACACTCACAAACTTTCTACACAAAATATAAAAGTGCGGGGAGTAAATAAGAAAATTGAAACAGAATAACAGCTGCATTCTAGGAAATATGTTGTGTTAGAAGTGTTTACGGAGACAAGGTCGCCAAAGTGAGCTGAGATGAGATTTGTGGCTAGCTTGATCCCATGTTGCACCACCATTTTTTAAGTGCTACCGAGTTGTGCCAGAAAGATGGATGGAGGAAGTGCTTTATTCAATTTTCCCTTCTCAACCTAAACTGTCACCAAAAAAAGTATAAGAACAAACTAGCTAGACGACTATGCCAGAGAGAACATAGAAAAATCTTAGCAATGCCCATAACTTAAAAACAAAGTATATCAATGAGCAATCTATAAAAATACAAGAACACCCGCAATAGTAAAACACTTGGAAATTCAATCTTACAACCTACATATCTCAATCAGACACGATTTGCACACCGATATACACATGTAAAGAAAAGGATAAATTATAGCAGATGACACAAAATACCATATAACACAATCTACAAGTTCAACAGAGGCAATACCGTATAGATATTCTATTATGCACAAACTGTAATGAACCCAGAATACCATCTATATAAGATTCCACTAGGGAAAGTAACACTAAGGGTGTGTTTGATTACGCCGAAAAATTTTCAGAGAAAATATTATTTTCTGGGGGAAAATTTGTAGAAAAAATACATTCAAAAGTTGTTTGCTCCCGCTTTTGATTGCTCCAAAGAAAATATTGATGGGCATAGACATTCTCCTTCCCTAATTATGTAAAATATTTAGGGCCTGGGCCATGAACCAATCATTCCTTACACCAACCAAAAACCTCTAGTTGACACAAACACATTATAACGTAATCTTCACCCTACTCGGGCATTTCATCAAACACACATATGACATAAACCAAACACCTCTAGTTAACACAAACACACTAGAAGATAATCTTCAACCCACTCAGGCATTTTATCAAACACATAATAGGAATTGGTTTAGCAGCAGAGACAAACGGTTAGTTTTGGTCCCAATGTTCAAAATTAGGGAATCCGATCTGAACCGAATCCGTTAAACTTAAACGGTTCAAGTTAGGTTCCTCAAAATTTGGAACGGATCCGGACCGTGCCCACCCCACACACACTCACCAATCGATTTCTCATTATATATATTGTCTCGTTCTATACTAGAAGTAACAAGTTTAGGAGGGTTCAAGCAAAAATGATTGAAGAAGGAGAGAGAGACAAGACATTTAGGCGCGGTCGATTTCTCTCTTCGTTATTTGGTTCCCTCTCTCTCTTTCTCATTGGTTCAAAATTATTAATCAAGTAGTTCTTCTTGAAAAATAACAAGATTTACATTCGCATGATCCGTTGCGACTTGGTAGTTGCAGGACAGTTTTGTGTGATTGTAGTAAAATGACCATAACTTGCTCATTTCAAAACATTTTTAGGTGATTCAAATTACGTTTATTAGATAACTCAGAGTACTATATATTTTTGTGTTTTGATGAGCTTGAATATCGGTCTCAGTTGGGCATCAAATTATATCGAAAGTCAAGGATAATACCTTGTTTTCTTTACCGACAAATTTGAGCGGCTTTAATAAAATGACCATAACTTGTTTATTTTAAAACATTTTTAGGTGATTCAAATTTTGTTCATTATATAACTCAGAGTACTACGTTTTTGGTTTTTTGATGAGCTTGAAAATCAGTCTCAATTGAGCGTCAAAGTTGGTTGAAAGTCAATGACAGAGTCTGAAACTAAAATGGGCCATTCGCAACGGCTCATGCGAATATGGTAACGGCGTACACATGTGCCGCTACGATGGGGGTTCTTCTACTCGCATGTGCAGTTGCGAGTGGCCCATTTTCTGTCATTTACTTTGTTTCCTTCCTCATTTTTTTTCCGTGATTGTACACTTTCAGATTGTTGGTAATCCTCAATTTCTCATTTTTCTATTGATTTTATTTCTAATGTGTTTGTTGTTGATTGATTTCAAATGAGTATTTATTAAATTCTCATTTGTGTTTGTTAATTTATGAAATTTTGTGCGAGAAATCGCGGCGAGGGTGAATATTAAAAAAAATGAGGAGGCCACCACCTTGCCACTACCCGCCACCACAACCACCATGCAATAGGGAGAGAAAAAAAGGAGGCCACTTCTCCTCCTCCTCCCCTTCACCACCACTACCTCACCACCGCCGCCTCGCCTTCACCGCCACCACCTCGCCACCGCCAAGGAAAAAAAAAGGGGGAAGAAAAAATATGAGAGGAGGTGGGAACCACCACCACCTCTCCTCCTCATCTTCACCACCACCACCTCACCACCGCCACCTTGCATCACCATTCACCACCACCCAACCTCGCCACCGCCAAAGAGAAAAAAAATAGGAGGAAAAGAAGAAAAAAAAATGGGAGGTGGGATACTGCCACCTCTCCTCCTGCCCTTCACCATCACTACCTCACCATCACCACCACAACTACCTCGCCACCACCAAGGAGAAAAAAAGAAGAGGAGAATGCGGTGTCCATCAGGAGAAGTAGTGGTGTTATTTAGCAGCACCCTTTATTTATTTATTTTTACATTTTTAACCCTCCCTCATATTAGAACACGTGTAAGAACATCTCCAATGGATCCCCTAAAATAGCCATGTGGGAAAATCCATGCTCCAAAGGAACCCAAAAACTTTCCCTATTTTAACCTTACTTCGGCCTTCCACTATATTTGGGGGCATCCATACCATCCCCCAAATCCTAAAGAATATTAAAATATTTCAATTCTTTTAATTTTTTAAATTAAAAACAAAAACAAAAACCAAAACAATATTGATAAAATGTGGAAAATATATTTAATTAATGATTAAAAAGTTAAAATATGGAACGTGGTTGGAGTGATGAAAAATAGGGGATTCATAAATTTAGCTTTTTGCTAAAATGAGGATGGTTGATCCCCATTTTAACTTTTACCCTTGGAGATGCTCTAAGGCGTCATTTAAAACGGATTGGAATCAAACCGTTTGAATATAAATAATTGGAATCAGACTCAAACCATTCTACAATGGGTCTAGACCGTATCTTAAATTACACATTTAAAATCGGACTGTTTGAAGCAAAAGGGTCCGGTTCGGTTTGGATTTTCGGTTCCTGGACTCGTTTGCCCACCCTCATGTGTCAATTCATCAACACTTTTTCATCCTTTTGGCATTCCTAAATTGCCCTCGACAACTTAAACAATTTCGTCTCCCCCACTCATCTTCATCTCACCTGCCCTCGTCTTCCCACACTAAACAAACTTTGTTTTTCTGTGTGGTGTGTGTAATTGGTTTTGCTCAGTTTTGACGCTTTGAAATTGGATTGTGATGAACAACAACAGAGCAACTAGAAAAAGAGTTGAGAATTAGCTTTTGTGATTTGGTTGGGAAGATTTGAAACAAGGTATCCATCTCTCTCTCCCCTTCTTTAGCTTTTGTAATTGTCAATTTTGATCGATCTTTCCTAATGTGTCGGGTTCTCAAGTGAAAGAAAATTTTAGATTTTTTGCTTCTGTTGATCTTTCTCCCCTCTTTTCTTCTCATCGTAATTAGGGTTCTTTCTCCCCCCACCCTTTTCTTCTCATCGTAATTAGGGTAAAATTTGGGAAACATAAGGGCAAAATTGAGGAAACATTGGGAGTGGTGATACTGCAAAATTATTTTCTTATTGAGAATTTGGTGTTACCAACTGGCTGTCTAATTTACATGGACTCAAATGCAACGTGAAATAGTCTGTGTAAGCTCTGCTAGTTTACATTGGCTTGAGAACCGACCTAAGCTAAGCAATTGGGTTTGTCTTTTAGATCATATCAAATTTGACTAGTCTAAACCTGTTACGCACAATTTGTTTCTCTTATGTATCCTAACTTGGCTGACAGGTGGGAAACCTTCAATATCCTACCACTTTGTAGTGCTTATTTTGCTTCCCAGATTGTTCCACGTAGTCATAATGGTTTTTCAGAGCTATAGAGGATATTATGGAAACTGAAGAAATGTAAACCTTTCACAAGTTTCATCATGTCAACTGTGTGCTATTTTCCATTTTCAGATATTTTCCATTTTCAGCTATAGAGGATATTATGGAAACTGTGTGCTATTTTCCATTTTCAGATATTAATAGTAGTTGTCACTTGAGTATGATCATTTGGATTTGTTTTCATCACGGTGCAACTAGCTTTGCAGAGCCATAACTTTCAAGTGCTCAGCTTGCCTTTTGTGGTTATCCAATTGTTATTTCTCCAATGACTGTAGTGTTATTAGAAAAAAAAATGTATTGATTTTGCTTAGCATTGTAATTTTATAACGTGGCGAACTGTTACTAGCTCATTTGTTTTCACTTTGATTCACATATATAACGAAGTTAACATGGCTGAAGAGGAAAGATTTATTCATCAAGAACAAAATCAAAATAATCAAAGACAACGGTGGCAATGCAGTTAATGCGGATAACGGACTCATAACGGTCTAGGAGCGTTATAAGTTATAATGGATTATATCGAGATATAACAGTATATAACGGTATATAACGAATTATTTTTTAAAATATATTTTTATACCCCCACTAAGTATATTAATGTATTATAGACTATAGAGTCAAAAAATAAATCACTAAATATAAATTTGTTACTGCTAGTTTGCCAATAATGCTAATAAACTTAAAACTAAATACTAATCATTGTTCATATTTGTTTCAGGTAAACAAATATTTAAAGAAAAGAAGCTTACAAAGATTGTAGACTTCGCAGCACCAGCAAGCAGCAACACCCAGCACGCCAACACAACTAAATCCATGAACTATGTTATCTACATTATCAAACACACTCAATAAATTTCAGTTGAACAACAAATGTAATTGACCATGTAATTGATCAGTGGTCAGTAAACATAAAAATAATAACTTACAAGTTTGTAATTAATAAGTTGTGCAAAAGCAAAATCCATATCGTGATTCATGAATTCAATAGGTTAACAACAGAAGCTAAGGAAATTGCCTTATTTTTCTCAAGTGACATGAAGAAATCATTCGTTAGATTGAAGGAGCAAATCAAAGCAAAACACAAAAGAAGAAGGAACAAAAGCAAAACAGAAGAAGCAAATCAGACTTAGTAACTTACAGATTATGATTTCCAAAAAAAAAAAAAAAACAGATTGATCGAAGCAAAGCAAAACAGAAGAAGGAACAAAAACAAAGCAAAAGAGAAGAAGGAACAGAGAAGCAAAGCAAGAGAGAAGCAGCAAAGCAGACTTAAGGAGAGTAGCAGACTTACAGATTGATCGAAAAAACTTCCCTTCTCTTAGGGCCTCGATCGATTAGGGTTCTTCACTTCTCTTCCCTTCTTCTTTGTTCGATCGACTAGGGTAGCAGGCTCGATCAACTGGTTTCTCTGTTCTTCCTTCGTTCCTCTGTTCTTCGTTTCCCTTCTTCTCTTTCTTTTCCTTCGTTCCTCTGGTTTCTTCGTTCCTCTGTTTTTTTTTTCAGATCTGCAATCGAGATTCGAGAACATAGTTTAGTAAGAGAAAAAAAAAAAAAAAAAAAAGCAAAAACTATTTACCGATACGTTATAACGCCGATACTAAAAAACGGTTTATTAAAATAACGGCCGGTTTATGACGTTATAACGCCATCCGTTATGCCCTAACGTTTTATGAAAAAACTTAGCGCCTCGAGGCCGTTCGGAGTTATTTCGGCGTTATAACCCGTTATTAACTGCCCAGGGTGGCAGAACATGAGTGAAAAACAAAGATCATTGCAAAGGGAGTGAGATCATATAAGACAAAGTGAACAATTAAGTTACACGACTAAAGAAGAAATATCTTTAAAACGAGAATAAAGTCGAAATTTGCCAACATCTTCTCAGGTAGCTATTGTCTTATTACCTATTGTCTTAGTTGAAACAAGAACAAAAGATCTGTTTTCCAAAAAAAAAGAACAAAAGATCTGTTCAATTTACCAGATAATGCTGGATTTTATGACCTCCCAATATCCACTTTTCCATCCATATGGCGATTTTTGATGAAATTTGAATGTATTCAGCAGCGACGCTCACATAATTAGTTGTCAAGCTTTCTACTGCTACATGCTTCATGTGACATCCACTCTATTTTTTTTGTCCAGTTTTTAAAATTATATATTATTTATATACGTCCATTTTCATAACATATTAAAAAATATGTAACAGATTCGAGACAACTACGACTCTTTATTTCTTCGAGGTTGTCGACTCCTTCAACAATATATGGTTAACATTTCTTACATGTGTTCCTTGAAGGATACTGAGATGTCCTTTTTTTTCTAAAACTTTAGTTTTCTACTTGGAGATTCCCCTTGACAAAGCAGCATATAAATGACAATGACTAAAACATGTTTTGGCAAGTAAACTTCTACATATGGTATCGTTTGCCCTTGAGTTTATTTATTGTTAAAACAAAACTCAAACGTATCGAAAATTGTTTTCTTGTGAGCGTAAATGGTAACTTAAAATCTTCTGAATGTTTTATGGTATTTTAGGCAGAAACACTCTTGTATCAGAGAAACGTTCGATCACGATTTCAACGTCAATAATATTTCTTTGAAATCCACAACACAATAACCTTGTCCCGTTGCATAGGTTTCTCAGAAACATAATTGGAGCCCATAATTTCAATTTCAATTTATTTAGAGCTAAACCACTTAGGCAAATAGAGTTAAGAAATTCTTGTCGGTATAAGTTTTTGGTATCATTATCAACATAGGAAAATGAGTAATATGTATATTCTTCACCTAGAAACATGCGAATGACTTCTTCGATGAAATTATCAACATGTTCATTCGTTTGGGGATATTAGTGTTATCTAAATAAAATAAGCCTTATTTTTTTGCATTGTTACGTAATGATGAGAACACTTCACATATAAATCAATTCAATGATTGATCATTTTCTCATAGGATAACAATTTCGCTTGAAAATCTGATCATGTCATCCACTATCCTCAGTTCAATTCCATCCCCTATATTTAGCAATAAACCTGAGAGGGTCTTCTCTTGTTTGCATGTTTTCTTTTAGTCGAATGATATTCACATTTTTTCAAATATAAGAGTTTATGATGCAAGCATTGATTGTATCTACTTTTGAACCATGTGAAACAACTGTGAGTACCTGACGAAAATTACCGCCCAAAACAACTATTTTTGCAACATGTTTCAAGTGGGGTGCCACATCGAGGAACATGTCATCTCACCCAAAGTTCGATCCATGACAAACATTTCATTAATCTACACGTACAACCTAACTCACATGGAACGGTGCACCGATATGCAAGCAAGTCTGCATATCCATAATTTATATCACACGTATACAAGCAAGTCTATATACAAAATAATCTTTTTTTTTCTCGGAGTTGTGGAAAAGAGCATAAAAAAAATCAACTAAAACTCAAAACTCTTTTATGGTGACACTTTGTCAACCATAAATAAATCAACCACAGTATCCACCATTCTTTTGGGGAACAAATAAATTTTCTATAACACAACAAGGATCAAACTCATTCAATATAGGATTTATATTCCTATGAGCATGAAGAATATCACACTTTCAATCATAGCTACTTGTTGAGCCCAATTCAATCGATTAAATAACACCATTACTTAATAACATTGTTATCTATATCAACATATGTATATATGAAACCATACGCAAATTCTCAATGACAAACATAGATTATGAAAGCATATCCTCTTAAAGAATCCCATCAGATAAGTGGCATAACCAGGACTTTTTAACGTAGAGGTATGACGTGAGGCGTTCCAATGGACTGTGACATGAGACGTAAGCATTTTAGACTATGAGTAAAGAAAATATACAAAATAGTACTTAGAATTATAATATAGAATACATAACTCATAATTCCACATCCAAAATAATAATTGCACATAATCAAACATGCAAGTTCCACCCTTGAGTTTGAATTAGCTATTGAACTCAAAGTCTAATGCATGCACAAACTATAATTCCCAAATCAAGCGCAAGAGAATGCACATTTGTACGGACCTTCATCTTGTATGGAACCTCAAATGAATAATGAATCTAGCGCGAGAGAATGCAAGATTAAATACTTTTGGCTTAGCCATATGGAACCTCAATTATTCAGATCTCTGTGAAGCGTATCCGACCCTACTCTGTTGATGAATAGATATAGATATGATAAGTAGGGCTCTACTTCCTGCTGAGGATATCAAAATATCTCTCCAAGCTCATCCTTGATACGCTTCTCTAAATTTGAAGAATTTGATTCTATTTACTCTACTCGTCCCTTGGTTGGGTATTAGAATTGTTTGTTATATGAGGTGTAGCAGGCCATCTCAATTTCTCTTCTTTTTTTCTTTTTTTTTCTTTTATGTCTCTTCCTATAAACTACGTACCCCCACAAAAATAAAAATAAAACAAAAACATATCTATTGCAGTTTCCCTTTTATTAATCCAGTTTAAGGGATTCCCCAAACCAAAACTAAAAATGGGCTTTAGTTTCTCCTTGATGGAGTTGGGGTGTGAGACAAGCAAGTATGATACACTTCCTGAGTCTAAGTTTCTAGGTCTTGAATCATTACAACCAAACAAATAGGGAAAATGGGAAAATAACTTAAGCTATATCAGAAATCCAAAATTTTCCCAAAGTAGAAGAAACAACTCCCCTCTCAATCCCACACTATAAATCATCAAAAATTTGACTCTGCTAGATCCGCTAGTCTTACAACTTCCCCATCAGACCTGCAAACACCCATCTAACCAATTCTAGAAACCTATAGATTTCACATCATAAATGACCCAATTCAACCAAATCCCAAAACCCCATGAAGAATTTTAACGAAGGTCACAAATTTCTGCTCAGAACTTATTAAATACCAAACCTTGACACAATTAATCACACTGACTTCATTAAATTGCAAAGAAACTCAACCCACAACTAATCAAATTCCACAAAAACAGAGCAGTAAAGGAAGAAAGAGCAACCCAAATAAAAATCAATCTTATGCAAACCCATCACAGCAGTGATTGATAGAATCAGTGAGACACTAAACGGGACGAATCAGGAATCAATCGTCGCGTACCATTGGAAAAGAAAATTTTTCAAACTAATTGACCCCAATCCATACAAATTGAACCTTTATGAAAACAGTGGCAGTTCTAATAAAAATGATGGAAAGAAAACTCACATATATCAACCGATATGGACGAATGAACCCAAATCTACTGATTCAGCCCAAATCACCATTTCGTCATCGCCACTTCTTCTCCATCCACCTCGAGATCTCTCCACTGCCAGTCACCACCACCAATGTCATCTCCTCACCATAGGACCCTCTTTCGATAGCACGCCACTGTCCAGCCCCCCTCTTGCTTGCGAATAAGTTTCAAGGGTTGAAATCAAGTGGGAAGGAGATGGAAGATAAGGGAAGAAGAAAGGAACAGAGAAGAGGAAGATTATGCCGATGGGGGCTGCTCCACGCTCGGTCACAGCCGAGCTCGCCGCAGAAGAAGATGAATGCGCAGGGAAGGGAGAAAGAAAAAAATTGGGGAAGAAAAGAGGATTGTTCTCTTTATGCGGTGGGTGGTTATCCGCTCCCATTGTAATTGAGGCCATCCACCCCTTTAATTTCACCAAATAAAATTCTAAAATTTTGAAATTTAAATTTATTTCAATTCAATGTAACTAATAAATTAGTTTTATGAAATTTAAGGGTGTTAGATTATACACACGTTAAACGAGATTTGGAAGGTAAAAAAAATTAAGCGAATTTCGAAAAATAGAACTTGTCAAACAAAATAAAATTTTAAAAATACAAATTTCAATTGAACTTTTAGGTGCATAATTTTTTTTTATTGCCATTGAAAAAGTATAGATGTTGCACTATGACTGCTCTATCCAATGACTCAAAGGCATACTGATGTGTCATTGTTGCCTCAAATAAATACTCATTTGATGAAGTAATTCGGTTATATCAGATTGTTTGCTTATTTTACATGTTGAAAATGCAATAAGGGATACATGAATTTTAAAATTTTAATTCAAGGGAATTAGTCATATCCAATATATAGAATATGTGATGATGGTCGATCTGTTGTTTTTAGCAATGCTCTTCAAGTTGATAATCGTTGGGTTGTTCCATATAAAAAATTTCATATGTCAAGGTTGATCGCAGAGGAACATTAAACAATTGTTCCTCCTGAAGACTTATCATCCATAGAAAATTTGATAAAACAAAAGTATGCTTTTGATAAAATAATTGATTTTGTCATGTGTAATGAAAGTTCAATCTACTTCAATGATGGTCCTGAAGGCACAGGAAAAATATTTATTTATTGTGCAATCTTAGCCTACTTAAGAAGTAATGGTCACATCGTGATTACTACTGCTACATCAGGGATTGCTACCACAATGATACCTGGTGGTCATACAATGCGTTCGAGATCTAAAATTCTTGTACCCCTTCTTGAATCTTCAACATGTAAGATAAACAAACAATCTGATGTGGTCGAATCACTTCGCCAAAGGAGTATCATTATTTGGGAGGAGACATGATAACACATCGGTATGCTTTTGAGTCGTTGGAACTCAGGGATATAATGGCTACTTTGAAAATATTTTCAAATCATCTCAGCTTGAGTCCCAGCTAGATATCCTAATTCTATTTCAAACCTCAATCTTCGACCAGGATAATGAGGCATTTCTTGTAATTCCGAATGACGAAGAAATCGGGAAATTGTTTTTTATATGGGCAATCATAAAGCCCCTGGCCCTGATGGTTTTCGTGTTTTCTTCTTCCAACATTAATGTGACATTGTTAAAAATTATTCCATCGAAGCGGTGGTTAATTTTTTCACCTCTCATACCTTGGACCCTAAGCTTAATGAGACTTTTTTTAGCTTTAATACCCAATATCTCAAATCCTACCACCCTGGGCAAATTTCGACCAATAGGTTTGTGCAATGTAATTTACAAGGTGATTTTCAAGATACTTGCCAACCGATTGAAACCCCTTTCTGGACAACATTATTTCCACCAATCAGAGGGTTTTCCTTAAAGGTTGTTCCATATCTAACAATGTCAACCTAGCACATGAATCTTTTTTTCCAAATGAAACACAATTTATAAAAAGTAAAAATAAACTGGATGACAATTAAGATTGATATGGCCAAAACTTATGATAGAGTTGAATGGTCATTTTTGATACAAATCCTGAGCCAATGGGTTTTGCGGAAGGATGGATAGATATGATCAACCAATGCATTTTCACTTATTCGCTCCGAGTCCTTTTCAATGGGGCTCCCCTCACCAATATCAAACCCTCTTGAGGACTCCATCAGGGTGACCCTCTTTCCTCTTGCCTTTTTATCACGGTGATTGAAGCCCTCTCCCGTATTCTGGCCAAAGCTGAAAGTGGTAACTTGCTCAAAGGCATTCACATTAGTCGTCACTCCCCTTCTATCAACCATCTTTTCTACGTTGATGATCTTATGATCTCTTGCCGCACTTCATTTGTTGAAGCTCATTTTGTGAAGGATATTCTAGCAGATTATTGTTCTGCCTTTGGTCAAGTAGTCAATTTTGACAAGTCATCCGTCTTCTATAGTTCCAATGTTCATCTGAACATGGCAAAATGATCAATAGCATTATCGAATCAAAATTCTATAATCCGAAAGAGAAATACCTTGGCACCCCTCTTCTCATTTCCAAAAAGAAAGCTTCGGATTTCTATTTCCTAATAGACAAAATCAATAACAAGCTCTCGTATTGGAAAGCTAAGGTCTTATCTCAAGCAGGTAGAACGGTAATGATTAAAGTAGCCATTAATTTTATCTCAGTCTACACCATGCAAACTTTGTTACTCCCCTGTTCCAAATACCACTACCATTGACTCTCCGCCTAGGGATTTCTGGTGGAATAGGGGCAGAAAACAATAAGGCGAAACACCTTTGCTCTTATGAGTGGACTCAACATCTCCAACTTCAGATTCAAAAATTTTGCTCTTATGACAAACAATATGTGACAGATCATTTCCTAACCTACAAACCCTCGCACCTTGCAACTCTAGGCAATCTATTTCGGACACATAAGCATTTGTCAACTCTCCAAATCCCCTAGCATTGCTTATTTCGCTTGGCGAGGCAACCTCGTTGCTCTGCATAAAATGAAAAAACATTTCGTTTGGCTAATTAGGTCAGACAATGAGACTGATTTTTGGATAAATTGTTGGGTAAAACCGGGTTTACTCTTGACAGATTGTCTGCAGCAGCCAATTCCCTCTGGTTCCATACATAAATCCTTGATATTTGGATTCACTCCACAGTCCATCAGCTCCAATGGAATACTGACCTTTATCATCTCGATGTTCCCATCCCCAATGGCCCAGGATATTTTTGATATTGTTATACGACCATCTCTTCAGAAATTCTCATATGGAGGTTCGACATAATGGGGCACTTTTCGATCAAAAGTGCAACCAATGCCTTTGTTTCTGAAGCACTGGAAACCTCTACATCTACATCTTATCCTACCCTGCCGCCTATTCACCTAAGAGTTGTTAGAGAAATTTGGCGAGTTAAAGCCCCTGCTAGCGCTATTTTTCTCTGGATAGTCTCCTAGAACTTGCTCCCCACTATGTCAAACCTGTCCAGGATACATATGCCTATTGAAGGTTGTGTCTTTTGTCATAATCAGAAAGAAGATGTTACCCATCTTTATTTCTCTGCCTAGTGATTGACCGTTTTTGGAAAATGTCCCCTGTCCTGATCAATTGGCCAACCGCCAACGTTTCAAGTCTCTGGTCCCCTGATTTCTTCAACTTCATGTGGGAAACGCCTATGTCCATCGTCTTCTTAAAAACCTAATGCTTTCTCAATTGACGACGGTCATTTACACCATCTGGCAACTGCGCAATAATATCATCTTCAAAAACCTCAAGTTTTATACACAACACTTCCTTCGTACCATTCAAAATACATGATGGCAAAGACAATGGTTCTTGACTCCCCCCACTAGTACAACGACTACTGAGATTGTTTCCTTATACCAAGTTCTTGATAATGCAGTTACCGACCATGTCGCTGACATATATGATCCTCTTACTGTACCTCTCACGGAAGACCAATTATCCAGACTCCAAACGATTTCAATACAACTTACTGGAGAATTGGAGTAAGGTGTTCCATATTAGATTATTCTCTATTAGATTATTCTCCAGTAAGGTGTTCAATATTATGTTACTTTATATCGGTCTCACATTATGCATCATAAAAAGTTTATATCAGTCTCACCTTTTTTTTATATACTAGTTACAAAAATGTTACTTTAGTACATATCTTTAAATAGATTGTGATATTTGGCCCAAAAATGGGACATGTTGATAGCCAATATTTTTATGAAGTTTGGGATATTTCTTACATAACCAGTATATCTAGGTAGAAATTGGAATGTTAGGGAAAGGACTATAATATCTTGGTATTAATGTTTTTTGGTAGTCAAATGAGTTGACTTAACGATCAAATGCAAAAAATGAGGGTTAGACTAAATTGAAATAACTAGTGGCACCCAAGTAAGGTTTCACCCGAATTAATGGGGGTAAAAGGTAAATAACCCCAAAATATTCGCATCACTGGTATAAACTATGAAAATATAAGATACAAAACTCTACTTCTCTAAAAGACTCTAACTATACAGTGAACCACATCTAGCAGAAGACTTGAAAACCAAAATCATGAAATGGGTGAGCTATCCACAAGCTCAGTGAGTATTATCAAGTAATATAAGAGAAAACGATTAACACGATTTATAATTCAAATTAAAATGCCAGGAACACAAGCATACTAATTACCATTTTCCTTTTAATGTTTGGGACGTGAGACGATAAATAAACATTCACCCTTCCACTTTTAACGTCTGAAATATGAGACGATGATATAACAATTACCATTCCACTTTTAACTTCTGGAATGTGAGACGATAATATAATAGACATGTTTATGCCAGGGAACAAGGCAAAAGTTTCAACCATACCAATTTATTTCATAATCGATAAAGAAATGTTAGTTCTCAAATATATGACGATTATACTCACTTTAAACCAACTGATGCCTTACTCGATGTGTGCTCAACTCTCTAGTTGTTTGAGCCATAACGTTTTCTAAACCTAATTGAAATAACATAAGCTCAAGCTCAACATGAATCACACACTTACTTATAAAATATATAAAATATATGCTCGTGGAATAAATGAATGCACGAACACAATTCAATGAGTAACCAAGCTTCCTTGTGAAGCCCAAAACTCATAGACAACCCCCCGTTTTAACATAACCTGAATCAAAAGTTCTAACCAACACAAAACAATGAAATTTGAAGTCTATTTCATTCAAGATTCTGAAACTCATAAATGTATTCCAAGTGATACTAACCACCTATCATTCTATGTACTATATCTTATACTACACTTCGGAATTCATAATAAAATCAATTTTGTTCAAAAGTAGACTTTGAATTTTATATCCATGGAAAAGCCATGTCTTTAGTACAACAGATCAAACCCATTTTAGTACACAATGTGCAAATCAGTCCGAATTTGCATATACATCTATATGAACATTAAATCTTCTATGCAACTCTTCCTACCATCAAACCCAACCCGTACGATCTTAAACAACATGAAACCATGATTTCCATAGCTGAAATAAATCAAGAACATATGTTGCTTAAATAGCAAGTGGTGGCAAATATATCCCAAATTCACCCTTTAGTCCTTCAATTTTTTAAAATTTTCCTTAAGCACATCAAACATTTCCAATATTGTATAAGTGAGCTACTTGACAAAACTTTATCTTGTAAGTGTACTAGAGTATGCCCCGTGCCGTTGGCACTCCACATAATTTTATTTTTGCTAAGTATTTTGTATTAAACACCATCACTATCCCGTTTTCGCTTTGAGTAATTATTGAAGTGTAAGCCTATTCTAAGGTATATATATATATATATTATAAAATTTAGGGTTAGACTCGGTCAAAATTGAACCAGTTGGGGCAAAAATTTAAACGTCGATAATAAAGTTCTCCCCCAATCTTTGAATTCGCCAAAACATAAAGTTTAACATTTTTGTTTAAATGTGCATTAAGATGCCCGACTCATTTTTTCTGATATGATCGACTCGTCTCATTGCTTTGAAAAATATTAAAGACATTATATATTTTTCTGATATTATACATTATACATTTTTTTAATTATGAAATACATATTTTTAATATTTTGGCCCTTGTATTGATAATTGATTTTGTTCAAAAGATCTTCAAAAATGCATTTAAACGATACTAAATTTATCAAAATTCGACAGCGATATAGATAGTTATGATAATTTTCATTTTGCTAAAAGGAAAACACAATATTTTATCTTTCTGCCACATGTACATTCCACCAACTTTTTTCAATTTTTTTTCATTATTTTTGCCCTTTTACATGTTTTGTATTTACAAATATGCACTTCAATCATAACCATCTTTTATCTTTAATTATTTTGATTTGACTTTGTCCTAGTCAGCAATGAATAGTAAAACACCACTCTGAATTGTAATATAGATATAGATTCTCAACATATTTTGTGTAAAACAAAACTAAATTCTTAATCAACCAATTAAATCCTCACGCACGCTTAGAACCCAACATGCTTACCTTCCTTCGAGTTTTTGCCAAATAATTTACTCGCACTCACACTTGTGCTCTAAATTGAGTATGGATATATGACAATGTATGAAATGCATGTTTTCAAGATTCAAGTCTCGCAACTCTTCCATCCAAATTTGAATTCTGTCCTCAAAATTTACTTATCTGACTGAAATAAAATAAATGAGGATACTACTTCCTCATACTATCTTCATTTTCCCACGTTGCTTATTCAATTGAATGACTATGCCACAATACCTTAACCAGCGGAATGATCTTGTTACGTAGTTGATCTAAAATTTGCACCGGTTCTTCGACTTTATTTTAGATTGATTTTTAGTGGCGTATGCCTTGAGATTTATAATAATTTTAGGGATTAAAAATGTTAAGATTGTCATTTTAATTTGGTGGTTAACCACAGTTAAAAATTTGAGCCTTAATAGTAATAGGAATTAAAAAGCAATACTAGTTAGCAATTTGGACTATATAACACATGAAAGTGCCGATGAACAATGGAAAACGGTGATGAAAAGTGCCCTTCCAACTTCATAACATTTACAATCAAAATCAAAAGGTGATGAAAAGTGACAAAGGGCTTTGTATGAAAAAACATCATTCATACTTTACTACATTTTAGAAGTCCCAAAATACTTTCTACAGTTCACATTTTTCATAATCCCAACCAAGAGAAATTAAGTATCGTATCAAGGGTAAACAAAAATAAGTACTAGCATAATTCGAAGCCCATCCGACTCGTCGTATCAAGGGTAAAAAAAAAATAAAAAAAAATCCGCGGATGTTTGCTCGCATAGCGGGCATTAAGTATTAGCATAATTGGAAGCCCATCTGACTCATCGGCCCATTCAAACCCATCCCATCCCACAACTTCGTCAACTACGGTTGACCGCTCCTCCTCCATATAAAAACTGTCGCGGGTCCAGATTTTGAAGTTCCTAAAATGCCCCCTATATTTCATAAACCCCAAGCCAATCCTACATCTACTTTATACCTTTGCTTGGTCACTCTCCTATCCAAGCATGTGTTCGGCGGGCATACTTTACATAAAGGCCATTAAATTATCACTGGATAAAATATTTTTGAGCCCCAATCCAACATTTTATTAGATTAGCAAACATGGTATGAGACATCTCAATTCTATAATAATGTGTCAAAATTATTTTGTTTTGAAAATGCCCTTCATACTTTCACTTATTTACAACAATTGACAATTCACCCTGTTGGGGTTTTGATGTGTCAAGAGTTTGATTTTTCAAGCATGCCCACTGTCCTTTATTTCTTATAAGGAGCTAAGCCCCAACAAAGATAATTTGAAGGTAGTATACTATAATGATGATGCGTAAAAATAAATTAGAATATGTAGGTCAATGAGAATTAAAAAAAATATAATTAATCAATGTTTCGGTAATTCATAATTTGTTTTCATATTTAGCAATTTAGTGATATATTTGGAAAGTGCCAAAGGCACGACCTAAGGACTATTATACCCGTATCAACGACATGGGTACACGATATGTTTGGCACTCTCCAAGGACTATTATACCCGTATCAACGACATGGGTACACAATATGTGGAAAGGGTATAGCCATGTCAAGAGCATGACCGGTACACTAGTCAAGGGTAAATAAATAAAAAGTGATTAGTGTGCATTGAGTGCTAGCATAATTGGAAGCCCATCTGACTACTCCATTCTTTCGGAATAGTATGTGGGCCTTCCTCAAGCAATCCCCTACCTTTGTTCTTGTGCAAAAGCGTCCTCCCCTTCCTCTTTTGCGAGCCCACTATGGCTAGCGACTTCTCAAGCGCCTCATCAGGCCCATCCCATCCCAAACTCAACTAGGGTAGAAGGCTCCTCCTCCATATAAAAATATCTCAACAAAACCCTGCTTTCATTCGTCTTCTCTGTAGGTTTCGCCGAAGAAGTACCAGCTGAAGACGAAGCCATGGTACACGTCAACTTCTATCGGAACTGTAAGCACTCTCTCTATCATGTGTTGATCTAATCCTTCGATCGCAACGAAAAACCCTAGCTTTCTCTATCTAATCCGCTGAATCTCTTGATGTTGTTGTGATTCAGATGGGAAGACGTTCAAGAAGCCACGACGTCCATACGAGAAGGAGCGATTGGACGCGGAGTTGAAGCTGGTGGGAGAGTACGGGCTTCGATGCAAGAGAGAGCTGTGGAGGGTTCAGTACGCACTGAGCAGGATCCGAAACAATGCGAGGCATCTGCTCACTCTGGACGAGAAGAACTCTCGCCGGATCTTTGAAGGAGATGCACTTCTTCGCAGGATGAACAGGTATGGGCTTCTGGATGAGAGCCAGAACAAGCTCGATTACGTGCTGGCTTTGACTGTGGAGAACTTCCTTGAGCGTCGTTTGCAGACTCTGGTGTTCAAGTCTGGGATGGCCAAGTCCATCCACCACGCTCGTGTTCTCATCAGGCAGAGGCACATCAGGTATATCTTAGTATTGTGTTTAATTTGAATTGGGATTAATTGTTCGAATTCACTAATATTGGAATTCCAATATACATGTTAGGGAGGTTAGTTTAGTTTCAAAGGATCCTTTCATTATGCTAAATTGTGTTTGACATGCGTCTGGTTAATTCCGATACGCTCATTGCAATCATATCAGAGGAAAAAAAAAGGGTTAATTCCGATACGCTCATTGCAGTCGTATCAGAGGGGAAAAAAAGGTTCACCATTTGACGCAATATTTTCGTCAATGAGGAAGTAAAATTTACATTTCGGGCAATATATACTGCATTCCGAAAATGAAAATATATGCACCAATAGTGCCTTATAGATTAAACATGAACTTAAAAGAGAAGTTATTGGAGTTAGAGTAGTACTACAGTGCACTGGTATTGTGCCTGGTGAACCAGTGCATGCAATCCTACGGTGCACAGTAATTTGCGAGACATGAGATTATTTAAATTTAACATGATTATAATGCCTTGGATTATTAGGTGGGGTCTAGTAAAGTTTTGATAATGTGTGTTATTATAATGACATGAGAGTATTAGCAAGCTTATCCCAAAGGTGGTAGAAATCATTGGGAATTTCCAAATTGTAACATGAATTCTTATTGATGAAGCCTGGAAGTATTTTAAGTTGTTTGTTAGAGATGCTATCATTTTATCAATTCTTATACATTCATATAATTCTTTTGCATAGTTGATTCAGAATAATCTTGTATTCAAATGAAATTATGATATGTATATTTATATTTATATTTATTTTTTATTTCTCTGATAGTGAACATTAACGATTTCATACCTCATTAAACTACGTTTGTTTGTTATGTGCTGTTATAAATCCTTCATTTTGGCTTTTTTGTCAGGGTTGGGAGGCAAGTTGTGAATGTCCCATCATTCATGGTTAGGATGGACTCGCAAAAGCACGTAGATTACTCCCTTACAAGTCCTCTGGGAGGTGGACGCCCTGGTCGTGTGAAAAGACGGAACCAGAAAGCAGCTGCGAAGAAGGCTGCTGGTGGAGGAGATGGTGATGAGGAAGACGAGGAATGAGTGTTTTAAACTCTTTTTTGAAATGCTTAAAAACCTAGAGTAAGTATTTAACAACGTGTTTTGTTAAATCAACTGGATTTTGTTTCTGCAGCTTCTCTGATTGTTCAATTCAGACTAGCAATTCTAGGTTTAGGAATTGGTTGTTTTCATATTGCTTAATCTTTCTATACCTTTGATATTATGAAAATTTTGGTTAATCCATGAAATGCAGTGCATTAGGTCCAATTCCGCATCTGATACAGTGCATTGCATAATAATTGTATAAGCAGCTTGATTGTTTTAGTTTAGTATTAAAACATCTGCTGCATGTGTCTAAGTAAAGATTAATTTTGCGAAGTTTTCTTCCGAATGATGTTTGTAATCCTCATCTCTGATATGTTCACCAAGGTTTTTTTTTTTTTTTTTTGCATTGAAAAATTAAATGCAGGGGTTTTCTTAGCCTCCTTTTCTCATTTTGTGGTATGATTTGCACATTTATGTTCTCTAATCCATGTTCATGTGATACAAACTAGATCTATCCCCCCCACATAAGCATGGTGGGTTCTGTATTTATTTATTTTTTTATTATTTTTTTTTTTCTTTTATAAGCAAGATGGATGTGAACTACAAAGAGTTGGCTTGAAGAATTCGGAAAATCTGTGATGCAAAGTAACATACAAAGAATGGGCTGTAAGAAGAATCCCATGCAAAGAGAACATAACCCAGTTTCATTTAGATTTGCCGATCCGGTATTCCATGTTATACCTATACAAACCTGGGACAATTGAAACAACCCCTTTCAAGGTTTTTATAACTTCCCCAATGAGAAGTGGAAAACTGTTCCTTGTGATCTTACGATTTTCAAACCACTTGGTGAATCTCTTTTCTTGAGCAGTATTTTGGTGTGGATTATTTTCTAACATATCCTGTTTTACAAGTACTTTGTTGGGGTGATCGCTAAATGTACTTGCTATGTTCCAAGTCTGATCCCCTTCTCATACAGCATCCTTTATTATTTCAACTATGTGCAAATTTATCGCACCGCAAATTTAAATCCCTTTCTCATCCAGCATCATTTGTTTGAATTATGTTCAACCTCAAGTGTGTTTTCTACTTGTAAGGATGGTCAAATCATTATTTTTTTGGTTTCTTCAGCCCTATTTCGATTGAATTTGTAGCATTTGTAGGATTGTGGATGTTGGTTTTGTAAATAAGAAGTTAAAAGCGAAAAAAGAAGAAGAAATAGGGTATTAAGCTTCGGCTTTGCAAGGGTCTTTTGCAATTTGATTTTATTTATTTATTTATTATTTTATTTTTATTTTGCATCTCAAGTTGGAGTTGGTTGTAAATGTTGTTGTTACATAGTAAGGTTGGTGGTGTTTGCCCATTGGAAATGGCGCCAAAGGAGGAGTGCAGTGAAACTAGGTCAGTTAAGGTGGTACTAGTTAAAAACCTCGGTCTATTGTGTTGCTCAGCAAGCCTATTGTGTATGTGTAATGTGTAGTGTAGTCATACGCTCTGGAGGCTATTCTGGATATGGACCCGGACCAAAAAATTAGAGGAAGGCCCAAACTAGATCAGACTGGATTTTGTAGAGGGGGTTTTGAATATTTCACATCCTCTCCAAATTTGCAACACTACTGCACGGCTTTCGCTGCACTATCTTCTTTAACAACCTTGTTTTCATGTGTTATCTGTAAGGGAAGGACTCACATTTTACTTGTCATGTGCACCTCGACCAAGTTGACTGGTAAAAATCATTTTTCTGTATTAACATCATAGATTTTTTACAATTGTGAACTGGGGAACATTTACTGAATGACATTTTTGAGGGGATGAATTTTGAAAATCGAGTTGCACATTGCAAGATCATACTCATACAATGAATGAAATGGGAGCTTCTTATGCAAAAGTCCGTATTTGGGCTTCCTTTATCTATTGTTTAAACAGATAATTAAAGTTTATTTATTGTTTAAACTGTGTGTTTGCTGTCCCTCTCCCTCTGACTTCGTCTCTTCTAGCCGCTGTGTTGTCCAAGAGTTGGCTCTCCTATGTGAGGCGGGAAGAGGATGCAATTGAAGCACGAAGTAGTGAGTGCTGCCTGCCCGTTACATTGATACCAGACGTGAATCAGCCCTTGATTGGTATCTAACAATAGTAGATGTGGGTGAGGTCAGCAGCACCATTAGCTTCCTTTGTGGCAGGTGAGCTAATTTCCTTTTTCTAGTTTCGAAAAGGTGTTGGCTCATTTGGACATGGGTTGCAATTTTTGGGGATTTTATCATTCTTTTCGGATCACGACACGTCATTCTGGTTGCAAAACATAGTTGCAAAAACCTGATTTTCTAGCATTTTTGGGAAAAATATGCCATGCCCGCTATTGGTGTTCTTTTGACCTATCCATGAAATTAGCAAGCTGTGGTTTGAGTTTGGACAATTAATCAGGATAGACACGACATCCTACTCCACTATTCATGATAGTTGTGTCAAAGTGGATATGGATAATCGTTAAACCCGTATAACCAGATTGAATTTAGTAGGTTTTAATCTATATTCTATATTACAATTCAGAGTGGTGTTTTACTATTCATTGCTGACTGTGACAAAGTCAAACCGAAAGGATTATAGATAAAATATGGTTAGGATTGAAAGTTGGAAAATGTATTGAATTTGAGGGTTGAGATTCATTCCTATGATGGCATATTTGTAAATATAAAATATGTAGAATGGCAAAAATAATGCAAAATTTTTTGAAAAAAGTTTTGTGGAATGTACATGTGGCGGAGAGATAAAATATTGTGTTTTCCTTTTAGTAAAATGGAAATTATTCTAACTATCTACATCGTCGTTGGATTTTGGTAAATTTAGTATCGTTGAAATGCATTTTTGAATATCTTTCCAACAAAATCAATAATCAATACAAGCGCTAAAATTTAATAAATATATATTCTATAATTAAAAAAATGCATCATTGAGCTTGGATTATGCAAGGATATGTGGGAAGACCGCATTGTTTGAAAAACCAAAATCCATGTAGCCGACCCCAAAAATATCGAGAATGGGTTTTGATGATGATGATGATATTCTATAATTAAAAAACGTAAAATGTATTTCACATCTTTAATATTTTTCAAATCAATGAGACAGACCGGTCATACCAGAAAAAAAAAATGAGTCGGGCATCTCAATGCACATTTAAACAAAAACCCTAAACTTCATGTTTTGGCGAATTCAAAGACTGTGGGAGAACTCATTCTCGTCGTTTAAATTTTTCCCCCAACAGATTTAAATTTGATCGAGTGCAATCCTAAAATTTATAATATAAACTTTTACCTTAGAATAAGCTTACACTTTAATACTGATTGAGACGAAAATGGGAATAGTGACGAAGATGTTCAGTGCAAAATATTTAACAATTTTTTTTTTTTTATGTGGAGTGCCAATGGCACGGGGCATACTCTAGTTTGATACAAGTCTAAATGGATTAAATGTATCATACGGGTCTTATGGGTTGATGACTTAATTTGACATGATTGGCTAACTATGTCAAAATGAGTAAGGTCGACTCGCTCAAGGCAAATAGTCTTAGGAGCATAATTAATGTCGAATTGATCAAGCAATACAACCCATTTCAACATTCTTTCAGACAGCTATGATTTGTAGAGTACCGATCGAAGTGGTTGTTCAGTCATGGCATTGATGGGGTGAGCTTGAAAGTATGGTTGTAACTTTCTTGAAAACACGATCAGGGCGAGTGCTAGTTTTTCCAGAGATGGATAATTAACTTATGCGTCCGCAAATGTCTTGCTGACGTAGTAGACTAACTTTTGTGTGTCGTTTTCCTTTTGTATCAGTGCTGAATTAACTGCATGTTTGGACACTAATAGGTAGAAGTACAACTTTTCTCCTGTTTTTGGCTTGCCAGTAGTTTAATGCTCCCCACGTATGCCTTCAGATTTTGGAAAGCCATTTCACATTCTTCACTCCACTTGATCGTTTTGTTCCCTCCCAAGATCTTGAAGAAGGAAAGGCATTTATCTAATGATCAAGAAATGAACTTGTTAAGGGTTGTTATCCTACCATTGAGGCTTTGTACGCCTTTAATGTTGGTAAGCGATTGCATGTTGAAGAGTGATTGTATCTGTTTCAGATTAGCTTCGATCCCTCTCTGATTGACTATATACCCGAGGAATTTTCCTAATTCTATTCCGAACATACATTTTTTAGGTTCAACTTCATTTTGTACTTTCAGAGCTAAGAAAATGCTTGCTCAAGGTCTTTGATGTGGTCATATTTTTGTAGGCTCTTGACTAGCATGTCGTCAATGTACACCTCCATAGTCTTGCCTATTTGATTTCTAAACATCTTGTTCACAAGACATTGGTACGTGGCTCCCGCATTCTTTTGTCTGAATGGCATCACTCGGTAGCAATACATACATCTTTTTCTTATGAAATATGTCTTATTCTGGTCTAGTGGGTGCATTTCTATTTGGTTGTAGCAAGAGTATGTGTCCATGAAGCTTAGGAGTTTGTGTCTGAAAGTAGCGTCTGCTATCTGATCTATTCGTGGGAAGGGAAAACTATCTTTTGAGCAGACTTTGTTTAGGTCCATGTAGTCTACACATACCATCCATTTCCCATTTTATTTCTTGACCAAAACTGTGTTGACCAGCCAGTTCGGGTGGTGAGATTCTTTGATCATCCCTGCATTCATTAAGCGATGCATCTCCTTTGTTACGCTCTAGCGTAACTGGCCTTTTTTTTGTTGATTGTCTTCTTATCAAGGTTGATTTGCAACCTATAAGTGATGACGGAAGGGTCGATGCCTACCATATCCTTCATTGTCCAAGCGAAGATGTCATGATTATCTTTTAACAGTTGGACAATCTATTTAGTTAGATCTGGACAAAGTTTTGTGTCAATCCGAACTGTTTTTCTTCCCTCTTCACTGTCTAGATGGACCAGTATTGTTTCTTCTTCCGGTTGTCCAATATTTAGTAAGCACCTTGGACTAACTAAAGTTGCATTGTCCTCTCGTATGTCGTGATCCATCTGCATTTGACCGAGTTGTTGTAATGGCTCATCTGGTCGTGACTGTGATTGTTATCAGTTAGGGCCTTAATTATTGCATAGTGACATCCGCGCACAACTGGTTGATCTCCTTTGACGACCCATTGTCGCCAACGTGGTACTTCGGGCATTGGTGTAAGGTGGAAGATACTACACCAATTTCGTGCAGCCAGGGTCTTCCCAAAAGCATATTATAGGTTGAAGGTGCGTCAACAACAAATAAATCCTTTAACACGACTCATTGTCTCCCTGGTGTTCCTACTATGACTGATAGTCATATTAGCCCAAGTGGGTGGCATTGTTCCCCACTGAAAACGACTATTGTTTGGTTAATAGGTGTAAGTCATTCTTCGTTGAACGACATCTTGTGGAATGCAGTCAGGAATTAGAGATTGGTTGAGTTACCCATGTCAATGAGTACTCTTTTGACCTCCCACTTAGCTATAAAAAGCGAGATCACAAGGCGTCATTGTGCGGAAAATGAACTCCTTGTGCATCATTTTCAGAAAATGTTAGAATTGGGTGGTCAATTCTGGCGCGTTGAACATAAAGGTTCAAGTATTGAATCCTCGTCCATAAATCTCGGGTGATCGGTTAGATCGTTCTTTTTTTTTCCATTTACACTGTTTAGGACGTATACCAGCTTTCTGGACTGTTTATTCGACCCCGTGTTAACGTCCGCTTTCTTTTTCCCTTTGAACTGCTTATCTTTCAACCCAATAAATTCACCGAGTCATCTGTTTTGGATTAGTACTCGATTTCATTCTTTAAGTTGTAACAATCTTCTGTGTTATGTCCGTGGTCCTTGTGAAAAAAACAATATTTGTTCTTATCTCATCTGGCTGGATTTCCAATCAGTTTGAGTGGCTATTTTAGGTCTTCCCAATTTCCCATGAACTTCAGAATAGTTTCCAGACTTGCTTTCAAAGCAATGAACGGTTTGTACTTTGTGTTTACCGCATGTGTTGACCGTTTCGTGTCTGGCTCTTTCGAATTGCAGCTTTTTGGGTTATTACTTGTTGAACTCGGACCTGCCATTGGTTCGATGTCTTTTCGATTGGTCATTTTCCTCCCACGGTCTATCATCTATTCTTCTCTCCTCCCTCATTTCCCGATTCGTAGGAAATGACATTTTCTCGGACTCGATTTTCTTATTGGTGGCCAACATCTCTTTGAAGGTGATGTATTTTTTAGCGGTTTTCAATAAGATTGCCATGTTTTTTGAAGGATCCAGATTCAGAGAGTTGTAAAACGATCATCTTCTTAATCCAGAGGTGAAAGTGGCTATGGCTTTGTCGTCACTACATCCATCGATCATGATAAACTCGTCAGTAAAACGAGTAATGTACTCCCTGATAGTTTCATTAGGCTTTTGCTTGATGTGAAGCAAATAATGATGGTCATTTCTAATTCGCTGACTGCCAATGAACTTCGTGGGCAATGCTTGGAAAGTATCTATCGAGTTGGGTCGGAAACTATTGAATTAACTCATTGTTGTGGACGTGAGGCTGGTCAGAAAGGTTCTGCACAAAATGGACTCCGTGTTTTATTTCAGTGTCATCATGTGGTGGAAATGTTGTAGATGGTCTAACGGATCAGTAGTGCCATCATAAGTTTCAACTTTGGCGGAGTGAATTTTTTTTCGGCAAAGGAGTCTTCGTGATTGCGTCACAGAATGGTAATTGCCAATTCATAAAGCACATTAGGATTTGTAACTCCGATCCTGAATGGAACTTGTGAAAAAATTCAATCAGTCTGGGAGTCATCTCCCTGCGGTTCACTGTTTTCAAAGTTTGTTCGTCAAAGCTTTGCAGGAGCTTCATGGTTTCTCGAATGTGGTTGGCGGAATTTTGTTGAAGTGGCGTTTGGACATGTCCGACAAGTGGAACACGTTCCTAAGTAAGCTTTTCGACCACTTTAATTAGATAATCCATCTGGACCAAGAGTTGGTCTACATTAGGATCTATCATTGTACCGTCGAATGTCTGGGATGGTTGGGGCACCATATTGTGTAGTGGTACTGCATTACCTTGCATAATTGGTTTTCCTAGTGGTGGATTTGTGATGTGTCTGCTTGCTAATTCAGTTTCGCTAATGAAATTATTGCCTTGATTGTTGCTAAGCTGAGGATTTGTAGATTTTTCCATCTGCATCAAATCTTTTTATTATTAATTTGCAATAAGGAAACTATTAACAAAAGATTTTATTTAGAAGAGGAAATTGTCGTCCTACGGACGACGCCAAACTGATATTTCGAAATTCGCTCTCCTAGATATCTGACCTACAAAATAGGGTTAGATTGCCAAATACCACATTTTTGTTCGCCAAAGGCACTTCGATTCTTAAGTTAATTAATTTGTGGGAGAAGACTAAATTTGTACAAAGTATAGTTTACTTGTGTTTACATACCTTTAGTTGAATGTTCATTTTACCTTATATAATGCTCGTCTTTAACTCTTTGCGTGACCTAAGCATGTAGGGCGTGTTGAGGGGAGATGATATTTATAACATTTTTCTCCTTCATTGAGATACGTTTTTTAGAGAGTGATTTTCGTCATGACTTGCCTCATTTGTATTTGGGCCCGGGTTCAGGCCTTTGATTGTGATCTATTATTATCAATGATTTTTTCAGGCTTTAACGACTGGACTTGTCTTCTTGAAACAAGCATGTTATCCGTGTTGATGATCTTTGCGACGTATCCCAAATTGTTAAAAAAAAAGAAGCAAATGATTCTTTTATTCAGCCTCAACTAGACTTTAACAAGATGGGATACGGACTGCGTCTGGCCTTATTACCAACCAAACCCCCGTACAATGAAAGAAGATATCACTAGGCACTGGGATTTGATAATCAGCCTCGTAAAGACTCAAATACAGAAATGGCAGCTAGATAAACAAGAATCCAAAGTACAGCAGAGAGTCTCTCACATCAGTGTCAGTCAGATGTGCGTCCCCAAGCATCATCAACTATAGGGTTTCGGTTTCAAGGTCCATTGTTTCATTTCACGTGATCCATCCATTTTTCCTTTATTACCACACAGTCTCCCACATTTCGCATCTTCTTCAAATCAACGGTGGACATAAACACTCACCCATAACTTTGGTCATTAAATTCCTCTGATATTGCGTGCATATTTGGAGGACAGATAGATGGAGTTTGTGTTGTGGTGGAGTGTGAGTGGATGGGCTTGGGCATAGCAATTTGTCAGTCAGACCTTCTACGGAAAAGATAATGGGGAATGGAGTTAAGCGTACCCTACCACTCCTTTAATTTCTAGCTAGTTTACTCTGCCTTGATTCCTTTGAACAACTTCTCTAGATTGATTCTTGACTGTCAATTTAGAGTCCATAATTAATTAAATACAACAGGCAATTGTAGAATTTATTAATATCTAGGGTTGAATTGCAGGAGGGGGGGGGGGGGACAAGGATTAAGTTTTAGTATTTAGGGTTGAATTTTAATATTTTGTAAGTTTTGAATAGAGGCTTGACCGGATAGAATGTAAATGAAAAAAAATTCCTTCTACGAATACAATATGGATACATCTCCCAACCATGGTATATAGTTATCCACAATTTGGTTAAATTCATTGAATTATCACACCACACTTGCAAATATCTTTCCAAGTTTTCTCCTAGTCGATCCACTTAGATAAAAGGCGGCCATTTGGCAACATCTAGATCTCATTTTAAATGTGGGAATTTGTGGATCAAATTGGCAATAGTTGTGATCAAGACTGAATTAGATGTTGACATAGAGAGAGTTTTCAAATTGTAAAATTATTATAAGGTGATGGTCCTACTTTAACCAAAACTATTATGCACAATTTGACTAACATTTCGGTAAGAGAAAGTTCCCCCAAGACGAAGTATTTGGCAAAAGTCATCGTCAAGTTACTGTCTTTGAATCAAAGCAGGAAGTGCAACTGCCTAGAAATTTCGCTCCAAGACTTGACAAACCAAACAATGGAACAATGACTTCTTGACTCGGAAGATTGGGGTATTTTAGAACAAGGGTGAGTGGGTGACATGTTAATAATTATGCTTCGTTAAGCAGAAAATATAAATGTTTTTCTTCTATTTACTTAAGATGGCCAATATAGTGCTCAAAATTTGAAATTCACGTCTTTATAACACCATAAAAGCTTATTCGTGTAAATGAAATCTGAATATAATTCATATGGGGTACATCTCAAAAGGTTATGGCTATTAAATTGGCTAACCATAATGATTTCATGAGAGATTGGCGAGCTTCCAAACTAGAGCCGTTGGAGGCCTATTGTTACAACATAGTGAATGTGTACCGTTGATATCTCACTGCCAAGTGTCAATAGAAGAATACAACACCGACAGGTTTTATTCATCATCATGTCCATGTCCATGTATGTATGTGATGATTGTGTTTGTATATATGATGTACATATGTTAATGATGGACATAGACATGGCGAACAGAACTCTGCATCGTCAAAAGAAACTATTTCGTACTAGTAGCTGAAGATTTTTTTTTTGAACATACGAGACAGGCAACAGCAAGCACGGATGTCGGACAGGTCCTTGTGTTGGTCCCACTTGCAGATTCTCATAAAGCTAAGGTAGTACACATATAACATGACATCAGACGTGACCATTACCTAATTCTAGGCGCCATACATTATGGTGCGAGCAAGATAGGAAGGAGGGAGGGTAGAGTAGACTGTAGACTAGTATGGTATGGGATGACTCTTTGAGACTCGGTCCTACTTTGATAGGGACATTTATGGTGTGAGTCGAGAGCACAAGATAAGGGGCAAAGTAGTCAATTTGTTTGTGGTGGCATTGAATGGATTCACAAGTTTCCTTGTGTTGTGTTGTGTTGGTCACTTGGTTGTGTCATGTGACTTCACTTTTTTTTTTTTTTTTCTATTCTTCTATTTTCATTCAAACCAATCTGATTTAGATGTCCAATGCCAAAGCCAAAGCAAAGCAAAGCAAGGTGTCTATAATTAAAAAGTAGTTGTTGCCTTAGCGGGAGTTGAATGACCATTGAAGTTTCAAATCTTGGTGTGGATAAATGCTTGAAATGGGGAGAATGAGGAGTTAGAAAGTTCTTTTTTTTTTTTTTTTTCGGTCAAACAAGAAGATTTTTATTAATGAAAGAAAGGGAAACAAGATACAACAAGAAACATTCCTATATCAAGGAATGCCAAGACACTATGAAAGTGTCAAAACCCAAATCCGTAAATAAACTACATGACGTACCCATTTTCCACAACAATTCTCTAATCTCGATAAAGATAGAGTGTTCTGATCTGTTTAGTCCTTCAAAAACCCTTTTATTTCTTTCTTTCCACACACACCACATGAGAACGTGAGGGACCCTACGCCATAACCATTCCCCCCGACGGGAAGGATTAGCTTTAGACCACCAACTTAGCCAATTTAGAATGGAACCTTCAAATATCAAACTCAAACCGAAATCCACCAAGAAATTGCGCCAAATGGATTTGGAGAAACTGCAATGAAGCATCAAATGGTCCAGTGTCTCTTCAGATTCGTTGCAAAGCACACAGAGACTCCCAGTGAGGATTCCCATTTTTCTTAACCTATCCTTAGTCAAGATCTTCTCATGCAAAACTGACCAAGTAAAGAAATTAATCCGAGGAAGAAGGTTTTTCACCCATACCAGATTTTTGTGGGAGGAAATGAATGGGTTAGAGTGGGTCTCATAATGAGATGCAGCCAACATATCCGAAAATTCTTTCACCGAGAAGCCTACACCTTTACCCTTCCACACCAAACTATCTGGTCCCTCTGAGAGCATTTGTCTATCCAGCAGGAGAATAAGATTTGCTAACTCATCTAGTTCCCCAGTGTTGAGGTTTCTGCGAAAGGAAAGATCCCAAGAGTTGCTGCTAGACCAAAAACTGCTCACATTCCCGTATTGATCCTTGTTAATGAGAAATAACATTGGAAAAAGATCTTTCAAAGATTGGTTGCTACACCAGACATCATGCCAGAAAGAGATGAGATCACCATTTCCACATTTGAGAGAGGTGTGTGGGTAGAAGCCACTGGCGCACCGGGAGATAGATTTCCACAAAGAGCATCCGTAGGAAGTGTACTTAGTTCTCTTTTCCCAAACCCATCTATTGCGCCCATATCCGTAGAAAGTTCTTAATGTTTCTATTCCTAACAATTTCAATTCTTAATATTTCACCATTCCAACCATATTTCTTATTTTAATTTTTTTATTATTATTTTAATATGTCTTTAACTTTTCTATATCAATTTAATTTTATTTATATTATTATTAATTTCAACTTAATATAATTAAAATATTATTAATTTTAATTATATTATTATAATATTATTAAATATATACCATTATTAATTTTAATTTAAATATATAATATTATTTATTACCACTTATTTATTTAAAAATAAATTGAATAAATTAAAAGGTAAATAATTATACTTTTTTTAATCATTATAAAATATTTATTAATCACTTTTCATCATTATTTAGGAAAAAGTTGAAGGATAAGCTATTACAGAGAATGAGTTAAGGGAATGATTGGAGAGAAGGTTTTTTCAATGAAATTTCTAAAATAATTTTTTAACTATTTTAAGGAAATAATTGGAGATGCTCTAACATAGTGAACACACGTAAATAAATGGGTACTTGTCAAGCAATTGATTTACGAGTAGACTTGGTCATCGTTTTATGTGAATTCTAGCTAAATGGGTACTACCCTGCATATTGGATAACAATTCCTATTTGCATCATTCAATGAATCTCAAAGAGAGCATTTCAGGTAGTCAATAATGTGCATAATTGCCAAAGATATAAGCCAGCAATGGCAAAAATCAATGCAACAGGCTAAGTGTTGGGGTATATCAAAATTTAATTAAATAGATGAGCTCGGCAAGGATTGGGAGAGAAATTGTCAGCATTTACCACAAAAAAAAAAACAAAAAAAAAAAAAACTTAGGTCAATCTTTATATATGTTCGTCAACAGCTCCAGTTCATGATTTTATTTCACCTTCTTTTAGGCCAATGGACAAAACTAAAAAAAACAAAAACTCATTTTTAAGAAGATTGGCACAAATTGGTGGATTGCATAGAAAAAATTTAAGGAATTGCCAATGGTAATATGATTTGATGGTTAAGGCTGCGATGGTTTGAATTCCACGTTTTCAATTCTATACACACCGGCAGCAGCACGCTTGCCTTTCAAAATAAATAAATAAATAAACAAATAATTTTTTTTAAGGAGTTTGTTACATGTAAGCAACTTGCACTTATTATTTGTTAGACCAGTATTTTAAATGATTTGACTCTGTTGCACCAGCCTAATTTATGTACTTTTTTTATTAGCAAAAATCATGTAGTTGTGAGATTTTTTCATTTAAAAACATTAATTAATTCTCAAATGAAACAAGAAATAATTACTATCCATAAAACAAAAATAAAGTCACCTATTCGTGAAATTTCACTAATCATAAAGAAGCACAATATAAATAACTAATAAAAATAAACAAAAAAAAAAATCAATACACAAATTTCAAAATTGTTGTAATTATTATATTATATTAAAAAAATCTGATATTAAAAATTTTACACTAGAAATCCTTTCAAAAAAAATCTACAATCAAACAGCATAAGTGATTTTTTTCTGAGGGGAATGGACGGTCCCCTCCTTCCCTCGCTGGCTTCCTCGACATTTAGAATTTCTCATTAAGAAAATGTGACTGGATATACCAAAGCAATTTTGGTTGAATTAGCCCAATAGTCAAATAGACATGGAAACACCCAAGTTGCTCCCCGCTTCCTTATTACATATCTCAAGACCAACAAAGGGTTCTCATGAAATCTCCCTACAAAATTGCCTTGTTATCACAAATCTCAAAAACATGACCACACATGAAATCATCAAAATTTGTCTTTCCCTCTTTTTAACATTTTTTAGGCAATTTTTTATTCCAAGCCGCCGAGTAATTTGTCCTCACTGCCAATTCCCATTGAAAACAAAATAGCAGATAGGTTAAATTAATTCAGACCTTCGTTGTACCACCACATGTAATCGCAACTTGTCATGTAGCTTCTGCTCAAATTATCTATTACCTGCCACGTGGCATCCTTGCATGCCGTTCCTCTTTAATCCTTTTTATTCAACAAATCACTTCGACAATTAAATTATTATAAAAGAATATGATTATTGTATCCGTGGGCCCTATTCAGTTTGTTATAGTGTGCATCCGGCGCTATATAGCATGAATCAACAAGTTATGACTTATATACACGCGCAAGTTAACAAAAAACGAGTACCATTGCCTTTCATTTTTTCATCATCTAGATTCTAGAGCACGCACAGGGAGTCCCAACTTTTTTACAAAATATCAAAAAAGAGGAATAAGAATCAAAGAAAAGGCCCTAAAATACTCATAAAAGAACTCCCCACATTTTTCACTATTTCTCATTTACCTCCCTAAACGTATTCAACTTTTTTTACTTTTTCACCCTTCACCACCACCATTGACAAGAGTCACATAAACAACTCAGACTGTAACAGAGTGTAGTAGTTAGCAGTTTCGTCTTCAAACTCCCACAAACCATCGCAAAAAGCGAACTCAGAGCTATTTCCGCCGTTGATTCCGTTGTATTCGAAATCTCCACTAACCTCACCCGTCGGGATTCCAAGTTCGTCATCAGAGGCTTCTAGAAGGTGTTTGATGACTCTCTCCTTGTCCTCCTCGTCTTCAAAGGAGGTCGTAGAGGAGTCAACCGAGGCCAAGTTGCCGTTGTTAGGTTCGGAATCTGATGTTGGTTCGGTGATAAGCTCGGAGGAGATTTCTTGTTGAAGAGAGGTTATTAGTGATGAGAGATCTTGGTTTGGCTCCTCCTCGTCTTCTTCAAGAATCGAGAGGATTTGGTTGTAAGGTGAAGAAGTGGAAGTTGCTGAAGAATCCGAAGACTTGTATCTCTTCGTTTCTTCTTGATGTTCATCTACTATCACTAAGGCAGTTTCTTCGTCTCTTGAGCGTTTCAAAGATGCTTCCGCCATTAGAGAAAAGAAAAGAAAAGAAAACTAAGTCGAATGTGTGTGTATAGACGTTGGATGAAGTGTTGTATTGCAAATAGAAAACAAAGAGCAGTTTGATTTGATGAGGAAAGAGAGTGTGGGGGTGGAAAGGATTTTATAGAGAAATGGGAAAGGGGAATACCGGTCAAAACAAGAAGAGAGAGAAAGAGAGGAGGATGAAGAGATGGTGCCGAACGATATGTATGCAAAATAAATGATATAATATTGAAGTGACAGAGAAAGAGATAAAGAAAGCTTAGAATATAAAGCTTATTTGTGGGAGCCACGCTCGAGGTGCGTTTTCCAACTTGCTTTTTTTTTTTTTTTTTTTTTTGAATTTAGCGCGCGAGATGTTGTTTGATTTTCAATTGCAATTTAGCGGGTGTGATGGGTGACCATGATGTAGGTCAGTGAGTCAGTATAGAATAATTGAGGTTCAATGTTCGAGAAAATGGGACGAGATATTGAGGGCCACACCTAACACGCTTTAAAGCTCTAGGTGTTACACGAGTTTAGTCACCTAGAAGGATAAGGGGTAGTTTCGTAAAATGAGTTTTTTTTTTTTTTTTTGTGTGATGTGGTTGTAGACGATAATAATGGTGTAGTAGATTTTTTGCTTTGATTCACGTGGCGACTAGTAAGAGAGAGGAACAAAATATCTTCTTGGAGGAAGATATGAAATTAATAGAGCGTTTTGTATGGTTGGGCACATTCGATCGTGGGGTGGAGATTTTTTGAAATAGTGGTCGTGTCTTTATGCACGAGTGGGTATAAATTTGACAAATGTACATACTCGATAAATATTTGATACATAAATAAAAGAAAAAAGAAAAAAAAAAAAAAAAAAATTTAAGTTATGAGGTTGAGACAAAGGGGTTATAGGAGAAAATCTACACCTAAAGATCTTGCTGGTGGTGACATTCGGAATAATTGTTTAATGGTTTTTTGAGTAATTATAGAAATTTGAGACCAATAATTGATGATATTCGTTTTAATTTCGTCCTTGTACATTCATGACTAAATACTATTTGTCCTTCAAATTTGTCATTTATGTATGAAGATCGTTTTCCTGAATTGGTACATTTCACATGCTTGGCTAAGCGGGGTGATTATGTACTTAGGCGAGGAAGCTGTTCAAGCATCTCCATGGAAGAACTCAAATCTTAAATTATATTGCAATCTTCTATAAATAGTAAGAGTCCTATACAAAAAGAACTCCAGCAATTTTGCTTTGTGCGTAAATGTGCTGTAATTGGAGATGCCCCAAGTATGAAAGCGTTTGGTTTTTATTAACCAAGAACCGTCACTGCCTGGTTATTAACGTTATTTAATTCAAAACTTGTAAACTTAAATAATTAAAGTTTAATCAATTGACTCTAAAAGTCTTAGTATTTTTATTTATTATAAAAAAAATTGTTGCCAATGTAGCAAACAAAACATACAATCTAGGCCTGTGGTTTATTTGTTTCATCTTGTGTGCCACGCTGATTAGAGCTGCCAATTGTCAGAGGCTGAGGTATATAACAACAAAATTAATCTACTTTGATGTTTAAGTTTAGAGTATAATGTTATTTTCTATAAAACAGTTTGCCTTAAATATAAAACTAAGGGCAAGGAAGGGGTGACCGATTTTCTACTAGGGGACAGCGATTGGCAGGTACGAGTTTAGTGTTTTGTATATTTTGATAACCTAACTCGATAAAATGTAAATGAAAAAACCAGAACCTCACCCGTTGCCATCCCTATTTTTAATAAAAGGTGGGTATGAATTACAACGACAAACAAAAAATGAAAAACCTTACTGACATTGAACGCGAACAAACTATGGGATGTGTACCATTTGACCCCTCCACTCCACCCTACTATTCAAATCCTTGCCCCTACCTCCCAACTGTTAGCTCGACTTGTTAGCTGAGATTAGGGAATGCAAGGTCCACATCCATTTGGCTTCGATATGAAATGCATATCACCTATGACCTAACTTTCCAGGCAAAAAAATAATGTTTGCAGACCAATAATGGCGGTTATACGAAATACCAGGAGCTTGAGAAATTCATGAAATTTAATTCTGTATATCTTTATAAGTGTTTCATTGTACATAAGCACTGGTTTTCAAATTACATATTTTTTTTATTAATAATATTAATACTATAACTGGCTAATTTATAAAAAACTTATGAATCTATTACAAAGGTAAAGATATATATTCACAGTTGATAATCGATTACATTTTTTGTGACTAATTCTTTGTCTACATACATTCTTAAGATGCTTTACTTCAACAACGGACATTTCTACCTTGTATGTCCTAGGATGCTCTTAAAATTTTTATGTGCGCGAAATTTTTTATGTTTTTACCTAGGATGCTCTTAAAATTTCCAGACGGTCAAGTATCAATCCAAACCATTTTGCTTTGAAATTGACATCCTATAGCAAAACTTATGGATCTCTTGTACTCTTTAAAGTAGACTTATTATAAGAACCCTTGCCCTTAGGTTTAGGTGATAGTCAGAATAATTTGTTGATCACATCTAAGATCAGACATGTAGATCCCATCTAAAATTTTAAAAATAAAATAAAAATACAAAGTGGATCTTTGATAGCTTAAAACCATTTGATTCTCAATTAATTAATCCTCCGAATGACCAATGGAAGTGAGCGATTTAAATGAGCAAAGTGACTTTGATCATAAACAACTTTAAAAAAAAAAACAGAGAGCACACGAGACGAGCCCAAGCCAGAATCCATTCATTCACCTCTTTCTTCTACAATATAGTCCAAAGAAAAAACAGCTTTTCTCTTAAGGATATATTTGACTTCATCGATGCAAGGGTTAAGTTCCTAGGGAACACTTCATCATTTTTTTTAAACTCTATTAAATTATTTCCAAGCACCCTATGCTTTTTTAATTTCTGTTCTCTCAATATTTTAATAAACAAGATCGATTCTCGCATATTATAAGATTACCGAATACTTAATTCAAGGTTGGACTAATAATTTTCTGTTACATTCCAGCGAAATCTATTCGAACAGATTATTCTTAGACAATGCCGAAATAACAAATAAGGTCCGGCGAGTATTTTATCAAATGTGATTCTGGCTTGTCGCTACCCAGTTTGAATCGATCCCCATTTAGGGTTTGAATCAATCCCGGTTTAGGGTTTGAATCTACTATATTAATCTTGCTAACCCCATGTGCAAAATCACCTACTATTATGAGTAGTAGCACATGTGATGTTGGCCTTTGCACACATGGTTAAGGTGCCTAATCCTAATATGCAATGACATAAGGTCCCAACTTAGGGCACAAAGAGGTTTATTTGGTGGGTAAGGAAGGCCCCTCCTAATTTCCAATCCAACTTTTTAGGGTCACATGTTGTCTCAGTGATTTGAGTTGGCATGTTTGTGGTTCAATTATATTGGCCAAATTCCACTTTCAGGTTTGTGTCTCAACTACTAAGCACTTGCATACCAATCAATCCAATCCAATCAAATCAAAACACATGGGGTTGGGTTTGTAGAAAATTCTAGAAAGCATGAATTGTAATGTGAGATAACAATTGTAGCGATTTGAAATAGTTTCCATTCATTTTAGTGGGTTTTGATTTGATCCAATTCACAAGTTTTGAATGATTCAATTGTGGAAATCTCAATTCCTTATAGTTGTTGAACATGATTATTGATTATTATTGTAGTAGACGAGGTTTCAAAAGATGAGACCTCACTCATTCAAATAAGTATGTTTTAAAACAAGATCTTAATTAATTATCAACATTTAACATGATAAAGTTCTAACAATTTACTTAATACTTTGGTTTGGTGAGTTTACCTTAGATTTGACCATTCACAATTATTAAATATTTATTATAAAATAAATAATACAGATATTAGATTACTAGAAGAATTATTTTTGACCGTGTATATTGTGATGTATCCCTCATATCCTAAATGATTTGGCTTTGAACTTACGTACCTATGACTTTATTTTGATCAATAAAGTCTACCCATTTGTGAGTTTTGAGACTTTCAAATATATTCTCTTATTAGGTATTAATCCTTGGATGAAGTCTAATGGAGACCTTATATAATCTTCGAGGAGGTTCTACTCCATTGGAGACGCTTTCTTGTGAAACTTTAGCTTTAGTTGGTCATCGAACGAACTTGTGGGCTGGGAAATACTGACTTATTGATTTGTTTTGTAAACTACCATTATGAAGATCAAAGTCTTCGGTGAAACCATCTTATTCGAGCTTCTCTTTTCTTTTTCTTTATTAAATTTTAATTTTGGCTTTGAGGTTAACCAAAAAAAGGAGGAACCAAGTCCTTTAAACCGTTTTAGTGGAATGGCAATAACTTTGATCAAGTATTGAATAGAGAGATTGGTCTTTGAAATGATCTCACAGCTAGAGAGTATAATTGTCTAAAGGTTGAGTCAATAGGAAGATTTGTAGATGCTTTGTCATCAAGAACATGGAGGGGTCACCATTGTTTTTTAATCTATTGATCACAAACTTATCTTCAAAGCAAGGCTAAAACCATTGTTTTCTGACTTCCAAAAATTACTTAATATCAACTATTGCGTCAGAAGATGGAGTTTACAAATTGGTTTTTGTGAAATTTGACTTGAGAGAGGACAAGGTAGAATGACTCGATCAATACAATTATACAAATTTCTTAGGAAATTAGATGTGAGCTCTTGAATAGGCCCTCTTGGATTATCAATTTTATTTGCTTGAAAATGTTAAAATTTTATTAGTTTCTAAATAGCCATCTAGTTAGACTATCAATTTTGTTTGCTTGAAAATTTAAAATTTATTGAATATTAGTTTCTAAATAGTCATTTAGTTAGACTATCGATTTTGCTTGCTTAAAAAGAAATTAATAGAAAATTTTAGGGCTGATGTTGTTAGAATTTCTCTAAGACGAGTGTTAGAATTGTAGGGTTTTTTTTTTTTTTTAAATTAAACCTCCAGTGGGGAGGGACAACTATGGGATGTCAGACCTTTATTACTTGAACAAATGTTGTACACATGTTGGGGGTACCTGACGACTTTAGCCAAAAGAAACAAATGGACACACATCCTACAAATTCGAAATAGTCCTAAAACAAAAATAAAAACCTAAAACCAAAACATCAAGACCGTAATAGGACTCAGCCAACAACACCGCACTTAAGCAACTTGAGCTACCTCACTGGAATCACCTTGATCACCTTGATGAAGAAACCAAACATCCAAGTATTTGGTTCATTTTTTTGGCTTATGAGATTTGAAATTTTTAGCACGGCTTTGGAAATTTTTATTCAGTTTTAATGACACATTTTAAAGAAAACCTATTTAACGCATATTTTTTTAAAATATAAGTTCCAAACTAGGGTCGAAACCAGTTTACTGTCAAGTCATCTCAATTTTAATTGACAGGTGATGGTTAATGAAACGACATCATTGCTCAACTCTATCAAATCTGTTATTTTTATGAAATGAAATAACAGTATGAGTTCTATAACAAGAAGGATTACTGAGTTTCTTCCCCAATGCAGAGAAAACATTCATTCTTTGATTCATTTCAAAATACTTTACTTGGTACGAAAAAATATTTTTTTTTACGTGTGTAAGTGATGAAAAACTAAGAATATCTTTTACATATCCACCGAGTTTATTAACCTTTTTTGAAATGATACGATGTTTTTGTGCACGATAGGGACGTTGATAAGATAAAAAGAAATTGGGAAAAAAAAAACGAAATGTTACTAGGTGGGGTCTTGATAAATCCAAAAGAAGGTCTGGCTCCAAGTTGTTCAGGAATAGTGGCGTTGAGTTTCTCGACCCTTTGCCTTAGGATTAGTCAATTCTATTTTTCGATGAGGTGGGGAAGGGATATAACTTAGTGGTAGAGTGTCACCACGCAAGAAAAACACTTTGAATTGTTGATTCATCGCCAGATATGGCTTGGAGTGTTAATTGGTTTTCCAAAACCGGCCGAATCGATCGAATCAAACCGAACCGAATGCAAAACCAAAACTGAATAATATAAAATCAAACCGAACTGAATGCATTTGGTTCGATTGCAGTTTTGGTTTTTTTAACACCCGAAAAAACCAAACCGAAGTGTTTTTTTTTTTTTTTTCTAATTTTAATTCTCATTTTCCACCCATTCCCATTTTCAATGCACCCTACTCATAATCATACATCTCATTTTTAATTCAATTCCCACATGCACTTTTTTTTTTTTTTAATTCAATTCTCTTTCTCTTCCCACTAATTTCAATTTTCAACGCACCATATCCATAGCATACCTCTCATTTTTAATACAATTATATCTCTCCCTTTCTATTTTTTAATTCAACTATCTATCTATTTCTTTAATTCAATTTCCAATCACCATTTCTCTTTCTCATTTTTAATTCTCATTTACTTTTTTTATCCCACAATGAAATCATAAACAACTGAAAACAAAGTGAATAACTTGTTATGAAAAACCGAATAAAAATCAAACTGAACCAAACCACACGGTTTGGTTCGGTTTCGGTTTTTATATTTGAAAATTGAAAAATCGAATCGAAAATCGAACCTAAGCTCGGTTCGATTTCGGTTTTAGCATAATTTTAAACCGTTTGAACCGATTAATAGCCCTATTTAGTATTTATCAAATATGTTCCGTTACAGGATCAATTCGGATCGGTGACGAAGAATCAAACTATCACTATATTTTTTCTTTTTTCTATTTCTTTCTGGAAGCATAGGATAAACCCATGGGGTTGTGAGTTTTTTTCTATCAATTGGGGCCCTCCCTTCACCACCCCATGGAGATGGTCTACATGATTCATAACTACCCCTCTTACTACAAGACGCTTACCTAGCCAACACCCAGATCCGGCTCTACCCCAATGAATCTCAAACTCGCAACCTCTCACAAATAAAGTAGGTGCGACCAACTGAGTTACAATTACTATACCACAATAACCAAAGATATTGTGCTTTAATTTTTTCTTTCTCTAACATAATATGCCCCTTTTCAATAACCAAAGATATGCGCTCAAGGTGGTGGTATTTTGACCAGTTCTGGTTAAATTAAAAATGGCTTGTTGTAGATGCCACCCCCCCTCTCAAGTATACAAATCAAATATTCGAAATGTGTCTATTCTTCCTGTTCATGTATGATACGGATTGTTTGAGGTTAAATATAAAAATTGTAAGTCAAGAATCAACTAATACATGGCATCATGGGCTTAGACTTTAGACATTAATATTTAAGATTTTAAATTCTATGACGCTGGCCCATTTTTTAAATTTAGCTTAAAAATTGTCTCAACAATTAATTATTGCCACTAATTAGGTTATCTATAATGCTTATTAGTTGCTTCATATAAAATTCAGAGTATATAGCATATGATATAAGAAACCTCTCAACCGCTCCCGTCAATATCAGTTAATCATTAATATAAGTAAGATTAATATTTGTAACTAATCCAAATCTTGTAATCATATCTTGGAAGATATGAAAAGGGTAGAGTGAGCTCAAGGGAAAAAATATTTTCTATAATGCCTTTAGATAATCTTCTGCCCCACTATGTTAATCTTCAATGAACAGATGGCCAAGGCGTGTCAAAAGATGGTGGAGGTATGGATACCATAACCCTTATAGACATTATGTGGTTTCCAAAGTGGGGGGTTACAAATTAAAGCCCAAAAAGGCTGGTCTCATAATTAGGTCTAAATTTTAAAATAAATTATTTAAAAATCAAATATTTGGATGGATGAGGTGTATTTTATGTTAGTGTGTGGTGATGGTGCAAAAAGGAGACAATAAGAGAAAATAAAATCTACTTTTACTTTTCTTCCCTTTTAAGGTGAGCCCAAAGAGAATTTGAATCCAAAACCCACCACTAAGGTGCAAGTTGGCAGACCACTTTATGCTAGGTCATTGGCCACACCACCCATCATCTATGTGTGCATTTAACACACTCAACCTTATAAAAGATTGAACTTGGAGGGAAGGATCCGAGATTGTTGTGCATTATAGGAAGGGTGATGGTGGTGGTGCCTTTACTACTTTTTTCAATCATATTGCATGTTTGTTTTGTTGGTATGGGAGACCCCCTTAAAAAGATAATGGGATTGGTTACTTGAGATTTTTATAGGGTAGCTACTAGCTAGCTTCCCTTCCCTCCTCCCACTCTCAATTGACATTTTGAAAGGGATGGAAAATACAACTTCACAAGTTTAATAGTTTTTGGTGGACCTATGTGGGATGTAATGATAGAGCCAATTCAAGGACCATTTATAGGTCCTTTGGTGAACCAATTATAGGCACTACTAGGATGGTGCTGTGCATGTGTTATTATTTTTTTTTTTTTTGCTCAACTATTATTACTTTCAAGTATTTAATCATTCATATAATTATGTCATATATATGTGTACATGGACATCCTTGTAGTAGTTACATAAAGAAATACCAATCCCAGTCCATGAAAATTGAACATCACGATCTCTCAAAACCAATGTTTAATAAAAACAATTTTCAAATATTGATTCAATTTCTAGTTCTTATGGGAAAAAGTATTTCCTCCTTATCTTTATGCTAAATCCTTGGACAATATGTCATGGATTAGCTCATCATCTTTATAAAAATATTTGTTCTTTTAATGGGTTTTGTTTTGGGTAAGAATGAAGATCACCTTATCAACTATGTCCCCTCACATATTTCAAGGTCCATAGTGAATCTTGGTTCATGAAAGCTTTGTTTAGAATACAAGATTGGACACGTAGAAGAAGGGATGAACATCAAACTCATTTTTGTTCATTACTAACAAGGATCTTCTATCTACTGTCTGTCTCCCTTCACATTGTCGCAAAGCACATAACTGCTTTCGGCCCCAAAAGCGACTTGCAATTCTCCTCTCTTCCATGTCGCAAGGCACATAACTGCTTTCGGCCCCAAAAGCAACTTGCAATTCTCCTCTCTTCCATTCCATGGTCTATTTTATGTAAGATTTGATCGTGGTTCTCCCCTCTTGCTTTAACCAACAGGAAACAATGTGTTCTACATATTGGGTTCGGAGTTTCAAGTTGAAATAAGAAATGGGCTGCAATGCTGAATTGTTTCAGTCACTAACAATTTTTATTTTTATTTTTTAAATGATAACATTTAGGTATTAGCTTTACTTTTGGTACATATATTCCAGTCCATGGTTTAATTCGTTAGCCTCATTGGTTGGATTCTCCTATGACTACAGTTAAGATATTAGTTTTTCCCAATTTTTTTTTTTTTTTTTTTTTTTTTTTGAAAGGCAAGCAGGGTTTTTATAGGATCCCAGAACCCATAAAGATGCCGCAAGCTGGGTTTGAATCCATGACCTAGTGGTACTATTTCAAATTTTTTTTTCCCAAAAATTAAGATTGAGCTTGGGAAGATGCAGTTGCCCCCCACCTTCAAGCTTGTGGGATAGAGAAATGATAAATAGTTCCTCGATCCTCTCTCTCACTTATGCAATTTAGTAAATTCCCTGTAAATGAGGAAAGAAGAGACCGAGATTTTATAAGTTTAAGAGTCTTGGCCCCTACCATATGCTCAGAAAGAAGGTGAGAAGCAGCAAATTATAGAGCTTAATAATCTCACCCGGAGACCATCCTGATATCAAAATGTGCAAACCCAAAAGATTGAACCATACAGCCTCCAGATTCATCTTGTCCAGTCTGCATAATTTTCCAAGCAGAGCATCTATTCTAATTTGCTTTTTGTAGAATTCACTCACTTCTGGATTTCAGACCTGCTTCTGTTCGATCACTATCGTTTCACTGCAATATCTGCGAATATTACATCAGTATCACAGATGCGGAGAAACCAAGGGGCATATCGCCAAAGAACCACACAACCTGCATTGAAGTGTAAACAGATTCTATGAGCAAGTAGATTGGTTAGGGAACTACATGATCGAATCATGTCAATGTCAATGTCAAGATTCACAAACAAGTAGTAGCAGTTCCACCAATGAACTCATTTCCTGTAATTGGAATCTCAGAATAATGATCAGAATATTTGGACACTTAGTATGTAGAGCAATGCATATACAACTAAACAGCTGCAGCTGCAGCTGCAACAATGGTTATGAAGTTCAAAAGACCCTTTGTCTGCTCAACTTCAACTTGGCCCAACCGTTCCTAATGCGCAAAGCCTGTGAAATTAATACAGAAGACTGGTAGTTTGTCGGAAGTTGATAGTCCGTTTGATGAGCCTCTGTCAGAAGTTCGTGCCATGATGCAAGCTCTTCAGCCTCACAATGACTTAATTAGCACGATCGGTAGAGACCGATATATATCCATACAAATTCAAAAGACCAAAACATCAAAATATGTAACAGACAAATTTGGTTTCTTCAATTTATTGGTATTTTAGAAAAAAATATTAAACCAGTTTGGGAAATGAAAACTGATGTACAAATTGTTGCTTTTGAAACTGTAATACAACCTATGTTCCTTTGTCCAATTTTACCTCTTCTAGGTCGAGTCATGTAAAGAAAAGATCAAAGAGCCAATCAACCTATGAAAACCCTATTCTTCAATATCCTCTCAGCCTCTGTCAAACCCAAATGCCTTATCCCATTCTCCTTCAACAATCTCTCCATCCCTCCTTCGACACTCTTTCTTAGCCGATTTTCATCCATTTTTAACAACTTTAAACCCTCACTTACCCTAGGAAAAAAACCTTCAGGCCTCAAACACCAAGCCTGGAAAACACCAAACAAAACCTCCAAATCAACTCTGAATCTCTCTACGCCACAATTAGAAAATTTTGCATTGCTCATCAAAATGCCGCTAGAAACCAAGCGATCCACCCCATTCGCCAAACTTCTCCAAACTACAACAAAGTCAATCTCATCCAAATCCATTCCCAGTTTTGCTACTTTCCCTTGCAGGTAATCCAGAGCCCCAACAAACGTTCTAGACACAGTCCAATCTCCTTCCCCTGTTTCCTGCCACTGCCTTTTGTTTTTCATATATTCTCTACACCTAGCATCGAATCCCCTCAATACGACGACTGAAATTTTCTCAACCCATTCTGTTCGGAACTCTTCTAGTTTTCTAATTTCCTCTTGAAAAACACCACTTTCCAAACCTTCTACAGTTCCAATGTCCGAACTACTTTTCTCGTCCATTTTACAAAGGTCATACTCATTCGCCTCCATCTCGAGAAAGAATACATCTTCACTCCATTCCTTCAAAACAGACTCACAGTACCGAGCTGCATTAACAGAGTTTGTGACCTTTACTAGAGCATCATCATCTGCTAAAGCAGTCAATCCTTCTGCTTCTTGGCATCTCTGAAGCAAGCACTCAAGAAATCTCCTTATAATAGGTGCACCTGCCAATCTTATGAATTTTAACCTTGACGAAACGCTAGGCAATGATCTGCAACGTTCAGTCACAGTAGTTAAATGCTGCAGTACTATGCCAGTAATTGCTGGAGATTTATAATCTTCGGAGCCCAACACGTATGATGCTCCCTGAACTTTCATTTTCCAGTTTCTCTCATTTTCCATCTCAGGTTTCAACTTATCTGATATGTCACTGAGCTCTATCTCAGCCCATAACTCAAGCCAGTCAGGGCGATCACAAAATACAGACAATGAGGAGATCCTCTGCAAATTATCATCTTCCTGCAGAGAAATCCCCACTCCAGAATGTGCAATGAGAAATTGAATTCGCTTGTCAAAGCTTATCATCGAGTCAACAAGATGTAACCACGAGCCTTTAGCTTGGGATGGACCACTCAAACCGTCCTCAGAAAGCTTCTCAACATAAATAGGGAATATCTCTTTTGCCAAATATGTAATTAATGAGGTGACCATTGCCGAAATCCACTCTTCTCTGCAACTGTAACCCACAAGTCTCGCTTCATCAACCAATGGCTGCAACAAGTCATCCATGGAGTCAACAAAATCCCTGGTTATTTTATATACAAGGGCGAAAATGAACTCTGGCGTCTCGATCCACTTTGAAAAATGGTGTTCAGATGCCAAAGAAATAGGATTTACAAGTTCCTCAATTGCCCAAAGTGGTTGGTACATAGCTGTTTCAAAATTATAACCTTCGAGTTGCCGGGATTTTCGCCGTCTTTGCAACTCCTGAAGACTGCACAAAGCAAGAAAATTGTCACAATATTGTTTTTTCAAGTCCCCTCTCATTGTGAAAAGAGGATTCAAGACCTCCGATGATTTCTCAGAGTTAACATTAGTGGAATTCAAACTGGAAAGGGGTGGTGGCCATCCAAGAGAAGCAAGAAGTGAGCGGTGGTCCGCGATTGCACGGGGTCTTAAAATGGCTAAAGCTCGATCAACTCTGTGGTCAACTGCTGAGACGAGGTGTGTCCACTGAGGACGTGTCTTTGTAACTGAAGCTACAACATCCTCTGTAAGTTTGAGAGTTTTAATCGCAAGAAGGCGCTTTTCCTGCATTGGTATTTGGGAATTGAAGAAAACAAAGAAATTTTAGTGAAAATATAGTTTTGGTAATATCAGCTATGTTTAACCATTTCGAGGCTACTCACTTCCAAATTGTCCCCTGAAGGTAGCTTTCTTGAAGTTGCCATCAAAGTAGAAGAGACTGCATCTTCTATGTCACCAACCAGAGTGTCAAGTTTCAATGCTGTCTCTGGAATAGATTGTTTCAACAAATGTCACAAGTTGATATTTAAAATAAAACAAGATATACTCAGAGTACCATTAGATAGGTCATAGGTAGCCCTACCAAACACATCAAAATTTATGTGACATTATGGAGTGAGAAGTAATAGTAGAATGTCTCTTGGTTCACCTAAAACAAAAAGTTCTACCCAAGCAACAACAAATGATATTTTGAATATCAATATCAGACATACGGACTCTCCGGATTCGGTCATAAGGACTCCCGAAAAAAATGGTCATTTTACTGTTAAAAGTGCCACAAAAGTCGTCTCAAATGAGAATTTGGGTGCCTCTTCATCAAATCATAACATTGTCATTCCTGACCACAAGTTCTTTAGAGAACTTTGGAGGATTAAAGCCCATCCCTTGACCCTTCTCTTGGTCTGGAAGATTGTCAAGGATATCATCCCTACCAGATCCAATTTGTTGAGACTTCATACTTCCGTCGATGATGTTTGTCCCCTCTGCGATAACCATCGGAATGAAATTTGTCACATTTTCTTCCAATGTCCGGCTACACATAGACTGTGGAGGGCGTCACCTATTCCTATAGACTGGCTAGCGCTAGAATTTCAACAAACCTCCCCTCCTATCTTTTTCAACTACATGTGGAAAACAGCCAAGACTAGAATGATAAATACCAATTGCTATCCCAATTTGTCTTGTTCTTACATACCATTTGGTGAACCCGCAATGATTGTATCTTTAACAATCTCAAATTTTGCCCAACCAAATTCTTAAAACAGTTTCAACAATCCTGATAAATGTGGTATAAACAGTGATTCTCACATCAGTTAACCCCCCCCCCCCCCAAGACATCACACCAACCTTCATGAAGCATTGGCTAACTAATACAGGACCCCACAATCCAATCCCCAAGCTAACACTAGTTTTCTTTCCGTATATGGTCCACTTACAAAAGAAGGAGATGCCCGTGTCTGTCTTATCCACAAACAAGTACGGTGTGCAAGAGCCCATTCAATTAACCAGACCAACAATCCTACCCTTTCCTTCCTTTACCCCCTTCACCGAGATATGATTGTAGTATCTTATGATGCTAGTTTTTTTTCCTGATTTACAACAGAGTACCATGGATATTTTTGCGGTCAACCTATAGAGGGATGTTTTGGTGACTGTAGCTAGTCTGATTACAGGGAGGATCCTGGACAGCACTATGGCCGAGTGTCATGCAGCGGAAGCGACAATTTTGTTGATACAGGCAAATCATTGGAGATCAGGGTTATTACTACGAGATTCAAGTGTTCTCAACACTATTCTGAAGCAGGACTCTCAGCACTCACTTTTGGCCACTCATTGGGTGTGGCGTCGAGTTATTACTAATATTCGTCGATTACTTTCTATTCAAAACTTATGGTACTGTAACTATATTAATCGAGATCTGAACTCGAATGCTCATAACTTGGCTGTGTCGGTAGGAAGACATTTTTGTAATATCTCCCAGCTTGGTTGAATGAAATTGCATGCTTAACAAAAAAAAAACAGGGGCGCTTACAACATCCACACTGAAGCCCATTGACCAACCTCTTTAGTCAACCTTTTTTTTTGCCAAGACTCATACCAGCCAACACTAAAGCAATAAGTGCAACTATTAGACAGTCCAATAATGGATCTTACCGTCTTCTTGTCATAGATTGGTTCATGGCACTACAATGAGTATCAATCCAACCTGGACATAAAACTCTAGATCTAGTTCAACCTATCCCTGCAGACTATTAGGTTTTCTTCCATTTTAATTAGTACATCACACCCTAGTTAAACAATATAGAGAGCACTGTGATGTAAACCAGCCTATGTATTTTATGTATCACCGAATTAATTCCCCCCAAAAAAAACCCCAGTTATAACGTGTTCTTTTTTGGGTTGTAGAGTTCATATCTCTACGGTTTTCAACATTTACACCCTAAAGAAATTAATTGTAGACCCGCCCATGTAAATGTTGAAAACCGTAGGGATATGAACTCTACAGCCCATGTATTCTCTGTTTTAACAAATTAATCCTAAAAAGTGGTTAGATAAAATGTTTTTTTCTTAGGGTGTAGCATGCAATGTTATATGAAAATATCAGATTTACAACTAGCAACTTTGAACATGACAACTTAAAATAAAACAAAAAAGGCAACAACAAGAAAAGCCCATAGCGAAGCTAGCTGACATCAAAGATCTTAAATCGGAATTAAGATGACCCGAGCCCAAACATGTATCAAGCAGAAACCTTACAAGGACCAAACAACCCAACCCCAAAGACGATACAAACAACCACGTTCACTCGGCCTTCTTCTACCTTCCAAATTGCCTTCTCACACGCCAATTCCATAATTTTGAACCCCATATTTTCAGCATCACTTCCACCACCCTTATCAAAGCCAATATCACAAGCTTCACAAGGAAAATCCACCCGAGTCAAAGCTTGAGACTGAAAAAATCTCTCTTCAAGAAACTCCCAGGTCCAACCAAAGGTATCATCCTCCTTCCTCTAAACTTCCAATTCCTGGAAAACCTGTCAAGCCCTTGGGATGGCCAATCCTTTTACATAATCGAAAGATTTCCTCAAAAGTTTTCATCCACTCCAATAAGTCATTGAAATACTGAGATTTCACATACTGATTTTTAGGTTTTTGTCAAATTTTACGAAATATCTCGAAATGACCATTCAAAAAATGAGATTTTATATTTCGCCCATTTCGATTTGGTATTCTAAAAAAACGATTTTTTTCATGAATAACTCATTCCTTGCTTGCAAATAACTGGAAAACACCTGGCTGGATGAGGAACGGGATAAGTGGTTATGGGGTGGGAAGTCTAGCTCTTTTTATGGTTAAAGACTGCTCTGACATCATTGGGCCTCAACTCCAGTTCTAAGCAGATGAAATCGGGTCCCATAGACTGCACAACCTAGTCTGGTTAAAAGTCATTCTTCCTAGGGCTTGCTTTCTTTTCCGCTTGCATGGTAAGCTTCTAACAGTCGACAATATCAACAAAAAAGGAATGGTCCAAACCAATGTGTGGCTCAGGAAAGCATTGAAATTTTTTTTAATCTCTTGTGATTTCACTCATAGTATTTGGACATGCTACCTATCTGAGTTTAGCATCAGTTTTCATCTTTTCACCTTTCTTCATCAATGGGCTAAGCTTTGGTCTTTAATTAATGTAAGGAGGATTCCTAATCTCTCTGTAATTGAAAAGTGGGCATAGGGCAGAAGCTTGCATGCGTTTGCTTGGGTTGTTTAGGGGGAGAGAACCAATAGAATTTTCAGAAATGTGTCAAAAGTTGTATATAGTGTATGAACAGATACTAAGGTTACTCTTTGGGTTTGGAAACATACTTCAGGTGCATTTAAGGATTCTGATTTCTCATGTATGTTTGATTGGGAAGACATAGTTTATGATAGAAATACATCACAGAAGATAAAAAATTTATACTTTTTGGTTTAGCTTTCTGTGGTTTTTTCCCACAAGTAGCTTTAGTGCAAAAGTTTTTTGCCTTGCTGATAAAAGAAAGTGCATACATATCTCCTTAGCCCGTAGCAAACAAGAAGTAGATGTGAATTCCTTTGGAGTGCCCACAAGATCCCAATTTAGTTAATGGAATCCCTAATAATCACTCTTGCTGCTACACCACAAAAAAATTAATACTGTCTTCTATATCCAACTATGTTTTAGGAAAATAAAAGAGAGACATAATGCATTGGCATATTAGCGAAGGCACTTGTAATGAGGTTGGGTAAGCCATAATGTAGTGTAGCTTTTTCATGTGGCAAACCTATTATCCATCGGCTCAGCAACTGCATCCCACAGATGTTTGTTTATCCTATTGGGGCCACAAAAGGAGGCACAAATAGAGGGGACAACACTCACTATAGATTCCATGGTTTAAGCACCAGCATACTACTGGTTTTATCTACCGGAGCAAGTTGATGGGTGATTGACTCCTTCCAAAATTTCTCATCATCAATAAAAGAAAGTCAACGTTATCGTGAAAAAATTGAAATTGAGCAACCTTGGACTAATTAAGGAAGTTTGAAACCCAGAGAATAGATCCACTTCAAGTGCTTTGGAAACTACTTTGCTCGAAGCTTCCACAAATAATAAGAAGATAAACAAGGACAATGGATTGGCTTGTCGAATGCCCCTAAAAGACTTGACAAAACCAATGGATGATCATCCCACAGGCATTGAAAAGTGTAATCTTGATATGCATGTCTTCACCTACCCAAACCATCAATCCCAAACGATCAACTCTCTCATACACCATAGCATGAACTCGCAATTCATGTGATGGTGCGCCTTTTCAAAGTCTACTAAATCGAGGAACCAAAGAACCACTTCTCAAAATTGAATTAGCTCATTAGCAACCAAATCACCATTGAATATATGACGATGTTTAACAAAAGTGCCTCAAGACTCGAATCAATAATAAATTCCAAGCAATTTTAGAGCTTTATGGCCTGAATCCTCTAATGTCGATTGAATCTCCAATCAATGAAGCCTGAATTGTGAAGCTCCTTCACAATCTCCATCGCTTCATCCCCGAGGAACTCCCACAATTTATTGTGGGTGAAATTAAGGGTTTGGACAAGATTTAGACCTTTGGATCTTAGCTTGGCTAAAGGGTGTTGCAGTGAAGAGATTAGCTTAATGAAAAAAAGGAAAAGGATACATGGGGAAAGTGTTATGTTGGTTTGTAGAAGGAAAAAAGGACAAGAAATGGTGATGGGTTTTGATCTGAGAAGATCTTGGTATCCTCTAACACAGGTGATGATGGGCAGAAGAGGTGACAATGATGATGGTGGAGGTCTAGATACTTTCAAGAGATAAAGGTCCTACACTGGGTGATGCAATAAGTAATTTTGATCAGTGTAACTAGACCCGTATTGTGTAAGAACTTACACTTCCACCCTACTAACTTCCATCTGAATCTGTCATGGAGACCCAAAATCTTTTATCACATTTACTGGCATGGGCAACCCACTGTTAGCTAATCCACTCCAAAGTCCAAACATCTTTGATTTGTGAAGATTAAGCTTCTGCCCTCACCCAGTCTCCCAACACCACCACACACCTCTCTCTTTCTTTCTTTAAGTTCAGCTCTAAAATCTCACTTCGACCTCATATCAATTTTAATTCTCATGGTTAAGAGTTGAATGATCCAATTTTCTCTAAATCCATTCAGTAGCATACTTGTGATTGAAGACTAATTAAATCAAGTCAGAGCACAGTTTACCCTAGGCTAGGGAGAGTCTAGGGGATCCTCGAAATGTGGTTATGGGTAAGCTGTAGAGTGATTTGTGGATCTTATTGAGTGTCTAATCATTTCCATTTTTATTGAAGGATATGTTCGGAAGACATACTCGTCAAAATCCAAATGGAAACGGAAGCGGAAGCAGTGGAAACGTCGTTCCAAATGAGGGTGGCAATGAAAATGGAAATGGTCATGGTGATAATACTATTCAGTTGAGTCAGGCTATGATGATGTAGTTGCTACAAGGATTGCAACAGAATAGCAATCAGGGTGACCCTTTTGCTAGAAGGGTTAAGGAGTTTGGGACATTGGGTGGTACGAGGTTTACCGGAGAAAATCCGAGAGATGCAGATGAAGTGCTGAATCTATTTGGCTCCATAGATCTCAAAATGTCACCCTGAAACTGCAAGGGGGAAAACCAGCATTATTAGACACTTTCCGATTCAACTCCTCCCATACATGAAAAATTCCTCTTCCAGATGACATAAGATCCTCTTTAGTCTTGAATCCTGCAGTTTAAACTTCATTCAAGATCAACCACCTTAATCTTATGATAAACCCAGGGCAATAGTAGTACGGATCCAAATGATTGTTGATATTTCAATAAACAGATTATGTAATAGGGTACTGGAAACGAGGTAACTGCTATGATTTCAATGATGCAACAAGATTTTCCCATACTAAAAACTTGAATGTTGAGCACCGAAGAATAGAGAAATTCAAGTTGGAGAAAAACGAGAAGGAAACGAGAAAAAGAAGAAGACAGAGTTATAAATCTCATGAAAATTTATAAATTGTCAATCTCTCTAAAAGCTCGAACTAGATGCAAATATTATCACATATCAAGTGAAAGCGAAAGCAAAGGCGAGGAACTACAACATACATCGTGGTACCAATAGTACTACTAAACTGTAAACTTGCACAAGCATTACCATGAAAAAAAACATAATGGGCAAATGCTCATTGTCACGGGCTTTCTTTTCACAAGTACTTCCCATGCGGCACTAGCAAACTTTGCCCCGACTTATCAAAGAAAGCTAGTCAGCCTTGCCCACGAAAGACTTACTCAGACTATGGAAAGCTAAGCAAGCTAAGAACACACAAGAGAGCTTAAGAGAACTAGAACTTGTATTGTTTGAATTCTCTGAGGTGATTACAACAAATGAGGCTTTAGCCTATTTATACAACTCCACCTCCTCAATGGACGGTGGTGATCAATTTGATCTAACGGTCTACAATGATCTTCTATATATTTCCTTAGAAATATCTAAGGACTAGAATCCTATGAAACTCTATGGAATTTTATGGAAGGTTCTAGAGAACTCTCTAGAACAATGTGAAATACTCTACATTATTTACACTTGCTAACCTCACTTGGCTAGGCAAGAAGATAGTTGTGACATCATGCACAACTAGACTGAGCTTTAATATTCCAACACTCCCTCAGCGCAAGAAAAATTAATTAAAATCTAGCAGCGACTGCATTGGACGAGACTCGAACCCACAACTCCAAGGAACAAAACCTTGATATTATGATAAATTGCAATCCTTCTAAAAACTCGAACTTGTAGAGAGGGCAAATCTGGTCACTCATCAAATGGAGGCATGGAATTACAACATAAGCGATGGGTACCAATAGTACAACTACATCGTGAACAAACACACGAGAAAGGCTCATGTACAACTGGAGTGGGCTTTAATATTCCAATAGAAATCAACATAATTTCAACAAATCCTAATGTCCAATTGTCAATTAAAATTTCCTAAAAGAATTTCCAATTATCATTATGAGGATTATTTCGACTTTCGGGTCAATTTTTGAAAACTATTTCAGTTTGGAATCCAAAATGAAATAGTCAATCTGACTTGACCAGTCATACTTCTATTAAACCTAAAAATGTCCCTATGATAACTATCGATGTTATCTCATGTGTGAGGCACGTGCTTGAGATTACTAGTTAACATTTTATAAGATGAAAGGGCACGAAAAATTTCCTACAAAATTATTCTCAACGAAACCCTAGTTGCTAGTGATGGTGTTATTTTTACCAAATTTAGAGTTTGGCATCCGCCCCCCAAAAAAAACCATTGTTCTCTCGCACGAGTACTTTCTTATTGCAAGTTATCTCCTAGTAGCTTATATAAACACAACTATGGCCAACGAGTAATTGGAAAGATTTAATGAAGGACCAGCGGCTAGTTGGACTTATATAAGTTGTTGGATCCATTTCATGATTAAATTTTGGGCTCCAGTTAAGGTGTTAGATTTTAACATTTATGATAGAATTAGGATAATTATTAATATTAGGAATAGGAGTATTTTAGTAATATTAGGTATTTTATTATTTATGTAATAAGGATTTCAATTAGGGTTCTCATATTGGTTTTCTTTTAAGTTTATAGTTTGATTTAGAAAGTAGGTTAGTTATAAATAAGGCATAGGCTGTCCATTGTTAGTTGGTTAATTGAATAAAAGTTATTTCATTATTAGTTTATTTGGTTTATCGTTATTTAGTTATTTCCATTTATTGCACTTCATTTATTTTCATTGCAATTTCGTTTATTTTCTAGTCCGAATCTATCAATTAGTATCAGAGCCGAATGATTAAAAATAAAAAATAATTAAAAGAAAAAATTCGAAAGAAAAGTCTGAAAGAAGAAGAAGAATTGGCTGAGAAGTTGTACTGATCTTCGGCAAGGACAAGACTCAAGCAACACCACTGTAGCTGGCAGCACCACAAAGGCTCACCATCAATACCGTTGATGACGGTGCAGAAGTAAACCAGTCCTCCATCGCAACCTCTGTACCGTCGTGACAATTTGAAAATCGGTCATCCTCACCATCACAACTTGTTAGCAAAAACACAGTCATCTCCATGTTCATCTCTTTCTCTGGCCTGCCATCGCCCTCCATCTCCATCGCACACAACCATCACCGCCACAGCCCCTTCCACCAACATCTTCCTCCTTTTCTGACACAAGCCACAACCACCAATACACACACGATCGCAACCATCACGTTTCCAATGTCGATCGCCCCTCTCACACAGTCACCGATCCACAGTGTCCAGCCCAAACTCTTCCGACCCCTTTTGCCATCTCCCTCGACGTCTCCACTTGTCCACCATCTGAAACACCCCCTCTGATCTCTTCATCAGTCGATCCACCACTTCCGGCTACCCAATCGATTGCACAAGTCGATCGATTTTGACCTGCACCGACTGACTACCTCCCCTTCGCGCTTGTTGATCACCACCTGACAGTCCAACTCGTTCGATTCCATCCATCACAGCTCAATCTCTTTGATTAACTCCCCACCTTCTCTTGTCCCCCATCAAAACCGCCTTCATCCTCTCTGAATTCCTCCGTCGACGCTCCCTCCTTTTCAGTCGATCGACTTCCCTCAAACTCTCTCTGGTTCTCTCACATTGAGGAAGAAGAATACCCATTTTTCACTCAAGTCCCTGCTGACATTTTCATAAATTTTTATTTAAATCTCTGGGTTCTCTTAGCTATTTAAACCCCGTACACTTGTAAGTACCACCAGATGCTATGGATCGACCTATTTACAACCGACTTAATGAACGTACCACCACAAAACAGTGTTGATGATCCAATTTGGGTCACTTTTCTGGCATATTTTGTCGAAAAGTTTGCGAACAAGACTCAAATCAGGCAGTGGATCTACTTCAAACTCCGTATTCAGATTGGAGTTTATTAAAAAGGCACCGTTGGAGGTTGACTTCTATTAGGACACTTCACCGTGTACTCTCTCTGTTGTTACTTGTGCTCGTATGACTTCCTGGGCTTCAAACTCGAGACGAGCTTCTTCAACTCTGGGAGGTTGATAGAATTAAGATAGTTATTAATTTTAGGAATGAGTATTTTATAATATTAGGCATTCTATTATTTTTGTAATAGGGATTCCAATTAAGATTCTCATATCGGCTTTCTATTAGGTGTACAGCTTGATTTGGAAAGTAGGTTAGTTATAAACAAGGCATAGGCTGCCCATTGTTAGTTAGTTGATTTAATAAAAGTTATTTCGTTATCAATTTATTTGGTTTATCGATTATTTCAACATTTCCGTTTATTGCAGTTTTGTTTATTTTCATTGCAATTTCGTTTATTTTCTAGTCCGGATCTATCATTTACCCCAGTTAGTGTAAGCATATTTTGTCTATGAGTTCGTCAAGGCGAATCAACAGGGTTAATTATGCTATTTTTTTACTCCATACTGAAATATTATTCAAAATTAACAAAGTCAATTACGAAAAACCAAATTGACCCCAAAGTTCCAGTAACCCTTATTCTACTACCACTAGTAGCACTATTATAATTATCATTTTGTTTTGTGTTTTTGAACCAAAAAAATTGAAGGAGGATCTCACTTGCCACCCCCACGGTGAAACTACAAAATTGCTTTCAATATTACTCCACACCCTCATATGTGCGGTATGTCCTTCAAATACCCTCACGACATGGTCTCCTATCGACAATAATTGATGAATCAATTTTCTTTTTCCATAGTTCCCCAAATACTAATATATGATCCCAAGACCCATTTTCCCTTACATTGTAAGCACCAAGGGAGCTAAGTTCGATTTTTTCATAATTCAATAACTTTGTTTACAAAGTTTATTGGTGGCAAATTTACCCCAAATCCGCAAAACTGCCCTAGATAACTGTATTGTGTGAATATGTAATCGTCAATTTCTTCTTTCAATTCGCGGAGGTTGCACCTATTCGAATAAGAAAACCTCCCCTAATAGTTTAAATCTTGCAATGACAAGTAACCTACAAAAGAAAGCATGTGTGAGATAGACATTGTTTAACCCGAATCTACTTGGTGCTAACTCACAAATCAATTTGTTTTTTATGTTTCAACATATTATAGCATTTTTTTTCACAGCAAAGACCTTCACCTTGTCATTCCACATCTCTATATCATCTCTATCAAGCACCTTCAATTAATTTGACCAAGCGATCCAATCCCAACATTCAAACCAAAACAGAAATGAAAGTTCCAGCCTCCACCTTATTATATTAAAGGAATCACACATCTTACCCAGTTTATTTTCCGAAAAGGAGTATATATCTGGAAAGGTTTTTTGAGGGATCTGTCCCCGCCCAAGGATCCCATAACATGATTTTGTCACTCAATGTGCTTTAAATGATAAATGGGAATCTGCATAATTGACTTCCAGATAGATCATCCATAACATCATAAACACTCCGGAAAAAAAAACAAGTCATTATGACTTGGCCGAAATTACTTTCTTCCAAAGAGTATTCTACACCTCCCTCATCTCCATAACCACTTTGAGAAAAATACTCTCATTTTCCTAAATATCCAACCCACCATAACCTTTCGGTTGGCAAATTCTCTTATAATCAATGAGAAGGAATTCATAGTTATCAAAATGTGTATCGTGTATCAGAAACCTAAATTTAAGATAAGCTTATCGAAACATGTCGTTTATCTTAAGATACGGTGCAAAAATAAATATATAGATACAAAAATATATAGAATATATTAAAGTATATAAAAGACATACAACTGAATATATATATATGACATATAAAACTTAGTCAAGCAATTAGGCTAAAAACACTTCATATAACTCATGCAACACATCTAAGATTGCCTATACTCTATCCAATCATTTGCATCATCCTATATTGTTATATAGGTGTATAAGATACATGTACGGTAATGAGGTTTAGATACGATACATATCAAGCATGATATCATGTGTATCGTAAGATGTTCATAACTATAATGGAATTTGTTAGCAATAGGCCGCAAAATTACAACGGAAATACTTAAAAGTTATTGAGTTTCATCAATTCTCTAAATCAAAATAAACTTTCAAATCTTACTAAACTAGGGAATCACAATCCAATCAACAATCCAAACATGAAATATGCGCCCACCAACCAGGTATGCAAAAAAACTAAAAGGAAACTAGAATTGTCTTCCACAACAAACCTCAATCCAAGGTGTGGGAGCGGTGAGGACAGGGGCAAGGATGAGTCTTGCATAAGCGCATAGTTCGGTAAGGTGTTGGTAGGGGGCAGAGGAGGGGGATATGCAGATTTACAAGGATGAGACGAAAGGGCTGGAAGTCTACTGAGAGGAGCACAAAAAAGGTTAAATCTTGCAATTGAAGGGAGAAGAGTGGAGTTTGAGCAAGGCAGTGACAAAGCTCGAACGAGGGTGGCAACAAGGTACCATAAGAAGGCCATAGGTGGTGACAACCCTGTTCACAGAGGGGGTGGTAGGTGTTGTGAAAAATGTGAGGTGATGGTGGAGTTTGAGCAAAGGCGACCAAACTTGAAGGGCTACAATAGAGGGGATTATGGAAATTAGCAATGGTGGGTGGTGGCATGAGGGTTTTTTTCTTGTCGGTAAAATAAGATTGTGTTTGATTTAGTGGGCATGGAAGTAAATACAATTCTTTGGATTCCCCGGATCAATTTTCATTGATGTGGCATCTCCGTTGAAAGTCAAACCAAACGGCTGAAACCCGTTTCATTCCTCAAAACCTGATCATTTCCATGACTTCCGTGGAAATGACCTCAAATTAAGCACAACATAATTATTTGTCTCAAACAACAAATCAAACTATAAAAGAAAGCCAAGATAGCCTCCATGAACTACCAAATAAACCAAAACAGCCGACCAAAATAGAAAACATTATTACAACCAAGTGCTTCCCATTCACAATGCACTCTTCACAGTAAATTTCCTAATCTCCAAGAAAATGCTACACCATAGCCTTTAATATCCAAGACAACAGAACCCTTCTTTGCCACGAGTTTTTGTGAACCAAATGGCTTTTGTCTTATAAAAATTAAAAAGTGAACTTTAAAGGTTAAGCGTATGTTGGTCCACCTTCATAGATACAATTAATTGATTCCAATAAATTAAGCAATTTCTCTTTCGCTTATAGGAAGAACTAAGACACATTAGCTTCCCCTTATCACCAACTATATATCTTTAGCTGTAATAATTAATAAACGATCAGCTTTCATGGAAATGGAAACATAGTAAACAGTGATTTTGAGTATCTTCATCCTTCCCATTCCTTTTCTGTAGCATTAATCACATCAACAGGAATAGTATCCCACATTAACCGAAATCCCTAAGAACCTACAGTAAGATTCCTTTCTAAGCAAATCTTCTCGCAGTACTAAGCCGGTAACGCATATAAGAAATTGTACAAGGACTAGACAATGCATGGTTTCAGGGAGTTTCCGAAGTATAGACATTTTGTAAAAAGAAAAATCAAATGGCGGGTGCATAATTGTTTCATGTGATATTTAGCTAAGTGGCATCTCGAAACATATCCTAATATAAAAGCAACTCACAATGCAATCAGATTCTTATCTTGTGGTTTCATGCAAAACTCCTCCTAACTCTTACCTGCATAAATGCGAACAGTCTCAACTCTAGCCACTTCTTTTGCCAATGCCGGCAGCTCCTCCCCCAAAATTTGCTTCTCTCTCCCCAGCCCTTCTCCTTCTCTTCCATCTACACATCAAAATTTCCAAGAAACACTCCCAATTCAATCAATATTCAACAAAATCAACAACAATAATTAATTAGGCATAAAAGGAAAGCCAAGTCAAGCAAACCTATAAAGGATTCAGAAACGCACGTCGAAGACCTAAGATCGCTCAATTTGACCTTGATTCGATCGAACAGATCTTCCACACGTCTCGAGTGCGAAGCATATTTGATCACACTCGATTCAAGTCTCCTATCGAGATCTACAAGGCTCTTATCCAAATCAGAGCACTGTTTCTGCAATTCTGATACAATATCGGAAGGTTTGAACAGATCTTCTCTTCTCTGAAACTTTTCTTCAAGAAATGTTAACAGGTGAGGCGATAAATCGGGAATTTGTGGCAGTGTGTCTACCGATTCCATTGTTGTCGATCCATCCAAAAGGAGTAATTGATCGAAATTGAGGTAAATTAGGGTTTCTTTAAAACCCTAGTTAGTGTTTGTGAAGGAAAAGAAATCAAACGATGGTGTTTTTGGGACCAAATGGTGGGAGAGAAGACGAACTGCTTATAGGAGAAGATCGCACCGTAGCTCGTTCGTCCAGAGCCTTCAAGTCGTTGGTCAACTGTTAAAACGTCAAGAAAGGTCATTTATGAATGACTTTGGGGTAGTCCCAAAACATGCTTAGTATGATAAGCAAAGAATCCGAGTGATTATGAAATCTTTTTTTTTTTTGGGTAGTTCAAAGATTAACTGTGACATAATTTACGTATTTCGCTAATCCGAATGGAAATTAAATTTTTTTTTTTAAATAAAAAATAAAAAATGTGCGGATTGTACATCCACAATAACTTGTTAAAATTTCAGCTCAATTCGATAATTTCACTGCATCTAAAAAGTGAAATGACTGCACACTGACTATGTTTATTCACTTTTAAAATTTCTTCAATTTCTGATTTTACTCTCATTGCACACACCACATATTTGATAACTGCAACTGTAAAAAAAAAAATTTATCAATTTCTCATGTAATTAATTAAATCTTCGTAATCCCAGCTAACTGAAACCAAACAAATAAAGAACATGTTTCTCTATATGTATGGATAATGACTTTTGCAACTATACTGAAATCTAACTTCCAAATTACATAAGTGGCATGAGCTTTATTTCTTTTTTCATTGTTTTGTATAAGAATAAGAAATAATTAATGGGGTGAGGCATGTAACATTAGAATTTCAACTCTTTCAAACAAACAAAAACACCCCAACATATTTTACATCATATTCGTTGATGGTCAAAAACTCAAAATTACAATCATGCCCAAACATTCCTTTTCTATAGGGGTGGGCATCCCATCCCGCGATCCCGTTCCCGTCCCGTCCCGATTTTTCCGGGTCTTAATGGGATTGAATAATTTCATCCCGATCCCGTCCCGTCCCGTCCCGATCTAGAATGTGATGGGATGGGATGAAGATTTTCAATCCCGCCAATCTCGTCCCGTCCCGAACTAATTTTTTAATATTAATTATTAATATTTTTATTTACTTATTTATTTTATGAACATTTACTTATTTACTTAATATTAATTACCAACAATTCTATCTAGCCATAAGGCCCATAACCACTTACCAACAATTCTATCCAGCCATAAGGCCCATAACCACTGTCAAACCCTCACGATGCAAGTTGCCTCAACATCTCGCAAGCTCTCTAGGGTTCTAAACTCTCCCTTCCTTATCAAATCACAACGTCTCCTCTTCTCTTGCACCGAACAACATCATCTTGATCAATCTCCCTCCTCCACCACCTCTCATCAATGGCAGAATCACAGAAGATTTTCTTCTAAACTCTTCCATCTTCAAGGTACAATTTCACCTCTCTTTCTTCACATTTCATTGAATACGATTTTTTTTACTTTTTTTTTTGTTCGTCGATTTAATGTTGTTTGAGCAATAACGTCAACAACATCGTCTCGGTCGCTTTCTGTGGTTTTCTTTGATTCGTTAGAATTGATTTTGATTGAAATTTATAATGTAATTTGAAATCTTTGTGTACAGGACCTAGTTATGGAACTAGGTTGTTGGAGATCGTCAATGCTCAAAATCTAAGGCTTTATCAATGATACAAAGAGCTTCATTTGCTGCCGAAGCCGAAGCGGTAAAAGAAGCAGAAGCTACTGCCTCAGATGGAGGCCCTACAGGTTCATGCTCACTCTACATTATTGCGTGTTTTTCGAATTCTCTTATGGAAAAATTTGCTATAAAACACATTTCAGTTTGAAAGTATTACTATAATATGTTAGTGAAGAGCGAAGTATATTGAGTTGATTGAATTTTTGGAGTTAATTTGGTGGCAGAGGCTGTAAAGGAGGTTTATGACAAAATGCTCAAGTCAGTGGAAGGGAGAACCATGCCGCTGTAAAAGAGGTTTAGCACGCTGATCCCGTCCCGATCCCGTATGAACGGGATGGGATAGGGATGGGTATATCTCGTCCCATCCCGTCCCGTGCCCACCCCTACTTCTCTATAGTATGTATGATGTAACGTATGTTGGATCTCCTTAATTTGGTCATCTCGATGGATCCAAACACTTTTGTTTCCTTTGTTGCCCCTCATTCAATCAAGCATGAATACATGACCTACTTAAAATTGGTTATAACTTATAACAAATACCCTGAATTGGTTTATTTTCTCATAAACCATGGTTACTTTTAATTTTAAATTTTGAGTTTCTATTTGTACTTTTCCCTCATAAGAGTGTCCACAATAAGTAGTTTGGTGTGTAACAAAGTGCAACTTCACACCCCTAGCTACCCAGAATCAGTTGTTTTAGATGTGCAAATGTGCATATTATTGTTGGTAGAGTGTCAAACGTGTAAAATGGAAGGTGTTATTTGGGTTTAATTTTTTTAAAAGCCCCTTCATATCCCCTACTTGCTATGGATTAGTGGACACTCTAAGGGTGTGTTTGGTTGCATGGAATCCTATGCCATGGGAATTCATGAGGGGACCCCTACATTTTAGGCTAAATTGATATATCACTCCACATCTATCATTTGACAACCATTTGATTTTGTGATCAATGGTGAGAATGGAAGTCCCATGAACATGGGTATCCCACTCCTTGGTCCCCCCAAGGCATGTGATTCTCATGTTCATGGGACTTCCATTCCCACCATTGATCACAAAACCAAATGGTGGATGTGGAGTGATACATCAATTTAGCCTAAAATGTAGGGGTCCCCTCATGGATTCTCATGGCATAGGATTCCATGCAACCAAACACACCCTAAGTATTATTTTATACTCAACTTTCTCTCAAGGCCTAGGCAAACAGTCAACCATCTAACACGTCGAACTTTTCAACTATATCTATTTTTTACTATAAAATATATCACCTTTGCGATATTTGGGCAATTCTTATCTAGACCACATTTCTAAATATGTTTTAAGTGATTTTATTGAAGTTAATGACATTTTTCACTATTATTTCTCGAATCTAGTTTAGTTTTTTTTTCTTCTGAAAATATATATTTTGTAAAGTGGCTAGGTTAATTAAAAACAACATTATACATGGTTGAAGATGCTCGAAACAAAGTTTCTTATTGATATTGATGGCATGGGAAAGATGAACTAACTATTAAGTTTATTAAATTCTATTTATTACAAATAAAGAGTTTTTTTTGTTATTTTAATTTATTGTGGATTTTTTTAGATAGAATAAACAATTTATTTTTATATAATATATCAATAAATATTAATTTATGGTTCATAATTTTTGGAGAAAAAAAAAGTCTAGGACAATTGGCAAGGGGCTTCACACAAAAAAGAAGACGATATATAAATGTTGTGAATTGTGTGTTTTTGTGGAAGTAAGCAATAAGGGGGTGGTATTCAATTACGGATTTTAATGGATTGTGAAGGATTTTAAAATCCATTAAAATTTTGAGATATTCAATTGAGGATTTAAAATAATACATGTAAATCTAGGGGTATTCAAATACGGATTTTAAATAATTGTTTTAAATTCCATCAAAATCAGGGGTATTTAATTCATGCTTTTTAAAAGTCCACCAAAATCAGGAGGTATTCAAAAAGTAGTGGATTTTAATTGATTTGTTAAAGTTGTGGATTTTGAAGGATTTTGAGTGGAAAGTATATATAACATGAGTCATTACAAATCAACATTCCCCTGTCATATTTCAACGGATTTGTATTGACCATTATTAAATAACACCACCAATTTCGCTGAAGGACACAACCACCTCACTTTTTTTTAGATTTACTGAAGGACACCACTACCTTCCCTTCTCCATCTTTTTTTTTTGAAAGGCAAGCAGGGTTTTTATAGGATCCCAGAACCCATAAAGATGTCGCAAGCTGGGTTTGAACCCACGACCTAGTGGTACCATCTGCCAAGCTCTAACCGTTGAGCTGTCATGCCATTGGCCCCTTCTCCATCTTCTATTATCTCTTCACAGAAGCAGCACCACATTGCCCCACAACTTTTGGCCACACCACCACACCCTACCATTGTCTGCACTACCACCCGCACTTCCTCATTCTTCTTCTTCTCATTTTATTCATCTTATTTTTGTCCTCTCTTTATCTTCATCTTTGTTTTTTGTTATTCTTTTTTTTTCTTAGGATTTTTTCTTCTTATTTTATCTCTGTTTTTCTTATTATTCTTCAATCTTTTTCTTCTCTCATGTTTTTTTTCCTCATTCGCGAGGGCAAGAAGAACAAAAAAATGAAAAAAAATAAGAAAGGAGAAAAAGAAAAAACAGAAGAGAAAAAAGTGGAGGATGATAAGAAGAAGACGTGAGGGGGATGAGGATGATAATAATAATATGAAGATGGAGGAGGTGGGATGAGAGGTGGTGGTGGTGACTGATGGAGAATAATAAGAATAAGAAGAGGAGGGGGAAGAGAGGTGGCGGTAGCGTGGTGGTGGTGGTGATTGAAGAAAAATAAGAAGAAAAGGGAGGAGGAAGAGGAGATGTGGCGATAGCGAAGTGGTAGTGAAGGGGAGGAGGATGAGAGATGGCGGTGGTGATTGATGGAGAATAAATGGAGATATGAGAATAGAGAAGAAAAAAAAAGTTTAGGGATTTTTTTGTTTATATTGATAGTATCCTTCAGCAGGTGGAGGTGTCATTCATAATGGTGATGGTGTCCTTCCAAAAGTAAGGGGGTTTCAACATAAATGGCGATGTTATTTAGCAACGGTCATATTGGTTTATCTCTCCTTCCCTTCTTTTTTTCTCTCCCCTTATTATCTCTTTCTTCTTCTGGGGTTCTTGTTATTTTTTACGAAGATCAACAAACTCTCCAATATCACTCTCAATTGAACCCATTTTCCATACAAAACACAAGCGGAGTTAGTGCTAGCGTGTGTAGCCTTACACAACTTTATTCGTAAAGAGTGTCATTTTGATGAATTTCCAATTGAAGAAGCCGACGAGCCTTCATCACTGTCAAAATAAGAAGAAGAAGTTTTTCAAACCCAAGATCAACAACGAGAGAAAACTAATGAATGGAGAGCAACTATAGTTTCAAATATGTGGGGATATGCTGTGAGTGTCAGGAGTCAACGATAAACAATGAAGATGGTGATTTATTTTTATTGTTTATCTATGTATTTTTATTGGAGAATTATTAGCATTGCTTTTCTTTTCAGAAAGAAAAAAAGAAAATAGTTATTTGTATTACTTTTGGACCATCTTCAATGTATTTGAATTTTTTTTTTAATTTGAAGTAAAATTCTCGTAGCATACAAACAATTGTTTAATTGATGTTTTGAGAGATGTTTTATGATTTGTGTTGGCATGGATAAAAATGTAGGTGATGTTTTTTCATTGCTTCATATGACTAATAACATATTTATAAGAATCCATTGAATTTATAAGAATTCATAGAAATCCATAACAAACTTTTATAAAATCTACAAAATCCAATCATTTAAAATCTATCAAAATTCTGTGGATTTTGTAAAATCCTTTGAAATATTTTAAAATCCACGAGATTTAAAATCTTTGAGAGTCTATTCAAATCCCGAATTGAATACCCCTTCCTAAATTTTGACATTGGTTTGGTATTTTCACAGTATTACTATTTATTGATTTTGATTATGACCTTAGTATTTGATATGTTTTTTTGTTCGAGATTAACCATGTATTTAATAGTTAACAATTTGGTGATAGTGAAGGTGGAGAGATGTGTGTGCGTACATACTAAATTTAATTTTAGATGATTTAAAATTTTATTTTCGTGTTTATATTGGTTTTTGTATTGCTATTAAATTCTAGTTGTATCATTTACTTTATTTAAATTGAAATGAAATTTTATTACATAGAATATGCATGAAACTTGCTTGTATCTATGAAAGAATTACATTATTTTCGAATGCGAGTTATGAGCTTGTAATTCAACATCACGATGAAAACCTGAAATGACTTTCATTGAAATAAAAAATGAAATAAACTTTTTACATAATAATTTAATGGTCTCTAAATTTATGCCAACTAAATGAAATAAATAGATAGACTTGCATCAAAAAACTAAAATGAAATTTCATGGCAAAGTTGAAATCTAGATTGTTGGCTTGTGACTCACTTGAGTTGCATTTAGTTAAAAGGATTTTACCAAATAAAAAAATTCATCATTAATTTGTTTTAGCTCCGTCTTATCTAACACTTTTTTAGAAAAAAAAATTTATATTAGAAAGAATACGCTAATAAAGTTCAGATTGTTTCGACATTTGTGTCTCGAGATATGCATTTAATGTGAAAAGATGAATTTCTCTATTATAATATCAAAGCAAACGAGGGCTCACCTTGGACGCGACATAGGATTCTAAAAATTTAAGCTCAAATGAAGCTGAAACAAATTAAATAACAATTTTTTATTTGGATAAGGTCCTTTTAATTAAATAAAACTCAGGTTAGTCATAACTAAAAAAATGAATCAAATTGGTTGCATAGAATCCTATGTCATGGAAATCCATGAGGGGACCCATACATTTTAGGCTAAATTGATATATGAAAATGAAAGTCCAATGAATATGAAAATCACATACCTTGGCCCAAATAAACAAATAAAAAAACTTGATAGTCTTGCAAGTTGCGACCGTGAGAAAAAAAAATATTAGTAAACCCAACTTGGTTGCAGCCATGGACACATGCATATTTGGCCCACTTTTGAGATGGACTTGTAAACCAAAAAGGTTTATTGTGCAATCAATGTCTGTCGTGGATTTTACTAAGATGTCATTAAGCGCATCCTTTTAGGGGCGAATCTACTGAGGGGCGAGGGGCAGTTGCTTTTCAACTGTCAAAATATTTTGTTAGTAAATACTTTATCTTAAAAAAATTAATTATATAATATAATATAATAATTGTTCATCCAACTATTTTTACATGTTTTTGTTGGTGTAGTGGTTAGAAGTTTAGCATTTTTAGTAAAAGATCTAAATTTGATAATCTTGGAGTTCACCTATTTTTTTAATGTAATTTTATATGTAATTGCAAACATTAAAAAAAAAAAATTTGTCTGTTCACAAGTGGTATAAAACCTTAAAAAAAAATATTTAAAATTAATATCTAAAATAATAACTACATAATTCAATGAAAGTATATATATCATTAGCTAACTCATATAAAATTTGAGGCTCAAATAAACAAAAAAAAAATTTATGTACTTGTAGTAGGATCTTATTATGTTGGCAAATTTTATACTTTTTAAGCTTCAAGTAGATACTTATTCTAATTATTTTGTGATTTTAGTTATATATTTTAGTTATTACGTTCATTTGCTCATTCTAAAGTTATCAATATTATGATCTTATTTTGACTTAAAATTGGACTACACTGGATTCTGTTTTGTATATGCATTGTACTTTTGATAGTTATATTTTCTTTATTAGTTACTAGCTCGGGTAGAAAAAAAATTTGACTCCACCCTTGATAACTTCTCTTATCAATTAATAATTATTTGTTATTTTGGCTCCCCGACTAAAATTCAGAATCCGCCGGTGCATCTTTCATTTCACCAACACTTTATGATCTGGTTAGGTAGTGTGTGTTGATAAAGAATGCTCAACTTCTTTGCCCAAAATCTAGCAATCAAGCTGATTTTTATTTCCCAAGTTTTACAAGAGATTGGCACAACACTTTGGGTCCATGGCTCCACCCACTAAGGCAGACATTTTAACAACAAAAAACAAAAAAGTGTCCTAAGGCCACACACAAATTTTATTTTATTTTAACCCTAAAATGTTTGATTAGAAGAGTAAAAACCAACACTCAGGTTTAACCACTTCTTATTCATAACTAAAGTTGTGATCACAAAATGCAAACATCCCCACAATAACGACAAGAGCAAAAACCGAACTCAAAGCTTGTACGAATGGTGGAACCTAATCAAAATCACTTTAAGCAAAAGGAAAGGAAATGAGAGAATACTAGGAAAATGCAGTGAATGAAAAACATCATGAAAAGTCCTAAAATATAGGTTATTGTACCATCTAGGTAGATATTGCCTTGCCAAATAATGTCTGTAGGAACTGAACTATTACTCTGAAAATAGCTGGTTAAAATCAAGGAGTTGTGTATACTTTGGTGCACAAAGCACATATCTGGTCATGCTAATCTGTACAGCTAAGAAGTTGAAAAAACAAATATCTGAAGTTCAGATAAATTGATGATAAAAGACGAACACTATAGATAGTCATTTAAGAGGGAGATTTTGTCTGAATGATAACAAGTTATTTGAACCAATGAAAGAGGTTTAGAAGTTAAGCCTAATTAGCAGTCAAATATGCAATTATAAAAATCTTGAATCGATCAATCGCAAAACCAAAACCACCTAAAATGTCAAAAAGTACTTTACCTAATCTAGATTAAGAACCAAACAAAAGCCTAAGACAGCACGAGATAAGCTTATGGATAAGATTACCAGCAATGAATAACAATAACCAATTAGAGAAAATAATTAGGTACTTTAATCAAATGTCCCTGCAAAGTAGAAAGTTATAGTTGTCCTGGTGGGGTAGAAACAGCTTCAAGTATAAACAAGCAATATTAAGACAAACCATTTACTACTAGGAGAGATCTGACAGATAAATTTTCAGGAAATTGAAGAACTGCGCCAAATGGGAACTGCGACACGCGATAAATATGAATTACATCACATCACCAAGTGTGGAACCTGATATCTCGATTAACTATTCAAACAGTGCCAAAAAAAAAAGGTTTCTGCTCCTATACCGAAATAAACCATTCAAACACTTTTTACACCTAAACTTTAGTATCAGTGAAGTGCATGCATCAAGGAGATTCATGAAGCAGTGAAGATGATTGGATGGAAATTGTTACTAATTTGTTGCAAACGCAAAACTTTAACATAATGAAACAAAGTTACGCAAGAGATAAAGGACAAATATGCCACTGCATAACAACGAATAAGGATACAAGCTGTCTAACATGGAAATCTTAAGAGTACTCCGAAAGTATTGCCATATTGATTAACAATTCAGCATCACATGTACTATAGTAGAGTATAATATAGGCAATATTTTAAAAATGTCTTTAGCAAAAATAAGGTTAGAAAGAGATCTGAAAAAAAGTAGAAAAGGAACACATTTTCAGAGATGCATTGCTGTCGAATAAGTTAACGCAAATATAGATACAGTATCATCAACCATAAGTTCTTTTAACAACTTGAAAAATGTCCCTGACACTGATTTTTCCATTCTCACAGAGAATATATTGGATAAACAACCATATAATGGCACGAAACATGTTTAGAATCTTAGATGCTGTAAGATAACATAGAGTGGCATAATGATTCAAGCACTATGTGATAACAACAAATGGTCCCAATAAATGAGATTTTAGTTGTTTCTGCTGAAATGCAATCAATGAAAAATGGTATTGTCTAGAGTTTCAGTTTTCTGCGTTACAGTAAGGCAAAGGACTACAAAACTAGGGAAAGCCATGTGCCATCTACTTAAGTCTTCTTCGTCTCTCAATCTCCTTCCCCGTCTAGTAAGCCTATTCACCTCCAATGGTGTCTTATTAGGCTCCAAACCCCATGTGCATGAACAGGGATTATTCAAGTCCTTAAAAAAATTGACAGATTTATGTTAAGTATGCGCATAGAGAAATTTTTTAAAAAGACTAGAGTTATCTGCATATTAATACTCCTTTTCAAATTGGTTATTTTTATTTAGAGAATGTTTGATTGAGGAAAAATGAATTCTCAAGAAAACAGGGAAAGGGTGAGATTGAAGACGGTCATTCAACTCCCATATATGAAGCATCAGATTATTTGGTCCTTTGCTAAAATTATTTAATTCCCATATAATGAGAAACCTCAGAATTCAACTTCCTTAAGCTTTGTCTGCAATTCTCAAACCTTTGTCTTTCTCTATCTCTTATCCTATAGGAGAGACCCTTTAAGCAGACGAGAAAAGTGAAGATATTGAATTTGATTACTTCCAGTCATCTAAAATCCTAGGTATAGATTTCTCTCTGTTTTCTGCAACTCACGGAATCACCAGATCACTATACACTCTCCCTCTCCTTAACAACAAAACAACTGGGAAGCTTTAAAGATCATGGCATACAGTCTAACAGGCTCTGAAACTCTATTTCAGACTGTTATGCATGCACAATGTTTTATTGTAGGGTTTTCATGAAAAATCAGAGGTTACTGGTATTTTATTTGGTTAAATAAAAAGGCTATTCTATCTTACCGTTCACACTGGGTGAATTTGTTAGTCAGAATGGTATATTAGGTGTACATGCATATTCATTTTTTCAGTTTATTAACTAGCAAACAGTTGGTTTAAATTTCCTTTTGTGGAAGGAAGATTTAATTATAACTTGGATTTGATTTGGTTGCATCCACAACAAATTAATCCAGGTGCAACTTGGACCAATTCCATTTCCCAGTGCAGATCAAAATTGTATTCATAAATTCATAAGACAAAAGGGTCAAGATCAAGTGTTACATTCATGATGGAAATAAGAACCTTCAGAGGTGCATGTACCGATACCTATAAGGTGATGTCAGTGTTTTGTAATGAAGTTAACACATATGGGTGTAACGGTCCACTATCAAAGTGCAAACAGGTTGAAAAGTGAACTGAAGTTGGACCCTCAACGTTTTCTGCTTACCTCATGTAAATGAGAAGATGGTTGCAAGGAAATAATCAAATCAACTCTACTCACAGATTATACATGTTACAATTGTCATCTTGAAGGAATTGATTTATTGGTTTGATGGGAAATGGGAGATAACGTGGTGTTCTTTCTTTACTAGGGTTCTCTCTTTCTTTCTTTTTTTTTCTTTTTTTTGATGAGCAATACACGAGTGAGTGACTCGCAGGGTTTTCTCTTGTATACAGTGGTTTTGTCAAACACAACGTCTGGCTCGGTTTTCTTCATTATGGGAAGATTTTACTGATCTTAACTTGGAATCCAATCAATTAAAGCAACCCTAGTGTCCCAAAAAGAAATAGCAAAAGATTGCTAAATGTTATTATGAGAGACAAATATATATTACAGTACATGCACTAGTAAGATAGTTTATGCTATTACATGCTTGTCTAACGCGAGTTAAGAAATTCCGTTGTTTCAATTTCTAAGATTTAAAAGTATCTTTTGCTAACACAAATATTCAAACTGTTTGATCTCAAAGCTAAGAAAAGCATGTCACTTAACCAACGAACTAGATTAGAAAAATATAGGATTACCCAATTAGGAATCTAGTAGTAATTTTTAACATTCATTTTGCCACCGTGTCTACTATATTGAGTTAAACCACATGATGCAATGCAATGAAATGAAGTCTGCGAAAATACAATATTTCTTAGGGAATATAACACAGGGCTAATAAGAACTCAAAAACAGTAATGCATTTGGCAAGAGAAAAAAACAACATACAAGCACAAAAAATCTATAGTCTGCAAGTAAATGAAAACATCGCAGAACCTATATTTTCATCTTATGAGACAGAGTCAAGCAGAAGAAGTGAAGAACCATGGAATCAATTACACTATTTTTTCAATGCTTGTAAAGCTCTCAATATTCCTGACATCCTATTGATCTAATGGTGCTTCAAATTATTAACCAGTCTCATGCCAACATATGAGGAAGATGCCAATTCAATGGGGAATCAGAAAAATGAAAGAAAAAAACTGAAGACCTCTTTCTAGAAAAGCATTCTATTGAATCTTGAGAAAATATGAAATTTCCAAGTAAGAATGAAGAGAAGGCAGAGATACCCATTGGCTAGAAACCTATTTTCTCGACCAAATGAATCTTGTAAACTCTCCTCCGAGCAAGATATTCGTACATTACACACGGAGTCGCCAAAATCTGACACATCAGCACCCCATCACTGCACAATTATACACAAAGCTCGCCGAATGCTTTCTGGCAAGAAGGTTCCACTCAGGTGGACCATCCTTTGGGACCCAGGAATTGAGCTCGATCATCCCTCCGCCCATGTTCCTAGGCCCACCGATGACAATTAATTGATCTCCGCATGCTCTGAATGCCAATCCCCAGCCGTTCGTAGACACTGCCCGTTCAGGCAATCTTCCCACTGTGATCCAGAAGTTGCGCTCTTTATTGTACTTCCTCAGCTCCTTCTCAGCATAATCAGCTGCATACAATTCATTGTTTACAACTGCAACGAGAGGAGGAGCCTCAGTTGGTCCGTTCCGCCCAGGAAACATGTTAGGAATTTCACGCCAAGTCTTTGTCTCCAAATTGTACTCTTCCCCGCAGCTAAGCAATTCTGGATTGCTTCCACCAATAACATAAAACTTGCCATCCATGAACACACCGGAGCACATCTTTCTTGGTTTATTCATGCTTGGCAGGGTCACCCAAGTCCCTGTCTCCGAGTTATAAAGCTCTGCCGAACTCAGTACACTACCACGAGAATCACAACCTCCGGCTAGAATTGCAATCTCCCCAAGGCTGGCAGACCCAAACAAGCATCTGGGAGCATTCATTGTCATACCGGAAGACCACGAGTTTGTCAAAATGCTGTATCTCCATATTACATGGGATATTATCTCCTTCCCGAATACAAGAAGTTCTGTGCCTACAGCTAGAGACTCTTTGTCAGAGCACATGAAGCATTCATTTGAAGGCATAGTTGGCAAATGCATCCAACGTCGGCTATTGGGATCAAAAGCCTCCCACTGAAGCATATGGCAAGAGAAATAGACCCAATGCTCAATCACTCCCATTAATCGCCTGAGTCTGTACAGCTCGCCGGTTCGAATCAGTGAGCGAAAGCTCCGATTTAATGAGGCAAGTGAATTGTAATCGGACCTAGAACAACGGATAAGGCAGTTGATCGAGATATCACGACCAAGGGGTGTGATGAGCGAATTAGGATCTGATTGATCCCCATCATTACCTTCCTGATCAGATTGGTCAGTTGGAGGAGACAGGGAAAGATCATGAAGGGTATGAATTGTTTCTTCTCTGTCTTGCAAATCCATTCTCTTGGATGACTTTCTCTTCATAAATTCTTCTTCTGATTCATCCTCTAACCTTCTCTTGCTACTCGTGACTTCGATCAGATGATAAGTCATGTAAACCCACTTACTCTCTTGCTCACGAGAACTCGAAAATGCCCTCGAAATTAAACAGGATTGACCTTCCAACATATCTCTCGAATTGGAACAAATTTTTTTCCGAATCTACGCGAATTCAACCAGCTGAAAGCCGCCCTCCCTTTCTAGCTCACCAAATTGGAATCTAACAACGACAGTGAAGAGCAAAATCCTCAAACACCACAACTTCGTTCTAGTTCTCTGTATCGAATCCCACCAATCTAAATGGGAAAGATTCGATCTTTCAAATAGAAGCACCTCAAATAAGACCTAACTGTACATAAAATTACTAATCAACAACACAACAACAAAAAAATCCCAGATTCTCCAAAACAGAAAAAAAAAAAAAAAAAAAAAAAATCAATTACTCCTCAAAAACTGTAACATTAAGCAAGTTTCGATTACTCACCGATCCAAACAAGAAATGTACCGGTCCAAAATGAAGAAAAATATCGAATCTTTCCAAGGGGATGAGATCAGTAACCCCTGCAAGCACCTGAATTATTCGAAAAGAGAAGAACCCAGACACCAAAACAGGCCAAAACCAATAACCCAAATTTCAAAACCTCCCTAGAACTACAATTGATCAAAATTTCTGCCTTCCGAGCAAATGCAAGAAGAAATTCAAAAGGGCTGTTCAGCAGATAAGGCAGTGACGAAGGGGGCAACCAAAGCAAAGCAAAGAGAGGATCTAATTCTAATCTATTAAATCTGGGTTGTTCAGAAGACCCAAAGATCTGTTTGTGTTAATTTATGGAAAGATTAAAATTTTAATTTAGTAATCTTATCAACTGAGATGGAGAAGAAGATCTCAGATGATTTAGAAACAAAAATTAAAAAAAAAAAGGAAAAAAAATGAACTTACAGAAAATGGGATTAGAGAAGAATGAAAGAGTTGTTTGGAGATTTAATGAATCATCAATCGGATTAATTTCCTCTTTAAGCTGTTTGTTTGTGTTGTGTTGTTGGTTTTGGCTTCTCTCTTCCTCTCTCTCTCAGTCTCACAATCACGACGACGAGTCCTCTCTCTCTCTCTCTCTCTCTCTCTCTCTCTGTGCAAATGCAAATGTAAGGAGGGGCTCTTATTGGGCTCGAAGATTTAGATGGGCCTTTGATGTTATTTGAGTCTTTTTGGGTTATTTTGAAGTGGGGCCCGTGAAGGAGAGAGGGATTGAGGCGGAGCTCATAGTCGTCGTTGGTTCGGTCTGGTCGGTGGATCTCAACCGTTAACGGACGTTTCAAGGTGCAGAAGTGTTGAGTTTGGGCACGTGTGTGTTAATGCCAAAAAAAAAAAAAAAAAAAAAAAAAAAAAAAAAACGGCATTAACGAGAAGAGAATGAAAGGACTCCGCTATTCTCACGTCTTTGTTTTCGCCTTTTCGCCTCCAGTCTCATTTCTCATTTTCACGGTTGAATAGGGAATGCCCATGTGGCTGCTTCTTTTTTATGTAATTCTTTTACCAATAAATAAATCTGTATTTTTAAGCAAGACTTACTTTTTTTAATATCACAATTTACTGATTTAGTATATATATGGGTATATAATTATTGCATTATCATATTATGCAATTAATTCATGTGAAACTTAGTTAAATACAAAGTTAACTAATGTAGTAGTTACTTTAATTGATATTAACTAGTCTATACTATACAATGTCAAAACTTGAGGCTTCACATGATATCAAAAGTTTTGGTTTTCATTCCATTTAATAATTCTATATTGTCCAAATGCAAAAATGTTTCTATGGTTAAAGTTGTTCAAATCAAAAATAATTAAATATTTTTCTCACTTTCTCCATCTCATGTCCCCCACTATCTCCAAACCTTTATAGAAATTCCACAACATATTAATGATCATCTTAAACTTATCCATTAACTATCTTTTATATCCAAATAAGTATTTAGACATTTATTTGTCATCTTTTTTTTGTTTGAAAGGCAAGCGTGCCGCCGATGGATATAGAATTTAAGACGTGGGGATTAAACCACCAAAGCCTTAACCATCCAACCAGGCTACTATTGACATTTATTTGTCATCTCAATAAAATTTAAAAGTAAAAAAGGTAAAAATAAACAATTATATAAATACATGTTAGAAACTGTGAAAATAAAAATTCATACTCAACTAGATAACGTAGGATAAAAAGAGAAATAATTTTTAAAAAAAATTTATATAATATTATTTCATGTTTAGTATACGTGCTAATAGCCATAAAATGGATTTAAAATTTTAACATGGGTAAACCGTAATATCATGCTTACAAAAACGAAACAAACTTTAAGATAAATATATTCAAAAATAAAATTAATATAATCTTAATAGATCGTATAACATAGAATAATAATAAAATTGAATAAAATATATTGATAGTGCAAAGTTTAATTTTTATATGTTTTGATTAAAATTTTATTTCAAAATCCCATATAGATATTAATCAAGCATAAAAAAAAAAAAAATTAAAAAAAAAAATTAAAAAAAAGTGTTGCACACTTGCAGACTACTAGTTTTAACTAGTGAATATAATTAACTTTCTAAAATTATATTATTATCACAAGACCAAACATCTATCGCTTATAACACCGGGATAACCCATATCTGTGAGTTCCCATTCAGGTTCAGGTTCAGGTTCAGGTTCATGCATGGTGAGAATTATTTGAAGAAGTTCCATTAGTTGCTTCAAAGATATCAATGCAATAATGCATATCATGAGGCACCGAAAAAATCTATAACTAAACAATTCAATCGAACAACTCCATTCCAATGTCAATCAATAAAATCCGCCTACAATATCAAGATTTTTTTCTTTTCAATTATTATTATTATTATTATTATTATCCTTTTGACCCCTCCCATCCAATGCCTTCATTAGAGTTCGAATCCTAAATTTGTGATACCATTAATTACAAGTCTATCGGTTGAACTATTATAACATTCAGTAAATTCGCATGACATTGGAGATGATATTGTTTTATATCATAAGTTCTAACTAATCATTCCCATGTAATCCACAGTTTTACTTGATATGAAAATTTAGCATTTATTTTATTTCCTTTTTGTATAAAATAATCAAATTATGTTAATAGAAATGGGATACAGTAGTGCACGTTCACATCAATCATCCACCTCCACCTCGACGCAATAACAAGGCAAATTATGAAAACCAAAAACCCAAAAAAAAAATTATGGAAACAACAAAGCAACTCCACTTCACCATCCCAATTCCATTCCATTTCATCCAATCCGGCAATCCCAACTCACACCCAAAAAAAAAAAAAAAAAAAAAAGATTCTGGCGTGCACTAACCATCTCATTATACAAATTAAAACACTTCTGATTATAAAACACCATTCAAAGAACCGAGGAGTCTCACTCTCTCTCTTTTATCAAAAACCACGTGTTAAGCTCTTATTTCTCTAAAGCCAGGTGTTTTTGTGTGGTTATGGGCTCTTATTGGATGGTGAGAAAGCTTTAACATTAATTAATCTCTCTAATGTTAATGCTAATCTCTCTCTCTCTTTCTCTCTCTCATCCAAAAGAAAACGTTCTTTTCAAGAAAAGTCCTTCCTCCAGTCCTTCTCCCTCTAAACTTTGCATCTCTTGGATTGGCTCCTCAAATTGTTTTGTCGACTCGTATGTACGTGGTTGTTTGTGTTGTGTTGCGTGGTTTGGTTCAATTCAACTCAAATGGTGCTAATTATTAGCACGTAATCTAATCAGCCTTTCATGGCGCATGCAATGTAACCACTTGTATTGCAATAACATACCTAAGTTTTTTTTTTTTTTGGCCAAATAGGAATATGTTTATTAATGAAAACAAAAGAAAAAAGAAACAAAAAACAAAGAGAAACATTTCTATATTAAGAAATGCTAAAACACCATAAAAGTGTCAAAACCCAAATCTTTAAACAAATTACAAACTGAACCTCATTTACCTTTCTTTATTCTCGATTTCATTAATCTCTCAAATCATTTTTTTTTTACTACTTTGTAGGAAGGAAAGTAAAGAACGGTTTCAGTTTTTGGGTAATTAATTTGTTTTGTGTTAGTGACATGTGGGATAGAAGAGAGGATAATAGGATATGTAAATAAAAACGCAAAAATCAAAAAAAAAACCCCACCAACTCCAATTATTAAAAGTGGATGCTATTGGAGCTTTTATATATATATATATTAAGGTTGGATTTAAAGTTTTTCTTGCTTATATGATTTAAATTTATGTTCCTTTTTTTTTTTTCTTTTAATATATTTATATTCATTGTATTTTAGCTGTTGGACAAAATCTCACCTAGGAAAGTCTAGCGCGTGCACGGCTCTATTTTTTGGGTGTGAACTCCGTCCAAACAAAGGTATAGCAATCTCAATCACACACTAATGATAGCCATTGAGGTTGTGCGTGTTTTTTTAGCTCTTACGCTTCTTGATCATTAAAAAGGAATCTTGAACTTTCAATACATTTTCAGATTCAACTTTTTGGAAAACATAGTTCAGCGTAGGTTCATTTGAAATAGATGTACTTCAGATCTGAATTGAAAATAACACAAACACCATAGTTGTACCTCACTTCATTTTTTTCAATTTTGGTTGTCCAAAAAGCCGTCATTCCTTAAGTTAAAGTTTCGAGGTTTCCCATTGGAAATATCGTTCTTAATTTTAAAAAAAAAAAAAAAAAAATTAAACTCTACGCGCTAACCTTTACACGCATGAAATTTTCTTAAATTCTAAGTATACTTCCATTTCAAACATTATCAACGCTACAAAAAGGACCTCCTGTGATAGTGAAGAACTATCCACATTTTGGATAATGGAGTGGTAGGTTTATTAGGTCCAAGACTTGCTTGCACAAAATTGAGAGAGTCAATGTCGTAGGATAAGCTTTTGAACTCCATATTTGTTTAATTCAACATTTACAGCTCGCTCTAAATCTAATGATCAACTATAGATAAGGTGTAAAGTGATGGCCAAGACTTTTAGACTTAGATAAGACTCGTGTTTTATAAACTAAGCCGTCCATTCTAAAACACGTATTGACTGCTCGAGTATATTGACTAATTAACCTCTAAAGAAAGGGAGAAAACAGAGTTCATTCCTAGAAGCCCCGTTGCTGGGTCAAAGTCTTCACTCTTCTACATGTAATTAGTTGTAAAGATAGGATGGTTTGATTTAGTTTTCTTCCTTCAAATATAGCAACTGTACTTTATGTATATTCAAAGAAAGAATTTTGAACCATGTAAGAGATCGAAAGTTTTATCTAAGCTTGTAGTGTAAACGATTAAAACAACACGATGAGAAGGCATTTGCATTATATATGACAATTAAAATTGGTCAATTTGATTCCAGTATGATTAGCAAAACCATGGTTTCAATGCAGTTTTGGTCGTTGCTATGTACACTTGACGATTTTACTCTATACGGCTCTTAGTTGCACCATCATAAGCGGAGGTTTCTACTCTGTACCCCCTTCTCAAAGATTTTTATTTTCACTCATCTTTTTTTTTTTTTTTTTTTTTTGAAAGGCAAGCAGAGTTTTTATAGGATCCCAGAATTCACTAAAGATGTCGTAAGCTGGGTTTGAACTCATGACCCAATGGTACCATCCGCCAAGCTCTAACCATTGAACTGTCATGCCATTGGCTCACTCACCTTTCTTCATCGTCCATCTTTCATCTTTTATCTCACTATACCAAATTGACATATTTGTAATAACTCCAAAAATATTATAACCATTATAATGTAACAGTTCACCAAACAGTTTCACAAATGAAGTGATACAATAATTGGATCATCATGAATAGTATGGTGTTGTAAGTGATACTATTCACGGTGATCCAATAACTTTATTTGTGAAACTATTTTTCAAAATTTTGCCTGAATTTAGTTTTGACTTGAAATTGTTTGGTGAATTGTTATATCACAAAAGTGATAATGTTTGGGGGTTGGTACAAAATTGTCAATTTGGTATAGTGTCTCCCTCTTTCATCCTTTCCCTTTTCTTCTTCCTATCTCTTAGGGTGTTTTTGATTGCATGAAATCTTATTTCATCGGGATTCGTGAGGGACTATCTGTACTTAAGCTAACTTGAGTTTCACTCACCAATCCACCATTAGATTTTTGTGATCAATGATGTGAATGAAAATTTCATGAACGTGGGAATCACATGCTGTGGGGGATCAAGGAGTGTGATTTTCATGTTCATGATACTTTTATTTCCACCATTGATCGTAAAATATAATTGTGAATAATGAGTGTTACATCAATTTAGTCTTAAATGTAAGGATATCCTCATGGACTTCCATGAAATAAGATTTCATCCAATCAAACATGCCCTTATTTTCTTATTCTTCATTTTTTCATTGTTTCTTATTTATTTGCTTGTACAAACATAAATAAACACTACGACATTCAAAAACTCCCAATTACACTAAACTTCTTGCTCTTGCTAAAACACCTTAGTAATTGAAACAAAATTGATTGCTAGATAGTTGATTGGTTACCAGGCCTGGCCTTGGGCATCTGCGGGAGAGTCGACTGCATAGGCCGCCATCAGCCAGCAGCCAGCCGTTACGGTACGAGCCCTAGCCGTTACGGTACGACCTAGCAGCCAGCCGCCGCCGCTACGAGCCCCTGTTTCGCCCAGCCGCCGACACTTCTTTTTTGACGCTGGATCCAGGACTGACATCTGGATGTGATGGCCATGGCCCCAGCCACCCCCCCTCCTCCCACGGGACCTGGTCATGGGGAAACTGTGCTGCCCTCTAAGCCCTCTTTCGCCCAGATTTTGGGAAAATTTTTGGTGGATGACACTGCGGAGACTACGGTCGAAGGAACCCGTTTTCGCAAAGAGGGGGCACCAGCAATCAGAATCACGGCCACGGATGAAGTACGTGGAGAAGCTTTCATGGAAAAACACGTGATTGTCCTAAAATTCTCCAGTTACCGACCAACTTTGACAGATATTCGAGATTCGATTCACAGAACTTGGGGCATTTTAGGCGATTTCTCACTCGGCTTACTGAATCAACGGCACGTGTTAGTCCGCCTTCAATCTGAGGAGGAAGCAAAGAGAGTATTGTCGCGGGACTCCTTTTTGATTCGTGGAGTTCGGTTCAAAGCTTTTCGATGGCATGATGGTTTCAGTTTGAAGGAGGACCCGATCTCGGTGCCGTTATGGGTAGAGTTGCCTAACTTACCTTTGCATTTATTTCATCCCCCTATTTTAAAAGCAATTGTGAACTCTTTTGGTGGTTTTTTGCGGATGGATGATCATACTCGTTGCCTGTCACGCCCGGGCTTTGCCCGTGTTTGCGTGGAGATGACTTTGGCGGATAAATTACCAACCAGAGTTTGGATTGACAGGGCCAACAATAGGGGTTTCTGGCAGAAGATAGAATTCCCTGGATTCAAATACTGTGATTTTTGTTCTCTGATAGGGCACCAAGAGGAGTTTTGTAGAAAAAAACCGGGTCTTAAGGGCGGAGGGAAAGCCTCGGATCTTGGTAATGAGAAGGTGACCAAGCCAAAGGTTGAACCCAACACTGTCAAGCAACAATATGTCCCCGTTAGCAAAAAAGATAAGCCTCTCATTCCTGCAGCAGGTCCGAGTGGCGCAAAGCATAGTCAGGGGGAGGAGATTAATGAGGAAGTCGGGGAGAAGGGGCCGGTGGCCATGGATCCGGGTAAGGTGTTTTTGTCTAACAAATTTGAGTCGCTCACTGCAAACATTGATGCAGAGGAGAGTGAGAACATGGTTTATGTTAGTGCTGAGCAGGTTCCAGAAACTACGGAAGAATGCCTCCTAGAGGCGGGTTATACAACTTCGGAGATTGCAAATGCTATTGGAATTAAAGAACAGCCGACACAGCCAACAGGTGACATAATCTCAGGGGCCAAGAGTGGTCTTTCCGACGACATGCCAAATGAAGTTATCTGCCCGGAACATCACTTTGTGGCAAGGTCGCACGATGACATTGGGGACGCTCAATTGGGGCTTCCTGGATCAGAAACACGAGCTTCATTGGCAGGGGAATTAGGAGTGGCTTCGCCCCAGCCAGCTCACGGCCCCAAACAGAATGCGCTCACCACCAGTCCAAGCCCTGCGTCAGAGCACAGTCTCAGCCAGACCACGGCTCTGGGCACTCCTCGGGTCCAGCCTGATCACGGACCCAGCCCGTCCTTGACTCGAGCAGGACAGCAGTCAGACCTCGGCCCACGTCCGAGCACGGCCTGCCCACGGCCTCCCAGTCCACGGCCCCAGCCTCTTCACGGCCCCAACCCAGGGGACGCGATACCTCAGACAGCACGCGACTTGCTCGCCGTTGGTGACTCTTTAGTGACGCAAACAAAATCGAGTGGAATGATACAGGAAGTAGAGGCTGCCCCGGTGAAGCCGATAGTGATGGAACGTTTGGCAGAGGTTTTGGCCAAGCGCACTCAATCCGCGGTAACTAGTACTTTTTCAGTGCCCGCGGCAGCAAGGAACGACAAGGACGGGAGCTTGTTTGATGTCGTCGTCCAGCTGTTTGAGGAGAACCGTGCTTTGCGACTAAAGAAACAATCTATGACCACTAATACACTTGATAGCGCCACAGATGATAGTGACGAGGTTGCGTCGGAATCGGAGTTGGGGCCGGAATCACATGCTATTAATGATATTAATTTGGGGGCACACTCCGATAAGGATCTACAGCACAAAGTCAAACCGGCGGCCCTTCTGGGCAAGCGTCGTAAGACTAAGAAGGGTAAATCTTCCTCCCGCGCTTAAGATGATGAAAAATTTTATGTTTTGGAATGCTCGTGGGGTTGGTAATAAGGCCACGAGGAGGAGGTTAAAAAATATGGTATTGGCTCGTAGATTTCATTGCCAGCATTGGTGATATGTTGGCTTTATGTATTTTAGTTTCGGATGCGGCCCAATTTTTGTTTTGGTTATATCACGGGTCAAGTCATGTACCCCCGTATTGATTGTAACTCAATTTTCTTGACAAGTAATAAAGGTCTGGCATTTCAGAGGTGCCCCTCCACACTGGAGGTTTAATAAAAAAAAAAAAAAAAACAAAAACAAAAAACAAAAAACAAAAAAAAAAAGTATGTAAAAAGGACCCCCAAATCTAAAGTGCTCCAAACTCAATTATTTTTAATAAATGCATTATGCATTGAAATATTTAGTTTTGGTTTCTAGGTTTTCAGGACTCCCAAATTCGAAGTACTCCAAAATTTTATTTATTTTCGTAAACACATATATACATTATATAAAATATGTAATTTTATTGTGTAAAAAAGGGTATGTTTCAGTCCTCGCATAGGCCTCTAAACTCTCAGGATCAACACTGTTGCTTACTATACATATATAATTTTATCATTTACTAGACCTTTTACATGTTTCGGTCGACTATTAACATTCAAGTTTGAGATTGATTGATAGAAAATCATTAATATATATATATATATATATATATATATATATATATATATATATATTAGAGGTGAAAAGAGTCGAAGACACTAAGGGTGTTTTCGATATATTTGTTTTCTATGGAAAGCTTACACTAGTGAAGACATCATGAAAGAGGAGAGAAGAGAGGGGAGTGACACATGAAACCTGCGACCTCCCACAACCTATCTTGTCTCTAAATCATGGGAAAAACACTCTAGGGGGCCTAAGAAAAGTTCTACATAAAAAATTCAAGAAACACGGCTATCTTCATCATCATTGGATGAAATTTTTTCATTTCCTCTCTCATTTGAACTATTTTCATGGTTTTCCATGAAAAAAAAAAATCAAACACACCCTAACATTTTTTTGGAAAAAGATGGCTCGGAAAGAGTGTGAAATGTTGACTTGTAGGTTGCACATAGCAATGGGCCTTACATTTTCCCAAGGCCCAAGCGGTTTGTCTCTGGGTGCCCATCTATCTCCTATGGCATCCATTTTGTTTGGCTGATTAGAGCAAGCTACTTAAGCTACAACCCGGCACCATAGTTTTTCGATTAGCAAAACAAGAATTGCTGTTATTAGTTTGGTTAAAATTTTTGTATTCAATTTTGTATTTCTTTTTCCAAAGGGAAGTTTGGCTTCATTGTCAATACCATTTGGTCGATTCTCATTGTTCTCTAATCAAACGCTACGGTGTATTATTACCCTTACACTTCCATCGCTTCAAGGTACTTGAATTTTTGTTAGGGTTGGGTTTTTTTACACTTTTACCATTTTCTTTAAAACACAACCACAAAGATTATCTATAGAAAGGAAAATTCTAATTAACGAGGAAACGAGCGAGGAAATGGGCGAGGGAGGGGGTGGAGCCCCTATAGAAATGGTAGAAGTGTAAAACGCTCAAAACCTGACAAAAAAGTGGCTATAAAGCCTGACCTTCTAGAATTGGGGCATGTTGACCCACGCACATAGGTCCACTATACATAGCAACGATATTGTCCTCAATTTAAATACCGCAACTTGGGCCTACTATCCGGGCCACGGGTGTGGAGTTTTTATCTTAAAAGACATCGTTTCTATTAGGGAGTGGACCAATCCCTTATAAACCTTAGTGACAACTCCACCTTAATTGATGTGAGACTATTCAAGCCAACTTCATCCCAACAATCTCCACTTTTTGCGCGAATCGTTATACATCCTACAATCCAGTACACCTCATCCTCGAGTCTCATGGGACTATTCAAGCCAACTTCATCCCAACAATCTCTATTTTTGGAGTGAATCGTTACACATTCTACAATCCATCCACTGGTCTGCAACATCACCTCCTCCTCGAGTCTTATGTGCGACCACGATCCTGTGGGTAGCACTCGGTGTACGGGTTGCTAGCACCTCCACCTCGGACCGCGCACATGCGATGTGCTACCTGGCTCGCTACCTCGCGTCTGTGCACCTAGGTCCACTTCTCCACTTTTGGAGTGAATCATCACACATCCTACAATCCATCCACTAGTCTGCAACATCACCTTCTCATCGAGTCTCATGTGCGACCATGATCCTGTGGGTAGCACTCGGTGTACAGGTTGCTAGCACCTCCACCTCGGACCGCGCACATGCGATGTGCTACTTGACTCACTACCTCGCGAATGCGCACCTAGGTCCACTATACATAGCAACGATATTGTCCCCAACTTAAACACCGCAATTTGAGCCTACCATCCGGGCCACGAATGTGGGGTTTTTATCTTAAAATGCTTCATTTCTATTAAGAAGTGGATCATTCCCTTATAAACCTTAATGACAACTCCACCTTAATTGATGTAGACTATTCGAGCCAACTTCATCCCAACATGACACAATATTACATCCAAAATACAAGAAAATCAATTCAATATACCAATGTTTTGCTGGCTTTACATTCTAATAATCATGAAAAAGACCCACCTTTAGAATAAATCCAACTACACTACGCCGTACACGTTTTCTCCAATGCCCCTTAAAAATGAACCATTTTGTGTCAACAATCCACAATACCTATAATGCAATATTCCAAAAATAAGTGGTAATCAATCATCAAGACACCACTAAATCAATCAAAACCCTAAATCACACGTCACACACACAGAAGAAAAAGGAGAGAAAAGGATTCCTTCTATAGCACTGGGTTGCCATGATTAAGAGAGGGAAGGGAAGGGTTGGGTGGCTTGAGTGAGGAAGGAGAGACTCCCCTTATTAAAAAAAAAAAAAAAAAAAAAAAAAAAAAAAAAAAGATTGAAATCATGTCTTAAATAAAAATTGGGTCCCCCATTAAAGGTATTCTTTCTTCCAAAGTAATTAGGAACAAAAGCATCTAAACCAATCAATGGAGGAAAAAAAATTTAGGGGGGGGGGGGGGATTCAGTAAAAGATGCTCTCCTTTTATAAAATAGAGGAAGAGGGGGGGTGCTCTTAATGGGGTACGGTCACTATCAATTGAGTGTTCACATAGACGACAATTTAGGGTTAGAGAGATTAAAGTCGATTTTATTGGTTAGGCGAAATTCACGGACTCCTTGTCCCTATTTTGTCATCAAGAATATGACATAAAGTTTTGTGTGCGAGAAATCTCTCAATTTCTTTATTCTTCTCTATTAGGTGTGAGTGTTACGTTTCTTTTGTGATTAACAAAAGTGATTATCATTTTAATCGGTTTTCATTTTCACTTTGACATTTGTAATGATAATAATATAAACATGCCGTATTGAATTCTCATAGGATTTGGAAGTGGAGTCCTTTAAATTTAACTTGGAAACGCGTTGCTAGATTTTTTTTGTTTTTTCATTTCATTGATTAGAACGAGAGGAAGTGACATTTAACTAATTGTTTTGGCGATGTTATTGATGAATGATGAGGTTGGTTTTATTACCGTAGATCCATTTCGATAAAAGGGTTAGAAACTTTTCTCTTCCTCAACCTAAAAATCCTGCCAATTTCGACTTTTTGACACCACTAGATCCACTCTTTGACACCATCACTCGCACATTTCTATTTAACGCTACCAACTTCTATTTGACACCACCTATCTATACTCCAAAATTTAAAATTTTCTTCTTGAGATTCTCAAGAAGTGACTAAAAAAACAAAAATTCCATACCATCAAGAGTGATTCTAGCCGGCGAGGAAATCAGCATGGGAGAGAGAGAGGGAAGGAGTGAATCGTTCATTTTCCTTGGGATACATGCACAAAAGATGATGGCATGCATCCCGAGGGGAATGGACGATCCCCTCCTTCCCTCACCCCCTCCCTCGCTGATTTCCTCGCCGGCTTCCTCAACATTTAGAATTCCTGTTCCTAAAAAGATTGCGTATTAACTGAAGTTTTGGGGCCTTCGACTGCAGCAAATTTGGGCCCGCTTAGTACGTGAAGGACAACTTGTACAAATTTAAAAGTTAAAAGTCAAAAGATATAAATACATTTGACTACATTCACCGTCAAAACACCATTCTGGTCCAATGCTGTTGATTTTGCGTTGTAATTTGTGTTCAATCAAAGCATTATCACTTGAACCTCTCTTTAATTTCTATGGTTTTATATATTTTCATGATGCAATCATGAAATTACTTAGTATTTGGTGATTGAATTCTTTTTTGATAATAATTAAACACATTGAATTCTCTACAATGGAGTTCGTAGGGGTATTTAAGTTTGGATAATGAATAACTAATCGTGGTAATGTTTTAAATACTACTCACAAATTTAAATAGTTTTAACAAATTGGAACGATACATAGAAGATTAGCATGGCCCCTACGCAAGAATGACACCCACAAATCGAGAAATGGTCCAATTTTTTTTTAACAAAAAAATATAAAAATTAAAGCAATAAAAAATTATGCTAAAAATAACCATAAAAAAAAGAGCCCCACATACCCTTAAATTGTGAGTGATCCATGTGTTGATATTGAGTAAAAGCCACTAAACCTAATGGTGACAATGTATTGCCCACTTATTTGTCCTGCTTGTCGTGAACAAGTTAGAGCATGGGTATTTTATCTGTAACATGTTAGCTAACAATTATTCATGCGTCAGTTTTGTATTTTAAGAATTAGTACAATTAGTGTGTTGTTTGGCGAGTGAAGCTTGTTTTTGTACCGTTTTCTTTGGCTTTTCTTCTTTCTTTTACTTTATGTTTGCGAAAACAAAAGTATTGATATTAACGCTAAACTTGAAGAAATTTGTGTTTGGTTGCATAAAATCTTATGTCATAAAAATTCATTAGGGATTCCTATATTTTAGGCTAAATTAATGTATCACTCAACATCCATCATTTGATTTTGTAATTCATGGTGAAAATGAAAGTCTCATGAACACGAGAATCACATGCCTTGGGGGACAAAATAGTGAAATTCTCATGTTCATGAGACTTCCATTTTCACCATTGATCACAAAATTAAATGGTGGATGTGAAGTGATACATCAATTTAGCCTAAAATATAGGGTTCCCTCATAGATTGTCATAACATAGAATTTCATCCAACCAAACACACCCTCAGAGCCTCAAACATCCCCGAGGGAGACTTATTGGCTACCGAATTGTTGTTAGCCCGTGAGACAAATTTTGGTTGTGCCTCGAAACTGAAGTTGCGTCCGTCCATCCTTAAACAAAATGCATATACTGTTAATCGTTATTCAAATTTGTATGTATTTTTTCTGTACAAATCATCATTAGGCATGTAAGACGGTAAAAGCATCTCTTAACAGCACAGAAAACATATAGATTGGGAAAGAAAGAAAAAAAAAAAAAAAAAAAAAAAAAAAAAAAAAAAAAACCACACCCACAACAGCAACAATAACATCGGACAGACCACATTAAAAGATTTTCATAGATTTGGGCCTATCATTGGACTCCTAGCTCAAGCCCAGGCTTACATTTTGATTTAAAATTGCAATAAGGCAACGCCTATTTGGCACCATAAGTTGCACGTGCCCACACCACCCTTTTTTTATTTTACAAGTTCTTCCACACCACTCATAAAAATTAAAAACTATTATTCATGTTCTTTTTCACTTACCCTCTCTTTCTCAAGAACAATGCCTCTCTTTTTCAAGAACAAGAACAACAACCTGGAAAGGGTAGCGAGGAAGGGGTGATTGATTGGGAGAGATGGTAATAGACGATCGGCGACAACAAAAGATAGAGGAGATTGAACGACAGCCATTGACGCCCCTCTCCATCTTCTTCTTCTTCTTCTCCTTCCCCTATCTATCTTCTTCTTATCCTCATTCCCTTCTCCCAGTTTTTCCACACTCTCTCAATTTCCCTATCTTCTTCTCCCACTATCTCTTCTTCTCGCACATGTCGTTGTCCCTCTCCCTCTCCTTCTCCTTCCCTTTCATTTTCTATTATAAATTAACAAACACAAATTAGAATTTTAGAAATACTCATTTGAAATCCATCAACAATAAACACGTTAAAAAAAATTAAAAGAAAAAAATGAGGAATGAAAAATTACCAACAATCTGAAAATGTACAATCATTGCAAAAAATGAGGAGGAAAATACTGCAAATGACAGAAAATGGGCCAATTGCAGTGGCCCATGCCAGTAGGAGAACACAGATGCAACAACACATATTAATGCAGTTCCCATACTTGCATGAGCCGCTGCGACCGGGGTTCTGCTACACACATGTGCCACTGCGATTGGCCCATTTCAAACTTTGTCATTGACTTTCGACCAACTTTGACACTCGATTGAGACCAATTATCAAGCTCATCAAAACATTGAAAATGTAGTACTATGAGAATATCACAACTTGAATCACCTAAAAAAGTTTTGAAATGAGAAAGTTATCGTCATTTTACTAAAGTCACTCAAATCTATCCGATGAAGAAAACATGGTACTATCCCTATTTTCGACCAACTTTGATGCTCGATTGTGACTGATTCTCGTCAAAACACAAAAAATGTAAGACTCTGAATTATTTAATGAACACAATTTGAAACACCTGAAAATATTTTGAAATAAGCAAGTTATGATTGCAACGGTGGCTTGACGGTGGTGAGCGAGGACGGTGGTGAGCGAGGGCTTGCGACGGTGGTGAGTTCTTTCTCATACTATGGAACAGATTTGGCAATTTTTCTCATACTACGGTGGTGAGTTTTTTTTTTCCATCTTACGCATTGCTATGATGCTTGTATGCTGGTAAAATTGTGCTTGTATGTTTGTGAAATTGTGCTAAATCTTGGGAGAGATGGAGTTCAAAGCAGGAAATCTTCGTTTGTTGAAAATTGATGGGAAAGAATTTGTGCTTGTATTTTGAAAGTCAAGAGGAGGTTTGTTGTTATTCGAATCGAGCTCGAGGGTTAGAATCAAAGTTTTTGTTGAATTGCATATGGGAGAATGGATTGAGTTTCAGCTTAAAAAAGTTGTGGAATCAGGCTCTAATGCCTTCTCAGCCAGTTGGAAAATCAATAATAGATGGGTTATGATGGTGAAAGAGGCCAATAAAGGAGGAATCTTCCTTTCTATTATGGTGGGTTGGGGTTTAGGGTCCAAAACTCTCAGTGTGCCAGCTGATGTGGAAGGGACGGGTTGGAAACAACTCGCCCAAGCTATGAAGGAGGTGGTTTTAAATAAGGTGCCTCAGCCTTGTCATAAGCAACAATTTAGAAGAGATGGGGTTTCACCTTTGCCAGGTATTAGTGTTGTCCCACCCTTGCGCAACAGAACCTTTGTTGAGGTAGTGGCCACCAATCCCTCAAGTGTGAGCCCTACCTCTGTTGCCAGTAAGGGCCCCATTGCAGCAACCTCTATTCATCGGGATTCTCCCATTGCTTTATTGTCCTAAGTATGGGGCAATCATCTTCCTCTAGATCCCGTTGCAAGAAATAATATTGTGAGGTCGTTGATAGAGTTGCCTGATTCAGTGATTCAGTGGACACCTGTTGCTCTTCCATTTGGACACACAACTTTCTTGGTCTTCGCTAACTCTCCACACGTGACCTCATGCGAGGCATACGAGCCGCCTCCTGGGTTGCCGACACTGAGTGATCAGTCTCCCCAGCAATACCCAACGCTTTCCCATTCCCTTGCCACTCGTGTCGTTTCAGTGGGTAAAGTTGGTAACTCGATGTCTGAGTCAGCTCGTCCATCTCAGCAGGATAAAGGCAAAGGTATTGTTGGGCCTTCGCCTGGCTAGGGGCCCAAGTCTTTTTCGAAACATAATTTGGCCAAGTCTAATGATCAACAAACATCTGGCAATTATTGAAGGGTTATAGAAGTGGTGGAAGAAGATGTCTTCAACTTGGACCCTCTTTTGACCAAGATGTCTATGCAGGCCAGCATGGATCGAAAGCTGGCTAGAAAAGCCGCTGAATGGGCCAATTTTTCAGTTTTTCCAACCATATCTAGGTTCATGCTTAAAAAAAGATCCACCAAATCAAGCTCAACCAAGAAAGCAGGGCAGGTAGAACTTAAAGGATGTAGCGCCCCTGCTGGGCTGACAAGGGGAGAGTCTTCCAACCAGACCCAGGAGTGTTCGGTATTTCTCACTTACCAGCCAGGTTTCGAGCCACTAACAGAACAATGTGTTGAAGTTAATGGTTTGTCTACAAAACTATGTGTTTCTCATTTGGAGAGTTGCTCATCTACACCAGACCACGTAGGTGCTCCCCCAGGCTTCGAGGTCCCACAGATGAAAAATATTGGTTTTCTTCTCTCTGGCAAACAGACTTCTGGCAAGTCTCCAGGGTTTATTTCTAGGGTCAATGACAGCGTGGAGCTTTCTGTCTCTAACTGTCATTCAATTCAGGAATAAGCATCATATCATTCGGCTTTCAAAGAAATTGGCTTGACAGTGGAAGTGGACATCAGTCAGGATGAAAAAAGGGTTTTAGATATGGTTCAAGCTGCAGCGCAGGGTACAGTATCTGACAAAGCAATGGACAAGTGCAACAACCCCGGGGTTGAAGGTCTTTCATGAACCTCAAAATTCTTTCGTGGAACTGTAGGGGGCTCGGGAATACTGAGAGGCAAAGGGGTTGTCGTAGATTAATTTCAGAGAATCGTCCAGACCTTGTTTTCGTTCAGGAATCAAAATTGGAGAGATGCTCTAGAGAATTTATCAAAAAATTGTGGGGTGATAGCTCTTTTGATTGGGCTATAGTGGAATCCATTGGTAGCTCGGGAGGCCTTTTAGCTATTTGGGATGTTGATCTTTTGCAAATGAGGGAAGTGTTGAAAGGAACTTTTTCACTTTCTATTCAATTTCAAATGATCTCGGACAACTCATTTTGGTCAGGGACTAACATTTAAGGTCCATGTGATCCTTCGCTAAGAGAACACTTCTGGGAAGAACTATATGACATTGCTGGTTGGGTGCAATCGCCATGGGTGTACTTCAATGTTGTCCGTCATATGAATGAAAAAAAATGATGCAGAAGGAGGTCCATGAGCATGCAGAAATTCAATCAGTTCATTAATGAGGTGGAACTCTCTGATTTCAGTCTAAAATGGGGAAAATTCACATGGTCAAATCAAAGTCCTTTGTCGACTTGATCGATTTCTGGCTTCGGTGGATTGGATTGACAAATTTGGTGATAAAGTTGAATGGCTCAAGGGTGCGGCAGGTTTTGACCATCACGCGATTTTGCTTGCGAACTCGTCTGTTGGTGGTTGTACTCGCCTTTTTTCATTTGATAATGGTTGGTTTGATCACCCTACCTTGGCAGAGGAGATGAAAGCTTGGTGGAACAACTCAGTAGTCTCTGGCCACCCTGGCTACTGTTTATGGTGGAAGCTTAAGGTACTCAGATGCAACCTTAAAAGTTGGAGGACTAAATTTTGGGGTAAGACAAATTTATGTATTCAAAATATTTCTGCCTTAATTGCTAACATTGATGCTGATGAAGAGATCAGAGACCTGACTGCTGAGGAGAGGTCTTGTAGAGTGCAGCTACATCAGGAGTGGGCAACATTAACCAAAATAGATGGAGAGTATTGGAGGATCAGATCAGGAGTCAACTGGGTTTGTCATATGGATCTGGGGTCCAAATTCTTTCATAACTTGGCCAACAGACGCAGACTGTTTAACTCCATTGAAGCTCTTAGCATGGGTCAAGAGTTGGTAGTGGATGAAGTCAGTATCAGAAAACTCTTGATATCTCACTTCAAGGAGTTGTTCTATGAAAAGGAGGAGTGACGACCTTTATTCTCGGGGATTACCTTTAAGTCTATCTCCCAGTCTATGGCTACCTCCTTGGTAGATAATTTTTCAGAGATGGAAATTAGAGCGGCAATGGAAGAACTAAAATATGAAGTTTCTCCAGGTCTTGATGGTTTCTTAATGGTGTTCTATTTGAAAATGTGGGAGGTAATCAAAATTGATTTTCTGAAAGTTATTGAAGATTTTAACTCAAGAAATTTTTTTGATTGGCGTTTGAACACCACTATCATCTCGCTCATTCCTAAATGTGCGGGAATGCGAACAGTCAAAGATTGTAGACCTATCAGTATTTTGAATGGGGCCTATAAGATCATTGCCAAGGTGTTGGCTAACAGATTGAAAATAGTTCTTCATTTAGTCATTTTCTCCTTTTCAAAGTGCAGTAGTCAGTGGAAGACAGGTGGTTGATAGCCCTTTGATTGCCATGAAATTATTGATTATAGGAAAAAACAAGATGTTCCAGGGCTCGTTATCAAATTAGATTTCTCCAAAGCCTTTGATAACGTCTCTTGGAGATACTTGGATTTGGTAATGGCTCGCATGGGGTTTGACTCCAAATGGATTCATTGGCTTCACACTTGCAGATTTACAGCTAATTTCTCTTTGAAGATTAATGGTTAGCTGCACGGGTTTTTCAATAGCTCGAAAGGCTTGCGCCAAGGCGATCCCCTGTCTCCTATTCTATTTACTATAGCAGCAGAAGGTCTAACACAAATGATTTTTAAAGCGGTTGTTGCTGGCCTAGTGAGAGGGTTTTCTGTCGCAGAGGGTAGTTCTCATGTTTCTATTCTCCAGTATGCGAATGATACTATCATCTTTTGTGATACTTCCGTTTCTTAGGTTCTTGCTCTTAAAAGAATTATGATTTGGTTTGAAGTTATTTCAGGTCTGAAAATCAACTTTCACAAATCAAGGGTGTTGCCTATTGGAGAAGTCCCTCATCTGCACCAGTTGGCGGGTTTATTGGGTTGTTCAGCGGATCATCTTCCAGTTAAGTACTTGGGCATGCCTTTGGGTGCTAGTTTTAAAAGTAAAGCTGTGTGGGATGAGACGATCGAAAGGATGGAATCGAAACTAGCGTCTTGGAAAGGCAAATTTCTCTCTAAAGCAGGCAGATTAGCTCTTGTACAATCCACATTAGCTTATATCCCGGTGTTCATTCTGTCTCTTATCAAGGTTCCCTCTTCAATAGCAGCCAAGATGGAACAGATCATGCGCGATTTCCTTTGGGGTTCTACTCAAAACTCTAGAAAAATGCATTTAGTGGACTGGGAGAAAATTTGTTGCCCTAAATCTCGAGGTGGTTTAGGCATTCGTCAGTTGCTCACATTCAATATTGCATTACTTTCTAAGTGGCTTTGGCAATTGCAGAAGAAAATGACAATTTATGGAGATCTCTCATTATGGATAAATATGGGCGCAATAGATGAGTTTGGGAAAAGACTAAAGAGAACTAAGTACACTTCCTACGGATGCTCTTTGTGGAAGTCCATCTCCCTGTGCGCAAGTGGCTTCTACCCTCACACCTCTCTCCAATGTAGAAATGGTGATCTCATCTCTTTCTTGCATGATTTTTGGTGTAGTAACCAATCTTTGAAGGATCTGTTTCCAATGTTGTTTATCATTAACAACAATCAATATGGGAGTGTGAGCAATTTTTGGTCTAACGACAATTCTTGGGATCTTTCCTTTCGAAGACCCCTAAATACTGGGGAGCTAGAGGAGGTCGCCAATCTAATGCATCTGTTGGATAGACAGATGCTCTCAGAGGGATCTGACAGTTTGGTGTGGAAGGGTAAAGGTGTGGGCTTCTCGGTGAAAGAATTTTTGGATATGTTGGTTGCATCTCATTATGAGACTCGATCCAACCCCTTCATTTCCTCTCACAAAAATCTGGTATGGGTGAAATTTTTTTTTCCTCGGATTAATTTCTTTAGTTGGTCAGTGTCGCATGAAAAGATCTTGACTAAAGATAGGTTAAGGAAAAGAGGAATCCACACAGGGAGTCTTTGTGTGCTTTGCAATGAAATTGACGAGACGCTGGATCATTTGATGCTTCACTGCAGATTCTCCAAATCCATTTGGAGCAGTTTCTTGTCAGAATTTGGTTTGAGTTTGATGTTTCAAGGCTCCATTTTAGATTGGCTAAGTTGGTAGTCCCAAGCTAATCCTTCCTGTCGGGGGGAGTGGTTATGGCGTAGGGTTCCTCACGTACTCATGTGGTGCGTGTGGAAAGAAATAAATAAAAGGGTATTTGAAGAACTCAACAAATCAGAGCACTCTATCTTTATCGAGATTAGAGAATTGCTGTGGAGGACGGGTTCGGCTTGTAATTTGTTTAGGAATTTGGGTTTTGACACCTTCATGTATAGGAATGTTTCTCTTTGTTTTTTTGTTTCCTTTTATTGTCTTAATAAACATCTTCGTGTTTGACAAAAAAAAATGATTGTTTTACTACAGTCACTCAAAATTGTCCAGCAACGACCAATTCGTGAAGGATCATGTGAACGTAAGTCTCCCACTAGCACGATCCTATGCGAGTGTAAGTCTCTCACTTGCATCTGCAAGTTTAAGTCTCCCACCCGCATTTGCAATGGGTCATGAGACCCGCATTTGCAATGGGTCATGAGAGTGAGAGACTTACATTCCCATGATCCTCTGTGTCTTGGTCGTTACTTTGACAGTTTCGAGTGACTGTAATACAATGACCATAACTTGCTCATTTTAAAACATTTTCAGGTGATTCGAATTGTGTTCGTTCGATAACTCATAGTACTACATTTTTAGTGTTTGATGAGTTTGAGAATTAGTATCAACCGAGTGTCAAAGTTGGTTGAAAGTCAAGAGCAATACATTGTTTTCTTTACCAGACAGATTTGGGCGACTTTAGTAAAATAACCATAACTTACTTATTTCAAAACATTTTTAGGTGATTCAAATTTTGTTCATTAGGTGGCTCAAGGTACTACATTTTTTGTGATTTGATGAGTTTAAGAATTGGTCTCAATCGAGTGTAAAAGTTAGTCGAAAGTCAGAGACAATACCCTATTTTTTTGTTTTGAATGAGTGAGTGCTAGGTTGTTTTGGCAAGAGATAATAAGAGGGAAGGTTGGTGGTGCGCTCATCGTCTCTCACCGTCCCTCATGGAAGAAAAGAGAAAGTTGGGAAGGGAGAGAGAGTTTTCGCAGGTTTGAATTTGAGAGAAAAAGTAACGGAGGGACGATGGACCCTTTTGGGTGAGTTGAAGGAAGTGGAATGGGATAGATTGGGGAGAGAGTGATGGTTTAGTTTGGAGGGGAGAGGGAGAGGGAGAGGGAGCTTTCGATCGAAGAAGAGAATATGAAGGATCGAATGAGAGAATAAGAACTTGGGAGGGGAGGGGAGCTTTCGATGGTTTGAATTTGAGAGGAGATAATGATTTAGGTTTTTCCTTTTATAGGTGGTGTGTAAGAGACAATGGTGTGGGACAGAAAGTGCATGGTGTAGAAAAGTAAAAATTAGATGGGTGGTGTGGGTGAGTGCAAGTTGTGGTGCCAAATAATCGCTACCTTGCAATAATGAGCCAAGTTTTCTTTTTGGTAAGCCCAACGGGTGAAAAACCTAAATGGGCTTAGAATTAAAAAGTTTCATTTAATGAGCTAGAAAGAAAACACAGTCTAGTCCAATTAAAAGCCACGAACAATTTCTACGGACAGTCGAGCTTCTGTGAGTTGAGCTCAAAAACTGAAATCGCTGACCAAGATCTGATCAAAGAAAGAAATGTGGAAGAGTGAGAGATGGATTTCGATTCTTGCCTGTATTTTTTCTTTACTCGTTGTTCGAGCTTTCGGTGAAGAACCGCTACTTGGATCGTCTCGTGTGGTTTTCCAGGTCTGATCACTATCTACACATTGAGATCGCATTCGTTTCTGCTTACTAATTTGCATTTAGATTTGGTTATATTTACTAATTCTAGCTTCATTTCATCGCAAAGGGTTGAATGTGTTGTTGGTAAAGTGTGCCCTAAAGATCAAATTCCAGAACAGTCAGTTCGGAACCTAAGATTTGAGTTTCATGATTCAATCTAATCGGACATATTTGATTTCTAATGACATGTTTTTGTGTTTTCTGTGATCAAATCCAATTAGAACGAATTGACATTTTTAATCAACGTTTTGGTCTTTAGTTCATCTTTAATTATTCCGAGTCAACCACGACGAATCCAGTTCCTTGCAAAGTGTCATGATTGAAATAGAGATGAGCTCTCTCTGTGAGAGCATTCTTGAAACTCTTTCCAAGACAAAAAAATTGTAGTTTGAAGCATTGGAAAGTGTTTGCTTGGTAATCTTAACATAATGCAGTAAGTATTTGTTTGGTAATCTTAGCGTATTGGAGTAAGTATGAATGTAAGATAGTCCTTTGATTTTTAGTATCTTGCTCATTTTTATAGTAGGCATAGGTCTCTTTGTTTTGTAAGGGCAAAGTGTACAAGGCCATCTTACCAACGGGTCTCGGGAACAAAGTTCTATTAGTATGGCAATGGGTTAATTTTTGCATACCATTTGAATTGGGGATGAATTTACATTGTGTACCTGGGAGTAGTGGAGAAGATGATGCATAATGATGAGTTTCTTAATTCTTGTAATGTTGTTATACTTTTCTTATGCAGACAAACTATGGGGACATTGAATTTGGATTTTATCCCAGTGTTGCCCCCAAAACTGTTGAACACATCTACAAACTCGTTCGCTTGGGATGCTACAATACCAATCACTTTTTTCGGGTAATCCTTGAATCTCTACTTTGGACTTGTTGATAGGCAGATAGATGCAGTCGTATTTCTTGATAACAACATATTTAAATCAATGAAGGTTGATAAGGGATTTGTTGCCCAAGTGGCAGACGTTGTTGGTGGCAGACAAGCTCCTTTGAACGAGGAGCAACGAATGGAAGCTAAGAAAACAGTTGTTGGTGAATTTAGTGCTGTCAAGCATGTAAGGGGCATTCTTTCAATGGGGAGGTAAGTAATTTTAGAAATTGTTCTCCTTTGATTAGTATGTTTCTCTGTACAGTACCTATGTAGTTATCATGTTTCTTTGCCTCTTGCCAAGTGTTACTTGCTATGTTGTCAACTTATTCATTCCTTTAGTTCAATGGTTGTGAACCTAATGACAGAAGTGATGAAAGGAAGTTGTGCCCTCATGAAGGACCTCATCACTGGATAACATATCCAAAAAGAAAATATTATTGTCAGTTAGAAACTTAGATTTCCCCTTGGGCTGTCAAGGAAAAATTCCTATGTTGTATAGAGTTTAATTAAAGAATGGCATGGTTATGGATGTTGACCACTTGTCAAATGAGAATGCAGAATGGATAGCCCCTTAGACACGGCCTAAAAGAAGGGGAACTGGGAGAATTGGAAGGCTTGGTTTAAGTTGATGAGGGATGTATGCCAAAGTATGGGGAAGATTGTTGGATTTGGAATTGGACTCATAGTTATATATTGGGGGTTTTAGACATATCCCCCTATTCACTCATTTGACATACCCCCTAAACTAATTAAAATTAGACATACCCTTTGAACGAATGAGATCCTTGATGGAGCTGGTGGAAAACTTTTAGGGTGATCAAAATGCTGCCCTCACGTGCTATGCACTCGTTTGCATGCATCCCGATACAAAACTCTGAAACTCCAATTGCATAATACATTGAGATTGATATTCGTATCTTGAGAACGATCTTAAGGTTTATTCACCTTCTTTCCCAATCAACCCATCTTTCTTTCTCTCTCTTGTCCTTCCTTCTCCCCTCCATGGTTTTCCGTCTTTCATCTTCTTCTTGCAATTAACACTAATTCAATCCAAGACAACAAAGTCATCAAATCAATCAATAATCAAAGAGTAGGCATATTAAACAATGTTGCCAACTTGTCCCCATTTTGGCTATGAAGATAGAATGATCAAGCAAACTCAAAATCACTTAGATAATGGAAAATCTCATGTCCAGTTTGTTGAACATCTAATCAATTCCCGAATCGTTTATTGTACCTGCTGAGTTGCAACCTCGAAATTGCTTCGATAGAAGCCCTAATGATTGATTTTGATGGAAATAACAATCAAGATTAGAGAAGTGTCATGTTGATTTGCTTCTCAAGCTTTCCTTAGGCCGAAGAAATTGTTGGGTCATTTTTCATACTCACGCACACGAGGTGGTGTTTGATTTGATTTTCAGCAAGAAGAAGATGAAGAGAGAGATATAAAGATGGGTTGATTGGGAAAGAAGGTGAAAAGACCTTAAGATCGTTCTCGAGATACGAATATCAATCTCGGCTTATTATACAATTGGGTTTTTAGAGCTGTGTATCTGTGTGTCAACACGTGAGGGCATTTTGGTCACCCTGAAAGTTTTCCACTAACTCCATAAAGGATTTTGTTTGTTCTAGGGTTGAAAATCGAACCGACGATTTGGTTTTTCACCTAAACCGTGAACCGAACTGACTTTGGTTGGTTTCAAAATTTTCGAACCGAAACCGAACCGATTCTACTTTATGTAAACCGTAACCAAAACGACTAAAACCAAATTAAAACCGAAATAAAATCGAACCTACCGACTATTTTAAACATATTATATTATTTTTATATAAAATATATATTATTTATTATATATATTCGGTTTAGTTGGTTAAATCACATAGAAATCGAAAACCGAACCGACCACTTTGGTTTTGAATTTTTTAAAACCGAAACCGAATCAAACTTATCGGTTTGGTCGGTTTTTTGTTCAACCCTAGTTCGTTCAAGGGAGTATGTTTAATTTCAATTAGTTTAAGGGCGTGTCTAATTTCAATTAGTGAATAGGGGGTATGTCTCAAAACCCCTTATTTATTTATTTTGTTGATTTTTTTTTTCCCATTTCTACAAATATTTTGGGTGATTCTCACCACTTAGTTAATGGATCACGTTTGCCCACAAGGACTGTATGGAGAAAAGGAATTCCTCCTAAATTCCTCCTAGGGATGTGAATGAAGAATGTGTTATGTATCATTTTGGCCAATGAAATTTCGTATTTTTATAATGTAAATCAGCTCAAGAGCTTTTAAATCACTATCTCTGAATCTTTGGAGTTCATTGAAGGGGAGCCAATAAAGAGCTTTTTATGTGTCATTCAGCTCTCCGAATCCCATGAGCTTCGAAATTACCTATTATTGAAGTCTTGGCAAGATGGAAGTTCCAATACTTTTGGAAAGGAGTCAGTAAAGCATTTTTTTTATCAATCTAACAACCAGGCTAAATTTAAGGAGTCAATGCGATTGAGAAAGTCACATGACTACACAGGAACAAAACAACATAAAATATTACTATTTAAAGATTGTTAGCCCAATAATATGTGCACAAATGAAAATCTATTTCCAATACCCCAAATATTCCCCCAATGCCACACCATTGCTTTGATTTCTTTGCAATGGTGTCTATGTCCTTCTTCGCTTTGAAAAATGCGAGAGTTTTTTTCCTTCCACATGATCCACAGAGCTGCCAAAATGACTTTGTCCCACAACTAACAACCTTTGAAGGCACCGCTCTTCCATTGATGAAAAAAACTTAGGCATTTTGCATTTGGGATAGGAGCGGCAGCTTCATAGCAAATCTTACCTGCCTAGAGAAGTTGCATTTAAAGAATAGGTGATCAATTGCTTCCTCCTCTGCCTCACAAGCTGCAACAGTTTGTAATTTCCATTCCTCTCTTGATCAAATTTTGCACATTTTGCCTAAATCAAGAAAATTAACTCTTGGAGGGACCTCTTTCAACCAAAAAAAAACTCCTCCCGAATTGGGAAGGAAAGCAACCACGATTCTAAAGAGCTACGGATCTGTTGAAACTTTTCTTTGATGGCTAACTACATATCGTCCCATCTCCACTGATCTTCCTCCTCACCGAGCACGCTTCAATCAATTCTATTGTATTTGGAAGCTCATTGTCTCTAATACCTTTTCTCAGGCCAAGGTCCCAATTAGTAATGCTTTCTCCATTGCCCATAAAAAATTGGGAAGTTTTTTTTTTGGGTGAAAACGAGCAGGGTTTGAAGGATCCCCAAACCTTTATATTAATAAAAAGTGATGAACCGAATATAATCGAGCATTCAATCGCTCATTACATCATCAATAGTAATGGAAAATTCCTTCAAATCTTCAACAAAAAACTAATCAGATCAAGCTCCAAGTTGTTTGCTACACTAGTAGTTTCGTGGTGCACATGCTGTAAGTTTACTTTCTCATAAAGTACCAATCAATTGTTTAATCATCCTAATGACATGATTTATACATACAAGGGTACTTAGGGTGTAAGAGAAATCAACATAGAAATCCGGAGAGCACTGAAACTTGAAAGTAAACCCATTGAATACTAGTATTCGTACAAGCATCCGAAAGACACTTGCATCCTATATTAATTGTCCTCATCGAGTTAAAAAGTTACATTTTACTTAGGTTTAGATGTGAGTGATCCATGCTCCATGTACTTGGGATTGGTCTTCCTCGATCTGTTTGATCTACGAAGGTTTTATTGACCGTGCCCATCTCTACCCTGAGTACTCTTTGGTGGTGATGAGTTTCTTAATGGTTGCTTGTCTCCATTTCCTTTTTATCTTCACTCATTCAACCTGTATTGTCTCCTTCTCAACTATAGAGGTATCGTTTTGCCTAGAGTTGAGTTCAGGTTCTAGTTCTTCCTCCTATCCTTGTTTTGAGCTTCAAGATTGACTACATGTGTATTGTTCACATCACCTTGCCTACTCCTGAAGGTGTGTTGCTTCTTTGGAATTCCCAGCCTTCTTCTTGGCTCCTATCTTTGCTTTATCCGTTGTTTTCTCCACTAGTTTATACATCTTGATCACAACCTTATTTGAGCTATTCCTTATGCATCCTTCCGTGTTGTGACCAACACATTGCAGTGCTTGTTTATTGGCTTCCATACATATTCCACTCCCACCTAGTATGTATTCACACCGTTTACTATCATAGGAATGTGATTGGGCAACGGGTTGGTTGCTTTTATCTTAACACACACTCTTGTGAAGTTCATTTGCACTCTATCCTCGGTTGCCTTGTCTAGCAAGAGAGGTATACCAACAACACTAGCAGTGGCCTCCAAACCCTTAGGGTTCCAGAACATTAAGGGAATATTTCTCAAACTAATCCAAATAGGAATAGTATTGAGAGCAGCCGAGTCATTCTCCAAAAATGGTCTCCATGGCCTTATGATGAAGAGTTTACCCAACAATGTGCATCAGCTCCATCTTCATCTCCAACACCTTATCTCTTCTTCCTGCTCCTTGAACTTGAACACAAAAGTGTTATCACAATGAATTTTCATATCAAACCCGACCTTTAGTTTCCATGTCCTAGTAAGTACCTCCCTCACATACCCAAAAGGCAACCATTTCCCCACAAAGTTACCAATCAAAAAGCTTTCACATTCCTTATTCTCTTTTACAAAGTCAGAAGGCTACAATTGCACCACTGTTTAGCCTTTTAAAAATCGCTAGGCAGTAGGTGGGCGGCAAGCAGGGGACTAGGTTTTTTTTTTTTTCTTTCTGTATTATAAATTATAATTTATAAAAGTTAAGCATAATAGCATGTAAATTACTTCCAATTCAATGCCAAGATACATATGCAAAATGTATTAAAAATAGTCTTAATTTTCTAATATTTTTGGACTGGAAATTTAAAAATTCAAAAACCCGCCCAGATGGCCGCCTAGGAGGATTTTTAGAACACTGCCACTGTTCTACCTTCAATATGGGCATGACTTTATACGCAAGCTTTATGGTGCTTGCTTCTTTCATTTTCGACAGAATATCGGCCCAACTTTGCGATTTAGGATTAGCATGAGCACATACCTCACTACCAATACCATTTAATGCTATCATTTATGTTGGTTATCCTATGTATCTAGCGTTCTATCCACTTCCACTTCGCAGCGTACCTCTATATTACTGTTGTTTTTGTATCTTGTTATTCCCGCCTCTGTTGTATTTTTCTTCCACAATAGCCCTGTCTCCAATCGGCTTCAATGGTGACTGTCGTGATCATAAATAATCTTCTACTACACCTGCACCATATTTCTCCTCTATCTCCTCTTTTCTCAAATTTAGGCGTCAGTCCATACTGCAAGAGTGCTATAAGGTTAATACTCATTCCTCTCTTGCCTTGAGAATCTTCCCTACAAGAGTTGATAGGGAGAACCATGCTCGGATCAGATCTGCTCGTCATCCCCAGTTCAATGATTGAATCACTGTGTTGAAGGACGAGAACCCTAGGTCGCCACAACCCTAGATCGCCTCCCTCTCTGTCTGATTGCGCCTCGGTTAATGAGATGGAGATGCAAGGAGGAGATGAAGGCGCAAAGGCGGAGAGGAGGAGATTGAACCGCAGTGGCAGAGAGGCACAAATGCAGAGAGGAGATGCAGATACTCATTAACGGATTATAACAGTCTTGTGTAGGAAGGCTCTAAGGCTGACGGATTACCTTATGTGTGCGAGCTCTGAGGCTAGCAACTTCGTTTGTGAGCGGGCTCAGAGGCTGGCAGCTCCGTGTATGGGTGGGCTCAGAGGCTGACAGACTAGCATGTGTGAGCGGGCTCACAAGCTGGCAAGCTACCTAGGTGTTATAGTCGCACATCGCCTGGGTAAGGGAAGGGGACGTGCTATATATGTGTGAGGTTGGATCCCCTTGGTACAACGCATTTTAAAGTCGTGCGGGTCTTGGGCCCAAAACAGACAATAATATACCATGTGGATCGGATCGTTATAGAATGGTATCAGAGTCGAACCTAGCCGAAAGTGTGCCAACGAGGACGTTGGGCTCTAAGGGGGTGGATTGTAACAGCCTTGTGTGGGCGGGCTCTAAGGTTAGCAACTCCGTGCGTAAGCGGGTTCTAAGGCTGGCAGGCTACCATACATGGGCGGGCTCAAAAGCTACTTAAGTGTTATAGTCCTACATCGCTTGGTGAGGGATGGAGATGAGCTATATACGTGTGAGTTTAGATCATTGGTACAACGCGTTTTAAAGTCATGCAGACCTTGGGCCCAAAGCGGACAGTATCTAATCATGTGGATTGGGTCGTTAAAGAATGGTATCAAAGTCGGAAGTGTGCCAACGAGGACGTTGAGCCTTAAGAGGTGGATTGTAACAACCTTGTGTGGGCGGGCTCTGAGGCTAATGGACTACCTTGTATAGGCGGGTTCTTAGTCCCACATCGCCTGGGTGAGGGAAAGCGATGTGCTATATATGTGCAAGGTTGGATCCCCTTGGTAAGACGCGTTTTAAATCTGTACTGGTGGTAAGGTTCAAAGCAGACAATATCGTACCATGTGGATCGAGTCGTAATATACTCGATTTAGAAACTACTTCAAATTACAATAGAACGGAATGAATGGCTGTAATTTGGTTCATAGAGGGTAAAAGTTGCCTATCTGCATATTGCAAGATAGTCACTGAAGTTCCAAGCTCAGATGCTTTAAATCCTTTAATGAGGTTGTGATGATCGACTTTCAAAATCTTTAGAGCAAGGGCTTCAGCTGCGAATGAGAAGATTAGCAGTAGGGGAACACCTTGTCGAACACCTCTAGATGCTTTGAGAAGCCCCTTGGGACACCGATTGATATTTATGGAAATTTTGTTGGTTTCAACAGAGTCATCACCCATGTCCTCCATTTTCGTCCAAAAACCATTCTCCTGAAGATGTAGTCAATGAAGCCCTCTAACTGACTGGAAACCTAATACTACTTTGATTACACTTATTTCTAAGATTAAAGAGCCCAAACCATTGAAGAATTTTGATCCCTTAGCCTCCTATCCTTAGTGTACAAAGTTATTTCTGAAGTCCTGTTTGCCAGACTCAATGTTGTCCTTCCCTCCCTTATTTCCCCATTCCAATCTGCTGGAGAGGATCATAGACAGTTGGTTGACAGTGTGCTATTGCTAATGAAAATGGAAAGATGGGATTCAGACTCTCTCCACATCCTCCTTTCCCATCTCCATCCATGGTGTTCCAAATGGTAATTTCAAATCTTCTAGAGGAGTGAGACATGGTGACCCCCTATCTCCCCTCTTGTTTACTCTAGTTGTTGAAGGCTTATTATCTCCCCTCTTGTTTAAGCATACTAGAGTCTGGAAAGAAACAGTTGAAATAACAGAAAGGAGATTGGCTACTTGAAAGGAGTACATTGCTAAGGCTGGCAGAACGACTTTGATCAAGAGGACCATTGCCAGAATTTCCATTCATATAATGTCTTTGTGCATTGTCCATGCTTCTATTGCTGATAGGATAAAGAGATGCATGAGAAACTTCCTTTAGGGAACCTCTCATTCTCCTAAAAAGTATCATCTACTATCAGTCTAAAGATTAAAGGAGGCCTTGGAATCAGAAGAATCACAGAATTCAACAAAGCTCTCCGCCTCAAATGGTTATGGAGGTTTAGTAATGAGGCTGAAGCTTTGTGGAGACAAATCATTGCTGCCAAATATGGAGCTTCCTCCTCTGATTGGTTCACTAATGACCTTCCTGACACTTATGGTTGGTCTCTCTAGAAAGGGATCATGAAGCTGAAAGGCTGCATTACTAGTCTAATAGCATCTCCTTTGAAGCTCATAATGGTAACAGAATCCGGTGCTGGGAACAAAATTGGTTAGAAAACAATCCACTCAAATTAGTGTTTCCCACTATCTTCAATGTGTCCACCAAAAAGTTGGGTATTCTAAGGGAGTTTGGGGACTCAATTCACCTAGGTTGGAACTTTCAACTCGGAAGAAGCTACTATAAGGGAGTTTGGGGACTCAATTCACCTAGGTTGGAACTTTCAACTTGGAAGAAGCTACTATAAGGGAGTTTGGGGATTGAATTCACCAAGGTTGAAATTTTCAACTCAAAAGAAACTTAAATGATTGGGAAGTGAATCAAATGGCCGAGTTTGTGCTACATAACAATTCCAGACTATGATGAGGATGATGAGTGGAAATGGTTTGATAAGGATTCTGACTTTACAGTTGTTGAATGCTACCAAACACCTTGCTCATAGGATCCGCCCTCCCCCCTTGGCTTCCAAGCTCAACAATCGACACTCGTAGATTTGGATCAAGGAAATCCCTCCTAGGGCTACTTTCTTGTTTTGGACAGTGTTGCATGCTAGAGTTCTCACTGTTGACAAGAACGTGCCTTTCCATTCCTAACCACTGTGTCTTATGTGGGACTGTCAAGGAATCTATTGATCACATTTTCACTTCTTGCCCTTTTATCCTTGAGTTCTGGTCTAAGGCTCTATTTGAATACCATGTGACTGCTTCTCTTCCGAGCTCATTCATTGACTGGATAGAGACATTCAAGAATGCCAGGCAGAATCTCTCCAATTTCACTATGTTTGGCAGCTGGACTTGTGATGGACTTATTCATGCATCAGTTTGGAGGAAAAGAAACAATGGAAAATTTAGGAATGTGCATAAGAATGTGGATACCTTATGGAAAGACACAAAGGCCATTTATGGCTCTGGGATTGTAACTGGGACAAATTTAGAGATGTTACAGTGTCTGATGGTATGTTTAGCTGGAAATCTCTTATTGATAAAAACTTTTGTTGGTGCATTCAGAGTGCTTTCTCTGAGTGTTTCCATTTTTGATAAATACAAAATAAGTGTTTTGCTGATAAAAAAAAAGGCTCTAAGTGACGGTTTCAAATGCTTTAGAGAAGTCAATGCTTGCAAACCAGACCTGTCCCTTTCATTTTTGCGTCAATTAACTCATTATCAATCATGCGGCTGTTCTTAGTTTTCTTCTTCCACAGCCGCAGTTGCTGATTGGAAGGGAGAAAAGAAACCTAGTTTTTCATTAACCCCCTAACTCTCATGGCAAATACCAAGAGATTATTTTTTCTACTGATGAAATCAAATAATCTCCAATGGATAGGGAACCGTTGATTTTTTGGAATGAGAGATATGAAAGTTGAATAAAACCTCCAGTCCCCTCTCTCCTCTCCCCCCCCCCCCCCCCCCCCCCCCCCCCCCCCCGGCAACAATTATTTCCCAACATTTAAGAAGTCTACTGGATCCCACATTGCCAGCAACAACATCTTCAGTTTAAGGCTCCCAACGCTATTTCATTTCATCCTTAGTGATATCACTCTTTAAAGCATCTGAATCATGGAGATCTAAGCCATGAACAGAATCCCATCGAGCTTTGAATACCATTGTTCTTTTTCTTTGAGTAAATTAATTTTTTTTTAACTACATAGGCTGTAATGATTGTCTTCTCAGTGTCCATTACGCTTCAATTGTGGAGAGCATCAATTTGGTTTTGAACCCTTTTGTGGTTCGCTTATCTATGAAATAGCTTGGAACCAGAATCTTCATTATAAAGCTGAAAGCTTGGATTCCTTTTTCTCAATGAAAGTCTCCAACAATCCAACAATCCAACTTACCAAAGTGATCAGGGTTCCACCTTTTTAAGTGTCCCGTAAGAGACTTAACTTTCCCCACAAAATGAGTTGTGCTTTCCACGTACACTGCATTTGTTTTCAACTATCATCAACAAACTTCAAAAATTCTTTTTCTTCAATTCAAACCACGTCATCTCCACTCTAAAAATTCAAGATTCGAAACTTGCTGAGTTATGGTATACGATAATTTGCTTTGGCTTGTGAGTTGGAGGTGTAGGATAGTATGTCGAGGTGGAGCTTATCTCTAGTAGACTCAAATATTGCCAAGGCAGAGGTTGTTGGATGTGGCTCGATCTAAGCATGCAGTTAGTCCCGCATGAGTTAAGGAGTCACATCGATTAAAGCTAATAGGCATTTGACACGTCTCTCACTACAACGAGGCATTTTGAGTTAAAACCCCACACCGGAGGCCCAATAATAAGTTGATGTTTTTAGTCGGGGATGATATCGTTGCTTTGTATGTGGTGGAATATGTATGTCCCCAAGAGTTAAACTTATTTGTTTAGCCTTCTGTTTTAGATTTTCTCTACGTGTCCCTACACATTTTGTTTTTTTTAATCCTGAGGGAGGGTGAAGCCCTAACTAAGACTTGGTGAAATGTGCTTGTTAGGTTTTATTTAATGGATTCATGCTTCAAAAGCATATCACACTATGTTGTCCCAAATGGGACTCGGGCAGAAGCATTGGGAGAGTTGCATCAAAGTTGCAACAAAATTGAAGCGAAATCATAATGTTTTAGGTTAACTTACGATACCTTCCAGAACAAATAGCTAAATAAAGGTTAGTCTCCATTAGATATCGTATTGCAGATGCCCCCTGGACTAGCAGTCAATATCCATTGACTCCTGTCGCATGTGCTGTTTTCAAATGGCCATTTTTTTGATGCCTCAAATACCCCTAAATGATGCAACGATAATGATTGAACATTTTCCAACAGCTATGATTAGGGGTGGGCATCCCGCGATCTCGATCCCGTCCCGATTTTTTTGGGTCCTTTTGGGAGTGATTAGTCCCATCTTGATCCCGTCCCGTCCTGATCTAGAGTGGGATGGGATGGGGATAGAGATTTTCAACCCAGCCCATCCCATCTCGTCTCGAATTTATTTTTTGATGTATGATATATGAACTTGTTAATGTACATATCCACAATTTTCAAAAAAAAATTAGTGGAATCAGAGATCAAACACATTAATGCCATAATGATTATTTAAATGAATGTTGAGGGAGAGCAATGGGAGCACAAAAGGGTGTAGAAATGTGGTATACAATGCACATGAAATGGACTGTCAATGACGTGTTGAATGAAAAATCAATCATGTCGAATAAATAAACAATGTGAAGAGAAAATGAGGTGTTGGAAGCACACTTATTTTTTACTGTTACGTTATAGGTAGTTTGATAAAAAAAGATCTAGAAATATTATGATGCATTAGCAATTTAACCAAGCTAAATTGACATTTCCAAAGGGAATGTGGATTGTTTGAATGTCGTGTTTGTGCCATCACTAGCACCATTACTTTGTGGTTATCCCATCACCATTAGAAGCTATACTGTAGTATAGGATGCAGATAGAGAGGCCTGGTCATACCCAAAAGCTTATATTTGGATCAGAGTATGCAACAGGAACATGAATGTTCGACAAACAAAAAGAAATGTGGAAACCCAACCTTATAATACTACCAATAGGAACATGAATGCAGATTATATTTAGAACTGTATTATATTCAAAAGTCCGAACAAAGTTTGGGAGTCCAACCTTTCAATTTCAACCTTTGCTTCAAAAGTTTTGTATACATGCTCATCCTGTCCTACTCTGTCCGAAACCCGTTTGGGATGGGACGAGGTCGGAATGAGGTCTATCTCGTCTCGATCCCGAATGAACAGGATGGGATTGGGATGAGGTTCATCCTGTCACCCCTAGCTACGATCATCCACGTGGCAGCATCTGGATGCGTAAGTTTTGATCGAACAATAGATTGAAAGTTGTCGTTGTGGCACGTTGGGAGGGAGGAGAAAACTCACTTGGATTCCTCAAAAGAAGGTGATCCCATGATATTTCACAAGGCATAGATGTTTAGAGTAGCTAAGGGCTGAGAAGTTACAGGTTTAAGTTCATATAGAAAGAGTTGCTGGTCATCTTCAACCTTTAGCCATCTATTCTGAATCTGTGTTGAACCAAGGGGCATTCTTAAATTACAGTTTATTATAAGGGGTTATGTTACTGCCATCAATTTGTTTTAGGGGGTAATGTTGAAAAAATTTGTTGTATGACTCTGTAAATGCAAGTAAAATTAAATGCAAGTACTGACGACTACATATGCAAATGTAAAAGTTACTGTATGTAAATTGCGAATGTGAATGCTCACTAAAAACTATATGCATGACTTCCAATCCTGCCAATCCTGCTTAAATGCAACCAAATGCAAATTGACATTGAACATGTGTCAAATGCACCATGTAGCAAAACTACATTATATTCGTCAAATGATTTATGTCCAAAATGTACAAATGCAATCAACATTCAAATGCATGTGTTGCAAAGCTACAACTTATTCAACAAAAACTACCATGTCGTACAAAAATAATCATCATTGACATCCTGTCAAGCCATTAACAAACCACTAAAAGCCCAAAAAAATGGTACCAACGTCCTTGTCAAGCCATTTACAAGCCACCAAAAACGAAAAAAAATGTTCAAACCACTTGTCAACATGGGTATCTAGCATGTCCTAAACAAAACAATTAAAGTGTTAGCTAGGTATATCATGTCACATGCATTCCACTGTTGCATTCAAACAAGAAAGGGCGCACTTCCAAAAAAGTCAGTCCATATTCACATCGTTGGCCTCTGTCCATTCCCCTTCCTCTACCCCTGATTGGAGAAGGCCTCACTCCTTGTTGAAAGCTCTGTCTTGTGAAGGTTTCAACTGGTGCAGCGTACATTGCAAATTGTGCACTATGTCTCTTTGGAGCAGTAGGACCATTTGGTTGAGCATTGGGGCTCTGTGGAGCTGTTCCCACATATGGTTGAGTTTCGTCATCTCTGCCTCTACCCCTTTCAGCAGTTTTGGAACCCCTTGGCCTATTATTCCTTGTTACTTTTGGGTGCACCTTCAGTATGCTCTTTGGGAAGATTCTTGCATGACCTCACATTGTGTCCCTCCATCCCACATTTCTTGCAAAATCTTGTCTCCCTCTGAGTAGGACATTCTTCATCCTCATCCCTTCTTCTTTGAGTTCTAGGTTTCTCTAGTGGCTCTTCACTTCAGGTGGCAACACCAAGTATGGTGCCTACAAGATGAAAGCCATCATGGGTATGGTATCATTCATCACATTCATTGCTAAGAAATAACTCATCATCATCATCAAATGTATTTACTTGAGGCCACTCTCTCTTGTTCGTGATGCTGATGATGCCCCTTGAATATGCCTCCATTATCATCAAATGTACTTTTTTTTGGCTTTTTGGTAGTTTTTAAATGGCTTGACAGGGTGTTGGTACCATTTTTTTTTGGTTTTTGGTGGTTTGTAATGGCTTGACAGGATGTCAATGAATGGTTATTTTTGTATGACATGGCAGTTTTTTTGAATATGATGTAGCTTTGCAACACTTGCATTTGAATGGTGGTTGCATTTGTATGTTGTCGAATGTTGGTTGCATTTGTATGTTTTGGACATAATTCATTTGTTGAATATAATGTAGCTTTGCAACAGGGTGCATTTGTACGTAGCTTTGCAACAGGGTGCATTTGTATGTAGCTTTGTAACAAGGTTTTGCAACAAGGTGCATTCATATATAGCTTTGCAATAAGGTGTATTTGACTCATGTTTATTTGTATTTGTCAATGTCAATTTGCATTTGCATTTGGTTGCATTTAAGCAGGATTGGAAGCCTTGCATATAGTTGTCAATGTGCATTCACATTCGTAGTTTGCATATAATAAATTTTACATTTGCATATGTAGTTGTCAGTACTTGCATTTGATTTTAATTGCATTTTTAGAGTTATCAGTACAATATTCTCATTGGATCTTATAATAGATTGTGATGTGCTCAAATTCGTCTTCATTGATTTTGACCTGCAAACAAGCAACAGTGAACCAAGGACCACCATGTGGGTGGCCAAAGGCACTCCGATGGTAAAATCAGGCTTTGAACAAGGTGGAATTCGGCTTGGTAAAATTAGGACTGCATACCTTAGTTCCCCGTGTTCACTTTATATAATGAGATAATTTATCTGATTGCGCAATAAAGGAAGAAAATCCTATTCAGATTCTCTCTTATGTCCTTGTAGGGTTTTTACCCTTCCATGACTTGATATCTTCGTTGTTATTTGTTTCCCTTTAGGACTCAATGTCCTCCTAGTTGGACTAGGAGTGGTCTAAATGGGCCTTGGGGTTATTCCAGCCCAAGGGCCTGTGTTCTGGCCTTCTTATATTGAGTCAAGCTCCTAGTTTCTGCCACATTGGGCTTGTTCAATCTGGGCTTGATCTTCTGACTTATGGGCTGAATCGGGCTTGACTTGGGCATGGTTCGTCCGAGCTATCATCTATTAGGGTTGTTTCGTGCCACGTGTCCGGCTACGATTGGATGACTGTTGATGTCTCATCAGATTGTAATTTAAGAATGCCCTATACGATTGGATGACTGTTTGATGTCCGGCTACGATTCAGCATGGATTCAAAGTAGATGGCTAGAGGTTGAGATGACCTGCAACTCTTTCTATATGGATTTAAACCTACAACTTCTCAGCCCTTGGCTACTCTAAACATCTCTGCCTTGTGAAATTTCATGGAATCACCTTTTGTTGAGGAATTCAAGTGAGTTTTCTTTTCCCTCCTAGCGTACCACAACGGCTACTTTCATTCCGTCATTTGATCAAAACTTACCCATCCAGATGCTGCCACGTGGATGATAGTAGCTGGTGGAAAATGTTCAATCATGATCGTTTGAAAACAGCACGTGCAGTAACAGTTGATTGCTAATCCAGGGGGCATATGCAATACGATATCTGATAGGGACTAACATTTAATTAGCTATTGTTTTGGGGGTATCATAAATTAACCCCAATATTTTTGCAAATTTTATATAGTTTATATTCTATTAATAAACCATACTTCAAACAAGATAAACATGACTATTAAGTAACCTTAACACCATAACACAACAATATGACAATTAAGTAACCGATCCATAACAAAATACAAAGATATTTAACACCATAACACAACAATATTACACTTAAGCAACCAATCCATAACAAAATACAATGACATTTAATCTTTGTACAAGATTGAATTGCAATTTAGGGCAGCAAAGTCATTTGGTATTTTAGGTTGTATTTATATTTAAATTATTTGTTAACTAAAATACTAATTACTTATTAATTAACTAATATATAATAATCTTAACAAATAAATAAAAACTGATTATTGGCGCCCCAAAAATCGCACTGCTGCGTGTTACAATGCTGTAAGGCAAAATTTAGTTTTGAACTGGAAGCGGCTCCTTGCAAAAGCCCGACTTGTCTGTTGCCACGGCGTCGCAACGTTGCATCAGACAACATAGATCCCATATAGTCTGTGATTCACTTGATATCTCTCATCTATTATAGTATCTAATAGTAAATACACAATAATCAAGTTAGCGAGCTTCACATGCCTTCTTTTATGCTTCCGAAGTCTTCTTTCTACATGTTAAAACTTTGCTCGAGGTTATTTTGCAAATCTCTTTGCCAATGTAAAAGCTTGATTTCTTTTATTGTTGTTTGGGGGTAGATATGCTGATCCAAACAGTGCATCATCTTCATTTTCCATACTTCTTGGGGATGCTCCTCATCTTGATCGTCAGGTATGCTGTATTTTCCCCACATTGTAAAGGTGTGACTGTGTAACAAATTTGATATATAGTCTGGCTGACATGTACAGCATCTTGCAGTATGCAATATTTGGTAAAGTTACTAAAGGAGATGAGACATTGAGAAAGCTTGAGCAGCTTCCTACTCGCCGAGAGGGGATTTTCGTAATGGTAACTTCATTTTCCTTGCTGATGATCTTCTGTGTTTCATTTAGTTCTGTTATGTAGGACAAAACTGTTTGCTGCTTCAAGTGCTTTCACAAATTTGTTATTACATCAAGATTTTGTTTATTTATTTCATCTTATAATATGATTTAGCAAATTCCTTGGAGCCATAGGCATCATGGCACCCTTGAGAACCTTTTTTTTATCATGAGCAAACTTGGAGATTTTCATGTATTCATGGTTTTCAGAAATCATATACAGCAGTAAGGGTGTTTCTTTCTTCTGTGGCAAACATTCCTCCTTTTTACGATGAGTATGCTTTCTGGAAACTGTGTTGCTGGCATGGGCCGCATACCTGTGAATTTATGTACTTAGGTTGATTGTTCTGTTCCTGTTTTTCACTCCCTCATTTATGTTAAATATCAGCAGGAAGTGGGACTTCTTTTTACAGATTATATTTTGCCTGAAGGTATATTCTATGATACTAAGCACTGAAGTAATTGCCCTTTTCATTTTCAGCCAACCGAGCGCATCACCATTTTGTCCACATACTTTTATGGTAAGAATTAGATACTTTTCATGCCCTCTCTTCCCCCTCATAAGTCTTCTCTGAGAAATTGCCTGACTGCACCTTATGATATTTGAATTATAAATGGGAAAATACTTAGTGTATATGCACTGGAGTTCAAGTTGGACACAGGTATAATCCTGTCATACATGTCATAGAATAAAAAATTATAAGCATCTACCGATGAGTGAAGACAACTATAAACATGCGTCATGAAATCAAGCACTATCGGCCTTGTCATACATGTCATAGAATAGAGAAACACAACCATATATGATCAGCCTATAATTCATGTGAATATTTTCGTATTACATCACAATGTCATCAACATCCATCGATGACCTTGTGATGTAATATTAAGATATCAGAGCGAGCTTTAGAAATCATCCTTTTATATGGATTGTACATGTGTATTTCACGTTTATCGATGACACTATACCGTGACTAACTTTGAGATGGTCACCAAAATATTTACATAGAGGCCTTTTGAAAGCAGGAGGAGAGGGGGAGTGCTAGAAGTACTTCAAAGGCTTAAGGAGATGGGAGGAATTCAGTGAAGGGGGGACTAGTAGTAAAATGGAAACACCCAGTGGCAATCATGTTTGTTTTGTTCTAATCAAAACTTTTGTGCTGAATAAGAAGTGGAGTAAACAGGGTATCTGTTTTTACTTCTAGTGAGATGAAGTTCATAACGTCTTCAAGACATTTTAGTAAACACCAAGGGAGAAGGCTAAAAGATAGAAAATCCATTTGCTCCACCTTAGTTCACATCTTTGTTACTACATCTTGACAAACCTATTCAATCTCTCAAACCCATTGGTGCGATTCTCTTAGTTGGTGGATTGAAGTTCTTAAAACACTCTGGAAACCGAAACATCTACGTATTTGGTAAAGTGAATCATTTTTACTATGTACGTCCAATAGTCACGTGGTACGTACATTCAAGTGAGAGAAAAATCCATGTGTGGCATGGCAGTGTGCAATGCATCAGTGGAAGGTCAAAGCTTAATAATGAAACCATGGTGGCTCTTGTTCCCTAGATTTTGTGAGGATTTGCAAGTTTGCAAGCACCATGGGGTTTTTCCAGTGTGATAGGTATTCCACGTGTACATGCTCATCTTTCATGTTGCTAATGAATGTTTGAGAAAATGCTAGAGCACATAGATGTTTCATCAATTGGAATTCTCAAATTCAGTCTAGTTTTGTCACTGGGACCCCCTATTATCCTTGGTTTTGAACTTGGCACTGACACTTATTGGATCCGTTCTCTTTGAATCAACAACTTGAGAGCTGGGGATATTTGTCTATTGAACGACACTTTCAAGTTCCCTTTTCATAACAAACCAGCATAATAGTATTTTTGCCATGAGTGTTTTTACATGACGCCAATTAGAGAAAGGCATTTAACGTAGTCTGGTCACGTGTGGAGGAGACCGAGCATGTCGCCAATTAGAAAATGTCCAGATTGATAAGTTGAGGGTGTAGACGGAGGGGACGACCGTTGAAAACTTGGATGAAGGCGGTGAAGGAAGACATCATTGAGCTTAGATTGGGCGACGATATGTGGGAAGACCGCATTGCTTGGAGAACCAAACTCCGTGTAGTCGACCCCGAAAGTATCGGAAATGGGCTTTGATGATGATGATGAGTGTTCAACAGCTATTTCCTACATCAATGTTTATTGTAGAATATGGACATCTCCTCCGCCCCGCCCCCACCCCCAACACACACACCCACCACACCCATAAGTCTTCCTTTTCAAGCACATCTTCATAACTCTCAGACCAACAGAATAAAGTTCCTAGGACAGTGTTCCAACCTTTCTCTTTTGTTATATTTATCAGGTTACTTCAAGCAGAGTCAGCTTTTCTTTTTATTAATAGTTGTCGTCAAGTGACTTGGTGGGTACTCAATTTATTTTGCATCAGCTTAACTTAGGGAATAATTTATGATTAGGAAATAATTGAGACAAGTTTCTTTCATTGTTTAGATGCCCAGATGGAGATATGTGAAGAAGATAACTTAATTTTGAGAAGAAGGCTTGCTGCATCAGCTATTGAAGTTGAGCGGCAGGTAAGAACAGAACACAGGTTATAGAGCACTTCTACCTGTCGAGGAAGTGGACGAGGAAAACAGCGAGGGAGGGAGAGAGGGGGCCGTCCATCCCCCTCGGAATGCGCACCGTCTTTTTTTATGTACGCATCCCGAGGGGGATGGACGGCCCCCTCTCTCCCTCCCTCGCTGTTTTCCTCGCCCACTTCCTCGACATTTAGAATTTTCGCAGGTTATATAATTGAAAACTTTTGAATGATTACTAATATATATCTTGTACAATTTGCAGAGGATGAAATGCCTTCCATAGTTCATAGTTCCGGATGAGCAAACAGTTTTTAACAAGGGTATCTTCACAACATGCCAGGAATCAGAAGATTGCAGTGCAAAATGTTTTTTAATCTACCCCACATTGTATGCATTATGTGCTTAATATATCGACGATTTCCCATTGTAAACTAGATTTTGCACAGAAATGTTTATAAGATTTGTTTTGTTCACTAAGCAGATATAATATGCAAAAGAAACACATTTTGGACCAGCTTTTAAACCCATTTCACAAGCTTGCCAGTCCATTTAAAGAGACTCCAATGCACAAATTGGTTTCATTTCCTAAATAAAGTTTTCCATACAGGAATTATATACCTCCTACATTGATGTTTGTAAACCTGATTGCACGGAGATGAATTCTTATTATAAATCTTTGTGAGATTAGATGAATAAATCAGATGAATTCCTTTCAGGTTGATCAAGTTGAGAACTCAGGTAAGAAGAGAATGAAAATGTATTACAGGTTCATCGAAAATCACGAACAGGAAAACATATTAAAAATCAATAACAATCTTATCCCACTCGCAGAGAATGAACGTCTTCCAGTAGATTGCAGTGCACAAATGATTTGTATGCATTATAAGATGATCTCTATGTAGCCAAAGGGGTTGTGGTCGATTGGTTAAGGCGTTGTGGACTTGATCCACAGATCCTTGCTTCGAGACCCACTGGAGGCATCTTTATTTCGGAGTGGTGTTCGACCCGTAGGTCGCATCTCGGGACTAGGTTACGGATCCTAGGCTAAAAAACCGGCTTGCCTTTCAAAAAAAAAAAAAAAAAAAAAAAAAAAGATGATCTCTATGTAAATAGACATTATTGATAGCAGAGTCATTCTTGTTTACCAAATAGACATGATCTATGTAAATTGACACGGATAATGTGAAAGGGAAACATTGTTTGCATTGCTCAAAAAGAAACAAACCAACCAAATACAAGTTACTGAGGGACATTACCTATGCCCATTTCATTGTAGACCAACAAGTCTATTGGTAATCTCTGAAACACTAACAACCTATAACACCGAGCATCAACTATCTAGTACTCGTCACCTTCATCCTCCTCGCCTTCAGCAGACTCAGCACCAACCTCCTCATAATCCTTCTCCAGGGCAGCCAAATCCTCACGAGCCTCCGAGAACTCTCCTTCTTCCATACCCTCACCAACATACCAATGCACGAAAGCACGCTTAGCGTACATGAGATCGAACTTGTGATCAATCCTGGAGAACACCTCAGCCACACTGGTAGAGTTGGAGATCATACACACAGCCCTCTGCACCTTAGCCAAATCACCACCAGGTACAACAGTAGGTGGCTGGTAATTGATACCACACTTGAACCCAGTAGGACACCAGTCGACGAACTGGATAGTCCTCTTAGTCTTGATAGTAGCAACAGCGGCATTGACATCCTTAGGCACCACATCGCCACGGTACATCAAACAACAAGCCATGTACTTCCCGTGGCGAGGGTCGCACTTCGCCATCATAGATGAGGGTTCAAAGGCACTGTTTGTGATCTCCGCAACTGAGAGTTGCTCATGATATGCCTTCTCGGCTGAGATCACAGGTGCATAAGATGAGAGCATGAAATGGATTCGTGGGTATGGGACCAAATTGGTCTGGAACTCAGTAACATCCACATTCAGAGCACCATCAAAACGAAGTGAAGCAGTCAGTGATGAAATAACCTGTGACACCAGCCTGTTCAAGTTGGTGTAGGTTGGCCTCTCGATGTCGAGTGACCTACGGCAGATGTCGTAGATCGCCTCGTTGTCAAGCAACACAGACACATCAGTGTGTTCCAAAAGGGAGTGGGTAGACAACACGCTGTTGTATGGTTCAACAACTGAGGTCGAGACCTGAGGAGATGGGTACACAGTGAACCCAAGCTTGGATTTCTTTCCGTAATCAACGGAAAGCCTTTCCAACAACAGAGATCCAAGACCAGATCCAGTTCCTCCACCAACAGCATGGAACACCAAAAATCCTTGCAGGCCAGTACAGTTGTCAGCGAGCTTCCTGATCCGGTCTAGGCACAGATCTACAATTTCCTTCCCAACTGCAAAGAAGATTTAAATAAAATTAAAAAAAAATGTAAGCCACCCCATATCAACAGTGAGAATGAACAAAACAAGAATTAGGTTTAGTGTCCCACTTGTGTAGTGGCCTCTAGCAAAGTTGTTGGCAGCATCTTCTTTGCCACTGATGAGCTGCTCAGGGTGGAACAATTGACGGTAGGTACCGGTGCGAACCTCATCGATGACAGTAGGTTCCAGATCTAGGAAGACGGCACGGGGAACGTGCTTTCCAGCTCCAGTTTCGCTGAAGAATGTGTTGAAGGCATCATCTCCTCCTCCAACAGTCTTGTCACTAGGCATCTGTCCATCAGGCTGTAAGACACAAAAACCAATTAGTTCATCAGATCAAATGAAAGAAACCAGATGATATTACAAAAGATGAGGGACTTACTTGAATGCCATGTTCAAGACAGTAAAGCTCCCAACAGGCGTTTCCAACCTGGATACCAGCTTGACCGATGTGGATCGAAATGCACTCTCTCATCTTTGATTGATTTGGAAAAGAATGAGAAGAACAGAAGGTTGTTTAGGTAGCAAAGGCGTGTATGATGACGCCTTGACGAACCCTAAAGGGAAGCAAGAAAGATAGAAGAGAGTAAAGAGAAAGCAAAATGAAGGTAGGGTTTGGGGAAGGGGAAGAGTGTGTGTTTATAACGACGAAGTGGGTGGGTATTAGCCGTTACGTGCGTGGTAGTGAGACCACACCGTTACAACGTTAAATATCTTTTGAATTTCGAAATTTGAACCGGATACGGGATATTAGCTGGCATGACTGTTTGGAATTTCGAATTTCAAATTTCTTTTAAAAGCGGGAGGACGGCTTAATTTTGCGTACGGATGTGGGGGATAAGATGAGAGGCCCGCGGGAAGCACTGGCGTCCATGTGGAGAAGATAGAGATCTATTCGAGGAAAGACAAGCACGTGGAGGCCAAATGATATGGAGTCAAGTCGTGGTCATCGTGGATGACATCATTTCATCCAAACTTTATGCTGTAGATAATTCCTAGTTGCCAATACAAAAATACAATAATTTTCAGTGGGCATGTCAGTTGATCCAAAAACTTTGGCATCTTTGTGATGGAACTTAGGAATGAATAGATCCAAATCTAGGGTTTTAGTATTTTATTTTTTATTTTAAATGAAGACGAATGATATGTTAAGAGCAACTTGTGAACCGGAATTATTATCCCGGTATGATGCATTTCGCTATTTAGGTTTCGCTTGATACACAATAAAATAATGCATAATGCAAATGTTTGCAGCATTTAGATAAACTTGGGTGTTTGTTTGAATTTACAGAAAACGGTTGCTAAAATTTTAATTCAAGACCTTTGCATCTCCTAGTTATAAAATTCTGCAAAACTTCGCGAGACAAAATCTTTCGCATTACTTTGCAATACTCTTATCATCTCCCCGAGTACTCCAAACTTCTTCATAAACACCTCAACCACCACCACTTTCGCTTTTGTTGTCGTCAATACCACGACCACCATACCATAATATCACCACTTCCACCGCTGCCACAACTTCGATAACCACATCACCACCACTACCATAGCATAATCACCACAACCAACACCCCCCTCACGATTACCACCATAACCGCCACCATTGTGCACCACCACCACCATAGCCTCCATTACTACTAACACCAACACCGCTTCTCTCACTACTACCATAATAAAACATCACAACGACCACCAATTTCACTAGTACTACCATAACTGTCGCCGCCGCCATCACCACTACTACCACCACAAATACCATACATAGCTTAACCACCATCTTCACTACTACCACTGATGCAACCACCGCAACCATTACCGCCATCACCATGATCGCCGCCACTACCATTTTAGCAACCATCGCCATTGCCACTATCGCCATCATCATCGCCCCGCATTCGTAATCAAAATTATCGCCACCATGACCATGCCACGATTACAACTACCACCATCATCAATACCACCCACAATCACTTGTTTGATTTGTATCAATTTTCTTTAGTTACTACCAAGCATCCGTAAAGTAATGCATTGCAAACTAATGCATCTGCATTAATTTGCAAAATGCATTATTTTACAGTGTACAAAGCTGGAGTCTTGTAGGTTTCAGTTTGTCAAGAGATTAATTGTACCTGGTGACTAAGTGACATCACCATTTTTGTTGCTAAAAGATACCACCACCCCATTTTTTTTCTAAAGGATACCACCACCCCTCACCTTCTCCTCTCTTCACAGGAGCAACACCACCCCGCTCGCCCTTCCACCGCCGGTTGCACCACCTCTCCTCTCTTGTTGTTGTTGTTCTTCTAATTTCTTCTCATTCTCTTCTTCTCCTATCTTCTTATTTTTCCTCTCTTCTTCTTCTCCCATGTTGCTGCTCCTAAAAAGATAGAAGAATAAGATAAAGATACCAGAAGAGAGGAGGAGAATAAGAGAATAAAATAATAAAAATAGTGGAAAGGAATAGGTGCAGTTGGCGGTGGCAAGGGCAGGGTGGTGGTGGTATTTGATGGATAAGAGAGCAGAAGATTCTGTTTCAGTCCAAACATGTATCCATCAGATCAACATCACCATCATCTTCCTTACAATTCACATCTGCCTTTTTGGTTTGTCCTACGTGGCATGAAAAGTTTTGTCTTGGCGGTCACCACTTAAGTGGAAAATTTAAAAATTTTGAACTCCCCAACTCTTAACCTCCCATTCTCCCTCCCACTCTCTCAAACTCTTAATCTCAAACTCTCTCACACTCTCTCAAACTCTCCCTCATCCCGAACTCTCCACTCTCCACCTCTCTGCTTCTCCATCTTCTCCTCTGCTGCGTGAAAGAATCCATCTTCTCCTCTGCTGCGTGAAGGATCTTCTCCTCTGCTGCGTGAAGGAGTCCATCTCTCTGCGTGATTTGCTGGGTAAAGGAGTCCACCTCTCTGCTTCACCATCTTCTCCTCTGCGTGTTTTGCTGCGTGAAGTAGTACCTCTCTGTGTGTCTTGCTCTTTGTTTTTTGATGGGGTAATCAACTCCAGTTCTTCTTCTTCTTTGAATTCCTCATTTTTTATTTAAAAGCTTTCTGTGAACAAACACTGCTAAATTCTAATAAAGCATAATATATGTTTGATGAAATTCCTCTTTGAAATTGATGAAGTTGAGTGGAGTTGTCTGTGAACAAACACTGCTAAACACTGCTAAATATTAATCGATGCCTTAGCTCTAAATAAGGCATCGATTATAAAAAAAAAAAAAAAAAAAAACCTGTAATTCTCTCTAAATGGAATAATGCTAAGAACAAACATTTTCGAATCACCTACGAATAGATAAAACTGACAAACTTTTATCAGTACTTACGGACGTTTACTATGTTGTAGTTGATAACTTCTATGAAGTATTTTCAACATGTTTTCAGGAAATCAAGAAATCCAAACAAAACTGAAACTTAAGGACATTTGGGGAGGAGAGAACCCTCAAAAGAAAAATCCAATCATCATGAGAAAACTATACTGCTGGCCATACATTGCTCAAGGAAGAACTGATAATGATATAGTGAACATTTTTTGCTCTCATACATATACATATTCTCATTACACTCATTCCCGTGGTTGAGAATTGAGCCATTTTTATTTATTGTTTGAGTTCTCTTTCTTTAAATATTTCCAGATGCTTATCCTACTCATATGCAAAACCAAATCAAGCTTTAAAATTCTGGAAAAATCAATAAAGAGATCATACCAAAAACTTGTGGTTCTCCTCAAGAAACGGAGAAAAGGTTGAACAGAAATTTCCAATATCAGCATTAAGATCACCTTTTCCTCCTAACACATCCATGAACTTCTTCCTATCTGGAGCAAGTTTCATAGCGACCTGTAATTTCAATATTTAATCAGCAAAAATAATCTGTCAAAGGGACGAATATAGTGCAGCATTCGCAACTGTTTATATACTGAAAATTTCAGTATTTTCATCCAAGTTGGCTGATGAAAAATAAATATTAATGAAGTTGAGTGGGGTTGGTTGTTAATCTGACTTCGATTGTGCATTTTGCATACTTCCATGACTTTGATTGTGCATTCTGCATACTTCCATTTGGTAGTTGGTTTCATGGGTAGCACTTTGAAATTGATGTAATAAAGTTTTATACTGGAGTGCCACTATTTTGAAAGCCCAAAATCAAGTTTTGCAAAAAGGTACTACTTATGTCAATTGTGTCATGTTATTGTTGTTCCAATTGTGCATTTGGATTTTGATCCTATTTCCTATGGGAACCATTTGTGCATTTTCCTCCGAGGACCACTTTGATCCTATTTCCTATGTGAACCATTTTGAATCGTTTTCATGTTATTGATTTCATATGGGAACCATTTGTGCATTTGGATTTTGATCATATTTCCTCTGAGGACCGGGGTTGGTGTGAAAGGCCCTTTTATAAGAAGGAGGTCATACAAACTGAAAATGACAGTGTAAATTGGAAATAGAGCCCTGAGCCGGATGGCTTCCCCAATAAGTTTTATTCAGTGTTCTTTTATGTGTATGGTGGAAGAATTTTATAGATCCAACTTTTAAGGATATAATCTTAATAGTACTGTCATTATCCTTATCCCTGAAGAGGTCACTAACCTAAAACCTATTAGTTTGGTGGCAAGTGCATGCAAAATATAGCCAAATTAAAAGAGTGATTTCTAACTTGACTGAGCCAGAACAGGGGTCTTTTTTATAGACAAATCGTGATGGGCTCTAGCAAGTGAATATACTGCAAAGCTCCACTGCAGAAACTTTCCATAGATGTGCCATGTTTCTTTGGCATGATTAATTTTCATTATGTCCATTTCATATTGCTTTATTACTTTGAAACTGATCATGCATATTGCAGGTTCTCTTCCAAAATGATTCTCCCGCAACTTTACTCGCACGTGTGATTGGTATCATAGGTCCTGTTGACCAAGGCATGCTCGCTAAGGGAAATCACATGCTCTATGAACGAAATCAGGTACTGTTTCTCAGAAAGTTGGTTAATTTTACTATATTTTGTTACATTGTTTCCCTTTCATAAAGGTTGGTAGCAATTATCATGTTGGACTTTTCCTGTTTGTGTATGTGTATGTGTATGTGTATGTGTATGTGTATGTGTATGTGTATGTGTATGTGTATGTGTATGTGTATGTGTATGTGTATGTGTATGTGTATGTAGTAGTATATCATAAATGAAGATGAGATAAAAGAATAATTAGAAGATGGAATGAGCCTTAGAGCAACTCTACGGTATATGTATAAATGTAAGCTTTCTTAAACTTTAACCATTGAGTCCGGCTCATAACAATAGAAGTAGGCCCATTCCTGTGATCATAATAACAGGTTATTCATTATGGTTTGTAACTTAGTACATCCAAATGAAACCAACAGCTTCTAAATACTTTAATGAAAAGTTCCCCAACTTATTTTTAATTTTTAGGCAGGCGAGAAAAGGGCCTGATACTGTAGCATCAGGGAACACCAATTCAATACAGGGAAAACTCTGTCGAAATTTTGGTATTTTAATTGTTCATGACATTGATTGTCATTATAGTCACTTATGTGAAGAATAATTTCTTATGACATGTTCAGATAATAACGATGCCAACGTATATATCAAAATTTTGTATATTCAATGTGTGTGTTGGACTGTGTATTACATTCTTATGGCAGGTTCAAACAGATTTCAATATTGAAAAAACAGGGGAAACTCTGTCGAAATTTTGTAATTGTCCAAAGTGTGTAAGTTTGACATTCTTCAAAATATTACAAAATTTTAATTCCTAATGGTATTGTGTGTGACTTATTTAATTGTGTGTGACATTGATTGTCATTAGAGTCATTTTTGTGAGTATAAATTCTTATATTAGGCTCAAACAAGTTTTAATATTGAAAAATGGGGGAAGCTCTGTCGAAAATTTCATTTTTTTAATTGTTTCAAATAAAATATATATAATCTTAACTTTCTTCAAAATATGACAATTTTTTTGGTGATATAATGATTTTGTGTGCATGTCTCTTCGACTGTTCAACGCCATGTCTTATTACAAAAACTTCTTTTAATATTGAAAATGATGGTTATATGGTGCGTTGTTAGAGAGATTTTTGTGAATGCTAATTTATGTGAGAAAAAATAAACGGCTAAAAAATGCATCTCAATATTCTTCTAAACTGAATGTGGCATTTCGTTTTCCCTAATGACATTCTGTTTCTTAACTGTTGAGCCCTATTACAAAAGCTTTTTTAGTACTAAAATTGATGGTTATACAATGCTTTACTAAACTAAATGTGGCATTTGTTGTAGCCAAAATAACATGGATATTTCTTAATGTTGTAGCCAAAAGATGACATTTGGTGGAGATTAAATTCTTTAGCGCATTGGTTGCGTTGATCAATGTTATTAAAAAAAATATTTGCGTTTAATGAGTATTAAAATTTGTTTCAAAGTTAATTCATTGTAAGTGTTTTTTTTAAATGAAATAAAAACCCAATTGCGATTATTCGACAATTCCGTGAAAGTACGATGTACTCTGTCGTAGTGCCAACGGCACGGGTATTACGCTAGTCAACAACAGAGGGGAAGACTGCCACCCTCAAATCTTGCAAGGTATGGCTCAGCACCCAGATTTCTACTTCCCTTCCTCTATGCTAGGATCAGATAACACAACAACAAACACAAACACACCCACTCATTCTCACTTCTCTGATTCATCCCACAAGGTCACCCATCAGATCTCAATGAAAGAGTAGCTGCTAATGGGTCTCTTCAGAGATCTTCATCTTCCTCGTTTTCTTTACATACATATATATGCATAACAATACATGATCAATTTTGCAAAGGTTTTCGTTCCTCACAATAAACATCATCTATAACCCCATTCTGAACTCTGAAAGCTAACCCAAAAGGATTCATCATCCCAGACTCAAGATCATCTCCCCGTTTAAAAAAATCACAGAGAGATTTTCAGATCCGAAAACCCTAGAAGCACCAATAAACCAAACTCTCCTTTAGATCCCTCCCTACCCCTAGATCTGCACCACTGTCACTCGAGACCAAGGCACCAAGCAGATGTCTCAGATCTTTTGTCGCCGAGTCATCAACAAACTCTTTTTCCTTCTTCTTCAAAAAGGTCTTCGAAAATGACGGCAACGGCAGCGCCCTTGGAGACGGTGACATAACCACCGTCGTTTCGGCATACACCTACTCACTCGGTTCTAACCGGTTTCCTCTCCGCCAATCTGATTAGCCTCGGCGCCCTTGGAGATGGCGACATAGCCCCTGGTTCTTCTTCTTGAACTCCACCGGATCTTCTCATCGTTTCAAAATTGTCACTCGTTCCATCACCAGATCCGCCGACGGTGCCACCACTTCCACCCGCCTCTTCTAATCCGCCTTTCGGCCGATTCTATGGCTTTTCGCCAATCTTCCTCGTTCTTTTTCATCTTCATTATTCACATTTACCACACAAAGTGAGAGTCTGGGTATTTTTTTTCTCTTATTTGAAAGTGAGTCTGAGAGTCTGAGAGATGTAAGAGATCGAATGGATAGTTTTTTTTTTCATTTTAAAGGGCTAGGGGTATTTATGTAAATTTTCATACTTAAACGGATATTCGTGGGGCGGATATGGCCAAATCCGTATCCGCCCCGAATATTCGACGGATGTTGTTTAGATATCCGTATCAGCCCCGAAACCCGTTTAGCCATATCCAAATCCTCCCCATACGAATTGGGTGGGGCGGATATCCGTGAAAATTCGCCCCACTGCCATCCCTACTAACTAAGGGGGGAGTAGCTGATGATGCATCAAAATAGACCAAGCATCACAACCGTGCACGTGGCATGAAACCTCATCACGAGAATACAATGCCCGATCCATTGAGCAGCTCATAAAGCCCTGAAGGATTGAGGTCGATTATAGAGGCCCAAACTACGCCCACCTCTAGGAAGGCATAAACATGATCTAAATCCAGACCCAGACAAATAAAATCCCAAATCCAAGCCCGACACATGTTCTCTCATTAAGAAGAAGAACGTTGCACCAAGAAATAGCCATGAAGGGACCTACGCCTCCACGAACGCATCTCCATTAAGAAGGAAACTGTTACATAAGCATCCCCTTCCGTTGCGCCTCACATGCTTAAGTCACACAGAGAGTTAACGATGACCATTATAAAAAAAGTAAAGGGAACTTTCGACAAAAGTATGCAACTTTAACTGAGTTGTGTCCAAATTTACTTCCTTCTTCCAACAAAGTTACTGACTTAAGCATCGGAGTTTCTTCAACTACCAAAAGTGGTATTTGGCATTCTAACAATGGTTTTGCAGGTCAAACTCACAGGATGACAATTTTTGGACGCATCATGTGCTGCGATAGTTCGTGCAATCCTGCCAGAATCCTCTGAGAAATCAGGGAGTGTAATTCACCCTTTGTCTGGCGGCCTGGCTATATATTAGATCAGCAGTTGTTGCTATTGAAAGCGAACTAGTTAGGTTGTGGTCCTAGCACGTGCACTGTCATATATGATCGGTCAATAGTCCTTGTGAGTCCTCCGAGTTGAGCTTCCAGAGCTCTAACCAAACTTTCAACTCGTTTTTACCTGCTATTGGCGGAATATGCTTACTTGGACTATAGGTTGTTATCGCCAATTACAACTGGCTAAACCAGAGGGATTCGGTGACCATTGTTTGTGATTGAACGGTGGTCCCTGGCAAGCCATCTTAATCAGGCATCGAGGACACTAACTAGACTCCCACTTTCCAACCTATCGTTGTTCATTTTTGGCAAACTAGGAATCAGAATGAGCCGGAAGTTATCATCGTTAGTCGGTTTGACTAAACTTTGGTTGGGTTCGGCGATCATTATCTGTAGTTGGCCAATGATCCCTGGCTAGCCATTGCGGTCAGGCGTTATAACGCTGACTAAGCTCCCACATTTTAAGTCGTCAGAATCCACGCGTAGCGAAATAGGCTTAGAGCATGATGGAAGCCATTGACATCAGCAGCCACTGACTAAGCTTTGGTCGGGTTCGGCGATCATTGTCTGCTTAAGAGCGGTCATCCCTGGAAAGCCATCTTAATCCGGCGTCGTGAGCATTGACTAGACTCTCACTTTCTAAGCTGTCAGAATCCGTTATTGGCAGACTAGGCTTCAAACGGACCAGAAGCTATTGTCATTGATCGTCGCTGACTAAGCTTTGGTCGGGTTCGGTTACTATTGTTCATGTTTAGATAATGACCCCTGACACATTGTCTGGATCAGGCATCAAAGCACTGACTAAGTTGCCACTCTCTAAACCGTCGGTTCCTGTTTAAAGACTGGGCGTTAGAGATACCAGAAGCTATCGTCATAGGTTGAAACCAACTAAGCTTTTGTTAGGTTTAACAACCATTATCTGTAATTAGACAATGGTCCCTAGCAATCCATCGTGGTCAGGTGTTACGAACACTGACTAAGCTCCCACTTTCTAACCCATCATCGTCCACTTTTGGCGGGCTAGGCGCCAGAGGATCAGAAGCTATTGTAATCAGTCGGGTCTAACTAAGTTTTGGTCAAAATAAGATTCTGGGCATGCAAATCTGACTTGTGTATCCTGACTTACTTATGCCTAGCGATCTGATTCTGGAGCCAAATCGATTGATCAGACTAATAAAGATTGACCAACTTTAATGAGCAGCAGCGAAATACGTAGGGCGGACGAGTTGGATTTAGTGACAGTACTTTGCAGGAGCGCTCCTAATTCCATAGGCACTTAAGGCCTTTGCTGTTTGTGCTTTTGCGTGTGCTGGGCCTTATCTGGCAGGGCATAAGCTTGGGCCCATTAGTTGGCGGGCCCAAGTGAAAAAAAATCTTTCTAAATCAGCGCAAACTGCGAGACGGTTCAGTATCGATTATTCCCCCAAGTTAATGGGGTTGCGTCCATGGCTATTAATTCGATGAATGTGGACTCATTCAGTTGCAATTGGAATAGTGGTTTCCCTATTTCCTAGAGATGTCAATGGGGCGGATTTTCACGGATATTCGCCCCACTCGCCCCGGATGGGGCAGATTTGGATGAGCTTTAATGGATTTCGTGGCGGATTTTGGGATCCAAATTGTATCCATCACAAAATCGGGGCGGATACAGATTTGGCTAAATCCGCCCCGCGGATATCCATTTATTAAGAATTATTACTAAATACCCTTATTTACAGATTCTAAAAACCCAATTCTTTGAATCTATCCCTAATTCCCCAGCCCCTATTATTTATCGCATCAAAGCATCACAGATGGATCTCTGTCTCAATCAAGACCAAACATGAGAGGTAACATTATAGAGATCTCCGTCTCCATCAACCTCTAATGTGAAGAACACTCAAAGAAGCACTTCACCTCCCACCATTCTCAATCAACTTCTATGAATGCTTATTCTTCTCCTTCATTCTTCATCTCTGTCTCGACAACCTCTCTACCCCATCATCAGAGAGATATTTATTAAGATGAACATCCGTTTTCCGTTCTTCTTATTTTTGAATTCCCTCTTATCCTTGTTGTGGGAAGTCGTGATGGTTAGTCGCTCATTGTAAAGTTGTGAACATTCATTCATTGTAAGCATTCGTTTACTGTAAAGGTGCTTAATTCCCCTTCTTTGAATTCCACCGTCGGCTGTGAACATTTGTTCACTGTAAAGTTGCTCAGTTCTTTTCCGTTCTTCCTGATCGGTGGTGAGTCGTCACTGTGGACTGGTGGTGGTGGGCTTTGTGGTAGTGGTGGGATCTGCAGGCCCTAGTCTCCCATTGATCTTTTGAACAACTTTTTTGGGATCTGCGAGTTCTTTCCTTGTCCTTCGTCTTTTTCGTCCATTGCTCTACTGTAAAACCCTAGAAAACACTCAGAGAGAAGTTGAATCGCTTTGGAGAGGAAGACAAAAACAACTAGACTCACTTTGTGGTGGTGGTGGTGGTGGGATATGTGGTTGATGAGTATCTCAAGGAGTATGGGCGGATAATCGGGGTGGGGCGGATATCAGCCGTTCAGTGCGGGTCGGGGATGGTTTTTACAAAAAAACATAAACGGTTATTAGGGGCAGATTTGGGGATTTGTAACCCCTGGCGGGGCCGAGATGGATTTGCCCAAATCCGCCCCATTGTCATCCCTACTATTTCCCGCACGACATTTAATGTTGACACAACTGTTAGCTGACGCTGCTTCGTAAACTATCTCGCTTATATATAGGCTAGTTGTTCTTTATCTCAAGAATTGTAGAGTATGTTGATCAAATGTATCTTAGCAGAGAATATGCTTTGGGTTTTCCAAAGGCTGAAGAAGGATTTATGTTACTGGAGTTTTCGAATGTTCTGACATTTGTAGCGATGTCTTACTAAGATCAACTGTTATGTGATACCATCAGATTTGGGTGAGCTCCGATTAATTCCATGAGATTTTATAATAGCTTCTTACATTTCGAAGAACCAGTACAGACTCTTCTTCAGGGGACAGGTTTGTCTTCCATCTTTTATTATTCCTGAACTCCCATCTGCCATTGTTGTTGGGAAATGATCCTTGCAGCTAGTTTTTGGTGAAGTGGAGTGCCAGCAGACATGACTTTCGTTCCTGGGGTGGCATCTTTGCATCACCCCATACATTACACATTGGTGAGGCATCCCCATCTGGCCCCTTCCGTTCTCCTTCCGAATCCTCTTCGTAAGGCAGGTTGACGTAGCGGGAAGCCTGCTGAACTGGACATCAATTTTGGGGATGGCAACACTGTAAGACCCCAATGATTATGATATTTAAGGATATTCCTGTCTGGCTTCTTTTGTTTTCCTCGCATTCAAAAGGCAAATCGGCGGAGCAAAGAATCGAGTGCGTGCTTGCAGTCTTCTTCAAGTACTTTACTTTCAATTGCCTTCTCTTGAGGCAGATTGGCGGAGCGAAATTTTGACGTGTGCGTTAGCAGATGCATACTTGTGTCGGACTTAGACACTTGTAATGTGTAAACTTCTGTACTAGTTGGTCAGAAAGCTTTGTAATAACTTTCATTGCAATTAATAAAATCTGTTTTATTTCTCGAATATGTCTCGTACGAACAATTCTTCTAACCTGAAAAAAAAACAGAAAAGAAAAACGAAATTAAAGCAACAAAATAATTTGACTCCAAACAGGAACTGAGCTAACCCGGCCCTGAAGGAGGCGCGTATGGTCCTAGCTCGGATTGCATAGTCTTTCTAGCGAAGTGTCTTGCTTTGCCAAAGCTAGCAAAGTTACTGAAGAGTGGACTTCATGCTGGTGGGCAGTTCTTCGTCGATTATCAGCTCTTGGAATAAGTCCCCATTTGCTTAAGTGTTGTTGCTTAGCTTTATATTGGTTTGGATTGAGTCTCCAGCTCTGAATTCTGGCCCTCTGCATAGTTGCGATTCGGTTGTTGGGGCTTTCTCTCTGTCCACGCAGATTGATTCTCATGCTTTGTCTAGGTCTGGTGCCCGATATGTATGTTCCGCGGGCCCGAGCTACAATTGGTAGCAATTCAGTTGTTTCAGGGCTGCATAATGGCAATCTCTTGCTGCAGGTTAATCTCCTCGAATAGTTCCTTGGACCTGGTTGGTTGTGTATTTGGTGCATTGGTGCAGAGTGGAAACTATTGTTTCCATATGATGAAGCCAAAGCCTTCCAAGAATAATATTGTAGGTGGACAGAGTGTCAACCACCATAAATTTTTGGAAAGGTACTTCTGCAATTGTGGCTCTCGCACCACCACCATTAGATTGATTTTCCCGATAGGGAAATAATTCTTTCCACTGAATCCGACCATGGGGTGAGTGGCGGGGGTTAAGTTTTTCTCCTGGAGTTGCATGTTTCGAAATGTGCTGAGAAACAAGACATTAAGTGAGCTTCCTGTATCCACCAAGGCCCTTTTCACTTCCCATTTTGCAATGAGGACGGAGATGACAGGGGTTCATTGTGAGGAGAATGTACACCTTGGAGATCCCTATCTGTAAACATCAATGGCAAGATTGGGCTCTTAACTCGTGCATGTTTCACTTGTCGGTCTTACATTGGGTGGCGTCCGCATCTCGGTCAGCGTTCTCTTGCAGGACCTGTTGGATTGCTCTCCTTCAGGACCAACCCTAGGAAGGACATAAATGATTGACAAGAGCTTCCTTTTCGATCTCCTTGAAAATGTCCTCCCTTTCCTTTGCCAGGCCATGCCTCCTATCCGAGCTCAGGAACTCCTTGAGCTTGCCTTTCCTGATCCAGTACTCGACTTCTCCTTTGAGGTTTCTGTAATCCTCAGTATCTTGTCTACCCTCCTTATGGAAGACACAATATTTGATGTTGTCGCATCGAGCGGGGTCTCCTAGCTTCTTGGGGTCCACTTGAGTTCTTCCCAATTCTTGATGGAATCGAGGATGTTGGACAGACCAATGTTAAGAGGGGTGACAGTTTTGGACCTGATATAATTAGAGGCCTTATCCTGCCTTGTGCGGCCGTAGTCGGTCTTATTGTCATTGCGCTTCTTTAATTGTTGTCGTCGTCCTCCTCCTGTTTTTTTCCCTCTTTTTGTCCTTGGGGACAACGGGTTTCTTCTCGGATTCCACCTCCTTCTTGGCAGTCAGCATCTTGCCTAGAGTGATATATATATATGGGCATCCTTCAGCAAGTCTTCCATATCGGTTGGGGGTCAAGAATACGGAAGTCATAGAACTTACCTCTCCCACCCGAGGTGAAGGTTGTGATGACAGTGTCATCACTACAGCCGTCGATGAGAATCACTCATCGTTGAAGCGTGTGACGTGTTCCTTCAAACCCTCAATGTCTCATTCTGCTTCTGTTTTAGGGTCAGTAGATAGTGTGGGCCCTTCCTGATTCATTGGCTACCCACAAAGTGTGTGAGGAACGTCGTCGCCAATGTCTGAAATGAGTCGATGGACCTCGGAGGGAGGCTGTGGAACTAGGTCAACACTGACTTCTTCGGGCTGGTAGGGAATGATTGATACATTATCGCATCAGACCCTTCCTTGAGTGCCATTACATGCTTGAAGTGAGTGGCGCAAGTGATCAGACTGGTCTCTCGACCCGTCATAAAACTCCTACTTTGGAAAAGTGTACTTTTTCGGCAGCGGTTTGTCCATGATATGATCCATGAACGGAGGGACAGTGAGGTTGAATAGTACGTCTGGATTTGTGAGTCATTGATGGATGGGGTTTTGCGAGACGTGTCTATCGACTCTGGAAGTTGGGTCTTTGTTGGTCACTCCTTTGCCTATGGTCTACTAGGAAGCTGTAGGGGCAGCGCGATTCTCCTGAACATGTTACTGGAACCTTCTGGGGACTGAGCTCTTCGTTGCTCATGGTCCCTTCCTGCAGGGTGGATGATTCTGTTGATTGAGTATTTCCACCGCTCGTGAGATTTGTTGCATTTGGGTTAGCAGTAGATCCACACTTGGGTCAGCCGTGGCTGCCATCAGCGCAAGGGCCTGAGAGGGTTCCTCCCGTCGTGGTGATGGCACCAGATTTGGCGGTGCCCTGCTATTTCGAGGGTTCATCAGTGTCTCCATTGTTGCGAGACCTTGTTGTCACCATCTTTCTGGCTCTTTGGGAAAAGTGGTATTACTGTTTCTTCTGAGGAACTTTGTCGTTCCCCACAGACGACGCCAAACTGATGTAGTCAATTCCTGCTCTCCTTCCTCGCCTTCAGTAATATAAACTTGCACAGGGAACGTACGTGAGCCAAAAACCACCATGTGGCGGCTGATAACACTCCAATGCTTAAGTTAGGTAATGCTTAGGAGAGGCTTAAAGCTGTAAATTGGGTATCTGTAGCGTACATTTGTTCATTGACCTTATTCCCCTTTTATAGTGCGAGTGTCCTTGTTCGGCTAGGTCTTTTGGTGGCGTAATTTAGGAAAATAGATCTTGCTAGAGATCGTTTCCTTATTGGGAGTTGTCCATATAGAGAAGTTTTCTTACACGACTTGTGCTCCTATATCTGCGGGAGAGGTTTCATTTTCGGAGTGTTATCCATGCATGAAAGTTTCCTTGCTCGACTTATACTCAATATTTGTTTCTTAGTCGGAACTAATGTATTGCTGGCATGCCTATCTTGGGTCGATCCCTCATATACTTGCCTTATCAGAGCTTACGAGTATTGGACTTAACTGCGTGACGTGTGGGCTTAGTAGCGCGCAACAATTTGGGTCTGACCTTCTGGATCCTGCCAATAGTGGATGTAGTGTTATATGAGCCTTGCTGGATTGGGCATGCAATCATGTTTGCTTTGTTCTATTTAACGAGATTATCACGACACGTGTACGGTGCTGATCAGAGGACGGTTTGATGTATCATCAAACATGAATCAATGTATAATTAGAAAATTAGAGAGTGATTTAAAAAATCTATATATAAGTAGAAGAAATGATAATTAGATAATCAAGGCCTGGTTTCAAAAATTAATAAATAATTAAAAGAAATGATAATTAGAAGAAAAAAAAACCCTCGAAAATTACAAAAAAATCCCAAAATCTAAGGGAAAAACTCTCGAAAAAATGTAATTATCTTTTTCATCATTTTTTCTTTTCGTAATTTCAAAAAATGAAAATTTAGTTGAAATTTTGCGAAATTTCATTCCTTGGCTGGGATAAGTCTTCAGGCTATCTAGCTTTTATAATATACCTCAATCATGAACGGGAGTTGAGTTATCGATGAACCACCTTTGCCCAAATGGGTTAGGCTTCTGTAGTCATCTGGCACAGTCCGTGAGAGGACTTGCGTTGGGAGAAGTCTTCTAGGCCTGTCTAGGCTGGACTTCATAATATACCTCAATCTTGAATAAGAGTTGAGTTGTTGAGGAACCATTAATGCTAGAACGAGCTAAGTCTCTGTATTCCTCTGGTTAAGTCCTAGAAAGGACCTGCGTTGGGAAGAAGTATGTTATGCCTGTCTAGGCTAGACTCTATTTGAGTAGTGAATTATCCATGGATTGGGCTTGATCTGATGCATCGTACCTTGGCACCTTAGCAGACTAGGTCAACTGTACGGTGAGTTATCGTGGCCTTCAGTGAGCTTAGGCTCGACTGTTTGTGCGCCATTTTGGTCCTCGTATTCGAACCAGGTTATCTCAGGAGTGGTGAGTCATCTGGAGACTAGACTCGCTCACTTCTGAAAAATTTCTTGGTACTGGGTTAGCTTGCTTGCGGTGGACTGTCTGTGGACTGGGTCTGGCCCGCATGCGTGTCATCGTGGTCCTGAGGTTAGACTAGGCTATCTTGGGAGTGGTGAGTTGTCTATGGACTAGACTCGCTTACTTGCTGTGAACTTTCCATGGACTAGGTTCGCCCGCTTGTGGTGGACTATCGTCATCCTGAATAGAATTAGGTTTGGTTATTTCTGCGCTATTTTGGTCCACGTGTTAGGATCAGGCTTTGGTGGGTGGTTGGCCAGGCGGTGAGTGGTGAGTTATCTGGGACTAGGCTTGACCTGCCGTATCATACCTCGGCTCCTTAGGCAGCGCTAGGTGTCACACTCCGATTTTTGAAAAATGTAAATATTTATATCCACATAGTATTAGGATTATTCGCTTCCCCAAAACTCGGAACGTGAAAAGTTAACAACAAAAACATTTATACAAAAAATTAATATAGGCAAAAATTCTAACCCAAAAACTCTTTGGAGATGATCGCTTAATAAAATAAACCTCCAACAACGCCGCCCAAAAACTCTAACCTGATAAAAACTGATTGGTTATATTCTAATAGGAACGTACCCAAGATGCGTAAACTTCCTTGGGTCAGTGAGGTAGTTGGTATGAGTAATCACAATCTCTTATAAATAAAATTGGTTACATGCTTTAACATTAAAATTTCATAAACGACAAAATAACACTCAAAGACTAGTAGTTCCTCAACGAGGCAAACATTTCATACATTTTATCAACACTTACAAAGTGAAGGTCGAACATGGTAAGTCTAACCTGCAGAAATTGTTAGTAGACTTACGATCCTTGACGAAACGGTTAGAAACAAACAGATAAAATTTCTATGTTATCAATCCTCATAAATACAATTTATTTTCAAACTACGATACATGTCTACGCCTCCCTTAAGGCAACAAAACATATTATTAAAATATCTACAAAACACATTGTCTACCTTTAGGATGACATGTAGTTCTCATTTAATGTTAGAATGAGCATTTTGTTTCTTCCCTTAAGGCAAACATGCACATACACAAAAAATTTACTTCTTTTCCACAATTGCACTACCCTCCTTGTGCCGAACACATCTCACCCAAGTGTGGCTCCCCTGCCTCGAAACCACATCGAGGAACGTACATTTTCTATGTGGGTGCCACATCGAGGGACATGTCATCTCACCCGAAGTTCATTCAATGACAAATATATTTTAAACATTATATGTACCACCGAAATCAAATGAAACAGTATACCCGATATGCAAACAAGTCTGCATACCAAAATCACATATCTACTATACAAACAAGTATGTATATTAAAATCATTTTTCATTTTTCCAGAGTTGTGGAAAAGAATATTAAAATCAACTTATCTCAAAATTCTTATACAGTGACACTGAGTCAATCATAAACAAATCCACAACAACATTCACCCAATCTTTTGGAAAATATAGTGTTTGACACATTGTCAATCATAAACAAATCCAATACTATATCAAGTACCATAACATTTTCATAAACAAATTTTCTGTAACAAAATGACGATCAAGCTCGTTCAATATAGGAATTTCACATTCCTTAACAAATAAATTTTTCATAACAATCAGCTTCAAGTCATAATTGAATAATACGAAATCCCAATTCACAATAACAATATAATTTTCCAATTCATCTTCTCAAATAATGAATCCACGTCAAATAAATTATACAAATTCATCCTCTAAGTTGGACACATAGCAAAATCTATATATTTCAAATGTTCTCAAAATACAGTATGTAATTTCTCCAAATACGAAAATCATATTTCCATATTTACTCAAATAATATTGTCAGGTCGTTCTTGATAAATGGTAATTCTAGCTACAGATCATATGACAAAATGAATACTTATCCACCAAAATAGTAATACATAATATAAGGGTTTATCATATCTTAACACATTTTCACTTAATATCAGCCATAGTCTTCCTTTCAGACCCATAAAGTTTTCCTTTTAGTATGAGTAACGAATATCAATATTTTTAAGTATTTCACGTCAACTTATGCGTTTAAACTCCTAAAGAAAAATCATCTAAACCAAGATGCAAATTATAGATTAAAAGTTTCGCAAATGTAGTCATTAGATTATTCTCATCAAATATGAATAACTCCCAAATATTATAGTATACTTTAAAATCCCATCAAGGAACACAGTAAAGCCCACACAGCTCAATGTAATATTTTAATCGCCAATAACCTTTAAATCATACTAAATCCATATTAGATAAACCATTGATTTTAGTCAACTCTTTTTATAACAAGATTTAATAATTTCTGACCATTGATCAAACCTTAAAAATCCTAAGTCCCAAATACATCAAAATGGAAAGGATCAATCATTATTTAAACAAAATTTATTCTCAATCATTATTTTAACAAAATTATCCCAATCATTATTTAAACACAGTTATCCCCTATCGTCATTTAACCAATTATATTACTTTTGACATGCTCCAAACATTCCAAAATAACAAATTGACAAATTTCTCAATATTTATAATTAAAAATATTGTTTGCCTTACAAAATTTGTCTTCAATAAAGAAGTCACTTTAGCTAGTAGAAATTTGATCGTGACCCAAAATAAATTGATCTCTGATTCATCTTGAAATAGTTTCATCCCATCATAACTATTATATGTGGTTTAATAGAATGAAATACAACAAATATGAAAACCCACCACTTTCTATCATTATCCACAATTTTGCATCCTTAACACGTCTTTTAAATCGGATTTTTGGTAAACAAAACCAAAGATTTGAAGAGAACTCCAAATATAAATATCACAAAAACAAAATTGAGAAATACTCATCTCAACTAACATCTAACAATCTACTAATCAAAATAAATCATAATATCGTGTTAGAGAATGAGAAGACTCGCTAATTTCTACTAAAAAAATTTATACAATACCCATCATAGGTGAGTATAATATAAGGATTTCTGAAATTCAACTAGTGACATTCTTCTCTACCTCAAGGGAGATCTAATTGTTGGATGAATTCCAAACAAATGGTATGTTTTTCATACGTGTGTTATGAATCTACATATTTAATTTTAAAGATTAAGACTGCGCAGAGTTGTCTTTATTACAGGATTTAAATAAAAACCTAGTTTTGAATTTTTTTTTTTTTTAACTCAATCAATTCCTACGAAAATACAATAAAAATTTCATATTTCAGAGTTATCACTACACCAAAAGGCTTGATTAGCTACACGGAGATGGCCACGGCTCAAAACCGTTAGTTTATTTGCCACGGCCCAAAACTGTGGCTAGAGCCTAAAACCGTCACTACGCCAAAAGGCTTGATTAGCTACACGGAGATGGCCACGGCTCAAAACCGTTAGTTTATTTGCCACGTCCCAAAACCGTGGCTAGAGCCTAAAATCGTGGCTATAAAAAGAAAATGCACCTGTGAATTTGCTTTGGCGCCATTGCGAAAACAGTTTCGCGGTCTTGCGAAAAAAATTGGCGCAGAGGGTTTCGTTTGGAGCTCCATTTTCGTTTCAAATCGAGTGTTGGAGTTGATGAGAGTAAAACCATCAAAGAAGTGAGACTCAGAGTGAGAGAGACTGTATGGGTACCTTTTGTTTAATGGAGTGAGAGAGACGACGATCCCACCCACCATGTCGACCTCCTGCTACCAAGATCGACGAAGATCGCAACTCAAATCATCCCAAAACCCTCCAACCCTCAGCACCAGTCAATCGACAGAGGACCTACTATGGTTATTACTAAAGCAAATATGGTCACTTATAGAGGACCTACTATGGTTTCAAATACTCTTCATGCCATGGCGATTCTTTTGAAGAAAAGCAAGGAGTGGGATTGGTTTATAAACCTTAGCGCTTCTGACTACCCTCTTGTGACACAAGATGGTTTGTTACTTTTATAATCTCTTGATGTTGTGACCATCTCTTGTCATTCTTGCTTATATGAGATTGATTAATCAATATTTATTTGTTTATTGTGCAGATCTTATGTCCTCGTTTTCCAGACTGGATAGAAATCTGAACTTTATAGACCACACGAGTCGATTGGGGTGGAAGGAGTGAGATCATTCACTTTACCTCTCAATTATTAGTTGATTGTGTCATTACCAAGCATCAATTGCATTATATTTGGCTGTGTTGAGCAGGGGTCAAAGGGCAAAGCCTCTTATCTTTGATCCAGAACTATATAAAACTAAGAAAGCTGATGTTTTTTGGGCTAAAGAGAAAAGAGATCTGCCAACTGCATTCAAATTGTTCACTGGTTAGCAATCTTTCCCACTTCCTTTGTTCTTCTGGCTTGCTAATTAATATATAAAGTTATAAACTAAGAGGCCACATTTGTTTTTAAACATCATTTTTTATTTTAAATATAACATTCTTGTTGCTTAAACACTATTTATCACTCAAGACAATTCTGGAAACTTCAGTAGTTTTCTAAATAAATGTTGTTTGTTAACGTGTCTGAAGTCCGAATTAAATCAGTCTTTAGTGCCAAATTGGCATAGCGGATATTGAAAAGAAGAGATTCAGAAATCTCAAAGGGGGAATAGAAGAAAGGGAATAATCAATAGAATAAGGAGTAATTCTAGGGTGCCTCTTTTATGCCTTGTTTGGGATTTTTTACACTTTTATCCCTTATCTTTAAAACAAAACCACAAACACCATCCACAAAAGGGGTAGAAGTATAAAAAAAAACCCTCAAACAAGGCACAAAAGAGGCACCCAAACAGGGCAACCAATAATTTTTCATAGAATAAGAGGATAATTTTGGGAGACTTATAGAAGAGGATAATTTTTCATAGAATGATTAGAAAGCTAGATTTTCTTGCTTATCTCATGAAAGTGTTCCACACCTTCAATTTTTGTCTTTTTTCATTGTTACCAAGTTAAAAACTTTAATCGAATCATGTTTATTTTTATAATGAATCTATTAAACAAACAATTTTTCTTTTAGTATTAGCTTTTAGTATCACCTTTCAGAACAAGTCTTTAGATTCAATGTTTTTAACAACTGGCTAAATTTTTTATTATTCAAGATAAATTATCCAAATGTTATTTAACAAATAAAGGTTTTTTTTTTTTTTTTTTACTTTATCTTCAATTGCAATAAGACAAAAGGAAAATTAACATAGGAATTTGAAAGTCTCTCTGGGGAAACTGAGTGTTGAAATTTTTAATCCTTATATGAAATCTCAAGTTCAATCCTCATAAAATAAAATAAAAACGTAAAAAGTAAGTTCCTATATATTAGAACAAGGAAAAAAAAATGCTATTATAAGAAATAGTTGGTTAGATTAACTACAATTGTGTGTGCTTGCATGCTCAATTACAGTTGAGACACATAAGGGTGTAATAGTTAATTGAAATATATAACAACGACATCGACAGGTGTGGGTATCCAACATCGATATGAACGACTGATAATTGCTAAGGTGCCTTACAAGTCAAGACAATTTATCATAATGTGTTCATAACATTTTTAAAGAATTGAAACTTTTGAAAGATATGTCAAAGATTTGATGGTCTAAGCATGTAATGTCCAACAAGTGCCCATTTGTGGAAGTGTCCAATATGTCCAACACGGGAGGGTTTTTTATTTTTATTTTTATTTTTATTTTTATTTTTATTTTTATTTTTATTTTTATTTTTATTTTTATTTTTATTTTTATTTTTATTTTTATTTTTATTTTTATTTTTATTTTTATTTTTATTTTTATTTTTATTTTTATTTTTATTTTTATTTATCTGACATTTGTTTGGAGAACAGTCCACAAACCAATCCAATTATTGGTTGCATTGACCGCAAGGCTGGACATGGAAGTGGACATCCCACACTGAAACTATGAACAATTCCTTTTGTTTAAATCATTTATAGTGCAAAATTTTCATTTTTAAATTGTTGCATACAGGGATGGATGCCCGGGTTGCTTATGGATTCCACCATTTACGTGATGAAAAGCCGTACCTGGCACAAGGTCCAATATCAAATAAGGTTCACTAATATTATTAAGCACCATTAGCTTTAGAAGTAGTTTAGTTCTACAAAATTTTCTTACATGTCTCTTAGTCATTATGACCAGCATGTGAATGCATCAAGTTCATCATTTATATTCATATAATTTAAATGTTCGTTTGTAGTAACAAAATGGTTTATTAGAGTATTTCCTCATTGCTTCGTGGATCATTATTTTTCATTTTGTAGAAAATCTAATTAAATTTTTTGATAAATGTATATTGGAAAGTGAAGAATGTATAATAGTATGTTGTTATCTTCAACAACATGAACACTAGGAGTCAGGGACTCAGGGTATTGAGTTTTGTATCACAATAGCTTACTGCTTTAAATTCTTTTGTTATCGTTTTCAAGATCAACTCTGCTATATTCCACTGTACCATTTTTATTTACTTGGTTAATAGTAATGCTACCTCATTTTGTTTCCACATTCTTTACCTTTTAAAATTTGACAAAGGCTGCTAGTGGGTTTGCTTTTGATGGTTAGGTCACTCCTGATTGAACACAGATGTTATTTTTGCACTTTTCTTGTGCACTTTTTTTTCGTTGATAATCCAGCTGGTTCACACTATAACTTGAGAATAAAGTCTGTTTAACTTTTAAGCTATTCAGATGTACATGATCTTTATTGAGCTTCCTCATGTCACAGTTGATATACTCTTTCAATCTTCATTAGCCGAATTGTTAAGTTATTTATTCTTTCTATTAAGCAGACGTCATTCTCCCTCACACTCCTCCCTATACTATGTTTAAACCATTGCTATCTTACTCCCTGTCCCTGCTTTACTATGTATAGATCTGAAATATCAATTAAGTTACTATTTTCCAGGGAAATAGGATCGAAGGGGAGACAAATACCTTTATGGACAGATGCTCTCGTTTGATCAGGAAAAAGGTGAGTTTGTAGTTTTATGTTTTTATAGCTTTACTAGGCCTATTATTCTGGACAAAACTATTTTGATGTGCTATGCATTAGCATATGAAATAAACAAATACCATATTAGATTTGCTTTGGCTTGTTAATTTAATTTAAAGCCCAATATATGGATTTACATTTACCATGGAGATGGTAAAGATATCATTATGTCTCATCTTTTCATTCTTATACTGCAATGACTTTGATTTTGATGTCTTAGGTAGAATCACTTACTTTATCTTTTCATTCTAAACAACAGCAGGCAGACGAAGGCATCACCATTGACCAACTCCACAAGCTGAATCAGAAAAATATTTAAGCTTGGAACATGAAGAGAATGATGAATATAGTTCGACATGGGGCTTTGTCTACATTGGATGAGCGAATACTGGAATTAACTGATGAAGAAGAGGTAGCAAAGGAAAAGATCAAAAGTGAATTCGAGGCAAAGTGTGCTGCTAAAGAGATTTTTACCAACGTCGCGAAGCCTGGATCAAAGTAAGTTCTCTTTTCTTCGATTCCTTTAAGGAGACACGTCTTCCTTTCTTCTATTTTTGGATAAAGAGACGTATCTTTTTAGTTCTTTCAATTGGTATATTAATTTTCTCATTGAATGAAGAATTGTATGATTTTTGTCACCAATGGTCAGTTACTCTCCATGTTTATGAAGTGGTGATAACTGAAGGAAACATGCATTGCTTCTTGATTAAGGACAACGGGTCGTGATTTTAGAATTATCTCTGGTAGATTATGCATTTTGTTTCTATTTGCAATAATACTTATAAAAGTTAAAGAAATAAAAAAAATTATATCGAGTTGCATATATGAACTTGCAGAAAATGGTAGGTCAGAATGCTAATAATTAAGTTGTCATGGGTCTTCATGTGGGCACACTCATACATCAATGATCTATAGTTCAGAACGATTATGCAATTTTCTCTCCTAGCCATTGATTGTGGTATGTTTTCTTGGTTGTTGTCACTTACTAAGTTCCACATCTTGTTTAACAGGTATATCTAGTTAGATGATTTGATGTTCTTTATGAGACACGATGAAGCCTTGAAGACAATGAGTCTCTTTGAAGGAGCTGCTGAAACCAAGAGAGTTAAGAAATCATTTCTGAAGAACTGGGTGGTAAGTCAATCTACCTATGTTATGCTTCTTTGACACTGCATACAGTTTACATTTTAAGAGAACGATAAGTTGAATGGAGGCGCCATTTACATGTGAAAGAGTAACAACTAATTCCTATTTTATGTACTCAGATAAATTATGACGACTTGCCTTGGATTATTTAGGTTAGAGCTTTCAGAGAAAGGAAAGCGCTTGCCTTGACATTGGATGGTACAAAAACAGCAGTAAACCAACTACACCGCATGGTGAATGCTGCTATTGCCATGGTGATATTTGTTATATGGCTCTTCATTCTTGGGATCGCAACCACCCAGCTGCTTGTTTTCATTAGCTCCCAGCTCCTATTGGTGGCTTTCATGTTTGGTAACACCTGTAAGATGGTGTTTGAAGCCATTATTTTCTTATTTGTCATGCACCCTTTCGACATTGGTGATAGGTGCGAAATCGATGATATTCAGGTAAGACAACCTAATCTCAACTCTGTGGCTTGATTGTGGATGTCTTAGTTTAATATGTTGGGCCGGTGTTAATCCATACTTTGACTGGTCTCAGATGGTGGTTGAGGAGATGAATATCCTGACAACGGTGTTCCTGAGATACGACAACCAGAAAATCATATACCCGAACAGTGTTCTAGCCACAAAACCCATTAGTAATTACTATCGGAGTCCTGATATGGGAGATGGAATTGACTTCTGTATACACATTTCGACTCCAGTGGAGAAGATTGCTCTGATGAAGAAAAAAATAATTGCGTAAGATAACATCTTTCCTCCTTTGTTTTTTTTTTTCTAAAGTTGTGTTAACATTTTGATTAGCTGATAATAACTGATCAGGGTATTGATTTTGGGTTACATTGGAGTTGCAGATATATAGAGAACAAACCTGAACACTGGGCTCCTGCTCCAATGGTTGTGGTAAGGGATGTGGAGGACATGAATAAGCTGAAGTTGTCCGTGTGGCTATGTCACTGCATTAATGATGCAGGACATCAACAGTTTTAGGAAATCCAGTTTTAGGAAGTATGACAAAATAGGAAGTTCAACAAAATAGGAACTCCTATTTTATCACATCAACAGTTTTAGGAAGTTCGACAAAATAGGAACTCCTATTTTATCAACTCAACAGTTTTAGGAAGTTCGACAAAATAGGAACTCCTATTTTATCAAACGTATGATTTTCTTTTTGGTCTTTGACCGTACGTAGGATTTCTAATTTTTCTTTCTTTTCCGACTCCTTGTCAAAGTCGGTTATTTAGCTTTGAGTAGTATAAATAGAGAGGGATATCAACATGTAAGGAACATCTTTTATCAAACAATCAAATAAACAATTTTATCCCTCAAACCCCTTGTTATTATTACAATTTTCTTCTTATCGCATCTCCTTCGTCTCTTCGCATCCCCGACGATATTTATATCGTCTTCTTCAACCTACAGGTACCACATCAATTGGTATCAGAGCCAGTGAATTTTGAGGTTCTTACCTCGAAATCGATTTTTCCCCGCTTCCGCAACACACCATTCCAAAAAAAAAAAAAAAAAAAAAAAAAAAAAACCATCCGCCCATCTCGACGGATTGAGGGGGGCTCCTGCGCACAGTGGGCAGGAGCAGCTCCTGCGCACAGTGGGCAGGAGCAGCTCCTGCGCAGGCCTCCCAACCGTTGGATCAAAATCCAACGGCTCAGATCATCTAAATTTGAAATTCAAATTTTTTTAAAAAAATTTCCCGCCAAAAATTCTCTCTCCTCTTGGATGATCTGAGCCGTTGGATTTTGATCCAACGGCTGGAAAGCCTGCGCAGGAGCTGCTCCTGCCCACTGTGCGCAGGAGCCCCCCTTGATCCCATCTCGACCTTAAACTAACAATGGGAGAAATCACTATGGAGACCATCGATGCAAAACTTGCAAAGCTTTCAGAAGATTTGACGGTGTCAATGGATAACAAAATTGCACCGTTACAAGCCGACATCAATGGTATTCAAAATCAGCTAGCATCGCTTCTGAAGCTTCTCAATATGGAAGACAAGGTGTCTGTTCATCAACGTGAAAGAAAAGCTCCGTCAACTAATGACAGTAAAATCGATTCTGCAACTTCCATCCGGAGACATGACAAGAATTCTTTCGAGCACAATAATAATATTCCGAAAGAAATCATGAAGGAGTTCAGTACCAAGTATCAACATGAAAGTTTTATCGGCTTGCCAAAAAAGATGACTTCGGTTTTTCTGATCGATAGTGACGATAATGATTTGATCGAAGATGAACAAGAAAAGCGATGGACGGATGAAAGACGTCTCAGATCGGGACAGAGTCCCTACGGTGCTTTACCGGAATACAAGTTAAACGCGGATATTCCAAATTTCACCGGGAATTTCAAAATCGAAGCGTTATTGGATTGGTTTTATGAGGTCGAAGCTTTCTTCCAATTTATGGAAGTTTCGGATCATTCTAAAGTAAAACTTGTTGCGCGTTTTAAGGCAAGCAAGACAAAATTGATTTTATGCTTTCTGGAGAAAGAGAAAACTGAGGCTTCAACCAATAAGACATATGGTACCCTTGCGAACAATCTTACATTTATAAGGACATTTGCTTCCAGAATACTGGTTCCAAAGTATTACATTTGGCCTGTTAATGCTGGACAGTACCTACTACCTCCTACGTCTCTTGTCTCAGACGCGCATAAGGAAGGCCTGGAAGTTTTTGCATTGAAGTTCATGAATGACGTACCAATGAATGGACCACCTCTCAGTTACAATTATAGTTGTGACCCCATTAAAGAAATATTGTCTTTCATCGACAATGGTAACTTTTCTGTTGATGGGGTGTTAACAGACCTTCCTATAACTACGTCAGAAGCCATAGACTGCTTTTCTCACATAGGCAAAAATATTTCCGGAAAAACACCCAAAATCATATCGCACAATGGAGCTAGTGGTGTCTACCCTGGTTCAACAGATCTTGCTTATAGTCAGGCTGTTGAAGAAGGTGCCGATTATATTGACTGCTCTGTTCAAATGACCAGTGATGCTATCCCTATATGCTTAAGTTCGACAAATCTCCTAGATGCTACTGATGTCATCAAGTCACCCTTCAACAATCTATCCATTGCTGTCCCAGAGATTCAGACTAATCCTGGAATTTTTACCTTCCATCTTACATGGAAAGATATCCAAAGCTTGAGGCCGGCCATATCAAATCCTTTTTCGCTGGACACGTTGTACAGGAATCCAGCATACAAAAATGCAGGAAAATTTATCTCACTGGATGACTTTCTGATGTTTGCAAAGAACAAACCACTTGATGGTGTCTTACTCAGTGTTGAGAATGCAGTATACCTCGCAGAGAGGAAGGGTTTAGGCATAGTCGATGCAGTCCTCGATTCTTTAAACAAATCCAGATTTAGCACCCTGACAACTCAGGAGGTTATCATCCAGTCCACCAGTGAAGCAGTTTTGACAAAGTTCAAGGAGCAATCTGGATACAAGCGCATGTACATGGTTGATGATAGCATCAGCAGTGCTGATAATTTAACAATTGAGTACATCAAGAGCCTTGCCGATAATACTCTCTTTGTGAATTTGAAGAAGTGCCCCTTTTTCTCAAATAAAGTCATCTTCTTAGGGTATATTGTCTCGGACATCGGAATTTTAGTGGATGATTCTAAGGTGAATGCCATTGCCGATTGGCCTACACCTACATGCATTCGTGATGTTCGAAGTTTTCATGGGTTGGCATCTTTCTACATGCGTTTTGTTCAGAATTTTAGTTCAATTGCTGCCGGTTTTACCGATTGTTTGAAACGAGAAAAGTTTGAATGGACAGAAGAGGCGGATAAGAGTTTCAATGCTCTTAAAGAAAAATTGTGTCGTACTCCAGTTCTTGCTATGCCGAATTTTGATAAACCATTTGAAATCGATTGTGACGCTTCGATTATCGGTATTGGTGCGGTTTTATCTCGAGGGGGTCATCCGGTTGCTTATTATAGTGAGAAAAATTCTGATGCTAGGAAGAAGTGGTCTACTTATGAATTAGAATTAATTGCTCTTGTGCAAGCTCTAAAACAGTGGCATACTTATCTTGTTCATCGAGAATTCATCGTTAACACTGACAATCACGCTTTGAAATTCTTGACTACTTCAGCCAAGGTAAACAGAATGCATGATCGTTGGTTATCGACCATCAACAAGTATACTTTTTCGGTTCGGCATAAGAGTGGCAAGTTGAATCAAGTTGCTGATGCTTTGAGTAGACGTGCTCATCTACTTGTGACTATTCGGAATGAGAGTTTGGCCTTTGATTATCTGAAGGATCTTTATGGTGAAGATGGCGATTTCAAGACTATGTGGGAAAAATGTCGTTCTCTTTCGCATGGTACAGATGATTTCTTAATTCAAGATGGTTTTCTTTTCAAAGGTAATCGTCTTTGCATTCCCCACGGTTCTTTACGTCTACATCTTATTCGTGAATTACATGGGGGAGGCCTTGGAGGACACTTTGGCCGTGATAAAACAATTGCTCTTATGGAAAAAAAGATATTTTTGGCCTTCTTTGAAGCGTGATGTTCAAAGGTTTGTCCAAAGGTGTATGGTTTGCCAAAGATCTAAAGGAACTATTCAGAATACCGGTCTCTATACTCCACTACCAGTTCCAGATGCACCTTGGGTTGATGTTAGCATGGATTTTGTGTTAGGGTTACCTCGTACTCAAAGAGGTAATGATTCAATTATGGTTGTGGTTGATCGTTATTCCAAGATGGCACATTTTGTGGCTTGTAAAAAGACCAGAGATGCTTCCAATATCGCATACTTGTTTTTCAAAGAAGTGGTTCGTTTACATGGTGTTCCCAAGTCAATAACTTCTGACAGAGATACAAAATTTTTGAGTTACTTTTGGAAATCGCTTTGGATGCGTTTGGGGACTACATTAAAGTTTAGCACTACTTGTCATCCTCAAACCGATGGACAAACAGAGGTTGTGAATCGTTCTTTAGGAAATTTGATTAGAGCAAGATCGGCGACAAAGAAAAACAATGGGATATTCTTCTTCCACATATGGAATTTGCTTTCAATACTTCAGTGAATCGCTCTACTGGTAAGACGCCTTTTGAAATTGTCTATTCTAAGGTGCCCCATCATGTTCTTGATCTCATAGTACTTCCAAAGCTTCGGGATTCTCATGCCAAGGCAGACATTATGGTGGATAAAGCTTCTCAAATCCATCATGAGGTAAAATCAAAGCTTGCAGAGTCTAATGCCAGGTACAAAGAAAATGCCGATAAACATAGGCGTTTTAAAGAATTCAAAGAAGGAGAGTTAGTCATGATTCATCTTCGCAAAGAACGATTTCCCATGGGCACTTACAACAAGACAAAGATGAAGAAATATGGCCCTTTTCCAGATTTTGAAGAAAATAAATGACAATGCATATGTCATTGATCTTCCTGCTGAATGGCATATCTCCATTATTTTCAATGTTCAAGAAATTTTTACGTTTCATGACGATACTAAGGCCATGGTAGGTGATGACAACTCGAGGACGAGTTTTTCTAAAGAAGGGGAGCCTGATGCAGGACATCAACAGTTTTAGGAAATCCAGTTTTAGGAAGTATGACAAAATAGGAAGTTCAACAAAATAGGAACTCCTATTTTATCACATCAACAGTTTTAGGAAGTTCGACAAAATAGGAACTCCTATTTTATCAACTCAACAGTTTTAGGAAGTTCGACAAAATAGGAACTCCTATTTTATCAAACGTATGATTTTCTTTTTGGTCTTTGACCGTACGTAGGATTTCTAATTTTTCTTTCTTTTCCGACTCCTTGTCAAAGTCGGTTATTTAGCTTTGAGTAGTATAAATAGAGAGGGATATCAACATGTAAGGAACATCTTTTATCAAACAATCAAATAAACAATTTTATCCCTCAAACCCCTTGTTATTATTACAATTTTCTTCTTATCGCATCTCCTTCGTCTCTTCGCATCCCCGACGATATTTATATCGTCTTCTTCAACCTACAGGTACCACATCAATTAATCATCAGGATATGGGAGAGAGGTGGGTAAGAAGGTATCTCTTGGTTGAGGAGATGATCAAGATCTTCAAGGAGCTTGACATGGAGTACCGGATGCTGTCTGTTGATGTCAATGTGCGAAATATGCTCTCTTTGTCTACGGGGAGACTTCCCTCAAATTGGACTGCATGTACCAACTAAGCAGGTACAATAAGAAATCAGAAGAAATGCGAGCATCATATTGAGAGCTACATTGTTGTACCTTATTTAGCATGTGTTGTGTGGATACAACAAACCTTGTGAAAAAGGGTTCCTAGCTAGTATAGGTGATATAGTTTATGTACTATAATCATACTGGAGTATGTTGCTCTGTTAGGTTCATTTTACCATCTATTTCACGCGGTCGTAATCGGCAACTCATTAATATTAGTGCAAAATAACCATTTCATGTTTGTCAGGTGATTTCTGGCATTCTGTGTTTGTGCCAATGAAATCCCTTTACTTCTGTTGCATTGTTTAAGATCTATGGCATTCTGTGTTTGTGCCAATGAAATCCTTTTTTTTTTGAATTTTGTTTTGACTGGCCACGGCTTAAAACCGTGGTACTTCATGCCTGCCACGGCTTAAAACCGTGGCCATTATGCTTGCAACGGCTATGAGACCAAAGAAATTCAAAATAAGTGATGTATGTTGCCACGGTTATGGAAGGTGGAGCATCTAGCCATGCCGTGAAGCCGTGGCTAAATGCAGAAAAATCATCAAGCATCCTCGAACATAAAACCATTGCTAATATGTGTTGCCACGGTTTATAGCCGTCAATGGTGATTTGGCGACGCCTCAAATGGCCAGACCTCTAAGCCGTGACAATAGGTTACCCCCATGGTCCCAAACCGTTGCTGTTGGGTATTTTTGGTGTAGTGTATATTCGTATAAAATTTTAACCCTAATGCATTGATTAATCTAAAAAAATAAAAGAGAATGAAGAAAAACTCAAAGGTGCTATGCATTCTTCTTATTCTTCTTTCACCTCTTTCACCCTCTTCTTTTACGCAAAGTTTTTTTCCCTTTTGTTTTATGTGTATAAGAGAAAGTGGTTATGTATTTTACCCTAATCAAAATATTTTATAAGATTCTAATTTAGAGTTTCATAATTTTGGTTAAATACACTCATATACACACTAGGGCTGAACAAAAAACCGATCAAACCGATTTAAATTCGGTTTGGATAGTGGTCGGTTCGGTTTTCTGTTTCTATGTGACTTTAACCGACCAAACCAAACCGACCGAATATATATAATAAATAATATATATTTTATATATAAATAATACAATATGTTTAAAATAGTCGGTCGGTTCGGTTTTATTTCAATTTTGGTTCGATTTTAGTCGGTTCGATTCGGTTACAGTTTGCATAAATTAGAATCGGTTCGGTTTCGGGTCAGTTATGTTAATGGTCGGTTCGGTTTCGATTTTAAAATTTTAAAACCGACCTAAGTCGGTTAGGTTCACGGTTTAGGTGAAAAATCGAACCGACGGTTCGATTTTCAGCCCTAATACACACAATTTATAATTTTTTAACCACTACAAATTAAATAAGGTTTAAAACAATATATAAATTATAATATATTACTAAAACTGTAAATAAATATTATTTATATTTATGTAATTAGGTGGGTATATTACATTAGGTCACTTGTGCAGTGAGCCATCGTTACCTTCAGTGTGGCTAGGCTCTGCCGCTTGTGCACAATTTCGGCCTCTGTATAAGGATTGGTCCCATGTAGAAGGAGTTGAGCGTGGAGTAGAGTCATTTTTTAAGAGATTACCTTTATTGATCTGCTTAAAAAAGTGTTACATGCCACCCTCGTTGTTCCTTACCGGTAAACCCTGAGCTTGTTGGTCCATATTTCTTTAGGGGGATTTGAGTAGATCGTGGTTACTTACCCGATAGCTTCAAGGCCATGTAATGACATTCTCTGGAGGACGACTGATCTCCCTTGTTAGTTCATGTCTCTCCGTTGACAGGGTATTTGAGGCACTGGTGTTGTATGGAGACCACTTCCCCCATCTGGTGGAGCCAAGGTCTTTCCAGGATTATATTATATGCATAGGGGCGTCCACTACGATGAACTCCATCATGAGGAATTTCGTTGGTTCCTCTACTCCCATGGGTAGGCCGATGCTCCCGACTGAGTAACTTCAGACGCCATTGAAACTAGCCATCACCTGGTTGTCTGACTTCAGTTCCTATTCTTTTAGCAGCATCCTGCAGAATGCTTCCAGAAACAGGATATTGGCTAAGCTCCCGGTGTCCACCATCAACCTTTTGACGCCCCATTTTGATATGGCAATTGTGATGACCAAGGCGTCGTTGTGTGGGGAGTAGACCCCTTGCATGTCCTGCTCGGTGAACGTCAAGTCAAGGGTTGGGTATTCTACCCGGGCGTTTTGGACTAGATGGTCTCCACTGTGGGGACTTGTCTGCAGCTCCCGGGTTTCCAATTTCCTTGACCAATGAAATTTTCCTGGTTTGTTGTGTGTGCCATGCAGGATGTAGATGACGCCTGCAACATTTTTTTCGGCCTCTAGGGTCGCTTCTTATTTTTCTTGAGGCTGTTTTTAGTCAGAATTTATGAATTATCCGAGTCTTCCTCTTCGAATCTTGTACTCTATATCGTTCTTAAGACTTTGGCAGTTCTGGGTGATGTGATCGTGATCCTTGTGATAGACACAATATTTGTTCTTATCAAGCTTGGAAGGCTCACCTTTGACCTTGGGGGCTACTTGATGTTCTCTCAATTTTTCATGGTGGAGAGGATTTTGGTCGAGCTGGAGTTGAGAGGAGTGTACTCAGTGAACCTTGTGCCGACGTAGTTGGTGGCCCTGTCGGGTTTGGCCTTGTTGGACCCAGTCTTGTTGTCGCTTTTCCTCCTTTTTGACATGTCCTTCTCTCTGCATCTTTTTCCCCCTATCCCGACCGTGGGGGCCTTCTTTTCATTTCTTGGCGGCCAATATCTCATCCAAAGCGATGTAATTTGCACACTTTTCAGCAAGTCTATCATATCCCTCAAAGATTTTAGGGCGAGGAAGTTATAGAATTGACCTCCTCGAATGCCAAAAGTGTGTCGTCATTGCAACTGTCAATCAGAATTAGCTCATCGTTGAAACGAGTGACATACTCTCTGATGGCCACTTGATGTCTGCCCATTTTTTCATGGTGGACAAAATGTCGGGCAAACTTGAGTTGAACGGAGTGTAGTAGGGGTACTTGGAGTTACTGGGCTTGAACATCTTTGCTTGGTCGAGCCCGCCCTGGTTCGCACCCGTTTTCGCTTGGAATTGTCCCCTTCTCATCCTTGTCTTTGGCTTTGGAGGAGTGCCTTGACTCGCTTCCTCCCTTCCTGACAGCCAACATTTCTTCTAGGGTGATGTACTTTTGGGCACTCTTTAGCAATCCCGCCATACTCGTTGGGAGCTCCAAGGTGTGGTAATTGTAAAACTGACTTCCTCGAAGGTCGAAGGTGAAAGCAGTGACTGATGTATCATCCCTGCGATTGTCAGTCAGTGTCAGCTCGTCGTTGAAATGAGTGACGTACTTTTGGAGGGTCTCACCCTGCTTCTGCTTGAGGCTCAACAGATAGTGAGGCCTCTTTCTGATCCGTTGGATGCCGATGAATCTGGTGATAAATGTTTTGCCAGGTCCTGAAATGACTTGATGGACCTGTGGAACCATGTCAGCACAATCTTATTAAGGATGGTGGGAAACGTTTGGCATAAGATGACCTCTAAACTTTCCTTGAGTGTCATCACGTGGTGGTAATGGCGCAAGTGGTCTGACGGATTTGAACATTCCGCATAGAACTCGAGCTTCGTAATGATGAATTTCTTAGGAAGCGGGGTACTCATGATCTCCCCTGAAAATGGAGGGTGTGGGAGATCGTATAGGACATCAGGGTCGGACGCCCCAAGTCTTAGCGGGTTCTCGACCACGGTCCTATTAATCCTCAGGGTGTTGTCACCGTGACCCTCTCCTGGGCCTCTCTCTATTATTCTTCCAGAGGGTTTTCACCCTCCCAAGCGTGCTCTTAAAACTGAAGTCCTTTGAATCTCGGTTAGGCTCATATTGCTATTGTCGTAATTGAGTCATCATTTCCACAAACCCAATTAAGTGGTCTAGGTGGAGTAAGATCAGTCGTGGTCGCCTCTGCGGTTGGATCATGTGACCATTCAACCTCCTCGATCGGATTAATTCGACTCGGTGATTGGACTTCACCTGCCAGAGCTTCGTCCGACTAGGCTCGAGATTTGGTGCTGGTGACATTATCTCGATGCTCTGCTTAAAGAACTTTGTATTGTTCGTTTCAAGAAAAACTTGTCGTCTTTCCCACAGACGACGCCAAATTAATGCGTTCAGATCTGTCCTCGTTGATCCCGATGATATCAAACCTGCAAAAATGAGCAGCAGTTAAGCCAAAGACTATCGTTGTGGTGGCTAAAGGCACGTAATTGCTTAAGTCAGATATCGTTTCGAGAAATAGTGAAGACTCTATGTAAATTGTAGTGTGTGTGTGTGTGTGTGTATTGCGTACCTTTCTTCCTTCTTTCATCGATTCTTATAGCGAGTGTTCCCTCCCCAGTTGTCCCTGCGATTGAAGGCGTGATAGAGGGAGAAGATCTCGCATAAGATCTTACCTGTGCATGACTGAGTTCTTTGACATTTGGCTCTGTTTAGGACCCATTGTTTGATTGGGCTAGAGCTGATTTCGTGTGAGTAGATCTTGGACCCGTGATAACTCTAAGATTCGTTGTTCTTGGCTGTGTGATTGTATAGGATACATGTATTGTTTTCAATAGCTTTGGCTAGCTATTTCCCGAAGGGTTAACGGTTTGAGTGAATGAGCCACTGCCATTAATAGATGTAAAAATGACCAGAGTAATCTAACGACAACAACAGAAGGGCCCTTTGCTAGGCCTCTCCGTCTTCTCCTCTAACAGGGACTTTGTTTTCCCTTATTGTCTCGAGGGTTCGGGCCTTATTATCCTAGGCCAAGCCCTAAGACCCGTGCCTCTTGGGCCTAAATGCCTGACTCACGGACTGAATAGTAATCTTGTGCATGGGTCCCCTTGGGACTACGCTAAAGCTTTTTACGTGCTAGGGTTAGCCCATGCCACGTATACGACTGTGATTGAGTGACTTGATGTCTCATCAGTCCCTCATGGTAATCATTTAGTTATCCCTAAAAAATGAAAAAAATAAAAAATAAAAATTTTGAACAGCCTTAAATACAACACTACCCCCAAGAATTTTGAAGAAATTAATGTTGTTTTCATAAATTTTCCATAAATTTGTTTTGATTACTATTAAGTGGAATTTAATTTTTATTGGGTGAATATTTAGTTAATCAAAGGCTTGTCTATTTGCTTACACTTCCAAAGCAAGAAAAAGAGATATACAACTTTCTTATTATTTATTAGTTATCTTCAATTCGTGGATTTCACTTTGTCACTAAAGCTTCAAATTTTCATTTAATCAACACCTACCCTCAAAATCCTTATTCTCCAACCCCACTTTCTATTTCTTCTCCGTATGTGAAACCCAACTGTATACTAAACCAACCTCTTTTTTTTTGTAAGACGAGCTAAGTTTTCAAGATCCCATAACCTATCAAAGACCAGAACTGGTCAACACACCATAAACTGATAAACATGCCACCGGCTGAATTCGAACCCATGACCTAGTGGTACCATCCGCCAAGCTCTAACCATTGAGTTGTCATGCCATTGACTAGTAAATCAATCTTAACCAACTCAACCACCACAATTACCTTCAACTTCAACCCAACAAATATGGTTCCCAAGGGGTTCATCTCGGATTAGTGATGAAGTTTTGATCAGATATGAAATCTTCTTCTAGTGAAATTGGAGTAAATGGCAAGGAATTTTCTAATTGTGGATTATTTGTACATGGTATGCTTAAATGGGGTTGATTGTCAACTCATGGTAATTCCAACTCGTTGAGGTTGGTTGGGAGGGGTTGTTTGAGCGGGGAATTGTAGGAGAGAATTGAAGAAGACAATTGGTTGTTGTTCGATGATTTGTTCTTTAACAGCCTGATGGGGAGATTGAAAAAGAATTCCATCAAGTTGGAGTTGTGAAAAGGAAGATGGATGTGCGGAGAAAGAAAATAAACATAAAGCTAGGGAGAAAGGGAAGAGTTCTGTGTCACTGCTCTACTGGAGGGAGTGATGGAGAAAGGAAGAGATAAAATTGACGAGGAAAGCGTCGGATTGTTGGTGATTTACTTAAGTTGTTGACACGCACATAACCAAAACTCTCTATCCACGTAAAACGACACTTTGAATTGTAATATAGATTCCTATTTTTTTTTTATAAAGAACTATTTCAAAATGCATTAATAAATACTATTACAATATTAAAGTCCTGCATAAGTAGCTAGAGTATGAGCTTTACTGTTGAGAGCTCGATTAATACAATTACAATACCAATGAGTCTGAATGTTAAGCAAACGTCTAATATTACTTATAAGCGGACGCCACATCTAGCGTGTGACCGTTTGCGGCTGAAAATGATCATCCTTAAAGGATAGAGATAAAAGTCCCTGCATCTTCCAGAATCAAACTTGTACTCCATTGCTTGGCTTGGATAAGGAAAAGAGTTGCTTCCGTTGCATAGCCTTCGACCATCATACTGTCTAAAACTTTTCCTTCAATATGGTTGGCCACTTTAGAAACCACTTCGCCTCGCAATGTGAAATCAAAAATCTTAGTAGTACCTTGTAATGAGGTGGCAAAAAAACTGACTTCATAAGTAACAATAATAGCATGTGGGTGCAGTGGGTAGGCGGTGTTTGGTTTTGGTTGATGCTATGATTCCTTGTATTTTTATGCAATCAATCAGGCGTTTGCATAGTTAATAGACGGACCAAAAAAGATTGGATTAGAGGTGTCCAAGTTGCTAAATAGGGTTCAATGACAATAGTTTCCAGAACATGAAGGATGGAAGAAAGGGTAACTGGTGGCGTGGATTGTTTTGAAAACCAAATATGATGTCAATCTTTCCAAAAGTGTTGGAAATTAGCTAGAAATCTATGGATTTCAAGGGGTTTCATTAAATCTCTACACGTGAGTGTCAGATAATTTTGAAATTTTTTATTATCGGTCAGTGTCACATGAGCTTCTGCTTACAATGTGATGGTGTTAGAAACTCCTAGGCAGCTAGGCTCCTAGCTGGCTATGAATTTGGTGTATGAAAGTCCGAGTTAGATTGGAACCACAGTGAATTAGAAACCAAATTCACTTGTGTGGCTGCTACTTGAGTGGGCGGGCCACGCAAAAATTTAGCCCATGGTGTCCACCAATGTCAGTTGATCAACCCCTGGGTTTACAAAACCAAACCTGATTGAAATTTGGGCTGTGAGCAATGCCAACATCGCAAAGTTTGCGTTTGAATAGTCTATCTCTAATCCAAGAGGTTTAGCCCACGGATTGATATGGCTGCCCATGATTCGGCTTGATCGGCCCAACCTTTGATTTGGGCTGTTGGTTGATTGTCCGGAATGGGCCCGCCCAATCCATCTGAATTGACTTATGATCACCTCTGTCCGTTAGAGCATCTCAAGTAGTCTGCTAAATGGAATGCTAAAATTAGCATTCAAAACTCACTCAGTTGAATGCTAAAAACGTATTTTGAAGCCTTCGTTCGTTGTCCCAGTCTTTCACAGATACAAAAGTGGTAGTCAGTAAGTAAGAAAGAAGAGCAATGCTAAATGTCGAGGAAACGGGCGAGGGACGCGACGTGGCAGTGTGGGAGCCGTCCACCCCGCTCGGGATGCGTGCCATCATTTTTGGTGCGCGTATCCCGAGCGGGGTGAACGGTCCCCACCCGCCACGTCGCGTCCCTCACCCGTTTCCTCGACATTTAGAATTCCTCAAGAAAGAATGATATATTGATGACGTGTAGAAAAAGATAGAAACAGGTGGTATTTTTAAAAGAAAATTAACCCACACTCATACATATATATTTTCTTTCAAGGCCTATATGCCACTCCCCCTATATAAACCCATTCATTGTTCAGCCACACCAATCAACCCCCTCTTCTTTTATTTATTTATTTATTTATTTTCTCATTTTTTTTTCATTCGAAATTTATCTTCATGAAGATTTTTTTAAAATTGCAATTTATTTTCTTGTTTATCAATATTTTCTTTATATGTTATTGTTGAGTTTTTCAAAATATCCCCTATTTCATATTATAGTCCAACATCTATCTTACAATTCAGATATGCCTTTTTATTTATCTTACGTGGCAAAGTTATGAAGTGGCAGAAGTTAAGTGAAATTTCATTCCCCCGATCCTTTCCTCACTCTCTCCATTTCTACTTCACTTCTCTCTCTTTCTTCAGAACAAAAAAAATAATAATAATAATAAAAAATGACATCTATAGCAACTGTTCATAGAGCGAAAGAAAGGGGCGACTCAGGAGGCAAAGTGATGGCGTCGAAGCCCTCTTCGATCACATCCCAAGGTCTTCAAGAACCCTATGGGGAAGGAAAACCCCAGAGTCTCTGTCACCAAACGCATCCCCATCCCTGCCATTGACAAGTCTTCAGCGGCGGCGGGACAACAAAGCAAGGATGTGGTTCGGTGGTTGACGTCGACGCTACCCAGAGGTAGGAGTTATAGCCCTTCTGATTTCGCTAAGTTGTTTTCGATCGGATGTGTAGGGTTTCAATGTCGGGTCAGGATAATAGTTCATTCACATAGTCCCTTAAACCATGCGATAATAGTTCTCCCGTCATCAACAAAGCAAAACATAAAGATTTGAAATTTGTGAAAAAAACTTTTCACTAAAAGAAAATAAATAATAAGGAGAAATTTTATTTGGTTTTCATTTGTTGGTTTGGGTTGCAATAGAGGAGGCGAATAAGCCATTACTGTTGGAGAGTCGGAGGAGCAAAAATGGGTCAAGAGTCGACGCAACTCTGTCACCGAGTTTAGAATGGATTTTCTATCCAAATTGCCTAGCAAAGTCAAATCTGGGGTCGACCCAGAGAGCCCCTCATAGTTTGATCTCTCTAAAACCAATGGGTTGATTGATGGTGAGGTGTTTTTTTTTATCCAAACCCACTGTTTGTTTTACTGTTTTTTAGTTTCCTATCAATTGTTTCAAACAAATTTGTTACTCTGTTCTGAATCATTGCTGATTGCTGTTGTTTTGATTTTGGTGTTTATACAATGAAGTTAAGTGTGGGTTCTTTTAGAATTGAAGAATAAGGGAGGACTGCAGATGTAAATAAATATGGTTTTATATTATGGGGGATACGTAAGGGGAGTGGTATGTGATTTTATGAATTCGCCATTTTATGTTCTGTACAGATTGAAAATGGCATTTTCTGATAGATTTGAAAGCCTTATTAAGCAGACTGTACAAGCCTCAAGGTTATCCATGATGAATGTTATTAGAAACATGTCACAGTCAAAGCTTTTTATTGGAGGTATATTTTATACCAACATCGTAGAATTTGGAATTTTGAAATTAGTTTGTTGTTTGTCATTGTGAAATTTATTTCTTATTCATATTTTGGGTCTTTCCTATGAACTGAAGACCAGTCTCTTAAATATGCATTTTATAGCTTTGATTGAAGGTTAGCTTACTAGCTTTCTTGAGGTCACGAAATAAGCAAGTTTTTTAGTACTAAAACTAATGGTTATACAGTGTTTTACTAAACTGAATGTAGCATCAATTGCAGCCAAAATAACATGGGAAATTTCTTAATGTTAAATTCCTTCAATCTTATTTTTAGTTAAGATGACATTTGTTGGAGATTAAATTCTTTAGCACATTGGTTGCATTGATCAGTGTTATTACCTTTTTTTGCTTTTAATGAGTATTACAAGTTGTTTCAAAGTTAATTCATCGTAAATGTTTTTGAAAAAATGAAATAAAAATCCAATTGCGATTATTCAAAATTTTTGTGAAGGTACAATGTACTCTGTAGTAGTGCCAACGGCACGGGTATTACACTAGTTCACAACATGTTCAAAATATCCACTCTCATTTAGGAAAATTCTAAATTAAGATATGTTAGATCTAGAATCTCCTACCAATATTTTTCTACATCAAATCAATGAAAATGGCGACAATCGTTATCCTTCTTACAATTATTCTTCTTTGATGATTTTTGGCATCGAAAATTCTTTTGCCTCTTGATTGATATCTCACGATTACATATAAATAGAAAACCAAAAACTATACAAATCTACAATTAAGGAAGTTAACCCAAAATAGAGACTAAGTATAAGGAGAGAAAATCTCCAACAAAAGGAAAGATCCTAACTGCAATATTCCTAGCCCGAAATCTTGCCAACAAATCTAGCCTGAAATCTATCCAAAAATCTCGCCAACACTCCCCCTCAAGTTGGTGCATGAAGATTTCGAATGTCCAATTTGTCGAGAAAAGACGCAAATTGTTTCTTTACGATAGATTTGGTGAATATATCAGGCAATTGATCACCAGTTCGGACATAGTGAGTAGAAATGAGACCATCTTGGATAGCATCCCGAACGAGATGACAATCTACTTCTATGTGCTTGGTACGTTCAAGAAACACCGGATTAGCTGCGATATGCATGGCAGCTTGACTATCACAATATACACGCATAGCCCGTGTATGAAAGACTCCCAACGAGGATAATAGACCCTTCAACCATTTAAGCTCACGCGTGAGCGTTGCCAGAGAGCGATACTCAGCCTCAGCAGAAGACCGAGAAATCGTGTGTTGTTTCTTCGTTTTCCACGAGATTGGTGAAGACCCAAGAAGCACAAAATACCCGATAATGGACCGGCGAGTGACTGGGCAAGTAGCCCAATCAGAGTCACAGTAGCCATGTAGTTGAACGTCGGTGCTAGCGCGTAAGAGAATTCTCTGCCCAGAACATCCTTTGATATAGCAGACCACTCGTAAAGCTGCTTCCCAATGACGAGTCCGCGGTGATTGCATGAATTGAGCCAATGTATGAACCGAATAACACAACTCAGGGCGTGTAATTGTCAGGTAAATCAATCATCCAACAAGACGACGATACTGCTCCGGGTTGTCCATGAAAGGGTTGTTATCTAAAGCAAGTCCATGATTCTTTTCCAGTGGAACAGTGCCTGGTTTGGCGCCCAACTTTCCTGTTTCTGCGACTATGTCCAACGCATATTTGCGTTGAGATAAAAATATCCCTTCGGCACCACATGTGACTTCAATCCCCAATAAGTACTTCAATTTACCAAGATCTTTCATGTGAAAACAAAATTGAGATATTTCTTAAATCGAACTAACATTCCCGAATCATCTCCTGCTATAATCAAATCATCAACATACACAAGAACAACCAGAATAACACCATTTCGTTTAAACTTAAACAGAGAATAATCAAAGTATGACTGCAGGAATCCATAAGTTTGTAATGCAAATGAGAGTTTAGCAAACCAATTTCGGGGTGCCTGCCGCAAACCATAAAGAAATTTCCGTAAACGGCACACTTTCCCAGGAGACGAGCCAGAAAAATCAGGGGGTGGCCGCATATAAACTTCTTCGTCAAGGTCCCCATGTAAAAATGCATTACAAACATCCATTTGATGCAAATCCCAATTCTTTTCGGCGGCCACTGCTAACAGAACTCTGACTGTAGCCATTTTAGCAACAAGAGTAAACGTTTCATTGTAATCGATCCCTGTTTTCTGATTGTTCCCAAGCACCACCAGGCGTGCCTTATGACGCTCAATTGAGCCATCAAAATTGTACTTCGTTTTGTAAACCCATTTGCAACTAATGAGTTTCTTCCTAGAAGCCAAATTCTCCACAGTCCACGTCCCATTATCTTCGAGAGCCTTTATTTCTTCTTGCATAACAGTGCGCCATGTGTTATGTTTGACAGCCTCAGAAAAATGGGTAGGCTCAGTCTCGACTGTAATAGCTGCCAAAAAATGACGATGTGGTGCAGAAAAATTATCACAACTTACATAATTAGCTATGGGATAGGGAGTACCTAAGGACAACATAGGAGTAGGATTTGGTGTGACGGGATCGGGGTAGCGAGCGGTGTGACACACATAGTCCTGTAAACGGCTCAGAGGATGCCGTGTACGTTGTGTACGACCTTCTGTAGCACTAGGAGCAATGAACACGGATTCAACAATACCCACACTCCCCCTGTTGCTAGGCTCCTGCGACTCATCATCTATACCCAACTGTAATGGCGTTGGATCCGTGGAATTTTCATCACCAACGACATCCTCAACTAGGAACTCGTTGCTTGTGGCAATAATAGGATCAGTAAGGGGTTTTTCAAATGGAAACTCCCCCTCACTAAAAACAACATCACGAGAAACAAATAACTAATTTGTCTCCAAATCATACAATTTTCATCCCTTATTTCCATACGGATAACCCACAAAAGCACATTTACGACTTCTAGATGCAAATTTATCACTTTCCCGAACTCGAGCAAAACACAAACACCCAAATGTACGAATGTTGTCATAAGATGGAGCAGTATTAAACAGAACTTCATAAGGGGTTTTTCCACCCAAAAAAGATGAGGGTGTCCTATTAATCAAATGCCCAGCGACCACCACACATTCTCCCCAAAATTGAATGGAAAGACTAGCCTGAAAACGCAAGGCACAAGCTACATTCAAGATATGACGATGTTTTCTTTCTACTCTACCATTTTGTTGAGGAGTCCCAACACAAGATGTCTGAAATTCAATTCCTTTTTCAACAAATAAAGAATTTAATGAAGTAAATTCAGTCCCATTATCACTCCTAAGTTTTTTCACTTCTTTACCAAATTGTCTACTAATCATAGAACAAAAATTCTTTAAAATATTATGCACTTCAGATTTCTCAATGAGCAAATAAATCCACACCGCTCTAGTAAAATCATCCACGATGGTTAAGAAATGAACTGCTCCACAAGAGGACGGGACACGATAAGGCCCCAATAAATCACAATGAATAAGGGAAAAAGATTCATCTACATTATGACTACTTTGTTCAAATACATCTCTAGTTTATTTTGCACGCAGACAAATTTCACAAGCTTTATTTTCCGAATCAACAATACCTGAATTAAAATGTGGTAGAATTCCTACAATACGATAAGACGGATGTCCCATACGACGACGCCACAGCTCAACATCATTCTTGCATTTCACCTTGTGCATGCGCGCCAGTGTCACACCTCGCAAGACATAGATCCCGTCACGTTGTTCACCCACACCAATCAGGGCCCTTGAGGTACGGTCCTGTATCACACACAACTTATTAGTAAGAGTGATTATAAAGTTTGCTTCACAAAGTAATTTACCAACAGACAACAAATTGCAATTCAACTCTGGAACAAATAGAACATGTGACAATTTCAATTTATCTCCAATAACCATTGTTCCTTATTTCGTTGCCATTGTTTCATCTCCATTTGGTAGTCCCACGGGACATGGAGCCACTTCGCAAACATCAACAAGAAGATCAATACATCCGGTCATATGATGCGAAGCTCCGGAGTCAAGAATCCGCTGTTGTTCAGAGATCTTACCAGTCAGCTTTTCTATGGGAGTAATCTTTTGGGCGTTCAGCATCGTCATAAGCGTTGTCCATTGATCTTCGATAAGGCCGAGAAGGCCTGCACGATCTGCCTCAGTCATAGATGACTTGCCATTGTTACCACCTCCGGCCATGGCGATTCACAGAAGTTTTGATTTTTTATTTATTTTATTTTTTTAGAGGAATTTCGATTGCTCTGATACCATGATGATTTTTGGCATCAAAAATTCTTTTGCCTCCTGATTGATATCTCACGGTTACATATAAATAAAAAACCAAAAAACTATACAATCTACAATTAAGGAAGTTAACCCCAAATAGAGACTAAGTATAAGGAGATAAAATTTCCAACAAAAGGAAAGATCCTAACTGCAATATTCCTAACCCGAAATCTTGCCAACAATCTTGCCAAATCTCGCCGACAAATCTAGCCCGAAATCTTGCCAACATTCTTCTAACATCCGACCTACAAATTCTTATCCACTGAATACCCTGATCAATATGTCTCAATACCTACAAACCCACTACCCTCATCCACAACATCCCCAATCTCAATTGTCTCGATCTCAACTTCTCCCAATCCAATATTCTCGTAGTTTTTTTTGTTATTTCACAAATGAAGAAAAAACCCTTTCCGCAATTAGGCAAAAATGGAAAAAGATAATTCAAAGGGTGACAAAATGACATTATTAAAAGTTTCATGTCAAGAAGCTATAAACATTCTTAAGAAACTATAAATATTTTGACTTCAAAAACAAGGTGTTCATATTGATGAGTTATTACATAACCGAAAGCTCAAATACGGGACGTTAATTCTAGATAATAAATCACTGTTCTAGACAACTTTAGAGAAATATGTTATTTTATCTTAATATGTTTTACTGACAATGATAATTGCCATGTAGAGTTGATTCCAAAATAACTTATAACTTATTACATTGTGGAGTTTAATCCTACTAGTACTAGGGGTGGACGTGCTCTATGTGCGCGGATATTCAGTATTTTCATTTTATTACAAAAATTTAATAATACGTAAAAATTATAAGGGGTGTATGTATAATTTACAAATATTTATAAGTGCTTGTTTGGATTGCAAAAAATATGAAATTTGGAGGGGAAAATGGGAACTACAAAATTTAGATATAAAGGCACATTTATAATTTATAAATAATTGAAGGGTTTCAAATAAATTATGTTAGGAATTTAGATATAATTAATGAATGTTTAAAAGGTTGATTTTGATGGTAAATAATATGAATTTGGTATTCTCCATTTAAAAGACCCAAACATCTTCCGTCAATGTTCACATTTATATTGGTTTTGTTTGTCATTAATAAGAAATTAAAGGGCAAAATGAGAATCCAAAAATTAGGATGAAGACAAATTTGTAATAGTCTTTTTCAATGTAAAAGACAAAAATATCATTATACACTATTCATATACTTGTCGGTTTTTATTGTAATTATTGAGAATTGAAGATGGCAAAATTGGTATTAGGTTGAATGCAAAGTCACTGTTCATTCATGATTTCATGGGAAGGATCGTTATAATAGTCTAGATTTATATTTAGCCCAAATTGAGACTTATGACAGCACAAAGGTTATTCCTAAGCAAGAATATCACTATAGAAAAGTTTTACTGTATATATAACAAAAAATTTGAAACTTCAACCCATATGTTTGCTATACAAAGAGGTTAGGCCTAATAAAGAAGGGTTTGTCTAAACAACAGGGAAGGGGCGAGGGAGGAGGTGAAGTCGTTCACCCCCTCGAGATGTGTGAAAGTACCTCGAGATATGTGTTTCCACGCATCTCGAAGAGAATAAACGACTTCACCCCCTCCCTCGCCATTTAGAATTTTCCCAATAAAGAATGAAAATGTAAATGCCTCAAGGACAAGACAATGACTAAAATACCTTTTGTCGTTTAGTTAGATATCTTATAATAGGTAGGGTTTAAAGCGAACAGTTTCATGGGTATAAAAGTAATCTCAATGAAATAATGATAAAAACAACTCTTTTTGCTAGGAGTGTGCATATTTTACCCAAAAACCAAAACCAAATTGGAATCATGTCATACCGTCTTGGTCCCAAATTGAACTGTACCATTTCAATTTGATATGGTTTCACTTTCGAGTTTTGAAATTTTGAAAATACTAGGGCGAACTGAATAGTAAATACCTATTAATTTTTATTAAATAATTAATAATAAAAATACCGGACTGAACCAAAGTATTTTGATATTTTTCCTAACCGTTTGGTATTTACAACTTCACTATGCATAAGGCCTAGCCTTTTTTTTTATAATAGTGGAGATAATATGTATAAATCACACAAAAAATACTAGAAAAGAGAAATAAAATGTATCCACCCTTCAATTATAGCATATGCATTCGTACATTCGAGGACTAGCTCTCCTTAATTTCAAATTAACCTTCTTCCATCATGTTCATAATTTATTCTCATCTCCTTATTCTCTAAATTTTATTTTCCAACAAACTTTAGCTAGGTTTAATATTGCTAAAAAAACTACTTACAAGGTTTGCAATAGACCGACCAAATGTATAAACTGCATGTTTAACGATTTGTTTTTTAATAATCTGAAAATCATACATTGTAGTTATATGATGATGCATAACAAATATATCTATATCTATAATACAATTTAGAGTTATGATTTACTATTCACTACTGACTGGGAAAAATATCAAATGAGAATTGGAGATAAAAGATGACTATGATTGAAAGTTGGGAAGATGTTTAGGGTTGAGATTCATTCTCCTCTACAATGATATGTTTGTAAATATAAAACATGTAGAAGAGTAAATAAAATGAAAAAAATTGTGAAAAAATTAGTGAAATGTTCATGTGGCAGAAAGAGAAAATATCGTGTTTTCCTTTCTTTTCAAAATGAAAACTATCATAATTTTTACGTAGTTGTTGGATTTTGATAAATATGGTATCATTGAAATGTAATTTTGAAGATTTTTTCAATAAAACAAATGATCAATACAAACACTTAAAATTTCAAAATATGTACTTTATTTTAAAGCCTGTAATTATTTTTTAAAATTTTCATATCTAAGTATAATATTTTTAAAAGAAACGGACAAACATTTTATTGAACATTCAAACAAAAACTCCGAACATTCAATCAACTATAATTTTAATCGAGTTTGACTCTAAAAAAATTAATATTATAAAATATGATATTTTTATGAAATTGATCGAGAACGATGGTGGAAATGGTGATGTGAATGTCCAATACACGACAATTAACAATAAAAACAAATAAATATATGTGGAGTGCCAACCGAGGAGAAGGTAGATTTGGCGACTCTTATGATCACATTCATATTATCAATCCAACCATGTCACATTCTTTAACCTTCAAGATTCACTAGGAGTAAATTTTGACAAAGCTTGCTATCAAAGTTGACAGTTTAGCTTTATCAGACATGTCGGGCTTATCTTTTGCTTTGTGCAACCTTTAAACAGCAAATATGGATCCCCCATGTCTAAGTAGTGTAGACCATGTTACTTGCTTATGGAGACACTCAAAACTCCTAATTTTTGGTGGGGTCATATGTCAAAGGCTAAGACTATATGTATTAGCCTATACAGATTCTTTTATAGACTTAATTGATCATGTTTAGAAGAATCTACAGTTTTTTTTAAAGTCTAAAACACCTTTTTCCAACTCACTTTTGAAATTCAGTTCGCAGGTCCAAGTGTGCGTGCTTGGTCTCAAATTTATTTATTTTTGTATATATGATTTCGCGGATCATGGATTTGAGAAGGGTGAGTGTGGACGAAAATACTACGGTCATAGGTTACTTGAAGAACCTGTAAAACAAGTATAAATTAAGCAGATCTTAATAGCTGGGAAATTCAAATCCTAAAAACAATGTCATATGTCACGGGTATCCGAATCAACTTTGTTTAACAAAGCCCTCGTGGATTTGGTAGACTGACATGTTTAACGTTTTCGATCATTTTTGCTTTATTGAACTAATTTTTTTGATTTGGTATTTACAGCAAAGCCAGTGGTCCATAACTGAGGTTGCATTCAAGGCAACTCTTTCACTGACTTGTTTTGTTGTCTAATCATTTGTTTTGCCAAACTTAACAAAGCTAATTAACATCTACACAAGTTGAGATGTCCGCTCAAGTTGATATCATCAAATCAAATCCCAAAAAATCAACTTTTTTGTTCATAGATAAATGAAAATGGCAGCTCTTTTGCCTATATAGTGAGTGCTTCAACTAGCTTTGTAGACTCTTATTGGACCATTTTCCAGCTTGTTTGAGCTATGTCACCCATACCAAAAAATTGTCTAAAATTTGCAAATTGGGCTTACATGTTTCAGAACACAAAATGCCCACAAAGGCCCACCCAAAGTACTGTTTATGATTGAATAGAAGTTCTTTATAATTGTGAAAAAGATGCACTCAATCATCCTTAATACTAGCTTTAGTGCCATGGAAGTTTCCAAGTACAAACCCTAACCCTAAAAAGTTAGAATTTTTAAAAGAGCATCACATGCATTCTGGTCATGGACACTAAATCAATGTTAAGTTGATTCTTCTAAGTAGATCAAGTGTTCCCCAAAGAGCAACCATACAACCCTAAACCATTCTATGTGATTTAATTTAGGTTCAATTTTTAATATTGATTTGGTGCCATTGCTACTATTTGGGATTCTGTTACCCAGAATTTATAGTCATGAATGACCAAGAGACAAACAAGTACAATTCTGTGCTGGAGCTTTCTCCGACCAGTTTCAATATCTTCGTGACTACTAAACTAATTTTAGTGCGTTCGCTTGTTTAGTCAATTGAAAGGATCGTGCGCTAAGATACTTCTTAGGGTATCGTAGGTAGGGATCTGATTCTCTTGAACTGTATTACTATATCTCACAGCGGTCCAATCCAATTAACTTCAAAACTGTTCTAAGGAAGACAGAGTGCTTTCTTTATACTTCCAAACTATAAGTAGGGAATCCCCGCTTAAGTCCCGTATTCCCTCGAAAGTTTCATCCAGCAAAATCCAGTAAAATGTGGTTCTTCCCCTAAATTTTGGACTTGATGGGTTAATATGATTATCGAGCAGACTCAAAAATGAAATTTCCAGCATCAAAGACATCATAAGATGGTTCGGAGTGCACTAGCTCAGCTGCATTCGATGTGGAAGGGATAAAAAATAAAATAAAAGTTGAGCAATTCTAGCTGGCCTGGGAAACCAGTGAGGTTTGACTGCCTGGACCCTCTTTAAAACAACTATTTGGAGTATGTGTTTAAAGAGGAGAGTGGCAAAAATATATTTTCGCCCCCAACAGTCAAACCATGCTGATTTCCCAGGCCAACTAGAATTTTTGATAAAAGTTATAGCATCTCAGGAATTATTTCCCAGTCCAAAAAACACAGAGCCAGGCCCACATTAAGTTTCAACAGTGTAGCCCAACTCCTAGGTCCAATAACAACTGTCGGGCCTTTAAAATGCACTGTTTGATTTAATTTCAAATTTAGGAACCAAACAAAAGGGCATTGTTTGGGCCGCCTGGTCTTAACCTATTATACCAAGTAATGTGATTTCGCTAATAAAAGTATAATGGTGAAAAAAATAATTACATTTTTTGAGGGTTTTTTAAAAAAATTTCGAGGTTTTTTTTTTCGTAAATTTCGTTTTTTTTTTTTTTTTTTTTTTTGTGAAAATACAAAATCCAACTATAAAAAATTACATTTTTTTAAGAAAAATTTCGGGGTTTTTTTTCCGTAAATTTTGAGGTTTTATTTATTAATTTTTGACACCATCATATAATTTTCTAATTATCATTTCTTCTACTTATATATTGATTTTTAAAGTCATTCCATGATTTTGTAATTATATATTGATTTCATGCGTTGTTTCATTTATTAGTACTTATATTTCATTTAATGCGTTTAATAGATTTATTTAATTACATCTTATTTTTCATAAATTTTATATATCTTTGAAATTCATTATTTATATAATGTATTCTCGAAATTTTTACATTATTTCTTTAAACATTGAAATATTTTTCAAACTATTTCTTAAAATCAGGAGACATGAAAAATGAAATCACAATCCTTGAACCTATAGAATGAACGAAGTTCACATTTATCAAGCTTGAAAAAGTGGTGAAGTTTTGTTTTGGGCGTCGGTTTAGGATCGACTCAGTTTTCATTTACTTGCAGTGACCATGCACTTTTTGTATTTTGCTTCTCTTTCTCCCATTCATTATCTCCTTCCTCCGTTCTTCCGAGTTCCGTATCTTTTCTCGAGTTTCTTCTTTTACATTCTCTGCACATCTAAATATGGTGATCTGACTCTGTGTCTCTCTCTTCCATTACCTCATCTTCTTCCTTCTATATACATATTTGATTTGGTAGCGATTAGACTTGTCGAAACCCTGATATCCAAAAAACAAAATAGGTTGGTGGACAGTGAGTGAGTGCATACCAATGACTATTATTGTTAGAGAATAGAAGTCCCGTATGGTGCATGCATCTCATAGTGGATATATATCACTGATTGAGAACATTAAATTACAAGGGAGGAATAAGAAAGTGACCATCAAGTCAAATTTTGAAGCATAACCATAAGTGATTGGAGAAACGAGACATCATGTATAGGCTAAAATGACTTTTTGGAACATTGTTATCATCGTAATAGAATCCAAACACATTATAATGGATAGGCAAGGAGCGAATCATCATTCATGGTCATCGGGTTGGATATTAACCTTAGGTCTTTTTTGCTATAAAATTTACGTATGAGATTGCCACATGGAATATGGTTAATTTTTCTCATTGGAACACTCGTAGAAATCGTGAAGACGAAAAAGTAGGTTGTGCAACTCACGATGCTTGGGCCAAGCATAGAGGGATCAACTCGTGAAGCATAACAATTTCTACTTTAACTGTCGATAGCAGCCTTTGCTTGTGGAAACAAATATAACCATGGATATGGATGCTGAAGAGTTGCTAAATAAGAGAAAAACAACCAGAAGTGATTTCGATATGAGAATAGTGGAGGTTTCTTTATAGTTGGGATCTCAAGAAAAATGGTTGTGTACCGCGGCTTGCCTCGACTTGAAATTAGTTTAATAGTTTCTTATTTATTGAGCTTTTTTCACAATTTTGTAAAAAAGAAATTGAAGAGAATAAACATTATCACCAAATTCATGTTCTTCTTTCTCTTTCTTAATTTTACCTCACATTTCACTTTTGACAAATTTTATTGAGAATATTTTTATTTGAACCAAAATCTCCCTTAATGGAAAAGATATAATATTATGAGATTATGTTTTGACCCTCTATTCGTGGAGCCTTTTCGGTCTACAAAATCTAAATGGACAATATAGGAAAATGAAGCCGCATTACTATAGAAATTAATAATATTGGACTAGATAACAAAACTTCACTATATTATTAGTTTTATTACATTATCAATTGATTTAATTCTCACAATTAGCGTAATTGAAACTTGAAAAATTCCAATTTAACAAAAATGACAAGGATCACAATCAATGTATTCTAAAACATATAATCACAGTCCACATATTTCTTCCCTCGATAATTAGATTGAAGAAGGAACATTTTGCAACCTTCTATTCTAAGTTTCTAACAGGTTCTGTGATAAGTTGAGTTGCGAGGTGAATCAATGGATGCACCTGAACCTATTAAAATATATTTAAAAAAAAAAAAAAAACCTCATAGTGAGCATTTTTTATTTACTTTTTTATTTTATATAAGATTACTCACGGTGAAATTATAAAAACAGTAAAAAATACACAAAAACAAACTCAAACCAGTGTGAAAGTGGAGATGGTTTGGTGGTGGGGGCAAAGCCTACATTGTACATATCTAGTATCGGTATGCAGGTATGCTGTGGGGAGCAAAACCCCTCCTCTGTCTGTCCATGCTTTTTCAGCACTGCACAGACTCACAGGGCTCTGCGAGCAGCACAGCACTGTTAACCAGATTCCTCTTAACCACGGTTAACAGTTTCTAACCACAGTTAATAATTACAATAACCATCAGTTGCTAATTGCTATAAGTAACACCACGCCAATTTCCAATTTCCAATTTCATTTTCTTTCACTTTGTTTGACCACAGGTCCTCTCTCTAGTCTCTCTCTCTGCTTCTGAACTCTCTCCACTCTCTCTTCGCCACAAGGAACCAAAACAAAACCACTCTTCTCTCGCCTCGTTCTACTAAACCACTAAAACCAAAACAAACGGACATTTCATCAAACAAATAAAATAGTGTAAAGAGAGAAAATTTTTTTTTTTGATCTGAGCTCTCTCTAATGACGGAGAAGTCTAGAGATTGATTTCTGTGAAACACTTTTGATTCCGGATCTGTGTCTCATCTCTGAATCAAACTCAAGTAATGGCGGAGACTGCGGAAGCAAAGCCGATGCCGGAAACGGAGAAGAAGAAGGAGCAAAGCCTACCTTTCTTCAAGCTCTTCTGCTTTGCGGACAAGTACGATTGGTTCTTTATGAGTATAGGAAGCTTAGGAGCAGTTGTTCATGGCTCTGCCATGCCTGTGTTCTTCCTGTTGTTTGGTAAAATGGTAAACGGATTCGGAAAAAATCAAATGGATCTTCATGCAATGGTTCATGAAGTCTCTAAGGTTCGTCGTTTGATCTCTGCAAAACAAGAAATTACCACTACTGCATTGTATCGATCTTGAACTTAAATTTTTCGTGTTTTGATTCAATGCAGTACTCTCTCTACTTTGTCTACCTCGGTCTCGTTGTTTGCGTTTCTTCGTATGCAGGTAATGACCTTGGTTGATCGATTAGAGGTGCTTTATTTTCTTTCTTTTTAGTAAAGTTTTTGTTCAGTTTTTTTGTGAGTGACAGCACTTGAATCGCCCACCTGTATCGGCCGATTCGTTTCCACTCGTATCGGACAGTTTGGTTACACGTGGTCTCTGGCAGGATATGTCGTCTCTTTCCTCTTTCACCTGTCAAATTTAAGACAGTGATATCTGTGTCGTTGAAGATTCTCGAGAAATTAATTTTTCTCGTGACACTTTAATCATCTTATTTTATTTTTTTTTTTTGCAAAATTTAATTGATTTTTGGTTTGATGCAGAGATTGCTTGTTGGATGTACACCGGCGAAAGGCAAGTGAGCACACTGAGGAAGAAATATTTGGAGGCAGTGTTGAAGCAGGACGTCGGGTTCTTCGACACCGACGCTCGAACCGGAGATATAGTGTTCAGTGTATCTACTGATACTTTACTTGTTCAGGATGCAATCAGTGAGAAGGTCCGTTTTTATTTATTTATTTATTTATTTTTTACATCCGTCTTATTTTATAATGGCTTTTAACCGATGTTCATGGATCTTGTTGGTATCACATTAGGAAAACAGTATCACAATTTTGATTTCTAACGTACGCTAAGAAAGCGATAAGTCAAAGACCATTTTGGTGCTATACTTGCAATTATTTGTTGAATAAATACTTTCAGGTGAAAAATTATTGCATTAGAGAATGGAAAATGTGTGTGGCCTTTTTTTGGTTAATTGAAATTTGCATCGACAAATAATGGTTTAGATTGATAAATTATTTTAGCGCATGTTAGCAGATCTATTGTACGGTGTGCTAGTCACTGTAACAAACCGGTGATCCCCACATATGATATATCTGGCTCACGCTAGCTATGAACTGGTGGGGCATAAAGTAGAGAAAGAACTCTGAGTCAGTTGAACATGCGTCATGAGATGAGACTCATAATTTTGTTTTGATCTTCTTTTATTTTATATGATCGTTTCAGGTTGGAAATTTCATACATTACCTATCAACTTTTCTGGCCGGATTGGTAGTTGGTTTCTTATCGGCATGGAGACTGGCTTTGTTGAGTGTGGCTGTGATTCCGGGAATTGCTTTTGCAGGGGGGTTATATGCATATACTCTCACTGGTCTCACTTCAAAGAGCCGAGAATCATATGCCAATGCTGGTATAATTGCCGAGCAGGTTAGCCCGAGTTGTATATGGAAAATCTATAAACAGCTCATGTACCTTTTTCAAATGAGCCATGATTGAAGTAACTATACACACCAAAAAAATAATTAATAATACCTGATAAGAAAAGGAGGTCCTGTTAGAAATTCTTAAAAGTTGAACAAATTTTTGTTTTTGCTGTGGGTTATTAATGAACTTTCTGCTTTTCTTTGGCCCCTGGGTTTTTTCTGTGGTTAGACGTGTGAGGGGTTTAAAATGTGGTGAGAATTTAGCTTATATTTGAGATAGAGATGTGACCATGCCATTAACTCGACATTCTTTTGTTCTTGTCTTTTTTGTTGTTGTTTCGTGTGACCAAATACCTAAGTAGTGAATTAGGACTAAAAATTACGAAGATTAGCATAGTGGTTTAACCTAAGCACAAAAAGTTTATTATTGTGTGTGTAGGCTATTGCCCAAGTTCGGACAGTGTACTCGTACGTGGGTGAAAGTAAGACCCTCAATTCATACTCTGATGCTATACAAAACACATTGAAACTTGGATATAAAGCTGGAATGGCCAAAGGTCTTGGCATTGGATGTACATATGGGATTGCATGTATGTCATGGGCACTGGTCTTCTGGTATGCTGGAGTATTCATTAGGAATGGACAAACAGATGGCGGCGAGGCTTTTACTGCGATTTTCTCTGCTATAGTTGGTGGCATGTAAAATTCCTGCCTTTAACTAGAAATTTCTTTTTACTACGTTGAAACCTCTTTAACTTCTGTCACTAATTTTTATTAATTACTCAATATAGGAGCCTGGGACAGTCATTTTCAAACCTCGGTGCGTTTAGCAAAGGAAAATCTGCTGGATACAAGCTTATGGAGATTATTAAGCAAAGGCCGTCTATTGTTCAGGATCCTTTAGAAGGAAAGTGTTTGCAAGAGGTGAATGGGAACATAGAATTCAAAGATGTAACCTTCAGCTATCCATCACGGCCTGATGTTATTATCTTCCGTAACTTTTCAATTTCTTTTCCCGCGGGGAAGACAGTTGCTGTAGTTGGGGGCAGTGGCTCTGGAAAGAGCACTGTTGTGTCACTTATAGAAAGGTTCTACGATCCTAATCAGGGTACATAATAAACTTTGTCTCATGGCAAATGATTGTTTCTCAAATTTTGATGATGATTGTGTTCATAAATCTCGTGTTACTTATGCAGGCGAAGTTTTGTTGGACAATGTGGATATAAAAACCTTGCAATTGAAGTGGCTAAGAGACCAGATTGGTTTGGTGAACCAAGAACCAGCACTTTTTGCTACCACCATACTAGGAAATATATTCTATGGAAAGCCTGATGCCACCATGGCTGAAGTGGAAGCTGCTTCCACTGCTGCAAATGCACATACCTTCATTACTTTGCTTCCTAATGGATACAACACTCAGGTTTGTCTACCAGTTTACCAAGTGTTCTTTTCTTCTGGAAATTGTAAAGCTTGTGGTGAATTTGAACCAATCCCTTGCTCCTGCCACGCGTGTATCTTAGAACATAAAACGTGAAATTAAAAGATTGCATGAGATTACAATTGTTGCAGAGTTTCAATTCAAATGTCGTACATGGGAAAATTTTCCTTCAGGATCTGTGGCTTTATTTTTCTTATTTTCTCATTTCTCATGGTGCATTTATCACCTTCCTGTACTTAACTAGGTTGGAGAACGGGGAGTGCAACTTTCCGGAGGACAGAAACAGAGAATCGCCATTGCCAGAGCCATGTTAAAGGACCCCAAAATTCTTCTCCTTGATGAGGCTACCAGTGCTCTGGATGCAAGCTCTGAGAGCATTGTTCAAGAAGCTCTAGATCGTCTCATGGTTGGGAGAACAACTGTAGTGGTTGCTCATCGCCTCTCAACCATAAGAAATGTTGACATAATTGCTGTTCTCCAACAAGGCCAAGTTGTTGAGACTGGGACTCACGAAGAATTGATTGCTAAAGCTGGTGCTTATGCGTCCTTAATCCGGTTCCAGGAAATGGCAAGGAACAGAGACTTTAGTACCACTTCAACACACCGATCACGTTCATCACGTTTAAGCCATTCACTTTCAACGAAGTCCCTGAGTCTCCGTTCTGGCAGTTTAAGAAACTTAAGCTATCAATACAGCACTGGTGCAGATGGTCGGATTGAAATGATCTCTCATGCTGATACTGGAAGGAAGAATCCTGCACCAGCTGGGTACTTCTGCCGGCTTCTAAAGTTAAATGCACCTGAATGGCCATATGTGATTATGGGAGCTGTTGGATCAGTCCTTTCTGGGTTTATTGGTCCAACTTTTGCTATTGTTATGAGTAATATGATTGAGGTGTTTTATTATAGAGATCTATCTGCCATGGAAAGGAAGACAAAGGAGTTTGTGTTCATATATATTGGAGCAGGGCTCTATGCTGTCGTGGCGTATCTCACACAACATTACTTCTTCAGTATTATGGGGGAGAACCTTACTACTAGAGTGAGGAGGATGATGCTAGCAGGTAATATGCTTGTTTATTATCAGTTTCTACAGCGCAAAGCTTTTGCAATTCTTCAACTTTTGAATTTCCGTCGAAAATGGTTCATGGCTTCTCTATCATGTTAAGATGATACAAAATGGACTTTGAGATGCATTAGCTGGTTTTTCACTTTCCGTTCTAGTACTTTTTTTTTTTTTGAAAGGCAATTTTAGTACTTATTATCAACCTATTGAACTTATATAAACCTGTAGGTTTTATTCAAAGGGATTGATTACCTACAATTTATTTTTTTATATTTTATTTCAATTGAAAACTGAGAAAGGTTTGTAAGAATTTAATGTTTTAATCGTGATATTCAATACCTGCACTAGGTACTTGATTCTTCTATGTGTTCGCTTGCACTCCATGCTGATTTCATGGAATTGTTAATAATGTTCTTTTACTTTTACAGCTATCCTAAGGAATGAAGTTGGGTGGTTTGATGAAGATGAGAATAATTCAAGCCTCATTGCAGCTCGCTTGGCCACAGATGCTGCTGATGTGAAATCTGCCATGGCTGAGAGGATTTCTGTGATACTTCAGAACATGACTTCGCTTCTCACGTCATTCATAGTAGCTTTCATAGTTGAATGGAGAGTGTCCCTACTAATTTTAGGAACATTTCCTCTTCTGGTTCTTGCCAATTTTGCCCAGGTACATCTCCCTTCCTATCTTACTATTGATCAAAATAGATGTTTAGTTCATTATAACGGAAGTATTTTGGTTAGTTCAGGATATTAGCGATCATTTGACATATACTTTCATTTGTAAAATCTTGAGTAGCAAACAAAACTATCACAAATTGAACTTTATCAATTCTGAAGTTCGAAGTTTACATAAGATATTTGGGGCAGTTCTAAAAAAATAAGTAAATAAATAAATAATCAACTTGGTCATCAAAATCACATGGAGAATTTTGGGATGTCTGGTGAGATAATCATCCCGTGAATCGGCTCAAAGTTTATTTTTCATTGGTTGCCGAGCATAGAGTTTATTTTTATTTTTTTTGCATATATGATGTATGTGAAAAGAGAAATATCAGCATGGAGCAATGTGTGTTTGAAAGTGAACCTTGCAGTGTGATTTCTAGCCACTACTGTTTCCAGTTAAACCGAAACTCCATGGCTCCATATCCATTTATGCCAAAAATGACATACATTGTTCAAAAAATTTCAAATGGATATCTTCTTGTTGTCATCACGAAATGCCAAATAGAATGGATTAGTGCAAATTGTTGTGTACATTTCACAGCATTGTGCCTTTACTTTTTCAATAAATTCTTGAAGTGGGAATTCCTAGAAATGTTAAAGTGTAGACTGTAGAAGTAGAACCCATATAAAGTAGAAAGTAGAGGAACAAGAAAGATTCCAAACTATACCGAGTGAGCCTCATACCCAACAATAATTTTATATAGGTCAATAATTCAAGACGCCGAAGTCTGAAATCTTTTTATTGCTATCGTCCTTGGAAAGCCTTCCAAATCTTCACTGGTATCACTGTCCCATGTCCCCACCACCTCTGATATGAACATGCATCTGATATGAACATGCACCGACACAGCTGCGTACCGTGCTTATTAGTTACTGATCCGAGTTTCTTTATTCATTGTTAACTTTAAGTGTCGCTGTTTTTTGGTATTTTTCTAGTTGATAGATAGCACCAACTTATACTGGCTGGAAAACACATTACCCATATAATACTTTTTACCATTTATTCACTCTGTTGAAAATTGAAAAAGCGCCAATATTCATGGTGTAAAAAGATACTTACCCGAGATCATGTTTTTGTCTCCTTTCTTCCGTGATAAAATGTTCAAATCTGATAACCATGTTCTCTATTTTGTATTTTATCTCAGTACTGTCAACATGCCTACTGCCTTGCCAGACCATGAGGACGCCTGTAAAAGTTATATAACTTGTGCTCCAATTGCTTTAAATCTGCACCCAAGTTTCTGTCCTTGATACCGCATTTACTTTTTGACTTGTATGTGTACTTGTTCATCTGTCTTCGTGGATGAAAATGACACTCCATAATATCACTTGCATGATATAGATCAGAAACCATACACATGGTTCCTAACCGTAGTCCACATCCACATCACAAGTTTACATGGTTATAAGAGGTCACTGGGCCCAACCATTTTTTGAATACATATCAAATATGAAATTATCAAGTTTATGAATAATATGATATCGTGGCTTCATGCAGTCATCAGATCAATACTCTGATCGGGTTTAGCATATTTATCTATATTAGTGATCATAAGGTTATTAGGTTAATGATATTTGTTAATGCGGATTATATGATGTTTTGTTTTCGTTTAGGAAATTATTTCTCTGATCAGTTTTGATATTTGATCTTATTGGGATCATAAGGTTAATGAGATTGTTATAGGGAAATTTTTTCCTGACAGTTATATTGGTTTGTCTAATTATGCAGCAACTTTCCCTGAAAGGGTTTGCCGGAGATACAGCGAAGGCGCATGCAAAAACTAGCATGATAGCTGGAGAGGGTGTGAGTAACATTCGTACTGTGGCTGCTTTCAATGCTCAGGACAAGATTCTTTCACTATTCAGTCAAGAGCTCCAAATACCGCAGCTCCGAAGCCTTCGGCGCAGTCAATCTGCTGGCCTCCTCTTTGGCCTTTCTCAGCTCTCTCTTTTTGCGTCTGAGGCCCTTATTTTGTGGTATGGAGTACACCTTGTGAGCAAAGGTGTCTCCACATTCTCCAAGGTTATCAAGGTCTTTGTTGTCCTCGTCATCACAGCTAATTCTGTTGCTGAGACTGTTAGCCTTGCTCCTGAGATCATTAGGGGAGGTGAGGCCGTTAGTTCAGTCTTTTCCATTCTTGACCGTTCCACCAAGATTGATCCCGATGACCCAGAGGCTGAAACGGTTGAATCTATCCGTGGGGAGATCGAGCTACATCATGTTGACTTTGCCTATCCCTCTCGTCCTGACCTCATTGTGTTTAAAGACTTCAGTCTTAGAATCCGAGCTGGGAAGAGCCAAGCTCTTGTTGGCGCAAGTGGGTCTGGAAAGAGTTCTGTGATTGCACTGATCGAACGGTTCTATGATCCTATTGCCGGGAAGGTTTTAATTGATGGAAAAGATATAAGACGATTGAACTTGAGATCCCTCCGGCAAAAGATAGGTCTGGTACAACAAGAGCCAGCCTTGTTTGCAGCAAGCATTTTCGACAACATTGCATATGGTAAAGAGGGAGTAACAGAGGCAGAAGTAACCGAGGCTGCTCGTGTTGCTAATGTGCATGCATTTGTGAGTGGTTTACCAGAAGGGTACAAGACTCCAGTTGGGGAGAGAGGGGTGCAGCTCTCAGGTGGCCAGAAACAAAGGATAGCAATTGCAAGAGCAGTGTTGAAGGATCCTACCGTATTGCTACTCGATGAGGCCACCAGTGCACTCGATGCAGAGTCGGAATGTGTGCTACAGGAAGCTCTCGAGAGGTTGATGAGAGGGCGGACCACAGTGCTAGTGGCCCACCGTCTCTCAACAATAAGAAACGTGGACAGCATTGGAGTTGTGCAAGATGGACGCATCATAGAACATGGAAGCCACAATGATCTTGTCAGTCGACCTGATGGTGCATATTCGAGGCTGTTGCAGCTTCAACACCATCACATTTGAAGAGTTTTGATTACAGTTTGTGGCCACCATTGGGTGTTTTGGTCTCACCGTCTTAATTATTTTGTTTTTCTTAGTAATGATGATGGAGGTGGGTGTAGATAATTTGGTATGATGAGTTTTAAGTTAATGTTGTAGACTGTAATCAAATGTGGGGAAGCAAATATAATATCAAAAAGTCTGTATGGTTTGTCTAGTAGTTGTTTATTGCCTTAACTTTTCTCCTAGTTAAAATTGCAAAACCCAAAACCAATAAACCACCTTCCAATACTCATTGCCAATTAAAAACTGTTCTTTGTTCTTCGATAATGTTCATTAAACCGAGACCAAACTTTAAATACTAGCGAAAGGGGTTCCCTTCTTTTAAGGAGTCCATACATGTGCAAACGATAACATATACATGTGAACGATATGCAATACAATATTTCTAGATGAATACATATTTCAAAAATTTAGTTATGCGAGTGGAGCATCACCATGTCCTTGGCTGGCCAAGGTCTGGTGGGTGAACTGAACTCGTGTGCTTGTTCATTCAATATGTTCTTGGATTATATACTTTTAATGAGATCGGATTCCTTAAGGCCCATGTTGGAACACCCCAACAGCTACCATAGCTTTCAATTTATGATCACAATATTTACCACTCTACATGTTGTACTTGAATTGGAAATGCAATCAAGACACTCACACTTGTACAAGGATCCCCTTTGCTTTTCAGAATCCTTGTGTACTCTCAATAAAGATTTGAATTCCTCCCCTCCTACAAATGCTAGGTGGACCCACTAGCATTTAACCTTAATATTCAAAGCCCACTGGCGCATTGTTGTATAAATCTCTTTGTTTGCGCCTCGGGAAGTATCAAACTGTTCTTTATGAACAGTGAAAAGTGTGTATCTTCAATATGATTTTTGGATTGTGCAAAATACTATCTCAATTATATTATATTTACAAGAAAAATAAATAGGTGGGTTTATAGTGATAGGGGTGATTTTTTAATTTTAAATAAAAAAATATTACACATATATACTATTTTACCATTTTAAATTCTGATTATTTATGATAAAAAATCCACCCCTCAAATATTGTTAATTATTCCTAAGCTCATAACATTATTATTCAAAATCCTTAATTATTTGTAAACTATATATAAGTCCTTAAAATTATAAATAATTATTTTATTTAGAATTTCAATAATAATTTTTACTTGAAAGGATGTAATAAAATAAAGTACTTAATATTTGTTCTGGATGGTAAAGCAAATTATTAATTGCCATGGGTATGAAAATTCATGGTAAGCAAATCAAGATGGGCCAAACATGTTTGGATGAATCATGAATGGGCCAAGTTGGATGTGGCAGTGATAATTGGAGAGAGAGCCCAAGAGAAAACAAAGACTGTACTCTTTGATCTCTTTGGGAAAGTGGAAAGCTGGGGGAGAAAGAAACCTGATTGAATCTTACTGCTGTCATTTTCATGCCAAGAAAGTAACGATAGAAAAATAACAAAGGAAAAAAAGAAAAAGAAGAGCTCTTGCGTGAGTAAGAAAGTAAAATTGGGGTCCCATTGCAAAATCAGGTACTGCACTTACTGTGTGGGCCTCATCCAGCCCAAGTTTTGGGCCCACATAGCATGGAATTGCTGACTTCTGATATAAGTAAGAAAATTTGACAGAACTTTCATTCACAATCTCCTTCTCTTTTCCATGATATAAAGATCTGTAATGCTGGTAACTGTTCTGCAGCTGAATGTGGGAGGGGCCTTTCAAGATTCGCATGGGACGTTCAAAATCTACGCCGTATGTACGTATTGTCTAACGCACACCTAGCTAGCATTGTCATCTAATATTTGTTTCCATTGTCGTTACTGATTCTTTATCTGTTTGTACCAAACTGTGCAATACATGGCACTGGTATATAAATTGTGCATTGCCTACTAGTTTAAGAAAAGAATCGCTTTGCTAGCATGCACTTTCAATGATGCGCGATTAATCATCAATTGGTAAATCTTAGCATGCACAAAGTTGCCATTGACACCATCATCACCACTACTACTAGATATATATTGCTTTACATGATGCTCCAAGAAACAATATGATGTTTGTTTATAATAAAAATGATTTGTGGTATCCTGTATTCCTGTGCGCACAGTAATGATCAAGAACATGCATTTTTCTGCATGTTTGTTGTCTATATTTGGACAGCGCAACAATGGATCATTTTGTAAGAAGGCACTTATATATTGTAGTAATTATCAATTCAAGAAGATGATTTCAATCATTCAATGAGTAAGTTAGCATGGATCATTGAGTCCACAAATGAGGCCGGTGAACATAACAATACACAACTGGTGTGGTACAATCTCACATGACTATTATATAGCTGTGAACCAGAGCATATACATATCATGTGGCACCTCTCCCTGCATTGGCATTTTGTGTTGAACACTTAGAATCATTCTAAGGACAACCAAAATATTGGTCATGGTGTGTCTGCCTTGTTATTAATGATCCAGTCTCATCTTCTTCGACACTGTATTTGTTTTGTCTAAGCTCTGTTACATGGAGTGATGACCACCCAAGTTTGATGTGTCTGCATTGTCATTTGCATTTTTGACAGCAACCATACAACCATTCTCTCCGAATAATTTTCAAAGCAATTTAATGTTTTTGTTAAGCTCCCTAATGTGTGATAACTATATATATGCCAAACATTGGAGCGTGACCGACCATCCAAATCAACAAGTTGACATCCATGTGAAGAGTGTTTGCGCGATAATACATTACATTAGTAGTTGTGAACCTAGCTAGCTAGCTTTCTTTAACACGTGATCTTCTTCCTCTTGCTGAACATGTTTCTCCTAGATTGATTGCAGATGTTTATTTGGATTCTTGTTATAAGACTTTTCCTTCACAGATTGCTCCTATTTGGAAACAAGATTTTAAACATGATTGTGAAATAATTGACATTTTGGATGGTTTCCCTGATAACAAAAGCTCACCTATATTCATCGAAAAATAAATGAATAAACAATTAATAATCATTTAAAATATGTTTCATTACATGTGTTTTTGGTGGTAGTAGGGTTAAACAAAGAAGTTTGAGATCACTATTCACTACAACCTTAATATTTGTAGGACTGGAAGCTTGATCCAACAAACACAAAATTTCCCCAGCTGCTTATTGATGTTGTTTCAAAGCAGAGTTATTAGTATCAACATGTAGTTTTCCAGAAGGCCGTAAACTTGGCTGAGGTGAAATGATTAACTTCAATCTTTTGAGGATGATCTCCGTACATCATAGAAATGCAAGTTCATCACTCGTGTAGCATATTTAATTATTACACACACACAGCGGACCCTAATTTTTTTTTTTTTTAAATTTCTGATCCGATTGGTCTTGCATTAGATATTTGGGCCAAGACAAGTAAGGCCTTAATCTGAGTCCAAGTAATATCATAGCTAGTCAAGGAATTTTTCATTGGACATCTGAGGTTGGGCCTGGTAAAAATTTCTTAAGTCTCTTCATTCAAATACATTGTGATTCATCCTAAATTCTTGCAAGCTTGAGTGTATTCTTTGAGATATAACGTTATTGGTTTCGTGGATTTATCCCACATCAAATCTTTAGGGTCATCTGAATTTTGCCCCCTATTATTAAGGTTTTTTGAATTTTACCGCCCATAATAAATCGTATTGTATTTACCCCTAAGATTAGCAGTCAATGTGCCTCGACTTTCTATTTTCAAAGTAGATTACCAAAATACCCCTGAGAAATCAAAGGTTGAGATTGAATATTTCGTGTCTCGAAAATTCTAAGGCCCAACTGAAATCGTAATCGTATCTCGAGAAAAATCCAACAGTTGATTTTTAAAAAAATTGCATCTTAAACAACTCGTCTTGAGAAAAATCAAACGATCCAAATTTAATCGTACACACATCTCTAGGTAAATCTAACAGTTCAAATTTAGTTGTTTGCGCATCTCGATGTTAATCTAACAATCCAGCACACACCTTGAGGAAAAGTCTAGCAGTTCAGATTTATTTGTGCATACATCTCGAGAAAATCTAGGGTGACCGTGTATTAGCTATTTTATAGGAGGGCATACTGCAAATTACCCAAAAAACTTCACTCCTTTATCATCTTCCACTTATTCCTCATTTGTTTCGCAGCTCCGCCGCCACCTACTCCCCTTCTTCATCCTCTGTCTTGCAGCCTCGCCACCACCTCCACCCTCATCCTCTTCTTCCCTCATCTTCCTCCAATTCTTCCTCCTCTATCTCGCAGCCTCGCCACCACCTCCCCCTTTATCCTCCTTATTCTTCCCCTTTCCTTCTCCTTCCTCCTCTGTTTCACAACCCCTCTCCTCCTCCCTTCTCCTCTGTTTCACAGCCCATCCTCCTCCTTCCTCCTCTATCAATGATGGCGGGGCTGTGAAACAATGGAAGAAGAAGAGGTGGAAGTATTTTTGGATAATTTGCAGTATGCCCCCTATAATAAATAGATAATACAAGGTCACCTTAGATTTTCTTGAGATGCATGCACAATTAAATTATGACTGTCAGATTTCCTCAAGATGTGTGCACGAATAAATTTGAACAGTCAGACTTCCATTGAGATGTGCACCGGATCATTAGATTTACCTCGAGATGTGCACACAATCAAATTTGGACCATTAGATTTACCTAGAGATGTGTGTATGATTAAATTTGGATCGTTAAATTTTCCTCGAGATGAGTTGTTTAAGATGCAATTTTTTTAAAATCAACTGTTGGATTTTCCTCAAGATACGATTATGATTTCAGTTGGGCCTTAGGATTTTTCTCGAGATGAGATGTTCAAGAACGAAAGATTCAATATACTTTGAAAACAGACGGTCAAGGCACGTTGACTGCTAATCTTGGGGGGTAAATGCAATACGATTTATTATGGGGGGTAAAGCTAAAAAACCCATTAATAATAGGGGGCAAAATACAGATGACCCAATCTTTTATGAGAAAACAAATTTATACTCCAATTAACAAATATTGGTTCGTGAAAAATATAATCAGTTAGTAGTAAAATAAATATATGGTTGAGTTTGTTAATAAACTAACCTATAGTATTTGCCATTGGACGAATTAACCCTAATTTATGTTGGAAATCTGATTTCGAATCGAATTGTTTTGAAATAGAATTGGAATTTGTTTGAAATATCCAATTCCGATCAGAAAAATTAGGGGTGGGCAATGTCGGCTCGGTTCGGTTTTGAGACACGAACCGATTTCATTCGGTTTGCCCAAAACCCAAATTGAAACCAAAATTTTTATTTGTAAACTGATGAAATTGGTTTGACCAAATTTCGGATAGGTTCGGTTCGATTAGGCCGAAAGATATCGAAGCAACAGACAAAAGATCGAAAGAGATAAATTGAACCACAAACAAACAGATCGAACAAATACAAGATAGATCCAACAACAAACAAGATAGATGAAATTAAAAAGGGATAAGAAGAAGAATAATAATTCGAACCTGCAAACTGCAATTACCCTTGATGATGATCACTGAGAGAGAGAGAGATCGAAAGATGGTGTAGTTCTTTAGTGCAACAAAGTGTTGGATTCTCAAATGATTAGATCGAAAGAAGAAGATTTAGGTTTAGGGTTTGGCGACCGTTTGGGTTTGAGAGTGAAAAGAGAAATCGAGAGAGAAAGGGTTGTGTGCGTTTTGAGTATTTATTTTTGGGCATGATTCAGTGCAACAAAGTGCACCGCAGGGCATTTATTGCATCAATCAGGTATTGACACCTACCTATTTTTGTATTTATTTATTTATATATATCAAATTAATTGGTCGGTTCATAACTGTAGACCGACTCCGAACCGTTTATAACCGGTTTCGGTTCGGTTTAAATGATTTTCTTTCCAATCTTATTTCGGTTCGGTTACCGAACTGAATTGAAAATCGGTTTGGTCGGTTAACCGAATTTAAATTGGTTTTTCCCACCCCTACGAAAAATTGTGAAACTTGCCGAAAGTATTCCGATCTGACAATTCCTACTCGTTTAAAAATTTCTTAAATAAAAGAGATGTCATTATCATATATTATTTTGTAAGCTATAACTATATTTTTTTCATGTATATTAAAAATAAGATTATATATCATGATCATAAGTAATAAATATATATTTGCATTTATCATAAAAATAAAAATAAATTTATGTACTATAATTTATGCCCAATAAAGTTTGTCTCTTATTTTTTGAGATTGATTAAATCATTGTATTTCTCTGAAAATTATAAAATTATTAATAGCGATTTTTGAAATGTGAAATTCCTAATATTTTGAAATTTTTAACTGGAATTAAGTTATTATATGCTAAGTTTTGGAATCGAAAATGGAAATTCCAATTTTTTTCTTTCAAAAAGCTAAAAATAATCCGAAAAGTGAAATTCCAAAAAATTATTTGTGTCTAACCCCATCTTCCGAAAATCAATTCTAATTTTTTTTTCAAAAAACCCCTCAAAGTTTCGAAAAGTGAAATTTTGAAGTTTTTCTGAAAATTTTGAAATTTTCGAATCCGATTCAGAAATTTTAAAACTGAAAATTGGAAACGAATTTCAGTTCCAATTTTTTTAAAAATGGAAATAGGAACACATCTTTCCGATCCGTTTAAAGAACAACTCTAAATTTTAGTTTAATATACAAATATTAGCTTTTAGTTTTGTTATTGCAACTCCTGATAGTTGTACCCAAGCTCAAACAAAAATTCAACTCGAGTTTAAATCTAGGCCCTCGCTCCAGGCTGAGCCCAATCGCTAATATATTAGGCTCAAGTAGGGGTGGACATCTCATTCTGCGATCACGTTCCCGTCCCAGTCTTGTCCCGATTTTTTTGGTCTTTTTGGGATTGATCAGTCCCATCTCGATTCTATCCTGTCCCGATCTAGAGTGGGATTGGATCGGGATGGAGATTTTCAATCCCACCCATCTCGTCCCGTCCCGAAATGATTATTTTAATATTTATTATTATTAATATACAATATGATGCCAGGATTGTGTATTTGTCAACTAAGAATAGGAAGCCTTTGAGCATCAGTGTTTTGTGCTACAGATACTGTAATTGATGAGACAAGACAATGATTATGGAAGCTTAAACCTATTACAAAGAGAAATTATTTCTCATTTTCTTAAATAACTTAATCAATAATTAGATCACATTAGAACAATTGTTGAACAAGACGAGGCCTACATAACTAATACAGTGTGTTTTATGTTATTTATATTGATGTGCATGGAGTCTATATGGCTTCAAACCATAGATTTTATTGATGAGCAATGTTTTTAAAAGGGACACATTCTTCTTGCATAAATATGTAATCAACTGCAAGTGTCATACAATCCTATATACAATTCTATCAGAGCATAGAAAACAACCCTTTTGATGAATTTTCAAATTTATAAGGTATGATGCGTCCAAATATTTCCCCCTAGATATTTGACCTGGAAAACAAGGTTAGATTGCCAAAAACCACTTGTTTGGTAGCCGAAGGCACTCCGATGCTTAAATCAGTTAATTGTGGAAGAACATGAATTTGGATAGAGTATAGTTATGTTGTGTTTTCATACCTTTGGTAGAATGTCCTCTTTACCTTAAATAATGTGTGTAATTAACTCCATGCGTGACTTAAGCATGTGAGGCGCGATGAGGGGAGACATTCCTCCTTCATTGAGATACGTCCTTGGGGGAGTGATTCCAGCCACGACTTGTCTCATTCGTAACGTCTCTCTTCTATGAGGAAAGAGATTCGTTGGGCTTGGGCCTTTGTTCATGGTCTATTATTAAGGACCTTTTTGGGCTTTAATGATTAGGCCTACCTCTTTGGGCTTCTAGGACCGGGCCTATTATCCGTGTTGAGATTGAACTACATGCTCCTCGTAATGGATAAATTTTGCCATGTGTATGGTCGTGATTAGAGGGCTATTTGAGTTAGTGGCTATTTGCATGGCCAATAACTCTTTGGCAGTTGGCCTTTTGAATTATCATTGTTTTTCTGCACTGCATTAAATGTCGTTAAACCCTTTTTGGAGGATGTTAATAAATTCCAAAACCCGTTCCATCGTCCAGTAGCTACAACCGTCTTTTTAATTGGTACCGCAATAGCTCTTTGGCTGGGTACCTAGACCTCATCCTCGGTCTCAGTATAAACTAGTACGTATTTTGATTTGGGGAACGAATGTTGGCCTCTGGTTTTGTTTTTTCTAACGACTTACTTCAATTTTGACTCTATCGCCTGGTAGTATACGTATATAACTACGCCGTATCTTTCTAGAAATATAACCTAGGATCAGATCGTCATTATCTAAACGAACTATCTATACAAATGATTTTTTTTGATATTTCTTATTATTAGAGTAGCTTGCCAAACAAGTGCTAAGAAAAAAAACTTCAAAATGGGAGTTCGATAGAAGATAGATATCAACTTATCGCATGATATGCGATAAAAGTTAGGAATTAACTTATGTAATAAAGTCGATCCACTAAGGTCGATTCGATTTCTATTCCACTATGCCATTAGTCTGTTCATTTCGGTGATTTTTGGGATTTTTTGCAGCTATCATATCTTGCACGACTTCCCATTAGTTATATTTTCGTTGCCCAACCCTGTAAAAGGGAGGCGGAGACCTCTGTTATCTTCTTAAGCTATCTCTATTTTCAGAGCTTAGTTATTATTTCTTTTTCATTTTCTGTATTCTCCAACTCTTTGTTATGTCTTCCAATAGAGCCCTAAGTGATGATAAGTTGGCCCTCTATGAGGGCTTTTTCAAGCCTAGGTAGGCAACTTATGATACATTGGATTACGTTTGTCAGAGGTTTTCTACTCCGCCCGACTTGGGGAAGTCGAATGATGATTTTAGGCTCTGGTCAAGGCCCCGGTTTTATGCTTCCATGAAGTCTGGGTATTTCATACTTGGCAATAGGCCTATTCCAAGGTCGTTTAGGGAACCAGGAAGTGGACTGGTCTGTATCTGACTGGGGTGGAGGAGGCAGTAAGGCATCAATTCCTCTCATTTCCTCATGTGCGTTTGGAATATTTCCTTGAGCCGGATGCCATTGAACTAAGTGGTTTGTACAGTCTAAACACCTTGGAGTGTGGTTTGGTTATTGAGAGTCATAATGCTGATGTTACTGACTGTTGCTCGTGTTGACTCTCTTGTTATTTCTGACGTTGCGGAGGAACGTAATGCTTCTGCTAGCATTGGTGATACTAGTGTTAATGGGAAAAGTGAGTTTCACCGAGAAAGTTATGGATCTCAATGCTGTTTTCATTGGTGGTGCTGGTCCAATCACCAGGAAAAAAAGGCTCATGGGCTTGCTAGTCTGTTGAAGAGGTTGGTTACGATCGAGTTGGTTAGTCTTGGCCGCCCTTAAAGTGGAAGAGGCATGTTGGTTGTGTTCCAAGGGCTGTTCTGACTGCTCCTCCAATTTCTTCTAGAAATGATGCTCATCTTGCTGCTCAGGAGGCTGAAGAATTGGATCGTGTTGTGGAGAAAAGTAAGGTGGAAGTCTCTCGTATGTTAAGTGAGTATGAGAAGACCTTTCTTTCTACTGCTGGTGTGCCCAATCTCAGGAAGGTTTCAGATGATGATGCTTGTGTCATTATGAATAAGATGATGCTCATGTCATTACGAATAAGATGAATCAACTTGCCATGGAGCAGTCTCGGAATCTGAATACTGAGAAGACCCTGGCTGACTTTGACTATAATCTTGTCTTCGATGAGGTTGAAGTTAATCGTGGTCAAAGCTCTGTCTCCTTCTCCTCATTCTCCTCGTTTTGCTGATCTGAGGTTGAGGAAGTTGTCTGCTTCTCCTCCTCCTCGTCCAAAGCCCGCCCCTACTGCTTTGAAGAAGAAAGGTAAGAGTGGTGTTTCTGTCATCACCGACATTCCGGTTGTCAAATCGGTGAATAAAAGTGGGGCTTTAGTTCTTTCAGACCTCACTGTTCTTCATCCACAGATCAGTTGGAAGGAGTTCGTTCCTGGAGAGATCCGTATTAATATGGGTGAGATTTTATATTGGTACTCAGAGATGAATGTGTAGGAAAGTGTGCATAACCACATCAACTCGTGGCACAAGTGGTTGATGGAAAAGTCTCAATGCCAGTGCATCCAACTAGAAAACACCTTGAGAAAAGGTGTTAAGCAGATAATGGAGGATATGTCCCATCTCACTTATGCTGGGATGATGGGATCTGAGTACCAGGCTGTTCGTGACCACGTGTCGGTGTTGGAGAAGAAGATGGCAGAGCAGCTGTTGCAGCTTTCTGGCGCTCTGTTTGAAGTTGATAAGCTGAAGGAGGAGTGTGTTGAGTAGGAGAAGATGATTTGTGCTACTTGTGCTTCTTTGAAGGAAGCGATGTGTAACACCCCTACTTTTTCAATGACAATTAAAATTTATGCAACTAAAAAGAAAATTCAATTAAAATTTTTGTTTTAAAATCTTCTTTCGTTTGACAAGTTATTTTTTTCGAAATTCGCTTAACTTTCTTTTCTACCGAATCTTGGGACGAGATTCTTTTGAGTTGTATATATTTAATACCCGCCTAATTAAATAAATATAAAAATTTATTATTTATTAATTGTGACATATGTTGTAATCTCAATTATTGGGAAAAAGATTTATTTTGTTTGTCATTGCTAAATAGAATAAGGTGTGTGTGTGTGTGTTTAGCCAAAATTTGAAAACCCAAAAAAATAAGACATTTGCCTTAAGTAAACTAATTAGTCACACTTTAAAAAAAAAGGGTGCACATATACTTTAGTTAAACCCTAATCTTGATGGGTTTTATTCAATTTTCTTGGGCTTGAGTTTGGGCTTTCATGAAAGTAATGGTTAGGGTATTGGTTAGAGGGAAATAAAAGTTAAAAGAATAAGAGATGAGTGATGGTTGTGTTTAGCCAAATAAACCCTAATTAAAAACTCATTTAAGCCCTAGCCTCATTTTTCTCTTTGGATACACACAGAAGAAAAGAAAAACTTACGTTGAAAAAGGTGGGAGGTGCTGAAGGAAGAAATTTGCTCAAATCTTGGGATTCTTGCAAAAAGAGGTGAGTAAAACTCTATCCCTAGACATTTTGATTTTATTTACATCTTTAATGGAGGAAAAAAAAATCGATTTGACATTGTTGGTTTGATTTATATCTTTAATGAAAAATCGATTTGAAATCTTGGTTTGATTTAAACCTTAAATGAAAAAAAAAAAAAAAAAAAAAACGAATTGACATCACTGTTCGCTGTTCATGTTGATAATACTGTTCCTGTTCCTGTTTGACATCACTGTTCCTGTTTGATATCATTGTTCACTGTTCCGGTTTTACATCACTGTTTCTGTTCCTGTTCCTGTTTGACATCAATGTTCACTGTTCCTGTTCCGGTTTTACATCACTGTTTCTGTTCCTGTTCCTGTTTGACATCAATGTTCAATGTTTCTGTTTGACATCACTGTGAAAAAAAAATGAAAGTTATTGTCCTTATAGGTATAGTTTGCATGACATCATATGAGTATGTTGCTATTCCAACTACTCAGTGTACATTTTAATATTAGTTCATTTTTTTTGGAGTATTAGATATTTGTGCACAACAATGGTTTAAGTAATAATATTATTTGCTTTATTAGTATAATAATAAAACTTGTTTGATGTATGGTGTAAATTCCTTGATTTCTGGGTATGTTGATGTGGTGTAACGATCCTAATTATAGCCCATTATAAATTTTAGGGCTTTATTAAAATTTTCTAAAGCTATGACTTTTGTCAGTGGAGGCAACTTTCTATGTGCCTTCACTATAGTGTGAATACTAACTCTATAGGGATTGGTGTAGTGAGTGGGACTTGGTACGTGGGCTCAGAATATGTTGAATGGAAGTTTATTTTTGACATACAAAATAGTTTTGTACTGGTGGTTGTGAACATTTTGAACTCCCTTGCTATATGTTGTAATGTATGATAATGAGAATTTGAGTATGGTTTCATATATATACATGTGTTGGCCTTTATATAGATAACAATGTTATTAAGTAACAGGTGCTATTTAATCGATTGAATTGGGCTCAATAAGAAGCTATGATTGAAAGTGTGATATTCTTCATGCGCATAGGAAGATGAATTTTATATTGAATGAGTTTGATCCCTATTGGGTTATAGAAAATTTATTTATGAAAATATTATTTGTTTCCCCAAAAGAATGGTGGATATTGTGGTTGATTTATTTATGGTTGACAAAGTGTCACCATAAAAGAGTTTTGAGTTTTAGTTTTTTTTTTTTTTAATGCTCTTTTCCACAACTCCGAAAAAAAAATGTGAAAAATGTGATTTGTATATAGACTTGCTTGTATACGTGTGATAGAATTATGGGTATGCAGACTTGCTTGCATATCGGTGCACCGTTCCATGTGAGTTTGGTTGTACTTGTAGAGTTAGGAAATGCTTGCCCTGGATCGAACGTTGGGTGAGATGACATGTTCCTCGATGTGGCACCCCACTTGGAACATGTACGCTCCGAGTGGTTTCGAAGGCAAGGGAGGCACACTTGGGCGAGGTGTGTTCGGCACAAGGAGGATAATGCGATTGTGGAAAAGAAGCGAGATTTCATTATTGTGTATGTGCATGATTACCTTAAAGGAAGAAACTAAATGCTCATTCAACCATTGAATGAGAACTACATGTCTTCCTAAAGGTAGAAAATGTGTTTTGTTAATATTTCAATAATAGTCTAATATGACTATGAATTGTATCATTGTTTGAAAATAAATCACATTTGTGAGGACTGATAACTTAGAAATATTATCCGGTTGCTTCTAACATTTTCATGCAGGATGACAAGTCTACTCATATTTCTGCAGGTGAGACTTGCCATAGTCAATTTCTATTGTTAGGATGATAACACTTTTGACTCATTGAGGAACTACCTGATGGCGTGGTTATTTATTGTTTTGTTTATTTTGATGTTGTCATGTGCGGATTTATTGATTTTGAGATGAAGATTTCTCACACCAGCTTTATTGCTGACCCAAGTGAGCTTTTGCTTCTTGGGTACATTCCTTTGGGAATGTAGCCGATTAGCCTTTCAGGTTTAGAATTTTTGGACAGCGTTACTGGAGTAGCATTAGTGGGGCTAGCAACGTCAGAGTCTCTCCGGGTTAGAGTTTTATTTGTGTAAGTAATTTAATCATGTTTTAGTTGTTGCTGCTATTTGTTTCTATTGTTTTTGAATTTTCACGTTCCGAGTTTTGGGGAAACGGATAATCCTACGTGGATTTTGGGATTTTTGTTTTCTTCGAAAATCAGGGCGTGACACGAAGTTTGTCCGTGATAAGTATGCTTCAAAGCTTACTGTTACGAAGGAGGAGATGAATCACCTGTGGGGTGCGGTTGACTGTTGTTGAAAGTGAGCTATCTGGCGAGAAGGCTGCTCGTGATCAATCACAGCGTGTTGCTGAGTTGCACTCTATTGCTCGTAAGACTGCCGAGGAACGAGTTGAGCAGCTTGTTGTGGTATTTGCTTCTGTCAAAGATTAGCTTGCTGAGGAGAAAAACGGTAAGGAGCAAACTTTGGAGAAACTTTTCGTAGTTGAAGAGGAGCTTTAACAGACCAAGCAAAAACTTTCTACACTTTCGGAGAAGGCCGAGGCTATTGCAGTTGCAGTAGAGTGGACTAATAATGTCAATGGTAGGATTGAAATTATCGACTATATTGAGTCGGAGAAGGGCTGATATGTCAAAGTATCGTGCCATATCTGACCAAGTCTTTGAGGATGTTCCCACTCCGTCTGAGGATGAGGAAGAACCTGTTGCGAATCCTCCGAGTGATTCGGTTTATTATGGTCAAGCGTCTTTTATTCCTTCTGATCCTACTAATGTTGACAAGGCCTTGTCTTCTATGACTATCCCTATTGGTGAAAATAGAAATCCACCATTGTTTGTTCCTGCTGCTAAAAACGAGGCTCCATCTCCTTCCGAAGATAAGACTCCATCTTCTCTCACTGACCATGCTATCGAAGACGGTGTTCAACCCCTTCAATTGTCCCTGCTAGTGATGATTTAATTACCTGATTTCCAACTGTTATTGTTGTAACTTCCTCTCCAGATGTAATAGATTAGACTGCTGATGAACATTTCTTATTTGATATTTGTGTGCTTTTTGTTGCTTTGTCTTCCTCTCTCGTAATAGTCATTGTCCGACTTATATGTCTATTTTGAAAGATACTTTAGTCTTAACTTTGATTTAGAAGATGTCGTAGACGTAATTTGGCTTTAACGTCTAGGGTAACTCTGTGGTGTAGACTCTGGTTTTGTTGTCTGAGCTTCGTAGACGTTTTTCTATGACTTGGTAGTTCATACTTGTGTAATTCTTTGGGCGTGGACTTGGTAATCCTTCTCTGCGAATCTCTTGTTTTGTCTCAGTTTTTGAACTGGATATCTGGATTGACTTTATGGTCCATGCTGGCTGAATATACTTTCTTGTCTGACTTGTTTGTCAAACACGAGTATTTTTAACTTAGACACTTAGTTTGACTTTGTTGTCTTGACTAGTTCTAATATTCTTTTTTTATCCTTATGATGATCGAACAAGGAGATTTGTAAGTAAGTCTGACATGAATGTCTTGACTAACTTGATATGTTTCATGGTCCGACATGTGATGATCAACCAGAAAATTTGTTAAGTCAGATTAATTTGATGTGTTTCGTGGTCTGACATGATGATTGAACCAGAAAATTGGTTAAGTCTGACTTGAATGTCCTGACTACTTTGATATGTTTCGTGGTCCAACATGGTGATCGGATAAGAAAATTTGATCAAGTTTGACTTGGATGTCCTGACTATTTTGAATTTTGTCGTGGTACGACATGATGATCAGACCCAAAAATTTGATTTAGTCTGACTTGGATGTCCTGACTAAAGTAATACCCTTCGTGGTCTGACATGATTATTGGACCAGAAGATTTAGTCTGACTTGGTTGTCCTGACTAAACTAATACACTTCGTGGCCCGATGTGATGATCAGACCAAAAGATTTGATGTAGTCCGACTTTGATGTCCTGACTAAATTAATATACTTTGTGGTCCAACATGATGATTGGACCATAAGATTTGATTTAGTCCGACTTTGATGTTCCGACTGGATTGATACACTTCGTGGTCTGACTTGATAATCAGACCAGAAGATTTTATAAATAATTTCCTAGTCCGACTTTGATGTCCTGACTGGATTGATACACTTCGTGGGCAGATATGACGAATAGACCAAAAGATTTATAAATAATTTCCTAGTCCGGCTTTGATGTTCTGACTAGATTGATACACCGTGGTTCGACATGACGATCGGACCAGAAGATCTATAAATAATTTCATAGTTCGACTTTGATGTCCTGACTAGCTTAGATTACTGGAGCAAGAGACAAAAAATTGTTGGAATGTGATAGTTTATTGGTAGTATCTTTTTCAAATGTTCTACATTCTATGGTCTTTTTAGTTGCTCCACCTTCAAATTTTCCAACCAGTATGTTTTTGGTATATTGATTTTTACCACCTTGTATGGTCCTTCATAATTTGGATTCAACTTCCCTGCACCCGATTCTTTCGTGTTGAGATGGATCTCTCTGTTGGTAGTCTGCTACTTTGATTTAAGCTTTGTCCCATCTCTCTTCAAGAAGGTCTACTTTGATGCGCAATGTTTCGTCGTTATCTTTGATTTAGAACTCTTCAATTCAGAAGGTTGGCATCCCAATCTCGACTGGTATCATTGTTTCAGATACATAGGCTAGGGCAAATGGTGTTTTTCCAGCCGGAGCTCTCTTCATTGTCCTATAGGCCTAGAGGATGCCTGGCAACTCGAACACCCATAATCCTTTTGATGCTTTGAGTTTTTTCTTGATTGCTTCTAGGATTGTTCGGTTGGTTGCTTAAGCTTGTCCATTGGCTTGTGGATGAGCAGGTACTGAAAAGTGGTGTTTGAAGCTTAGATTTTCACACAACTTTTGGATTTTTTTTCCTTCAGAGTGGGTCCCATTGTCAGTGACAATTACTCTGGGGACTCCGAATCTGCATATGATGTCCTTCCATAAAAAGTTTTCGATCTGAGTTTCTCCTATCTTTGTCAGTGGTTCTACTTCTACCCACTTGGTGAAGTAGTCCACTGCTACGAGGATGAACTTTTTCGTGTCAGATACTGAAAGTGGGCCTATGATGTCCATTCCCATTGTGTGAATGGACATGGACTACTCATCAGGATTAGGTTTTGTCCTGGCATGTGTACGTACAGAGCAAATCGTTGGCATTTGTCACATGTCTAAACTAATTCATTTGCATCCTGTTGCATTGTTGGCCAGTAATATCCCAATGTTAAAGCTTTGTGAACTAGTGTTCTTCCTCCTGAATGATTCCCGCATATGCCAAAATAAATTTCTCGTAGAACATAGTCGGCGTCGCTGGATGAAAGACATCTTAACAGCAGACCTGTGGCAGACCTCCTATAAAGTTTGTTATTAATCAGTGTGTACCATGCTGCTCTATTTTGTAGCTTACGGGCCTCCATTTTTTTGGGTGGTAACTCTCCATTTTATATGTACGTCAGGATTGGAGTTGTCCAATTGTTTTCCTGATCCGTTGTACACATTTTTTGTGTTTGGTTTTCCATAATTGAGCTTTCTTGTACTGTAATTAGTGGATTTTCAGTTTCCTCAACACGCGATGCTTCTTTAGCCAGGCTGTTTGCTCTATGATTTTTCGCTCTTGCACATCGTTGAACGGTGATTGCTTTGAAGCTTTCGATTAGTTCGCTTGTCTTTTGATGACGTGCCTTCATTCATGCATCTTTCACTTAAAATTTGTCGTTCAACTAATTGACCACCAATTTTGAGTCAGTGAAAACACTGACTTCTTTTAATCTGAGGTGTTTAGCCAATTGTAATCCGGCTATTACTACTTCTGTCACGCCCTAATTTTCGAAGAAAATGAAAATTCTAAAATCCACGTAGGATTATCCGTTTCCCCAAAACTCGGGACGTGAAATTCAATAACAATAGAAACATTTAGCAGCAACAACAACTTAAACATGATTTAATTACTGAAATAAATAAAAACTCTAACCAGGAAAAAACTGTCGTCGCTAGCCCCACTAGCGAAACTCCCGTAACGCTGTTCAAAAGTCTCTAAACCTGAAAGACTCATTGGCTACATTTTCAAAGGAATGTACCCAAGAAGCAAAAGCTCACTTGAGTCAGCAATATAGCAGGTGTGAGTAATCTTCATTCCAAAAATCAATAAATTCACACGTGATAAACATCAAGCTAAACACAAACAACAAATCATCACACCAATAGGTAGTTCCTCAACGAGGCGAAGGTGTCATGCAAGAAAAACACAGTTCACAAACTTTAGTTCCTCAATGAGGCAAATGAGCATTTACTTAATTGGGATGATGACACATTTGCCTCATTGAGGAACTAAAGTCTGTGAACTGTGTTTTTCTTGCATGACACCTTCGCCTCATTGAGGAACTACCTATTGGTGTGATGATTTGTTGTTTGTGTTTAGCTTGATGTTTATCACGTGTGAATTTATTGATTTTCGGAATGAATATTACTCACACCAGCTATATTGCTGACTCAAGTGAGCTTCTGCTTCTTGGGTACATTCCTTTGGGAATGTAGCCAATGAGCCTTTCAGGTTTAGAGACTTTTGAACAGCGTTACAGGAGTTCCGCTAGTGGGGCTAGCGACGTCAGTTTTTTCCTTGTTAGAGTTTTTATTTATTTCAGTAATTAAATCATGTTTAAGTTGTTGTTGCTGCTAAATGTTTCTATTGTTATTGAATTTTACATCCCGATTTTTGGGGAAATGGATAATCCTACGTGGATTTTAGGATTTTCGTTTTCTTCGAAAATCGGGGCGTGACAGTTTGGTATCAGAGCATTTGGTTAGCCTAGGCTGGGGTAGAGTCTAGGTCATCATCGGAATGTGGATATGGGTGTGTAGGAGTGTGAAAGTCTTAAGATGAAGTACAAGGGTGAACCTTGAAACATTTAGTATTGTTTCATTTTTTCTTTGTGAATCTCATGATGAGGCTCCATTGACTTGTGTGTGCGCGTGTAATCTTAATTATAATGTCGATATTTGCGTGACATTACTCCGTATTGTTTTTCTTTTTAGGGTTTTAAATCCGTAGTGTTCAATTAGCACTTTTCGCGAATCTCGGGACGAGATTCCTTTTGAGTTGTATATAGTGTAACACCCCTACTTTTCTAATAACAATAAATATTCATGTTCTTAAAATTCAATTGAAATTTGTACTTTTAAAATCTTCTTTTGTTTGACAAGTCGTATTTCTCAAAATTTAGTCAACTTTTTTACCTTCCGAATCTCGGGACGAGATTCCATTTAACGTGTGTATAATGTAACACCCCTAAATTTCATAAAACTAATTTATTTTATTTTGAATTAAATAAAATAGGGTTACATTTTATTGGAATTAAATTTCAAATTTAGGGTTTTATTTGGTGAGTTTAGAAGGTGGATTCTTCAAAATTTCAGGGGAGGGGGGGGGGGGGGGGTGGGGCAGATAACCACCCACCCTATAAAGAGGAAGAAAACCCTTTTTCATTATTCCTTCTTCTTTTCTCCTTCTTCATTTTTCTCTTCTTATCATCTGGCGGCGAAGCTCGATCAGAGCCACAGCCCCTGAGTGTCTTCTTCTTGCCTCTCTGTTCTCCAAAACCCTAAAACCTCACAATGACTTTGCTATACATTCTCTTTGAGTCGGCCTCAGGTTTCAGGCTCTCTCACACTCATGGAATCGATGAAATCGGTCAGAACATCGAAGCAATTCGCAACTTGATCATGGATCTCAATCGATTCGGTTAGGTCATCAAGCTAGTCACTTTCGAGCCATTCTCTTCTGCTCCCGACGCCATTGGAATCCTCTTCATACTTATATCTAATGATATGCTGCCAAAAAGATTGATGCTCATTCATGAACCTCCACAGCCATTTTGACAACAGGCACTTGGTTGAAATATTGGAGTCTAAGAACTTTGCTGTCAAAGGAGATGCAACAAAGATGTGGACTATTTGGGAGAAATCACAGGTGGCAGGATGATGGGACGATTGCGTTGGCTGCGCAATCCCTTGCAATTTGCAATTTTAGTGAGTTTTCTTGTTTCCAAATCTAAATTTCTTTCATCCTGATAGTCGATCTATATCTTATTTTGATTCTTTGCATTTAGTTTCAGTGTTTTCTAATCTATGGATTTTGTATTCCTTTACTGATTTTAGTGGGGTTTTGTTTTTAGTCAAAAGGGTGTAGTTATGTGCTATTTAGAGACTAATTTGGTTGGGTTTTGTTGATTATCTAGGGTTGATTTTCAATGTGTATGATTGTTTGTTGAGTTGCTAATGTGGGTTTGTGTATATTTAGCTAAGTGTGTATTATAGAGCTAAATGTGTGGAAATGAGAAACAATGATTAGTGAAAGTGATGTTATTGATGGATGGGTAGTGGAGGAAACCTAAAAAGTAAGTGTTTTGTTAGTGATTTAAAGCAAGTTGGTCTAGTTATATATGTGATAAGTTAGGGTTTTGGATTCAAGATGTAAGATAAGGTACAAAATGTGATAAAATGGGTATTCAAGGAAATGCTGATTCGGGTCGCGAAGCGGAAGTGGTGGTTGAAGGAAAACATCAAGTGACGATAGATTTTGGTGATAGAGATATGCTGGTTGAATCGAAAGATGGTAAATCTTTGTGAGAATTCGGGGAAGATGGATGGTTCTGAGATTAATGGCAGTGTGGTTTGGGAGGTGCGTGACTTAGTGTAGGTTGTTCAAAATTTTGAGGAGCAAGGTTTGAGTAGTCCTTGCTGACTGCTGTATTAGTGGGTATTCATTTGAATTGTTATATGGCTTCTACTTTTGTTCTATGAGATCGATTAGAAATTGGTATGCTCCTTGCCTTAAAAGTGTGGGTTTAGTTGGTGTTGTGAGTTTGGTGTCTGGTATCTCCTTTGGGAGTAGTTGGTCTATTACTTTCTTGGTAGCTAGTGCTTTTAATCTTCTGGATTGTTATTCTCAATTTGGTTTTCATGAATGTACCTCTTTCAATGCCCTGTCCAAGAATTATTCTCTGAGTTGATTTGAAAAATATTAAGTTGGTGGGTATTGGGTTTTTCTAATGTTATTAATTTCTATTGGACGTGGATGTGGCTGTGGCTGGACTGTGAAATTTCTGCAATGCAATGTACTGGTGATTTTGATGATGGTGTTATTTTGTGTGTTGTTTATCAATGGTGGGAATGGTGGTCTTAGTACAAATATCAGAAGTTGGGATGTTTATAGCTAGTTAGAACAATGACATTGGTGATAATAGTGACGATAGTGGGATAACTTGGGTCACTGATGGAAGTGTGTGGAAGCTCTTGAAGCAGCTGTATATAATTTAAGCTTGAGTTTGTAGTGATTGGCAGAGTAGATTGTGATATGTATGGCTGATGTAATTTGAGGAAGCGTTGATTGTTGAACAACGGATGGTTATCCTTTGGGTCCAAATTCTTTAATTATCAAATTGGGTTAGAGGTGACTGAACTTGGAGGAATAAGTGAGGTATTAGTATTTCCCTATGAAAGCTAAAATTTTGTAGTTTCCATTCCAAAACACAGTGCTGGGAAGTGAATGGGAATTATTGTTTAAACCCTTGTTTTGTGAAGTTAGTTTATATATATTTGGTGAATGGGTTTTGATTCCCGTTCTATTACAAAAAGTTTGCATATGAAAATGTTAGTTGCCCAAAAATGTGGGTGGATACGATTGTAAATCGTTCTATAAATGACAAAATGTCACATGATCGCCATGTTGTTATAGAGCATGATTTATGTATATGCTATGTTTCCCCAAAAGAATGGGTGGATTGATTTACTTATGAATGACAAAATGTCATTGTGGAGAAATTCTGAAATATCAAAAATAAATGATATTGGTAAACTTTGATTTTTGAAAATTTAAATCACCTGGAATTGTATCATTTAGAACTACCACATCTCTTTTTGTTTATTATTTCTCCCCTCTTATAGAGAAACTAAATGACAATGGGTCGTCTTGCGGAGTTGGGGCACCTATTTCTTATAGAGAAACTAAAATAACCTTCGGGTTAGTCTTGCGGAAATGAGGTGATTTTTTATGCCTAAGATAGGCTTTGATATTTATTCATAAAAAATATGACGTGAGTTTATGCGCATTGATAGCCGGTGGTGCGAATGTGGTATCGTCTAAGTGATCATTCCGTTAAAAGATGAATCAAATTCAAATAAAAATGAATAAACTACGTTTATATTGTTTCTAATCCTTTTTCATGCAGGATGGCAAGTCCACTAATATTTCTGCAGGTCAGACTTGCCATAGTCAACTTCTACCGAGCAAGTACAAGTAAGTGCATATTTACTTATTAGGATGATGACATGTTTGTTTGCCTCGTTGAGGAATTAAATTCTGTCAATTGTGGTTTTCTTGCATGACACATTTGCCTCGTTGAGGAACTACCTATTGGTGTGATGGTTCGTTGTTTGTGTTTAGCTTGATGTTTATCACGTGCGATTTTATTGATTTTGGGGTGAAGATTACTCACACCAGCTTTATTGCTGACCCAAGTGAGCTTTTGCTTCTTGGGTACATTCCTTTGGGAATGTAGCCGATTAGCCTTTCAGGTTTAGAGACTTTTGAGCAGCGTTACGGGAGTTCCGCTAGTGGGGCTAGTGACGTTAGTTTTTCCTGGTTAGAGTTTTTATTTATTTCAGTAATTAAATCATGTTTAAGTTGTTGTTGCTGCTAAATGTTTCTATTGTTATTGAATTTCACGTCCCGAGTTTTGGGGAAACGGATAATCCTACGTGAATTTTAGGATTTTCGTTTTCTTCGAAAATCGGGGCGTGACAGCTTCATACTTAACTTCATTGTTTGAGGCTTTGAAACTGAATTTTATGGCCTTTTCCAACGTCACTCCTTCTGAGTTGTGCAGAGTTATTCCAGCTCCACTCCCCTTATCGTTGGATGCTCCGTCACAGCATAGGATCCATCATTGAGTATTGGTTTCAGCAGTTTCTTGCTCCTTGTTGCTCTCTGGTTGATGCTTGTTACTACCTGTGAATTCAACGATGAAGTTCGCTAACGCCTGAGCTTTTATTGCGGTCTTAGGAGCATAGTTGATGTCCAACTGGCCGAGCTCTATTGCCAACTTCACCATTCTTTCGAACAATTATGGTTTATGTAGTACCGACCGAAGTGGGTGTTCGGTCATGACAGTGATGGGGGGGGGGGGGGGGGGGGTTGGAAGCACGACCGCAAATTTTTTGAAGATACAACTAGTGCCAATGCTTGTTTTTCCAGAGCTAGGTAGTTAACTTCTGCGTTCACAAATGTCTTGTTGACGTAGTATACTAGTTTTTGTGTGCCATTCTCTTCACGTATCAATGTTGAACTGACTGCGTGTTCAAATACTGACAGGTACAAGTATAGTGTCTTGCCTGGTTTTGGCTTTGATAATAGTTCAATGCTCCACTTGTATACCTTTAGGCTTTGGAAACCTGTTCGCATTTTTCATTCCATTTGTACGTTTTGTTCCTTTTCAAGATCTTAAAAAAGGGAAGGCTTTGACCAATGATTTGGAGATGAACCTATTCAAGGCTGTTATCCTACCGTTAAGGATTTGTACGCCTTTGATGTTGGCAAGCGATTGCATGTTGAAAAACGCTTGTATCTATTTTGGATCAGCTTCGATCCCACACTGATTGACCATGTACCCGAGGAACTTTCTCGATTCTACTATGAATGTACACTTTTTCGGGTTCAGCTTCATTTTGTACCTATGGAGCTGGGAGAAGGCTTGCTGAAGGTCGTTGATGTGGTCGTTTTTATGTAGGCTCTTGACTAGCATGTCATCAATGTATACTACCATGGTCTTGCCAATCTAATATCTGAACATTTTGTTCACAAGACATTAGTACGTAGTTCCCGCATTCTTTAGTGAAAATGACACTACTCGATAGCAGTACATACCTCTTCCTGTTATGAAAGACGTTTTCTCTTGATCTGGTGGATGCATTTGTATCTGGTTGTAACTAGAATATGAGTCCATGAAGCTTAAAAGTCTGTGTCCGGAAGTGACGTTCACTATCTGATCTATACGTGAAAGTGAAAAGTTGTATTTTGGACAAACTTTGGTGAGGTTCGTTTAGTCCATGTATACCCTTCATTTTCTATTTTTCTTTTTGACCGCAACTGTATTGGCCAACCAGTCACGGTAGTGGATTCCTTGATCATCCTTGCATTTAATAAGTGATGCACCTCATCGTTGATGGCTTGATTACGCTCTGGGGCAACCAACCTTCTTTTCTGTCAGACTGGCTTCTTATTCGGGTTGACTTGCAACCTGTGAGTGATGACAGAGGGGTTAATGCCCACCATGTCATTCATTGGCCAGGCGAAGACGTCCTGGCTATCTTTCAACAGCTGGATCAGTTGTTTAGCAAGCTCCGGGTGAAGTTTTGTGCTGATCCAAACTGTTTTGCTTGTTTATTCACTGTCAAGATGGATCGATATTGTCTCTTCTTCCAGTTGGCCAGTATTCGGTTATCATCTTGGACTAGTTGGAGCTGCACTATCCTCCATCTCTGGTTGACCGGGCCTTGTGATGGCTATTTTGGTCTTGACTGTGATTGCTACTTGTTAGAGGCTTTCATTGCTGCGTAATGACATTCACACGCAGTCGGTGGATCTTCTTTGATGACCCCAACATTGTCCTCATTGTGATACTTCAGGCATTGGTATATGGTGGAAGATACTGCACCGATTTCATGTAGCTAAGGTCTTCCTAGAAGCATGTTGTATGCTGATGGCGCGTCGACAATGAAGAAATCTGTTAATAGGATTCATTGTTTACCTGATGCTCCTGCCACGACTGGTAATCGAATTAGTCTAAGTGGGTGGCATTATTTGCCACTGAAACCCACCATAGGCTGGTCAGTGGGTGTAAGTCCCTATTTGTTGAACTGCATTTTGTGGAATGCCGTCAGGAACATGAGATTGGCCGAGCTACTAGCATCGATGAGCACTCTTTTGACCTCCCACTTGGCTATAGACACTGAACTCACCAAGGCGTCATTATGGGGGAAATGAACTCCTTGTGCATATTTCTCTAAAAAATTCAGGGTTGGGTGATCAATTCTAGCGCGTTGAGCGAGAAGGTCCGGATGTCATAGTCTTCTCCATAAATCCCTAATAGATCGTTTATGTGATATGTTAGATTGTTTTCTTTCCTCGACTACATCATCTAAGACGTATATCCGTTATTTGGACTATTCATTTGACCCTGCGGTGGTGTCCGTTTTCTCTTTTCATTTGGATTGTTTGTCTTTCAACCCAACGAATTCACTGAGTCATCCTCTCTGGATCTAGTACTCGATTTCATTTTTCAGTTTGTAGTAGTCTTTAGTATCATGTATGTGGTCCTTGTGGAAAGAACACTATTTGTTCTTATCTCATCCTGCCGGATCTCCCTTTAGTTTGAGTAGCCATTTGATGTCCTCCCAGTTTCCCATGGACTTCAAGATAGTTGTCAGATTCATTTTTAGAGCAGTGAACGGTTTGTACTTCGGGTTGACCTAGTGTGCTGACCGTTCGTGTTTGGCTCTTCTAGATTGCAACTTTTGAGTTCCTGTTTGTCGAATTCGGATCTGTTGTTGGTCTGATACCTTTTGGATTGACCATTGTCCTCCCGTGGCCTATTATCGCTCATTATTTCCTCTCTTATTTCCCGATTCGTTCGGAAAAACCTTTTCTTGGACTCATTTTTCCTCTTGGTGGCCCATACCTCCGCAATGGTGATGTATTTTTGAGCACTTTTTAGTAAGGTCACCATGCTTATTAGAGGATCCAAGTTTACGGTCATATCTTTAGTTTGAAGGAGAAAGTGGTTACAACTGTGTCATCGTTGCATCCATCGATCATGGTTAGCTAATTAGTGAAACGCGCAACATATTCCCTAGTAGTCTCATCGGATTTTTGCTTGATGTGAAGCAAATAATGAGGACCATTTATGATCCGTTGACTGCCAATAAACCTTGTAATGAAGGTCGTAGTCAATGCTTGGAAAAAATCTATCAATCTAGGCGGAAGGCTATTGAACCAACTCATCGTCGTGGACGTTAAGCTAGTCGGAAAGTTTCTGCACATTATGGACTCCGTGCTTTCTTTCAGTGCCATCATATGGTGGAAGTGACGCAAATGGTCCAGTGGATCAATAGTGCCATCATAAGTTTCAAACTTTGGTGGAGTTAACTTATTTGGCAGAGGAGTCTTCATGATTATGTCGGAGAAGGGTGGCATGTCTAACTAGTAAAGCATATCGGGCGCAATGAAGGGAGGCGTTTCTCACAACCGTCTCCTCCTTCATTGAGATACGTCCTTAGGGGAGTGATTCCCGCCACAGTTTGTCTCATTCGTAACATCTTTCTTCTCTAAGGGAGGAGATCTTTTGGGCCTGGGGCTTGGGCCTTTGTTCATGGTCTATTATTAAGGACCCTTTTGGGATTTAATGACCATGCCTGTCTCTTTGGGCTCTAGGACGGGGACTATTATCTGTGTTGAGATTGAAGTATGCTCCTCATGATGGATGATCTTTGCCACGTGTACGATCGTGATTAGAGGGCTATTTGATGTATCATCAGGGTAGGAAAAGAATTTCTATCATAAGTTTGGAAAAAAGAAAAGAAATGACAAACCTTTAAAATATGGAATGAAGATCATGCCCATTGGAGAAACCCTGCATATATGCAACATAATTAGCAATATTTTTCTTGTAGTATTATATTCACTGTTTGTCTTTTCCTTGCATAACTCGATTTGCACATCCAAGTTCATATTTAAGAAGTACTTGCTTCATGACCATTCTAAAAGTATGCCTTGAATATTCAAGCTCATAAGTTCAACAAATGCATCTATACATATCAATTTAGAAACTAATATGTGAAACCTCAAAGAAGTCTATCCAATAAAATCTATTACCTTTTCATCCCGTCCCATCGCAAACTAGGACGAAGTTGGGATGAGGTCTATTCTGTCTCGATCTCGAAGGAACGAAATGTGATCGAAATGAGGTCCATCCTATCCCGCGTCCACCCTTAGGCTCAAGCCATATAGGATTGGGTTTATGCTATTTGCAGCGAAAGCAAATTATAGTGTTCTTGGACCCTGCATTAGGCTGGAAAAGGAAGTGATAATTTTTTTTTAGTTTGACCCCATTTTAAATTTTAATTGAGTCTAAATCTTCACTTTCTAACAAATTTTTTAGGTCAACAACATTAATAATCAATTTTGATATAATGATTAGAATGCCCACTCTAAAATCATGTACATATTAAAAAATATTCAATAAAATGCATCCAAAGGTCAATCATACCATTCTACCAGTCTGAGTAGAATTGATTTAATCATTTGCTTTATTCGTCTTTCTAGTAAAGTAAATTATTGTAAATTTTTTCCCGATACATTCACACACCAATCTAAGACCCTAAGAATGGATAGTTCTCAGGTAGGACAACTTTTGACAAAGCTGATCGACTTTTAAGAAGCTATCTGAAAACAAAACCATGAATTTTATCAAGCCATTTAACTTTTGAAAAACTGGCTGAAAATATAATCATGTATTTTATTTGAAATGACTGTAAAAACGACTGCATTTTGAGGAAGATGTCATGGGTTCAAATCCCATTTAATCCCATTTTTAACACAAAAAATTTACATTTATGTTATAATATCTAATTTATTAATATAATAATTATTTAGATTGAGACTAATTAAGTACAGTTGCACATAGTTTAAACCCTTAACCTCAACCCACATACCACTTAACTATTGAATATTTTTCACCGGACCAACATTTTTATGACCTAGAATCTAGATGGCTTGTGAAAAGCCGATCGCTTTCTGTTGTTCTTCCATTTTTAAAGGAAAATTCTTAAGTACACTGGTGGTGTGCCTGGTATTGTGCCTACTGTAGTAATGCTCATTTTTAAATGACCTAGCATCCAGAAAGCAATCGGCTTTTCACAATAACTTTATCCATATTAAGGTCCATTGGAGATGGTCTAACATACCCTGGCATGTGTGTTGGTTGAGTGAAAATGCAAACAATCTACACATAAACAGTTTTTAGTAGGTGTCCGACAACCCAAAACACCAACCACAAGGCAGGGGTGCCCTCGTAGAAGGAACTGGGAGCTAAAATTGCAGACTCTATTGAAAAGAAGAGAAAGAAAGCAATAAGTGCACTCCCACTTTTTTCCTTAATCGGATCCGAGCGGTCGAGTCACGTAAACTTTCCTTCTTTCCCTTTCTCTCTCTTTGTTTCCTCCCGTCCTATTCTCTTCTCTTTTCCTCTCTCGACGTTGTTGTCAAGTCTGATATAGATACACAAACAAAACTCACAAAAACTGCTCTCTCTCTCTGTGCTTCGAACCCTACAAGACGGTTCATTTGAAGGAAACCAAAAGTAACGTGAAGGTTTAGAGGTCCCAAAAAGCTTCGCATTCAAGCTTCTACCGTTTCAGCCAAAGCCAAGATGAACGATCTTCTATCGGTAGTTTCCCGCTTCGTATTCTTTATTCGTTATGTTAATGAATTGTTGCATGTTAAGAGTTTTTTTTTTTTTTTTTTTAACCAGAATTTCAGTATTTGCATGATTTATTATTATGACAAGGTTTTGATTTTTGGTTTCTTGATGAATGCTGAGAATAGTTTGAATTTGAACGAACCAAAATTTTGATACAAATGTTTGAACAATTTATGAATAGTTCGAATTCGAGTTTCGTTCAACAATCTGCATACGTTATAAACTATACGAGGGGCTTACTTTGTGTTAGACTATTACAAAGGACTAAATCGATACTGGTCAAGTAACCGAGATATATGTGAAGGCGTAAGTAAAGTGGTTAATCAATACTGGTTATAGCATTTATTTGTTCAAAATTATGTCCCACTCTGTCTCCTAGAGCGGATTTCAGCCTTTGCAAGAAAGCATTGTGGATGAAGCAAGGGTTGCCTTGATTCTCTCATTGGTTGCACATGGTAGTGGGCTTACAGTCGGGAATCTGGTTGAAAGAGACATTGTTATTCCTAATCGTTGTAGCTTGTGCGAGAATAGCCAAGTTTGAAGTTCGAAAAACACATATAATATGAAGTCAGCTTGGGGGATAGATTACAATTTTGGGAGGACAAAAATAGCTAACAGAGCAGCTTTTGAAGCAGGCGTCTTTCGAGTTCATAAACAACAATCAGGGTGTGTAAAATCAGTTTTTAGTGCATGATGGAAACCAATCAGCCTGGAAATTGGACCCAAGGAGAAATTGGAATGAGTGGGAGCTGCCAAGTTTAGTAGATTGCGTTAGCTTATTGGAAACTAAACAACAAGAGTCAGACTGTTGGGTATGGGATCAAAATCTCGGGAATTCTAGGTCAAAACATGCTACGGAAATTTCACATAAACTCAGATTAACCAAGGCAGTAATGTATTCAATTTTGGGTCTAAGTTGTTGTGGACTATTGCACATGAGCAAACATGGTTGGCAATCTAACAAAAAGAGGCCTCATGACACCTATTTGATTTAGCTTTTGCCTGTTGCATCAGGAATCGGTAGATCATTTTTTCTTCTCGTGCTCTTTCACAAGGGAAGTCTGGTCCTCTCTTTCTTATTAGTGAATGTGGGGGTCCTCATCCGATATCCACCAACTTGGCAGCAAGGTCAAACTGAAATTGGTTAGGGGAAAGGTTGTTGATAATGGCCATGCTAGCATTATGGATGGAAAGGAAAGCGAGAGTTTTCCATGGGGAAAAAAATCAGATGTGCAGCAGAAAAAAATTAGATGTGCAGCAGGTGTGTCTTGCAGTAAAAGGGATATTTTGGCATTGGGAATTAACATATCAAGAGTGCCCGGATACGCACGTTTAGCGATTTCATCTTTAATTGGTTCAATATGTTCAATCCTTACCAATATTTTCTATGTTTTCTTTTAGTTGTATTTCCTTTGCGAACCACTTCCTCGCTTTCTATTTTATTAATGAAATTTGCGTTGTTTTCTAGATTTAAGAAAAAAAAGGCAAGAGTCACTCTTTGCTTGCCCTATCTCGATTTTGTTTTGGAAGTTCTTAGTTCTGGATGTGGCTGGTTCTATCCTTGTGAACCTCCTTGGCGAGTGTGTGCCTCAATGGATGGCCTCAAACGCTTTTTCAGCCAAAGGCAAGTGGCTTTGGAAGAGTATTCGAGTTGTACCTCTTTGAGTGTGAAAGGAATCAAAGAATCTTTTAGGAGAAAAAGCTACTTTTGTGATTTGGTTCAATAGGTGAAGTGGTTGGTGTAGAGCTAGGCAGTCAGTTGGGGGGTGTGCAAGAACAACAATGGTGCGACTGTTCATTTCCAATGGGTATGTTGATATATCCTAATTGTTTTCTATATTGGGAGGGTTCTGAGGTGTTTTAGAGTTGTAGAAGCTTTTGTTTTTTACCAAGGAAGCACAAACTCTTTGGAAAACTTACCTTATTCGTGTCCGGCACCGACCCTTCTACACCCGTCAGACACGTGGTCAACATGGTCCATATGGCCAACGTATCGGACATGCTTCTGAGAAACCCGAAACTTGGTCAGTCAAGACTCGACAACCAACTTTATTTTACTTTTAGATGTGTACTAATAACCACCTAATTTAATGGTTATTGATCCATCTGAAATGAATGACTTTCAATTGCGATTCAAGACAAAAGCCACTGAATCGTAGAAGTAGTCTATGCTTTTTAATCTTTGCTCATTCTTCTCTAACTTGATTTTTCTCTCATCTACTTCTCTCTACTATAGTTTTTCTCTACTTTATTTTTTCTTACAACAAAGTATGATCTTCGCTTTTGCACCTTTTTAAAAAAAAATTATTTTTATTTTTATTTTCTACGTTTTTTTCTTCTTCATGTTATTTTCTACTTTTTTTCATACTTGCAACAAATATGAATACACTTTAATTAGAATATTGTTTATGTATATATGACTTATCAAAAAATTAGTATGATGTGTCCTCGAGTCGTAGTTTTTGAAAAATTGTTGAGTTGGGGTGTCGGGTCTGTGTCCGACACGACGCACGTGTCTATGCATCCTTGTTCTCGGTGTTTTCAGTGCTTGATGTATTTTTTCATTTCCTAACAAACTTCTCACTCATATTACGTTTCGTTTTAATTAAACCGCTTTGATGTTTTGTTGATAAAAAAATGGTATCAAGAATTCATTATGCAAATCGTATTTTTACTACCGGAACAATGGTGGAAACCACCATGGTACTTGGACATTTGACCAATGAAGTGGATAACTGTTAGCATCTAGCAAAGAGGTAAATTAACCTGCCCTATGCTAGTTTACACTCTCCCTACACGAGAGGTAAACTTCAATTCTCTATAGTGATTAGTGACACTGTTACATCTCGAGTACAACGACGAGGGAGATTTTCTTATCTGTTGCCACTGTTCTTATCTTATGACTGGAAGAATTAAGAACACTAAAAAAGTGCTAGGATTAAGAGCTACGTAGGAGCATCATGTAGGCTTCCCCCTTCCATAAGTGCTCCCAAACAAATGGTACACCTCCTTAGATGCCTCACGCAAAACATTTACATGGGCCTCCCCTGAACTTATTTCCTCCAGCTTCCATTTTCTTCAAACCAAGGCCAATTTCCGATACATACAAGAGTCCAAAGGTCCCATCATTAGGATTCAAAGCCCTCTTGCCTTTTTTAAAAAGGTTAATGTCATCGAGAGAGAAACCTGGACCGTCATCCTCAATGTTAGAGCAGAAAGATTTCGTGAGATTATTCCTATTCCCAAATGAGTGACCACAGATCATGTCTAGCAGTCAACACACGCAACACCATCTTTCAACTCCTTTGAAAACATGAAGCTTTTTTTTCACGCACCAAGACACAACCAACACAATACATTACCTCTTCTCCCATCCTCTGATTTGTAGGAAAATCATAGAAATGAAGGGAAAGAAGACTAGGACAGAGAGAGAGCGCGCGCACAATTCTTTAGGTTGAAGATTACCTTCATCCTCATTTTTTTCTTCTTCTTAAAGTTTTAGAAGCGAAAACCACGTTGAGTGGAGCAAGGAGTATTTTCTCATTGTTAGCTAAAAAGATCATGGTTAGTTTATTGCTCAAATCAAATTCTGGTTTGTGTTTGATCCCATCAAAACAGAAAAAGAAATGTCCATTTTCCCTATTACTCTCCCTTCTCTGCTTGGTGTGAGTGTTGTTTTAGATTTAGTTACTGTGCAAAAGCGTTAGGAAGACTTCACCTTTTTCCTTGCTGATGCATGTGACATGCTGTCGATGCTTTTGTATACCCTTTTCATTATAAATCTTAACGTTTAAGCTATGTTTTTAATGTTTCGATGGTGTCATGTAGGAATCCTTTGAGCGACGCCAAGCTTCCAAATATGGCGATATTGAATCCGGACCAAGTGCCCCACCGTTGACTTCTACAGACTTGGGCTTGGAACGTTTTTTCAGACAGGTTGGGACGAGTGTTTTATGCATTTATTTAGTTTTCAAAAAGGATATGTGACCATCTTTATAGTTCTTTTACATTTTTTCGTGTTCGATGGTCTCCTTTTATATGCAGTCTGATATTGTTGGGATATATGCTTGCATTGTTATCATGCTAGGTTGAAGAAATTGAAAAGCAAGTTGAGAAGATTAATCAACACTTGAAGAAGCTGCAGGTATGAATTCTCTCTCATATGGGTTTATTTGCAACTTTTAGATATTTCTGTAGCACAATTTTCTGGTTGTTTTTATGGATCTGCGTATATAAGAAAGAAGTCAATATTTTTTTAGAGTTGATTATGTCACTCATGGTCTCCTACTCCATGTATTAAAAATGCTGAGAACCTTTAAAATGTTATGCAAGTTGAGTATGTGCTTGTAAAACCGCGATTTTTCTTGAAAAATAGAATCATAATTTGAATTATGAATATCTCTCTCCGCCCTTGGAGAAGGAACACATTTTGCTAGGACAAAGAGAAGTTAACCAGTTGAAAACCAGCCCAATATGTTGTTTGATAATAACCTGGTTTATTAAGGCTCAATACTGAGATAAATATTTTAAATTGATGCCCTCCTTTGGTAACTTTTCCTGAGCAAGTCTGTCATTAACTCAACCAAGATAAATAGTTTGTTTTGGCTTGTCCCATGCAAGTTAAGGGAGTTCAGTTTCAAGAATTCTATGTGAATGCGAGACCTTTCTAAGGGATCAATAACGCTTGTCATTGTTGTATCCTAAAGCTTTCTGACTTTTTTCTTTGTCTTTGAATAACATTTGAGCATTGTATCAAAAACAATAAACTAAGTGCAAAGGAGCCAAGGTCAAAATGATACGGTTAATCTTCTATGTAAGCTTCTCTATAGTACTATAATCGGTGTCTTCCTATCAGCATTCTCTTTCTTTGACTAGACTTTGTCTAGTAATGCACTTAAATTTTGGAGATCTCGTGTTCTCTATTTCTTGCATCATCACTAAGTAACAAAGTCATGTCGAATGCAGCATGAATTTCAAAGGAAATCAACAGTGAAGATGCTCAGTGAAACTTGAGTAGATTTACATGTGATGTGACAAGTAAAGCAGTCTTGTAATCACCCTATATAAATTTGAATCTGGTTTATTGTTTTAATTGTTTGAATCTAGGTCAATGCTCATATTTACTTGTACATGATATCTGCAGGATGCAAATGAGGAGTCTAAATCTGTAACCAAGGCTGCTTCCATGAAAGGTGCGATTTTTTTTTCTTTACATTTCCTTTTGCTTTTGCTTTTTTCTACTGCAGAATCTCTCATTCGGGGTATGGCATATTCTGTGATGTATTCATGTTACTCACCCCTTTTTATATTCAAAAGAGGCATTCAACATGAAAAGATGACCTCCATGAATTATAATGGATCTTAACATTTAAATGATATTGAAACACTATTTTTTTTAATCTTATTCTTCAAGCAGTCAATTTATTGTCCTAATATTTATCAGTTATTATTATTATTAGTATTTAAAAAAATTTATTTTCTGTTAATATGATTTTTTATTAAATCTTCTTAAGTGGAATGTAGGATTTCTCTTGTTCTTTTCTTGAGATTTATTACAAAACATTTTTGGACTTCTTCACCAATAAAAGTTTCAAAAAAACTAATGAATTATGATTTCTGGATTATCTTAGGGTGTGTTTGGTTGCATGGAATCCTATGCCATGGGAATCCATGAGGGAATCCCTATATTTTAGTCTAAATTGATATATCACTCCACATCCACCACTTGAATTTGTGATCAATGGTGGGAATAGAAGTCCCATGTTCATGAGACTTCCATTCCCACCATTGATAACAAAATCAAATACTGCATGTAGAGTTATACCTCAAATTAGCCTAAAATATAGGGGTCCCTTCATGGATTCCCATGGCATAGGATTCCATGCAACCAAACACACCCTTAGAGATCTGTTAATGGAGCATCTGTCCTTGTTGGTCATTGACATTCTTCAACATTAATTTGTTGGTCTTCAAGCTCGGTTGCATTAACTGACACTGTCATTTCTTGCAGCAATCAAGCAGCGCATGGAGAAAGATGTAGATGAAGTGGGGAAACTTGCCCTTTCAGTGAAAACAAAAATTGAACAACTTGACAAAGATGTAATACAATTTTCTTGCACTTCGCAGTTAACTTTTGCTGCACAAGAATATTTGAATGACCTTTATGTGTTTCTGTTAAAAAATATAGAATTTAACCAATAGGCAAAAGCCTGGTTGCGGAAAAGGAACAGGTGTTGATCGCACCCGAACAGCAAGAACTGTGTAAGTTTCCATATCATAGTTTAGCCTTCTAAAACATGCTCCAGAGGGGGACATATCAGCTGTTATACACTACTCTATTTATTGCTGGATATTTACAGCCAAATGTCTGTGTTTAATAGCAACCACAGTCCTTGTCATCAAAATTTTAGTTTTGGGTTTCCAAACCACTTGGAAACAAAAATGGACTCATGATTGCAATAAATTTCAAACTTTAGAAACAGCCAAAGTAGTTAATTTCGATCCGCTCGGAAAACGGATGAAGTTTCATTTAGAATTGTCAATACATGAATTATGCAACTTCCTATAATTTGAGGGACGAAGTTTGAAATTTTGTACCTTTTTGGCAAAATCAACTTTCAAAAGGGTTGTAGTCTATCGTTTCTTTATTTGTTTTTTGGTTTTGAATTTCTAAGTGATTTCCATAACTGATTACATGGATGGAAAAGGAGTTTAGCCCATCTGGTTTCCAACTTTAGAATTTGGAAACTCACTGTGGTAATCTTACAATTTTATCATATAGGCTTTGACTATAAGATATATTCTCCGTATAAGCTAAATTGAATTGATATTTGACATTTAGAAAATGGGTTAGACTGAAACTCTGATTGATGTGCAGGGGAAAGTATAGATACGCTAAGATGATTTGTACTCACATGACCAAGATGATATATATAGTATTTTCTAATTTTCTTTTAGGCATCTGGAAAGCTGCCATCATTCTCATAAGATCCAATAGAAGATATTTAAGAGGCTCATATTTGGGAGAACTTCTTGTGTACAATTTGAGCTTTTGATTGACAGTACCAAGTTCTTTAATGTGCAAACTACTTCTGAATTCTGATAAGTCATGTAGAATGTGGTTGCTTTGGGCTAGAAGATTATTCTCGTCTCCCATGGTGTTGGATGAGGCATACTAGTTTCTAGGTGTTAACACTTGTATCATTATCCTTAACATTGACATGGCACAGTGTAATTTTGGTGCCTAACTTGAAGATGTTTCTTGTACTTGTTGATGAAATCTCCATTTAAATTCTTGTCTATATTTGCAGTGCTGTGAAGAAGAAGTTGAAAGATAAGATGGATGAATTTCAGGTATCATCTTTAGAAGGGAGTGTTTTTTATATATCTTAATAATTTTCTTATTCATTTCCTTATGTTTCTCTTACAATATCAGACTTTAAGACTAAACATCCATCAAGAGTATCGTGAGGTTATTGAGAGAAGAGTTTATACTGGTAATTGACCCTCTTTGACGACAATAAAAATAACTGCTGTAGTTGCAACTTGATATATTATATTTTCCCTTTATTTTAGACTTAACTTTTGGTGCATCTTTTCTTGTCATTGCCATGATCAGTAACGGGTGAAAGAGCTGATGAAGAGGTGAGCCTGCTTTCCATAGTTAAAATTTTATGAGCAAATCAAGTTGCATTTGTTTTTAATTCTTTTATTATGTTTATTGGACACTGGTCAGACTATTGATCGATTGATAGAGACTGGAGACAGTGAACAAATATTTCAGAAAGCAATTCATGAACAAGGACGTGGCCAGGTCTTGACCTTTTTGCCTTAGTTGATCCCCTTATTCATCTATTTTCTTCTCGCATTTATCTATGTTGACATCTAATCGAGGGAAAAAAATGTCATTCTAAAAAAGACTTCTAAGATTCAAGAGCAGGTAGTGGATACTGAATTCTAAAAAATGTCTTCTGGTTACTGAATTGTTTGCATATGCAGGTAGTGGATACCCTGGCTGAGATTCAAGAGCGTCACGATACAGTTAAAGAATTAGAGAGGAAGCTTCTTGAGTTGCAGCAGGTATTTTTCGCTTCTTTGCATAGCTATGTAAGTTTACTCTGGCTCAGTCATTTTGATCAGGCTCATATTCTATTCTCAATGAGCAAATATTTTCAAGGCAACTCACTATTACAATCAGAATTGGTATGAATTTTGTAGTTGTCTGTCCATATACTCAATTTTGCGCTGAAACCAGGCCACCAAAAAAGAAAAGGACCAACATCAACCCAAAAGATTGTTGACACACGAGGTTTTCCCCTGTAAATGTAACATTGGGTTTACACCTATCGAGCTATAGCGGGCATCTAGAAGTTGGTTGTCAGTTTATAATAGGCATTGTAAAGCACCACCAATGCGGCTTGACATATGTGCTAGTTCTGTCTTGCAATTTTGGACCTGCCAAACTAGCAACAGGAATTCCTGTTCCCATCTCACCCATCCCATTAGAAGTTTCTGTGACTGTGTCTTTACATTTTTTTTTTTGTGATGGAGGGCATTCTTTTAAGGAAATAATTATCTCAGCAACATATGTACTGTTGAACCTTAAGATCTAATATCTGTAAAATTGCAGGTATTCTTTGACATGGCAGTGTTGGTGGAAGCACAAGGCGACTTGTTGGACAACATAGAAACCCAGGTTTTTGCCGACCCACCTTTCATGATTTTATTTGATTAGATAGCACACTACTAAGTCATTCATTTTTGTTCTTTATTCTGTTCTGTAAAGGTTTCAAGTGCTGTTGACCATGTGCAATCTGGAAATACTGCACTCCAGAGAGCCAAGTCGCTACAGAGGAACTCAAGAAAATGGATGTGCATTGCCATAATCATCCTGCTCGTCATTATTGTCCTGGTCGTTGTGACTGTGCTCAAGCCATGGAAAAGTAAGCAGGGTGCCTAATTGGGATGTGATTTGTAGTGTAAAATAAGGCCTATTATTTTCTTCCCACCCTTATTTCCGTGTGCGATATATTTCATTTCTTTTTCTTGGTCCTTGTTTCTGAACAAGGATCTGGTTGCCTTTCATATGCTTTAGTATAGGTTGTCTCACGTGAAGTATATTTCTTTTTCTTTCTTTCTTTTTTTTTTTTTTTTGGTAACAAATGAGAAAACAGATGTTTTTATGTTTCTGTTTAATTCATTCATTTTTTTTTTTTTTTATACTGAGTCAAAATTGAGTAAACCAATGCTTTCTTGCTTGCTTGCTTCGTCTCTGTCACTTGCTTGTCATTGTCTGTCTCACCCTGTTTTCTCGACTCCGACTTGACGAAATCAGAACAACTTTTTTCAAAAGAAAGGTATATGTGCTGCTGCAGTTGGAACCTAAGAAACCCTGTTTTTCTGATAGAAAAAAAAAGTGAGGAGAAACAACAAAGGTATCTGTTTCCAGCGCCAGAAGTTTTATTTCATTTGATACACTAAGATCTGCAGCTTTATCAGTTTTGAATGCATCATCGCAGTTCAACCCATTTCTCCCTTCTTTCGGAGAGTTACTTTGGATTAAGATAGCATGTTGTTGTGTGAAAGCATAAAATGTTTATTCATTCTATACAAGATTTTTGGTAAACTTAAGGTGTATTGGAGGCTAAGGAGTTTTTTTAAAAGAAAATTTGTGAAAAGTGAGAAGGGAGATGAAGGAAAAAGGAGGAGAGAATGAAGAGCATGATCAAGAAATATTTTGCCAAAAAGAATCATTTTCAACCTCAAGATAAGCATTCATCCATGTGAAGGTTGGTAGTAAGACCATTTTGAGCCCTGCTAGATAAACCACCACATGAAACCTGGTTTCAGACTGCTCCATGTGAAGTGTTTTTTAGTAATAACATTAGTCGTAAGACCTAACATGATCTTCTTCCTATTCTTCAACATTCTCCCTTATTATGAATCTTTTCTTGGAGCTTTCTTGCATTATTAGCTTTTTACCTACAACTTGTTAAGGACAAGTTCAATTCCAAGGTTGAGATAATTTAGATTTCTCCTGTAGCCAAATAGTTTCTATTTGTCATTGCCAAATAATTGACCTTTTTCTCGTTTATTTCGAGTCGGTTTTTGCTCTTGAATTCATCCAAAATCTCTGTTGTTACGCAGTCTTAATCACTCTCACTTCAATTCAAGACACTCGTAACATTTCAGTCGAATAAGAGTTTGTTTATCAATTTAAAGAAACACTACTGTACTTTTTTTTTTTCACAGTTAAATTGAAACCAATGCTAATTTTGTTTGGGAAATTTAGTGGTTCAAGGGATCAAACATTCCAACCCAAGACCTTAAACACCAACCTTCCATGCAGAAAGCTTAAAAATGTGATGTTCCCTTTAAACTTGACTCTCCATCAACAATCAACCAAACCTGAGGAAATGGGGAAACTGTTGGAATATGGCCTAAGAAGTGCAAGAAATTCCCAAAAATGTCGCGGTATAAATAAGTAAAGAAATTTCTATTAACTATTGTAAATTTTTTTTTTCTTTATATAATACCAACTGATCCATTAATGCTAAGATTACACATGATCATTGATGAAGTAAAATTCTTAAGTCAATGGTGGCAACCTCAACATTTAGAGCCATTACGAAAAACTTCAAGTAAAATTCTCATTAAATAAAGCTCTTGTCGCTTAAACTCTTAATATATAATGTAGACGTACAGGTTCAACTTTTTTGCTAAAAATAATAATAGAGGACACATTTAGCATGCAAAAAGCTAACATAACATGTGATAAATTATTAATAATTGGATGATCACATCACATAAATCTTGAAATGTTAATATTCTGTTGTCACGGACTTCACTCGCAATTTTATTTAGAGTCATTTTCCAAAAATAGAAATGTTTAGCTCTCACAAGTACAAAGAAACATAAATTTAATACTTGTATGATTTAATTTAATTTTCAAAACCTGCTTGCAGCATATGCTAGTGCTACGAAGATTATATATATCTTTCTTGGTACTCGACATTCAGAAACACAATCACTATACTTTGAAGATTAAAAAGAAAATTTGGAGTTAAAAAGAGTACAGAGTCGTAGCTGTCCATGGGATGAAAATCACGTGGCACGACATGCATCCATCCTGTATAGAGAGTTCTTTTATATCAACTCCTGTGTTTTTCTATCTATTACATTAGCAACACTTTGTTGACTATGCTTGCTAAGATTCTCCCTGGCAAAATCTTTGAAAAAGAATATCAAAATGTTGACATCTTAGTTGCGAGGAGTGCGGAATTAGGGTTGATATAATTAACTATGCTGTTATAGTCTAAGGTGGTGTTTGTTTTTTGTTTCAATCAAAACCTTGGTTCTTAATAAGAAGTGGTTTTGGGTGTTTGTTTTTAATTCTAATCACTTTGACCGAATGTTCTTAATAAGAAGTGGTCCACTTTTAGAGTATAAAAAAAAAATTCAAACATTAATATAAATCACCCCTCTTCATTAAAATCTTTTTTGGTGTATATTAAATCCAAGCCAAGAAAAGATGTGAGAGTCAAACTACCACAACCTTACCCAACTAACCTACCCAATAACCTGTCTACCTTTAGCCCATCACTTGATTTCACTTGTCACTTACGTCAGTCAGCTAATCTTTGTAGCTCTTAATGAGACTTGATTTGGTGAACATGTTCTTGCTATCAACTGCATGGTAGCAGTAGTTGTTTCAGTACGGATCAACTGTGGAGATCGAATTTTCGTTCACAAAGTATAAACTGTTGCAACTTGATGACTTGAATTATAATGCATGTAAGGTGGTAAACCTAACCAATATGTAGATCTCTCCCTCTCTCTCTATTGGATCGATTAGATATGAGTCCTTCATCTCTCTACCAAATGGGTCGTTGGGTCCTGACTGCATGTGCTTCGCCATGCACGGAACCACGTGAACCATAACTTGCTTCCTCTACTCGCTCTCTCTATGATTGAATGGAAAGTACCAGGGGTCCAGTTGGGAGAGATTATTTTTGGTTCACTATATATGATTCCCATATGTTCAAAATACATTTTATATATTTCAATTCCAAAACTGGCAACCTATTAATATCTAGTGTATTGAGAATCACATTTGTAAAATAATTTCATATATTCGTTTTAGGGAATGATCAGATAATCTAATATGTACAAATAGAATTGGAAAACATGTTCAACCTGATCAGCTTCTATATATCCCCTCCTTTGCTATCTCCTTCCCAAATATTTATTTTTTCTTAATACCAATTTTGACATATAAAGGTGATCATTACATAATTAATAACTCGAACGGCCCCAACAGTTCATATCAAATCATGAAGTGATGTGAAAATAAGATGGCCCCTACCTGACCCCAATATATCACTCAGACATCCAGAACTTATATACACATTAACCCACATCACCAGAAAATTCGAATAATCAGACTGGAGGGGTCTTTGAAAAATAAAGAAGAGGAGGGACCCTTCCCTTAAATGATAAGGGTTCAGGTATGTGGGTACCCATTGTCACTCCCTACCCTCCCTTGTCAAGATTATTTTGTATACACACCCACGTGGATCAGTTTATTTCATGTTTTGCATTGCCTGCCAATTCAACCACTCATCTAATTCATAATCTCTCTTATGTTTCACTCTAATCAACCTAGCGAGCTCTCTTTGATTAATTAACGATGTAATATTTTCGCTACTTGAGACAAAACGAATTAAGAAACTTCTAACTGGGATGGGATCATATATACTTATTAATGCCTTAGCTTAATTAATTAAACTCTTAGCACGAATCTAGCCGGACAAAAAAGATTTAATTTGACATATGATATCCTCATCATGTGCAAACGTACCATCCTGACTTTCCGATATCATTTTTTTAGTCCACCAACCCAACTGAAAATATTACTAGTTTTGCAAATTTTTATGAAAATTTTTAGTGATCGAGTATTCTTACTCCAGATAGATTAATGCTTGAAAAAGATTTGGTTAATAAAATTAGTTAATTTGGCTTTGATTGGACATAACATATTTTAGGCTTTACTTTGTCAAGGCTAGCCTTTCTGAATAATCAAAGTAGCTGCTACCCAATTTCACACACTGTGTTGTTGTCTTGTATATGAACGAAAAGCCACGATTTCATTAGCAAAACTTGAAACAAAGCACGTGACATGCTTGCTGCAAGTGTGGATCTATATATATATATATATATATGGTGAATCCATGAATATTTAGTTTCATTTGAAATAAACCATCTTAAAATGTCTGCTCCAAAATAAACATTGTAATTCAAAAATTCCCAAACTTACATTATAAAACGACGGGGGTTACAAATTTTCTCATCACAACTGTTATTGTGAATTTTTCTATCCAAAATATATATATATATATATTTCAATTAATAAGTGTTTGTTTCAAGTATTTGATTGTAATTGTACTAGCAACTAATGCTACCCAATTTTTGTTTTCATTATTTTGTCAAATTGCCAATGGCATACCACAATGGTCGGTGGTGGTGACAAGATAGGGCGCGAGGTGGTGGAGTTGAAGCTTTTATTATGTTTGTTCCCATTTTTATTTATATTTTTGTTCCAGGGGAAAAAAAGCCCTGCAAAAAGCTTCATACAACCCAAGTGAGTGAGATATCACATTCCATCAAATTATGCACAACACAAGTGAATAGAAGCTTCTTCTATTCGGCACGATCCAAGGATCAGGTGGCATGCTGAGGGCAGGGACGAATCCACATAAAGGCAAGTGGGGGCAGCTGCCCCCATTAAAACTTAAATTTTATATGTATTATATAGGTTTTTGCTATTTGTCCCTTTAGTTTTTTGGTTTTTCTTCCAAATTTTAAAGCCTAATTAGCTGCTACTACTACTACTACTGTTCTTATTTCTATTGTTCTACCCCTATTTCTTAGAGGTTTTTGTCCTTGCCTCTCTGAAATGGAGAGCCAAACAATCACATTTGGTAAACCAACTATTTTCATCAACTTCTATCATTAAAAGTGTTTTCTTATAAACTTTATAAATCAAATTTCAACTCTTTGAATCTTTCAAGTGTTTTCTTATAAACTTTATAAATCAAATTTCAACTCTTTGAATTTTTCCTCAATTGTTGATCCTTACTTCCACAATTTTGTTTTTAATAGTAATTTTCTTTTCAAAATGTTAAGACATTAGACATTGAAGCAATTAAACCAGAAGCAACAAAATGCAACATTATTAAGGCTAAGTTTTAGATTTGTTGTTGATTATGTGTTTAATTTACGAAATAACAAAATTTTTTTAATTATTGTTGTCTTTCCTATGTTGAAATTTATTCACCAATTAAAGTAATTTAATAATTTAACATATTAAAATTTTCAATGATAGTACAACATACATCACGCAAGTTATTTATTGATTTAAGCAAAAATATGTTGTACTTTTTAAAAAAGATCTTTCATAACATCACGCAACAAATACCAAACAATTTTCAACACCTATGTTAAAAAATATCGGGTACGGTGTGTATGCGCAAAAGTGGTTATTGAGCAAATAAATAATGCATAAACTTCAGAAATTGTCAAGAATAAAAGTAAAAAAAATTACATTTTTATTAAAAAAAAATTTATGTTAATCTATAATATAAAATAGATTTTTTTTAACTAAGTACGAGTACACACTATGATAAAAGTGTCACCACATGGCTGAATATTTTTGCAGATTTTCTGAAGCAAGCGCTAAGTTTGAATGAGATATCACATTCCATCAAATTATGCACAACACAAGTGAATATAAACTTTTTCCGGAACAACTAAGACATTAATGGCGGATAGTATCACGAAGTTACGGGGTCGAATCCAGAGCGGCATATGGTGTGAAAGGGGTTAAAGGGATAAAAAAAAGGGGCGAGGGGGGGGGGGACAGCAGTCGTTACGTACTCTCTCTTCATTTGCGGTGGTCGAGGAATCAGACGGTACGAAATTAAAGATCACGTTCTGAACAGGTGGATTGTACACAACTGCTTCGAATTTCGTAATTTTAATTTGGGCTTCCATCATCCGGACGATTAAAATAAGAGAAATCGTTGCCGTAAAATCCGGTCGGCGTTATAACACAGGACCTCGTGGACTGCCACGTGACGTGTCGTGTCGATTAAAGAGACGTTTGGATTGGTCAACGACGTGATCCTTCCTCACGTAGCCATGTCCCAAACAAACTTAACTCATTTCGAGTCCCCCTTCTCCTACGTCATCTCCATCCATTCCATGCATACATTTTACTTAATAATTAATTAATTAAGCTATTATTTTTAGACAAAATACGCCAAAGCGAGTCGGTTGAAGCATCCTCGCCGACAAAACAAGGCGGTCGTAATGGGCATTACCCTGACCGTTGAGAATGCTAACCTATTTTATGTATGAAAAAATTCTAAAGAGTCACGTCCCTAGTGTCAGGGAGGCTCTGTTTGTGTTTATATTCGATTGGTGAATTATGAAGATTTTAGGATGATGGAAGGTATTGAGAATTCCTAGTGTACCTAGCCTGACTCTAAACCAACTGCGAACGTATATCAGTATATCCGAATTTCTTATGGAGTAAGGAGTTCGAACGCTACACCATTAATAGGAGAGAATATTGAGACCATACTATCATCCAGTATTTGTTAGTGTATATTAGTGTAACATAGGACTTGCTGCTCTATTTCTATAAGAGCTGTTCTACTTGTCGAGGGAGGGAACCGTCCATCCCCCTCGGGATGTGTGCTGACATTTTTCATGCACGCATCCCGAGGAGGATGAACGACTCCCTCCCTCCCTTGCTGTTTTCCTCACCCACTTCCTCAACATTTAGAATTTTCGTTTCTATAATGAAAATGCAATAACTTGGCATCGGAAGATAGATTTTTATGTAATTCTTAATTCATTACAAAATTAGGAAAAAACAACAACGTGGGCTTGTGTGTTGTGACTGACACAAACCCACACACAAAGAGGTCCCGCAACATTAGCCTAAAAGAAAATAAATGAAATTTTTTGTCAAAAATATTTACTTCTCTTTCTCTCTCAATCTTTTTTTTTTTTTTTTTTTTTAGAGAGTCTGGCCAGCCCAATACCATTCCTTATCCTCGAGATTGAACCATGTTCAACATCTCTAGGATGATAGATGGTATTGGACTGGCCTGACGCGGGCCCGCACAGTATGGCATATCACTCAAATTGATTCCTCTCTCTCTCTCTCTATTTCTATAAACAGAAATTCTAGGGGGCGAAAGGGTAACCAAAGCCCACTTCTTTCTCCCATGCACTTGTCTTCTTCACTCCCAAACACCCACTACTTTTCTTCTTCCGTGTGCTCCTCTTCCTTTTCTTCTTCAAACTATTACTTATCACTCTCTCCATAACTTGTCTCCCCTCCCACTCCCACTCCCACTCCCACTCTCACTCACTCTATCCATCTACCTTGTTCATCAACAAACCACCTATATCTTCTAGTTTCTCAATTATATATACACATACAAGTTTTACATAATTAAGCATGTCTAGCAGAAGATCTCGTTCAAGGCAATCAAGTTCTTCAAGAATTACTGATGATCAGATCAATGATCTTGTTTCCAAGTTACACCAACTTATCCCTGAACTCCGCAATCGAAACTCTGACAAGGTACTACTTATATTCTTTTTCTTCTCCCTTAATTTGTTACATAAGTTAGATATGTTTCACATTCTTGGTTATTAGAAATGATTTCCAACATAACTGTTATTTGGGTTGTGTTTAATTATTTTGCACTATTTTTTGTGGGATTTGTTTTTTTGTTTAGTGGAATATTGTCTTTATCAATCATTTTCAACCCTGTTTGGTTAATTTGGGAATGGTTGAAATCTTTTTCCAAACTTTAGCATTTTTTTCATTAAAGTGCAAAACCAATTTCCTCATTTCCCCCATAATAGATTTCCCGCAAAAAAATTTCAAAATAAATGTTTTGGGAAAGCTTAGGCCTAATGTCAACTAGTGATGACTTGAGGTCTTCTATAATGTCAAATAGCTCGGTAAAACTTGTGGTATGAACGTTCATACTTGTAGAAAATAAAACTTGGTCTAATATTGACTTACCATGTCCACCAAGTCAATGTTTTAATTAAAATGAGCTTAATTAGTGGCAACATTACTAATTATGATGATTCCATACTTGGTGCAGGTATCGTCTGCTAAAGTTCTACAAGAGACGTGCAATTACATAAGGAACTTGCACCGCGAAGTTGATGACTTAAGTGAACGACTATCAGAGCTATTGGCGACAACAAACATGAATAGCGCTCAACAGGATATAATTAGGAGTTTACTTATGTAGTAAATTAATTGTTTTCAAATCACTCTCATTTTGCTTCTCTTGTTTGTAAGCTTGGGTTAGACCAAACAAATGTAGTAGTGATGAGTACTTAAAAGTTTTTTATATAATAAAATGATATGTATGTCATGTTAGTTACTAATCTAAGTTTGTACTACTTTTAGGGAGACGAGATTATTTATGTTAAAGCTTTTTGGAAGTGTAGCTAGGACTGCACTAATACCAACGGGTTAGGGTTAAGATTAAGGTCATCATCTTCAATGAGTTTGATTGTGACACTTGCATCATCTAATATTAATTAGCCTTTCATCCTCTATATGTGTGTGTGCTTGCTTGTGCGCAAGGGTCCATGTGTTTTAAGGGATTGGAGACACTGGGGTCAATATTTAGCACCTCAAGTCTTAAATACATCACATGACCCCTCCAAGAGTTTTCTTGTCTAAACCCTAATGTATCGAGATCCATTAACATTTGGGATGGGAAACATTCACCACAAAATCCCATGTGTTATTGTTTTGAGTTCTCTGAAACCGCGTAAAATGTATTGCCAAATATATCTCGATCAGCTGTAGCTTAGGTTGTAAGCCATGTTACACGAGGAGGTTTCAGGTTTAATAAGTCTTACATTGTACATACTGTTTTCTAAAATCAATTGAAAACAACTTGCACGCCTAAAAAAAATAGAGAAAAGAGACACATGCTTGTGTTTGACCTTATGAAAGAGTACCCTAAAAGAAAATTATTAGTATATGCATGAGAATTGATTAATGAATCAATAGTAAGATAGCAGGGTCATGGAAATGGTCAAGTGGCCAAATCTATGCGAAGTTTTGTAGGGTTTTGGGGGTTGATCCCTTTCACAACAAAAACATAACATGGAGATGTCACAAATTGCCTTAACTACATGTGATTATGAAAGGTGAAGTAATTAATGGTAAATAGTTTTGGTCAGACAAATGAACAAAAGAAATTATGGAGATTGGTGATGCATTGACTTCTCTTGCTTCAGCTTATATCTTCCTCCTCTCCCCCATGTGCTCTCTTTGAAAGGAATTCTAAGGTCTCAATTACTTAGTGTTTGATGAAATGACAAAGAATGTAAAAACGTACGATAATCTCTCTACATCAACATGCAATCAATGGAAAATGCTCAGAGAATTCCATGAGTGAAATTCAGGTCTAGTTGCTTTAGTCGCGCACATATGATTTGATGCTATGCAGGTCCACCAAGATGGAAAGAGTGGGGGTGGGCTAAAATCAATGATGGCAACAGTGCTAGTGCCCCATGTTACTATTTCCCTTGGCCTCCAATACCAAGCCATTTCTCTTCTAAAGTCAACCTATTCATAAGTTAACTATCCTTGGATCTATCGACTTTTCTGTTATGGGCTTAAAATCATTGGCTCTATATCAATCATATGTATGAATTATACATAACAGTGGTCTAGTTAAAATGTAGGTTTGCGCGGACACGTGAGTTATATCATCAGTCAATGAACTTGTCGTCGAATATTGAAATAATGACATTGTACAATAATGCGTAGAAACAAGATATACTGAAATTTATATACTATCTTATTGTATGGTATTTGGAACATAAAGCATCAATAATGATTTGGAGATAAGAAGTTGAGTTGATGTGCTGCTGTACATGTACTGGGTGGGATCTTAAAACATTTTCTTCAAGAACCAAAAAAGTCCTCTCAAGGTGAGGCCCAGGCTGAATGAATGGCCTTGTAAAATAAAGTTTACAAACACCTCACCAGCTTTTTGTCACTAAAGCATACAACAACAGCTATCCTATCAGTTGGTGCTTTTGCAAACACAAGTTCATTCAAGGTTGATTTACCATCCCAAGTATAGTACGGCAAATTGACATCAGTCGCTTGAAGCTGCTTACCTCATTCATAGAAATGTGTACATATCCAGGTTTGTATAGAGCATATCTCTAGGTTTCCGATTTTGGTCCCCTATTTTTCACAAGTTTTAGGGTTTATTCCACCTGCCGTTTACAGGAGTTTTGCGGAGTTCATCTGCAGAACTTCTTGTCTGAGTGCCCAATCTGTGAGAAAAATGCAAACATACTACATATCTCCACGTCGTATATTTTTATATGGTTTGGGATCTCATATTGAGACATCCTTAGGTGAAGATTTCAGGACATCTTAGTTGTCGGGCAAGTAGGGTTTGAATCTTGGACTTGAGATACCATCTATCACAAATCTACTAATAATATTCATACACACAAAATGCTAAAATGAAAAAGCTCTAGCTTGGGGAAATGTTAACTAAAAAGGGTAGGGTACGAAGGCCAACAATCTCAAAGCTCTATCATAAAGGCTGTGGTGGTTACAACTTTTCTTCCACCGTGGTCACTCTTGTACTCTATTGATTCTGTGAAAAAGTGAAATGGTAGAATGATGGCATCACCACTTCCTCCTCTGCTTCCAAAAATGATATTCTACAGTGACTTCCATCCGTATTTGCAACACTTTCTGCCCCCCAAACACTTTAAGTTCTCTGCATGCCTTCTTCAGTTTTAGTTGGAGAGGTTCACAATCCAAGCAAACCAAATTCATGAGTATCTATGTATTTAGTTCTGGAATTTTTTTTACTGAGATTAGCAATAATTCGGGTAGCCAATCGTGAGAATGATGTCATAACATCACAGATTCTCCCCGCTAAATTCAGCAAAGTGTGAAACTGATTCTTCTTCAAAGTTAATAATTAATTATAAAGACGTGAAGATGAGTGACATGATGATTCGTCCAAATCCAATCTTCGATCTCTTAGAGATCTGACCTGCAAAATAAGGTTAGATTGCCAAAGACCACCTTTTTGGTGGCCGAAGGCACTCCGATACTTAAATTAGTTAATCTGTCGAAGAAGGCTAAATTTGGACAGAGTATAGTTTAGTTGAATTTGCATACCTTTTGTCGAATGATCCCTTTACCTTATATAATGCCCGTCATTAATTCTCTGCGTGACTTAAGTATGGGCGTTATGAGGGGAGACGTTTTTTATAACGGTCCCCTCCTTCATTGAGTTACGTCTTTAGGGGAGTGATTTTCGCCGCGACTTGTCTCGTCTGTAACATCTCTCTTCTCTAAGGGAAGAATCCGTTGGGCCTGAATTTAGTCATTTGATTACGATCTATTATCAAAGGCCCTTTTGGGCTTTAATGATTGGCTGCCTTTTCGAGCTTCTTGGGTCAGGCCTACTATCCATATCGAGATTGAAGTGTCTGTTTATCATGATAAATGATTTTTGCCGCATGTATGATCGTAATTAGAGTCCTATTTGATGTATCATCAGCTACTCCCCCTAGTTAGTGGGCATGCTTGCGTGACCACTAACTCTATGGCGATTGGCTTTTCGACTTCATCATTATTTTTTTGTAGAGCATTAAATGATGTTAACAGCTGTCGATACGGTTTCTACTCTGTTTTCCTATTAGCCAATTAGTTTCGACGCAATTTTTGGGATTTCGTGCAACCATCATATCTCACACCCATCAATAGTTTTTCGTTGCCCAAAAGAGTGGAGGAGATCTATGTTTCTTTCTTTACGCTATCTCCATTATCAGAGCTTGTTTTTCTCACTTCATTATCTATCTTGCACATTCCTTTTTCATGGTTTCTAATAGATTTCTAAGTGGGGACGAACTTATTGCCAGTGAGTAGTTCTTTGAACCTAGGCAGGCGATGCAAGGGACTTTGGACTATGTTCGCCAGGCATTCTCTCTTCCATCGCATGATTTGGATATTGTTTTACCTATGATCGATGAAAGTCCTGCTCGTCCGATACTTGGTTACATTACACTCTATCCCAGTATGTTCAAGTCTGGTTTTTGATTCCCTGCTCCAAGGATCTCAGAGGCTTATTTGGAATTTTTGGGCATTGCTTCTGCTCAGATGAGCCCCGATGGCTGGAGGGTGATGGTTTCAACCATGGTGAGAGTCATTCTGTTCGGCATTCCCTTGATCGAGAAGAATCTGCACTCTGTGATGAGGCTTTTGGTAAGCAATAATCGTATTTGCTTTTTCCGTTCACCTGTTTTTTTAGGAAGCTTAAAGACGATTATATGTCTTGGGCGAAACCTTTTTTATGCGTCCATGGAGTCGATATTTCAAGTTTCACAACTGGCCCATTTTGCGAACGTTTTGGGAACCCACGAAGTGGAGTAAACTGCATTTGGATGCAGTGGAGCAGGGAGTTTGTGAGCGGTTTCTCTCGCTTCCTCAAGCCTCTGTGGAGGATTTTCTAGCCCTGGATGTCGTCGAGCGTAGTAGCTTGTACACTATGAACGAAGCGGAGCATGCTGCGTTTCTTGAGCATCAAAATTCTGAAGTCACTATTACTCGTGCTGGCCATGTTGTCATCTCTGACGAGTCAGAAGAACAGACTGCTCCTGTTAACATTGGTGATGCTAGCATTGATGGAAAAAAGAGTTCCGTTAAGAAAGTTACGGATCTCAGTGCTCTTGTTGCTATTGGTGGTGCTGGTTCGAACACTAAGAAGAGGAAGTCCCCTAGGCCTCCCAGCCCGTTGAAGAAGCTGGTGATTAGTCTTGATCACGTTTCAAAGCGGAAGAGGCTTGGTTCTACTCAGACTGCTTCTCGTCTGAGATCAACTAGAAAATATGATGAAGACGAGGCTTGTCTTATTGCTCAAGAGACTGAGGAGATAAATCAAGCTCCGGAGAGAAGTGAAATGGAGGTCTCTCGTCCATTGGACAAGTATGAGAAGACCTTCATCTCTACTCACGACGTGCCCGATCTTGTAAAGTTTTCGAATGATGATCCTCGTATCATCGATAATAGGATGACGTTAGCTGTCTCGTGATCCAAATGGCATGAAGACCATAGCTGACTTTGACTACAACCCTATGTTTGACGATGTTGAAGTTGACCGAGGTCAGAGTTCCAAGTTTCTTCCTCCTATTTCTACAACTCGTGTTGCTGTCGTAGTGGAGTTGTCTGCTTATTTTCCTGTTTGTCCCACGCTTGCTACTGTTGTCCTGAAGAAGAATGGTAAGAGTAGGGGTGGGCATCCCATCCCGTGATCCCGAACTCGTCCTGATTTTTTTTGGGTCCTTTTGGGATTGATCAAACTCATCCTGATCCCGTCCCGTCCCGACTTGAATTTATCCATGCATTCCCGTCACAACCTAGTTCATTACTTCTAAAATATATTATGTTCAGGAGTTAAGTTTCTGTTCTAAACATCATTCGATAAAAAAGGTTCATGGAACAAAGAGGAAAACACAACTGAAATATAACACCAAAGTTCCAAACACAATTTTCAATAAGCTTGTGCAAAGATGATACATATTAGCACATAGTATTCACCAATTGCTTTTTGACTTCTTTATTGCTCTTCCTTCCTGGCTCTCTCCAGAGCATCATGATATTCAGATGAAAAAAAAGGATAACCAAGGAGATCAGGTGTGCATCAGGCATCAAGCATAACCTTTATTAAGAACATAGAGTATAAGAAATTTATGTGTTTATAGTGACACTATGCTACTATAAGTGTGGTCTCAGGGTGAACAATATTTTATTTGGTTAGTATTTTAATTTCCTAGTTTGCTTGGGATTTAGTTTCACATCGAATCTAATTAGGAATCGAGTTGTATGATCTTCTGATATCATGAGAACATCCCTTTAGATTCTTTTCTTGATTAGGAGTCTAGCTTTGAGTTTAGACAAGTATTTTAGTTTACATGTTTGTCATATTCAGTTTTGCAATTCACGTGTTCTGTATGGTGGATTTTGCTCGTACTAACATGGTAAGCAAGCAGGTTAATCCTACATGTAATTGTATCTATGGTTAGTGATTCATCTGAGCTTTATTTGGGTTCTTATATGTAATTCAAATATATTGATGCTATTGTTTTCTTTGATCAGAACAATCCTATATGGTTCATTTTCTTCCATTCTGATCACACCTCAAACCAACCCCAATTGTCCATTCAATCCCCTTCCATCTCGTGATTGATTTTATGCCAATGATCCTCAACCATCAATCTGGTTTTCTGATAAACCTGAACCACTAAACTGCCACATGGTTAACCTTGTACCTTGAGCCAGTTCCTGGTCCAATCAATTTCTTACCGCTGAGCATTTGATCTCCCTTGCGTCCCTGATTTTGTCGACCTGAATTGACTTGGTATGCTTTCCCATTTGATCCTCAACCATCAATTTAGTTTTCTGCTCCGTTATAGATGTTCTTTCATGATTAATGATTTGAAACTTTCTCATGTGAGCAAGGTGCATAAAAACCTGCAAATAAGGTCAGATTGCATCGTAAAAAACAATACAAGCGAAGGAATTGTTAAGCAGACTTTCCTGTCTAATTCAGTTACATTGTTCAGTAAAATCCATCCTTTTATTGACTTTATCTACAACCATTGAAAAAACAAATTCCATTGAACTGAATTTTGTGCAGCTTAACATCTTAAGTAGAATCACTGACGGTTTTCATATTTTTTTAAATTTCAGTGTAGATGCTATGTTGTTATGTACACCTTCTGGGTTTCTAATTGTTCAATTCTTATGCTTTGCTTTCAGATTCTTGAAACTGCTTTCAAGAAGGAAACTGTTGGACTTGTCACCAGAGAGCAATACGTAGAAAAGTTTGCATTTTAACTTCTCTTTTAAGAGATTTTTGTAGTTGTATTTTATAATTATGTTTGTAGGATTGAACTTATTAGTTGCTTTGTTTTGATTGAATTCAGATATTTTGAAATGGATAAAACTTTGATTTCTAAGCCGAGGAATACACTTGAATATGCAGAAGGGTTGAATCAGTTTCTGGACTTTGCATTTGCAAACAAGTCATCTGATAATTGAATAAAGTGTCATTATCCTCGTTGTGCTTTTTGAAAATGGGAGACTAGAGAAGTGGGGTATGGTCACTTGATTTGTAGACCATTTCCGAAAGGGTACACTGTTTGGTTACAACATGGGGAGTTGGCACCAGTCAAAATTTTACTGTCATGCCTGTAGTGCAAGATAGTCAGCCTATTCAAGATCCAATGCAAGACATGATCCATGATGTTTTTGCATTCTCTAGGCACCATGGCCGTGAAGAATCTTCCACATCACATGGACCACATGAAGGGGATGGAAGGATGGGGGGTATAAACACTGGGTTGAATGATGAAGTTAAGCAATTTTTTGAGTTACTAGAGGATGGAAAGCAAGAGCTATATGAAGGGTGTTCAAAGTACTCAAAATTATATTTTTTTGGTTAAACTGCATCACATTAAGTGTATTTGTGGGGTGAGTGACAAAGCAATGTCAATGATAGTAGAGTTGATGCATGATGCATTCCAACATGCAAGGATCCCCGAAACATTCTCTGAGTCCAAGAAAACCATTAATAAACTTGGTCTTAATTATACTAAGATACATGCATGTCCGAATGATTTCATTTTGTATCGGGGATGGGATAAAGAGAGACAAACATGCAAACGATGCGGCACATCTAGATGGAAGCCGAAAACTAAGGGAAATGCAAATAATGTGGCTATAAATAGTAAGAAAATAAAAATGCAACCCGCAAAAACTTTTCGTTATTTTCCGTTGATACCGCGGTTGCAACGGTTGTTTATGTCTTCTAAGACTGCTGCTGATATGAGATGACATACTAGTGAGGATAACAAAGATGGACTGATGCTAGTGAGGATAACAAAGATGGACTGATGCTAGTGAGGATAACAAAGATGGTCTTTTTGGATTATAATCATTTGGTTGAGAGGGTCCCGATGCTAGTGTTTTGGTCAAGTGATCACCTCGACCAGGGTCTTAAACATATCATGGAAGGAATGAATCACCTCACTTATGATGGGATGATGGGGTCGGATTACAACGCTGCACGTGATCATGTGGTATTCATGGAGAGGAACATGGTGGGCAGGCGTTGTTTCTCACGTTCTACGCCAATTTGATGAGTTGAAAGTTGAACATGCGGAGCAAGAGAAGGTAGTTGATGTTGCTCGGGCTTCATTGAAGGAAACTGAGTATCCGGGACAAGTTTGCTGCTGAACTTGAAACCTCGAAGAAGGAGATGAACATGCTACATAATCGTTTGGATGTTGTTGAAAGGGAGTTATCCAGTGAGAAGGTTGGTCGTGATGAAGCAATTCATACTCCTGATGAGCATTTTGCTTGTCATAGAACCGTTGAAGAATGAGTAGTGCAGCTGACCACTGAGCTCGCTACTGTTAAGGCGGAAACTTCTGCGAGGTTCACCACTATTGAAGGAAAACTTGTGTCGACCAGGAATGAGCTTTCGGTGGTTATGGATAGGTTGGGGGCTGCAGAAGCAGCGGATTAGAAGAGGGTCGTTGATGGCAGGATTGACATTATCGACTTTATTGAGGGTCTCGATATGTCAAAATATCATGACTTGGCTAACCAAATCTTTGAAGACGATGACGATGAGAGATATGTTCCGGATCCTCCAAGTGATCTGGCTAACGAAGGTCAACCGTCTTCTCCTCCCTCTAATCTTGCTATTGTAGTCGAGACTAATCATGTCAGTAGAGGTAAAACACCACCACCATCTGCTGATGAAAAGGGTTAGACCCCTTCCAAAGACGAGACTCTGTCTCCTCACGCTGATCATACCACTGCAGCGGATGCTCAACCTCCTCTGTTTGTCCCTGTTTTGAATATTTCTACTATCTCCTCTCCAACTATTGTATCTTCCTCCTCAGATGTAACATAATAGATAATCAATGAAAATCTCTTCTTGTTTATACTTGTGTGCTTTCTGTTTCTTTGTCATTTTCGTAGTTATCGTTTTCTAATATGCATGTCTCTGCTTATATACTGTGTCTTTGGAAATTGTTGAAGTTGTAGCCTAACTAACGTCTAGACTAACCTTGTTATCTAATCATAGACAATAAATATAGTCTGACTTCATTGTTCTATATCTCTTCGTCTAACTTAGTAGTTTAAAACTTTTTAGTTGTCTAAAACTTTTGATTGAGTTTGACTTATATGTCCTGACTTGTTAGATGTACTCCGTGATTCGATATGGTGATCGGATTAGAGGTTGTACGACTAAGTCTGACTTAGATGTACTGACTTCTTTAGGTACATTTCATGGTCCGGCCTGTTGGTCGAGCCAAAAGATTTTTTTTAATAAGTCTGACTTAGACTCAACACTCTTCGTGGTCCAACATGTTAGTCAAGCCAGAAGATTTTTTATTAAATTTGAGTTATACGTCCAGACTCTCTTAAATATACTTCATGGTCTAACATGTTAGTTGGGCTAGGAGATTTACAAGTAAGTCTAACTTATACGTCCATACTCTTTTGAGCACCCTTCATGATCCGACATGTTAGTTGGGCTAGAAGATTTTTTTGAGTGATTCTGACTTATACGACCAGACTAACAATCTTCGTGGTCCGACATGTTAGTCGAGCCAGAAGATTAGTTTTTATTAAGTTTGACTTATACGTCTAGACTCTTTTAAATATACTTCGTGGTCTGACATGTAAGTCGGGCAAGGAGATTTACGAGTAAGTCTGACTTATTCGTTCAAACTCTTTTAAACACACTTCATGGTCCGACATGTTAGTCGTGCAATTTTTTTTTTGATTAAATCTGACTTATACGTCCAAACTCTTTTAAACACACTTAATGGTCTAGAGATGGCAGAAAAGTTCTGTATGAACCTCCTATAAAAATCCACGTGCCCTAGAAATGATCTCACATCCTTGACACTTTTAGGTGTAGGTAATTTAGAAATCAATTCAATTTTAGCTTTATCAATTACCTCGATCCCTTTATCAGAAACTATGTGTCCCAGAACTATTCCATAGGAAACCATGAAATGACATTTTTCCCAATTACGCACCAGACCCTTCTCTTCACATCTACTTAAAACAACATTCAAGTGAAGTAAACATGAATCAAAGGAATCACCAAAAACAGTCAAATAATCCATGAATACTTCCATATATTTTTCAACCATGTCACTAAAAATACTCATCATGCATCTCTGAAAAGTAGCCGGTGCATTACACAAACCAAATGGCATACACCGGAAAGCATAAGTACCAAAAGGACATGTGAAAGTAGTCTTATCCTGATCCTCTAATGCAATCTCAATCTGATAATATCTTGAATACCCATCTAGAAAGCAATAGAAATAATGACCATCTACTCGCTCTAAGATTTGGTCTATGAATGGAAGTGGGAAGTGATTTTTGCGGGTGGCAGAATTAAGTTTCCTATAGTCAATGCACATGCGCCACCCTGTCACTACCTTAGTTGGAACATGCACCCCTTTATCATTAGTCACCACTGTTATTCCAGATTTCTTGGGAACTACTTGAGTTGGATTAACCCACTTGCTATCAGAGATGGGATAAATGATGCCTGCATCTAACAATTTTAAGACTTCCTTTTTCACCACCTCTTTCATAGTAAGGTTAAGTCGTCTTTGAGGGTCTCTACGGGGGTTAGCTCCTTCCTCTAAGTGAATCACATGGGAAAATATTAAGGGGCTAATACCTTTGATGTCAGCTATAGTCCAACCTAATGCAGATTTGTGCTCACGTAACATATTAATCAATTCTTCTTCTTGTGAGCTATCAAACATGAAAGAAATAATAACAGGAAAGGTATCACCTGGTCCGAGGAATGCATTTTTAAGTCCCTCAGACAGTGGGGCTACGTCAACTTTTGGAGTTTCCACGGTGGATGGTTGTGGTTTCTGTCTTTCCTTTGGTAACTCCTCAAAGCATGGTTGCCATTGTCGTCCTCCTTTATCTTTTAACCCTGAAACAACAGAAATATCAAAAGCATTGTCAGGATAAATTGAACTCTCAGAATCAGGATAGAAAGGAGGTACTCTAAGGTTTCAGAATTTGCGCTCAGGAGCGCCTCCACTGATATCAGCGTGTCTGTCATGTAGGTATGATGACACTCATCATCATCACGATGTTGCTTGCTAATATTGAATATGTTGACCTCCAGAGTCATGTTCCCAAAAGACAACTTCATTATAACGTTCCTGCAATTGATAAGAGCGTTAGCTATGGCAAGAAAATGTCTGCCTAAAATAATTGGAACTGTAGACTTCATATTAACCGCAGAATGAGTATCTAAAATAAGAAAGTCGACGAGATAATAAAACTTATCAATCTGCAGCAAGACATCCTCGACTATTCCTCTTGGCTTCTTAATCGATCCATCGGCCAATTGTAGTACCACGGATGTGGGTTTAATCTTTCCTAGACCCAGTTGGAAGTAAATAGAATATGGCATCAGATTTACACTTGCCCCTAAATCCAACAAGGCTTGGCCGAACTCATGAGTCCCAATCTGGCAGGTGACTGTAGGACGCCCTGGATCTTTGTACTTGGGTGGTGTCCTCTAGTTAATCACTGCACTTACCTGTTCTGTCAAGAAGGCAGTCTTCTTGACATGATGTTTCCTCTTGATAGTGCATAGATCCTTGATGACCCTCGCATAAGTTGGTACTTGTTTAATCACATGCAACCAATGTTTTAAAAAGCGTTTTTAAGCCTTGAGGCGTAGCGAGGCGAAACAAGGCATTTTTTTGTAAAAAATAATGAAATATATATATAAAAAAAATTCAAACAAATAAAGAAAAACAAAATCAATCATCAAGTGAAATAGCAATATAGCATTATACTAAAAGAAATTAAATCACACCATTATCACCTTATGTATTTCAGTATTTTAGTATTTATGCTTACATGTATTGTTTGTTGAGTTGAGACTATCAGACTAACCTTATTATTGTAATTCTATAAATGCAGAAATCAAAGAAAATTTTGAAGACTCGTAAGGATTGTAGTGATTAGTGAATAAGAAGAAGTGGAGGATTAAGACTTCACCTGATCTTGCAGATTGTAGACTTGTAGTATTCATAGACTCATAGTACACTCAGTTGTTTCAGGAAATTTAACATATGTTACTGAAATAGAGAAATAGAAAAATTTAGCATATGCACATCTTAAACGATGAATCATGAATTAAATAGAGAAACTAATTATTCAAGAATGCGTACCGTCGGCGTCTACACAAGTAAAGCATATAAAGTGCGTGTCCACACGAACACACTCACATTGATGTTTGGAGCCTGCTAAAACAAAATAATATGTTTATCAGTAAATGTGCATACAAAATACAATAGAACAATTAGCTACAAAATATAGATTGCCACCCCTCCTGTTCAATCTCCTAAGTATAACTAAATATACCAGTTAGCTACAAAAATGAGCATACAAAAATGAGAAATATAACTAATACACTCCAGTAGACAGTAGTAAATGACTAAGTCACCTAATTGAAGAAACAAACAACATAAGTTAACAAAGTAAATGATTGTATGTCATCTTAGACACACCATGCAACTCTCTAGTTTGCTTTTGCTTATAAAATCAAAGTTCCAAAACCTAAGTTAACAAAGTAAATTAACAAGTTAATGATTAACAAACTCCTAGTCGTCCTCACCCTCATCAATATCATCACCATCATTACTAATACCATCCACCACATCATTTCCCTCGTCTGTCTCAATCTCATGTTCCATCCAATCTTCTTCTTCCTCTTCATCAATCAAGTGCATCGGAGATTTACCTAAGCCATTTAGAGTGTGAGTATGGAACATCAATCTTTAGCATATTGAAATGAAATTAAAGCAATAAATATTTATATTTAATAATCATTTACCTTTTCCACTAGTTGAACCTCCATGTGTTTTCGCTTGTTTTCTTCCAATGTCAATAGATACGCCTTGGCCTCGAGCTTGAGTGGGGGTAGACTTCTCGTTTGAGTTCTTCCTTTTTCTACTTTCATCATTCTCACCTTCTTCGTTCCCATCAAGCACAATAGCATTAACATCAATTTCATCCAGATTTTGATGTCATAGAGCTTCAGGACAAGGGTTTGAAACCTTTGGCGCTAGCTCTTGGGGTGGGTTCCCTACACCATTTCCATCATCTGCGGCTTGAGTAGGGGGTTCAACTTCAGTATTAGGCTCCACTAGCCATTCATTGTCACTATCTACTGCATCCGAATATATTGGAAATGGTGCATCTTCAGCTTCGCTTGGTCCCCTCAACATCAATTTTTTAGCTCTCAACCTTTTGTTGTACATGACATATACCAATGCATTAAGCTTTGTTGCTTCTAATTTGTTTCTTTTCTTTGTATGCACCTAAAAAAATGTAACAACCGATAAATTGAAATAAAAATAACAATTTATTAACACAATAAACAATTAAAGTAATTATTACTTACATGGTTAAAGGTTGACCAGTTCCGCTCGCATGCTGATGATGAACAAGTAAGGCTCAACACTTTAATAGCAAAGCATGTCAAGTCAGGTGTATTATCTCCATAACTTCTCCACCAACTATCTGTAAGTATAAAGGTTTAAAATAAACATATTTATTGAGCAAGAAAAATAATCTTCAAAATAAATATAAGTATATAACATAAACACAACTACAAATAAGAATACCAGGATTACGCCTGTGCCTTGTCAAGTCTGCTTCATTTCTACCAAATAATCCTTTTTTCTCTATAAACATATCCATTTGAATATGCAATTCTGCCTTGCTTGATTTGGAAGCATCCTATCTACGCAATTGTAAAGACTTTGCTTAAGTTCAAAATTGGCCGGGCTCTTTCGATCAACATCCATTTGTGGGTTGAGATAATAAGCTGTAGCATGAAGGTCCCTATGCAGTTGGGTATCCCACCTCTTATCTATGATATCCCATATTTCCTTGTACTTGGCCAACTCATTATTAAAGCTAGATGCAATCTCCTGTTTTGTTTTTTCCATTGCATCATACAAGAAACCCATAGCAGGAGTGCTCTCTGAATTCACTATCCTCAACACATGGAGTAAAGGCTCTGTAGCCTTCAAGGAGTAGGAGACACCAGGCCAAAAATTGTTATCCCTCAATATTATTTTTCTTATGGCTTTACCTTCAGCTTGCTTAGCATACTGACTCTTTGACCACTTGTTGGATGCAAACATTACCTCCAACTTTTGTCTATTCTTTTTAATGCTTTCAAGAGTCAAACATCCCGTGCCAAACCTACATTTAAAGGTCAACTCGTAAATGAATATATAAGTATTGTTAAAATAAAACCTTAAAGTAATCTAAAATACATTAAAAGTATTTATGGATTACCTAGTAGATGCAAGGCGAACCAAATCTCTTCCTATGAAACTCCTCATCAAAGCAAGTACCCAACCATGATTGTATATGTAATTGCTAACTTTCTTAGCTTTGCGATAGGCATTGGCAAGTGTAGGCAGGCTAAACAAGTCCCCAAACATCAACTCTATGCAATGTGCTGCACATGGTGTCCAATACAAATGTTTCCTCTTCTCCATTAACTTATTTCCAGCAGCTTTGTAGTTAGCTGCATTATCAGTGACGATTTGTACTACATTCTCCTCTCCCACCTCCTCAACAACACTATCAAGAAGCTCAAATAATGCATTTGCATCCTTTACAATATCTGAGGCATCCACACTCTTAAGGAACACAGTTCCTTCAGGATTATTCACTAGAAAATTGATGAGTTGGCGACCCCTCATGTCTTTCCAACCATCAAACATGATTGTAACTCCTGAGTGAGGCCATGTTTGTTTTTACATCGTCAACTATCACATTAATTGACTTCACTTCCTCCTTTAGAATCCAAGTACTTAACTCATGGGCTGATGGTGGTTTCACACAATGTCCATTGTTGTGAGCTGCATATTTCGAAACCGATAAAACCATGCTAGTAAAAGAATGACTACTGCAACATTGAAAGGAATGCCATTCTCAATAAAGAAATGCCCAATGTCTAAACAAACTTGGTTCCTATACTCTTTTGCATTTACTGGTTGTGGTCTCATTTCTTGTGTAGCTCTGCCTCTACCTATATCCATGTCATTATTAGTACCACTACCCACCAAAAACCTATCCATTGGCCCCCTCACAATGCCATCAGAACATGCATTGGCATTGGATCCACCACCACTAGGACCAGTGACACTCACACTTGGAATAGAAGCTCCGCCTACATCTTCATTCACATTTCCTTGATAGTATGAACCTCTATTAATTTGAAACTCAGTGTCTTGTATTTTCATTAGCTTTTGTCTTTGACCAACCTCTAAAAAAGCTTTCGCTTCATGGAAGACTTCATCCGGTACTTTAGAACAAGGTTTTGTGTCCTTGCGCGTCTTTGCGAGGTGATTTTTCAATCTAAAAATTCCCCCCTTGACCACTTGCTCACAAAACTTGCATTTCACGTAATTGATCCCGTCTTTAGGACCTTTTACACTTTGGCTATATTGCCAAAATAGGTCTCTTCCATCACTAGTAGTCGTATTCGTAGTCCTGCGCGGTGCCATCTAATCTACAAATACAAAATTGAATTATACATGCAAAACTGTAATCCATCCATTCTTCAAGCAAAACATACAAAACATGGAATTTTTATAGAATTAACTGATTAACATACAAAACATACAAATTAGAAAGAAAAAAAAATACAGAGCATTTCATTTCAAACATACAAAACATACAAACATGAAATACTGATTAACATACAAACATACAAATACAAAACTGTAATTCATTTCATTCAAAATACAGAGCATTTCATTTCATTCAATTAAAAAAAATGCATTTCATTTCATTTCATTCAAAGAATCAAAATACAGAGCAATTCATCTCAAAATACATCAAAGCAAACACGCACAGGGCTAGCTCTAATTCATTCACAAATTAGAAGAAGAAGAAGAAGAAGAAGAAGAAGAAGAAGAAGAAGAAGAACTGAAGAAGAAGAAGAATTGAAGAATTGAAGAATTGAAGAATTGAAGAAGAAGAACTGAAGAGCTAGAAGAAGAAGTATACCATATACTCCAAAGTACGAATCGCAGATGAGAAACGACTTCAATCGACCAAACTCCAAAGTGTTCGACCGTGGTTCCTGGTTCGATCGGTGGTTCCTGGTTCAATCTTCTCTTCTTCCTCTCTTCTTCTTCTTCAGTTCTTTCTCTGTTCCTCTCTTCTCTGTCTGCAAATGAAACGAGGAAATTGATTAGGTTAGGTTTTTGCAAATGAAAGTATAAAGTTAGCCATTGGGTCTGTTTAAAGATCTGAAGCAGTAAGATGATCTCGAATTATAAAAGCGTGCGCCTCATTACGATTCAAGGCGTACGCCTCGAAGCGTACGAGTCGGAACATAGAGGCGATCGCCTTAAATTAGCAACGCAACTCGTACGCGTAGAGGCAATTTTTGTGCGCCCCGCCTCGACTCGCGCCTCAAGGCGTACGCCTCAATCGCCTTTTAAAACATTGCATGCAGCAAAGTTAAGTTAATTTTAACCTGTTTCAAGTGTTCTAGAATCTCACCATGCATTTCCGAATTTTTTTCTAGTAGGTCGTAGTGCTTGAGGAAAAGGAACTGGAACTGGAATGTTCTTGTTGGGTTCATCCTCAGGGATGCTTTCCTTTGCACTTGGGGAGGAGCCTATAGTTGTGGACGAGTTTGATCCATATAAAATCTTATCACTCCGAGTAGTGATGGCATTAACCTCTTTGACATTCTGAGAGTCTGAAGCAGAGGTTTGTGCCATAAGTTGGCCCTTCGGATTTGCTTGAGGCTGTGATGAAAATTGGCCCCGCTCTTGTACTGTTAATGAACTTGTTAGCTTGGTAATTATCTGGCTTTTGATCTCCTTGTTCTCTTCTGCCAACTGTGTCAATGCAACCTCAAAATTTTTATTAGTTTTACCTTGTGCCTCTATAAATGCATGTAATGTGTCTGATAAGGAACATCTGTTAGATTGCGCATTGTATGGAGGTGCAGGGTATGACTTAGGTGGTTGTGCCTGTGAGTGTGTAGGTTGGTCTGCTTCGGACCTCCATCCTAAGTTAGGGTGATCTCTCCAGCCAGAATTGTAAGTGTTAGAGAATGATGAGTAAGGCTTCTTGTACATCCCTAAGGTGTTACATTGATCCTCATAAACCCCTATCGTCTCAGTCAAGGTTGGGCAATCCTGTGCGAAGTGTTCAACTCCCCCGCATATAAAACAGGCGTCCTATAGCTTAACTCTGGCAACAGTATGTGTGGGCCTACCATCCTTGGTCTGAAGTGCCTCTAACTCCCTAGTCACTCTATCCAATTTTGCTCTAAGGTTGTCATTTTCCCTAAGTTGACAGACTCCAGCTGGGCGTGTTCTATCTATGCTCTCAGTAGCACTTGGACCAGTCCAAGTATATATGAGCCTTTTCAGCTAGGTCATTCAGGTACTCAATGGCCTCGTCAGGGTCCTTATGCAAAAACTCCCCATTACACATCATCTCAACAAACTGACGCTCTCTACTGGTGGGCCCCTCATAAAAATAACTGACTAAGCGCCAACTCTCATACCCATGGTGTGGACATGTATTCAAGAGATCCTTGAACCTCTCCCATGCTTGATATAATGTCTCGCTATTATTTTGGGTGAAGGTAGAAATCTGTCTCTTTAGACCGTTGGTTTTATGGTGAGGAAAGTATTTATTAAAAAATGCTTGGGTCATCTCCTCCCACGAACCTATAGACCTTGGTCGCAAAGAGTATAGCCAACTCTTCGCTTTTTCCTTAAGGGAAAAAGGAAAAAACCTTAGTCTAACCGAGTCTACAGCCTCAACTTTGTTGTGGAAAGCGGCCACAACTTCCTCGAATTCCCTAATGTGAACATAATGATTCTCACTCTCTAGGCCATGAAAAGTGGGTAATAATTGTATCATACCCGACTTAAAATATAGCTTTGGTGTACTCGGTGTAAACATGATACATGATGGAGTAGCAGTGCGCGTGGGGTGGAGATAGTCCTTTAGCGACCGAACATGGTCATCTTCGTGATTACTCATGGTATTAGAAATAAAACTTAATTTGGTCTTAATGTGAATTTGTGGGTGTTTTAAATTTGGGACCCTAATTAGTTTCCCTAAGTGGGCTCTATTCCAACTCACATTCCCCCAATGTCTTTTTTTTTGTTTTTTGCAATTTTTTTAGAAATAAAATAAAAATTAAACTGGACCTAAAACCTAAAAATACAATAAAAATAAAATAAAACAATGAGCAAGAAAGATAATACCCGAAACCTCCCTTGTAGAATGACGCTTGCCCCGGCAATGGCGCCAAAATTTGATTACGCCCAAACAGTATACGCGGTCAATTGCAGTAAAGATTGGGGTGTCGATCCCACGAGAAAAAGCGATCTACAAAACAAGGTCAAGGAAGAAAAAAAACTACGCGAAACTAAATGTAAGAAATTCTAGCAATTTTAAAATGTGAAATTGAATTTAGTTTAATAAATATCAAGTTTAGAAAAATCACAAGGTTCCAAGGATCCCTCCTAGATTTCACGCGCAAACTAGTATTGATTCACTATGATGACTCGATTACGCGTTTCACATCCCAAACAACATAATCGAAAAAATAGTCTTCGATGCATTAATATATCCTAATGTAAATGGATTTTAGATTTCACTTTTTCTAGAAATCACAAAGGTTGGTCATATGTGATATCCTGAACTTACGATATATCCGGAGACAATAACATAATAAAAGATGGTCACATATAACTAACCTACCGAAATCAGTTGATCCTTAAAATTTCCACACATAAGAAAAGCGTGACTAAACTTATATGGAGAAGAAAAAGACAACCACCGGAATAATAATCTACGAAGAAATTGATGAAATCTTTGTCACTAAAATAACATAAATTCCTATACTAAATAAAAATGAGAATCATAAACACCGTTATTCATCGTGAAAGCATAAAACGAATCAAATACTAATTAAGTGTGTTACATCTAAGAGTTCGTCTCTTCACCTTGCGTGGAGTTTAGTGACACATGACGAAGGTGATGGCAGCAACAGCAGTGTGGAGCTTCATCGGCACGGCGGCGCGTGGTGGATCAGAGATGCACACCCTGGTGGACAACGTCTTCATTGCTGTTCTGGACAACGTTTCTGCTCCCTGCTGGACAACGTCACTGCTGCTGTTCTGGACAGCGCTGTTGCATTGTGTATTCCCTGCAGTCCTGCGTTCTCGGCTGCTGTTGCATTTTTGTTTCAGCGCCCTCGCTACTCTGCGCACTCTCCTCTGCTCTGGCCTGCGTTTTGGCTGCTTGCTACCCTCCTCCCTCTTGTGTGTTTTTCTTTATGATTATATTTATTGGTAAAGAGAAACCCTTATTGGGCCCAATTGGAAATCCAATGCCCAATACAAATGGAAAAACCCAATCCAATTTAGACCCCAATGGAATTTGGAAGCCCAATTTGCAAACAAAGGAGTCCCACCCCTTGAAAGGTGGGTTTGGCTATGTTCATCCATACTACTTCTTTGTTCCACCAAAATTCAAAACTAATTTTCTTTATTTTTTTCTTTGGTTCTCTTAATCTTTGGCTTGAGTGTCTTCCGCTCCACTTTGCCAATTTGTCTATGAATTTCCAAATTCGCCACGCTAATGCACTTTTGTCATTTAAACTCCAAATCCTACAAAAATACAAAAATAAAATAATTAAACTAAAATACACTATTTGAAACACTAACAAATATAAATTATGAGGTATATTATGTAATAATTATGCGAACATCAGGTGCATTTGTATCTGGTTGTAACCAGAGAATGCATCCATGAAGCTTATAAGCTCGTGTCCGGAAGTGGCGTCCACCTTCTGATCTATTCGTAGGAATGGAAAGTTGTCTTTCGGGCAGACTTTGTTTAGGTCCATGTAGTCTACTCATATCCTCCATTTTCCATTCTTTTTCTTGACCAGAACTATGTTGGATTTCAGATATGCCTGATTGGTAATTCAGTTTCACTAGTGGAATGGTTGCCTTGATTCTTACCAAACTGAGAGTTTGTAGTATGTTCCATTTGCACTAAATATCTGTGTTACTCATTCGCGTTAAGAAAATTACCAACAAAAACTCTCTTTAGAATAGTAAAATGTCGTCCCCACAGACGACGCCAAACTAATGCTTCCAAATCTGATTTCACAGAGATCAGTCTTGCAAAACCAGGTTAGATTGTCAAATACCACCTTTTTGGTGGTTGAAGGTACTCCAATGCTCAAGTCAATTAATTTGTGGGAGGAGACTAAATTTGGATACAATATAGTTCAATTGAATTTGCATACCTTTTGTCGAATGTTCCATTTACCTTATATAATGTATGTCATTAATTATCTGCGTGACTTAAGCATGTATGGCGTGATGGGGGGGAGGCATTTTTTGTAACGATCCCCTCCTTCATTGAGATACGTCCTTGGGGGAGTGATTCCACCACGACTTGTCTCCTCTGTAACGTCTCTTTTCTCTAAGGGAAGAGATCCGTTGGGCCTGGATTTAGACATTTGATTACGATATATTATTAAGGGCCTTTTGGGCTTTAATGTCTGAGTTTGCATTTTCGGGCTTCTTGGGTGGAGCCTATTATCCATAATAGATGATTTTTCCCACATGTACGGTTGTGATTAGAGTCTTATTTGATGTATCATCAATTATAATAATATTGACTAAATCCTTTTCGAACTACTTTTATTGGGAAGATTTATTTTCACAAATCATTGGGTTATCCATAATCTAACATATAAATGTTAACAATAATAGTAATTATATATAACTAGAAATACCGATTAACATAGATTAGAGTTATTTGAGAATACTGGATTAACAAATATTCGAATTATTTTTCCTTTCCTAATTATGATTATATTTGTATCCCTATAAATACCTCGTGAGATGAATTGAATAAGCTCTGAATTATTTAAAATTATTTTATTTAACATGGTATCGAAGCAACGACCCTAGGATTGTGCTTCCGCTACCAACCTTGCCTTTGCTTTTTTGCCATTGTCTTACTGTGCCTTGCTATGTCTTTACATTGCTGATTTACTTTGTTGATTTATCACTACTGATTTGTTGTTGTCTTTCTGATTTGTTGTGTTGTCTTGTTGATTTGTTGTTGTTATTGTGGTGTTGTCTTCTCTACACTAAGTGTGACGCATCCATTGTACCTGCTATTCCTATGTCGGTTGTGACTGTGATTTCAGAACCAGCATCTATTCCTTATGGTGTTAAGTTGAATGACGCGAATTACACTATTTGGTATCAAGTTGTCTCCATGTTTATTGTCAGGCGACGTCTTATGGAATATCTTATTGATACTGCTCCAGAACACGCTTCTCACGATGCATCTTATGAGAAGTGGGTGATGGAGAATGCTATTGTGAAAAGTTGGCTTATCGGTGTCATGGAACCAAATGTAATGAATTTGTTTATTCGTTTTCGTACTGGCAAAAGTGTTTAGGAGACGGTTTGCAGACATAGTATGAATGTGCTGATAGGTCGGTTGTCTACGACCTGTCCTGCAAAGCCATGGAGACTAAGCAGGCAGGTAGACCAATTGCCTCTTATTATTTTGATCTGACAGGTATTTTACAAAGCTTGATCACTTTAAGCCAACCATTTTTATCCGGGCGGGATTCAGGCTTGCAACAATTAATGTATTGATTCAGACTACAACAATCAAGGTCTCAGCAGCATGGAAATAATTGGACGTGGTACTAAGAGAGTTTATTGCTTTTGTACACACTATTCAAGTGGGCATTTGCGACATCGATGCACCATATTGAGATGGAATATTGACCTTAATAGTAATTATATTGATTATTTAATTAGGAATACCGGATTATCCGGGGTTCAAATTATTATTTTTTCCTAGTTAGGATTATATTTGTATATCTGCAAATACCTCCTTCTGAGATGAATAGAATAAGCTCTTAAATATTTTAAATCGTTTTATATAACAATAAATAGACAGGGACATCTGTAAAAATGCATCGATAAATTAACCTTTGACATGTTTACAATTGTTGCATTATCATTTTTTTGACAAGTGAATGGAAGAAAATGTCAGCATATAATGGGATGTTTTGTCACATCAAAAGCCATCACGGGGAACAAGCAACACGTGAGCGTCGCTCTATTGAAAAGTTTATTTCTACGTACTGAACGTATATGCATTTTCTTTATGTTGCTCACATGTATTTTGGTTTAAAGTATTTCTCAACATTGTTAATACATTATGGTAGGATTTGAGCCATATTAGAAATCCTTTTGGTAACATGAGTAGTATAGTATATTGGTGAAGTGTTTGGTTAATATTTTGGACACGTCACTAAATCAGTAGTGCTTGATGCACGCTACGTGAGAAAACACCTGTGATTTTTTTTTAACCCTAGATACGATATTTAATTAGTGAAAAAAAATTATTGCCTATTTGAGCATGCTTCAAGGGTGGACGATATTTAATTAGTGAAAAAAAAATTTATCGCGCGCGTGTGTGTGTGTTTTAGAACAATTTGTAATTTGAATACTTGGAGGATGTGTGTGTGTGTGTTTTAGAACAACTTGTAATTTGAATACTTGGAGGGTTCCAACTACTTAATGAAGATCTTGTTTATAATATACCAATGTTAGAGGTGTTCATCAGATAGTAACGTTGTTTAAGTTGTGTTTAACAAGATATGCCAAAATTGCCCATTAATCCCCTTTTCGGTTGGAATTGTGGAAAATATGACCATTGAAGGGCATTTTGGGACTTCTAAAAATGTAATAAAATGTAAATAGTATTTTCCATTTAGAAGACATTAAAACTTGTTGTCACTTTCACCCACCTTTTGATTTTGATTGTAAATATTATAAAGTTGGGAGGGAAAAGTTGGAAATCAAGAGATCATGTTGAAGACACTATCCACTATTCATCTATACCACCTTCATGCGATATATAGTCCATATAAGAGTTTGGAAATCACATAAAGGTTCATGTTAAAATTTTGTTAGTTGAATTTAATCAAGTATAATAAATTACAACTGAACATTGGATGCGCAAATTCGTCCTCCTTGACTTTGACTTGCAAAATGAGCAATAGTGAACCAATGACCATCGTGAGGCGGGCAAAGGCACTCATATGGTAAAGTCAGACTCTAAACGAAAAGGTAGAATTCGGTTGATAAAATTAGAGTTGTTTTTCATACTTTAGTCGTCTTTCTTGTGTACCTTATATAATGAGAGCATTAATTTTTGTCATTGATTCTGCCTCTGATTCCGCAATGGGGGGAAAAGAACTTGTTCAAACTCTTTCCTCATCAAGTTATGTCCTTGTAAGGCTCTTACCCATCCATGACTTAGTCTTCTTTGGCCTTAGTTTCCCTTTTGGACTCAATGTCGTTAATTAGAGTTATGAGTGGTCCAAACAGTCCTTGGGCTTATTCTCAAGCCAAGAATTTGTATTCTGGCCGTAGCCAAGCTCCTAGATCATTGCCACATTGGGCTTGTGTAATTTGGGTTTGATCTCCTAACTTAAAAGCTGGATTGAGCCTGACTGGGACCTGCCTTGGTCCTGACTTGGACTTGGTCCATCTTCCATTAGGGTTGTTTGTGCCACGTGTATGGCTGCGATTAGATGACCTATCGATGTCTCATCAATAGTGATTCAATAACATTTTGAATCACTAAGAGTTGCGACATACCTTGATCCATAGATCTGTTGTCAAAGTCTAAAATCTATAACATCAAGAATCACGAACTTAAAAGAGTTAAAAAAAAACTTGTCTCTCTTGCACCCTTTTATCTTCTATGAGTGTGCATTGCACATACACAATAATGACATGGCCAAAACTTACGATAGGGTTGAAAGGGATTTCTTATAGAAGCTTTCTCTTCCCTAAGTTTTTCCAGTGAATGGTGTAGTCTCCTACATTGTTGCTTATCTTTAGTGGCTTACAATGTCTTTATTAATGGAAAAACTTGATGCTTTCATCAAACCTAGTAGATGTATTAGACAAGAAAACCCTCTTTCCCTTGTCTTGTTCATTATTCTGGCCGAAACGCTTTCCCAGGCAAATGGGGAGATAAGTGGCTTTAAAGCAAAGAGGTCCCTTGAGAAATCAATCACCTTGTGTTTGCAGATGACCTAATCTTTTTTGCAAAACTTCTTTTGACCAATGCCACCTAGTGAAGAATATTCTTAAGGATTATTGTGTCGTGTCTGGTCAATTGATTAACTTTGATAAATCCTTCCCCCAGTGTCCACCATAGACACCAACGCATGATCCTGAGGGTCCTGAGTATGAGAGTTGTTAACAAAAAAGAAAAATTTTGGGCCTTTCCCCAATTCTCTCCATAAACAAAACCCAAGATTTCACCTACTTGATTGATAGAGTAAAAAAATACCTTGCTGGCTGGAAATGAAAACTTTGGTCTCAGGCTGGTAGAACGACTCTAATTAAATTAACATCTTCTTCCATCCCCGTCTATCTTATGCAATCCTTCTTACCCCAAGCATCTATGCTGTAGAAGTTGGATTCTTTAAATAGGTCGTTTTGGTGGAGGAGTACAAAAAACAGTAAGGCCCATTTTCTTGCAAAATGAGATTTAGTGTTTGCCCCTAAAAACATGGGTGAAGTAAATATCCAACTTTCCGAACCAAAAAATCTTGCATTGTCATCCAATATGGTGGTTAGAATTTTAGAGTGACTAAATGACCTCTGGTCAACACTCCTTAAGTCTATTTACTTCAAAAACTGTAGCCCTTTCCAAGTTTGCTTCACCAAATCGAGTTCCTCTTTCCTTTTGAGGAGTTTGGGGACAACTCTTAAGTACCCTCACTAAAGGATTCTTTTGGACAGTTGTCAATGAAGAATCTTTCACTATATGGGAGGACCCGTGGTTATCTGATTTTGTCCATCTAAGAGATTATGTGTCTCCTACTACCTTATCTTTGTTTGATTCCATGGCAGGCTTGATTATTCAAGAAAAATGAGGTCATAAAGAATGGGACTAGCCTACTATAAATATTTTTTTCCCTCATCAGGTAGCTAAGGCCATTCTTGACACCCCCATTAGATACTTGGAATAACATAATGTGCTTATTTGGAAGTATGAGACCAAAGGTATATCATTGTGAAATCGACCTATAGATCTTTCGGTAGTGAGGCGACGGTTTTGACTAATGCCTCTTCATCCAGAGGTGATGATAGGAGATTGATTCAAAGCATTTGGAAGCTCAAGATTCCTCATCGAGTTCAATTGTTTATTTGGAAAATATACAAATGACTACTTCTTGTGGGAGAGGTCCTTAAACAGTATCAATAGCAGCAAGCGATGAATGCCCACTTTGCAACATAGAAAAGGAGACGTCAAGTCATGTTTTTTTTCAGTATCCTCTTGCTATGCAAGTATGAAGTATTTCTACATACCGGTTAGATGTGATAGAGTGGATTTTTCTCATGAGAAGGACGTTCTGGAGTTTTTATGGTACATGCACAATAGAGGCCTAGAGGGTACGAAAGGGAACAAAGCATGGTTAGAGGCTTAGAGCAGTTGTTGTCCTTGATCGTATTTGAATATTGGCCGGAACACAAACTACTTTGAATGTTTCAGAGCCACATTAGAATGAACATGAACTTAATAGTCCATCGACTGACTGCATCAGTCTATGCTAGTAATAGTAGTGGTAATAGTAACAATAATTATTTTGAGATGAGATGTACTTTAAACCTAAATGGTTTTTCCTTTTAATAAAATTTCGATTTTTCTAATAAAAAAAAAAAGACGCGGACGGAGCGGCATCATCTTGTTCATTTACGACGTTGATTTAGGCCTGTAAACATGACGGCCCAATAAATTCAGAAGCCCAGACCAGAAAGCCCACGTGGGAGCAAAAGAGATTCATTTGCTCGTCACCAAGTGTGAACTTGCGCAGCGAGAGAGAGAATTGTGCAGACGAAGACGAAGAAGAAGAAGGAGGAGGAGGAGAGCGATTAATTTGTTCTTGGTCTCTTCCTTCTCGATAACAAAAAGGAGGTACGTAAAAGTGGACCGATTTGCCCTCTCTAATTTTCCAAATTTAGCTAGCTGTGATGTGCTACTGATTAGGAGGTAATGTTGAGAGGATTCTGAAACCCTAGTTTACAAATTGAGTCATTTTTTGCGCCCAATTTTGTTGTCACGATGCAGAGAAAGATGATAAACATGCACCATACGACGTACATGAATCCTTCTCCCATTATTTTCAAAATTTTATGCCCTTTGCTCCACATTTATTTTCGTAATATCGACTATAAAATTAAATTATGATGATGTTGTTTTAGTGGCGTGTAAGGTTTTCGAAAATTTTCATATCGGTGCGTCTGTGCTTCCAGTGTCTTATTTTTCACTCATCTTTTATGTGTGCTAGGAATTTTAATTAGTTAAAGTTCGAGGCTAACGTTTGTTCCGTCTATAGTTTGGTATAATGCTCTCCAACTCCCTCCACAAATTTTCCCTTCATGACTTGTCCACATGTAATCAAAAGTTCCCCAAAACATCCAAATTTGAATGGAAAAAATATGAAAGTAATGAGACACATGGAGCAAATGATCTATATATCAATTATCAAAAGAATAATAAATAAGCTTCATACCTTGATCACACATAATTAGGATCATGCCTCACCATTAAATTATGTGAGTGGGGCGTTCCGTAACAACTTTTAGAAGCTAAGGGTGTGTGTGGTTCACACAGTTTTCATTTCCATGGGAACTCACGAGTTTCTAGTGTTTGGTTGCATCCCATTGTAAAACATATAATTTCCATGGACAAAATATTGAAATTGTTCCTGTGTCACACCAGTTTTTTTTCTTTTTCAAAACTACCCTTAGTTTTTTCCTAAAATACCCTTACACATAATATTTAATTACTGAAATGATCGTCTTAAAAATTATAAAATGAAATATAATATAACCCGTATTCCTCTTATCATGGGAAAGGATTAGTGTATTCTTTTCTGAAATTGTCTATTACCCTTAGGGTGTGTTTGATTTGAAGAAAATCTTGCCAAAAGTGAGAAGGGAGAGTGAAGAGCATTCATTTTGTGATAATCACTTGTCCTCTTTGTTGCAAAATTATGGAAATTATTTTCCTAGGGCGGGAGCTAAGAATATTTTTTTCCCAAAATGGAGTCATCTTCAACCTCAAGAGAGAACAAAATTTCCAACTTGCTCTTGTATTTCTTCTTTCTTTTTGTAATTTTTTCATGGCAAATTTATCTTGAAATCAAACACACCCTTAGGTTAAAAAAGAAAATAAGAAAAGCATCCACAATCGTTGGCACTAGCCAACAACTCATATAATAACAATTTCATGACTTCGGTTGTCGGGCTGGGTTTCGAAAACTCAGATATTAAAGCATATACAGGAAAGAGTTCTTTCATGGGATGAAAATTCAAGGAAAAAACAACTTTTATGTGGTTTTTCAATAAAGAAAATTACCTGAATATTATATATTTCTCCTTTATCAGGTACTCAGCCAAGGTTTGACACTATGCAGTTAAAACGAATAACGGATCCATAATGGTCCAAGAGCGTTATAGGTTATAACGGGATATATCAAGATATAATGGTATATAACGAAATAGTTTTTTAAATATATTTTTAATACTCCACAAAGTATTAATGTATTATAGAGTCAAAAAAATAAATCATGTTCATAACATTAAATTCAAAAACAAAAAAACATTAATAAAAACACATTCTTTCATATGAGAGTGAGATTGCAACAGAGAGTGCGATCGACTCTTCGTCTTCTTCCCTTCTTCTACTCTCGTTCTCTGTCAAACGACGAGGTCTAGTTCTCTGTCGATTGGTGACGGCTAGCTCAAGTCCTTTCCTATGTGTCTAGGGTTCTCGTTCGGTCGAGAGTGAAATGAGTGATTTTTTTTTAATGTATTAGAACAAAACGTTAAAACGGGGTTATTGAAAAAACGTTATCTCAATAACAGTCATATAACGCCGTTATATCGGAGTTGTGATACCATAACGTGATAATGTCATAACGTAATGGCTCACCCCCGTTAAGACTTAAGAGTTATATCGGCGTTATAACGCCGTTTTAACTGCATAGGTTTGACATGAGAAATCAACTTTCCATGGCTTTCCAAGTTTAGAAGTTATGATTTCTATTACATGACAATGTCTCGTCCTGCCACCCCTACTACAACACAATTTGAGTGACATTGGCATGTAACTACCACTAGAGATGGTCTAATACCTTAGCTTTGGTCACGAGCATTTTATCAAGTAATTATGTTTAACCTAATTTGTAATTATGTGGCATAAATATGGATATTCAGGTTATAAAATAACAGCTTGTAAAATGTCATGAAACAGTTATTTCCACCAAAAGTATAAGTGACCAAACTAGAAGTTATTTCTCACTTCCATGGAAACTTTCTCAAGGAAAGAACTTTATTCCACAGAAATGCATTTCTCTGGAATCAAAACAGAGCCTAAGTTACAGTTACTATATATCCTTTGTGCTGCTTGTCTTTCGAAATTTCAGTCCCTCAAAAGCAGGATTAAAATTTTTTTTTTTTTTATAAAAATAAAATTAAGAAAGAGCCACTTGTCGTGAAATGAATTTGAAAATTTGCGGGGGAAAAAAAAGTGTTGCTAGGAATGGGAATTGAAAACTTGTATCGATATGACACCATTGTCCGTGCTCCCAATTTAAGCACCCATTTTATGTTATTATTTGTAATATCAGCCACTAAATCCACACCTATGTATAATTTATGGTATTCTCAAATGTGTGTTTGGACTTATGTTTATTTAGTGTAAGTAGCCTTTGTTTGCCTGTTTCATAGTTTGGCGTAACGTTTTCCATTTCTTTAATCCCCACTCCTTTACAGAAAGCATAAAAAGCATGAAGTTCAAAGTCATCTTCAATCTCAACTTCTCTGTATTTCAATCTGTCTGTCTCCACTCCCCACTCCTTTGCCACTGTTTCTTCAGAGTTTTTCTTGCAGCCTGACACACCCTAAGCGAAGGTGTGTTTGGTTGATAGAATCTCATTATGTTACATTTCTAGCAAGAGGGATTGGTTAGGAGGAGATAGGAAAGGGAGAGGGAAAGTTAGAATGTAGATGACACTTCAATTCCCATGTATGTCGCATACACCCTTATAGAATTCAATTCCCATATTTCATGAGAAACATAGGAATATCAAGGGGAAAAAAAATAAAAAAATTCACCGGGCATTGTGATGACACTCTTGAAAGAGCCTTTGAGATGAATTGCACTCCATGGAATAGGATTCCATGCAACCAAACACACCCTTAAGTTTTTCATTTTTCCACCCAATGGATTTTATATCATCTTCTAATATTTGTTTCATCATTTCTTTTTGGATTCGCTAACAGGTGAAAAGAACTCAAGCCAGATATATATCAGATAACATATACAAATCATGAGCCCTTGTGGCTCTACGGTAGAAGTAACTGGACTGTCCCCAAATGCTACAGAGAAGGATGTTTATGATTTCTTCTCTTTCTCTGGCACTATTGAAAATGTTGAAATTGTCAGGTATCTCTTTATTTGGATTCAACTTTATGAGTGCTATTGCAACTCTTCAGCACTTATTATTGATTGCTGAATTATGGTATTAGTGTTGTTACGTTTTAGTTGATTGATTGAATGTCTTTAACAAAATTTGCTTTGGTTCCTATGATTGATTGAATGTCTTTAACAAAATTTGCTTTGGTTCCTATGAAACAACTGCTGGTTTTTGGTTTTGGTCAATGTCTGATTTAATCTCTCTTTCAGTTGATAATTCAAGTTTTTATTCATCATCTGATATTAGATTGCTTTCGTACGTGTTTTAAATCCCCTTGAGATTATTTGTTCTGCTAATAGTTACAATTATAATTATAGAAGATAACTAAAGAAAGATCTTTGGATTCAACTAGATATATGATACAACGGAAACAATTCTCTCATACCAACAAACCATGTACACGAGTTCTGTTTATGGACAAATAGTAAGGAAGCATAAAACTTTATTGTCCTAGAGTTTGGGGCACAGTCTTGTTTTGAATCTAGCTAACAAACTCAAGTAGCAAACTTAAAGAAGTAACTAAGAAAATTTCAGACACTAACACCGCTAAAATAGGAGACAATTGCGTCAAATGCTAGGATGCACGGACTCGGATACGTGTGTCATGTCGGACACGGATACGACACAACGACTCGACAATTTTCAAAAAAATAGAACTCGGCGACACGGTCAAACTTATTTTTTTAATTTATATTTTTTTATAACTCATATGAACATAAAATCATAAATAATAATATTGAACAATCCAAACATATCAAAAAAATGAAAATTCAAATGTATCATAAAGTCAAGCTCAAATCATACTCATAAAGCATAAGCAACATAATTTCATTAATTTGATAATGTAAAATGTAAATTTCATTAACTCACCTCATAAATAATAAGATTGTTCTTGTTAAAAAAAAAAGAACGAGAACAAGAGTAACATACAAACAATAACCATTAGAAATAGAAATTCACTATGGATTTTTTATTAACCATAAGCAGGTACAACAAATTAAATTTACTTCTCTGTTTACAAATAAATCTTTGACTGAATATGTGCCACAAAAATTAATCAACAAATCACACAACCAGTTTGACCTTCAACACGGGTTGTCTTGCAAATCAAGCTTTGATGACAAATGGATCAAAACGGGAAACTGGAACAAGAACCAATGGTTTGGCCTTAGGAACAATCAATCCAGCCTTCTCAGTCATGTCGACGGTGGTAGGTGTGATTCCCTTACCGCCGCTGGCAATCTTCCAATCAAAACATTGGATCACAGCAGATCTCACTCTCACAGCAGACCCCTCTCTCTCGTCCTCCGCTCTCCTTCTTCCTTCCTCTCCTCAACACACCATGGAGGAGTCTCTCTTCTTGCTGTTTTGACTTGGAGAGAGAAAAGGGAACAAGGAAAGACACTTGTGGCTTGATCTCTCTCTGAGGTTCTCAATCGGTCGATCCCAGGCTCGATGAGGAAGAAGCTTTCTTCTCTGTTTCTCTCCTCTTTTCTCTGAGTTTTTTATTTTTCTCAAATTAGGGTTTGAAACAGATCGATCAAAGAGGAACAAAAGCGGGGAGGTTATTTGCACCCACTTGCTCCACGTGTCTGGATCGTGTCCAAGACGTGTCGTATCAGTCAACGAATTTTGACCGTTAACCACATGTCAAATACGTGTCGGGTGCGTGTCCGTGTCCGACACGTATTTGACACGTGATACGGGGGTTTTTCGGAGAGGCGGTGCATCAGAGGTCAAATGTCATCACTCCTTGATGCAAAATTCTGTACTCAAAATATATAATTTTATTGAACTTAAGATACGACAGGTTAAAAAAGAAAAAAAAAAAAGAAAGAAAGATAAATAAGATAGCAATATTGCTCTCCCCCTCAATTTTTTGTATTTAGAACTAAGCCTAACTTTATATTTGTGTATTTTATTGACTTATTGTTAAAAATAATGCAATAAAATTTTATTGAAATATTATTTACGAAATAATAGCATGTGACTAGGTGCAAGCCTTGGACAGAAGAATGCAAAAGGCGTAAAATTGTAGGTCTACCTTACCCCTTTAATCCTGAAATGTAAACCTTTGATGTATTTAAACATGGATATAGCCCTTTCTAGAGTTCCAAGTAACCCTCGCTTAGGCATAAGATTCCTTCACGCTGAAAAATAAAATAAAATCTGGTGGTAGATCCATCAAAGAGTGTGTATCATTCAGGAGTTAGTGAGCTCAAACTGCAAGCCATTATTCTCCAATAATCCACAGGTAAGTAAAACAAACCATTTAACAAATTAATCTCTGACCCCTAGCTTTGGATAACTGTTTATTCACTAATTTCTGTGATTTATGACAAATTCTGATAAACTTGTAGTTTATAATTAGACGCTATGTAACATGGACACTATTTTTAACAAAAAAAGGTATCGACTTGTCTCGTGTCGACACTCATGGATATACCCATCAGCATCAAAATTTTCACATATCTTTAAAAAAAATTAAATTCTTTACTGATGTTACTATCATATTATGACAAATTAGTAGTACATGAGTAAAAATATTGACTTACAAGGACTAGTAATTCTAAACTTATTGCTGAAAAATAAATAATACAAAATTTTACAGGCATATACCCAACATATCCCACATTGTATTTTCTAGCCTATGTGGCTGACACCTTGCATGTGAGTCGTCGTTACATAGATTAGACGTTAGGTCTAATTGACTATGAATCGCAATTGCCTTTGTTGTCGTTGGACTGGTTAATATCATTTTGCTCCCCATCACTATACAGTGGATGAAACATGTGTAGTTTATGTGTTCTTGAGGAGCTGTTATGAAATTGCACCATTGAAAGATGCTCAATACTTCCTTTAATAGCATTTTAGCTTCATGTTTTTCTGAACAACGGAAAAATGCTAATGCTGTGGACAGATCTGGAGAATGTGCTTGTACTGCTTATGTAACATTCAAAGAGGCTCATGCCCTGGAAACTGCTGTCTTACTCAGTGTAAGTTACCTCTGCAATCTCTTGTCAATACACCTAGCAAAGAATATCCTCAAGGCAACTCCGAATATAGTTCACAGTAGCATCTCATTACCATCCTTAGGTACCATTATATCCATGAAATTCATGTTGCTTGAAGAACAGTAATATTTTTAGTAAGAGCCGCATTCTTCTGATGCGAATACCACTGGTTGAATGTGTTGCTATTCACATGACCTTTATGGAACCTTGCTCCTTACATGCAGTCTGTAGTATCCACCATTACTTGTGCTTAATCTTCTTGACCTGAATCCAGCCTGCATTTGGGACAGTTCACGTGACTGTCATACTTTTCATTGAAATGATATACTTGAATAATCATTACATGATTACTGCAAAAGATAGCAAGAAATAGAGAGAATCGCTGTCAAAACAAAGGCAGTAGAGTTGCTATAAAAAATAGAACATGCCCAATACTAGTAGCAGTCCACGGGTTTGCCAGTAGTTACTCATGCATATTCCCCCATTTCTGCCTGAGCTCTTCTAAATGATCAGAAAATTTGCTACACATTTTTCTTTTTATCTTCATAGATCATGCTGTCAAGGACTCACATCATACCTAGTAGTTCTAGGATCTTTTGCTATGTAATGTGTTGTAAGCTCGGCGCTCCCATGTCTTGAGTAATGTCTAGGGTAGTCAACTTTGATTCAATGTTCCCTTCCAAAAAAGGCCCAAATTGATCTAATGTCAACAAAAGTGGACTAGTGTCAACAAGAAGTAAAAGAGGGAATTTTGATTTGAAAATCTTTTATTAACCTACAATAATATATTGGAGATTTTGTTCAAGTTGATAAAAAAGTGGACTAGTGCTTTTGAAAATTTTGATTGGCCTACGACAGTTCATTGGAGATTTCTTCAAAATGTTATAAAAAAAAAGTTTATAATAATAATAAAATTATTAAAATTTTTGCAGATTGATCTGTTTGGAAACTCCGTCATTCTTTCCATAATCAAAAGTCCTTCCTTTTGCTTCCACTTGATGTTCCCTCCCTTGGCTTTCAAGGTACATCATAGCTCTAGACTTGGCTTAGCTTAGCTGTACTAAACAGTATGTGATCAACTGTAACTTTGGGATACTACTCTGTCGGTCCGTCTCCATAATCCCATAGTGGGTTCTGTTGAAAGCCATTCGGATATAAGACTAGGTCTTATTTTGGATCCAACTCTCCAAGATAGTCCATTGTAATTGCGGGTTTGATAGATGAGCAGTTTGTCTATATATAGGCACATAATTGAGGGGTAAACTCTTAGTACATTGTGAGAAGAGGCTTTGGATCTAAAACGGTCTTCTTTTATCTCGGATCTGAGATGGTCCACAGTTATGTCAGATGCTAAATAATATTAAATGGGGTACGATGTTCTTGTATCCAATCAACAAGTTGTTAAAATTTTCTTCTCCCCCTCCTCCCAAACGAAATAAAAACAAGTCATAAATAAAGGGAAGAAAGAAATTACTAATCCAATCACTATCAATGTTTGACAGATTTGAACTTCTAAAATGTTTCATATGGAACTACTTATAACAGACTTCCTTCGTTGTATTGATTTCTTTCTTAACACTTACAGGGAGCTACAATTGTAGATCAACGCGTATGTATAACACGCTGGGGACAGCAAGACGATGAATTTGACTTTTGGAATAGACCTTCATGGAAAATTGAAGAAGAAACTAGTTCATCGGTAAGCATATTCCTTTGATCATTGCTGCTGGTTTATAAATTGGTAGTCCCTTAAATACTATATAAAGGGTTTGAATCCTGTAAATTTATCTCAGAGCCTCTTAGTTAAAAAGTGAGATTCTTATGATACCTATGAAAACTGGCTTCTCAATTCTAAAGTTCAAAGACATTGCATAAGTTGTTCACACTGGTCTTTGGGATGTTATAAAGAATCGTAGTCAGGTCTTATCTGAAAGAAGACCATCACAAGAAGCATGCAACTTGCCCAATACTGTACACCATAATGAGAAAAAAATGAATAATAGACAAGACAAAGTTCAATCTTACTCGAGAGAGTCCATAGTGATTAAGTTGGATTGTTAGAAGTCCAAATCTAATCCAATAAAAATTAAGTCAATTCGAAAAATTATCTAATATTGAAATCCAAATCCCCATGTTTTAAAAAGCATTTTTCAGCCTCGAGACAGTCAGGCTTTTTCTGAGGCGAAGCGGTGCCTCGAGGTGTTTTTTCTTAAAAATTGATGAAAAAATATTAAAAAACAAAAAAAACAATTATCAATGCAAGAGATAACATGAATTCAATTATAAAAGTGGTTGAGGCGGTAGAATTACCTAATTATAGTGTATATTCTGGTGCTCATATTCATATTATTTTTGCTATTTTATTGTGTTTTTGTTTTTTTTCCTTAGTTCAAGGTTTGGCAAAAGATCGACTAATGCAGTATGTCTTACAAAATTTTGAAGATACAACTCAATCACGGAACACGAAATTCAGAACATACACACAAAAATGTGGAAAATTATTGTTACAAGAAAACCCAAAAAAGGAAAAATATTGGAGTTCATATGCTTGTATCATTCGTCACTTCCATCAAGTAGTCATGCGAGCTTATTGGTTAGCTAAATAACATACATGAATCTTTGAATTGCCTGGCCTTCGTAGAGGTCTAAACCACTGTGAATCAAAAGTCGACTTATAAGAAGGTATCATGCTACCTGTATCATTTAATCTGAATAATGGGGTTATGGACCCATAACCCATGTTGTGGTCTTGTTGGTAGGATGATGGCATGTGTAGGAACCCTGTTATGTTATAATCCCTACAACACATATTGTATGAACCAAGACATGTTTGCACATAAACTAAGAAAACCCATGGAGTCTTTTTCTTGGAAAATGAACTAATGATGAATGGGCATTGGAGAGTGCAAGAGAGTGTATTGGGAAGCTTAATCATATACCAAATATGTCTTGTTGGTGTACATCTAGATACAGCAGAGAGGAGGCTCTTAGTGAAGAATGGTCTGTGCATATTCCATGCGTGTGTTGTAAAATTAAGGACTCCTTAAGATGGAAACTGAACCAGCTGCAAACTTATGTCACCCTTTACATTGATTAGTCTACAATGAGGACTTGATGGCAGTAGTGTGTAAACTCAAAGAGCCTTGTATGAGTTGAAAGAGTTTCTACAAGCATTGTTCATGAGAGTTAGCACAACTATCAAACTAGTTGGCTACAAAGTCAGTGGGTTGCTACTCTTAAGATCTATTTGATTTCAATGTAATCAGAAGAAGAACGGTAAGTCGACTGCCCTTCTTCCCCTTTTTCTCTCGATCGGACTGTCGACAACAACAGCTGCACTGAAACTTTTCTGAATCGATCAGAGGGAGAGGATCAGAAGAGGGACGGGGTATGGGAGATGGTGGCCTTCCTTCTTCTCTTTTCAAGATCTGGGAAAAGAGAGAAGGGGTCTGAAACTTCTCTGAATCGATGGTAGGTTTTTATTTTGGGGGGATGATTTTAACCATTGGATCTTTTTAAGATCTGAAATCAACCCATACACTGACTCGTGCGCTTCATAACGAGTCAACTCGTACGAGCTAGAAATCAAACTCGTTCGCCTTGAAACAACCCTTTAACTCGGTCGTATTAGGGCATTTTTCAGTCGCTTCGAGTCGACTCGCGAGTCGAATCGTACAAGCTGATCGCTTTTTAAAACATTGCCAACTCCAAATCCATTCAATATGCTTAAATTCTAAATGCATCCGAATTCGATCCGAAATACCTTAATTTAATAATTTTATATTAATAAATAAATAATTAAAAAAAATTCTTTTAAGTCAACTCTTTTTGTTTCTAATAACTAAATAAAATTAAAGAATTAAAATGTCCAAAAGCCCCCATTTTATAAATAATATATGCAATATTTATAAAATTATTATTTTTATAATATTTATACAATTCGGATTCTTATTGGATTGGATTTACCAAAACCCGAATCCAATTTGATAAGAATTTCGGATTGAGTTTTGAAATCCAAATCCGAGAAAATGAAATCCGAATATGATTTTTTTGGATCGGATCGAATGGGTTTTCGGATTAAACCCGATTTGACAACCCTATAATGATGAGCTCCATTCAATGAGTTCAACCAGAATGATGGATTTCTGTAGTATGTGCTAGGACACTGAAACAATTTTTTCTTCAATATCAAGTGTAGTAATGTATTTATGTCACATGCATCAATCTAAGTACACAATTTGTTATCATCAGTAATCATGTTTGTAGTTCAGAAATTTAATGTGCTTGCTGCCCCACACTGATGTGAGTGTCTTCAGTAGCTATGGAAAATCCTCGGACAGCTAGAAATTTCTTGTGTGGGTTGCAAGCAACTCCAAGTCCCACGAGCCCAAAATTTTGAAGCCCAAGAATGGTGCAACTCGAGAACTTGTGTGTTATTAGAGTTGCTAGGTTTTGTTAAAGAGTGAACTGAACTCTGAAGAAATGTAGGAATTGAGTTGTCTTGGAAGTTGTAGCATCCAAGAATTTGTTTGCCTCAAGATAATATTATCTCAACTTTTGCAAAGATATTTAGAGTTGCTTCCATCAAGCTGGTGATTTAACTTCATTGTTATGCATTATTTTGTTTGGCATCTTAGCATTACTCGGATAGGAATAAGTCCATTCCGTCTGCTGGGGAAGCAGCAACCATGGCCCAGGAAGTAGTTAAAACAATGCTTTCCAAGGGATATGTACTTGGCAAAGATGCACTGAGCCAGGCCAAAGCTTTCGACGAGTCCTATCAAGTTTCAGCCACTGCTGCAGCCACTGTTGCTGACTTCAGCAAGAGAGTTGGTCTTACTGATAAGATTCAAGGCGGGGTTGGAGCTGTAAGATCTGTGGATGAGAAATACAGAGTAACAGAGACCACTAAGGCAGCTGTGTCTGCAACTGGAAGGACAGCTGTTTCAGCTGCGAACACGGTGATCAACAGTACCTACTTTTCCAATGGTGCCCTTTGGGTGTCCAATGCTTTACACAAAGCAGCCAAAGTCGCAGCAGATTTGGGTAATCAAGGTAGTAAAAGTTGAACTATTCACTTGCCTCAAACTGCTTCATGTATTATGCATGTATATGATATATCTATACTTGATGCAATCATTGGAGGACATAAAACAGGACAGATACAGCTGAAATGTTGTATATTCAGATGTAAATGCTCTAGATTATGTGTGGTGTAAAAACACGTTGATAGTGAGTTAAAACAATCATGTTCTAACGTATCCAGTGCCAATGCCAAAAGGACTATTTAAGATGATGGATTGTGTAGAGACTTTTGTCATTGCCGGTTGAGTTCTTTACTAAAAGCTTTTGTGGTTCAATACTAGGTAAAAGATTTTACAGGTCGTTTATAGGATTATATATATGCAGTTGCAGTGACAGTTGCACTATCATGTGTTGCTTGCATCATGAAGCTTCACTAGATGCCGCTTAAATGTTATAACTGATAATGTTGTAATCCTTGCAATGAGTGTCCATAATTTCGCTGTAGATATTCTCCCCTTGAAAGATGCAATAAGGTGCAATGTCGCAACCGTTCTTTGTTGTTTGGACCACAGACGGTGATTTGAGCTTGTGGACAATCCAAAAAAGGTACGATAACTCCATCGATATTAGACTGCAATACAAACAGCAAAAGCCAGAGAAAGGGCCACAATAGGCAACATCTTGGCCATTTCTTTACATCTAAATCTATGTTAGTGGCTTGTTCTATATGATTTATTTGCGAAAACAGTCCCTGATTTTCAATTAACTTCACCGACTTCTTTGATATATGATCTATGGATCTGTTTGGAAAACCAAACCCCATTAATTGTGGATTATTTCCCCATTTTTTCTGGCCTTGTCTGTGAACCCCACTTGATGTGAGTGGGTTCTGAATTCTCCTCTCAAGTCTATAATGGCAACCACCAGTCCAGACTTCAGACAGGCTTTGGTCATTTAAATTTGAGCTGTTGGGCAATCAACTCCCTTTGCTTATCTACTTGTTTCAAGCTCCGAACTATTTGGTGGGATATCAAAATCTGGACAAGACACTTGACATCTAGTTATAATTATATCATTAGAATGGAAACATATTGTCGAGCCTATTAAAAGCAAACCCTTATGAAGCCTTAATTTGCGTTGCGATGGGTTATGAGTCATTTGCGTAAGAAGATAACACATCCAATCTTAATGACATAAATCCGAGTTTTAATACCTACGTGCCCTTTACGCCCAGTCATTCCGAAGATAACAATTAGCAATAATTAGACAATTCAACACAAATTTCTATCTTATGTTGTTCTTTTTTTAGGAAATATTTCTTTGGGGGTACCAAAATCTTTGAGGACTTCAAAATAACCCTAAAAGGTTAAACCAGTGTCGTATGAACTATTTGAGAACATATATATGTGAATGATACTCTAATTACATCCATGTAGAGTTCATAGAGTTCATTATGAAATGGATATATTACGTGACTCCATGTCAAGTTGATAGGTAATATACAAACAATCAATTTATGGGTAAACAAGGTTGGTGCACAGATTTTTCATTCTGTGTCCTATTCAATTGGAGGGTTTGGTTTGGAAGTTATACAAGTAGGGGTATAACCTTAAGATATTTTTTAGAATAATCTCGGATAGCATTAACATTGATTTTATCTTTTACTTAACCTCATAATGCAGGCGTTCGACAAAACTTAAGCCCATGAATGTGCCTTGGTTCGTATCCAGTGAAGTCATAATCATCCATAACATATGAGAATAGAATGAATGTGAGTTTATAAGACGTCCATACTCAAAAACAAAAATATACATGATCCTTTGTTCTGACAGTTTCGCAAGGGGTCCTATATGGCACATGCCCATCCATTTCATGTAAACGTAACTGCTGTCGGCTTCCATCTTATGCATGTTACAATCTGCATAGCGTAGCATTCCATGCGAGCCAGGACGATGTGTGAGCTTCATCCTCGATCCTACTGATGGAATGAATACAAGTTTTTGTTATCTTGAACAAATGATCAATGGGGGATGGGCAGTAGGGAGTTGAAATCTCGAGGAGTGGGCATGAAAGTTTTCTCAACTAAAAGTTCACGAGTTGCAAACCAAAAGCCAAGCTCAAAAGCATTGGCTTTTAGCTGATCTGCACCTTTGAAACTTCTTTTGGGGGGTTGGAGACAGATCTGTTAGCCCTTTTTTTTTTTTTTTTTTTTTTCTTTTCTTTTATTCACACCAATAGTACCCCAATGTGGAAGTTGGTATTTGTTATTTGGGATTGACCACATGATGAGGAAATTAAAGGTGCTTTAAATTCCAAAAAGTGAGTGGAAATGATTTCTCCAGAAAACTGTCACAAGTCTAGTGGATGACTTTTTTTCCTGTCAAATTTAGTCGGCAGATCACACACATTAAAGGTTCCTTTCGCACTGTATTGATGCTTCACAGAAGACCCAAAAAACAAAAGGCAGCACATGAAATAGTTTGGGTCACCAAGAACATATACTACAGTAAGATCATCCGAGAGATTATCTGTTGTTGAGATGAATGATACAACATCGGGATGCGGTATGTCTCGTGTTATGTATCCCATCACAAAATTATCATTCACCATTTGCTTATCCTAGGTACAGGTACATAATGTAGAAATTAAATAGATGTAAAGGAGTGCACAAAAGGAGCAACCGTCATTTCTTATGTAATAGAGATACAAGGATATGAGCAAAGTATTTATACTTTATTGAACATCCAATACCCAAAACTGGGTGGTAAACAAAACCTACTCATTCTCTTCCTGCACTGCAATCCTTCAATCTATCATTCTATGTAACTGAAACCTTGTTATAACTGTACAAAAAATGGTCAAACATACACTTAATAACTCATCTTTATCAGAAAAGAAAAAAAAAAGTTGGAAGCGGGGAGACGAGACTAATAACAACAAGCAGGGCAGCGCAAGAGTCCATTCTCGTTACAATCAGGACATCTTTGGAACTCGCCACCTCCGTCTTCACCCTCCCATTCATTTTCATCTTCGCAATAGATTTTACAGCTCCCCGAGCACCTGTCACAAGGCATGAATCTGACATCGCCGCACATTTCACAAATCCCATCTTCCACCATTGCACAACCTGCTACCACCTTCTCGAGATCCCCATCCTCATGCAATTGCCTTATCTCCTCCGCCCCACCAATGAATTGCCCTTTCACAAACACCTTTGGCAACCCACCTCTGAATCCAACCCCCAATATCTCATTCAGCTCCTCCCTGAAACCGTAGTGCATGGACACATCCCTTTCGTCTAGTCGAACTCCAAACCCCTTCAATATAACCCTCACATGGCAACAGTCCTCATACGTCTTCCTCACCCCTCGGAGACTTGTGAAGTAAATCACCACCTTGCCCTCACCGTGTGGAGGGCACTTCATCGGGTTGAAAACATTGCTTACCTTATTGTTTTCCTTGAATTCATTTGGTAAGAAATGGTTGTTGCTGGGAATGGTCGCTTTCTCCTTTTCAGGTGATTGAAGATAGACTGGATGAATTGGTGAAATCTCTTCAAGAGCTTTCCTGAAAGTACTAATTATTTCGGGATCAAAATCTGATACTGTGGAATCTGAATTCAAATTGGAATCAGTACTCCCCGCCTTCTGCATCCACTCAGGTTTAGGTGACCCATTGCCATTTTCTTGGAATTCTGATTCAGATTCATCAAGAGCCGGTTGCGCATTGCTATTTTCTTCTAAATTTGATTCAGGTAGATCAAGAGCCACTTGCCCATCGTCATTTTCATGAAACTGCGATTCAGGTTCATCAAGAATGGGTCGCCCACTGCCATGTTCTTGTACTTGTGAGTCGGGTTGATCAGAAGAGGATGATTCTATTCCATTTTCTTGTAACTCGGATTGGGGTTCATCAAGACCAATTGGTGGTCCAACGCTATTTGGTAACTCCAATTTAGGATGATCAAAGCCAGGTGATTCAATACTGTTCTCTTGCAATTTGGATACAAGCTGATCAAAAGGAGATGAACGAGAGACGGCATGGAAAGAGAACGAACGGTCAACAAGCTTGGGGAGCCGAAGCGGGCTGACATCCTCTAGGCCATCCATCAATTCCCATGTGTTAATGGTTTCGGGCTCACCCGGTGGTGTTCTATTTGGGGTTTTGGGGATGACCTTGGGGATTTTTTCATTGATCATATTAGACCAACTCTTGGCTTGAATGACCTCAATGTCATTGTTGGTGATGGTGGTGGTCTCATTGTCATGGTGGTCGTTGTGGCCATTCGCATCATATCGAGCTTGCTCAAGAGAACTGAGCTTGCTCAAACCCAATGTAGATGAGGTGAGTGCCACAACATGATAGCTATCACCTTTACTTTTTGCCGTATGGTGGACAGGGACAGACGAACTACGCGTCAGAGGCGAATAAGCCCCTTGGCAGTGTTTACACTTGCTTTGCTTTGAACTTGCGCAACCCATCCTCAACAATTAGATTAAACAACCCAAAGCTAATACCAAAAACAGAGGATTTCCAATATATATTGAATCCCAAAACAGAGGATTTTCAATAAAAATTGAATCTTAGAAGGTCCGGACTGAAATTCAAAGAAGAAAACAGAAATGGGAAGATAATAATATAAGAGAAACAGCTCAGATTTTGGGGTTTCCAACCAAAACTTCGATTTAAAAATACTAAAGTAGGTGGATTAGATTGGATTGGATTAGTTCTTCGAGACTCTATTAGATCGAAAAACCTTAACTTTATAACTCTAAACAGAACAGAAATCAAGAAATGAGTGTGAATTACCTCACATTTGGGGTCCGATTACCCAAAATCCACCGATCTCAAAGCTTGCCAGCTCTTTCAACATCAATTCTAGAGAACCCCAATTGAGAGTATGAACCCAACTCCTCTGCTCTTCCAACCCACTTGAGATTTCGATAAAAACAGAGAAGTGGTGACTGTTTCACGATGTTTTCACAAATGGGTATCCTCCAAAAGCTCTAGAATTAAAATAAAAAGATGGGGTTTGAGTAATAAGGTCAGTGTTTGAAGTCTGAACAGAGAGATTCAAAGATGAAATAAGGGTGACAAATTAACGCGAAATCAGCGTTGAAAAGTAGAACAAAAATATGGGTTTTCTCTATCACACACACTCTCTCTCTGCTTTGAAGAAGAAAAGAAACTGAAGACGTTGTCAAATGCGTTAGTCTATTGGAGAGTAGTAGAGAGAAGAAAACGCTGGGGGTTTATAAAGGAGAGACCTTTACAGCGAGACACAAGTAGATGTCCTATTCATTTGTAGGGTCGTTTTTTTAGTGAAGCCGAACAGAAGCCCATTGGATCCCTATTCTGGAATGGTCCTGAATCTAGAACAAAGTTGTTCCGGGTAAAGAGGAGGGTAGTTGGGGAGTAAATGCGAGTCAATGAAAAAATGACACGTAAGTTGCCACAACAAATAGTAAAAGAATGACAAGTAAGTTGCCGATAGAGAGTAGAAATGGAGATAAATTTTGAGCGTAAGGGTAAAGTATTTCTTGGAAGTTGTAGTTACAATTCTCAATGGATAAAATTTGCTAGTACTCAAGTACATAAACCAAAAAAAAAAACCAAGAGTTGGTCCGTGTTTCAAAATCAAGTAGCATTAGAAATTGTCAGTCTTTTTCCATTTAAATTTTACTATTATTATTAAAAAAAAATTATTGTTATTCATGATTTTACCATTTACAAAAGGTTCAAAAACCATCAATAGGTAACAAAATTTTCTGAAGTCAATGGACATTTAATTTGAAGTACCTTGAAACAGTGTTGGACTTTAGCTGACATGGTCAGAATAACAAATATGGACAATTTTCACAAAAGCCAACTACGCAAATACATGCAAGGTAATCAAATGTGCTAACAATGAAGGAACCAATTTACTGAAAACATCAAAAAATTATATTGTTTTATTTGCAAAATGGTGTGGATATCAATTCAAAATTTTCCCACAGTTCCTCTGTTCTAGAAAAAGAAAATCCACGATGAACTTCACAATAGAATTCAAAGTTCAAGAGTTCAAAGTTCAATCAACCTAATGCGGTTGAACATTTCATAGTCTCGCAATGGGAAATTATATCAAACGACGACCATGAATTATGCATCTTATTATAAATGAATTCACATGAAAAAAAAGTGCTCATTATAGTTGAATGGTTGATTCTTCATCTATAATGGAAGAGGTGCCCTGATTGAATCTTAGGCCGACTATTGTATTCTTCTAAGTCACAGTTGTCCAAAAATCTACATCAACCTTATGCAGACACATTGCCTCTTCTTGTCTGTCCACATGCCATGATTATACAGGCTCATCATAGCAACTACAATTTTATCTTCCTATGCCATGAAAATGTCCACCACATTCAATGTACCTGATTGCTTATAAACAGCACATTCTTCTCCTTTAGCTTCATCAACAACATCTCATAACAACAACAATAATGGGTGAAGTTGATGAAGCTTTTGTTCTAGCCTTGGAGCACAGACCAATCCATCACGCTCCGACCTGAATCGGTACGGTTTTGAGCCGTTTTAAACCATGCCAAAACGGTTTCTACTACTTTCATACCGGTCCCGAACTGGGTGGAATTGGGACGAGACTAGTTCTAGCAATGCAGTCCCAGTCCATCCCAGTTTTTGTAGCATAGCTATAAGTTGCTACAAAAAATCTAACAACCTAGAAAGTGTTAAGCCCAATTTGATTTGGACTAAACCTAAATGGCTAGAACTTTCAAAGCCTTTAAAGCCCAACAGTAATAGATAAACCCAATAGGGCTACTAAGTAACACCCAAGCCCAAACACTCTCTTTCTCTCTCTCTCTCTCTCGAACTCTAATTAAGGAACCAAGCCTTCACGATTCCATTAACAAAGAGTGAAAATGGAACTGCTAAACCCAATTTCATGAACCTTATCTACAAATCCCTTCCAGTCGCTCTCTCGTGCTAAGCTCACCAAAAATCTTCCTCCTTATTTCATCTTGTTCTTTGACACCTCCTCGATCACCCTACCAAAATCAAAATTCAGCTTCAAAGCTTCGTCTCTCTCGTGCCGAAACTCAAACAAGCTCTCATCCATAACCACAATTCTTGACTGAACCTCCACTTATGAAACCCCAAGTGATTCAAACTCTGTGATAAGTGCATCGTTTTGGAGGTAAGATTATTGGAATTGGTCCAAGAGATTTGGATTTGTGGGTTCTTCATTGTTGTTTGGTGAATCTTTATCACAGTTGTGACGGAGACGAGATTCAAAGAATAAAAGAAACTGAAATTGATTGGAATTTGATCAAAACAGAGAATGAAATTACAATAGAAATCCCTAAGTTCTTCGCAGAACCAGAGCTTTAGAAATCACACAAAACAGCTCTCCTTCTTTTGCCCTATTTTTATAACAGAAGTTTGAGATGCTCTACTCTCTTCTTACACGTGTTCCCTACAGGTGGTATTAACTAACAAAACTGAAATTACAATGTTGTCCTCTTCTTCTTCATTTAAATTTAAACTTCTTGCCATAAACTGAATGTTGCTTTCCTTCAAGATCATTGCCTTCCTCTTCTTCACATCCTTGTCCTCAAGGATGAAAATTTGGGAAGGTAGAAGAGACAAGAGTCCAATTCTCCTAAGTAGCTTTGTCCACAGTAGAGTTAGACCAGTGCACCAGAACCTGAGTCACAACCCTGTTATGGCAAGGAACAAGTCTGCGAGCAAGTATAGCAACTGGCTCAGCCAGGAAACATCCTTGATTATCGACCAAGGAAATATTAGGGGAAGGAACAATCGCATGACCAAGCTTCCTTTTGAGCTGAGAAACATGGAAAATAGAGTGAATTTTTGAGTTGGGTGGCAGTTGAAGATGAGAAGCAACAACTCCAATTTTTTCAGTGATCTGAAAGGGCCTATAAAAGTGGGCAAATAGCTTCATATTCTTTCTGATTTGTATAGAAGTTTGGCGATAGGATTGAAGCTTAAGGAAGACCCAATCACCCACAACAAACTAGCGTTCAATACGATGCTTATCTTCGTAGTGTTTCATGCGTTCCTGGGCCTTATGTAGGCGTTCCTTGAGGATGTTGATCATCTTCTGACGTTCATTAAGGTATTGTTGGACTTCAGAAATATAGAAGGATGTGATTGGGGGAAGGGCCAATAGAGGAGGTGAATAGCCATAGAGGGCTTTAAATGGTGAGGTTTTAAGGCTAGTATGGAAATTGGTATTGAACCAATATTCAGCCAGGTATAATCGTTTGTCCACTTGGTGGGGGCATGGCTAGTCATACATCTCAGGTATGTCTCCAAGCAGACATTGGTCCTTTTTGATTGGCCATCAGTTTGGGGATGGTACGCCGAACTCATAGACAGTGAAGTACCTAATGCTTCAAAGAGCTACTTCCAGAAATTGCTGAGGAAGGCTTTGTATCTGTTAGAGACAATAGACAGGGGTAAGCCATGCAATTTGTAAACGTGTTGCAGAAATAAATCAGCTACCATGTTGGCGGAGAATGGGTGCGTTAGGGCCAAAAAATGGCTATACTTTGTCAGTGTATCCACAATAACAAGAATGCTAGATTTGCCTTTGGGGACAGGTAGGCCTTCAATGAAGTCCATGGTGAGGTGTTGCCATGTTTGCTCAAGCACCGGAAGGGGTTGAAGTAATCCTCCATACCCGGATTGATCTTCTTTATTCCGTTGGCATGTATCACATGAAGTGATGTATTGGATCAGTTGTGCTTTCATTCCAGGTCAGTAAAAGTGGTGTTTCAGTCTTTGTTAGGTTGCTTGAATGCTAGAGTGGCCTCCCGGGGCAGATGTATGCAGGGATTGAAGAATCTTAAGTCTAAGATCACCCGTAGTACCCACATAGAATCTCAACTTGTACATGAGAAGGCCATTCTTGACAGAGTAATGATGAATTGAGTTAGGACCGATGATAAACTTACTGAGCAGAGACTGGGCAACAGTATCTTGTGAATTGCTGAGAGAAACATCAGTTAGCCAAGAACTGTCAGGAGTAGATATCCTAAAGAGTGCATCAACCATAGTATTTTCTGTCCTTTTCTTATATCTGATCTCATAATCAAATCTCAGCAATTTTGATAACCACTTCTGCTACAAGGTTGTAGAGATTTTCTAGTCAAGAAGATATTTAATGCTTTGGTGATCTGTTAGAACAAAAAACTTGGTGCCAAGCAAGTAAGATCTCCACTTCTGAATAGCCATAACCATAGCAAGTAGTTCTTTCTCATAAGTAGACAAACGTAGGTGTCTTGGAGCTAGGGCCCTGCTAAAATAAGCAATGGGTCTGCCCTGTTGAGACAATACAACTCCTACACACAATGAACATGCATCAGACTCCAAGTAGAAGGGTATAAAAAAATCAGGTAATCTCAACACTGGTATGGTGTTCATAGAAACTTTCAGGTCATTGAATGCTTTGGTAGTAGCCTCATTCCACTTGAAGGCATCTTTCTTGAGGAGGTCAGTTAATGGTTTGGTTACAAGTCTATAATGATGAACGAATTTTCTATAATATCCAGTGAGACCCAAAAATTCTCTCAAAGCTTTCAAAGTGGTGGGTGTAGGCCAAGATGTCATGGTCTCTATCTTGGTATGATCAAACACACCATGTGGGGTGGTAATATGTCCTAGATACTCTAAGGAACTTTGGCCAAATGAACACTTAGAGAGCTTGGCATGAAGGCAATGGGTTCTCAATGTAGTGAAGGTCATTTGTAGATGGTTGAGATGGGAATCCAAGGAAGTACTATAAACCAAAATGTCATAAAAAAAATACAAGGATAAACTTTCTGAGAAAAGGCTGGAAAATATTATTCATAAGGACATGAAAAGTAGCTGGAGGATTTGTTAAGCCAAAAGGCATTACCCTGAATTCATAGTGACCTTGGTGTGTCCTAAAGGCTATCTTATACACATCAACAGAGTGGACAAGGACCTGATGATACCCTGATCTTAAGTCAATCTTTGAGAAGATGGTATCACCATGCAATGTTTTAAAAAGCGATTGGGGCGTACGCCTTGAGGCGCGTGTCGAGGCGGGGTGACCAAAAAGAGGTTCTAAGCGTACGAGTCGGGATGTTATTTGAAGGCGTTCACCTCACTGTGATGAGGCGCACGCTTTAAGGCGTAATGAGGCGTACGCTTCAAACATATGGGCTCATCAGATCTGTTTCGGATATTTAGACAGATCCAATGGCTGAAATTAAGAGTTTTTACTTAACCTAACTCGACCTATTCTCAATCTCATACTTTGCAGACAGAGAAAGAGCAGAAGAAGAGAGGAACAGAGAAGATCGAACCAGCCGAACACTTTGAACCAGCCGAAGAGGTCGAACCAGCCGAAGAGAAGATCGAAACCCTTTCATTTACCATTCGAACCCTTTGATCCAACTACCCAAGCTCTATTTCTGTACGTATTCTTCATTTCTTCCCATTCTTCTTGTTCTAATTACATTTCTTAGTTCTTATTCTTCTAATTACACTTCTTCTTCAGTTCTTTTTCATCTTCTTTTTCTTCTTCTTCTTCTTCTTCTTCTTCTTCTTCTTCTTCTACTTCTAATTTGTAAGTCTGTCATTTGTGAAAGTGAATGAAATGCTCTGTTTATCTACTTTGTATATACGTGCTTTCTAAATGAAGAAATTAAACAAAAAACCAAATAGGTCAGAGTCAGACACTTGTGAAAGTGAATGTTTCGAGGCGAGGAAAAGAGAATTCAACATGAACTCGTCTTTGTATTGTGATGTCCATGATTGGAGTTAGAAGTTACTCCAATTTTCACATGAAAAATGTGAAAATGACCAAATTCTATAAAAATGAAATCTTAATTAGTTAATCAGTTGGGTATGTTTTGTATGTTTTGCTTGACCAATTTGTATGTTTTGTATGTTAATCAGTTAATTCTATAAAAATTCCATGTTTTGCTTGAAGAATGGATTACAGTTTTGCATGTTTTGTATTTATAATTCATTTTTGTATTTGTAGATGGCACCACGTAAGACTACGACTACGACTACTAGTAATGGAAGGGACCCATTTTGGCAATATGGCGAAAGTGTCGCAGGTCCTAAATAAGGAATCATGTACGCGAAATGCAAGTTTTGTAATCAAGTGGTCAAGGGGGGGAGTTTTTAGATTGAAAAATCACCTTGCAAAGACGAGTAAGGACACACGAACTTGTCCTAAAGTACCAGATGAAATCTTCCGAGAAGCGAAGGCTTTATTACAATGTGATCAAATACAGAAGGTAATGAAAAGACAAGACACTGAGTTTCTAATTAACAGAGGTTCATACTATCAAGGAATATGAATGAAGATGTAGGCGGAGCTTCTATTCCCAGTGTGAGTGTCACTGGTCCTAGTAGTGGTGAATCCAATCCATGTTCTGATGGCATAGTGAGGGGGCCAATGGATAGGTTTTTGGTGGGTAGTAGTGATACTAATAATGACATGGATCCAGGTAGAGCTACACAAGAAATGAAACCACAACCAGTAAATGCAAAAGAGTATAGGAACCAAGTTTGTCTAGACATTGGGTGTTTCTTTATTGAGAATGGCATTCCTTTCAATGTTGCAAGTAGTCATTCTTTTACCAGCATGCTTTTATCGGTTTCGAAATATGCACCTCACAACAATGGACATTGTGTGAATCCACCATCAGCCCATGAGTTAAGTACTTGGATTCTAAAGGAGGAAGTGAAGTCAACTAATGTGATAGTTGACGATGTAAAAAAAACATGGCCTCACTCAGGAGTTACAAAATTGTCTGATGGTTGGAAAGACATGAGGGGTCGCCAACTCATCTATTGAATAATCCTGAAGGAACTGTGTTCCTTAAGAGTGTGGATGCCTCAAATATTGTAAAGGATGCAAATGCATTATTTGAACTTCTTGATAGTGTTGTTGAGGAGGTGGGAGAGGAGAATGTAGTACAAATCGTCACTGATAATGCAGCTAACTACAAAGCTGCTGGAAAGAAGTTAATGGAGAAGATGAAGCATTTGTATTGGACACCATGTGCAGCACATTGCATAGATTTGATGCTTGGAGACTTGTTTAGCTTGCCTCCACTTGCCAATGCCTATCACAAAGCTAAGAAAGTTAGCAATTACATATACAATCATGGTTGGGTACTTGCTTTGATGAGGAGTTTCACAAGAAGATATTTGGTTCGCCCTGCATCTACTAGGTAAATCGATGTATACTTTTAATGTATTTTAGATTACTTTAAGGTTTTATTTTAACAATACTTATATATTCATTTACGAGTTGACCTTTTAATGTAGGTTTGGCACGAGATGTTTGACTCTTGAAAGCATTAAAAAGAATAGACAAAAGTTGGAGGAAATGTTTATATCCAGCAAGTGGTCAAGGAGTCAGTATGCTGAGCAAGATGAAGGTAAAGTCTTAAGAAAAATAATATTGAGGGATAACAATTTTTGGCCTGGTGTCTCCTACTCCTTGAAGGCTACAGAGCCTTTACTCCATGTGTTGAGGATAGTGGATTCAGAGAACACTCCTGCTATGGGTTTCTTGTATAATGCAATGGAAAAAGCAAAACAAGAGATTGCATCTAGCTTTGATAATGAGTTGGCCAAGTACAAGGAAATATGGGATATCATAGATAAGAGGTGGGATACCCAACTGCATAGGGACCTTCATGCTACAACTTATTATCTAAACCCACAAATGGATGTTGATCGAGCGACCCCAACCAATTTTGATCTTAAGCGAAGTCTTTTTAATTGCATAGATAGGATGCTTCCAAATCAAACAAGTAAGGCAGATATGCATTGGAAAGCATCCTATCTATGCAATTGAAAAATATACCAACTTCCACATCATCCTCTTCTTTCAGGATGATGTGGAAGTTGGTATTGCAGGGTGACAAGCCTCTTGCATCTTTGCCAAGGAGAAGGCCTGAGAAATTGTAGAGGGCTTGAACGTTTGAATGACAGACTTAATGGAAGGTATTAATCCACTGGGAAAGCTGAGGACACAAAATATGTTTCAGATAGTGTTGGATTATGGAGTAACATGAGGGATTTGAGTTCTTTAAACCTCTCATAATAAGCCTTTACACAGTTGTCCTGGGATAACTTGTTAAAAGCATCAACATAGTTGTCACCTACTGTATCTTCAAAACGTAAACATACATCCTTAACAAATTAAGTCCAACTGATGGAAGGTTTTCCCACTTGGTAATCCAAGAACCAAATATCAGCCCTATCATCGAGATGTATAGAAGCAATTGCTACCTTATTGTTATCTAAGATATTGTGTAGAGCAAAATAGTGATCACATTTTTTTATCCACGATCTAGGGTTTACACCATTAAAATGAGGGAAGTCGATTTTGGGGAATCGAAAAAGAGTGCCTCCATTATCATTGGGTGGGAGGGTGGGCATCCTTGGTTGATTGGTGATCGAACCTGTAATCTGCGTAGTGTTTGATTTTCCTCCATTGTTGTTCACTCTGTTGCTTTGCATCATCTGAATCAACTGCTCAAATTTCATATCCATGCTTTTTTCATGAGCCTGTGCAATCCTCTTTAATTCGGATCTGAATGTTTCCATGTGACTGGCAGCTTTTGCTTGCTGCTTATTCGTCTCCTTCATGAAGGTGTCCAACTCACGAGCACTTGTTTCCATGGTGGGTTTGAATCGAAGCAGCTTTGATACCAAATGTCACAGCTGTGACGGAGACGAGATTCAAAGAATAAAAGAAACTGAAATTGATTGGAATTTGATCAAAATAGAATTCCCTAAGTTCTTCACAGAACCAGAGCCTTAGAAATCACACAACACATCGCTGATTCTCTCCTTCTTTTGCCTTCTTTTTATATTAGAAATTTGAGATGCTCTACTCTCTTCTTACACATGTTCCCTATAGGCGGTATTAACTAACAAAACCGAAATTACAACGTTGTCCTCTTCTTCTTCATTTAAATTTAAACTTTCCGCCATAAACTGAATGTTGTTTTCCTTCAAAATCATGACAATCTTGTTCGATTTTAGGGACAATTTCATCCATCTTGTTGTTGATGATGGAGTTGAGAGGGTGGAGATCTTGAAGTTTTTCTTCAGTGTAGAGAATATGTGAAAATTTAGTGTTTTAGCGTGGAACCCAGGACTGGGAGATTTGATTGTTACAGATAAGTGTTTCCTTTTCTTTTAGTTTGTTTTGATTTCCTATGTGGAAATATTTGTCGGAAACTCTAATCCGTTGAATGGGTTTGTGTGAATGAGATCAATTAATGAAGAAAAGGTTTAATAACGACCTGCATGATGAGCGACAAAGTTGGACTTTGCTTTCCAAGCGATGACAAAAGATGACTGCCGAAAAAGAAGAATCAAGCTCGGATTGTGCAGAGGAAGACTCGGCTTGTCAAATTCTCGCTGAAGAAGAGCACTTGGTTTTAACTCAGATATTTGCCGAGAAATAGGTCACTCGGGATGTTCTTTTTACTGTTGTTGGAGAGGTATGACAAACAACAGGGTTCGGCTGAGACGAGGAGGGGGTTTTGAATTAATATGTTACACCGAGAACATTGTTTGGCTGATATGTTGGATAGCTTTCTTGTCCAACTCCCAATCGTTATATTCAAGGATCTTGTTTTCTTTATCTTCAAGACATAGTTGAGTGTTAGATCGGTTGGGCCCAAGTTTGGGATGGCATAGTTTCGTCCTTATTCAAATTGGTCCAGGACCAATCGGGCCAGCAAAAAAAAAAACCTTATCCCAAACTATTTCGATTCCCTTTCACTGGATCGGGACCGAGACAAACCCAATCCTGGACTGTGCCCATCCCTACATCTATATATGGCCGAGTTGTGTGATTTTCCTGCTAGAAAGTTGCTTGTTTGATGGATTGTATATCCCCCATGTTTAAAACTTCATGTCCATTGAGTGAGACTCCACCAAATATTTCATCACTATTCAAGAATTTCTAGAATACAAAAAATGTTGATCAATCAATGGATGTAAGCATTATTATGGGTTAGATTAGCAATATTAATTTTGAGAGTAATTGGACCTAATTAACTAAGAGCCCAAAATATTGGTTAGAGTATTATTAGCCAAATTAAGGTTAGGTTAGTTAGCTTGGCAAAGAAGTTAGAGATATAAAAAAAATAAGGCAAGGGCCAACCACTAGTGACCACTCCCCCTCGTTCGTTGAGATCTCTCTTCAGGCGACGCCAACACTGTCGACAGCATTACACAGGCCAACTAGTGTTTCCCCTTACTGCGATCCCTACCCTATTGATTCAGTCGATCGTTGTGATCCCTACCCCTTCTATTTAATCGATTGAACCTTCCCTCCTTTTAGTTCAACTGCTCATATCAACACTCTCCAGACTGATAGACAACCCCATGTCTTAGTCAATCGATAGTCCCCTTCCATCGCGTTTCAGCCCCCGGTCAATCAACTCCCTCTAGTCACTACTTCGGTGGATCGATTCCCTCCACCTACTACTTCAGTCAATCGACTCCCTCCCCTGAATGTTTCAGTTGATCGAACCTTACCCTTTCTAGTTCAGTCGATCAAGCCCTCCAGCCTACCATACCTTTTCCTTCAGTCGCACAAGTGGATTGACCAAACCAAGCCACACCCCCTTATCATCGCAAGCCAAAACCCAAAAAATCCCCTTCCAACTTTATTCGTGAAAAAACAGTTGGGAGAGCGTATTGTTTGGTTGTACCACCACATAGTTTTACATTATCTTTGAGTAAGGATATTTGCAGCCAAATTAATGGACATTGACAACCACGAGCTACTGGTTATAGTAATTTTTATGATCAAGTTGTTCATCACCACAAGACTGCACACATACCTCCGCAAGAAACATTTTTGGATCCGATTTGGGACAATTTTAAAGCTTACTTCTAGAAATTTCCGAACACATATGTTGAAATTTTGCAATGGATAACCTTTGAGACAGTGACTCTTCTTGGACTTTGTATTTGGTGGCACAATTTGGAATTACTTGTTTGTGATGAGAGCAACTACAAAGGAAAAGTTCGAGGTTGACTTCTGCTTGTACACTTAGCCTTGTGTTCTTTCACCGGTTGCTTTCTCTCGTTTGACTTCTTCAACTTCAAGCTCGAGAATGAGCTTCTTTAGCCCGGGGAATACGATGTAAGCAGTATTATGGGTTAGATTAATAACATTAGTATCAAGAATAATTTGGCTTAAATAAGCTAGAGCACAAATAGTAGCTAGGGTATTGTTAGCCAATTAGGATGAGGTTAGTTAGCTTGGAAAAATGGACTCAAAGTAAAATTATTATTCTTTCATAAAGAGAGGCGACCCTATAAACATCCTCTATCTGGCGACGGTGTTTACCAGCGATCAACGATGGAACTCGGCTCGACAATAGGGTGGAAATCTCTGCTGATTGCGTGAGAATAGAGTTCCCTTCTCTGTTCTGGAATAGAAACCTTATTTTCTGACACAACAATTGAATTGAGATCAGAAGATTATAGAAGATTAATCTCTCTTCTTTGGAGAGAGAGAGAAAACGGAAAAAACTCTTCTTTGTGGATATCATAGCAAGGATTTAGTGGCAAGAGAGGGAATTAATTAGAACTTCATCTTCTTCATGTCATTGACCAAACCACTTAGCGAAAACGGCTTCTCCCCTGTGTCAGGGAGCGTGGGTTTGCCATAGTTGATTGTGCAAACCTAGGATGCACAATCAGGTCTGCATTGGATCTGGTGCATCATTTTTAGGTTTTCGCACGACTTCTAATGGTAACCCCTCCAGCCGTCCATGGAAGAGGTAGCTCCGGTGGGAAGGGCAACTTGCCTTTTTCTACACGGACCTTTGCACAAGTTCTAGGCAGTATGTTGAAGATGACAACGATTGAGATTCCGGTGGAGGGGAATGAACTTTAGGAAAGAGGGCTCTCCAACAATTGCTCTAATTGTTGGGGATGTTAACAGTGGTGAAAATTTTACGGGGAACCATGTGATAGTGCTCAAGTTGTCCAGCTATAGAATTGCCCTTGAAGCGATTCGTGATTCCATTAATAGATTGTGGGGGATTTTGGATGATTTCTCTGTGGGTTTGCTGGATCCTAGACACGTAACGGTGTATCTACAATTTGAGGAGAAAGCAAAAAATGGTTTTGTCTAGAGATTCTTTCATGATTAGGGGAGTGTGTTTCAAAGCTTTCTGTTGGCATGCAACGTTTAGTTTGCATACTGATTTAGTGGTTGTTCCATTGTGGGTTGAACTCCCTAGCCTCCCACTTCAATTTTGTCACTATCCATTACTGAAGGCCATTGGTAACTCTTTTTGAGGATTTTTTTAGTATGGATAACAACAACAAGTGTTTATCATGTTTTACAGTAGCTCGGATGTGTGTCGAGATGGTTCTTTTGGAGCCTATGTTAACGCGAGTTTGGATAGAGATATCAGGGAATAAAGGTTTTTGGCTAAGAATTATCTTTCAGGGATTCAAATATTGTGAAGTACGTTCTTTAATTGGTCACGATGTTTTGATTTGTAGGAGGAAACTTGGTTTGAATAAGGAAAAAGCCATCGCCATTGAGGACCAAAAGAATATTAAACAAAGTGTGAAATAAGTCTATAGGTCTGTTGTGAAAAATATTCAAGTAGCTGATATAAAAGGAGCAGGTAAAATTCAAACTGACATGGCAGGCGTCAGTGGAGAGAACGATTCTAAGGGGCATGAGATCTTGAGTCAACTAGTAAAGGGAGAGGTGGGGAAGAATGTGCTAGTGGTGAGTAAGAAATATGGAAGTCTCAAACTCGTTTGCAGCCTTGGACAATCTAGAGGATGATGAGGTAGCCCTTGCTCAAGTAGAGATGCCTGAGGGTGCAAAAAAAGCTCTAGAAGAGGTACATATGCATAGCTCAGTTTCTCCTTTAGGTTTTATTACTAGTTTGCTTGTTATGGGTGTTAACAAATATGCAGAAAATGGTTTGGAAGATCGGTCGATTGGAGACATAAATGAAGTGGATGTTAACTCTGTTAGTAGCTCACAGAGTTTGTTTAAAAAAAAATTCAAAGATGATTGCTTGGGTCCGGGTATTCGCTGAGTGGAATAGATAAAGCCATCCATGCAATGAGACAGTAGGGGGTGAGTAAAGATGAACTCTCTATTAATACGAAAACAGGTTAGTTGGATACAAAAACGAAAGATCGAGAGGCGATTGATGATGTTGTGGTCGTGGAAACCGTGGAGGTGCCATAAAGGAAGACGCTGGACATTGTTGTAGTGCAAGAAAATCAGGGTATGGGATTGATGCAGGGGCCTGTTGAGGTCCATTCAGAAAATGCAGGTTTGCAGATAGAAGATGTGATCATATGTCTAAAAGTTCGACGAAATAGATAAAAAAGTGTTGAACGTTAATACTTTGAAATGTGTCAGTGTGGACAATCAGGAATCAATGTCAGACTCGAAACTGGGATCGCAAGCAACCCTTATCAGAGATATTGAATAGGAAGCCCACTCAGATGGAGAAATTGGTGGATCTACCCAGATGAAAATTAAAGTGGTGGCACCACCTGGGGAAGGACGTCTGACTAGATAGATGGCTGCTTAATCCACCGTTAGTAATGATTGATCACATTATGTTTTGGAATTCTCGGGAAGTTGGGAGCTGGACTACTCGATGCAAATTTTAAAAAAGAGGTTGCTGAACAAAATGTTAAGATTTTAATGATAGTTGAACCTATGATTGAAGCCAGCAGATTTCTAAAAGTGGCAAATAAAATTAGATTTCTAGGTTTTGTGTCCCCAATGAAGAGGCGGGTGGTAAAATTTGGGTGTTCTGGGCCAATGATATTTCGTTCTCAGTTCTTGGGATGTCGGATCATATTATACATGGTAAGGTGTTGGATAATACCAATATGTGATCTTTTGTGGTTTTTTTTGTTTATGCCAAATGTTCGGTAGAGGAAGGACGTGAGCTTTGTAACAGTATGGAGAATTTTTCTTTGAATTGTAATGAACACTGGATGATAGGAGGTGATTTTAACATAGTCATTTGTGAGCAAGAAGAGGTAGGTGGTTATCCGCCTTCTTTAGTTAGTACTTTGGAATTTTTGGTTTGTATTGCAAATTGTGGCCTACAGGATTGTGGTTTTTCTGATCCCCGTCTCACTTGGTGCAATAATCGAAGGGGTCGTGACCGTATTTGGGCTAGGCTGGTAGAATAATGGTTAATTCAAAATGGGTGGTGCGAATGCCAAGTATGAGAGTTGAACATCTACATCGCACATTCTCAGATCACACACCTATGTTGGCGTCCTTGCTAGTTTTAGTGAGATCAGATATGTCGCCATTTATATTTTTGAATATGTAGACTACTCATACCTCTTTTGTTGGTTTTTGGAATCTGTATGGTTGCAGGACTTGGGGAGTATGCGAGTTTTAGACAAAATAGACATTAAGCTCAAAGCCCTCCATAGAGAACTTATTACCTAGAACAAAGATGTATTCGAAAATATTTTTAGCAGGATCCGTGCTCTAGAAGATGAAATGCAACAGTTGGAGTCGATTTTACTGGCCGGCTGGGGAATGATGGGGAGGTAATGGGATGAATGTTAATGCGCATTGGGATGCAAATGCAGTGTGCAATTTGAGCCGTTATTAGGAAGAGCACAGATTGACTTTGAAACAGAAAGAAATATATTTGCGGTGAAAGAGCTAAAAGAAGGGGATGCCTGTATGGATTATTTTTTCACGTTTTTGAAATCCAAACAGAACCGTAGGGTGATTGGTACAATTAAGTTACCTTATGGTAGGAAAATTCCAGATGCAGACGAGATATTGAATGAAGCTAATGAAAATTTTCAGGCTATGCTTTCAACTCAGGGGAACCAGGTTGTCGACAGTGAGCTATTAGAGTGTATTCCCCAAGTTATTTCTTTGGCAAATTGTAATAGTTTGTTAACTCGACCGTCTTTTGAAGAGGTGAAAATGGCGGTTTTTTATATTTCGAAAAATAGTGCTCAAAGACCAGATGGATTCACTTAGGGGTTTTTAGGCATGTTGGGAAATAGTTGGTATGGATATTTGGGAAGCGGTAGTGGAATCTTTTAATGGTAAAGCGCTTCTTGCAGCATTCTTAGGTAATCTGATTGCACTTATCCCTAAGGTGGATGATCCAACAACGCAAAATTTCATCGAAAATTTTGTTTTTTAGAAATTATGAAAAGAAAAATGGCGAAAGAAATAATTACATTTTTTTCGAGAGTTTCCTTGAAAATTTTTGAGGTTTTTTGGTAAATTTTGAGATTTTTTTTTTTTTAATTTCATTTTTCGTAAAAATGCAAAAACCAGGTACCAAAAATTCAATATTTTCGAGAGTTTTTTCGAAAATTTTTGTAGTTTTTAAATAAATTTCGAGGGTATTTTTTTTTTTTCTAACTATCATTTATTATAATTATTTATTGATTTCTTAAACCACCTCTTGATTTTCTAATTATCATTTCTTCTACTTATACATAGATTTTTGAAACCACTCCCTAATTTTCTAATTATATATTGATTTCATGATTGTTTCATTTCTTGGTATTTAGGCGTCATTTAATGTGTTTAATAGATTTATTTAATTGCCTTTTATTTTTTCACACATTTCAAATACTCTCGAAATTCATTATATATATTTCATGTATCCTAAAAAATTTTATGTTTGTTTTTACACACCGAAATATTTCTTAAAATCAAGAGATCAAAATTAACTCAAAAAACGAAATCACAATCCTTCTGATCCAGATTATTTCTTGGACTTTATACTTATTAGCCTGTGTAACGTCTTGTATGAAATTCTCAGCAAAATATTATGTTGTAGACTAGCATTGTTGTTCCTAGATGTATTATTGTGGGTCATCTCTCAGGAACAAGATACTTTTTTCAGAGGGCAATCTATTATTGAGAATATAGGTCTGGCACATGAGCTGGTAAGAGACTTAGGGAACAAAGCCTTTAGAAGTAATGTTGTGCTCAAATTGGACATGGAGAAAGCCTATGATCACTTATAATGGGTTTTTTTTATTAGCAGTGCTCAGATGATTTGGTTTTAGCATTAGGGCTTGTCATGTCATCTCTCATTACTTCTTCAATTGTGGCTTTTCAGTTTTATTGCAAGAGGTATACAAGGGGTACTTTAAGTCTTTCGAAGGACTGAGCTAGGGAGACCCACTCTCCCTCTTGTTTTTCATTATTGCTTCTGAGGTCCTTAACAAATGATTATCTAGAGCCTTCCAGAAAGGGGAGATTAGATATTACTTCACGCCCAGAGCCTGCAAGTCCATCACACCCCTTTTTTATGCAGACGAGACACTGATTTTTTTGAATGGGAGAAAAGCTTTATTGTTAGGCTGCATGAACTTCTTGGAGATATACTGTCATGCCTCGGGTAAGAAAATTAAGTCAGATTTCTTTATGTTGGATGAGAATGTAGCAGTGGAACAGATGGTGTCAATTAAAAGTAATACGGGGTTTAAATTTAAAGCTCCCGAAGGAAATACTTGGGGGGGGGGGGGGGGGTAGTGTATCAAAGTCAGTGTAGAATTGTTTATTTTGAAGAATTGGTACAAAAGGTGCATAGATGAATGGATGGCTGGAGAGTGAAGCATGATTTTTCCTAGAGGTAGGCTGGTTTTGATTAAAAGTGTCTTGTGTTCCATTTCACTTTACATATTGAGTGTTATGCACATGCCAAAAAAGATATTGTCTAGAGTCAAGAAGCTTGTAGTGGATTTCTTTTTGGGAGATTGTGAAGGCAGGCTTAGAAAGAAGTGGATTTGATGGAATAAAATTAATTCCCAGTAAAGGAAGGAGGTTTGGGTGTGTGAGATTTTACATTTGTAGTTAAGACTTTTAGAATGAAGGCCTTGTGGAATATGTTGACTTCTAGCTTTTTGTGGGCTGAATTCATAATGAAGAAGTATTGGAAACAGAGAATGCTTCTAAGTATACAGTTAGTGAAAAGTGGGGCCTCCCCTTTCTTCATAGAATTGATGAATGTTAGAAATGATTTATTGGCCAACATGACTTGGTGAATTAGCAGGGGGAAGATCAGTTTCTTTAGTAAAAACTGGAATGCATTAGTGGTTTTCTCTAGATAGTTGGATCTGTTGGATTTGGATTCATGGCCAACAACTGAGCATGTTTAGAATGGTGGTTTTGAACTGATTAGCCAATCAATTCGTGGTTTGGCTAAGGAAGTTTATCCAGGTAGGTTGCAGGGTATTGGTATGGACTCACGTGTCTGAATGCCTGATGCAGATGGCTTGTTTTCTACTAGTTTGGCCTTCAGGGTGATCAGAGGTAATGGCCCAGATATACCTTTATTTAAAAAGAGTTGGCATCTTTTAGTTCCTTTTAGAATTTTAGTGTTTATTTGGAAATTATTGTTTAGAGGTATTCCTGTGAATGAGGAGCTTCTGCGATGTGGAATTAGTTTGGCCTCTAGATGCATAATTGTTGAATCATCTGTTTATTGATGGGGATTTGGCTTTTAAGGTATGGGAACACTTCGAAGGGATTTTTAACATCCATATTAAGCGGCCTGCTGAAATCTAGAATATTAATCTCAGTTTGGTTTAGACATGTTAATTCGCAGTCGGGAACCATGTTCTTGTTAACGCCTCATTTTGTGCTATGAGAAATATGAAAGCAACGATGCAAAAGTGTGTTTGAGGATGCTAAAACAAGTGCTTTTGGTGTAATCTTGGTTTTTCTTAGATGGTTGAAGGTTGCAAATGCGTTTTTTGTTCCAAAGTAATGAAGTTTGAATAATGATGTGATTCTCTCGCTTGGATTCCAAGTGTTGCCTGTGATGTCTAGAAATAGCATAAATGTTTATTGGTCTTTCCCCCGGCGGGTTTTGTGGCTTTAAATGTGGATGGGTCCTCGAAGAAGCATTTGGCGACTGGCGAAACAATTATTAGAAATGAATTCAACCTTTGTTTGGCAGCCTAACAAATTTTTTTTGGTGAAGGTTCAAAAAATAAAGTGGAGATTTTAGCTTTATTGGAGGGATTGCATCTTTGCAATAGGGTGGGGGCGACTAAGATTATTGTTAAAACTGATTCAGGTTTAGTCAAATGATGATTTTACGATCAATTCAGAATTCCATTGTTCTTTGAAAAATTTTGAAAGGAAATTCACAGACTTAGAGAAGGCATTGAAGTATTCTGCAGACATGTGTTTAGGGAGGCAAATGCAGTCGCTAATTCATTGGCAAAAAAACGCATAGGGAAAAATGTTCTAGAACCTTTGATGCGAATAGTCTACAAGACGGAATCAGAGATTTGGTCAAATTAGACCGAGCCAAAATTGCTTATCATTGGGTTCAATGAGATGGAAAACTAAAGATGATTGGTTAGGGGCGAGATAGCCTCATGTCTATCAGATTTATCTGATATTGCTGTTGTTTTTGTAGTGTTGTTCAAGTTATGTATTCCCAAGGTGGAAGATGTGTTGTTTGGCGTAAGATAGATTCGAAGGTATGGAGCAGTTGGAATGGGTCTTTTGGAGAGCAATTTTGCTAGCATTATAATGTCTTGTTTTTGTTTGGTCTTTTTATATCTTAAATGTTTTAAGTTCGTGGTTTTATTTTCGGGTAAAGTCGTAATGCACCCCCGAGTAGATTGTAAATCTTTTTTATCAAGTAATATAGATCTGGCACCCCTAGTTGCCCCTCCCTCCCAGATGTTAATTTAGAAAAAAAATGTTAGGAATATTATAAATAAGGCAAGGGATTGTTCATTATTCTTTTTGTTGATGATTGAAAAGAATAGTTTTATTTTTATTTTTCTTCCATTAGCTTTTATCATAGTTTTAATTCAATTCTTTTTCGGTTATTTTAATTATTGCATGTTTATTTCGATTATTGTTTCGTTTATTATGATTATTGTTCCTTAGTTCTATCAGATGTACTCTTCAGCCCGACATTTCATTCATTGTAACTAAATGAAAAAGTCTTAATCACTGATTTACTTTAACACATATTTTATGAACTCTGAATTATACTGCTTTGCATTACAGGGTTAGTTGTGAAGAATATGTTAAATCTCTGGAACAACTGTCTTATAAGTTGATGGAGCCTGTATCTTTGAGCCCAATAATTCTAGCCGGCCTGGGTTTCGCGCCTGGACCCTCCTAGACACGTGCGCCTAGGAGGGTGTTGGGCACGTGCGATCGTTTTGGCTCCAAAGATTCTAAATTTTTGGCTCCAAAGACCTGTTTCAGATCTTGTTTTTGAGGCATTTTTGGCTCAAAATTTCGACGATGAAATACTCTCAAGTTTTTGGCTCAAATCTAGGGTTCGAGATCGGGTGTTTAAGGCAGTTGTGAGGAGTCTGTGAGGAGCTTGTGAGTCTGTGAGGCTAACTGGCGCTCGAGTGATTTGTGACGAGTCTGTGATTTGTGACGAGTCTGTGATTTGTTAAGCTCACTGGTGTTCGAGTGCTTTGTGAAGAGTCTGTACGCTCGACTAGAAAAAGATTTTGTTTTTTGGCTCCAAAAAAATGAAGAAACAGACAGGGAAACTTGAAAGTCTAATTTGCAAATAGCAATAGCAACAAATACCATTCAATCAATTCATTTTGTTGATCTTTCATTTTAGAGAAAAACTGACATAAATTTTTAAGTGCTTGAGCTTTGTTAGTGCATTTCAAACCTCAAATTGATATAGTTAAGCAATCAAGACAAGTATCAGATGATCTTCTATTTTTTACATTGCCTAGTCGTCATGATTAGTGCAAGTTCAAGTTATTAAAGTTTCTACTGGTTCTGAACTTCTCAAATGCTTGGAACTGAATTTAGTTCAGGCAATATGATTTCCACATATCAAGAATGTTGACAGTCCTTTTGGAGGCTTACATACATAAACAATGATGAAATTCACCATAAAACTGCAAATGGAGAACATAATGAAACCCTTATATGGTGCACTATGACTTCAATTTTATTTGGATTTTCATAGAATGGTTGGGGGAGTGACACAATCATGCACAGTTCAGAGCACTCAATTAACTTATCATAGCAACTTTGACAAGGCCCCGAAAATGATCCGAGCTATCAAATGAATTTAACTCTTAGCATATAAGCATACCATGCGGAAGAAAAACAAGAACAATATGAAACACAAATTGGATTGAATTACGAAATATATTCACATAATACATATTTATGTACATATTACATTACACATCTATACATCATTTGGTCAAGAGCTTAAGAAGTAATAGAACAATTAATATAATAATTACTATTAATAAAGTGTTGATTAAGTCCCTCGTAAAATCCCAAGGATCGTTGTTCCCTTGGGTGTCATTTATTTGATCATTGATTTTATCGGCTTGATCGTCAAAAACACGATCGTTAACTTTGACATCTTCATTGTTGTTTAATTCTTCCCAGTTTTTTCTCGCTGCTTCTGAGAGAACCCACAACTCATATGATTCTTCAGCTTCGGCGGCTGACATAAACCCCTTATAGAGAGCACCGCTATACCTTGATACCGCAGATAAACATCCTGGCCAGTTCAAATATACTCCGGGCTTACGACTACGATACACAACGTATGCTTTGAATGCCATTCCTGCATTTAAAAAAAAAAAATTCATAAAAGCAATGCAACAAAGAAGGAATATTTTTTTGAAAATTCATAAAAGCAAAGAAAAATCTTATACATATTACATCAAAGCAAAGCAAAGAAAAGCAAAAATTCATAAAATTTCGAAGGCATTATCATCATATTACATCACAAAATTTTCCCCAAACAAAAATGTTCCATAAAACCTCAATTCTAAAAACCCTAATTCTCAAAATGCTAGAGGTTTTAACGCATACAAACTGAACCTTGCATCAATCAGATACTCTAAACCTCAAAGAGGTTGTTTCATGTTAAAGCCATAATCTCTGCAAATCCAAAAGAATCGTTCTAGCAAAAAAAATTCAGAAAAGCAATCATCTACACAACATTCGCATACAAAGTTCATCCAAACTTCATCGCATACAAAATTTTTTTATCGCATACAAAATCACCCCAAAACCATCCAAACTTCGATTTTTTTATCGTATACAATTTTTTTTAAAGAAAAAAAAACCCAAAGCACCAGATCTCTGAAAAATATTTGAACATACCTTTGGGACGCTGGAAAAACTCAAATCTCTGAAAAACCCTTGGTCGGATCTTGGCTAGAGATTGGATTTTGTGGTCGGGCTGCTCGCTGACGACGAAGAGGACCTTTAGTTGTCCGATTGAGAATGGATTTCTTCTATTTTAGGTTAACATGGACCAAATCTAGGGTTCGAGATCGGGTGTTTAAGGCAGTTGTGAGGAGTTTGTGAGGAGTCTGTGAGGAGTTTGTGAGTCTGTGAGGCTCATTGGTATTCGAGTGATTTATGAGGAGTCTGTGATTTGTTTGTGAAGAGTCTGTAGGAGCCCTAGAATTTATGTTGTTTGTGGTGTTCGAGTGATTTGTGTAGAGTAAATGAAGAGTCTGTGGTGTTCCAATCTTTCACTCCCACAAATGAGCCAAGCACGTGCCCAGGAGGGTCCAGGCATGCCTCCAGGCGTGAAACCCAGACCGGCTAGAACGATTGCTTTGAGCCTAGGCTTGCCGGCAAAACACTTCACTAGTTTTTTCAAAGAGCACACTAGTATTTTCATACTCAACCACTATCCTCCTTGCCCTTCACCTCACCTAGTTCTTGGGCTTGGTCGACTCAAGGACAGTGGTGCGCTCACAATTTTTGCTTAAGACGATGTTGGAGGACTTGAAGTGAAGCGCAAAAGTGATGGTGAATGGATCTTGGTCAAACCTATTCCAAATTCTTACATAATCAATGTCGGTGCCATTATTCAGGTATACTATATGCACCACCTATATCACTATTAGAAAACAATAAATTTGTATTCACAACCTATGAGGTTATTCTGAACAGGTTTGGAGCAATGACAAATATGAAAGTGTAGAGCACAGAGTGACCGTGAACTCTACAAGGGAAAGGTTCTCCATTCCTTTCTTCTTCAACCCCGCACATCACCTGATGGTGAAACCTTTGGATGAATTGGTAAACGAGGAAAACCCACCCAAATAAAAGGAATATAATTTGGGAAAGTTCTTCACGACAAGAAAGCTGGGCAACTTAAAAAATCTTGGCGTCGAAAACATCCAAATACATCACTTCAAGATATCTGATTGATCAAGAGGTCCAACTTTGGTTACACATAGTTATGCATAAGGATATTCTGTGAAACCATGAGTTAATCCTATAAATAGTTAGTGGAGTTAGAATTCCCATTGCAGCTTCAGCTATTTCAATCTGAGCTGATGAAATATGTTAGAAGCCTATTTTGTAAAATTAGTCTAAAATTTGAAGGGATATCGTGTAGTGTTTCTCCTCTTGCTAAAAATAAACTCATAGGCATATTTTATCATGCATCGGGTTGTGCTATATCATGAGGGCCAAAAAAAAAAAAAAAAAACCCTTACCTGTAACCGGACATTATTGCATTATCTTTCAATATCTAACACTGTTCTGGAATAATTGAAAGATGATGAGGTTTCACCTTGCAAAATGGATTGTAGTACTTAAAAGTTAGAAGTATATAATAGATTAGCTCTGTATATAAGTCCATGGATCTCCCTCGATTGTGAGGATAGAGTAATTAATGGCACACATAATTGTTAAATACTCTTGTATTTAATATGACAAAATAGAAATAATATTATCCAGTAAAATTACATCTTTGTGATGAAAACAAAAAGTATGACAAAAACACAAGTGTAAAAAATAAAAAAAAATAAAAAAACTATTGTCCTTTTTAACCAAATAACAAAAAAAAAAAAAATCATCTCTCCGATATTATTATCTTGTAGAAGAATGTTGTTGGACCACCAATAACGAGAAATTACTGTTGAAATCTGATGAAGTGTATTGCGCTATGCTGAAGCGTAACCAACCGGACAGACTGATAGCTGTTGAGAAATTAATCAGTTGCATAATACAAATAAAACAATGCAAAATAAATAACAAACACGTACTAATATAACTTGGTTCAACAAGATTGCTACATCCACTGGGCAAAGAGGAGAAATTCCACTATATGAAAAGAGTAACTGATGATATATCAAAATAGATCGACATCACGACCACACACGTGGCAGAGAACATCCATTGCGAGGATCTGACGTCCCATCTATTGGGTCAGTTCGTAAAACACACAAAGGTTAAAACCAACCATAGAGGCCCAGGCAAGACCCACTATAAGAAGATATAATTAAAGTCCAAAATACAGGCCAAAACGAGTTAAAGCCCAAATGCAGGCCTAACACGAGTTCTCTCATAAAGAAGAAGAACGTTGCATGCACAAAAAAGAGTCGTTGAAAGAGTTACGCCTCCACGGACGCATTTCCATCAAGGAGGAGACTGTTATGAGAAACATCTCATTCCGTTGTGCTTCATATGCTTAAGTCACACAGAGATTTAACCGCAACCATTATAAAAGATAAAGGGAACATTCAGCAAAGGTATGCAACTTTAACTGAGTTTTGTCCAGATTTACTTCATTATTCAAATAGAGTTGTTGCCTTCGGCCACCAAAAAGGTGGTCCTTGGCAGTCTAACATTTGTTTTGCAGGTCAAACTCATAGGTGGATGATTTTTGGACGCATCAGTAACCATTGAGCAACCTTTTGTTTGCTCCCACACACGCCAAATACGTCACACACTGTCTTCTACAAGAAGACGATCTTCAACTAGAAGACTCTCTCTTTTCAACTCTCACAAAGGACGCTCTCACAAATTCCCTCTGCAGAATTGTTCTTCAATTTTTGGGTGCTCTAAACCCTCAATAGGGGGTCTTATTTATACGTGAGGTGGTAGGCTTTGAGGAGGTTGATCTGGCTTGCACTCCAAGCAATAACAATTGGAAACAGAGTAAAAAAAAAGAACAATTCCTACATATTACAGAATAATTTCCTGGATATTTCATTTTATAGAAGATTCAAACACATTTGGACTTGGGAAACCAAATTCTACAATCTTCCAAAAATTTGTACACGGGTGGAAACCTACTTCAAATTTAATTTCTTCAAAAATTCTCATCTGGGGTGAATAACCCACTTCTAATTCCAACAAAGTAAACATGTCACCAAATAATCCAAGCTTGGGATATTCGTCCTATTTTCTAACCCCAATAAGGAAAGATAAGTAGTTATCTTGTTATCTTGGTGTCTCCCCACAGTTATAAAAGGTCATATAACAGTTTTCGATCCATTACTCGAATCACCCTTACCATCTCAAAGCCATCTTTTACTACTTATACTATATATATATATATATATTGTGCTCGTTGCCTACAACAACCAGTCTGTACTCATTATCTGAGCTCCTCGAAGAATGTTAGGGACTGGAAGGAAGTGTTAGATTTCACGATGGAGGTACCAACTATTATACCCGTCTCTCACTTGCCTGATGACACCAGGGTGCACGAGCTTTGGAATTCCCCACTGATTTCAGGTAATTGTATAGTTATTTTTTAAAGAGGTTTGCCATTTGCCTACAAAGTGATTTTTAAAATTTTAAGAGCTAAATTATATATTTAGCCAGAAAAAATCAAACTTCTTACTTCAAGCTGGAGACTAAATATAAATGTGAACTAGGATTAAAAAATAAGTTCAATTAAGTGTTAAAGACTACATTTGAAGTTTTATAATCATTAAGATAGTTTGTAGGGCTAATTGGGTACTAGCTCAGTTGGTAGACTTGTAGTGGTTGGTATCAACAAGCTCAGGGTTCGAAACTTGCCGAAGGCATTAAACAATTCTATAATCCAATTAAAACTCTGCTCGCCTTTCACAAAAAAAAAAAGAAAAAGAAAAAAAAAGATAGTTTGCCAAGATGATATTTAATTCAGTCATTTCCACACCTAACACAAAAATTTGCATGTTGCTGAAATGAATAGTAGAAATCTATACATAAAATTTACAGCTTTCTTGGCCCCTGCAAATTTTACGTTATTCTGAAACCTATAGCTAGGTAGATGACACACGTTAAATATCAATCTGGTTGGGGGTTCAACTTGGTAAAAAAGGGGGCCATTATAGGAGAATCTGAAACAATAGTAGCTAGACACGTACAAATTCATTTAGTTTAATTCTTGGAAGTTAAATAAAATGAGTTCACCTTTTTGCCTCTATATATGGTCGAGCTGTGTGTTTTTCCTGTTAGAAGGTTTTTTTTTAAAAATGGGTCGTTGATCATTTTTATTTATTTATTAATCCATGCTCGAAGGCTACATGACTGGCCTTATAGGGTTAACCAAACTAGGGCCGAAGGCTTCTATATTGTTGCCGCTTAATATCCTCGTCGCCTCCATCTCACATGGAGACTTGCTTTTGCTCCGGTTCATCGCCTCCACCTTGATCCTAATAATCGGGCGAAACCCACAAAATTCTAACTGGTGAGTCTCGAACCCGCGACCTCTCACAAAGATAGTGGATGTCAGACTAACTGAGCTAGAATTGATGGGCTCCTGCTAGAAGGTTGTTTGTTTGATAGGCTGTATATCCCACATGTTTAAAACTTCTTGTCCACTGAGTGAAAATCCACCAAATTTTGCATTACTATTGACAAATTTCTAGAATAGAAGAAATGTCGATCGATCAATGAATCACACTCTTAAGACCAACATTTCATTCATTGTAACCAAATGAAAAGGTCTTAATCACATATTTACTTTAACACAGATTTTATGAACTCTAAATATTATACTACTTGGTGTTACAGGGTGAGTTGTGAAGAATATGTTAAATCTTTGGAACAATTGTCTTATAAGTTGATGGGGTTTGTATCAATGAGCCTAGGTTTGTTGGCAAAGCGCCTAACTAGTTTTGTCAGACTCAACCACTATCCTGCTTGCCCTTCATCTCACCTAGCTCACTATACCACATTGGCATTTTTGTAACAACCCCCAAAACAATAACACTTTTGAGTTGTAACAATCCACCAAATAATTTTACACATTTTCACAAACAAAGTGACACAATAATTGTATCACCATGAAGAGTATGGTGCTAAGAGTGATACTCTTCATGGTGATCCAATTTATTGTAACACTTTTTTTTTTGTGTAACTGTTTTTCATTTTTTTGACTAAATTTAGTTTGGACTTGAAATTGTTTGGTGGACTATTACAACTCAAAAGTGTTACTATTTTGGGAGTTGTTACAAAAATGCCAATCTGGTGTAGTGGTTCTTGTGGTTGGTCCACACAAGGACGGTAATGCACTCACAGTTCTTGCTCAAGACGATGTTGGAGGATTTGAAGTGAATCGCAAAAGTGATGGTGAAGGGATCTGGGTCAAACCTATTCCATATTCTTATATAATCAATGTCAGTGACAATATTCAGGTAAACCAGTAAAAAAAAAATCTAGAGCTGCAATTACACATTCGCAACGAAAAAAAAGTACGACAAAACACAAGTATAAAAAGTTTAAAAAAAAAACTATTGTCCTTGTTAACCAAATAATAAAAAAAAGACTATTCTCTCCGATATTATTATCTTGTAGAACAATGTTCTTGTAGCACCAATAACGAGAAATTACCATTGAAATCTAATGAACTGAGCTGCACCAAGCGGGATACACTGATAACTGTTATAGAAAGTAACCAATTTCAAAATCTAAATGAAGCAATGCAATATAAATAACAAACACGTACCAACGTAACGTGGTTCAGCAAGGTTGCTTATTTCTACGGAAAAAGAGGAGAAATTCGACTATGAAAAGAATACATTCGCTGAGAAACAATTTGTTTGTGTCCACACACGCCAAAAGCGGGACATACTTTCTTCAACTAGAAGACTCTCTCACTCTCTCTCTATCTCCAATTCTCACAAAGAATGCTCACGCAAATTATCTCTGCAGAATTGCTCTTCAATTTCTAAGTGCTCTATACCCTCAATAGGGGGTCCTATTTATAGGTGAGGATTATAGGCTTTAAAGAGGTTAATTTGGCTTGCACTGAAAGCAATAATTTCTATATATTTCAAAATAATTCCCCGGATATTCCATTTTCTAGAAGATTTGGAGAATCACAAACATATTTGGACTTGGAAACCAAATTCTACAATCTTCAATAAGCTTCTAAAAATCTGCACATGGGTGGAAAGCTACTTCAAATTTAATTTCTTCAAAAATTCTCGCGTGGGGTAATTAGCACTTCTAATTCCAACAAAACGAACATGTCAGCAAAGAACCCAAGCTTGGGATACTCATCCCATTCTCTAAGCCCAATAAAGAAAGATAAGTAGTTATCTTGGTGTCTCCCCATAGTTGTAAAAGGTATTATTACAGTTTTCCATTCTTTACTCGAATCACACTTACCATCTCAAAGCCATCTTTTACTACTTCTTCTTAAGATATATTATGCTCATCGACTACACCAACAAATCTATGTAAAATAGTTAACAGAATAGTATGCTTAACGTAGAATAATATGGTTTTAGGAAATCTATGAAGAGAGAAGGTTTTCAAAGAATGTTTGCTTACAATAGTATGCTTATTTGCATTTACTATTGTTCGTATGATTAGTGTTTGGGTGGAATTTATGTTTTATATTTGCATATTGGAATTTGCTTGAGTAAAACATCCAATACATTATACTATCAAACATGGTTAGTATATGAAAAGTTTGGAATGTCTTATTGTGTCATTTTAGTTGCTGCTCCTTATAATTAGTTCCAACAATTTTAAGACGAGTTCTTTCTGCCATGATTACAAATACTGAGTTTGCTAAACAAAGTTTGCATATATTTGTAATACAAGAATGCACACATTTGATCACACACAAGATTTGAGTTAATTGTTAAAGAAGTGAATCGTATACAGTTGGGTATATATATATTAGCGATGAACATTTAATATTCTGAACTCAATACATTTCGTGAGCATAAAATTTTCTGAATAGTATGGTACTTAGGCTTCTTTTAGAAATTGATCCAACTGTTGGTAACAATAATATTCTTTGATCTATATGCTTCACTTCCTACAAATGTTATGCACACACTAGAAGTGAAGTTGAGTTATGACACTGACTTTAGCAATGGACTATTCCTTGCTCCAAAGGGATCCAAGGATAAGTTGCCAAACATTACTTTGTTGTGACAATATTAGGAAAAGTTGTGCTCTATAAGCTTATTGACACACTGTTTTGTTATGCGTTAATTAAAGAGGATGATTCTGTGCATTTTGATTTTGACTCTTATTCATGGTTATAGATTAAGTTATATCCTCATTATTCTCATGTATTAGTTATACGCTCGTTGATTGGGAAAATCCTTCAATTGAGTTTGAGAATCTTTTCCTGTCATGTAACAAGCATAAAAATGGAGTAGCAGCCATGTTTATGAAGGTTATATAAATCTAAAAGTAATAAATGAGGATATGTATGTATGAAAGCTTTGAAATATTGCTTTTGAAGAGCCAAACAAAATATATGAATGGGACGCTTCCTTTGTTTTGTACAAGTTGGACTATTCAAGGAAGTGTATGTTATTGCCTTGTTGTTTCAATGTGTCTGTTAAATTAATTATGGAACCCATTAGCCTAAACAAACTTTGTTCCAAGGATTGGAGTTTAGTTTGTTTGCACTATGTATCTTTGTTACCTTGGGTGGTAGTTGTTGTTGCCAAATTGGGTTGGGAGCAGTATTCTATGCAAGGATACAACCCCATGGTAACATTTGAAAAGTTTGGAAAGAGGGTTATATTTAAAGATCCACATGATTTAGAGTTTTACAACTACGTTTACAATTTCAGATATCTTTATCTATAATGGTGGTTTTCCATATTGTGTGTTTTTAAAGATATTTTTATGGTGACTTTACAACCATATTGTGAAATCATATTAGTTTACATTATGATTAACGTAGTTAGAGATTGACATACATGTACACATGTTGACAATGTAAAATGTAGTCTAGACTCTAAAACCATGGAGGACTAACTAGAGGAGATTGTGTATGAATAGAACACCATGATTTAAAGTTAAATTTCATAGAATTTTAATTAAAGGTGCTGCTCTATTCGGCTTTCTGAGTTGGAATATCATGAAATCTGAATCAATAAATTCCATTTGAACATTTCGTGAGAAGTGAACAATATCATCTATGCATGTTACTCTTTAGATAATGAGTATGCAGTTCTATGATAATTTTGTTATGCACTTTGGATGATTCAGTCTATTTTGGTGAGAACAAATAGTTGATCTATTGTGAAAATTGGGTATGCTTCTATTTCTCAATACTATTGATGGAAAGAAAACTTTGTGATTAATTTTACAATTGATGTTTGATGTTAAACTGAAATAAGGAGGCTATAAGGAATCATTTGTATACAGATCGATCTGTGAATTTTGTTCTTGATGTCACTGTTTAAATGATTTTGCTCAGACCATAAGTTGGCCGGATTTTCACATTGTTTGATTTTTTTAACATTTGAAGATTAGGGCATGAGGGAAAGTTGATTTTGATAAGGTTGGAGGGTAAAATCCATAGTAGCTATTTGGTGCCTTACGAATTGCTAGCTGTTTATTCAATGAATGTGTTAGGAGTGGAGGGTCACCCACATCTTTATATCTTCTTCATTTAGTACTCAATGTTTTACTATTTGGTAGAGGACATGAATTCTTATGGAAAAGATGTGTTCTCATGATAATGATGTTGGTGGATCTAATCTTTTTTGTTGATGGCAATCTAGAACAATTCAAGCTATTGCTTGGTTTTGCAATGGAACCTTTACAATCTAAGTTTGCTACTTAATTCCCAGAGGTTGCTTTTAAGCACAAATATAGCTTGGTGATTACATCAAAGTTTGAAAAATTCAGAAGCTGAATTTAAGGTACGTTCTCTAATGATATTTTTGTGTTGATTCTTGAACTTAAAAGAAAATGAGAATAGCGAGGTGAATAGAATGGGTATTTTATTCAATATTCTCATTGAGTGGGTCCTTAACATTTGAATGCACGGTCTGCTTCAGCTAGCAAAAGGACCGTCATTTAATATGCACTCAAAAAGTGGCTAAACCTGCTTATGATAATAGTTAGAGGGACCAAAGTTCAAAAGTTCCTTAATGGAAAGCACACGCATATTTTTAACATTATACATGCTAAAAATAATTATGTGGATTCTGATTTTTTGTGAGAAGATTTTTTGTTTATCAAGGAATTAACTTATGAAAAGATGAATTGCATTTATTTTTGAGGCATAGTGGGGGTTATTTCGAGGAATAGTGGGGGTACAACTTCAAATAACGCGCCTATGATAATGAAACTGATAAAGCCACATAAATTGAGCTTAGGAGAAGTAATCGGAAACGAACTTCTAAACACCTTGGCCTCGATTTCTATGTCTTTTCAGTCGAGGAGGATTCCCTTAGCTTTTAAGAAGCTTTATCCTCTATAGATGCAATTGAAAAGGTCATGAGGTACCATAAGAGGACTAAGAACCTCGGATTAAATAATCAGAAGTTTCCCGCTGTCCTTGAAGGATATAGTGATGCTGATTGGACCAACCTTTCAGATGACTCCATAGTCACCAGTGGTTATATTTTCAATATAGCTGGTGTAGCTGTTTCTTGGAAATCGAAGAAACAAACCATTCTGGCAAAGTCCACGATGGAGTCAGAAATGATAGAACTAGCCACGGCTAGTAAAGAAGCAGGTTGGCTAAGAAACCTGCTAGCAGAGATCCCTTTATGGGAAAGACCGATTCCAGTTGTCTTGAGCCAGTGCGATAGTACCGCGGCTATTGCGAAAAATACAGAACCGTTGTTATAACGGCAAGAAACGACAAATACATCATAAGCACAGTACGGTTAGAGAATTCTATCTACTGGTGCTGTGAGATTGGATCATGTACAAACTGATGCGAACTTGGCTAATTCTTTGACGAAAGGATTAGCTAGAGAGAAGGTTTTCAAAACCTCGAAAGGAATGGGACTATGGCCCTTAGTTTGATGAGTTATTCACGATGGTAACCCAACCTATAGACTGGAGATCCCAAGAAATAGGTTCAATGGGTAATAACAAGTCGTGAAAGATATGATGTGAATCATGCTGACAAAATAGCAATCCCATTCCTAGATTAAAGCATGAATTCCTGAAGCGATAGTAGGATGAGTTAAAAACTCTTAATGAGGTCTATACTCTATGTGGAGTGGAGTACCTAGCTACAGGAGTACTCTTGATAGACTCACCTAAGTGATTGTGGAAGTTTGGCCGCTTCCTATGGAATTTGTGGGCAAAATTCCTAGAGCCTTCACTACACTGGGATATACGTGCATGGCCGTAAAGCACGGGCTTTTTAGACTTCACCCTGGTAAGGTTGTGCGTGTAATGTCTCTTAGAGATAGAGTTCAAAACTACGAGTTACTCTAGTGTATTCTAAAGCATGAACACTACGCAAGAGTTCAAGTCGAAAGACACTTTTGTTTATGCACAATCTTATATTTTAAAGATTGCTCGATGAAAATTGTTTTTAAAAATCCAAGTGGGGGATTGTTGCAAATTTGGCTTTTTAAAAATAAAAAAACAAATGTGTGTTTACCTGGTTTTGAACCCTGGATCTCTCTCTCCTATTTTGATCTTTGAATCACTCTCTATTTTATAGTCCCATATCTACTATATATCTCTTTGAGGTAGAGTATATAAGAAGATAGTTAGGACTTGGGTTTGGACCCCTTGGGGGTACCACTCTTTTATGAGGAGGGGAGAGATAGGCCGTCCGTCGGGTTGGGTCGGGTCGGGTCATTTAGAAGAACAAAACATTTTTTTGCTGAAATTTTATTTAAACGAAAAATAAATTTCTGAAGAGGACTGAGTCTAAACCACGATTTGGCTCCGCGATTTCTGGCATAAATCTCGCCGCCATTTCTTCTCCACGATTTGGTATGCGCTTGATGCCAATGAATACAGACGGTATTTCGTTTTTGTATGTATGATTTTCAATCTATAAATACCATCTCGATTTTGAGTTTTAAAAAAATGAGAAACAAAAGAGGAGAAACACAGAGCTTATGCTATTTACAGAGTGTAAAAGTTTACAGTTTTTCGAGTTTCTGCTATTTACAGAGAGTATAAAAGTTTACAGTTTTCGAGCTTCTGCTATTTGCAAAAACAGTCTTGCATCCAGTTCTTCGACATCAAAACAGTTTTGCGAAAACAGTCTCTGTTTTGTTTGCCAAGTTTCTATTTGTTGCTGATTTATTTCCTGGTGATTCCAAGCAAATAAGGAGATTAAGGGTGATTTGTATACCGTTCATCTATTGTGCAATTTTTGAACGAGACAGAGAAGATTCTGGGCTGTTTTATCCTGGGGACGGCGGGGCTACGAAACTGCTTGCACAATTTTGGGCAGAGCCGCGAAACGTCTTAAAGAGAGCGACCTAGTCCGCGACTCAACCCAAGAACAAATTGGTACATTCGTTCCTAACTATTTATTTGAATTGTTTACAGCAGTTGAATCTTATACATAAATTACAACAAACAGGCATGTTAAGGATGAATTTAATTCATAGATTTCCTTTTGTTTTTCAAAGAATGTTTGCTTACAATAGTATGCTTATTTGCATTTACTATTGTTCGTATGATTAGTGTTTGGGTGGAATTTATGTTTTATATTTGCATGTTGGAATTTGCTTGAGTAAAACATCCAATACATTATACTATCAAACATGGTTAGTATATGAAAAGTTTGGAATGTCTTATTGTGACATTTTAGTTGCTGCTCCTTATAATTAGTTCCAACAATTTTAAGACGAGTTCTTTCTGCCATGATTACAAATACTGAGTTTGCTAAACAAAGTTTGCATATATTTGTAATACAAGAATGCACACATTTGATCACACACAAGATTTGAGTTAATTGTTAAAGAAGTGAATCGTATACAGTTGGGTATATATATATTAGCGATGAACATTTAATATTCTGAACTCAATACATTTCGTGAGCATAAAATTTTCTGAATAGTATGGTACTTAGGCTTCTTTTAGAAATTGATCCAACTGTTGGTAACAATAATATTCTTTGATCTATATGCTTCACTTCCTACAAATGTTATGCACACACTAGAAGTGAAGTTGAGTTATGACACTGACTTTAGCAATGGACTATTCCTTGCTCCAAAGGGATCCAAGGATAAGTTGCCAAACATTACTTTGTTGTGACAATATTAGGAAAAGTTGTGCTCTATAAGCTTATTGACACACTGTTTTGTTATGCGTTAATTAAAGAGGATGATTCTGTGCATTTTGATTTTGACTCTTATTCATGGTTATAGATTAAGTTATATCCTCATTATTCTCATGTATTAGTTATACGCTCGTTGATTGGGAAAATCCTTCAATTGAGTTTGAGAATCTTTTCCTGTCATGTAACAAGCATAAAAATGGAGTAGCAGCCATGTTTATGAAGGTTATATAAATCTAAAAGTAATAAATGAGGATATGTATGTATGAAAGCTTTGAAATATTGCTTTTGAAGAGCCAAACAAAATATATGAATGGGACGCTTCCTTTGTTTTGTACTAGTTGGACTATTCAAGGAAGTGTATGTTATTGCCTTGTTGTTTCAATGTGTCTGTTAAATTAATTATGGAACCCATTAGCCTAAAAAAACTTTGTTCCAATATGCAAATATAAAACATAAATTCCACCCAAACACTAATCATACGAACAATAGTAAATGCAAATAAGCATATTATTGTAAGCAAACATTCTTTGAAAAACAAAAGGAAATCTATGAATTAAATTCATCCTTAACATGCCTGTTTGTTGTAATTTATGTATAAGATTCAACTGCTGTAAACAATTCAAATAAATAGTTAGGAACGAATGTACCAATTTGTTTTTGGGTTGAGTCGCGGACTAGGTCGCTCTCTTTTTTATCTCTCCCCTCCTCATAAAAGAGTGGTACCCCCAAGGGGTCCAAACCCAAGTCCTAACTATCTTCTTATATACTCTACTTCAAAGAGATATATAGTAGATATGGGACTATAAAATAGAGAGTGATTCAAAGATCAAAATAGGAGAGAGAGATCCAGGGTTCAAAACCAGGTAAACACACATTTGTTTTTTTATTTTTAAAAAGACAAATTTGCAACAGAACCCAAGCTTGGGATACTCATCCCATTCTCTAAGCCCAATAAAGAAAGATAAGTAGTTATCTTGGTGTCTCCCCATAGTTGTAAAAGGTATTATTAGAGTTTTCCATTCTTTACTCGAATCACACTTACCATCTCAAAGCCATCTTTTACTACTTCTTCTTAAGATATATTATGCTCATCGACTACACCAACAAATCTATGTAAAATAGTTAACATGAGCCTCCTGATGCAATACCCAAGTAAATATTTGGGTGCTCAACCATTCCCATGACATAACATAATGTTTCTTGATCATCACCACCACCTAAGAAAATAACACCAATAATGTAAGACGACAAAAAAAAAAAAAAAAAAACTAATTTTAGCATTGTTCATTATGACAATCAATAAGAATTCCCATTTAGCACGATTCTTTATAAGTCATGTTTTAGTTAGGGATGACAGTGGGGCAAATTTTCACGGATATCCGCCCCACTCATTCCGTTTGTGGCGGTTTTAGATGTGCCTAAACAGATATTAGGGCGGATACAGATATCCAAACAACATCCATTAAATATTCGCGCGGGGGGGGGGGGGGGGGGGGGGGAATGCAGATTTGCCCATATCCACCCCACGGATATCTGTTTTTTTTTGTAAAATTTACTGAAATTCCTTTAACCCTTAAAAAGAAAAAACCTAACCCGACCCACCATTTCTTCTTATCAGTTCCTCAACCCTCCTCCCTCCTGCAATACCCCATTTTCTTCATTACAAGACCTGTTCCACAAGATAAGAACACGATCTAGTTCTCTGATGAAGATACCGATTATGGAGTCTCAGATCTCTGCCTCTCACTATTGAATCGACTCATTTTAACGAACTAAAACTCTCTTGAATCATCATCTTCTTCGTCTACTCTGTTTAGATTCAACAATGGAGCAAGAAACTGAGGCCTTTGCAAGTGAGAGGAGAGCTTCATTGGGCAGAACTGGCCATTCAAGAACACCTCATCAGCGGACTTCATCGATCCGGATGGGGTGTTTGCAACTTTCTTTACCATTATAGCCTCTTCTGTTTAAATAGTGTTTTTGCAGAAACCCAATTCGAATTACAAGAGAAGATAAAGAGAGATGTTTTTTAACTTTATCACTCTTTCGTCTCTCTCTCCCAAATAATTATTTCTCTCTCTATTTGTCTCTCTCACAAACTTGAACAACACAACCAAACTATTATTCATCCATGCAATCTGCAAGGAGACATAATCTAGAACATGAGGAGTAGGACAATCCAGCCAAGAAGGAGATGATGTTCTGAGTTTTGACATGCCTTCTCTTGAGTTGTCTCTATTGGGAATAGTGGGTGCATGTTTCTAACAAGCTTTGATATTTGAGAGAATATTTGACCACAACTTCTATTAATCAACTAGCATGGGCGGACCTACTAAGGGGCGAGGGGGGCAGCTGCCCCCCCCATCTTTTAAAACTTTTATAGTATATATACTTTAGTCTTAAAAAATCGATTATATAATGTAGAATGCAATATGAATTATTTATACAAATATTTTAATATGCCCTTTTGGTGTATTGGTTGTAGGTTTATTATTTATGGTAAAAGACCTGAGTTTGATATTCTTCAAGTGCATTTTTATTTTATTTTCAATGCAATTTTATTAGTAATTGCAAACATTAAAAAATGTTTAGTTTAATAAAAACTTATTAACATTAATAAATAAAAAATTTCACAAGTGGTATAATTGTATAAAACCTCCAACAAAAAATATTTAAAATTAATATATAAAATAATAACTATAGAATTCAATGAAAATATATACCATTAGGCAACTCGTACAAAATTTGAGCCTCATATAAACTATTTTTTCTATGAAATTGTTATGATCATATTAAATTTGCAAATTTCAAAAAAAAAAGTTAGCTTCACCTAGATACTTATCCTAATTATTTTGCGATATTAGTTATATATTCTAGTATTATGCTCGTTTGCTCATGGCTAAGGTTATCGATAGTGATCTTATTTTGGCTTAAAATTGGACTACATTGGATCCAATTTGGTATATGCAATGTATTTTTTATTAGTTACTAGCTCAGGTAGAAAAAAAAAATGACTTTACCATTGATAACTATTATTATCAACTAATAAGTATTTTCCATTTCCCCCCCCCCCCCCGACTAAAATCTTGGGTCCTCCCCTGTCAACTAGTGAATATATACACATGGGTACAAGCATCAGTTTCAGATTATGTGGCAAATTGGTGAAACATAAACTAAATATCAGTAACTAATCACCTGAATATCAGTGGAATACAATTGTGGAGCCAAATAACAACAGTAACAAATCTTGTTATCTGTTGGAGAAATTTTCTCTAAAATGCTCCTGCAAGATTGGGGTTCTATTGCGGATGCCAATCTTGTAACATTGTCGAAGAAACAACTGTCGAGAGAGGGGCTTTGTTAATGAGTCAGCATGCTGATGAACAATGTGCATATGTGTGACACAGAGTTTGTTCTTGGAAACCTGATCACGGACAAAGTAAAAATCTATGGCTATATGTTTCATTCTTGAATGAAACATTGGATTGGCACACAAGTAAGTAGCTCCCATATTATCACATTAAATGGTTGGAGGAGAGGATGTTGAAAAGTGAAGTTCAGACAAGAGACTCTGAATCCAATTTAATTTGGACAAAATTGAGGATAGGGGTGTTAATCGGTTCGATCAGTTTAAAATTTGGACAAAATGAAACTGAACCAAACTAGGGATTCTATTTTCGGTTCGATTGTTATATTTTTCAAACAAAAAATCGAACACGAACCGAATCGATCGGTTCGGTTTCGATTATTTTCGGTTTTTCATTTTTCCATAACAATCTGTAGAGAAGCAGGCTATCTTGAGAAGAACTCAATGAAGAGTTTACTGATCCAATGAGGACTACTTTGATTAAATCATAAGCCAAAGCTAAAGCTAAGCAGTAGAATCCAAAAATCAAACCACATAGCACATGAGATATGGGGCTCTATATAACATCCAAATACACAACAACATCAGTACTACTTTCCCTTGTTAAAAAAATTGGTGATAACTATGAACAATAAGTATTGAATTGAAGAAACCAACAAGAATACACCCCTGATGTCACGCTACCCCTTTTTCACCTTTCTCCATCTCTACCACCACCACCACTGTCCCCATCCTTTCCCCTTTGTCTCTCTGTCGAAACTTAGCCACCACCATCACAGACCCCGCTTCATTCTGATTTCACTTCGCCATCCCCACCTCCACCTCATCCACCACCTTTTCTCATGCCTCAGATCTGAAAAGAGAAAGTGAAAAAGGGGAGAGACAAACCTTTGGAGTGGTGGTGTGGGTTTGGATGCTTGGGATTCTTGGAGAAAGATAAGCTTGGGGTGGGTGGGAATAAAAAAAGAGAAATAGTAGGTGGGAGTGGGACTGTCAAACTGGTTGTACGAATTAAATGGGAGTCTTGGAGAAAGAGAAACTTTGGGGTGGTGGGAATTAAAAAAAGGTAAGAGTAGGTGGGTTGGAACGGTTGGGAATTAAAATAATAATAATAATAAATGCTTTCGGTTTGGTACAGATTTTCGGGTCGAACTGAAACCGAACCAAATTAACTCGGTTCGGTTCAATTTTTACTGTTCGATTTCGATTTTTTCTTTTTCATTCCAGTTATTTTCAGTTCGATTGTTTTTGAAACCAATTAACACCCCTAGCAGAGGAAGCCACAGACCTATACTCAGCTTCAGTTGAGGTGCGAGCAATTGTCTTTTACTTTTTGGAGCTCCAACTGATTGCGTTGCACCCAAGAACACAAGGTATGCAGAGGTGGCAGAGCGGTCATTCACATCCTCGGCCCAATCCACGTCATAGAAGGCGTGCAAATTGAGGGAGGAAGACTTGTGAACAAGTATGCCATGAGTGGAGGTTCCTTTGAGATAGCGGATGACCCTTTTAACAGCTAACGAATGTTGCATTGTGGGTTGGTGCATAAACTGTGACAATTTATTTACAGCAAAGGAGATATCCGGTCGAGTCAAGGAGAGATATTGCATGGTACCAAAGGTTTGTTTACATTCTGTGGCATCTGCAGGAGGGTTGCCATCTTGAAGACAGAGAGGTTCAATGGAGCTCATCGGAGTAGACACTTCCTTTGAATCAAGCATGTTGTACGATGTAGAAGATCGCAAATGTATTTTTGATGAGACAAGAAGAGGCCATCAGTTGTGAGGAATGCTTCAACACCAAGAAAGTAGTTGAGAAGCCCAAGGTCCTTAAGAGAGAAACGATGAGCAAGGGTGCCAATGAACTTGTTAAGAAGCGTCGTTGAATTTCCTGTGATAAGAATATCGTCAACATATACAAACAGAAACAAGGTGAGGGGGCCGTCAGTATGAATAAACAATGATGGATCAGAATGGGAATTAGTGAACCCATTGGCAATAAGAAATCCTCTAAGCTCATTAAACCATGCTTGAGGCGCCTGGCGAAGCCCATACAAGGCCTTGTGAAGCTTGCACACTTGATTCAGGAGTTGAGCATGAATAAAACTTGGAGGTTGCTAGATGTAGACATCATCGGTAAGAGACCCTTAAAGAAATGCATTATTAACTTCAAGCTGGCGGATTTGCCAATTCTGGTTGACAGCAATGGAGACAATATTACGAATAGTAGTCGGCTTAACAACCAGGCTAAATGTATCATGAAAGTCGATGCCCGGGCATTGAAGAAAACCTTTAGCAACAAGACGGGCCTTGTAGCAGGATATAGTACCATCCGGGTTTTGTTTAATTTTGTAGATCCACTTACAACCAGCAGTGTTTTGTGAGGATGGGGAGGGACAGTGTCCACGTGGCATTATGAACAAGGGGATCAAATTCTTCAGACATAGCTTTGCACCAATGGGAGGATTTTTGTGCTTGAGTGAAAGAGGTCAGTTCAATTTGGTCAAGGGTGGCTGAGGCGTTGAGGCCATATTTTTTATTTGGCTTGAAGATACTATTCTTGGAACGAGGGAGCATGGAATGGGATGGTGGGACCGGTCTAGAGGGTGGAGGTGTAGGAGAAGAACTTACCTGAGAGTTGTTGTTGGATAGAGAGCTAGGCACGAGTGCTCATCAGGAGAGTAGTGGTTGGGCGGTGTTGAGGTGGCTGCCGATGGGCAAGGAGGAGTTGAGCATGACACATGAGCATAGCTGAATGATGGAGGTTCATGGACTGAACTGGAGACAGAATAATGTGGTGGGGCATCAAGTATAGCCCACTGAGTGATGGAGTTGGTCTGAACTTGATTGGGAGAACTTGGTTTAGCCCGAAAAGGAAACGATTGTTCCACAAAGACAACATGCTGATATGTTACCGTTACCTAAGTCATGCAATCATGCACGTGCAGTAGAAGGATGTGGCTCATAAGACTTAGTCAGGTCTGTTAGTGATTGAATAAATGAATTTGTTAGTAGAGTTGATCTTCAGCTAGTAGTTCCTTTTCCTTTGGCATTATCTCCTATTCGTTGGCAATAATTGTTGTTGGTAGTTAGCTGTGTATCAGACTATATATAGTCTGGAATGAATTAATTGAAGGATATATTTTTGAGCCAATTATCACCTCTCTACTCTGCTCTCATCTCTTCTCCTATTTCTTGTACTCTCTAAAATTACCATATGAGTGGTATCAAAGCCAGGTTTATCCATGGATACACGTGGGAAGTCGAATGCAGAATTTCGCACAGAAGTCCAAGATATCCTAGCCAACCATGAATCACGTTTCGAACAAATCCTCACAGAATTACAAGCTCTACGCTTGCAGCCGACACAACCAACAACCAAACCACAAACCCAGCCTACCGTCGAATTCAACCTGCCCGCTTCAGCTGACACTTCCAATAGCCGAAACTACAACCATACGAACCTTACCAATTCTACTACCAATCATCACCTCAAATTGGCCTTCCCTAAATTCAACGGCGACGATCCGAATGGATGGGTTTACAAGGCGGAACAATATTTTGAATTTAAGAATATTGCATCTGAGCAACAAGTCTAGCTTGCATCATTTCACCTAGAAGGGATCGCCTTACAGTGGCACCGATGGATAACCAAGTTCGGAGGACCACTCACTTGGGGCGAATTTACAAAGGCTATTTTACACCGCTTCAGACCCACAGATTATGAAGATCCATCAGAAGCCTTAACCCGCCTTAAACAGACCACAACTGTCACTGCATACCAAGAGACTTTCGAGAAATTATCCAACCGAGTTGATGGCCTTCCAGAATCCTTCCTAATAGGCTGTTTTATTGCAGGGTTGCGAGATGAAATACGGCTTGATGTCAAAATTAAACAACCCAGGACATTGGCTGATGCGATTGGTGTCGCACGACTCATTGAAGAACGAAATTCATTGCAACGCAAAGCACCCCAGAATTTTCGTTTTCAACAACTCCCAGCAGCAAAAATAGCCCAGCCTAGCCCAACAGATGGCGTGCTAGGACCACCACCCATTCAGAAAGCAAAATCAAACTCCTCCACACCTCAAACTTATTTCCGACGAATTACTAACCAGGAAGCACGGGAACGCCGAGAAAAAGGGTTGTGCTATTATTGTGACGAAAAATTCGTCCCCGACCATCGTTGTGAGCGACCTCAATTGTTCATGATAGAAGACAATCCTTATGCCGACTTGACCTGCGAAGAAGAAGAGATTCCTTCCTCTGAACCGAACCCACATGAAACACTTCCAGAGATCTCGCTTCATGCTATCGCCGGAACCGATCACCCACAAACCATACGAGTCCTTGGCAAGCTTAAAAACAGAGATGTTACGGTCCTAATCGACGGCGGAAGCACCCACAATTTCATCGATCAGAATATTGTCTCAAAACTCCATTTACCAGTTGTCCGAGACAAGAAGTTCCAAGTGATTGTCGCAAATCGTGAAAAAATAGAGTGTGCGGGACAATGTCAGACACTGACTCTGACAGTTCAAGGCCATGCTATCACAGCTGATTACTACATACTTCCTGTTGCAGCTTGTCAGCTAGTCTTGGGAGTCCAATGGCTGGAAACCCTCGGCCCAATTGAAACCGATTATAAAAGGCTTACCATGACCTTCAAGGAGAAAGGGATCCCTCATACCTTCCAAGGCCTAAGCCACACGAATGTAGCTGCACTTTCTAATAAAGAATTTCATCATTTGCAAGGCACTGGATTACTTCTTCAAATTTTACCCTATGTCACCAATTGGAACAAGGACAATTACCCATCAAACTTGCGCAACCTCCTCACCAAATTTGCACATGTTTTCACGACACCAACCGGGTTGCAACCAAAATGATCACATGACCATCAGATCAACCTACAAGCCAATGCAGCACCAGTTAGTGTTAGGCCTTACCGTTACCCTCATTACCAAAAGGCTGAGATTGAGAAAATGGTGACAGAACTCTTGCACGCCGGTTTGATCAAACCCAGCAACGGTCCATTCTCCTCTCCAGTTTTGTTAGTCAAAAAGGCAGACGGATCCTGGAGGTTCTGTGTAGACTACAGAGCACTGAATGCAATCACAGTTAAGGATCGGTACCCAATTCTGATCATCGATGAGCTACTTGATGAGCTCCATGATTCCAAATACTACTCGAAGCTGGACTTACGAGCAGGGTACCACCAGATTCGTGTCAGGCAGGAGGACGTTCCGAAAACAGCTTTTAGGACACACTCAGGGCACTATGAATTTGTTGTTATGCCGTTCGGACTCACAAACGCACCCGCTACCTTTCAGAGCTTAATGAACGATCTTTTTCGGCCTTACTTACGTAAATTCATTTTGGTTTTTTTGATGATATACTGATTTACTCAAGGTCTTGGACAAATCACCTCATGCATTTACAAATAGTTCTGAATATATTGGCAACTAATGATCTAATTGCAAGGGAATCAAAATGTAAATTCGGTGTCACATAGGTGGATTACTTAGGGCACATAATTTCAGAAGAGGGAGTAGCTGTCGATCCTACAAAAATACAGGCAGTCTTGGAATGGCCCATGCCGACTACAACCAAAGGAGTTCGTGGTTTTCTTGGGTTAGCAGGGTATTATCGAAAGTTTATCCAACATTTCGGAAGCATCGCTGCACCATTGACTCACCTCTTAACAAAGGATGGATTTCAATGGAATTTCGAGGCAGATAAGGCCTTCCACCATTTGAAGCAGGCCTTGACTTCACCCCCATTTCTCAGCCTTCCTGATTTTTCCCAGCAGTTCATTATTGAGTGTGACGCAAGCGGAATTGGAGTTGGTGCCATACTGTCTCAGAACAACAAACCAATAGCCTATTTTAGTGAAGCCTTGAAAGGATCAGCCTTGTCATTATCCACGTATGAAAAGGAGATGATAGCCATTGTCAAGTCAATCCGTAAGTGGCGACCATACTTACTTGGCAAGCCCTTCATCGTCCGAACGGACCAGAGAAGTCTCAAATACCTGTTAGAGCAACGGATAACAACACCAGCTCAGACTCGTTGGTTGCCCAAAATTCTCGGATATGACTATGTTATCGAATACAAAAAGGGTTCTGACAATCAAGGTGCGGATTCATTATCTCGAGTAGTTGAGTTTAATTTTTTGGCTATTTCATTGCCTGTGGCAGATTGGTGGACACGTTTACAACAGGAAGTGCAACATGATCCTTTTTATTCTTCCTTGTCTGCCAAGAATTCCTCTCAACAATACACTTTCAGAGATGGTGTTTGGTTCAAACACAACAGAATCTACTTAAGTTCTGCCTCTACTTTAATTCCCCTGATCTTGGCCGATTGCCATTCATCACCAATCGGTGGCCATTTCGGCTTCCACAAAACCTTGGCTCGGGTCAAACGCACTTTCATTTGGACGGGCATGAGCCAAACGGTGAAGCACCATCTAAAAGTGTGTGATGTCTGTCAAAAAAAAAAAACTGATTGCATGAAGCCCGCGGGATTGCTTCAACCATTACCGGTGCCGGATCGAATATGGCAGGAAGTGTCCATGGATTTTATTGAGGGACTTCCATCCTCTAATGGATTCACGGTTCTAATGGTGGTGGTGGATAGGTTATCCAAGTACGCCCATTTCATTCCGATGAAACACCCGTACACTACCGTCACGGTTGCCAAGGCCTTCGTTTCGGAAATAGTACGACTTCATGGGATTCCTACTTCGATCGTAAGCGATCGCGACAAGATTTTTGTAAGTAAATTCTGGCAGACTCATTTTCGACTCCAAGGCACCAAACTTCAAATGAGTTCGAGTTATCATCCGCAAACTGACGGACAGACAGAGGTCGTGAATCGTACCCTAGATTAATACCTTCGTTGTTTTGCAGGAGATCAACCGCGGAAATGGGTCGAGTGGATTCCCTGGGCTGAATTCAGCTACAACACATCCATCCATGCCTCCACCAAAGTTGCACCCTTTGAAGCAGTTTATGGGATACCGCCGCCTAGCTTTGTTTCTTATATCCCGGGCACCTCACGGGTGCAGGCCGTTGATGAATACCTCCGAGATAGGGACTCTATTTGGCGAGACTTGCGCCACAATCTCTTACGAGCTCGCAATCACATGAAAATTCAGGCTGACCGTCACCGTCGAGAGGTTTCGTTTGCTATTGGAGACCATGTCTATTTAAAGTTACAGCCGTATCGCCAGAATTCGATAGCCTTTTGAAGTTCTCTTAAGCTATCTCCTCGGTATTTCGGGCCCTTCCTGATTATTGAGAAAATAGGACCAGTTGCGTATCGATTGGACTTGCCCGCTGGATCACTAATTCATAATGTATTCCACGTTAGTTTACTACGGAAGCATTTGGGACCAATTCCTCCAACCTCACCTCAGCTGCCCCCAGTCTCTGATTCTTCAACAATACTTCCTCAGCCTGAAACAATTTTAGATCAACGCGTAATACAAAAAGGGCACTATCGGCCCAAGACTGAAATATTGGTGAAATGGGTTGGGGCACCATCAGAGGATGCGACATGGGAGAACCTATGGCGTTTTTCAAAAACTTATCCATACTTCATCCTTGCGGACAAGGATTCTTCAAGTGGAGGGGAATGATATGTTACCGTTACCTAAGTCATGCAATCATGCACGTGCAGTAGAAGGATGTGGCTCATAAGACTTAGTCAGGTCTGTTAGTGATTGAATAAATGAAGTTGTTAGTAGAGCTGATCTTCAGCTAGTAGTTCCTTTTCCTTTGGCATTATCTCCTATTCGTTGGCAATAATTGTTGTTAGTAGTTAGCTGTGTATCAGATTATATATAGTCTGGAATGAGTTAATTGAAGGATATATTTTTGAGCCAATTATCACCTCTCTACTCTGCTCTCATCTCTTCTCCTATTTCTTGTACTCTCTAAAATTACCATATCACATGCCGTGAGACAAAGACTCTGTTGGAATGCGGATCAAGACACCGATAAGCATTGTGTTCTATGTAATAACCAATGAAGACACATGGGCGAGACTGGGGTTCAAGTTTGTTGGTGGTGTACGGGCGTAGCCATGGATAACACAGGCACCCAAAGGCATGAAGTTTGTGGTAGTTTAGAGATTTATGAAAGAATGTTTTAAATGGAGATTGGTTCTTGAGTACGGGTGTGGGACGGCGATTTATCAAGTAGGTTGATGTTTGAAATGCGATGAACCAGTACTTGAGAGGTAAAGAGGCATGGAGGAGTAATGTCAACCTAGTTTCGACTATATGACGATGGCGATGCTCGACAGTGCGAACATGTTGTGGTGTGTGAAGAGGGGATTTCAAATGTTGAATACCATAATTTGCTAGAGTTTGAGAAAGCCCGAGATATTCCCCCCACCATTCGAATAAAGAGTGACTATTTTTGTGTGAAAAAAAATTTCAACATTTTTTTGAAATTTTCAAATAGTGGTGTAACCTCTGATTTTTGCTTCATAAGATAGAGCCATGAATAATTGATATAATAATCCACAAAAACGACATGATATCAAAAGTTATCAAAGGAAGTGGTTGGTGCAGGACCCTAAACATCAGTGTATAAATTTTCAAGAGGTTTGTCACATGACACAGTGGAAATTCCAAATGGAAGTCTATGACTTCTATTAGAAAGGCGAGAATTGCAATGACTAAAACTAGACTTGGACGTAGGTAAATACTCATTAGACACTAGACTCTAAGAATTTTTAAAGACAGATGACCAAGGCGATGGTGCCAGTGACTCAATGACGACTTTGAGGTGTGATAGGCATGAACACTTTTATTGTGAAGACGGCTATTCTTACACATGCCCTTTATTCTGCCCTTTCATGAGTAGCGCCCTCGTGCGCAAGTCCTTCACAACAAAACAATTAGGAAGTAATTCAATTGAGATGTTATTTTGATTGCAAAACTGAGAAACAGACAACAAGTTTTTTGAATTTTTGGTGCACACAAAACATTGTTTATATTGAAATAGAGTATGGAGTAACAAGATTACTGGAACCAATGTGGATGATAGGAATTTGATTACCATCGCCGACGATGGTATCATCATTACCACCATACTCAAAGTGTACAGAGAGATTCTGAAAATCAGAGGTGATGTTATGTGAAGCTCTAGAGTTGACTATCCAATAGTCGTTGTTGTTGGCCCCATGATGTGCATTTATAAAATTAGCTTGAGGAGGGAAACCCGGTGAAGGCCGAGGTCTGCATGTCTTGGCGCCATGACCAGGTTTGTCACACAGTTGACAAACAATCCGTGACTGGCTGCTATTTGATTGAGAACGCCAAAACTGATTGTTGGATGATGGATTGCCCTGATGGGAAAAATTGTGATTACCTTGAGAAGCTCTGTTGTGGAAGTGTCCTTGGTTTGGATGCTTGTTTTCAAACTATGAAGTGGTGCCTTTATTTTTCACGTTGTTGCATAATGGTAATTGTTTCCCCTGTTGTTGAAATTGCTTCTCTGGTTAAATTGAGTTGTGATTGATATTTTTTCTTGCTTAGCTTCATTGCGTTTCAGAGTTAACTCATAGTCAGCCAGTTTGTCATGTAACTCCTTGAAGGAAATGAGTGAGTCTCGAGCACGGATCGTTGTATTCATAGTCTTGAACTCGGGACCAAGGCCTTTTGAGTACATCATGAATCAATTCAGCATTGCTTACTGGTGAACCAGCAAGTGCAAGAGTTTCAGAAATGTTCTTCACAGTCTGCATGTAGTCAGCTATATATACTCATATATTCAGTGGTGGTGTTGCCAAGAATTTCTCGAAGGCCCATGATGCGAGTGTGGGATTTGCTCGCATATGTTTTCTCTAGGCGGCTCCATGCTTCAACTGCTGATTCTGCAGAAATAATAAAAGAAACAATTTCATCAGATAAAGACGCTATCATGGCATGAAAGAGAAGTCTGTCTTGACTTTCCATAATCGATATGAAGGGTTAGGGGTGATTACAGAATCAGAGATTATGGTTGGTGGTGGACATGGAAAGGTGCCATCAGTATAGCCTTCTAAATCGTATCCAAAAAGTAAAGATTCGAATTGCACACGCCATGAGCGATAATTGATTTTGGTGAGCTTCAGGGAGTTGTGTGGCTGCATTAATTGCCACTATTCGGTTTGGTGGGTTCAGGGTGACGATTGGATTGGCCTGCAGATTGTTTTCAGTAGGGGTGGGCAAAAACCGATTTAAATTCGGTTAACCGACCGAACCGATTTTCAAATTCGATTCGGTAACCGAACCGAAATATGAGTAGAAAGAAAATAATTTAAACCGAACCGAATCGATTATAAACGGTTAGAAATCAGTTTACGGTTTTGAACCGACCGATTTATAACTGAACCGACCGATTAATTAGATATATATAAATAACTAAATAACAAGTAGGTGTCAATACTTGATTAGTGCAACAAATGCACTGCAGTACACCCTGTTGCACTGAATCACCCCATTATCTCAAAGTTTTTTGATTTTGGGCTAAAAATTGGGTCTGTAAAAAATTGGGCCTGTAAAAAAAATTGGACATGTTTTAATGAAAGTCTTTCAAATGCTTGAACCTGAAATTTCGGCCCAACCGAACCGAACCGATCCGAAATTCGGTTCAACCGAATTCATCGATTTACAAATACAAAATTCGGTTTCGGTTTGGGTTTTGGGTAAACCGAATGAAATCGGTTTGGGGCTCAAAACTGAACCGACATTGCCCACCCCTAGTTTTCAGCCATTGGTGATTGTTTGCTTGTTTGGGTGTTTGGTTTTATGAATCTTGCTTATTGTAAAAAGCTCTGATACCATAACAAGTTTTGATATTTGAGAAAATATTTGGCCACAGTTTCTATTAATCAAGGCAGTGAATATACACATAAGTACAAGGATCAGTTCCAGATTATGTAGCTACATTGGTGAGACTAATCAACTAAATATTAGTAACTAATCACCTGAATATCAGTGGACTACAAATGTGGATACAAATAACAGCAGTAGCAAATCTTTTTATTTGTTAAAGAGATTTTCGCTAATAGTTTCAAGCTCATAAGATCTACCAATTGCAACATATTGTCAAATGGGGATGATTGTTGTTTCTCTCAATTCCAAAAAGCTCAAAACCCCATGAGTCTCTCTTTCTAAAACAACCATACCCATTAATCCACCAAGCCTAAAAACAATATCACTGTTGACAGCTGAAGAAGATCATAGTTTTTTTTTTTTTTTTTTTTTTAACGGGTATTTGAGGAGGGGCGGATATCCGCCAATTCGGTCGGAGCGAGTATGGTTTTTGAAAAGTAGTATAAACAGATATTCGGGGATCCGCAATCCCCAGCGGGACGGGAATGGAATTGCCAAATCCACCCCAATCCGCTCCGTTGTCATCCCTAGTTTTAGTTGACATGCTTACTTGGAAGATTCTTTAGTCCCATCAACGTTCCTTTTCTTGTAGAATGAGATGATTATTAGTGATGCTGAATTATCGAGTGTTATTGTACATAAATCATTGTGGGTTGACACAAAAGGTGTGAAAGTTGTGAAAGCATGAACCATGACAACTCTGTGATACTAAAGGAATTGATTACATGCTCTGATAGAATGTGATGCAGTGGTTTTCCGCTCCCTGCTTTGATTTGGTTCCTGCTGAACTGTTAACCTGCACAAGTAGCACGTGTGAGCCACAGATCCCTGTTGTGGTGGCCGATGACACTCCGATGCCAAAGTCAAACATGGATATGAGGAAGGTGTAACGCTGTAACAGGGAATTTGTAGCATACCTTAGCTTATCAACCTCATGTCTTATTTATAGTGCAATGAGTCCTGGTTCAACCAGCTCATCGTAGGCATAGTTTAGGGAGGAGATATTCGTGGAGATCCCTCTCTAATTATGAGTCGTGCTGTAGGAGGGAAGTTCCATGTTAGCATCGTGCTCCTAGATATGCGGGAGATAGTTTCAATCCAAGAGCAATCCGTAGAAGAGAGTTTCCCTTTGTGAAATATACTCTGGTGTTTGCTTCCTAGTTGGAAGCAGAGAGCAGCTGTAGTTGCCCGTCCGAAGCTGATCCTTGATATGCTTGCCTAAGGAGGGCTTACGGGTATTATGGATAGCTGTGAGACGTGTGGGCTGGTGTGTTGTGAGAGTTCGGGTCCGCTTGGTGAACTGAAATTGAGCAGGCTTAGAACCGCTTGGGTCGAATCAGCATTGGGCTGATGCTTGGGCCTGTACACTACAAAAAAAGGCCTTTAGGGACGTAGTCAAAATTGTCGCTATAGACAACATTTCGTCACCATAAATATTGGGCGACAAAATATTCATCGCGCAAAGGTTGTCACCACAGCTCTGTCTCGCAAGCCTTTGCGTGACGAAAAAAATCGTCATCGCTAAAAAATCCTTTTTGCGCGACGACACCACAGCTCTGTCTCGCAAGTCTTTGCGCGACGAAAATAATCTTCGTCGCTACAAATGCCTTTTTGCGCGACGACACCACAGCTCTGTCTCGCAAGTCTTTGCGCGACGCAACTAAATCTTCGTCGCTACAAAATCCTTTTTGCGCGACGACACTCGCAAATCTTTGCGCGACGAAAATAAATCTTCGTTGCTATGAAATCCTTTTGCGCGACGACACCAAAGATCGTTGCATAAGGGTGCGTCGCGTAATACTGTTTTGCGCGACGCTAATTTCGTCGCAAGAAATAGAATTGTTCTTCGTGTAAAATATACTTACGCGATGATCCCTTTCGTCGCATTAAACTTTGTCGACATAACTCAATCGTGATGATCCCTTTCGTCGCGTTAGACTTTGTCGGCTTAACTCAATGGTAACGAACCTTTCATCGCACAAGATATTCTTTACGCGACAACAATATTCATCACTCTAATGTTGTCACACAGTTTACGTCGATCCAAACACGCTTGATCTATTCTTATGCGACGAAAATTTTTGTCGCTTAAAGATCTGTTTAATAATTTTGAAATCTTTTAATTCAAATATTTATTTTAATTAAATTTGAAATATTTATTAATTGAATTGTCTCACGCATAGAAAGGTTTGGCTAATTTATTTAAATACTATTAACTTTACAAATTAATAATGTAAAATCATAATGTATCCATTACAAATTAAAATTTTTAAAACGTACTGTATAGTTACAAATTAAAAAAACACATCAGTACATTTTTTAGGGATGTGGTGGTTGATGATGGTTTGTCGACAGTAGCGGGAGGCTCGACAAATTAATCCCTGGCTGCTGGAGAGCCCCTAATAACATACTCCACCTAGTTGCCTCTTGTGCTTGTCGTTCCCCCTCCCGGGCCTCCCTCTCCGCCTCACGCGCTTTGGCAGCATTTAATTCATTTTGTAATTCCTCCACTTTCGACTGTAATGATGAAACGATTCCGACTGAGCGCTGCGAAGCTGAAGATGAGGTGTTGACCTCACGAACTTTAGCTTTTCCCATCCCTCGAACAATCTTTCCGGGTCTTGGACCTAGCGATTCCAATGTCTCCGTCAAAATATGTAATCCTGCATCAGGATTGTCCATTGTGAGCTGTTCCAACGGAGTTCCCGGAGGATGCTGCGAGGCCACTCGCTCCATGTAGGCATCCCGCCTCTCCACCATCGTTTCCTTGATTAAAAAAATTATTAAAAATTAATAACTTTTAAAACAACAGAAGTGACAACGTGCAAAAAATGCAAAGAATAAAGACAAAGTAACATGAAGACAAAGTAAATAGATGCAATCAGTGGAAGATCATATAAAATTGTCTAATGCATAATCCTTGATCATAAAAAAAAAAAAAAAAAAAAAAAATACATCACATGCATGGCAATTCCAATGAGAAATCACTAACAACAACAATATAATGGTACTGAGGTATCAGGTATCATGTGAGCAAATTGAGTCTGATAGTTGCTTCCAATCCAAATTCCCAAGCAGGTACTTGGAGCAACTGATAATAGCTGGCTGTGAAAATGAAGACTCAATATTTGTCTTTTAACTCTGTAGAAGAGTTTGGGGTCTGACAGAGGGGTCCTCTGTTTTCTAATTTTTGGCCCCAGGTAGGTGGCTTCTATTGTGGTCAGAGCAGTAGAATTTGAATCCTTTCCCTAATATAATTGTTCTTCTCTTCTCACAAACAGACTGATCATGTGCCATGCAGCAGCAGAGCAGACTGATCAACCGACATTTTTTCATCTACCATTCCTAATTTGAGAATTTGACTACCAACATTGATCAGGGATTCTTATCTGGTCATTCTACGAGTATCGATCAGACAGGAAAATACATGGACCAAACATAACCTCATTGAAATCAGGAACCAAAGGCAACGATGCATTATCTATACTCTTAACTAAGTGTCATTCACATTCCTGACCCCACAACCATGTCATTCACATTCCTGGTTAACTATTGTACATGTAAATTGCATTGTTGAATCCACTTCACTTCCAAGTTTGGGATCAACACAAGAAGGCAAATCACCCATGACACAAGAAAACAACTTGAAATTCTGTAACAATCCAGAAACCAAATAATCTGACTACCACTTCAACAATCCATAATTCTAACAAATGAAGCATGCCCATGATTCAAATCAAATAAAGAATCCTGCCCATCACAGAGATTCTATAAAAACATGAAGTTTTATACCTAACCTTCTACATTTTTAAAACATTGGATTAATTAGAAGAAAGGGAAAAGTAGAAGGTGTGATGAAGCAATCAACAAACACCAACCTAAGTAATCGATCAACAGGCTAGAATGCAGATATATCACTTCTACTTAAAATTAAAAAAGGAGGATTTTTCCCACTTCTACTTAAAATTAAAAAAAAAAAAAAAAAAAGTTCACATGGCAAATTTTCCTAGGAATCAAACAACCCTTATATTAGAAAGTGCATGTGAGATTTTTTGGAACACATTCTCACACACTGCCCAACATAAAACATGATATACACATGTCAAACTAACAATGTGACAGTAGCGACTACACCAACATGGCGCATAACGATTCACACACCCCTTTCCTCTCAAAATTTCTTGAAATTTTGCTATTAAAAACTCAATGCATACAACATGTGACTATGCCAACTCACCTGTTCTGAATTTTTACTCCGTCGAGTGACTGCAGAAACTGATTCTAGCATCCTTGTCTGTCATCAGCTTTCGTAACTCATCCACACTACATGGCAATCAATTATAGAATATCAAATAATCAGCCACCAACTAAAACATATAATGCAAAATGAGAATGTTTATCTAGCACAAAAACTGCTTTCACTTCTAAAACTTGTTATGATAACTACAATTAGAAAAAATCCAAATGAGACCGATCTAATAAGTAAAATGAATCAAAACATGTTCTACAGCAAGCTCAGAGTATATTCTTTAGGTTTTGTTTCGAAACAAAACCCAAAGTTACTTGAATAATACAACCGGGGGAACCATGAGGAAGGGTGTCATCAAAGACCTACATTCACCAACAACATGGTTGTTAAACTGAAGTTCTGCCCAACATTCCTATCCCTCTCAGGTTGGCAGAGCCATGATCCAAAAAATTGTGTGGCATTCCCTCACCCCTATAAACTCACAAATTATCATATCCCTGCATACCCGAAGCCACTTCACCTTGGATGATCTTTCTATTCTTCTCTTGTTACAAAAAGAAAATAGACATAACTTTAAACAATGAAGGTCTGCAGTATTTTAAAGTTTGAATCATGATTTTGTACTTGGTCTCTTCTTGGGATAACAGGAAGACAGAACATTTTAAGGGGAAATTTATAGTAAGTACAATTATGCTCAAGGAAAAAAAAGCAAAAAGAATGAACCGCCTAGACTAAAGATTATCAGCTACTCAAAGAAACTGAGGAAGCCAAGTCCAAAAACAGTAGTAAGGCTAGCCAGACCTAACCTCCACCAAAGAGAATGCATGTAAGATCTTTACTCCACATCACTTGATCCCCACTAGCGGAGTTTGTCGCCCAAACCCACAATAAAGATAACCACTTTGCCATCCGATAATATCAACCTCCTCATTCAAATATATAACATATAAGTAGCTGGTAATCATCCTATAAAGAAACTGAACTTTGATAATAAAAGAATTTAAAAGTGTGATATTCCAGAAAAAAACTGCTTCAATTTTTCATTCGCTCTCAAATCATTTTGTGAAGCATTATCTTGTACACGTGGCTAAGCTTATTGCCCTTGAGAACCCCTACATATAGAAACAAGGTAAAGCATCAAAGTACAACATAAAAACATCAATTATATCAAATAACAACCTTCCAAACAAAACACAATGCATACCAAATGTAAAGTACACGGTTAATAAAGAAATGTGCTAGATATAGTACAAAATAAATGTATCACATTACGTTAAACAATAATAGCATTACGATGATATTTCAGTGCATAAATCATTTTCCACAAATTTGGTGGTTGAGGCAGAAGAATCCGAACTGCATTTTTTATGATTTGATAATAGAAGATATGTTAACAGTAATAATTCGAGTTGCCTTTATAAATGCATATTCGATCCATGGAGTTGCACATAATTAACTCCACCTACCTCAATCTCCCAGCAACTTACGCTACGAAACCTCCTCCAACCGAGCCTGAATTGCTCCCTAGCTCCACCACAACCGGAGCCACACTACTCCACTATAAGCTCCAAAAAACCCTCAATCAAACACAGCAAAACCTGAAAACTGAGCCCTAGCAAATAAAAATATGAAACAATGTCAACAAACACCTTCAAATTAAAACCTCAAACGAAGTCCTAATTTAGATGTTAAACACTCATATCTAACATCGAAATGAAATTTAAATGCAAAGAGAAGACGAGATAGAGAGTTCACACCTGATTTGGTTGGGGAAGACAAGAGAGAGTTCCCATCTGAATCGTTGACTTGATGTGATCATTGAAGTAGATCTGGGGAGATGAATACTTAGTAGGGCTTCAACAGAAATGAAACACAAACAGAGAAACAAAAGAAAGAGAAAACTTACAAAGATTTCGATTCACGAGTGAGATGAGGGAAAAGTCGATCTCTAGTTCGCTCGAGGAGAAGAGATCCGATCGATCTCTCTATTTGCTTTCAATTGAGATTTTGGTTTTCTCTATGAGAAACTAAAGAAAGGTGAAGGACGTGTACTTAAAAAATCCTCCATCGATGAACCCGGATGAACTCAGAGAAGATATCACGAACTCAGATGAACTCAAAGATGTTGCATCTGCTGTGATTTGGGGACGACAGAATGAGAGGAGACGTGGGTTTGAGTTTGCGCGACGAAGCCTTCATCGCTGTATATCAGAGAATTCGTCGCGCCAGTATTCAAAATTTCACCCAATTTTTTTTGCCACCAGAAGCACGCGTCGGGTTTTCATGGGGGGAGCATTTTGTGCGACGAAATATTCTAATTTCGTCGCACAAACATCACATTTGTTTATTTTAGAGAAATTTTTTTATATCATTATTTAATTAATTAATTGAACTTCGACATTTATTTAACAAATTTATGGTAAAAAATTCATAGTACATTAACAAATTTAATTAAATGAACTAACAAAATACATAATATTATTAACATCTTGTAAACGACCTAACAAATTATATTCCTTCAAATGTATTTAATCTGAATCAGTAGAGTAATCACTTTCGACTTCTTCTTCAAATTCATCTGACATGGTTGCCTCAGATTCTCCTAAAACTCCATCTTTTGCAGGTGATACCTCAACATCATATTCATCATCAATCGGAGGAAGTTCGACAAATAACTCAAATGGATGTTGGATAATGGGAATGCTTGAAGATGAATTCTCTTGATCAGCGGTGTCGTCATCACTGTGGTCATCAGAAGCTTTTTCAGGAATGTCCCATATCCTTCTGTGTTGGATCGTCTGGACTACTTTCCATCCACCACCGACTTTAGGATCATCTAGATAAAAAATTTGTTTTGCATAGTTGCCAAAATAAAAGGATCATGCTCGTACCAAAGTATGTTTGTGTTCACACTTACTAGACCATATTCTCGTTTAATACTCCCGGCTTTATGTGGGTTTGTATCAAATCAACGACACTTGAATAAAATCACCTGGCAACGGTCTTTGTACAGTAATTGAATTACATATGTCAGTTTACCATAGAAATCAACATCGGCGGTGTCGCCGTCCCCGCCAGGTACTGATACGCCGCTATTTTAAGTGTTGATATTCACATAATTATTACATAATATATCCCTTAATTTATACATGTTAGTGTTTCGATTATTATATTTTATAGTAATTATTTCGTTTTCATGTCTTTGTAGGAATTTGAGCGTAAACGATGAAATCATATTAAGGCGACAGGTTAAGAAACGACAATTAGTTGATTCTAACGGTGGTATAAAGCAGATGGTCAGAAACCTAAACCCACAACCTAATTCATAACCTAAACCCAAAAACCTAATCCATAACCTAAACCCAAACCCAATGCCAAGCCCAATCCTACCCTCATTGATGAATCATCCCCTCATCTCATCCCTATTCATCTTGATCATTTTCTATAAATACAAGAGAATAGGGTGACAAAAAGGGGAGGAAGAGAAGGGAAGAAAAAAAATTAGAAAAATATCAAAACCTCTTCCTCAAAGGTGATTCTCACAAGGTGACCATCACCACCTATCCACCATCACCACTCACTCAGCAATCACCACCTCGCCACCACCATCACCCGATCACACAACACCATCTCCGGACAGCAGAACTGCCACCACCACCGTGCGAGCACCGCCGCCACCACGAAACAGGGGAGTGACAGCCCTGTTTCGCATCAGACATCACCTCTCCCTATCCATCATCCATCAACCACCATCATCCACCATCAACCACCACCACCGTCGCAACCAGACCGAGCACCACCACCATCATCGCCGCGAAACAGAGTCTCACCGCGACTCTGTTCCGCCTCGCGACAGAGCCACAGACCCTGCTCCTCCTCTCCTCTCTGTCCTCTCTTCGTCTCGGCTTCCTTACCGTATCTCCGCCACCGTACAACCACCACATAGCGGCTCGTCTGCGATGCACAACCACTGCTGAAACTGGAATCGAAACAGGGAGTTTCCTTCCTGTTCTCTCTCTCTGTTTTTGAGTTTCTTATTGCATCTCTCTCTTCTTTTGCAGGTTTTGGAGACATTTGGAGGGCGGGACGGTCACGAGGAGCGAAGAACAGCACCGCGAGCGGCGCTGTCGCGTTGGAGACGAAGGCGGTATGTAGCGGTACTGTAGCAGTACTGTAGCAGAGCGCGGGAGACTGAGTCAAATTCAGTTTTTTGCTATTCACACCCCTGGTTCTGCTCTGTACCACCACAGAGCGTTTTGGGACCGTTTGTCTCGGATTCGTGTTCGGACCACCTGCTGATCTGCTGAGTACCACCACATCGAGTTTGTGACAAACTAAATGGGTTGTATAAGTTATTTTTATTTATTTTACTGAATTGTGTGTTTAATTGTTAATTACAATTTATTTCTGAATTTTTGATAAATTGCTTTCACCTTTCATTTTCGAGAAATTAATCTTGATATGTTTGGTAGTTAGAATCACCCTTTTTCAATATTCAAAGCATGTGCTAAAAATATTAAGCTTAAACTTTGATTAAGTGTGCCCTAAAAAGACACTTAATACTTGGTAAGAGCGTATTTGCTTGAAATAATTTGTTAATGTTTGATAGAAACATAATATAAGTTGAATTGGATTTTAACGATCGATCAAATATTCGGTGTAAGCAAGGGATTCTCATCCCTAAAGCTTCTCGTTTTAAATTCAGTAATTTAGATTAAATAATTTTGCTAACTCATTGGTGAGTCCAAGCCCACAAAATTCATCTCATCTATATTTTATTTTTCTTATTTTTAATTTATTTTTAGTTTAGTTTTAAAAATGTTGTAACCCCATTGCCTCCAAATTAGTTTAATTAAATTCTAAAATTCAATTTAATCCACTTTCTTCGTGGGATCGACCCGTACTTGCCGTTGTCTACCAGTTAGGCACCGTGCACTTGCGGTTATTACAAGTGGGCTGAATTAACCTATTTATTTAGGTTAGTTAAACTCGCATCAAGTGTTCAAATTGTTGTCTCGCTCGATAACCAAGAACTTAACACCATTCACATAACAACCCGAAAATGTTTTAGATCGACATGTACAGTCGCTGCAATTTGGGCTTCAGTGGAAGATAACGCAAAACCTTTTGTGGAATTTTCTTCGTTTTATTACCAGAATTAGGCTTATATCTTGGCTCATTGCACACAGGGCATGCATCCATCCCTTCAATTTCCTTATAAAATAATGCACAGTTGTATTTGCAAGCATGAATCTTTTGATACCCCAAACCAAGACCATTCAACAATTTCTGCGCGTTACGATAATCCTCAGGCAAAACGTTTTCCTTCGGAAGCATCCGCTTCATAATTCCCATTAAATGAGAAAAACACTTATTCGACATATGATGTTTCACTTTGCAATGCATCAACTCCACAATGGCAGTAAGCAGGAAGAACTTTGTGCAACCGGGGTATAATGCTTGTTGGGCTTGTTTCAACAGTCTTTCATAGTTTTCTAACTCTTCACTTTGCAGCATGTTGGGAGGTACGGTATCTCCTACCATATCATCAATGCCATATTCGTTCATCGATGCATATGGATAAGCGTCATTTATTATACCCATAACTTGGTCATTATCATTCATGGACGTTTCATCAATGTGCGGCACAAGTGGCTGGGAATTCGATGAAGTCGAACCAAATTCTCGTTGCTCCCCATGATAAATCCACCTCGTATAATTCAAAATCATCTCATACCTCGCCAAATGATATCGAACCATATTGAATGTCTGCCACAAACAATTGTTACAACATTGACACGGACACTTGATATGATTCGTCGTACCAGTGACATGTGCCCTTGCAAACTCAATGAAGCTCTCGATCCCATTTAAATATTCATCACAGCATTTGTCCTGATTTTGTATCCACTGTCTTTCCATTACGCATGTTTTCAATTTATAAACAAAACATGAGAATTAAAGAGAGTTAACGACACTAATGCGATTAGGTTTCAATGTGGAAAAATTTCAGCAGCATCTCAATTACAATTCTTCAAGTGGACGATGTAGATATTATTAATTAATAAATATCTAGTATGCACTCGAAAAACAATGTGAGACACTCCCAAAAATCCACATGATAGCAACCTAATTTCATGAAATTTCAAAAAATAAAAAAATTAGCAATTTCCTCACCGTTTTCCAAGTGAAAGAGAGAGAAGATTGGAGGTGTGGCCGGTGACACAAACAGAAGACGAAGCCTAATTAAGTGCTGGAAGCTTGGAATATATAGTGAGAGAAATCAATAGAGCAGAGAAAAAGAATAAAATGAGAGGAGAAAATAGTGAAAACGCAGACATGATTACTCTAATTCGTGGAGAAGATGAACATGTCAGAGCTTGTGCGACGAACCTGCTCGCTTTAAGCGACGAATCTTTGTTGGGAAGACTTTATGCGACGAAGCTTTCCAATTCGTCGCAACAGATATCTTCAGGCGATGACAAAGTTTGTCGCCCTAGGATGTTTTAGGCAATGAACCGGCTCTCTTTAAGTGACGAATCTTTTTTGTGAGTACTTGATGAGACGAAGGGTTTCTATTCGTCACGTATGCTATCTTTAGGCGACAACGACGTTTGTCGCCCTAGGATGTAAGACTTTAGGCGACGAAGCTTTCCAATTCGTCGCGTAAGATATCTTCAGGCGACGAAAAAAGTTTGTCACCCTAGGATGTTTTAGGCGATGAACCGGCTCTCTTTAAGCGACGAATCTTTGTTGTGAATACTTGATGCGATGAAGGGTTCCTATTCGTCGCGTACGCTATCTTTAGGCGACGACGACGTTTGTCGCCCTAGGATGTAAGACTTTAGGCGACGAAGCTTTCCAATTCGTGGCGTAAGATATCTTCAGGCGACGACTAAGTTTGTCGCCCTAGGATGTTTTAGGCGATGAACCGGCTCTCTTTAAGCAACGAATCTTTGTTGTGAATACTTGATGCGACGAAGGGTTCCTATTCATCGCGTAAGCTATCTGTAGGCGACGACGACATTCGTCGCCCTAGGATGTATCTTTGTTGTGAATACCTTCGTCGCGTAAAATATCTTTAGGCGATGACAAAGTTTGTCGCCCTAGGATGTTGTTCAAAGTGACTGGCAAATAGCAATAGGTATGTTAGGGCGACAAAGTATTTGGGTTTAAGCGACAATACTTTGTCACTTAAATTTTAGGCGACGAAATAGTGTGTTGCCCGAGGATATTAAAGTTGGTCGTTTAAAGTGGTCGACACGTAGCCCTAGGTATTTTAGGGTGATGAAATATTTGGTTTTAAGCGATGACACGTTGTCGCATATTAGGTATGCGATGAAGGCTTTAACTGCGTCGCGACAGAGGTTATGACGAGACGAAACCGCTCGTCGCGTTAAGTAGTTACCTATTTTTTGTACTTGCGTGACAATATTAAATATGTCGTCGTGCCATGATAATTTTGAGCGACAAAACTTTCCTCGTTGCGCTACGAGTCGTCGCAAAAGGGGATTTTTTTAGTAGTGGTAGCTCCTCGAGATCATCATGACACGTGTACGGCTCAGAGGTGTGACCATTTTTATGTATCATCATCTACTCCCCCGTGTTAGTGGGCCATCACATCGGTTTAGTGGGCCGTCACATCGGTTCACTAAGTCATTTCTTGAAGGTATGCGCCGCTCATGATGATTAAGTCTGAATCGATGCTTGAGCCGCGCGCATGCTGCATTAACGACACGTGCGTTGATTTGGCGGAAAAGAGGCGGGAAACCATCATCTATTTACGATATCTGTAGTGTAGAGTCTGATTCTTCTACTCTTTTTGCTTTCGAAGATATCGATCGCTCTAAGTAGAAAAGATGGTCGATATTCTTCATGGCTTAAGAGAACTTTCTTGATGATGTTGTCTTGGCCGAGGGCCTGGAGTTTTTCGAAGATAGGTTGTTGTCCGAGCCTGGTCTTGCCAAAATTTGTACGAAGTTTGGAGTCACTGAGGACCTGCCCTTGTATCTCCTAACGGGCGACCAAATGCCAGTGTCACCTCCTGCCGATTTCATCTGTTTACATCATGGGATGCTTTAAACTAGAGTGCACTTTTTGGTTCTGAACGTGATTTGGGAGTTCTTGAATCTCTTAGGGATTCCTCCGGCTTAGTTGGAGCCTAATGGATATAGGATCATCCTCATGATTCTGCTTAGTGCTAAGAAGGCCGGTGTTAGCGTGACTCCGCGGGTGATCCAGTTGCTGACCTCTCCTCATCTGAAAAGTAATGTTGTCTGTAAGATGAAGTCGTCGAATTGCTTCGGTAAACTGCCTGATGATTTCAAGTTGTGGCAGAAGTACTACTTTTTAGCTCTTGGAGATTCCAATTTTTTCGGTGCGAGGGTCGTTCGCTTGAGCGACAGTTCAAGCCGCTTCGTGAGTTCAACCATTTTCTTGCGACTTTGATATGCTTGATAGCGGGCTGACTGATCATTACTTGTGTTCCCTTGCAGAAAAGTTTCTTACTACTCTTACTTTTGGGGAGAAAAATACCATGGAGATGTTCCGTGTCTTGCCGAAAAGGAAGGCGATCGATGTCATAAGAGTTTCCAACTTCATCCGTAGTGGGTTGTGAGACAACTAGAACATCTCCTCCACTCTGTATCGAGAGTCGCGTATTAAGTTGGAAGATGGGCCCCTTCTAGGAAGAGGAAGGCTGCTGGGCCAAAGTTCTTGTTTTGTCCAATGCGGAAAATCCATCCGAGATGTTTGTTTCCTTTGTGAAGAAGAGGTCTCGCATTAAAGTTGGGTCGTCTTCCAGCACGACCCGCTCCAGTAAGAGAGGAGTGCGAGTCTGCCAGGCTTGTTGAGGTGGAGACTGACGTTTCCATCTTGGAGAAAGATTACATGTGGTTGGCAGGAGTTGTAGATAGGTAGAACCTTAGTGACGCGCAGGTCAAGGCTCTGAATGACCGTCTGGTGTCGGTTGCAATGGCAATTTCTGTTGGTGCTGATTCGCGTGAGACCATTGTTGTAGGAGGGTCCTGTGAAGATTCGCCTGAGGTTGTAAAATCCGATCATCCCATTGCTGATTTAACTGAGAGTAGTTGTGGTATTGGTTATGTCTTTTGTAGTCTGCATTGCGCACCGTCTCGTTCTAGACCAGATCTAGAAGTGTTGGAGGGTCCTTTGGATAATTCGCTTCCTCCTGTCCCTCCGGATCCCATTGAACTGCCTCATACCAAAGGGTCGGCTGTTAGTGACAAAGGGAAGACCACAGAGGAGAGGCTGAGGACGGTGGCAACCTTGAAGGGTGGCGTTGGCGTAATCCTTTATCCGGGGAAGCTTCATCCGGGTGTGCGGATAGGCCTGTTTGCATCAAACTTGGTGAAGATGAGTTCACAGGCCTAGCACCAAGAGGTGGACGTAGAGTATTTTTTGAGGAAACATATCAGCAGGCGTCACAGCTGGTTGATAGATCAGGCTCTAAAACCCGAGGAGGATACATTGGAAGGATGTATGGATAAGGGTTAAGTACTTTATGCTGGTTATGTCTCATATGAGCCACACGGCCGTTGCTAGAACATAAGTCGAGGCGGCTCGTGAGAGAGTATATACCTTGGAGCGAGTCTTTTCGCACATGCAGCTGCTGTATTCTGATGCGCTGCATGAAATTGAGCGGCTTAAGAAGCAGGTCGAGGAGAAGCGGTTGGATCAGTCAACCGTGGCCGCTAAGGCTCAGAGGGCTCGTTTGGAGGACCTCGAGCATAATCTCACAAAGGCGGTGTCTGAAAGGGACAAACTTAGGAAGGAGTTGAGCAGAACCTCAGCTTTCAGAGTAGTAGCAGAACCCCAAAGAAGAAAAGGTTGGAGCTTGTTGACTCTAATGTTTGGGGACCAACTACCATCTCATCCATTGGTGGAAAACACTACTTTGTGACGTTCATTAATGATCATTCTCGGAAGATCTGGGTTTACTTTCTAAGACACACAGTAGTGTTTGATGCTTTCAGAAAATGGAAAGTTGTGGTTGAAAACGAGACAGGTCTCAAAATCAAAAGGCTTAGGACCGACAATGGTGGAGAATATGAAGATAGTAGATTCAAGAAGTTCTGCTACGAGCACAAGATCATAATGGAGAGAATTGTGCTAGGTACGCCGCAACACAATGGTGTAGCTGAACGTATGAACCGAACGTTGACTGAGAGAGCCAGAAGCATGCCTATGCAGTCAGGCCCACCGAAGCAGTTCTGGGCTGAAGTAGTCAACACAACAACTTACTTGATCAACGGAGGACCGTCGGTTCCACTAGAACACAAAATACCATAGGAGGTATGGGGTGGAAAGGAGATCAAACTCTCACATCTTTAAGTTTTCGGTTGTGTAGCGTATGTGCATATCAGTAATCAAGGCAGAAATAAGCTTGATCCCAAGTCCAAGAAATGCACCCTCATCAGTTATGGCGAGAATGAGTTTGGCTATCGCATCTGGGATGATGAAAACAAGAAGGTGATCCGCAGTAGAGATGTGATCTTCAACGAAAGAGTAATGTACAAGGACAAACATATGACAGACGTCAGCAACTCAGTAAAGAGTGGACAAGTATGTGCAGATGTAGATGATGGCCCAGACAGTCCTGTACAAAAGAAAAATAGTAGCAAGCCCTCAACCAGAGGAACCTGTTGGACAGAGCAGTGCGCAATAGTCCGACACACTGCAACCTCCCAATCCAACTCCTGTATTGAGAAGGTTTTCTCGGCCTCATGTGCTTAACATGAGATACATGAATGATCTACTGTTAACTGATGGAGGGGAGCCTGAATGCTATAATGAAACATGTCAGACCGCAGATGCTAGCAAGTGGGAGCTTGCCATGAAATATGAGATGAATTCTATGATCTCCAACCAGACATGGGACATTGATGATCGACAAACTAAAGTTGTGTTTAACTTCAGTTGGCTTACATGTGTTACAAGATCAGAAAGAGTTGTTGCATTGATCGGGGTGTGAAGACAGATTGAAATCAATCTTCAAGTAGGAGATTATTGAGAAAGTCAAAAAGGGGGGTTTGAATGGCATGGTCAGTGAAATGAAGTCAAATAAGGATAGCCACAATTACAATGGTCGGTGAAGTGAAAAATCCACCTACCTCGCCAACCCATCCACCTACCATGCACTACTACAAATATTAGCTTAGGTAACGCCACTTAGATAGCGCTTTTTTAAAGAGCTATCCAAGTGGGCGCTAGGATAGCGCTTATTTGTCTTTAAAAAAAAAATAATCAAAAAAAACGCTACAATAGCGCTTTTAAATTTTTTTTTCAGTTAAGCGCTATCTTAATTATGTCTTAGATAGCGCTTTAAAAAACGCTATGTGAAAAAACGTTACCAAAACTACCATAGCGCTTTTAAAGTGCTTGCATAGCGCTTTAAAAGCGCTATGCTACTTTCCTCTTGTATAGCGCTTCAAATATCAAATTAAATCTCGTTTTTAAAGATCTTGATATGATCGGACGGTTAATATCAAAAGCCCTAATAAAAACCTAAATCTCGACCACATGTATTTTGGTTTTGCTTTTGCCATTTTTTCAAACACAGAGAGAGGAGGGACGGAACAGAGGCGAGGAGGCGAGGAAGCAGATCGAGGAGGCGAGGAACCGAGGAAGGACGCGAGGAAGGAGGCGACTCAGGCGAGGAACCGAGGAAGGAGGCGACTCAGGCGAGGAACCGAGGAAGGAGGCGACTCAGGCGAGGAACCAGAGGAGGCGAGGAGGCGAGGAACCGAGGAGTCGCAGGGTAAGGACCAGGTTCGTCTCTCTCGCTCGACTCTCGCAGCGGGTTTCAGCGTGCGCGGTTAGCACACTGGTTTTGAGCTGTGGTTGAGGTATTCTCCTTACTGGTTTTGTCTCAAACAGAGCAAAGCTTTATGGTTCATTGGTTAATACTCAGATTTATTTTTTTTACTTTTATTTTTCATTTTAACTAATAAGAACAAACGTCCAATATCACCACATAATTACTTTTAGTTGCTAATTTGGTCTATCTCATTGATAGCTGCATCTTTTAGTTGTAGAGAAGCTAGGAGAGTTATCTATACTTTTAGCTTTACAGTCTATTCTCATACACTGGTTCGAAAGCATGTGAAAGATAAATTGTGAGTATTGTTGTACAATGGAATTTAAAATAGGAAAAAAAAAAAAAAAAAACCCTGAAGGAATATAATTGCTTGGAAAAGTATATGCATTAAGGATGAAGGTAAGGAAATTTTTTGTTTCCAGTGATGGTATGGTTTGTGTCTGTTATGGACAATGAGTTTCTAATGGAAATGTTATACTTTTCCTCATCAAAAATTTGAAATGGTGCTTTGCAGTCATGTCTGGTTTTGTCATTCTAACCAGAACCTGTGAAGGATTCAATTGAAAAACTTACAAATATGATTAATTTTTTCAGACTATAAGTGTGTCAGCTGTATAAGAACAGGACTGGGGTGCAATTTATAGATACTAAATAAGAAATCTACATTCATTGCGAGAATATTTTACACCCGAGAAGATTCTTGTACCAAAGTAAGAGTCTCTTTTAAGGAAACCCTGTGTTAGATCCCAAAACCAATCTGTCAATTAGAAGTTTCAGAACTTGAGAAACAGAAACATAGACAGAAGTTCATTTGTAGACCACCAAAATCCATTCGTAGGAATGTTTGTCATTAAATTATTTTCCCACTGGAACACAGCAGTTACATTTTTCTCGTAGTGATCTCCCATGGTACTACAAGGGTTGTTTTGAACATAGTAATGTTTGAAATGTAATAGGCAAGTCCAATAGATGTTCAGGGGTTATGTCTGGACAACTTTAGTTAGTAATTTCTCTTTGTTGGCTTCTTAAGCAATTGTATGGATGCAAGAATGCCTCATTTCAATTAAAGAGGATATTTGGCAATGAGGATTAGCCTAAAAATCAGTCCAGCATGTGGCTTTTGATAGATTCGTGTTCAGCTGGGATGACATTCTTAATGACTAATGTTTTGTTTCCCCTTTCTTTTTCTACTTCTTGTAATATGAGCAACTCACTAACTTCTGTGTCCTCTTTTTGATCATTAACAATTTTGCAGTGTGTTCTCATATAAAAAGGATGCAGCTTTATTGTTTTCTATTGTCTTGCTGCTTCTGTTATTTACATAACATTATTTTTTTCTCCTCAACATCTTCTAAGTTTCACATGTTATTACTCGGTGTCTCTTGAGTAGTTGAAAAATAGTAGAATTGGGAAGAAGATAGTTAAGTATCATATCAAAAGCCAGACAGGAAGAGAGAAGGTAGAAGAGAAGCCGTGGAGAGAAATGGCATGGCCTTGGTTTGCACGCCAAACGTTAAACTGTTTTATATAATAGGTGGGTCTGATTGCACCCCAAACTTACATAATCACACACAATCTATTAGACATACACTAAATGAATCTGACAAGACCTGTGCCAGAAAAGTTATCATAACTGCCAGGACAGTGGGTACTCTGCAGGACAGTGGGTACTCTGCAGTGAAACAGAGCGCACTCTGGTTTGCGACCAGCAGCAAGCTCGCATCAGTGCGTCCCTCACAGAGCAGCAGTTCATCCCTCGCAGCAGCAGCAGCAGTGCGTACCTCGCATCATCAGCAGATCGTCCCTTGCAGTAAGTCCCAAAATCTGCTATTGTTTACTCCCAAAATCTAGGATATTTCCTTGAGGAGATCTTGCAGTGCTACACTTATCATTATGGTGCACATGCGTTCATTCATTCCTTACGAGGACTGTTTCTCTTGGGTTTGTCTCAAGTTCTTAATTATATTCCCAAACCCAAATTTACCAAGTACAAACAATTGAGTTGCATTTATGTTGAAATGCCTCTTCATAGAATGCATGTCACAATAAAACTCATCATTATAGAAGGCCTGAAACCATTCTAATGGCTTTATTTGTTTCCTATTTGCTTCTGAAATACTTTATTTCCTCATTTTTAGAATCCGAGAAAAGAAGGAATCTGTGACAGTGTTGTTGTGTGGTACAAGCGGGTGCGGCAAGTCTACATTGTCAGATGGTATTGGTATTATAACACCAGATCTTGCAGCAGCAGTAGCAAATAAGTTAGAATTGACTACACACCCACCTTGTGCCTATCAAATCAGATATGCTGGCTGTAAGGGAGTCATAGGTTTATTGGCTGAGAAGAGAAAAGGTTGCCTGGATAACCCCTTAGTTATAGAGTGCTTTGATTTCAATAGCAATGGAACACATAAATTTATAGGGTAACTACTTAATTCCTGCTTTCATTTTATTTATTTTTGTTTTTGTGTGTATGATTATATGAAAACGCTATGACTCAAATATATATTAAAAATAGAACATTTTTGACCTTGCGTTGAATTATTTCATCAGGAAAGTTCTGAAGTCAGTGATGGACCTGGAAAATCTTCATAAGGAAAGAATTGGAGCACAACTTCATACAGAATCTTCTGCGAGGAAGCCTCATATGAGGGTATTTTGTATGGCCATTCTTCTGTCAGAAGTTAATTAACAGATGAAGTTGACATGTCTAACAGTACATTTCTTAACTATTTTTTTTGTAGATGTTGAAGAGTCAACTTTTTATGGATGGGTTTTCTGAGAAAAAGCTAGACAGTTTCATTGACTACATTTCTAGTGGATTCGAGCTGAATTTTATGGTTGCAGTTGATTTCACAGGTACATATAATGTTGAGAAATATCATTGTATATTCCTTATGCGACTTAAAGGACAAATCATTAAAAGTATTATTTGAATTTTGTTCAGCTTCAAATGCAAATCCTAGACATCCAGATTCCCTGCACTACATTGATCCTTCAGGAAGATTGAATGCTTACCAGCAGGTGAAGTTTTACTTGACTTTTTTTAGTGCATGTAAATATATTAAAAGAATCTTGAGAATCGACATCTGCCGTTGAGGTTTATTAGTCTTTTCAGAGGGGTAGCACAAAAATAAAATATATTTATAGTATGTTAATTTTTCAGCACCTATTGAGCTGGCTGTCCTGTGATTGATATATAAAAATGGCTTCTTAGAGCTAGAAGATCTCCTAATGGAAATTTCTCTTGACAACCTTATGAGGAATACTGATCAATCATTCTTTTGTTGACAAACTGCTGATCAATATTTTTAAATCAGTTCTACTAAATATTATAAACTAGATGGATACTACGATTGGTTAAATCATTGGTAATTTGGTATAGGAGGTCTTCTGGTGGGTCACTTTCACATGTTTTGAGTCCCTTTGGTTTCAATGCACTCGAGGAGTCAGTTATATCTTATATCGATTGGTTAAATCATTGGTTATTCTGGGGTAAGTTCCACACCTATTACTGCTACTATATATATATATTAGTTGAGAAGGCTGCTATCAAGAAATATAGTTGGACCTTTAGTCATTTACATTTATCTTACTGATACAAAACCCTTTGTGTTTGGCAGTGGTTTGCATATATATAGTAGCAGTAATAGGTGTGTTCTTGTATTTCAGGTTAAGATTTATATACCGACTTAGTGTGAGTGTGTTGTTATACTTATACAATGCCATGATGCAATTTCAGGTTATGCGAGGATATAATTTGAAGTGGCGGTAGAATCTGAGAAACATTCAGCGGTGCCGCAATGTACAGACGAAGTTAGGACTGTAGGAGAAGCTGTTGGCCATTTCATTTCGTGGTCGAAAAAGCTGGTGTATATATATGATAGCATATTAACAATTTTGTATGAATGCTTAAATTATATTTTGAATGAATGAGAAACAGTTAGTTATCATGTTGTGTCTTTATTGATTGATTGAACGTTGTCATTATTATATTAAATATTATATAAAAAAATATTATATGGTAGTTAATAAAAAAAATTCACCGAAATTAAATAGCGCTTTAGAAGCTAACACTACTACAAATATAGGCTTGCATAGCGCTTAAAAATAGGCTTAGATAGCGCTTTTTAGCGCTATGCAAGGCGCGTACTTGAATAGCGCTTCGTTAGATAGCGCTTTATTAAGCGCTATGTAAGCGCTAAATTTTTTTTTTTAAATTAGCTTGCATAGCGCTTTTATGAGCGCTGTTTAATTTTGTTGATTTTTTTTTTTAATTTTTTTTTTTTTTTTTAAATTTTTTTTTTTTTTAATTAGCTTCTAAAGCGCTATTTAATTTCGGTGAATTTTTTTTATTAACTACCATATAATATTTTTTTATATAATATTTAATATAATAATGACAACGTTCAATCAATCAATAAAGACACAACATGATAACTAATTGTTTCTCATTCATTCAAAATATAATTTAAGCATTCATACAAAATTGTTAATATGCTATTATATATATACACCAGCTTTTTTGGCCACGAAATGAAATGGCCAACAGCTTCTCCTACAGTCCTAACTTCGTCTGTACATTGCGGCACCGCTGAATGTTTCTCAGATTCCACCGCCACTTCAAATTGTATCCTCGCATAACCTGAAATTGCATCATGGCATTGTATAAGTATAACAACACACACACACACACTAAGTCGGTATATAAATCTTAACCTGAAATACAAGAACACACCTATTACTGCTACTATATATATGCAAACCACTGCCAAACACAAAGGGTTTTCTTGATAGCAGCCTTCTCAACTAATATATATATATATAGTAGCAGTAATAGGTGTGGAACTTACCCCAGAATAACCAATTCCAACGAGCTCAAGAACTCCGGGAACTAAAGGAAGCCTATCAATGGCCTGCAGAAACAGAATGCACAAATTAAACTTTCGTTCAATAAATATCATACAAGCTATCAACAACTCTTAAGCTCGCATATAACAGATATGATCAGTATTAATCTTTTAACTGCAATGAAATCTGAAGGGCAGTAAATATTAGAAAGATTTTATGCTCACAGAAATCATCCCTGTAGAGCCCCATAGAGCAACTCCACCAGCAACTACAAGTGAAGTCGTGGCATACACATTAAATGAATAAATACACAAATATGTGGCATTGAAAATGCAGTTAGTGGCCAAGAATTGAAAGAAATGTACAAGTAGTAGGGAGTTTTCGATTGGTACTTTACCTCAAGTTATGAAGAAACACCATAGGGAAGAAGTGCAGCAGCTGTGATCCTTCCTTCCTCGTTCAATATGTTGAAAGTAGATGAGAAAAGGAAACAATTCAGGATATGTCATAAGGCCCTCCTTTTGTCAATACTTCCATGAATCAAATAATCCACGTCAATAATATGGGTGGAGCTACCCGTGCTAAATAGCATATTGATGGCGTAGGAAGCTCTCAACAACAATATCAAACATATATGTCAATTTCACCAATGGAGGAGGTCCTGCTAAAACTCAAAAGAAGTCCCTCAATTCAAGCCCTTTGTGTTTGAGGATGGACTATTACTGAAGATGCTCTTACAGACTCGGAAATCAAAATAATTAGAAATGAGCAACTAGGAGACTAGCTAAAAAAACCAAAAACCAAAAACCAAAAAAACTTGGGTAGGCTAATAAGAGTATACCGAATCTATCTCTTCTAATTTCATGCCAGTCGAACGAACGAAGCGTCGAACTTCAGGATCCACACACCTCCCAGTTCCAAGAATCAGAATCTCTGTGAAAGAAATAGCTAAATAGATCAGTTGTATTTTTCAGCAAGCACAAGGTAAAGATGACTATCGTTATACTCTTTGAGTTACTAAGCCTAGAGTTATAATCACAGAGAATATAGATATGGAAGTGACATCAAACAAGAAAAAAGAATAATAATTGTAGTCTTCTAATATACTATTGTAAAAACCTTTTCTACAGTTTAAAAACAAGCTCAAGCACCACCAAAACAACGTTAACACGGCAGCCTCAACACTGAATCTCCGCAACAGCCCAGCACCACAACACCGGCACAGCAATAGGCACAGCAACAGGCAGTAAAGCAGCAACAGCTCTGCACTGCAACAGCAATAGGCACAGCAACAGGCAGCAAGCAGCAAAGCAGCAACAGCTCTGCACTGCGCATCAGCAGCAACAGCCGATGGACAAACCGCAAGCATGCTTCCCTGTTGCAACAGAACCGAAGAAGAATTATTAGCAGATGACTCACAAATTTCAAAACATAAAGGTAAAGGCCAAATCAAATCTAAAACAACAGTGAAGATGATTTGAGCTTATACAAAAGGCAAATCAAAAAAAACACACAACAATTCACTGCAAAATCTCAAGTGAGTCGTAGTAACAGAGAAGAAACAACAATGGCAGCATCACTAATCCTCAAGCTTTCCTGTGCACTACTAGCTTACATTGTGGTGTTTACACCAAAAGCTGAAGCTGTCATTTCCTGCACTACAGTGGTCAGCAAGGTTTCCCCTTGCATCCCATACGTAGAGCGTGGGGCTGTCACCCTGTTGCGCTGGGGTGAGATCACTAAATGCACTAGTAAAAACCACCCCAGACCGCCAGACTGTTTGCGGCTGCTTGAAAGCAGCCACAAGCAGCGTCCCTGGGTTCAAGCCCGCTCTTAGCGCGAGTCTCCTAGGGAAGTGTGGTGTTAACATTCCTTACCAAATCAGCCCCTCCACTGACTGCTCCAAGTAAGCCATTCAACTTGTTCTTGTTACTATTTTAACCCATGTTTTCATACTTTGATCAAATATTTACTGAATGTGTGGTTTTGCAGGGTGAGGTAAAGAACAACATGATATAAATTTCATGAGAAGAAGAGCTAAGTTTTCTTTCTATGTAAAAGTGGTAGTAAACTAGTAATGAGTGGTGGAAAAAAAATTCCCATTATAGTGATCATACCAGGATTCTGACTGCTCAATGCAGCGAGTGCAACTGCGTTTCCATGTCCAACATTGGCTTGAAAGTGAATGAGGCCTATTGGGAAGACAAATGCATCTCCCTTCTTAAGTACCTTGGTAATTAGGCGATTCTCGGTGTTGGAGGTGACAAAGCCAACATAGAGAGTACCTTCTAGTACAGTCAAGATCTCACTGCCTCGTGGGTGCGTGTGTGGAGGGTTGATCCCATAGGGTGCAAAGTCAATACGAGCCAGTGACATTCCTTGAGTGTTGAGCCCTGCTATATGAGCTACATTGACAGGAGTCACAGCAGATCTTGTGGTTTTTGAAATGTTTCCAACCTTGTCTAGGCCCGAGAAAGAGAAATCACTTGGTTTAGCCATGTTCGGGTCCTTGCAGACAGAGCCGTTAACTTTTACTGCAATGCACCAGAAACACAAACCACTATTTAATCAAGGATATATAACAAATTACCGTCAGATCCATAATGACACAAAAATTAGCCAACGAGAACTGACAACATTCTCAAACATTTAATGCAAGAATTCCATGTATCAGAAACTGAATGGAAATGTACCTGAGTTGGCACGGTCAGCTACGCAGAAATCTTGCAGGGGACTTGGATCAAAGGCAAAGGTAGGAGAGTAGGTGAACACCATGGTTATTAGAGCAAATAAGATAATGATGTTTGCCATTATAGCTATCTCCTCACAATTTCAGTACTTTATAACTAAACTGAAGTAGTAGGAGCTCTAGCTGTGAAAGATAAGCTTGTAGAGCTCACTATTTATACTGAGTCATTTGAGACAAAGGTTTGGAACAAAGAATAGAACACTAATATAGTTGATATTTTTTATATTATTATAGCTTACCTAACTCATTGAAAATGTCAAGCTAGCAAAGGTTTTGAGTAGTGTACTGTCAAAGTTTAGAGCACCAAGGAGCATCATCTAATAATACACCTTTGACAGCAAATCAAACTTGATATGGCTAACATGAAGCTGATTGTCCCTGAAGTTTATCAGGTGTGTATTCATTCTTTCATTCATTAAAAAATGTCAACTTCACGAGCCTAAAAAAATTGGAAACAAGAAGGTGCAGTCCTGTGAGATGTCTTACAATGAAAAGAACTCAAACAATGATCACAATCAAGAAACAAATCAACCCAGAAAATGAAGTGAAGCAAGCTAATCAATTATATCAAAGATCAGTCATATTCAATATGAGCTGATAATTACCGGATCATGTGTGTTAAACAACCTATGAGAGATGAAAGTTGCAACATCATACCTGCAAGTTAGAAGTTACCATGCCCCATCTCTAGCAGATTTGGCTTCAAATTCCATATGATGAGGGTTATCCAAAGCACTCCTTCCTGCATTCACTAATATTAGAAATGAAATACAAATTTTGAGGCACATTCAGTTCAACAACAATCGGCCTCGCCATATTCTCATATCTGATGCATCAACTTCTTTTTTAATGAAAATCTATCTACAAATCTTATAAGATGAATCCTTAATAAATAAAACTACGGCCCAATCAAACGTTTACATAAATCAAAGCAACCAGTATAGCCCAATCAAAGCTATAGAAACGCAAACTAACTCAAGGTTACATTGTACCCTCTTTTAGATTCAACAATTTAATCACAAACATAAAGAAAACAACACTTTCTACATCTTAGTATAACTTCAAACCATAGTTTTATCATCAGCTTAAAAATGATTTAAGGAGTTAGGAAGAGGATCATTTCAGCTGAACAATTGGATTATCTGAGTGTGCATAGCGCAAATAGTTTTCACGCTTGAAGTTTAGACTAAGGCTGCGTTACACAACACATTGTGAAGTTACTTATTGGATATAGCCACGTAAAACTACCAGCAATTATTTTCTTGCAAAAATTCCTGGCCCAGTAACTTGCAAATAGTTTAACTTCCAGAAATAACTAACGGCCACTATCTCTATCTCTCAGAGTCTCAATAACTAACTCAATTTCCAAAACTTAGAAGTCTGGTTGACCATACTAATACAACCATAACTTATCACTATAGCCTAGTGCTTCTATGAGAAGTACAAGTGCATTTACTTTCGACTCCAAAAACACAACCTAAGTTTTGTCGCCAAGCAAGGTCAAATAAAAACTAGTACAAGATAAAAGCATTAAAGCACTCAGATCAACCAAATAAGAACCTTACTTGACAAAACGTGACCAGAACAACGTAAAAGCAAAGGCAACTGGTAAAATAACAACCTGACGGAACAGGAGCAGTTTGAGTCACATTCCTCATTGGAGCCAAATCATCACGAGGCATAGGTGACACAGTTAACAATAGCAATAGAGTAGAGAACTTCACGAGTTGGAACTGTAAGATTGGATTCCTGCAAACAAGCTTCCATCTCCGCAACCCGACAAAATAGCAATACCATATTGCTGAATGTAATTAGCAATCTTGAGACTTCAACCATACTAAGATACTAAACCCAGCTAAGCCTGTGACTTAATAATATCTATTAAACAAGAAGAACTGCCTGAAAGTTGCACTACAAACAGCAGTGACAAACCATATCTAATGCAAAACACTCCTGAATCTCAATACTCGTATACCAATATTTATTAACAAAGAAAGTAGCCACAGCCATACATGGGAAAACAATTGGATTCAACTATTTTTTATTAATTTGATTAGTTAGTTTCCGATTGTACTGAAGGATATATTAGATGGTTTGGCATGCTTACTTCTGTATCCTTGAGTATATCATGAGTATGTATAAGCATATAACTTGGTCGATCATGTAAAAACTTAGTTAGTCGTATAACAAGACAGGACATTCATCTCTTAGGCTATGTTTAAAAGAAACTTTCTCCAAGAAAACTTGCCAAAAGTGAGAAAATAGAAGAGAAAAAAGGGAGAGAAAATGCAAAACATGAATTTAATGATAGTCCCTACCCTCATGTTTTCGACGAAGTTGTGGAAAATGTTTTGTTAGGATGGGAGCAAACAATATTTTCTCAAGACATATGGTCATCTTCCACCTCAATTCTGGATTGCTTGTTGTCTCTCGCTGCTTTTCCTGCTAACTCCAACACCTGATAAGAAGAAACCCATTGTAAATTAGATTCCCAATTCATTAGGTCAAAATTGTTCAAGTCTGTTTCACAAAAAATCACAAATTTAAGCACCATAATCAAAGTCCATTGTCAATTTCATAAAAATAAACCAAAACAATCAATAAACATGATTCAATTTCGTTTCAGAAAATCAAAAAATTAGGGCACAAAAGGCAAATCAAAACCAAACTAATGAAAACCCATTCAAAATCAAAGCATGCTTAACCAACCCGGTTCTAAAGATATAAACTTGAAACAAAATACCCAGATTTAAATGAGCTTCCGACTCCTCGGTTCCTCGCCTCCTCTGGTTCCTCGCCTGAGTCGCCTCCTTCCTCGGTTCCTCGCCTGAGTAGCCTCCTTCCTCGCGTCCTTCCTCGGTTCCTCGCCTCCTCGATCTGGTTCCTCGCCTCCTCGCCTCTGTTCCGTCCCTCCTCTCTCTGTGTTTGAAAAAATGGCAAAAGCAAAACCAAAATACATGTGGTCGAGATTTAGGTTTTTATTAGGGCTTTTGATATTAACCGTCCGATCATATCAAGATCTTAAAAAACGAGATTTAATTTGATATTTGAAGCGCTATACAAGAGGAAAGTAGCATAGCGCTTTCAAAGCGCTATGCAAGCACTTTAAAAGCGCTATGGTAGTTTTGGTAACTTTTTTCACATAGCGTTTTTTAAAGCGCTATCTAAGACATAATTAAGATAGCGCTTAACTGAAAAAAAAATTTAAAAGCGCTATTGTAGCGTTTTTTTTTATTATTTTTTTTTAAAGACAAATAAGCGCTATCCTAGCGCCCACTTGGATAGCTCTTTAAAAAAGCGCTATCTAAGTGGCGTTACCTAAGCTAATATTTGTAGTAGTGTAATTAAAAAAAAATAAAAATAAAATAAAAATAAAAAAATAAAAAAAAATCAACAAAATTAAAAAAGCGCTATTCAAGCTAATTTAAAAAAAAAATTCACCGAACTTAAATAGCGCTTTCTAAAGCGCTATGTAAGTTAATTAAAAAAAAAAAACAACGCTTAGATAGCGCTTTATTAAGCGCTATCTAACGAAGCGCTATTTAAGTATGCGACTTGCATACCGCTTTTTTGAGCGCTATCTAAGCTACCATAGCGGTAGCTTAGATAGCGCTAAAAAGCGCTATCTAAGCCTATTTTTAAACGCTATGCAAGCCTATATTTGTAGTAGTGGCTTACCAGCAGGTGAAGTTTTACTTGACTTTTTTTAGTGCATGTAAATATATTAAAAGAATCTTGAGAATCGACATCTGCCGTTGAGGTTTATTAGTCTTTTCAGAGGGGTAGCACAAAAATAAAATATATTTATAGTATGTTAATTTTTCAGCACCTATTGAGCTGGCTGTCCTGTGATTGATATATAAAAATGGCTTCTTAGAGCTAGAAGATCTCCTAATGGAAATTTCTCTTGACAACCTTATGAGGAATACTGATCAATCATTCTTTTGTTGACAAACTGCTGATCAATATTTTTAAATCAGTTCTACTAAATATTATAAACTAGATGGATACTACGATTGGTTAAATCATTGGTAATTTGGTATAGGAGGTCTTCTGGTGGGTCACTTTCACATGTTTTGAGTCCCTTTGGTTTCAATGCACTCGAGGAGTCAGTTATATCTTATATCGATTGGTTAAATCATTGGTTATTCTGGGGTAAGTTCCACACCTATTACTGCTACTATATATATATATTAGTTGAGAAGGCTGCTATCAAGAAATATAGTTGGACCTTTAGTCATTTACATTTATCTTACTGATACAAAACCCTTTGTGTTTGGCAGTGGTTTGCATATATATAGTAGCAGTAATAGGTGTGTTCTTGTATTTCAGGTTAAGATTTATATACCGACTTAGTGTGTGTGTGTGTTGTTATACTTATACAATGCCATGATGCAATTTCAGGTTATGCGAGGATATAATTTGAAGTGGCGGTAGAATCTGAGAAACATTCAGCGGTGTCGCAATGTACAGACGAAGTTAGGACTGTAGGAGAAGCTGTTGGCCATTTCATTTCGTGGCCGAAAAAGCTGGTGTATATATATGATAGCATATTAACAATTTTGTATGAATGCTTAAATTATATTTTGAATGAATGAGAAACAGTTAGTTATCATGTTGTGTCTTTATTGATTGATTGAACGTTGTCATTATTATATTAAATATTATATAAAAAAATATTATATGGTAGTTGATAAAAAAAATTCACCGAAATTAAATAGCGCTTTAGAAGCTAATTAAAAAAAAATCAAAAAAAAATAAAAATAAAAAAATAAAAAAAAATCAACAAAATTAAAAAAGCGCTATTCAAGCTAATTTAAAAAAAAAATTCACCGAACTTAAATAGCGCTTTCTAAAGCGCTATATAAGTTAATTAAAAAAAAAAACAACGCTTAGATAGCGCTTTATTAAGCGCTATCTAACGAAGCGCTATTTAAGTATGCGACTTGCATAGCGCTAAAAAGCGCTATCTAAGCCTATTTTTAAGCGCTATGCAAGCCTATATTTGTAGTAGTGATGTATGAAGCCTATATAAAGGCCACCGTTCCTCCTTCATTAAACCATCCCATCCCAACTCATTCCATTCCATCTCTTACTTAGAGAGAGATAGTAAAAGCTCAGAGAAGCTTGTAAGTGAAAGAAAATTGAGAGTAATTTTCTTGGGTGTAATTGGGTTGTGAGTTGTGAGTTGTGAGTGTTTGTAAACACTTATTTTATCCCTTTAGTAAAAATCTGCAACACCCCGTGTACGTAACCCAAGTTGGTGAACCACGTAAATTGTGTGTGACATGATTTTATTCTTCGCACTCTCGTAATCTAATTAACTGGGAAATTGTGTATTTCCTTAACATCAACATGACCTTGCAAGTCCTGCAGATGTACTAAAATGCAGTTTACTTGTATCCTTCAACCATTGTAACTCTGGATAAATGACTTGTACATTGTTAATCGTCTTGGGTACTCGTTTTAAGTTCACATATAAATAATCAGAATCTTCAACTTGTTGCTCATCTAGATAATTGTTTGTAAACGTATACAGAGAAGTAACCAATAGTTAATATACAATATGGAATACTAGAGGTGGGGTTTCAAGCTCCATTTCGAATCGAAGAACTACACCATCCACAGTTCCTCTAGAATGCAAGAGGTCAAAATTCGTATTCTAAGTCCTCTAAATGTATGCATCCTTAAAGCTTAATTCAAACTCAAATTTGGCTTGTGAACTTTCCACTTACAGATGCTCTTAGTCTCTTAGACTGTTTTAGTTGTGCAAAACTGCTTCTTGGAAGGCATTGGATGGTCTTTAGGGTGTGTTTGGTTGCATAGAATCAATCTTATGCCAATGGTAGCCTGGTTGGATGGTTCAGCCTGTGGTGGTTTAACCCCTATGTCTTGGGTTCTATACCCACCGGCGGCATGCTTGCCTTTCAAAAAAAACAAAAAGAATAGAATCAATCTTATGCCATGGGAATCCATGAAGGGACCTCCACATTTTATGCTAATTTGAGGTATCACTCCACATCCACCATTTGGTTTTGTGATCAATGGTGAGAATGGAAGTCTCAGGAACATGAGAATCACGTGCCTTGGGGGACCAATGAGTGGGATTCCCATGTTCATGAGACTTACATTCCCACCATTGATTACAAAATCAAATGATGGATGTGGAGTGATACATTAATTTAGCCTAAAATATAGGTGTCCCCCCATGGATTTCCATGGCATAGGATTTCATCCAACCAAGCACACCCTTAGACAGGTTTTAATTTATTATCCTGTCTAGAATGTTCCATTGACATTAATGTATAGAATAATGCTTTCTGAACACAAAATAAAATTTAAGTTTGAATTTTCTGGGTCTTAAAAAAAAATTGGGTTTCCTTACCATCAGAATCGAAACGGTGTACGAGATAGAAATAATGTATATAAGTTAGTTTGTTCCCAGAAAAAGGGTTGGACATATAGTAACAATAGAGGGAGAGAGAGTTTTGATAAATGCAATTGGAGCCTTTTTGTTAAGTTGGTTTGTGGAGGAAACAACGAAGTAATTAATATCACACAAGGAAGGAATCAAATGAAACTAAATTAAGGGTGTGTTTGGTTGTATGGAATCCTATGTCGTAGAATCCATGAGGGGACCCATATATTTTAGGCTAATTTGATATATAACTCTACATCCACCATTTGATTTTGTTATCAATTATGGGAATGAAAGTCCCATGAACATGAGAATCACATGCCTTGGGGGACCAAGGAGTGAGATTCTCATGTTCATGGGACTTTCATTCCCACCATTGATTACAAAATCAAATGATGGTCAAATGGTGGATGTGGAGTGATATATCAATTTAGCCTAAAATATAGGGGTCCACTTATGAATTCCCATGACATAGGATTTCATGCAACCAAATACACCCTAATTTGTGAATCACATGAAGTTGATTTAGGATTCAAATCTGCAGAGGATTATGTAGGTCTTATTAGTAACGAAAGAAATCAGTAATGGCAGTGTCTCTGCAAGACAATAAGTTAGAATGAAATTGTTGGATCTTGATTGGCTAGTTCAAAATGAAGGATGGATTCCCTCGCAACTGTGGCACAAACAGTGTGCTTGTACAAGGTAGAGATGTGCCACACATGTAGCAGTTTCAGACGGTTGTACGTACTCTGATCAAACTATCTGGCTTAATTACTTGGTAACCAAAGAAAGTGTAGTTATGTTGGACATGTGCATGCAGTAACATTAAACGGAGAGAATTGGGTAAACTGATGCAATTGTAGCCTTTTTGGTGAATGCATTAGTGAAGGAATTAGCAACACACAGAGGAACAGTGAGAACACACAATGGGTAGCTCATGTTTATTAATTAGAACACGATGAAGCTAACAACTTTTCAGCAACAGGGAGAGATGACCCGACCGAGGACCGGGGTGTGTTTTTTAGCCTCTTAATCAGAGATACATGTATGAAGCAGAGGTGGTCAATTTGGTGCTTCTTTAATTTAATTCTTTAAAATCCGAATAAGATCCTCTTAAATCTTAGTTTTGGTTACAGATTCCTATACCTCTCTCTCTGTTTTTTTTTTTTTTTTTTTAAATAAACCTCCAGTGGGGAGGGGCAGCTATGGGATGCCAGACCTTTATTACTTGAGAAAAAATCTTTTACACAGGTCGGTGGTACATGACGACTTTACCCGAGGAATAAAAACAGATGGACATGAAACAAATAATTAATAAAACAGTCCATGCAAGAGACTATCCTAACTACTTAACCTAACAGTAAGGCCAAGTTCACCAAGGAGTAGGCCTTACTAAATAAGGCCTACTACCAAGAAAACAATTGAGAAACAGACCTATTTCACCAAGAATAAGGCCTAAAACCAAAGAAAATGTTAAGACCTTATTCTAGGACTAGGCCTAAATACCTAGACCTCATAAACAACCAAATAGGTAAGTAACCAAAGGCCTTAACAAAATAACCATTTGAATCTTGCAACTTGATAAGCCAAACTTGCAACTTGCACACCACTGCCACTTGCACAAATAGCCAACTTGCATTCCTAACAACTTGCAAGAACTGATTGTCCGTTAGCAAACCGCTCCATCCAGGCCATAGCAGGCCCCAAACTCTGTCATGTAGGACCACACCAAAATGTCTCCCAAACTACGCTTCCATCACAGCAAGCAGCAGCAATCCAGCCCCAATCAAAAACTCACTTCTTCCCAATCTGTCTCCTGCCGACATAACTCAGCAAAATGCAAAACTCTAGCCAGCCCCAACACCCTGAAATACCGAAACAAATGCAACATCCGAAACAGCTTTCTGCCCAGAAACAACGCCCAAATACGCAGCTGCCCTGTCCCAAAAAACCAAAAAAAAAATATCGCGTCTCTGGCACTCCAAGTCGACATACGCCTGCGAATTATAATAACTTCATCCTCTACTCATCACCATGACGTAAATACGCCGTGTGGCAACGGTCAAGCAAGATCAAACCTGCCAATCGCCTAGGTAAATCATTCGCGCCGAATGTGACAGACCTATAATCTTTTTGTGCTCTATCGGCTAGCGCATCCGCCACCGCGTTGGCCTCTCTATAGATATGCTTGCAATCTATCGTCATTTTTCCCGCCATCAACTTAATTTCCCTAAAAATATTCTCCATTTGCCAAGGAATTTTAAAGGTCTCCCTAAACCAACCACTAACAAGCTCCGAATCCGTTTGAACCATCACCTTGCTAAAACCCAAAGAGAGACAAATGCGCAAACCTTCCGCAAGAGCCAAAGCTTCCGCTTTATTATTTGATCTTTCACTGAAAAACAATTGCTTTCCCACCACACAAAGACCCCTAGGGTCTCTGATAATAACCCCTCCTGCTGACAATAACCCCTAGGGTCTCTGATAATAACCTCTCTAATTAACAACCTTTTAATTAAGTGTTTTAATTGAGTCGCAGAAAGCAGTTTTACTAATTAACAAGGTACATATTATATATATATAGTTTAGTTGTCCATGTTTTTCCTTAGATTCCCCTGTCTCACTCTAATAGCACACACATAAATCAAAGGGAACATTTGACATCAGTGGTTGATCGAAATACTCCAATACTCTACCTTCATCATATATTCTAATAGACAACACTAGGCAGATATCATATTCAGCTTACTAGCATGCAATTCCATGATTCTCACAGGTCTTCACAATTATGAAGCATGGGTAGCAAAGCGATCCTAGTAGGGGTAGGTAACTTGGTGGCTAGATCATATGCATGAAAGAGAGAGACTGGAAACTATAAGGACATGCAGTTTGATGGCTTGTTGGGTCAGGATCAGCTTGTGCACTGATAATCACATAATTATAACATTATTACCTCTTATTATATTTTTGTTAATTCTTGTTTTTTCTTATTTTAGATTAATTATTAAATTTTTGTGTTTTTGTAGAATGTGGAGCTGTAATGAAGAAATCAGAGAAAAATGCAATGAACAATCCCAGATGGCGACTTAAGAGAAAGTGGAGGTGAAAATAACCTGAGCCCTTGGCTTAAACCCAAAACCAAATCCATCAACCCAAACCCATTGTCAAGCTCAATCAAACCCAAAGCATATTCTCTTAATTATCCAATATTCTGGTTTGATTTAGGCCTTAAATCACTCATTGAATCCTCTCCTTTAAGTTGTCCATATTCATTTTTCTAGTTATCTATAAATACAATGGAAATAAATGAGAAAAGGGGGAGGAAGAGAAGGGAAAAGAAAACATTACAGAAAATCCAAACCTCTTCCTTCACAAAGTGATTTTCATCACACCCATCTCATCACCATCCATCTCTCACTCCCTCTCTGTCCAGACCATCAGTCTTCACCTCGCCACCGTCCAGCAGCCAACCACCGAGCACCACCATCACAGTCCTTGTGCAACAAACTAGGGAGCATCTCCCTGTTTTCTCATTACGTTCCCCTCCCTCTCCCTATTCCATCACGCCACACAGCCATCGTTACCTTCCCTGTCAACGCCATCATTCACCACGAAACAGGGGCGTGACAACCCTGTTTCACATCAGTCTTCACCTCATCACGTTCCTCTCCCTCTCCCAATTCCATCACGCCACACAGCCACCACCACCACCGGAGCACGACCCCCCTGCCCTCTCTTCTCCACCTCGCCTTCCTTCCTCATCCATCTCTCCCTGCTCTCTGTCTCGTTCCTGTCACAGACAAGAAACCAACAGGAACAAAAGAAGACGAAACAAAGCTTCGAACGCGAGCCGCCATCACTTCCCACCGCCATCACCCACCACAAAACAGAGCTCGCAAGAGTACCGGAGCCGGTCGGAGGAAGAAGAAGCTCGCGAGGAGCGCGGCTCGCTGGAGACGAAGGCGCAGAGGAGAGCGATTTTTCTAGCGGGAACAAACTGTTTTTCAAAATAGTTGGCTATTTGCAACCCCATGTTTCATGCTGAGCACCTCGAGCTTGCTGTGTACCGCTTGGATTCACTGCTGAGTACCACCGCATCGAGGCGGCGATAAACCAAAAGGGTTGTATAATTTAGGGTTGTTAAACATGTAGAATGGCAAAAATAAAGAAAACTTTTGAAAAAAATTGGTGGAATGTACATGTGGCGGAGAGAGAAAATAATGTGTCTTCTTTTTAGCAAAATGAAACTTATCATAACTATCTAAATCGTTGTCAGATTTTGGTAAACTTAGTGTCGTTGAAATGCATTTTTGAAGAACTTTCCAACAAAATCAATTATCAATACAAGTGCTAAAATTTATGAAATATATATTTTATAATTAAAAAATGTATAATGTATATCACGTCTTTAATATTTTCAAAGCAATGAAACCGGCCGATCATACCAAAAAACATAATTTTGGCATCTTAATGCACATTTTGACTAAAACTCTAAACTTTATGTTTTGGCGAATTCAAAGATTGGGGGAGAACTGATTCAAATTTGACTGAGTCTAACCCTAAAATTTATAATATATATTTTTACCTTAAAATAGGCTTACAGTTCAATACTAATTGAGAGTGAAAATGGGAATAGTGTTGAAGGTGTTCAACACACAATATTTAGCAAAAATAAAATTATGTGGAGTGCCAATAGCACGGGGCATACTCTAGTTCAATAACAAGAAAGAAAAATAATAATAATAATAATAATAATAATAATAATAATAATAATAATAATAATAATAATAATAAAATAAAATTTTTAAAAATAGAGGAACTTGAAACATTTTGTAATCATAGATTCATAGATGCGCACAGTACAATGAGTGATTTGTTATTTCCACAAATGAAAGATTTAAACATTGTTTTGCTATTTATGACCAAACAAAACCAAAGAGTGCTTCAAGAAGCTTGCCCCTGAGATTAGAATTTAGAAGTAACATGATGTAAAATAAGGGTTTGCTCAGCTGGAGTAACTAAACCCAATGCAGTTGAAGCTTAAGGTTCAAGATCAAGCATCCAGTTCCAAGGATCTTTCCCTGGGCACTTTTGTCACACTTGAGGCTTGGTACTAATTTTGGTGGTAAAAATACCACTTATTTGTCCTAGACACCAATTCTTTTGGGGCGTTCAGATTTGGTTCCAAGACAAATGGCCTTTCTGTGCCAGTTTTCAGACCATGGATTTGTTGTCTGTGCCAGTTTTCTGTCCACCAATTGTAGCTCAGTTGGTCGGACATCCACTCTCCTTGCGAGAGGTCGCGGGTTCGAGATTCACTAGTTAGGATTTTGTGAGTTTTCGCCCGATTATTAGGAGCACATTTGCTCCGCCGTTGATAAGCCTTCGGGTATTGAATGCAGCTGCTTAGATGGACTAGATCGGAGAGAAGCGAAAGCGAGTCTTCATGCAAGGTGGAGGCGATGGACCGGAGCGAAAGCAAGTCTCTATGCGAGATGGAGGCGACGAGGACATTAAGTGGCAACAATATTGTAGCCTTCGGGTTTGGTTTGGTTAACCCTATTGGGTCAGTCATGTAGCCTTCGGGCATGGATTCATAAATAAATAAAAAGTGTCAACGACCCAATTAAAAAAAAAAAAAAAGGCCCTTTGGTTATGTTCCATTCCTTAGATTTCATCTGATTCCATTATGCACTTCCAAAGCGATCTGCCCCTCCAATGCCGTAAGATGATCATGCATTTTTGTGTTCTGACTACTTCCAGCTTCACAGCATGTATACTTTGAATCAGTGCCGATCTGACAATGTTTCAACTTCTTGGCAGTCTAAGCATGTTGGAGAGGCATGAAATTCATTGAAGGGATCTGAACATATGATTTTTTAATATCACTGAAAAATGAAAAAAAATTGAAGTAGATTGAAGATCAAGGAATATGCATACATTTTCCTGTTTGCATCGGCTAGTTAAGCAGAAATCCCCCTCGGATTATGTTGCCAACTTGCCATCGTGAGTCAGATGTTGGGTAATCTGCTCAGAAGAATGGTTCTAGGTCTTCAGTACCTGCAAAAATTGGAAAAGATCAAACTTGTATTATCTGGCAATTATCTGTGATGTAAAACGTGCTTAATGGAAATAGCAAGTTACTAACCTTGCCTTATGTTTTCAGTTAAATTCTTTAATGAACTTTTATTGAAGGGTATCGAGTCTTACAAACACTGATATTGTCGGTGAAAGAAAGAAAAGCAAACAAACAAAAACAGCAACACCTGGTTCCCTCGAGATTTTGGTACACAACTACTTAAATACTCATGGTTTCCACTGTGGTCTTGGAGCAATGAAACCACGGACTGAAGGGGTGTCCGTTCTGATTCGTACCACAACTTCCCACACCAGAAACATGTGGAATTAAAGATTTTAGTACCTGCAGAATCTCTACATCTTAAAATCATAACTACAAATTTTAGTCTGAACATGACAAAGTGTCATGCTTAGTGATATCAAACAGACTGTCACTAGGATAGCTAATAGTCACAATGTAGTTAAATTGTAACTCACAAGATACTTGTGCAATTCTGGACAGACTAGCATCATACATCAATCCATCAAATAGATATGGGAAGAAATTCACCTCCTGGCTTCCCTGGCTACTAAGGGTGTGTTTGGTTGCATGGAATCCTATGCCATAGGAATCCATGAGGGGACCCCTACATTTTAGGCTAAATTGATGTATCATTCCGCATCCACCATTTGGTTTTGTGTTCCATGCAACCAAACACACCCTAAGAAGACAATCCGCAATGATTAGCACTGTATATACTAAACAAATGTTGACATGCAAATACATGAGATGTGATTCCTGTTGTGCTCCTTTATTAGTGAAAGTAAACCAACACACATACAGTACTGTTAAGCATACACAGTCAGTTAGACACTCTGTTAGCTAGTTTGTTAGATTAAAGTTTGTATAGCTGTCATTCTGTTTTGACAGTCATTTATGTTTCCTAGAGGTCTATATAAAGCAATGTACAAAGATCATTCAATAGGATGAAATGATAGAAATTCTTATTACATAATTTGTCTTAGAGTTTAACATGGTATCAGAGCTTACTCATTGCTCTTCATCTTCTTTTCTTGTTCTTTACTCAGTTTCTTCTCAGCTTTTCAATCAGCAATAATGGCTGATTCAACTTCTTCAAATGCTGCAACTATCAACAATTCTACAACTACAGAATGGAAACCAGTCATGTTTACTCACGTATTGTCTGTCAAACTGAGTGAGAACAATTACTTGTTGTGGAAACAACAAGTATTAGCAACAATCAAAGGTCACAAGTTGCAAAGGTTCATTGAAAAAGACTCATCTCCACCACGATTTCTGTCAAATGAAGATCAAGTTCATAGTAATGTCAATCCAGAGTTCATCAGTTGGGAGCAGCAGGATCAACTTCTCTTTTCATGGCTTCTTTCATCCATGACTGAATCATTACTAACAAGGTTAGTCGTTTGTGAATCCTCTGCACATATCTGGAATATACTTGAGGTTTTCTTTAATTCTCAAACCATAGCAAAGGTTTCACAATTTAGAACTCAACTTCAGAACCTCAAGAAAGGTGGTATGAACATCAATGAGTTCTTGCTAAAGATCAAGAACATCATTGATCAGTTGGCTTCAGTAGTTCATTCACTATCTTCTAAAGATCACATTAGTGTTATTTTCAATGGATTACCTCAATCTTATGATACATTCATAGTGTTAGTTACTTCTAGATCAGATTCATATAGTGTTGCAGAGATTGAAGCACTTCTACTGGCTCAAGAAACAAGAATTGAGAGACATGTAAAGGATCTTGATGCATCTGGTTATGCAAATGTTGCTCACAGTAATTACAGGCCTTCACCTAGATCATTTGCTTCAAATTCAAATACATGGAGACCACAGTTCAGATCTCCAACAAGTTCATTCTCATTCAGAAGTGGCAGATCTGGATTTGGGAGAGGTTCTAGATTCCCTGGTCATCAAAGCAATCGACCACAGTGTCAAATCTGTGGAAAGATCGGTCATTTAGCTTTCAAATGCTACAACCGATTTGATGATAATCTTCAAAATCCATGGAGTTCAAGCTCTGCATCTCAGCAAACAACACCTTTCAACTTGGCTTCTCAGCAAGCAAGTTTGCAAGCAAACATAGCATCTAGAAATGCCTTCTCAGCATCATCCAGTCAACCTACTGAATCCACTTGGGCAACTAATTCTGAGTCTCAAATCAAAATGTTTCCTTCATCATCTTCTACATCTGATCAGAGATGGTACCCAGACTCAGGTGCAACAAATCATTGCACTCCTTTCACACACAACATGACCTCTTCTTCTCCATATCTTGGCAATGAACACCTCTTCATTGGGGATGGAACTGGGCTGAAAATTCAGAATATAGGTGAGTCTACATTACACTCATTCAATCCTTCAAGAAAACTGAATCTTAAGAGTGTTCTTCAAGTTCCTAAACTCAACAAGAATCTTTTAAGTGTGTCCAAATTTGCAAAAGATAACCATGTCTTCTTTGAATTTCATTCTAATGTCTGTTTTGTGAAAGATCAGGTCACGAAACAGATTCTATTGGAAGGAATACTTAGCAATGGGCTATATGTGTTTCCGTCCTCTCATCTTGGTGAATCAGTCATTCCACATTCAAAGTCAAGCAAGTCTGTTCATACAGTCTCTACAAACAAGTCAGTTCAGACAGTCTTTCCAAGGGCTTCTTCATCAGTGTCACTTTGGCATGCTCGATTGGGCCATCCATCATTGACATCAGTTCACAAAATACTCAGTCAATGTAATATCTCTATTTCAAACAATAATGAATCTGTCTTTTGTTCTTCATGTTGTTTAGGAAAGATACATAAATTTCCATTCCCTAGTTCATCCACTGTGTACAACTCTCCTTTAGAACTCATACAGACAGACTTGTGGGGACCTGCTTCTACTGTGTCTTCTTCTGGTTACAAATACTACATACATTTTATTGATGCATACAGTAGATTTACTTGGGTATACCTATTGAAAAATAAGTCAGATGCTTTTCCTACTTTTCTCAAGTTTAAGTCTCAGGTAGAGCTAGAATTTGGACTACCTATTAAGAGTGTTCAGTCAGACTGGGGAGGTGAATACAGACCCTTCTCAAATTATTTAGCTCAAAATGGTGTTATGCATAGGTTAGCCTGCCCAACTACTCACCAACAAAATGGTGTTGCAGAGAGGAAACACAGATATATAATTGAGTCAGCCCTTACATTGCTTGCTCATGTCTCTCTTCCTTTAAAATTTTGGGATGAAGCAGTTAGAACCTCAGTTTATCTTCTTAACAGATTCCCTTCTTCTGTTCTAAATGGTATATCCCCTTTTGAATTCCTTTATCACAAAGCACCCGATTACAACACTCTCAAGGTATTTGGATGTTCTTGTTTTCCCAACATTAGACCTTATAACACTCATAAGCTACAATATAGGTCTGTAGAATGCATTTTCCTTGGTTACAGTATACAACACAAGGTGTACAAATGTATGTCACCTACTGGTCGTATATACATCTCTAGAGATGTGGTGTTCAATGAGAATGCATTTCCTTATCAAGCATTAAATCCTTCTTCTGTCAAGTCTACTTCCTTGTTTCCTGACTCCACATCTGCTTCCATTCCACTATCTGTTTCACCCACTGCAATGCACACTGCCCCAATACTGCAAAGTCCTACTATCCCTCAGACTCCTTTGTTGCCTGATACTAGTCAGTATTTAGGTGATTCTGTCACTAGTCCATTGGTTTCTTCTCCTACTCAACCCAACCATCTTTCATTACCCTACACTCATCCTCCTTCAAATCCATAGGTTACTTGTCAGCTTCTAGCTGTTCCTACTACACTTCAATCTGGACATCAGATGGTGACAAGGTCCAAAGCAGGTATATACAAACCTAAGGTCTTCATGGCTTCTGCTGAACCATCCAGTTTGAATGATGCTTTGACCACTCCACATTGGCTCTCTGCTATGCAAGATGAATATCTGGCTCTGCTACGCAATGATACTTGGAGTCTGGTGGATCTTCCACAACATAGGAGTATAGTTGGATGTAAATGGCTCTTCAAAGTTAAGGAGAATTCAGATGGGACAATTCAGAAGTATAAAGCTCGCCTAGTAGCTAAGGGCTTCCAACAAATTCCTGGCTTTGACTATGAAGAAACATTCAGTCCTGTTGTCAAACCATCTACAATCAGAGTCATACTCTCTGTGGCAGTCACTTACTCTTGGTCAGTTTTTCAATTGGACGTCAACAATGCATTCCTAAATGGAGACCTACAAGAGGTATATATGATGCAACCCCCAGGATTTGTAGACCCTACACGTCCTAATGTAGTTTGCAAGCTTTCAAAAGCAATCTATGGTCTCAAACAGGCACCTAGAGCTTGGTTTGACAAGCTTAGGCACACTCTTATCAAGTTTGGGTTTACAGCAACAAACTCAGATTCTTCTTTGTTCATCAGACACTCACCATCCCCCATCTTCATCTTAGTGTATGTTGATGACATTTTAGTTACTGGATCTAGCAAGTCTGATATTTCACATTTGGTATCTCAATTGAATGCTTAGTTTTCTTTGAGAGAATTGGGATTGGTTCATTACTTCCTTGGCATTCAAGTTACACACACTGCAGATGGTATGTTTTTGTCACAATCCAAGTACATTCATGACCTTCTCTGTCGGGCTAAAATGCAATTTGCAAATGGATTGCCTAACCCTATGTGTGGTGGTGAGAAGCTGATAGACAAAGGGAGTGATCCAATTCAAGATGTTCAATTGTATAGGAGTATTGTTGGAGCTTTACAATATGTTATTATAACTAGACCTGACATTGCATATTCAGTTAATAGGGTATGCCAGTTCATGCAAAACCCACTTGAGTCTCACTGGAGAGTAGTTAAAAGGATCTTAAGGTATCTGAAGGCTACATCAGCATTTGGTCTTCACATAGTTCCTACTCCTTCTCTCAAGTTCACTGGGTATTGTGATGCTGATTGGGCATCTGATCCTACAGACCGACGTTCCACTTCAGGATATTGTGTGTATTTAGGATCAAATCTCATCTCCTGGTCCTCAAAGAAACAAAGTATTGTCTCTAGGAGCAGCACTGAAGCTGAGTACAGGAGTTTAGCTTCAGTCACAACTGAATTGTCATGGCTACAGTCGCTGTTCTCTGAGTTAAGAATTGGTAGTTCACCTCCTACTGTCTGGTGTGATAACATGAGTGTTGTTCAGCTTAGTGCAAATCCAGTTCTTCATGCTTGGACCAAACATATTGAGCTAGACATCTACTTTGTACGAGAGAAGGTTGCTAGAAAGCTCATCAATGTTCTTCATATATCTGCAAAGGATCAAGTGGCTGACATTCTTACCAAAGCTCTTGGTACATCTAGATTTTTACTGCTACGTGACAAAATAAGTGTAGTTAATGGTTCTACACTTAGTTTGCGGGGGAATGTTAAGCATACACAGTTAGTTAGACACTCTGTTAGCTAGTTTGTTAGATTAAAGTTTGTATAGCTGTCATTCTGTTTTGATAGTCATTTATGTTTCCTAGAGGTCTATATAAAGCAATGTACAAAGATCATTCAATAGGATGAAATGATAGAAATTCTTATTACATAATCTGTCTTAGAGTTTAACACAAGGAAATCAAGTTCTGTAAAACAGTGAAAAAAGCTAAGGATATCGGTCCTTGTCCTCCCAAGACTTGTAAATCTAAAAGATGACTTGACTTGAAAAATAGCAAAACAGTAATGATTCTCAACACTGCCAACATATTGCTAGAAATACCAACAGTTGTTTTTGTAGTATGCGATGGCATAAACGAAGATAGATTTTCTCTGGACTCATTAGCTTTCAAGATGACTGCAATTACAGAAATGGAAAAGAGGTGACAACTTAAGAGATAAACGATTCACACTAGACAGTGCATTATTAGTTTATTTGGTTGAGCAGAATGGCTACATCCACTAAGAGCACTGGGGGTTTAATTCAGTATGAAGAAATAGTGAAAACCGCTACAAGGCCTGCCTTTAATAGTTAGAAATTTCCTATTCATAAATCTCAATTTCTCAACAAACTCGTAATCTTTCACAAACTTTCTCATGGAGCTATTAAAACTCCCAAGGGAATGCCCTATTTTTTACTTGAGACAGAAATCAAAACATCAGGGATCCATTTCAGACAAAAAGATTTCTATTTATCTAAATGTCAATTTTGCGTACACATTTGAAAGTTACATAAATTTCTCAGCCTCCATCAATCAGACACTTCAACTGGAAAAAATTCCAAGAATTCTCTTGATCTCAACGTAAAAGTTGGTTTAGATTTTTATGATACATTGATTTCTCAGGCACAATCAGTAAAAAAAAAAACTTCAACTAGTCCAACCTCATTGAAGTGTTTTTGCAAGTCTCTGAGTTTCTGATCACCACTGATGTACTAGAAGTCAGTTTTTAATCCTAAGACAAAAATCTGGCTACAAATACATCTGGGGGTCAGCTTAATATATACCTCCAATGGCCATTTCAAACAATTCAAACCCTTTTTTTACTGCAACAAAGTCAGATTTAGGAAACTACCTTGATTTCGCTTATATCATCGTCGTCTTTTGGATTTTCCTTTTTGAAATCAAAGCTTGGTGGAGGTTTATCTACTGAAAGAGCCCCCTCCAAGATTTTAACCACTTCTCCGATAGATGGTCGAAGAAATGGTCGATCTTGTATACACCACAAAGCTACCCTGGATGCTCTTTCCACCTGTTCCCACTCAGCACTTTCCACTGACTTCTTATCTTCAATCAGTTTTTGAATCAGATGCCGAGGACTGACAACATCTCTATCACCTATAAGAATTTGCAGCAACATCTGTCCAAACATGTAAATATCTCTTTCTGGCAAGGACTCTGATGAAGAAGCAGTTTCCTTTTCTGATAATCCCTGAATACCAAAATTCGTCACCTTAGCAACTAAGTTTTCATCGAGTAACACATTCTCCAGAATGAGATTCCCATGAGCTATGCATCGCTGGCATTTTTAATTTATTTTACTGACTTAAATGTTTAATTGTTAATTACAATTTTATTTCAGAAATTTGATAAATTGCTTTAACCTTTCATGTTCGTTAAAAATTGATATGTTTGATAGTTAGATTCACATTTTATCAATATTCAAAGCATGTGCTAAAAATTATTAAGCTTAAACTTTGATTAAATGTGCCTTAAAAAGACACTTAATGCTTAGTAAGAGTTTATTTGTTTGAGATAAATTGTTAATGTTTGACAGAAACTTGATATGATTGGAATTGGATTTTAATGATCACATCTTCGGTGCAAGCAATGGATCATCATCCCTAAAGCTTTTCGTTTATAATTTCAGTAATTTAGATTTAAATATATTTGCTAACTCATCGGTGAATCCAAACCCCACAAAATCCATCTCATCCATCTTTTCCTTTTATTTTATTTTTTTATTTTTAATTTTTTTTAGTTTAGTTTTAAAAACACTGTAATCCCATTTTTCTGTAAATTAGTTTAGATAAATTCTAAAATTCAATTGCATCCACTTTCCTCGTGGGATCGACCCGTAGTTGCCGTTGTCTACCAGTTAGACACCGTGCACTTGCGGTTATTATAAGTGGATCAAATTAGCCTGTTTGTTTAAGCCAATTAAGCCCGCAACATGCATTGCAGATATGGGCCAAGTTGAAGGGTCAGGGCCAGCTTATGATCTCCACCATCACCAAAACCTATTATAACGCAATTGTCCTTCAATCCAAACACCCATATCCCAGACCTTCATTGCAATGCCCACTACTGCTCTAATAATAACTCAATCCATCAATCTCTACTAATATAAACAAGTTGTACAAACCTTTTTTTTTTCTTTTGTTTTTCAATTAAGTTCAATCTCGGACATTTTAAGTTTTTTTTATCATTAAGAACCGCATCAAATATGTCTTGAACCAAAACATCTAACGGGGGATCAGTAGATGTATCACAAGCCTAGCTCACATATAAAAGTCAATGGACTATAGGTATGTCTTGGCCGATTCCATTCAATTCAGTCAAAAATAAAATTATTAGGTGCAAGTACAAATGAGAAAAGAATAAAAACAAAAACTCTCCACCTAAGTGAAAAATGAAGTGAGAGCGAAAAGGGAAATTGAGGTTGCAGAAATAAAAATAAATTTCAGTTTTTGTATAGAAATGGTCGACTTATTGTTGCTATTAACCGTTAGGGTAAAAAAAAAAAAAAAACCTAGGGATAGTTACAGTAAAACTAGGGTGTCAACATGCTCTATGTGCGCGAATCTTCAATATTTTCTTATTTTATTATAACATTTCAATAATAAGTAAAAATTATTATTGAAATTCTAAACAAAATAATTAGTTATAATATTAGGGGCTTATGTATAGTTTACAAATAATTAAGAGTTTTAAATAAATTATATTAGGGGTTTAGGTATAATTAACAATATTTGAGAGGTGCGGGTTTTGATCGCAAATAATATGAATTTGGGAGGTTAAAATGGTACATATGTGTAATATTTTATTTAAAATGACAAAAATACCTCTGACCACTATTCACCTAACTATTGGTTTCTCATGTAAATATGATAGAGTCATGAGGGCATTTCAAAAATCAGGACAAAGACACACATTGTTACTACTCATAATCATAAGGGCAACCGTCGTTATATAGTTTAGATTTATACAACTATTGCTTCTTTTTTAAATGTTTAATTTTGAATTAGGAGTGGGGTAAGCAAAACGTAAGGAATGTGATTTTTCAAAAAATATCAAAATTTTACAAAATATATATATATTTTTTAGTTATCGAAATTTATTTCAAAATCCTAAATATTTATTTCTTTCATTAGGCCAATCTCAACTATCGTGCATTTTAACCCATTATAACCTTAGTTTAGTATTAAAAATTTGTTACATAATTAATTCTTACGCAATATGTAGTTTGTATGACATTGAGTCTCTTTATGTAGCATGTAAAAGTTTAAAAAGCTTAAATTATATTGATAACTTCAAAAAATTTACGTTTTTTTTTATAAATAAATAAAAAATTATTTCTTAAAATCAACTTATCGAAATTACCTAAAAAAACGAAATCACAATCCTTGGGCAGACGGTAACATCAATTGGGACTGCAAGCCATCTGGTGAACAAACGATCAAATTAATAGATAACAAAGACAATATTGATTAGATTAAAAGTAAACTTTCAATCCAACCAAGCTTGTAGAGAAGAGAAGAGAGGTGGAAGGATTAAAAACAGAGTTTGTAGTGACAATCCACCACGGCTGTTACAGTTTACTTTCGAATTGCCTGTTTAATGTAGTATCATGGTGGTGGTTCTAGTGAGATAAGTGAACCTTGCGAGTACATTATAAATTATAATACACTTATAAGTTTCATAAAAGTACATTTTTAAGCCATTAACTTGTGTCACTACATCTTAAACCAATTACTGGTATTGTAACTTCATCCCCTGTGAACTCAATTGTACGCGAGGCACATGATTTGACTACTACTGCTCGACAACGTCATTGTAACCGTATTTAATTATGAGATACGTACCACGCACCCCACATCATATAAGAATGGCATCCTAAAAATTTGTGTATCACAGCCACTCTATTATTTGATCCAGAGTATTTAATGTCATCAATGGAGACAAACTAACTCATCTTAAAACATTCAACTAAAACAGCTTTAATTATATTGCGCACACGGTTCATTTCTTCATAACAAACCCATACCTCTCTTCCCTTCTACTTATCAACTTTTACAACCCCTCCTTGATATATCTTCTGTTTCTCCTTCTCCTTCTCCTTCTGCTTCCCTCCATACACCATGGAGTTCTACACTAATAGAACACTTTACAACTTCAGTGATCGAAGATCATGAGATGATACATTCGCCCCCTCGCCGCCGCTAGTTTCAACAGCATTTGATGTCTGAATCAGATCTACCATTTAGTCCTCCAAGACATTCTTCAGCTTCTATCCCACCTCCAAGCCCACCAGACTCACCATGGACTCTAACCCCTCTCCACCCCATGCCATCACCATCACCATCTCCTCTTTCAATGCATTGCTTCTGTACACCGCCATGAAGGAAACATCTACTCCGTTGCTGCTTTAAAGGGTAATGTCTTTACCGGCTCTGAGAGTAGTCGTATTCATGTATGGAGGCAACCAGATTGTATCGAGCGCCAATACCTTAAACCAACTCGGGCCAAGTTCGTGCTATCTTAGCTTATGGTAAAACCCAGCTCGCTTTCCAAAATTAAACCTTATTTACTAGTAAACTTGCAAAAACGAACTCGTAGTTAATGAGATGTTACAATGAAAACATCATCCTTCATTTCCATCATAAACGGTTAACTTGAAGCTTCTTCGATCTCTACCCAAGATGGCGATAGCACCAGACTCATTGCATACTCGATGGTTTTGGTTTTCTTATCAGATTTAACATATTTTCTTCCACGTTCACCGTCTTCTCCTCTGGAAAAACTTTAACTCTCCACACCTTGAATGTACCATCCAAGCTACAAGTGAACACGCACCCATCTTCTTGATTGATCTCAATTGCATTCACAGCATCTTCATGTGCTACAAAAGTGTCAACACATATTTGATCAGTTACTCTCCATGTTTTCACAGTTTTATCCCATGACTCAGTGTAGAGTAACCTTCTGCATGGTAATAAGCAAGACAGGTCACACAATCTTTGTGTTTGATAGTTTGATTCCTTGAGAAGAGCTCATGAAATGAGTTACATCTAGGAACGCTTGCAATTTTCTTGGATTGGAAGTTATCAGACATGGACACGCTCCAGACACGAATTTTAAGGTTTTTTTTTTTTTTTTTTTTTGGAATGCGAACTGGTTTTTGAAGCGGCATGGTTACTTCTTATAGGATCCTATAAAAACCTAGCTAGCTTTCCAAAAAAAAAAAAAAAACTTAAATTCGTGTCTGGAGCGTGTCCATGTCTGATAACTTCCAATCCAAGAAAATTGCAAGCATTCCTAGATGTAACTTATTTCATGAGCTCTTTTCAAGGAATCAAACTATCAAACACAAAGATTGTGTGACATGTCTTGCTTATTACCATGCAGAAGGGCAACTATACACTGGGTCATGGATAAAACTGTGAAAACATGGAGAATAACTGATCGTGTTGACACTTTTGTAGCACATGAAGATGCTGTGAATGCAATTGAGATCAATCAAGAAGATGGGTGCGTGTTCACTTGTTCGTCTGATGGGTCTGTTAAGATATGGAGGAGGGTGTTTGGGGAGATTTCACATACTCTTACCATGACACTCAAATTCAAACTTTCTCCAGTAAACGCTCTGGCCTTGAGCTATTCTATCAACACATGTTATCTCTACTCTGGCTCCTCTGACGGATTCATCAACTGTTGGGAGAAGGAGAAGGTTTCGGGGAGATTTAACCATTGTGGGTTCTTACAAGGTCATAGATTTGCTGTGCTTTGTGTAGTTGCCATGGAAAAGTTGCTGATAAGTGGATCTGAAGACACAACAATAAGGGTGTGGAGGAGAGAGGAAGGGAGTAATTTTCATGCTTGTTTGGCTGTGCTGGTTGGACACCGCAGACCTGTGAGATGCTTGGCTGCTTGTTTGGAGATGGAGAAGGTTGTAATGGGATTCTTGGTGTATAGTGCAAGCTTGGATGGTACATTCAAGGTGTGGAGAGTTAAAGTTTTTCCAGAAGAGAAGATGGTGAACGTGGAAGACAATATGTTAAATCTGATAAGAAAACCAAAACCATCGAGTATGCAATGAGTCCGGTGCTATCGCCATCTTGGGTAGAGATCGAAGAAGCTTCAAGTTAACCGTTTATGATGGAAATGAAGGATGATGTTCTCATTGTAACATCTCATTAACTAGGGAGTTCGTTTTTGCAAGTTTACTAGTAAGTAAGGTTTAATTTTGGACTAGAGAGTGAATTTCTTCTAGTTTGATCTTATAATTTATGTGTTTTACTTCTGGTAAATTAATTAGAATAAAGCAACTATTGTAACCCTGATCAGTAGCTATCATCTAATTTTAAATTCTCTCAAATCTTTTGTTTGTTGATATATCTGATCAAAAGTGGTTGTCATTTTTTTAACCAAGTATGGTGGGATCTATATATGTTGAAAGCCTTTTTTCCCCTCTAGTCGGCATCTTCTGAAGATCTAGAAATCTACAGCGAGGTATCTTATTGACAGTAATACTCTTTATAGAGTTTGTTACTTGAACTTCAATTTATCTTTTAAATAAATGGTTCTTCTGATAATCTTTATTATTGTTTAGTTACAACTACGGACAAAATATACGAACATCATGGTCCCCAAGGTAATTGAACTGCGATCACTATAATCACTGACTCCAAACCATGACTATTAGGATACTCTTCGCCTCAGCATCAATGCACATGCACTAATTGTAGAAAGAAATACTTCAATTTGTGTGTATTTGTTTCATCCCACAACATGGGTATATATACAATGGGGTTTATTATCTCACAATAAACAATCTTATAGAATAAGAAACAATCTTACAGAATATATTCTAGATTACCTAAATATGAAATTAGAATATCCTAAATATTTAGAATATCCTATTTCTATAATTAGAATATATACAGCTTTCTATACTCCCCCTCAAGTTGGTGCATAGATGTCTATCATGCCCAACTTGTCAACTGAGCTGTCAAACACTTTCTGAGATACCCCTTCAGTAAGAACATCAGCTAATTGCTCCTCTGAGGTTACAAATGGAAAGCGAATAACTTTTCTGTCAAAATTCTCTTTAATAAAATGGCGGTCAACCTCCACATGCTTTGTTCGATCATGCTGAACTGGATTATGTGCAATCTGAATGACAACTGTATTATCACAATGTAAATCCATAGGCCTTTGTAGCTTGAAACCCAATTCCTTCAGGACATTACGGATCCACAACATTTCACAAACTCCATGTGCCATACCTCGAAATTTAGCTTCTGCACTTGATCTAACAACAACTTTCTGTTTTTTACTACGCCAAGTTACAAGGTTCCCACTAACAAAAGTGAAGTACTCTGATGTAGAGCATCTATCAGTTTTATCACCAGCTCAATCCACATATGTGTATCCAACAACTTCCAATTCATTTTTTTCAAACAATAATCCCTTACCAGGCGCCATCTTTAGATATTTCAAGATACGAAAAACTGCATTCATATGCTCTTCACTAGGACAATGCATAAACTGGCTAACAACACTCACAGCATAAGCAATGTCAAGTCTAGTATGAGAAAGATAAATTAACCTTCCTACAAGACGTTGATACCTCCCTTTATCAGTAGGGACTTGATTAGGAAGAATAGCAAGTCCATGATTCGTCTCAATGGGTGTCTCTATTGGTTTGCAGTCCAACATCCCTGTTTCAGCGAGCAAATTGATGCAGATTTAACTAACCTAAATAAATAGGTTAATTTAACCTAGTCTTAATAACTGCAAGTGCACAGTGTCTAACTGGTAGACAAGGGCAAATACAAGTCGATCCCACAAAGACTGTGGTTGCAATTAAATTTCAGAGTTGACTTAAACTAATTTAAATGGGGGTTACAGCAATCAAAATATCTAAACTAAAAATCAAATTAAAAAGCAAAATAAAAAGTTTTTAAGAATATGATAAGGGAAACCAAGGCATTGAATCCACCAATTCAGTTTTTGAAGTTATTTTAACCTAACTTATTATTTTCTAAAGCGAGAAGCTTTAGGGATGAGAATCCCTTGCTTCCATCGATGATGTGATCGTTAAGAACAATTCAGTTTTAAAATCCAATGTTACAATTAACTTCAGCATAAATTATAGACTCCTAGCATTGAGTGTTTTATTACGACACACTCAATCACAAGTCTAATTTATTAAGTTTCAACTCCTAGCATTGATTGCCTTATTACGGCACACTCAATCACAAGTCTAACTTAACCAATTAAAACTAATGCTTTAAATATTAGTAAAGAAAACTCTAACTGCCGACTAGTCTAGATCAAATCCGATATAATCGGTGAAAGTAATTTACTAATACTCAGAAATTAAATGTATTTTGCAGTTAAGCACATAATAAAATAAAAAGTCAAACTAGAACAAACTCTTGAAACCCAATTGGTTTCATCTTAGCCTTGGCGAAGGGTTTAGCTCTCCATGGTAGCGGAGGTCACAGCGTCAGTGGGATCCGTCTAAGCACGAACTCGCATCCCGAGTAAATGCTGCAAATGCACTATGGTGGCTCTTACAGGATCTCGGGGTGCCAATAGCCAAAACTGATTTTTGAATCAGTTTTTCTCCCGCCAAAGTCGCGCGGGTGTCTTCTCCAGCGCGACGCGTCCTGTACTCCGCCGCTGCTGCTTCGTTCCGGTTCTTGTTCTCCAGTGAAACTCCCCTGCAATAGAGAGAAAGATGGTGAAAGAGACACGAGAGAAAGAAAAGACGAGAAGGAGAGGAGCAGGGGTTGTGAAACAGGGAGGCGCTCCCTGTTTCTGCTGCTGCTTGCGAACTCTGTTCCTCCGGCGAGCTCAAGTCCTTGCAAGAGAGATAGAGGGCCGGGAGATGGATGAGCAGAGAGAAACCGAAGAGGAATAGGGAGAGAATGGAGGAGCGGAGACAGGGCGGTGCTCTGTCGCGAGGTGGAACAGGGCGACGGCGGTGGTTGTATTGCCCGAAACAGTGAGATGATGGTCGTGAAAGAGATATGGGAGAAAGGACGAGAACGGGCGAGAGATGGCGGTGATGGCGAAGCTCGGTGGCGAGGTGAAGATTTGACGTGAAACAGGGTTGTCACGCCCCTATTTCGTGGTGGTGGTGGTGGTGCTCTGGTGGCGGGGCTTGGTGCTTGGTTGCTGGACAGGGAAGGTGGCGAGAAATGGATGAAGAGGTTTGCTGCTGTGTGGCGTGATGGAACAGGGAGAGGAGGTGGTGTCTGATGGTGGTGGCGGCTGTGGTTGTTGGACGGTGGCGAGGTGAGGTGGTGATGGCGGGATTATCGCACTGTCGGCTCTCCTATCGAGCGAGGATTGCTGGCAGGGTGGATTGGTGTGGTGGCTGGAAAATAGAGGAGGAAAACACCCCTAGCAAAAGAGAGAAGAAGCCCTAGAGAAATTAGGGTTATTGGGTTTTATAGAAAATTAGGGTAATTGTATTGGGTTAACTGCACCCCCGTCTCCGCTCGTCAATACCAAATATATTGCTTATTATCACCTCGAACTCCGCATTAATTCGTTAATGCTCTGAATCCTGAAAAATACAAAATTTAAATAATTAATATAAAATAGATTGTCAAAGTGAATAGCAAATATAAATTAGGTGGTATTCTGTGTAATAATTAGGTGAATATCACAAATCAAAAACTTTTTTTTTTTTTTTTGAAAGGCAAGCGTGGGGGTTTATATGGGCTCCCCGGACCACTGAAAAAGAACAAGAATGGAAAAGTTATAAATCAAGAACATACTTCCTTTGTGAAAGTGAAATCCCTTTCTTCGACCTTGCAACTTCAATACCCAAAAAATACTTCAGTTGCCCGAGATCCTTCATTTCAAATTCCTTCGACAGATACTTTTGCAAATCATTTATTTCTTTCGGATCATCTCCTGTAACGATCATGTCATCAACATACACAATTAGAGTTGTAATCTTACCATTCTTGTGTTTGATAAACAAGGTATGGTTAGAGTTGCTTTGTTTGTACCCAAAAGCTCTCACGGACTTCAAAAATCTTCCAAACCAAGCTCTTGGAGACTGTTTCAGGCCATACAAAGACTTCTTCAATTTACACACCTTACCAGTGTCTCTTGGGTTATTCTTCACGCCTGGAGGCATATCCATGTACACTTCTTCCTCCAAATTTCCATTGAGAAATGCATTCTTCACATCAAGTTGGTGCAAGGGCCAATCTTTATTTGCTGCATGTGAAATTAAAATTCGGACAACATTAATCTTCGCCACAGGTGCGAAAGTCTCCTCATAATCAATTCCATGGCGCTATGTATATCCCTTGGCAACTAATCTTGCTTTGTATCTATCAATAGTTCCATCTGCATTAAGCTTCACATTAAACACCCAATAACATCCTACATTCTTCTTTCCAACAGGCTTGTCTACTACCTCCCATGTGACATTCTTTTGAAGAGCTTTCAATTCTTCATTCATTGCTATTGTCCATTTTGGATCACTCAATGCGTCCAGCACGTTACTAGGAATAGATACAGTAGATAATTGATTAATAACAAGTGCATGTGACTCAGAAAGCCTATGGTTAGACATAAAGTTAGCTATAGGGTATTTAGCTTGGGCTTTGATGTCTGGTTCATATTGCTTTTTAGGAACTCCCTTAGTAACCCTTTGTGATTTCCTAGGTTCAACGCTTTCTAACACAAAAGACTCATTAGAGGTTAAAGGTACCTGAGGTGGATCATTATGGGCGAGATCTTCAGTTGCTGATGTAGAAGGGGGAATGTCGTGTGTGTGAGTTTCAGATACATTTTTATCATTCGCTTCTGTCTCATGAGGGAATTGATCGCTAGGAACCAAATGGTCAATTGGCTACCCATTGGAAGTGTCTATCTCTCGAGACGTCATTTGCTGCTGCTGCGGGAACAGTTTCTGCTACTACTGGAACTTCAAATTGTTCCTCCAAATGTTTCAATTCTTCAAAGACATCAATAGAACGAGGATTCCCTTCACTATTGCTCTCCTCCTGAAGGGAAGACTGGAAGACTCCCCCTGAGTAATATGGTTCATATTCATGGAATGAGACATCAAGAGATATATGCATTCTGTCAGTGAGTGGGTGATATACATGTAATTATTACAAATTATAACCCTTAATTTATATATGTTAGTGCTTCAATTAATATATTTTATTCTAATTATTTCATTTTTATGTTTTTGTAGGAATCGGCGCGCGTGAACGATAAAATCGCATTTAAAGCGACAATTTGATAAAATTATTGATTTGTTGATTCTAGTGGTGGTACAAAAGAGTGGCTCACACATCTAAGCCTAACCCGAATAAGCATGGTCCACTGACTTTAACCAAGCCCAAGCCCAAGCCCAGAAAACTAGAATCTCAAGCCCAGCCTAACAAGAAAATAAGTAACCCTATTTAGGTTTCTCTCATGCCTTCTCTTACACACCTCTATTCCACGTTTTCTCTTCTCCATCTCTTTTTCAGCCACCATCACTAACCTCCACTGGGCAGAGACCGAGCTCTCTCGCCACTAACCGACCACCACCTCGCACCCGTCACTGACCACCACCTCGCACAACACCGTGCGAAACAGGGCACCTCCCTGTTTCGCTCCCTGTTCCACCACCTCGCCACCGTTCCACTTCTCCCTGTCTCTGTCTCCCCTCCATCTCGCCACCGTCCAGCATCCCTCATCCTCTCTCTCTCTCGCCGCAATCATCACCCGAGCAACAGAGCCACCACCGCGCGCACGGTGAAGCCGCGAAACAGGGAGCACCTCCCTGTTTCTCTCTCCCTCGCTGCCGCCACTGCCTCTTCGTCTCGAGCTCCTTCTTGCATCACTTCATCACGACCACCGCCGCAAGCGGCGCATCAGCCGGCACGCAACACCCGCGACAGAGTCGCCACCACCCTGCAACAGGGAGTCCCCGTCCCTCGTCCTCCTTTGTGTTTGAGTTGATTCCACTGCTTCCTCAACCTCTCTCTTTGTTCTTGCAGGCACTGGAAGGATTCGGGAGGCGAGGAAGCTCGCGAGAAGCTCGCGACGAGCGGCGGAGCAGTGGAGGAAGCGCTGGAGACGAAGGCTAAGTTGCAGAGTGATTTTTCGCGCGGGAACAACCGTTTTTCAATTGAAAAACGGTTGGAGCTAATTTGCACCCCGGGATTACTAAGAGCCACCACAGACAATTAAGCTCTTTTTCTCGGGATTCGTGCACGGACAGGAAGTGATGGACTCATCCATTGATGCTGTGACTACCACCACCATGAGTCACTAAACCCCACGCAAGGTGAAGAGGTGAACTCCTAGATGTAACGCACTAAATTAGTAATTGATTCGCTTTAAGTGTTCACGATGAATAATGATGTTTGATGATTCTCACTTTTATTTAATATAGAAATGTATGTTATTTTAGTGACAGAGATTCCATAGATTTCTTCGTAGATTTTTAGTACTCCGGTGATTATTTTTACTTCTCCATATAAGCTTAGTCACGCTTTTCTTATGTGTGGAATGTTTAAGAATTAATTGATTCCGGTAGGTTGGTTATATGTGATCGTCATTTATTACGGTATCGTCTCCGGATATATCGTAAGTTTAAGATATCACATATGACAAACCTTTGTGTTTTCTTAGAAAAAGTGAAATCTGAACTTCATTTACATTAGGGTTTTCTAATGATTAAAAGATTATTTTTCCGATTACGTCGTTTGGGATGTGAAACACGTAGTTGAGTCATCATAGCGAATCAATATTAATTGGCGTGTGAAGTCTAGGAGGGATCCTTGGAACCTTGTGCTTTTCTCAAACTTAGTTTTCTTTAAATTAAGTTCAATTTCGTATTTTAAATTTGTTAGAATTTATTTTAGTTTCGCATAGTTTGTCTTCCTTAACCTTATTTTGTAGATCGTTTTTCCTCGTGGGATCGACACCCCATTCTTTACTGCAATTGACCGCGTGTATTGTTTGGGCGTAATCAAATTTTGGCGCCGTTGCCGGGGAACAAGCGTCATTCTACAAGGAAGGTTTCGGGTATTATCTTTCTTGCTCATTTTTCATTTTATTTTATTTTATTTTATTCTATTTGTAGGTTGTAGGTCCAGTTTAATTTTTATTTTTATTTTATTTCTAAAAAATTAAAATTTAAAATTTAAAAATTAAAAATTAAAAAAATTAAAAAAATTAAAAAAATTAAAAAACGAAAAAAAAAAAAATAAAACATTGGAGGTGTGAGTTGGAATAGAGACCACTTAGGTTCGTGGGAGGAGATGACCCAAACATTTTTTAATAAATACTTTCCTCACCACAAAACCAACGGTCTAAAGAGACAGATTTCTACCTTCACCCAGAAGAATAGCGAGACATTATATCAAGTATGGGAAAGGTTCAAAGATCTCTTGAATACATGCCCACACCATGGGTATGAGAGTTGGCGCTTAGTCAGTTATTTTTATGAGGGGCTCACTAGTAGAGAACGTCAGTTCGTTGAGAAGATGTGTAATGGAGAGTTTTTGCAAAAAGACCCTGACGAGGCCATTGAGTACCTGAATGACTTAGCTGAAAAGGCCCACACTTGGACTGGTCCAAATGCTACTGAGAGCACAAATAGAACACGCCCAGCTGGAGTTTACCAACTTAGGGAAGAGGATAGCCTTAGAGCCCAATTGGATAGAGTAACTAGGGAGTTAGAGGCACTTAAGACCAAGGATGGTAAACCCACACATACTGTTGCCAGAATTGAGCCACAGGACACATGTTTTATATGCGGGGGAGTTGAACACTTCGCACAGGATTGCCCAACCTTGACTGAGATGAGAGGGGTTTATGCGAAACAATGTAACGCCTTAGGGATGTACAAGAAGCCTTATTCACCATTCTCTAATACTTACAATTCTGGCTGGAGAGATCACCCTAACTTAGGTTGGAGGTCCGAAATAGACCAACCTACACACTCACAGGCACAACCACCTAGGTCATACCCTGCACCTCCGTACAATGCGCAATCTAACAAAAGTTCCTTATCAGACACATTACATGCATTTATAGAGGCACAAGGTAAAACTAATCAAAAAATTGAGGTTGCATTGACACAGTTGGCAGAAGAGAACAAGGAGATCAAAAGCCAAATAAGCAAGTTGACAAGTTCATTAACAGTACAAGCTTGGGACCAATTTCCGTCACAGCCTCAAGCAAATCCGAAGGGCCAACTTATGGCACAAACCTCTACTTCAGACTCTCAAAATGTCAAAGAGGTTAATGCCATCGCTACTCGGAGTGGTAAGACTTTAGATGGGTCAAGCTCGTCCACAACTATAAGCACTTCCCTATGTGCAAAGGAGAGCATCCCTGAGGATGAGCCCAACAAGAACATTCCAGTATCAGTTCATTTTCCTCAAGCACTACGACCTCCTGGAAAGAAATCAGAAATGCATGGTGAGATTCTAGAACACTTGAAACAGGTTAAAATTAACTTACCTTTGCTGCATGTGATTAAACAGGTACCAACTTATGCGAGGGTCATCAAGGATCTATGCACTATCAAGAGGAAACATCAGGTGGTTGCTATTTTTGAGTGGACTGATCCTCAACTTTTCAGGTTGTTGGTATACGATTCCTTAACCTTTTTGACTCATTTATATCATAGACTAGGTTTGAAAGTGAATGTTTCCTATGTTCTTCCTCGTCACTTCATGGTATATCTTTTATGAGGGAGAATATATGTCGGGCTGAAGACGTTAAACCAAGCGCTCCTAGGAGGCAGCCTAGCCTTAGTTGTGTGTCTTTGCTGTTAGTTTGGATTGATTTTCGAGTACCCTATTTAGTTGTGTTTCACTCATACTCGTTAGCTCCATAACAGTTTTGACTTACAGCTTGCCATTTTTTTTGTTTTCTTTGTTAATGTCGAGTCTGCATTTTATCAATTTCTAATGAAAACTCCATGATTCTTATGTTTCTGAGCGTTCATTGGTGGAAGATTTCATCGAAATTGGTAACAAGCTTCACCATGGTACTATCACTCTAACCCTCCTCTTTTCTTTTGCCTTAATTTGTCATGATTATTATTTTATACATTGAGGACAATGTTTGGTTTAGGTTTGGGGGTGTGGTTTATTAGATTTTTTATGCAATTTTCAAAAGGTATTTTACAATTAAACCGAGTCATTTTTGTGTTCTACTCAATCTCCATTGAATACTTAGATGATTATGGTAATTGTGTAAAATCTTCTTGAAAATGCATTTGAAATCCGAACTCTTGGTGAATAACATAAAAAAATAAAAAAAAAAAAAAAAAAAAAAAAAAGAGGTTTTGAGTTCTCTTCAATTTTAGAGAATGATTTTGTTGCCTTTAATTTTGAGAAAACACATACTAGCATGTGTCACATAGTTATATTAGTGGAAAACATGGTATTTGATATTATCCTTATGTTAGATGTATTTCGCGAGACTTTTCAACTCGACTTTTCGCGCACTATGAGCCAAGTCAACATGATTTAAAGTTGATTAGTGAGGTATTGAACTAGAAAACCTTAGAATAATAGTGGAGACTTAACCCTTGTGAGTTTTGAGCCATTCTTTATTTTTTGAGGGTTATTAATTACACTCTGATTTTTCTTGAGTCCGCATTATTTTGTTGATGATCTCATTATTCTTGATTTTCTTATTGATTGCTTTAAGAATGACATAAAAATTGAATCTTTACACTAGAACTTCTTGCTTTATTTAGTTGAGATGTCCTAGTACTAACTAAAACTTATGAAGTGATACAGGCATTTCTTTCTTTAAACCATTTTTAGCCTTTTAGCCTACCCAATAATAAATACCCATTCGCAGCCCTTTGAGCCTTTAGATAGCCTTTTCTTTGTTATCCCCATTCCCAATACCTACTCCAATCAAGGAGTAATACCTTTATTATTTTATCCTTACCCAATTTTCTGAGAATGTATATGGTGAGATATGTGTATGGAATGGGCAAATAAATAAAAAAAAAAAAAAAAAAGAAGAAGATATTTTATGCGCCCTCGAAGTAAAAGTGTTGGATTGTATCAATGGGGAAAAGCGTATTAAAAAAAAAAAAAAAAAAAAAAAAAGCGATTGAAGAAGAAAATAATGAAGAAAAAGTTAATGGTGTACAACATTGATTTGTTCTTCAATGCCCTATGTTTTATTCAAGGGTGTATCCATTCTCAGAAAATCTTTGTATCCCTTTTGTCCATTATTGTTTGCCATAATCCAAGCCCCAATACAACCTAGTAAAGACCTGATTGATCTTAAGTGAAAGTTAGCTTAATAGATGTGGAGATTGAATAGGCAAGAACTATGATGTTTGGTTCAACATTCTTAAAAGTAATCAATATTCCGGTCCATGAGATCATATTCATTTCACTCTTTGAAAATTCCGTTTTTCATGATAATTATATGTGAGATGTTTGTATTTTCCATAGTATATTCTTATCCTCACATATAAACTGAGTGCGCAATCTCTGAGCGTTTCATTTTTTAGCGACATGAGAGAATTGTAGTCGAAACGTCTTTTCTAAAGGTTTTCTTGTCACATCTTTACTATGAGATGAAGAGTTATGTTGATAAGGCTCCTCACACACACACTTCGAGTTGAGAATGATTATGAAAATTCACTTAACCTTTAGATACTATTAAATTATTGTACTCTATTGATATACCTTTGTGACAGTTTTAGTTTGTTGTTTTTCTCGAATGCTAAGCAATTAGAAAATTACTCTAAAGAAAATAAAGAAGAATGCTCACACTTTTGCATTATGTTTTTAGAAAATAGATTTTGTTTTATTGAGTCAGTAATGTTTGGGGGTAGCATTTCTGGAAACCCTCACGAGACTATAACTCGTCCTCTAGAGGTAATCTAGAGGTTTAAAGCCTTGTTGCACGTTAAGGTAAGTGCAACCGTGATTCCTACGAAAGTGAGTTAGGATTTTATTCTTTATTTTGTTTTGCTCGAGGACTAGCAAAATATAGGTTTGGGGGTATTTGATATACATGTAATTATTACAAATTATAACCCTTAATTTATATATGTTAGTGCTTCAATTAATATATTTTATTCTAATTATTTCATTTTTATGTTTTTGTAGGAATCGGCGCGCGTGAACGATAAAATCGCATTTAAAGCGACAATTTGATAAAATTATTGATTTGTTGATTCTAGTGGTGGTACAAAAGAGTGGCTCACACATCTAAGCCTAACCCGAATAAGCATGGTCCACTGACTTTAACCAAGCCCAAGCCCAAGCCCAGAAAACTAGAATCTCAAGCCCAGCCTAACAAGAAAATAAGTAACCCTATTTAGGTTTCTCTCATGCCTTCTCTTACACACCTCTATTCCACGTTTTCTCTTCTCCATCTCTTTTTCAGCCACCATCACTAACCTCCACTGGGCAGAGACCGAGCTCTCTCGCCACTAACCGACCACCACCTCGCACCCGTCACTGACCACCACCTCGCACAACACCGTGCGAAACAGGGCACCTCCCTGTTTCGCTCCCTGTTCCACCACCTCGCCACCGTTCCACTTCTCCCTGTCTCTGTCTCCCCTCCATCTCGCCACCGTCCAGCATCCCTCATCCTCTCTCTCTCTCGCCGCAATCATCACCCGAGCAACAGAGCCACCACCGCGCGCACGGTGAAGCCGCGAAACAGGGAGCACCTCCCTGTTTCTCTCTCCCTCGCTGCCGCCACTGCCTCTTCGTCTCGAGCTCCTTCTTGCATCACTTCATCACGACCACCGCCGCAAGCGGCGCATCAGCCGGCACGCAACACCCGCGACAGAGTCGCCACCACCCTGCAACAGGGAGTCCCCGTCCCTCGTCCTCCTTTGTGTTTGAGTTGATTCCACTGCTTCCTCAACCTCTCTCTTTGTTCTTGCAGGCACTGGAAGGATTCGGGAGGCGAGGAAGCTCGCGAGAAGCTCGCGACGAGCGGCGGAGCAGTGGAGGAAGCGCTGGAGACGAAGGCTAAGTTGCAGAGTGATTTTTCGCGCGGGAACAACCGTTTTTCAATTGAAAAACGGTTGGAGCTAATTTGCACCCCGGGATTACTAAGAGCCACCACAGACAATTAAGCTCTTTTTCTCGGGATTCGTGCACGGACAGGAAGTGATGGACTCATCCATTGATGCTGTGACTACCACCACCATGAGTCACTAAACCCCACGCAAGGTGAAGAGGTGAACTCCTAGATGTAACGCACTAAATTAGTAATTGATTCGCTTTAAGTGTTCACGATGAATAATGATGTTTGATGATTCTCACTTTTATTTAATATAGAAATGTATGTTATTTTAGTGACAGAGATTCCATAGATTTCTTCGTAGATTTTTAGTACTCCGGTGATTATTTTTACTTCTCCATATAAGCTTAGTCACGCTTTTCTTATGTGTGGAATGTTTAAGAATTAATTGATTCCGGTAGGTTGGTTATATGTGATCGTCATTTATTACGGTATCGTCTCCGGATATATCGTAAGTTTAAGATATCACATATGACAAACCTTTGTGTTTTCTTAGAAAAAGTGAAATCTGAACTTCATTTACATTAGGGTTTTCTAATGATTAAAAGATTATTTTTCCGATTACGTCGTTTGGGATGTGAAACACGTAGTTGAGTCATCATAGCGAATCAATATTAATTGGCGTGTGAAGTCTAGGAGGGATCCTTGGAACCTTGTGCTTTTCTCAAACTTAGTTTTCTTTAAATTAAGTTCAATTTCGTATTTTAAATTTGTTAGAATTTATTTTAGTTTCGCATAGTTTGTCTTCCTTAACCTTATTTTGTAGATCGTTTTTCCTCGTGGGATCGACACCCCATTCTTTACTGCAATTGACCGCGTGTATTGTTTGGGCGTAATCAGTGGGTCATAACACCTGTACCCTTTTTGGAGCTTTGCATAACCCACAAAAATACATTTCTTCGCACGGGGATCAAGCTTGCTCCGTTGTGTTTTTGGTATGTGGACATAGGCTGTGCACCCAAACACTCGGGGCTCCAAATTAGGCAGAGATGGGATGGACAAAAGTGTATGAAGCTTCTGATGAGGATTCTTGAACTCAATTACTCGTGAGGGAGTACGGTTGATAACATATGCTGCAGATTTCACTGCTTCACCCCAATAAAATCGAGGTACATTCATGCCAAACAGGGAAGCACAAACAACTTCCAACAACTGCTTGTTCTTTCGTTCTGCTAAACCATTCTGTTGAGGAGTATCAGAATTGGAGGTTTGATGACGAAGTCCATTTGACTGGCAAAACTCAGACATAAGGCCATTTACAAACTCTCCACCATTGTCAGATTGAAACACTCTGATGGATTGTTGGTACTGTGTCGCCACCATTTTGTAAAAATCAGTAAACCTTCCAAATACTTCACTCTTTCTTTTCAGTAATGACACCTAGGTCATCCGAGTGCAATCATCAATAAAAGTTACATAATATCGAGCTCCAGAAAATGAAGGAATTTTTGCAGGACCCCAAACATCAGGGTGAATTTTCATAAAGGGAACATGACATCTATTAATACTTGGCGAATATGGAATACGGTAACTCTTGGCCAGTTCACAAATGTCACAATGAAATTCTGAATCACTAACAACCGAAAACAAATGAGGTCGCAACTTCTTAAGATAACTAAAGGACAGATGTCCAAAACGACGATGCCATAACCATACAACTTCCTTCGCATTATCGACCCTTATGACCTGATTAGCTTGCCCCAAAAGATTCTTGCGTTTCTCTCCCATCTCTATCAGATCCAAGTAGTACAATTTCCCCCTTCTAACACCATAACCAAGAATCTGCCGAGTCAGAATGTCCTGAAACACACAGAAAGATGGATAGAACGTCACAATACATGCAAGTGTTCGAATAATTTGACAGACAAAAAAGAGGTTATAAGCTAGTGATGGAACAACTAAGACGGATTCAAGAGTTAGGGTATCAGTTAACACAATGGAACCTTCTCCGCTAACCAGAGTTGGAGTACCATCCGCAGTAGAGACAACATTTTGAGGGGAAGCTCTAAGAGTTACCACAAGGTTAGGGTCATTTGTCATATGATCAGATGCACCTGAATCAATTATCCATGTACTATTTGAAATAACTTTATCATTCATACCTGATTGTGCTATATTAGCAAAAGCAATGTCTAGATGTTCATTCCCAGCAGTAGCAATGGCAGCCTTGCTTATATTCTTTCGTAGCTTCTTGGTGAAGTCCCACCAATCAGGGTAACCAATCACTTCATAACATCTCTCCTTACTATGACCTAATTCTCCACAAATATTACACTTTTTATTTGCATATGGATTTGATTTACCTGTAGGACGATGAGAAGGAGGATCGGAGAAGCCTGGAGGAGTAACTGCCCTGCTCTGAACAGCCAAAATAGAGGATTGTATGGTGTGATCGACTATTGGTTGGGTTGTGAATAGCATAAGAAACCTATTTGCTCTTCTTGTTTCTTCTTTTTCTTTTACAAACTCTACAATGGAGTTCTTCACGAATAAAGTCTTCACAAATAGAACGATTTCACGCAGATTTTGCCGCACCAAATCCTCTCTACTTTCACGTAAAGTAACAAAAATAGGTTCGTCTTCTTCACGTCTTTAGTTCACAAACAGAGTTGTGCCAACACACACCTTGAAGAAGTAGGCAAACAAGTTCTTCTTTTTCCCTGCTCACGAACTATCTCTCTTCGCCTTCACAAATCAGCTCACACATAGAGGGAGTTCACGCCAGGGAGAGGGACAAAAACACTGCCAAGAGGGGGGACTCGATTCGCGTCTATGAGAGATCCTAATTCGCAGTCAAGAGGGGGATGGATGTTCTGCTTGGTGGTGTTGCGCACGGGTAGCTGGCGATCGGTGCGAAAAAGGTGGAAGGTGATGTATGTGTGTGAGATGGATTCAGGGTGATGACAGCTGTGAGGTTGCGAATTTGGTGTCATCCGGGATTCGGGATTCAAAAGAAAAAATATACAAAACAAGTTCAAAAGGATTGAACCTGCTCTGATACCATGTAGAAAGAAATACTTCAATTTGTGTGTATTTGTTTCATCCCACAACAGGGGTATATATACAATGGGGTTTCTTGTCTCACAAGAAACAATCTTACAGAATAAGAAACAATCTTACAGAATATATTCTAGATTACCTAAATATGAAATTAGAATATCCTAAATATATAGAATATCCTATTTCTATAATTAGAACCTAAGAATTGAGATCAAGGCCTGAGGAATTGTAAGTATACTCTTTGACAATCTCATCTTTTTCATGTGTCACTAAGTATATCCCAAGCTTAAGAGATATGATTGCATTTGGTGTCATTGAAGATACTAAATATTAACATGACCTTTCTAGCTAATTAAAACTAGACACTACCTTTTTCCTTTTTCAGTCCAATATTTACAAAGCTTTGAGGACAATTTTTGTGCTCTATGGTAGATGTCCAACCAATATCCTCTACGACAACATACCACACAAAATGAATTGCTCATTCCATCAAGATTTTTATCAGCAATCATGATTAATTATGAAAATTACTCTAGCAATGATGATTAATTATTCAAACAACTAAATATCTGGAGAAAAGTCTAGAAAAGCAAAGCAACTAGTTCTCTAGAAGTCTCCTTAGAAACATCTTAGATCTTCCATGGTTATCCACCAACCTATAACTAATATAAATAGAAGACACCATATTGTTTTGGGGCAAGGAAGCAACACAAGCTCAAGTGAGTTGTGAGTTGTGATTGGTGTAAAATTGTGGTGTACTTGTATCTTTGAGAGATTAATAGAATTCAATGTTTCATAAGTCCAAGTTCTCTCCCAAGTTTTTTCAATAATTTGGTATCAAAGCGGTTATAGACCATTGGTGAGACGCTGCTTGTCGAAGATTGTTCGTGCGCAGTTCCAGACTGTGAAGCAGACTGGTCTAGGATCAAGCTTACTCGGTAGCACAAAGAAGGTTGCACTTTATCACGATGGGAGATTTCGTTTGCACAACTGATGGGCTTACAAAACTCAATATAGCAATTACAAGAGTTGGCAGACAAGGATAAAGTCTTACTTATAAGGACAAAACTTGTGGCAGGTTGTTGACGGTAGTGAGAATGCACCACCGCCAAAGTCTTACTTATAAGGACAAGACTTGTGGCAGGTTGTTGACGGTAATGAGACTGCACCACCGCCAAGGGAAAACGCTGTTGAATTCAGGAAGTGGGAAGTTAAAGCTGGAAAGGTACTTTATGTGCTCAAGACGACAATTGTGGATGAGATGCTTCAGCACACTGAAAATGCAGACACACCCAAAGGAGTTTGGGATACATTTGCATCCCTATTTTCGAGAACAAATGATCCCTTCTACAGTTCTTGGAGAATGATTGATGAACTCTAGACAAGGAGGTATGTCTATTAGAGAATATTTTTAAAAAATAAAAAATTTATGTCGTTAAATTTCAGAGCTGGACCCTGCCTAAAAAATTAATGAAGATAGGATGAAAAGAATAATTATCCACGGACTAAAGCCTGAGTATACTGGGATTGTCATGACGATTCATGGTTGGCCAACTCAACCGTCTATTCCAGAGTTCGAAAGTCTGTTGGCCAATCAAAAAAGCCTTGCTAAGCAAATGGCAGATGTCTCTTTGAAAAATGAGGAAGAAAATGCACTATTCAATAAAACGACGGATGGATATAAAAAGAAAAATTTTGTAAAACAAAATAAAGAAGATGATAATAGGCCCAAGCAGACATGGATCCACATAGGGTCAAGTGGGGCAAGTGCCCCCACTGACTTTTTTGAAAAAAAAAAATTTATAAATTTTGGCCCTAATTTTACATGTAATTTTGATTTGCCCCCATATAGATTTTATTTTTTCTACCCAACCCTTCTAATCAAACCCCTCAACAGATCAACAATTCAAATCCCCAAAATCTCTCAAATAATCTGTCATAACTCATAACATATCACTTCTCCGAAAGGAACTTCAAAAATATAGAGATTCATTGTGTTTGTCCTCGCAAGATGAGGAATCTTGCATAACATCACCATTATTTCGGAATTTGCATGTTAAACATCGTTCTCCACAAGCACAAATTTGACCACATGGAATATATAATTTTGGTTTTATTCATTTAAAGATTTAGGATATATATAAATATATTTAATGCAGTCTTATATAATCTCAATTTTATTTCAGTTATGGATAAATTTTTAAAAAGAAAGTCGGCGAGTGATCTACCACCTCCAACCAAAAATAAGGATAACCATAATTTATCAAAACCATAATTTAGCAACAATGGCGGAAGAAATGATGGTTGCTTCAATTGCTGCAAGAAAGGTCAATCATATGACCGGAGACAAGGAGAAGTTGTCAAGCCTATGTGAATACAAAGGAAATCGGGTCATGATAATTAGTAACAACACAAGATTACCCATTGCTCGCACTAGGGAGGCTGCATTCATTCCCACTTCAACCCCAATCAAAATCAACTGCAGAACGTTATCATGTTCCAAGTATGAAGAAAAACCTTTTGTCAGTATCACAATTAGTAGCATCTAGCAATTACGTGGTGTTCAGGCCGGAACATATTAAGGTGTACCAAAGCCTAAAGTCATCCGGTACACCCATCATGAAAGGGCGAAAGCTAGAGTCTATCTAGGTGATGTTTGCGGAATCAACATATGTAGATAAGACTCAACGCAGTGAAACTGTTGACTTGTAGCACGCAAGGCTAGGGCATGTTAGCTATCATAGGTTGAAGACAACGATGAGCAAGTCAATGTTGAAGGGTTTACCCCACCTGGATATATGAGGAGAAGCAATTTGTGTTGGGTGCCAATATGGAAAAGTCCATCAACTACCCTATCAAGAGTCGGAGTTTAGAGCCAAGGAACTGTTGCAATTCATCCACTCAAATGTGTTCGAGTGCGGAAAGCAAACATCAATAAGCAGTATATGCGTTACATGGTGACTTTTATTGATGACTTTTCAAAGTACGTGTGGGTTTCCTTTTTGAAGGAAAAATCAGAAGTCCTTAATACATTTAAGGAATTTAAGAAGAAAATTGAAAGTAAAGTAGGAAAGATGATTAAATGCCTGTGTACAGATAATGGCGAAGAGTACACATCAGATGAATTCTCCAATTACTTAAGGGCGTGTAAAATCATGAGACAATTAACATCTTCGGGCACTCCATGACAATATAGCATAGCTGAAAGGAAAAATCGTCATTTGGCAGAGACAAGCTTAAGCATGTTGCATGACAAGAATGTACCAAGTCATTTTTGGGCTGAGTATATGAAGATCGCAGCCCATGTTATCAACAGGTTGCCACAAGCAAAGTTAGGACTTTGTTTCACCCTTCCAGAAGTTAGGAAATACTAAACCCACAGTGAGCCACTTCTGAGTTTTTGAATGTGTGTGTTAGTGTTCGTGCATGATCACTTATGAAGCAAGTTTGACCAGAAGGCGATCTGTTGCGTCTTTGTGGGATATGAAAATCAAATAAAATGATGGAGATGATGCGATCCTACAACTGGCGTTGCTACACATCAAGGAACGTGGTGTTTGATGAAGCTTCATCATGGTGGTTCTGCACAACAACTACTACTTCCAGATTCCAAAAGTCTAGAGGAGGAAATGCAAGAAAATAAGTCAACACCTGCAGAATGTGAAAAAGGAAATAGGGCTCAACTTGCCAAATACACCAAGTACGTCTACAAGCCAATGACAAACTGGTGTACATGAAAGAACACCAGAAGAAGTTCAACAAAGTCAAAAACATTCGGGGCAACAACTGAGAAGGTCAACCAGACAATGCAAAATCAATCCAAAGTATGCAAATGTCGTGGTTAAAGAAGCCAACATTAGATAACCCGTAACATTTAAAGAAGCATTTTAGAGCATGGTGTGGCAAAAAGTGATGTAAGAAGAAATTCAAGCTCTGAAGCAGAATCAAACTTGGGACTTAATACCAAAACCCAAGGATGTGAAGCCTATATCATGTAGATGGGTCTACAAGATAAAGACCCATCCTGATAGCTCGATAGAAAGAAACAAGGCTTGATTGGTAGCTTGCGGGTTCTCATAGCAACATGGACTGGACTACGATGAAATATTCAATCCAATTACTAAGGTAACAACAGTTAGGGTTCTGTTTGCACTAGCAGCAAACGAATCTTGGAAATTGTGGCAAATGGATGTAAAAAAGACCTTCTTGCACGGAGAAAACGAATCTTGGAAATTGTGGCAAATGGATGTAAAAAAGGCCTTCTTGCACGGAGAAGTAGACCGAGAAATATACATTCAGCAACCTAGGGGGTTTGAGAGTAAAACCCAACAAAATTATGTTTGCAAACTAAATAAGGCATTGTACGGATTGAAGCAAACACCAAGAGGCTGGTATGGGAAGATAACAGGGTTCTTAGTTCAAAGCGGGTATTCAGTTGCACATTCAGATTCAAGCCTGCTTATCAAATCTCAATGAGGCAAACTAGCAATAGTGCTAATATACGTAGACCATTTGATTTTCACGGGAGATGACAAAGAAGAAATACGAATAGTACTAAAAAAATTTGGCATTCTGATTTCAGATGAAAGAGTTAGGAGAACTAAGACACTTCTTGGGGCTTGAAACTGAACGAAATGACAAAAGCTTATTCCTTTGTTAGTAAAAGTATGCTATAAATCTTTTGAAGAAGTATGGGATGCTCGAGTGTAAGTCGATTTCAACACCTATGGAGGCTAATGCCAAGCTATGTGTTGAAGAATGCAAAAACTTGGAAGATACAACAATGTATTGTCAGCTTGTCAGGAGTCTAATCTACATGACGCTCACATAGTCTTGCGTAGCCTATGCAGTTGGAGTAGCAAGTCGATTCACATGCAGAAGCTAAAGAAGCCTCATATCGAAACAGTCCGAAGAATACTAAGGTATATGAAAGGTACCACTGACCTTGGTATCTTATATAAAAGAGTGAATGATGCAAAGTAATTGGCTACTGTGATGCTGATTGTGCTGGAGATCATGACACGCGAAGATCAACTACCGTGTATGTGTTCAGTTTTGGTTTAGGAGCAATCAGTTGGTATAGCAACAAACAACCAATTGTATCTCTCTCGACCAATAAAGCAGAGTATAGAGCAGTGGCTATGGCAACTCAAGAAAGTACTTTGCTCGTACAATTAATGAAGGATTTGCACCAGCTAGTCGATTATGCAATACCAATGCATTGTGATAATCAGTCCGCAGTACGCTTAGCTGAAAATCCAGTGTTCCACACAAGGACAAAGCATGTAGAGGTACAATACCACTTCATAAGAGACAAAGTACTTCAAGGAGAGATAAATATGTAAACAATCAAGATAGACAACCAAGTGGCAGATATATTCACCAAATGACTCGATACTACAAAGTTCGAAGAGATTCGAGGACAACTTGAAATAACCTCCGGAAGAGTTAGTGATGAGGGGGAATGTTGAGAGTCATCACTAACTCTAGCAAGTTTTAGAGTCCTTAATGTCTAGAATTACCCAAACAACCAAATATCTAGAGAAAATTCTAGAAAAATAAAGCAAGTGGTTATCTAGAAATCTCCTTAAAAATATCTTAGATTTTCCCATTGTTCTCCACCGACCTATAACTAATATAAATAAGGGAAACCACATTGTCTTGGGGCAAGGAAACAACACAAGCTCAAGTGAGTTGTGATTGTGTGTGTAGTAGTGTTGTAAAATTGTAGTGTACTTGTATCTTCGAGAGATTAATAGAATTCAGTGTTTCATAATCCAAGTTTTCCCCCAATTTCTTTTAACAAGTTTGAGGTTATATTGTTTTCAAGTGAATAAGGCTAAGAAAGCTTCTAGCTACACACACACTTTATTCTTCCCAACACCACCCTTTTGGAGGGGAAAAAACATACCAAAATTTTCACCCTTCCACCATACGAGGTTTTGTGGGAATTTTTTATTTTTGAGTCCCTTTATGGAACTCGCATGCATGGTGGCGAGTCGAGTTCCATGAAGTGGACTAAAAAATTTTGATTTTTTTTCACAAAAGCTCACAAAGCACCTCTCAATTGCCAAAGTATATGTATATTCAAGTACCCTATACTAAACTCGCCACCATGCCAGTGAATTCAATAAAATGACTCAAACATTTTGATTTTTTTCCACAAAAGCACTCGCGAAGCACCTCCCAGTTGTCAACAAAATGGAAATTTTCGAGTAGTACCCTTCACTAAACTCGCTACCATGTTTGTAATTTCCATGAAGGGGACTCGAAAAAAGAAAACTTTCCACAAAACCTATCGTGTGGTGGGTAGGGTGAAATTTTGATTATATTTTTTCTCTCCAAAAGGATGGTGGTGGGAAGAATAAAGTATGGGTGTAGCTAGAAGCCCTCAAGACTACTATTCTTATTGAAAGTTCTTTAATCATTCCAAAACAAGTAATAAGATAAGTAACTTAAAAGACAAGAACTAAGGTCTACTTAAACCAGACTATTCGGTTCAGGTCGGGTCAGGTACCTGTTTTGGTAGGGCTGAACAAAAAACCGATCAAACCGATTAAACACAACTACAAAAATGGGCAATTCTGGCAGATGATATATGACACTAAAGGCATACTCCCGGCGTATTAAGGGTATCCGTCGGGCAAAGGAAAATCTTGACACCTTTATCCGCTAGGATAGTGTTTCTGGCATTTATATTCACCATGAAGATATAAAAAGGGAAATTCCTCCGCCCAAATGCCCATTAAAAATCAATAAAATTTTTGTCAGCATTTATAAATCCTAAAGTGGGGTTTATATTCGCCACGACAATATAAAGAGAGAAAATTCCCAGCCCAAATGCTCATTAAAAATCAATAAAATTGTGTCGGCGGTTATAAATCCTAAACTGAAGTTTATATCCGCCATGAGCTTCTAAAGTAGGATAAGGAGGGAAATTTCCCGCTCAAATACTCATTAAAAATTAACAAAATTTTGTGCCTACAGTTGTGGGGTTCATTACGGCATTTGTATGGGCTACCGAACTAATCTATTCGCCCCTTTAGTAATTTTTTTTTTGTTAAATACCTCTTTAAGTTTTTTTTGTTAAACTTAAACCCTATTTAGTATATAGGAAACATTGTTTTTCATCTCCTTGTTCGATTTTGATTTTTTCTTGGTTCAGTTTCACTCCGGTTATTTTCGGTTCGGTTGGTTTTTAGAAACCAATTAACACCCCTAGCAGAGGAAGCCACATACCTATACCCAGCTTCAGTTGAGGAGCGAGCAACTGTCTTTTACTTTTTGGAGCTCCAACTGATTGCGTTGCACCCAATAACACAAGGTATGCAGAGGTGGAAGAGCGGTCATTCACATCCCCGGCCCAATCCACGTTAGAGAAGGCGTGCAAATTGAGGGAGGAAGACTTGTGAACAAGTATGCCATGAGTGGAGATTCCTTTGAGATAGCGGAGGACCCTCTTAACAGCTGACCAATGTTGCATTGTGGGTTGGTGCATAAACTGTGACAATTTATTTACAGCAAAGGAAATATCCGGTCGAATCAAGGAGAGATATTGCATGGTACCAAAGGTTTGTTTACATTCTGTGGCATCTGTAGGAGGGTTGCCATCTTGAAGATGAGAGGTTCAGTGGAGCTCATCGGAGTAGACACTTCCTTTGAATCAAGCATGTTGTGCGATCTAGAAGATCACAAATGTATTTTTGATGAGACAAGAAGAGGCCATCAGTTGTGGGGAATGCTTCAACACCAAGAAAGTAGTTGAAAAGCCCAAGGTCCTTAAGAGAGAAACGATGAGCAAGGGTGCCAATGAACTTGTTAAGAAGCGTCGTTGAATTTCCTGTGATAAGAATATCATCAACATATACAAGCAGAAACATGGTGAGGGGGTCGTCAGTATGAATAAACAATGATGGATCAGAATGGGAATTAGTGAACCCATTGGCAATAAGAAATCCTCTAAGCTCATTAAACCATGCTTGAGGTGCCTGGCGAAGCCCATACAAGGCCTTGTGAAGCTTGCACACATGATTCGGGAGTTGAGCATGAATAAAACCTGGAGGTTGCTAGATGTAGACATCATCAGTAAGAGACCCTTGAAGAAATGCATTATTAACTTCAAGCTGGCGGATTGGCCAATTCTGGTTGACAGCAATGGAGACAATAATACGAATAGTAGTCGGCTTAACAACCAAGCTAAATGTATCATTAAAGTCGATGCCCGGGCATTGAAGAAAATCTTTAGCAACAAGACGGACCTTGTAGCGGGATATAGTACCATCCGGGTTTTGTTTAATTTTGTAGATCCACTTACAACCAGCAGTGTTTTGTAAGGATGGGGAGGGACAGTGTCCACGTGGCATTATGAAAAAGGGCGTCAAATTCTTCACACATAGCTTTGCACCAATGGGAGGATTTTTGTGCTTGAGTGAAAGAGATCGGTTCAATTTGGTCAAGGGTGGCTGAGGTGTTGAGGCCATATTTTTTATTTGGCTTGAAGATACTATTCTTGGAGCGAGTGAGCATGGAATGGGATGGTGGGACCGGTCTAGAGGGTGGAGGTGTAGGAGAAGAACTTACTATTCCCCCCACCGTTCGAATAAAGAGTGACTATTTTTGTGTGAAAAAAAATTTCAACATTTTTTTGAAATTTTCAAATAGTGGTGTAACCTCAGATTTTTGCTTCTTCATACGATAGAGCCATGAATAATTGATATAATAATCCACAAAAATGACATAATATCAAAAATTATCAAAGGAAGTGGTTGGTGTAGGACCCTAAACATCAGTGTATAAATTTTCAAGAGGTTTGTCACATGACACAGTGGAAATTCCAAATGGAAGTCTATGACTTCTATCACAAAGGCGAGAATTGCAATGACTAAAACTAGACTTGGACATAGGTAAAAACTCATTAGACACTAGACTCTTTAAGAATTTTTAAAGACGGATGACCAAGGCGATGGTGCCAGTGACTCAATGACGACTTCGAGGTGTGATAGGCATGAACTGTTTTATTGTGAAGACGTCTATTCTTACACATACCCTTTATTCTGCCCTTTCATGAGTAGCGCCCCCGTGCGTAAGTCCTTCACAACAAAACAATCAGGAAGTAATTCAATTGAGGTGTTATTTTGATTGCAAAACTGAGAAACAGACAACAAGTTTTTTGAATTTTTGGTGCACACAAAACATTGTTTATATTGAAATAGAGTATGGAGTAACAAGATTACTGGAACTAATGTGGATGATAGGAATTTGATTACCATCACCGACGATGATATCATCATTACCACCATACTCAAAGTACAAAGATGTTAAGAGTAATTAGTAATGAGCTATGTAATAAGTAGAAGAGGTGATTAGTTAGTGTTAGCAAATATGTTAGTCTGTTTGACAGCTAGCATTGCCTTGCATTGCTAAGCTTTGAGTGGCCTAAATATACCATGTAAGATGTACATTCCAAACATTGAAAATACAATTGAGTTTTCTCTATAGCTTGTTATAGAAGTTAACATGGTATCAGAGCGCCTTCGTTTCCCTTCTCTCCTTCTTCTTCTCTTCAACTCATCTCAGTAAGAATTAATGGAAGATTCAACATCTTCCAATGCTATACAACCTAATTCCTCTATTTTAACAGAGTCAAGACCAGTGATGTTCACACATGCATTGTCTGTGAAGTTGAATGAACACAATTATTTACTATGGAAGCAGCAAGTCTTGGCAACAATTAGAGGACACAAACTTCAGAAGTTCATTTAGAAAACTTTACCACCATCACGGTTTCTCCCTACTGAAGATCAAGTCAATAATCATGTCAATCTAGAATTTCCTACCTGGGAACAACAAGATCAACTGTTGTTTTCATGGCTTCTCTCCTTCGTGACAGAATCACTCCTTACAAGGTTAGTAGGATGTGAAACATCAAAACACATTTGGCATGTTCTTGAGACCTTCTTCAACTCACAAACTGTCGCCAAGATCTCTCAATTCAGAAATCAATTACAGAATTTCAAGAAAGGAGATCTTTCTATCAATGAATATCTTCTGAAACTTAACTCCATTATCGATCAATTGGCATCTGTATGACATCAGCTCTCTCCGAAAGATCATGTTAATGCCATCTTTGATGGCTTACCACAGATATATGATATGTTTGTAGTGTCTGTGAGTTCAAGATCTGATGATTATAGTGTTGCAGAAATTGAGTCTCTTTTGCTTGCTCAAGAAGCAAGAATTGAAAGACACATGAAAGATCTTGATATCTCTGGTTCTGTGAATGTGGCTCAAACATCTTAAAAACCTTCACCTAGGTCTTTTGTATCAAGTTCACAAGGATGGAGACCTCAGTCCAGAGCTCCTCACAATTTCAGAGGCTCAAGATCTGGATCTGGGAGAGGATTTAGACCATCTGGATCTGGTTATCAATCATCTGGATATGGATCTCAATCAAACCGTCCTCAATGTCAAATATGTGGCAAAGTTGGACATCTAGCTTTTAAATGCTATAACAGGTTTGATAGCACTGTCTCAAATCCATGGAATTCCAATTCAAATTCACAGATTTCTTCTTCTGGGTTTGGTTCTTCATCTGGTTCTGGTTCTGGCATTCCAAGACATGTTTTCTCTGCATCAACTAGTCAACATATGCATCCTACTTGGAGATCAGATTCACAGACTCAGATACAATTAGGTGTTGTTGCTACACCTTCTGATAGTAGGTGGTATCCAGATTCAGGAGCCACAGATCATTGTACTCCATACCCTCAGAACTTGATGAACTCTATTCCTTATCATATGGTAATGAGCAACTTTTTGTTGGCGATGGCTCTGCATTGCAGATTGAAAATATTGGTCAGTCCATTCTTCTTTCTTCTACCTCCTCAAGAGTCTTGCATCTTAGAAATGTTCGTCAAGTTCCTAAATTGACTAAGAACCTCTTAAGTGTGTATAGATTTGCTAGGGACAATAATGTTTTCTTTGAATTTCATCCTGATCTCTGTTTTGTCAAGGATCAGGTCACTCATCAAACTCTCTTGGAAGGGAAACTTAAGCGAGGTCTCTATGTCTTTCCGTCAATGAAACTTCCTACTTTCAAGTCCACATATTCCATTGCTAATGCAAAATCAGCTTCTCAAAGCTTTCCAGACAGTAGTCCTTCCAGCAACTTTAGCACAATTTTCAGTTCAGCTGATAGATCAGCAAGTATTTCAACATGTAGTTCAGCTGATAGATCAGCATGTAGTTCTGCTGATAGATCAGCAAGGATTCCAGCATGTAGCCCTCCAAGCACTTTAGTTTGTAGTTCTGCTGATAGATCAGCAAGGATTCCAACATGTAGCCCTCCAAGCACTTCAGTTTGTAATAATGTTTGTGTAAACACAACTATGTCTAAGTCATCCTCTTTTTTATCTCTTTGGCATGCTAGATTTGGTCACCCCTCTTTTTCTATTGTTCAAAAGATTCTTTCTAGGTGTAACATTGTTGTTCCTAATAATGCCAATGTGGATGTCTGTTATTCTTGTTGTGTGGGTAAAATTCATAAACTTCATTTTTCAAGCTCTTCTACTGTGTATACTAAGCCATTAGAATTGATTCACACTGACCTATGGGGTCCAGCTTCTACTGTCTCTTCTTGTGGTTACAAGTATTACATCCATTTTATTGATGCTTATAGTCGTTTCACTTGGATTTTTCTTTTACAAAAAAAATCTGATGCCTATCCCACTTTTCTTAAGTTTAAGACTCAGGTTGAGTTAGAATTTGGACTTCCAATCAAATGTGTTCAGTCAGATTGGGGAGGAGAATACAGGTCTTTTTCGAAGTTCCTTAGTCAGCATGGTATAGGCCATCGTCTTGCTTGTCCAACTACTCACCAACAGAATGGTGTTGCTGAAAGAAAACACCGCCATATTATTGAATCAGCTCTAACCCTTCTTGCTCATGCTTCTCTTCCCTTGAAGTTCTGGGATGAAGCTGTTAGGACATCTGTTTTCCTTCTAAATCGTGTTCCAACTGCTGTTCTTAAGGGACAATCGCCATATGAAACTTTATACAACAAGGTTCATGATTATAACAATCTAAAGGTCTTTGGTTGCTCATATTTTCCTAACACTAGACCCTACAATTCAACTAAACTTCAGTATAGGTCAGTTGAGTGTGCCTTTCTTGGGTATAGTCTTCAACATAAAGGGTATAGGTGTATGTCTTCTACTGGACGTATTTACATCTCTCGTGATGTGTTGTTCAATGAGACTCGTTTTCCTTACTCAAAATGGTGTCCTAGTTCCTCTCTTGACCTTACTACATCTACTTCTGATACACCTGCTGCTATTTTTTTTTCTGCTCCATCTACTGCCAATAGGCCATCTATTTCAAGTCATACTTCTTCTCATAGTCCATTGGTTTCATCCTATGATTCAGTATTGCATCCCAATCCTTCTACTAGTCCATTGATTCATAATCATACTTCTAGTAGTCCTACTGATCAACCCACTTCTAGTAGTCCTGCTGATCAACCCACTTCTAGTCCTGTTCTTCATGTTGGTCCTAGTGTTCCTAGCCATCCAATGCTCACTAGGACTAAGGCCGGTATCTATAAACCCAAAGTATTTTTGACTTCAGCTGAACCTGCCAGTCTAATTGAAGCTTTAGAAACACCTCATTGGTTCACTGCTATGCAAGATGAGTACCTAGCCTTAATCAGAAACGAGACGTGGTCCTTGGTTGATCTTCCTCAGAACAGATCAGTAGTTGGTTGTAAATGGTTGTTTAAGGTCAAAGAAAATGCTGATGGATCAGTACACAGATACAAAGCTCGCTTGGTGGCTCGCGGATTTCAACAAGTTGCTGGCTTTGATTATGCACAGACCTTTAGTCCAGTTGTTAAGCCTACTACAATCAGGGTTGTTCTTTCAGTGGCTATTACCTATGGTTGGTCTGTATTTCAACTTGACGTTAACAATGCATTCTTGAATGGGGATCTGCAAGAGGATGTTTACATGATGCAGCCACCTGGTTTCATTGATTCCTCTCAACCCACTGTTGTTTGCAAACTCAACAAGGCCTTGTATGGCCTGAAGCAGGCAACTCGGGCATGGTTTGATAAACTGAGAAGTACTTTTTCCTTGTTTGGCTTTACTCCTACTAAGTCAGACTCTTCACTTTTCATCCGCCATTCTCCATCTCTCATATTCCTTTTGGTTTATGTAGATGACATCTTTGTTACTGGTGCAAATTCAACTAATGTATCACAATTGATCCAACAACTAAATGCTCAATTCTCCTTAAAAAATCTTGGCCTTGTTCACTACTTTCTTGGCATTCAGGTCCAACACACTAATCATGGCTTGTTTTTATCTCAGTCTAAGTACATCAATGACCTCCTATGTCGTGCTAAGATGCAGTTTGCTAATGGGTTGCCTACTCCTATGAGTGGTGGGGAAAAATAGTATGCTACGGGCAGTGATACAGTCAGAGATGTTCAGTTATATAGGAGTATGGTTGGTGCCTTACAGTATGTTACCATCACTAGACCTGAGATTGCATACTATGTCCACTTGAATCCCACTGGCGGGTAGTGAAAAGAATATTACGCTATCTCAAAGCTACACCCAATTTTGGTCTTCATCTAGTTCCAACTCCATCTTTTCAATGGACAGGTTACTGTGATGCAGATTGGGCTTCTGATCCCACTGACAGAAGGTCTACTTCTGGCTATTGTGTTTATCTGGGAGGGAACCTCATCTCTTGGTAAGAAACATAGCATTGTCTCAAGAAGCAGTATTGAAGCCGAGTATCGAAGCCTTGCTGCTGTTATAGCCGAACTTACATGGTTACAATCTTTGTTTTCTGAACTGAAAATTTGTTGTAGCATTCCTACTGTCTGGTGTGACAACAAAAGTGTTGTTATGCTCAGTTCTAATCCTGTTCTGCATGCTAGGACAAAGCATATTGAGCTGGATGTCTACTTTCTACGTGAGAAAGTTGTTCGTCATCTTCTTCATGTTCATCATATTCCAGCTACTGATCATACTGCTGACATTCTTACAAAGGCTCTTGGTAAATCCAGGTTTTGCTGTTACGTGACAAACTCAGTGTAGTTGCTTCATCTACGCTTAGTTTGAGGGGGAATGTTAAGAGTAATTAGTAATGAGCTATGTAATAAGTAGAAGAGGTGATTAGTTAGTGTTAGCAAATATGTTAGTCTGTTTGACAGCTAGGATTGCCTTGCATTGCTAAGCTTTGAGTGGCCTATATATACCATGTAAGATGTACATTCCAAACATTAAAAATACAATTGAGTTTTCTCTATAGCTTGTTATAGAAGTTAACAAGAGAGATTCTGAAAATCAGAGGTGATGTTATGTGAAGCTCTAGAGTTGACTATCCAATAGTTGTTGTTGTTGTTGTTGGCCCCATGATGTGCATTTATGAAATTAGCTTGAGGAGGGAAACCCGGTGAAGGCTGAGATCTGCATGTCTTGGCGCGATGACCAGGTTTGTCACACAGTTAACAAACAATCCGTGACTGGCTGCTATTTGATTGAGAACGCCAAAACTGATTGTTGGATGATGGATTGCCCTGATGGGAAAAATTGTGATTACCTTGATAAGCTCTGTTGTGGAAGTGTCCTTGGTTTGGATGCTTGTTTTCAAACTATGCAATTGGTGCCTTTATTTTTCACGTTGTTGCATAATGGTAATTGTTTCCCCTGTTGTTGAAATTGCTTTTCTAGTTAAATTGAGTTGTGATTGATATTTTTTCTTGCGTAGCTTCATTGCGTTTCAGAGTTAACTCATAGTCAGCCAGTTTGTCATGTAACTCCTTGAAGGAAATGAGTGAGTCTCGAGCACGGATCGTTGTATTCATAGTCTTGAACTCGGGACCAAGGCCTTTTAAGTACATCATGAATCAATTCAGCATTGCTTACTGGTGAACCAGCAAGTGCAAGAGTTTCAGAAATGCTCTTCACAGTCTGCATGTAGTCAGCTATATATACTCATAAATTCAGTGGTGGTGTTGTGAGTGTGGGATTTGCTCGCATATGTTTTCGCGGCTCCATGCTTCAACTGCTGATTCTGCAGAAATAATAAAAGAAACAATGTCATCAGATAAAGACGCTATCATGGTGATATACACGTAATTATTACGAGATATATCCCTTAATTTATATATGTTAGTGTTTCAATTAATATATTTTATTCTAATTATTTCATTTTTTATGTTTTTGTAGGAATCGGCGCGCGTGAACGATAAAATCGCATTTAAGGCGACAATTTGATAGAATTGTCGATTTATTGATTCTAGTGGTGGTACAAAAGAGTGGTTCACACATCTAAGCCCAAGCCCAGAAAACTAGAAACCTAAGCCCAGCCTAACAAGGAAATAGGGAAACCCTATTTAGGTTTCTCTCTAACCTCCACTGGGCAGAGACCGAGCTCTCTTCCACGTTTTTCTCTTCTCCCTCTCTTTTCCAGCCACCATCACTAACCTCCACTGGGCAGAGACCGAGCTCTCTCGCCACTAACCGACCACCACCTCGCACCCGTCACTGACCACCACCTCGCACAACATCGTTCCACCTCTCTCTCTCTCTGTCTCGCCACCGTCCAGCATCCCTCCTCTTCCCTCTGTCTCGCCGCAACCATCACCCGAGTTCATTGCCACCACCGCGCGTACAGTGAAGCCGCGAAACAGGGAACTCCTCCCTGTTTCTCTCCCTCGCAGCCGCCCTCCTTCCTCTTCCATCTCACTCCACCACCACCGAGACCTCGTCACCACCCTCCTTTGGAGCCACCACTTCCGCGACAGAGTCGCTACCACCCCGCGAGACATCAGCCGCAACAGGGAGTCCCTGTTCTTGTCCTCCTTCGCCGTTTTGGTTGTGAACCTTGTTTCCTCAACTTCTCTCTTTCTTCTTGCAGGTACAGGAACCGTTCAGGAGGCGAGGAAGGCCGCGAGGAGCTCGCGACGAGCGGCGGATCAGGCACGTCTCGCTGGAGAAGACGAAGAAGTTGCAGAGCGACTTTTCGCGCGGGAAAAACCGTTTTTCAATTTGAAAAACGGTTGGAGCTAATTTGCACCCCGGAATTTACTAAGAGCCACCACAGACAATCTGAGCTCTTTTCCTCGGGATTCGTGCACGGACAGGAAGTGATGGACTCCTCCATTGATGCTGTGACTACCACCACCATGAGTCACTAAACCCCACGCAAGGTGAAGAGGTGAACTCCTAGATGTAACGCACTAAATTAGTAATTGATTCGCTTTAAGTGTTCACGATGAATAATGATGTTTGATGATTCTCACTTTCATTTAATAAAGAAATGTATGTTATTTTAGTGACAGAGATTTCATAGATTTCTTCGTAGATTTTTATTACTCCGGTGATTATCTTTTCTTCTCCATATAAGCTTAGTCACGCTTTTCTTATGTGTGGAATGTTTAAGGATTAATTGATTCCGGTAGGTTAGTTATATATGATCGTCATTTATTACGGTATTGTCTCCGGATATATCGTAAGTTTAAGATATCACATATGACAAACCTTTGTGTTTTCTTAGGAAAAGTGAAATCTGAACTTCATTTATATTAGGGTTTTCTAATGATTAAAAGATTATTTTTCCGATTACGTCGTTTGGGATGTGAAACACGTAGTTGAGTCATCATAGCGAATCAATATTAATTGGCGTGTGAAGTCTAGGAGGGATTCTTGGAACCTTGTGATTTTCTCAAACTTAGTTTTCTTTAAATTAAATTCAATTTCGTGTTTTAAATTTGTTAGAATTTATTTAGTTTCGCATAGTTTGTCTTCCTCAACCTTATTTTGTAGATCGTTTTTCCTCGTGGGATCGACACCCCATTCTTTACTGCAATTGACCGCGTGTATTGTTTGGGCGTAATCAAATTTTGGCGCCGTTGCCGGGGAACAAGCGTCATCCTACAAAGAAGGTTTCGGGTATTATCTTTCTTGCTCATTTTTCATTTTATTTTATTTTATTCTATTTTTAGGTTTTAGATCCATTTTAATTTTTAATTTTATTTTATTTCTAAAAAAAAAAATAATTAAAAACTTTCAAAAAAAAAAAAAAAAAAAATTTATAAAAAAAAAAAAAATAAATAAAAGAAAAACATTGTGGGAGTGAGTTGGATTAGAGACCACTTAGGGAGACTAATTAGGGTCCCAAATTTAGAACACCCACAAATTCACATTGAGACCGAATTAAGTCCTACTTCTAACACCATGAGTAATCACGAAGATGATCATGTTCGGTCGCTAAAGGACTATCTCCACCCCACGCGCACTGCTACTCCATCATGTATCATGTTTGCACCAAGTACACCAAAGCTAGATTTTAAGCCGGGTATGATACAATTATTACCCACTTTTCATGGCCTAGAGAGTGAGAATCCTTATGTTCATATTAGGGAATTCGAGGAAGTTGTGGCCACCTTTCACAACAAAGTTGAGGCTATAGACTCGGTTAGACTAAGGTTTTTTCCTTTTTCCCTTAAGGAAAAAGCGAAGAGTTGGTTATACTCTTTGCGACCAAGGTCTATAGGTTCGTGGGAGGAGATGACCCAAGCATTTTTTAATAAATATTTTCCTCACCACAAAACCAACGGTCTAAAGAGACAGATTTCTACCTTCACCCAAAAGAATAGCGAGACATTATATCAAGTATGGGAAAGGTTCAAGGATCTCTTGAATACATGCCCACACCATGGGTATGAGAGTTGGCGCTTAGTCAGTTATTTTTATGAGGGGCTCACCAGTAGAGAACGTCAGTTCGTTGAGATGATGTGTAATGGAGAGTTTTTGCAAAAAGACCCTGACGAGGCCATTGAGTACCTGAATGACTTAGCTGAAAAGGCCCACACCTGGACTGGTCCAAGTGCTACTGAGAGCACAGATAGAACACGCCCAGCTGGAGTTTACCAACTTAGGGAAGAGGATAGCCTTAGAGCCCAACTTGATAGAGTAACTAGGGAGTTAGAAGCACTTAAGACCAAGGATGGTAAGCCCACACATACTGTTGCCAGAGTTGAGCTACAGGACACATGTTTTATATGCGGGGGAGTTGAACACTTAATACAGGATTGCCCCACCTTGACTGAGATGAGAGGGGTTTATGAGGAACAATGTAACGCCTTAGGGATGTACAAGAAGCCTTATTCACCATTCTCTAACACTTACAATTCTGGCTGGAGAGATCACCCTAACTTTAGTTGGAGGTCCGAGGCCGACCCACCTACACACTCACAGGCACAACCACCTAGATCATACCCTGCACCTCCATACAATGCACAATCTAACACAAGTTCATTATCAGACACTTTACATGCATTTATAGAGGCACAAGGTAAAACTAATCAAAAAATTGAGGTTGCATTGACACAGTTGGCAGAGGAGAACAAGGAGATCAAAAGCCAGATAACCAAGCTGACAAGTTCCTTAACAATACAAGAGCGAGGCAAATTTCCGTCACAGCCTCAAGCAAATCCGAAGGGACAACTTATGGCACAAACCTCTACCTCAGACTCTCAGAATGTCAAAGAGGTTAATGCCATTACTACTCGGAGTGGTAAGATTTTAAAGGGATCAAGCTCGTCCACAACTATAAGCACCTCCCCAAGTGCAAAGGAGAGCATCCCTGAGGATGAGCCCAACAAGAACATTCCAGTTTCAGTTCCTTTTCCTCAAGCACTACGACCTATTGGAAAGAAATCGGAAATGCATGGTGAGATTCTAGAACATTTGAAACAGGTTAAAATTAACTTACCTTTGCTGCATGTGATTAAACAGGTACCAACTTATGCGAGGATCATCAAGGACTTATGCACTATCAAAAGGAAACATCATGTCAAGAAGACTGCCTTCTTGACAGAACAGGTAAGTGCGGTGATTGAGCAGAGGACACCACCCAAGTACAAAGATCCAGGGTGTCCTACAGTCACCTGCCAGATTGGGACTCATGAGTTCGACCAAGCCTTGTTGGATTTAGGGGCAAGTGTAAATCTGATGCCATATTCTATTTACTTGCAACTGGGTCTAGGAGAGATTAAACCCACATCCGTGGTTCTGCAATTGGCCGATAGATCAATTAAGAAGCCAAGAGGAATAGTCGAGGATGTCTTGCTTCAGATTGATAAGTTTTACTATCCCGTCGACTTTCTTATTTTAGATACTCATTCTGCAGTTAATATGGAGTCTACAGTTCCGATTATTTTAGGTAGACCTTTTCTTGCCACAGCTAACGCTCTTATCAATTGCAGGAACGGTCTAATGAAGCTGTCTTTTGGGAACATGACTCTGGAGGTCAACATATTCAATATTAGCAAGCAACCACGTGATGATGATGATGAGTGTCATCATACCTACATGATAGACACGTTGATATCAGAGGAGGCGCTCGTGAACGCAGATTCTGAAACCTTAGAGTCCCTTCTTTCTATTCCTGATTCTGAGAATTCACTTTATCCTGACAATGCTTTTGATATTTCTATTGTTTCAGGGTTAAAGGATAAAGGAGGGCGACAATGGCAACCATGCTTTGAGGAGTTGCCAAAGGAAAGACAGAAACCACAACCATCCACCGTGGAAACTCCGAAAGTTGACCTAGCTCCACTGCCTGAGGGACTTAAACATGCATTCCTCGGACCAGGTGATACATTTCCTGTTATTATTTCCTCCGTGCTTGTTAGCTCACAAGAAGAAGAATTGATTAACATGTTACGTGAAAATTATCCAATGACTGATGTGAAAATTATCCAATCTTCTGATTTGGAACCAGACTTAGGATGTTTCATTTTAGGGGTAAGGAAGGATCCTTTGTTGCACATCACTACTTGCGACCCATTCATGTTTCAGATCCCTACAGACTTCCAAGGAATGCGAGTTTCTTTACCATTTTTATATGATTTTAGATGGTGTCCTTGCAACTTTTGGGATGTGCTAGTATATCTTGTGTTGCATGTGGTTGCTATTTTTGAGTGGACTAATCCTCAACTTTTCAGGTTGTTGGTATACGATTTCTTAACCCTTTTGATTCATTTATATCATAGACTAGGTTTGGAGGTGAATGTTTCCTATGTTCTTCCTCGTCACTTCATGGTATATCTTTCATGAGGGAGAATATATGTCGGGCTGAAGACGTTAAACCAAGCGCTCCTAGGAGGCAGCCTAGCCTTAGTTGTGTGTCTTTGCTGTTAGTTTGGATTGATTTTCGAGTACCCTATTTAGTTGTGTTTCACTCATACTCGTCAGCTCCATCACAGTTTTGACTTACAGCTTGCCATTTTTTTTTTGTTTTCTTTGTTAATGTCGAGTCTGCATTTTATCAATTTCTAATGAAAACTCCATGATTCTTATGTTTTTGAGCGTTCATTGGTGGAAGATTTCATCGAAATTGGTAACAAGCTTCACCATGGTACAATCACTCTAACCCTCCTCTTTTCTTTTGCCTTAATTTGTCATGATTATTATTTTATACATTGAGGACAATGTTTGGTTTAGGTTTGGGGGTGTGGTTTATTAGATTTTTTTATGCAATTTTCAAAAGGTATTTTACAATTAAATCGAGTCATTTTTGTGTTCTACTCAATCTCCATTGAATACTTAGATGATTATGGTAATTGTGTAAAATCTTCTTGAAAATGCATTTGAAATCCGAACTCTTGGTGAATAACATAAAATAAAAAAATAATAAAATAAAAAAAAAAAAAGAGGTTTTGAGTTCTCTTCAATTTTAGAGAATGATTTTGTTGCCTTTAATTTTGGGAAAACACATACTAGCACGTGTCACATAGTTATATTAGTGGAAAACATGGTATTTGATATTATCCTTATGTTAGATGTATTTCGTGAGACTTTTCAACTCGACTTTTAGCGCACTATGAGCCAAGTCAACATGATTTGAAGTTGATTGGTGAGGTATTGAACTAGAAAACCTTAGAATAATAGTGGAGACTTAACCCTTGTGAGTTTTGAGCCATTCTTTATTTTTTGAGGGTTATTAATTACACTCTGATTTTTCTTGAGTCCGCATTATTTTGTTGATGATCTCATTATTCTTGATTTTCTTATTGATTGCTTTAAGAATGACATAAAAATTGAATCTTTACACTAGAACTTCTTGCTTTATTTAGTTGAGATGTCCTAGTACTAACTAAAACTTATGAAGTGATACAGGCATTTCTTTCTTTAAACCATTTTTAGCCTTTTAGCCTACCCAATAATAAATACCCATTCGCAGCCCTTTGAGCCTTTAGATAGCCTTTTCTTTGTTATCCCCATTCCCAATACCTACTCCAATCAAGGAGTAATACCTTTATTATTTTATCCTTACCCAATTTTCTGAGAATGTATATGGTGAGATATGTTTATGGAATGGGCAAATAAAAAAAAAATAATAAAAAAAAAAGATATTTCATGCGCCCTCGAAGTAAAAGTGTTGGATTGTATCAATGGGGAAAAGCATATTGAAAAAAAAAAAAAAAAAAAAAAGCGATTGAAGAAGAAAATAATGAAGAAAAAGTTAATGGTGTACAACATTGCTTTGTTCTTCATTGCCCTATGTTTTATTCAAGGGTGTATCCATTCTCAGAAAATCTTTGTATCCCTTTTGTCCATTATTGTTTGCCATAATCCAAGCCCCAATGCAACCTAATAAAGACCTGATTGATCTTAAGTGAAAGTTAGCTTAATAGATGTGGAGATTGAATAGGCAAGAACTATGGTGTTTGATTCAACATTCTCAAAAGTAATCAATATTCCGGTCCATGAGATCATATTCATTTCACTCTTTGAAAATTCCGTTTTTCATGATAATTATATGTGAGATGTTTGCATTTTTCATAGTATATTCTTATCCTCACATATAAACTGAGTGCCCAATTTCTGAGCGTTTCATTTCTGAGCGACATGAGAGAATTGTAGTCGAAACGTCTTTTCTAGAGGTTATCTTGTCACATCTTTCCTATGAGATGAAGAGTTATGTTGATAAGGCTCCTCACACACACACTTCGAGTTGAGAATGATTATGAAATTCATTTAACCTTTAGATACTGTTAAATTATTGTACTCTATTGATATACTATTGTGACATTATTAGTTTGTTGTTTTTCTTGAATTATAGGCAATCAGAAAAATACTCTAAGGGAAATAAAAGGAAATGTTCATATGATTTGCATTATGTTTTTAGAAAATAGATTTTGTTTTATTGAGTCAGTAATGTTTGGGGGTAGCATTTCTGGAAACCCTCACGAGACTATAACTCGTCCTCTAGAGGTAATCTAGAGGTTTAAAGCCTTGTTGCACGTTAAGGTAAGTGCAACCGTGATTCCTACGAAAGTGAGTTAGGATTTTATTCTTTATTTTGTTTTGCTCGAGGACTAGCAAAATATAGGTTTGGGGGTATTTGATATACACGTAATTATTACGAGATATATCCCTTAATTTATATATGTTAGTGTTTCAATTAATATATTTTATTCTAATTATTTCATTTTTTATGTTTTTGTAGGAATCGGCGCGCGTGAACGATAAAATCGCATTTAAGGCGACAATTTGATAGAATTGTCGATTTATTGATTCTAGTGGTGGTACAAAAGAGTGGTTCACACATCTAAGCCCAAGCCCAGAAAACTAGAAACCTAAGCCCAGCCTAACAAGGAAATAGGGAAACCCTATTTAGGTTTCTCTCTAACCTCCACTGGGCAGAGACCGAGCTCTCTTCCACGTTTTTCTCTTCTCCCTCTCTTTTCCAGCCACCATCACTAACCTCCACTGGGCAGAGACCGAGCTCTCTCGCCACTAACCGACCACCACCTCGCACCCGTCACTGACCACCACCTCGCACAACATCGTTCCACCTCTCTCTCTCTCTGTCTCGCCACCGTCCAGCATCCCTCCTCTTCCCTCTGTCTCGCCGCAACCATCACCCGAGTTCATTGCCACCACCGCGCGTACAGTGAAGCCGCGAAACAGGGAACTCCTCCCTGTTTCTCTCCCTCGCAGCCGCCCTCCTTCCTCTTCCATCTCACTCCACCACCACCGAGACCTCGTCACCACCCTCCTTTGGAGCCACCACTTCCGCGACAGAGTCGCTACCACCCCGCGAGACATCAGCCGCAACAGGGAGTCCCTGTTCTTGTCCTCCTTCGCCGTTTTGGTTGTGAACCTTGTTTCCTCAACTTCTCTCTTTCTTCTTGCAGGTACAGGAACCGTTCAGGAGGCGAGGAAGGCCGCGAGGAGCTCGCGACGAGCGGCGGATCAGGCACGTCTCGCTGGAGAAGACGAAGAAGTTGCAGAGCGACTTTTCGCGCGGGAAAAACCGTTTTTCAATTTGAAAAACGGTTGGAGCTAATTTGCACCCCGGAATTTACTAAGAGCCACCACAGACAATCTGAGCTCTTTTCCTCGGGATTCGTGCACGGACAGGAAGTGATGGACTCCTCCATTGATGCTGTGACTACCACCACCATGAGTCACTAAACCCCACGCAAGGTGAAGAGGTGAACTCCTAGATGTAACGCACTAAATTAGTAATTGATTCGCTTTAAGTGTTCACGATGAATAATGATGTTTGATGATTCTCACTTTCATTTAATAAAGAAATGTATGTTATTTTAGTGACAGAGATTTCATAGATTTCTTCGTAGATTTTTATTACTCCGGTGATTATCTTTTCTTCTCCATATAAGCTTAGTCACGCTTTTCTTATGTGTGGAATGTTTAAGGATTAATTGATTCCGGTAGGTTAGTTATATATGATCGTCATTTATTACGGTATTGTCTCCGGATATATCGTAAGTTTAAGATATCACATATGACAAACCTTTGTGTTTTCTTAGGAAAAGTGAAATCTGAACTTCATTTATATTAGGGTTTTCTAATGATTAAAAGATTATTTTTCCGATTACGTCGTTTGGGATGTGAAACACGTAGTTGAGTCATCATAGCGAATCAATATTAATTGGCGTGTGAAGTCTAGGAGGGATTCTTGGAACCTTGTGATTTTCTCAAACTTAGTTTTCTTTAAATTAAATTCAATTTCGTGTTTTAAATTTGTTAGAATTTATTTAGTTTCGCATAGTTTGTCTTCCTCAACCTTATTTTGTAGATCGTTTTTCCTCGTGGGATCGACACCCCATTCTTTACTGCAATTGACCGCGTGTATTGTTTGGGCGTAATCACATGGCATGAAAGAGAAGTTTGTCTTATCTTTCCATAATCGATATGAAGGGTTAGGGGTGATTACAGAATCAGAGATTATGGTTGGTGGTGGACATGGAAAGGTGCCATCAATATAGCCTTCTAAATCGTATCCAAAAAGTAAAGATTCGAATTGCACACGCCATGAGGGATAATTGATTTTGGTGAGCTTCAGGGAGTTGTGTGGCTGCATTAATTGCCACTATTCGGTTTGGTGGGTTTAGGGTGACGATTGGATTGGCCTGCAGATTGTTTTCAGCCATTGGTGATTGTTTGCTTGTTTGGGTGTTTGGTTTTATGAATCTTGCTTAATGCAAAAAGCTCTGATACCATAACAAGTTTTGATATTTGAGAGAATATTTGGCCACAGTTTCTATTAATCAAGGTAGTGAATATATACACATAAGTACAAGGATCGGTTCCAGATTATGTGGCTACATTGGTGAAACTGATCAACTAAATATCAGTAACGAATCACCTGAATATCAGTGGACTACAAATGTGGATACAAATAACAACAGTAGCAAATCTTTTTAACTGTTAAAGATATTTTCGCTAATAGTTTCAAGCTCATAAGATCTACCAATAGCAACATATTGTCAAATGGGGATGATTGTTGTTTCTCTCAATTCCAAAAAGCTCAAAACCCCATGAGTCTCTCTTTCTATAACAACCATACCCATTAATCCACCAAGCCTAAAAACACAATCACTGTTGAGAGCTGAAGAAGATCAGAGTTTTTTTTTTAAGGGATATTTGAGGAGGGGCGGATATCCGCCAATTCGGTCGGAGCGAGTATGGTTTTTGAAAAGTAGTATAAACGGATATTCGGGGATCCACAATCCCCAGCTGGACGGGGATGGATTTGCCCAAATCCACCCCAATCCGCTCCGTTGCCATCCCTAGTTTTAGTTGACATGCTTACTTGGAAGATTCTTTAGTCCCGTCAACGTTCCTTTTCTTGTAGAATGAGATGATTATTAGTGATGCTGAATTATCGAGTGTTATTGTACATATATCATTGTGAGCTGACACAAAAGGTGTGAATGTTGTCAAAGCATGAACCATGACAACTCTGTGATACTAAAGGAATTGATTACATGCTCTGATAGGATGTGATGCAGTGGTTTTCCGCTCCCTACTTTGATTTGGTTCCTGCTGAACTGTTAACCTGCACAAGTAGCACGCAGGAGCCACAGATCGTCGTTGTGGTGGCCGATGGCACTCCGATGCCAAAGTCAAACATGGATATGAGGAAGGTGTAACGCTGTAACAGGGAATTTCTAGCATACCTTAGCTTACCAACCTCATGTCTTATTTATAGTGCAATGAGTCCTGGTTCAACCAGCTCATCGTAGGCATAGTTTAGGGAGGAGATCTTCGTGGAGATCCCTCTCTAATTATGAGTCGTGGTGTAGGAGGGAAGTTCCATGTTAGCGTCGTGCTCCTAGATATGCGGGAGATAGTTTTCAATCCAAGAGCAATCCGTAGAAGGGAGTTTCCCTATGTGAAATATACTCTAGTGTTTGCTTCCTAGTTGGAAGCAGAGAGCAGTTGTAGTTGCCCATCCGAAGCTGATCCTTGATATGCTTGCCTAAGGAGGGCTTACGGGTATTATGGATAGCTGTGAGACATGTGGGTCTAGTGTGTTGTGAGAGTTCGGGTCCACTTGGGGAACTGATATTGAGCGGGCTTAGAACCGCTTGGGCCGAATCAGCATTGGGCTGATGCTTGGGCTTGTAGTTCCTCGAGATCATCATGACACGTGTACGGCTCAGAGGTGTGACCATTTTTATGTATCACCATCTACTCCCCCGTGTTAGTGGGTCGTCACATCGGTTTGCTAAGTCATCTCTTGAAGGTATGCGCCGCTCATGATGATTAAGTCTGAATCGTTGCTTGAGCCGCATGCTGCATTAACGACACGTGCGTTGATTTGGTCGGAAACCATCCTCTATTTACGTTATCTGTAGTGTAGAGTCTGATTCTTCTACTCTTTTTGCTTTCGAAGATATTGATCGCTCTAAGTAGAAAAGATGGTCGATATTCTTCATGGCTTAAGAGAACTTTCTTGATGATGTTGTCTTGGCCGAGGGCCTCGAGTTTTTCGAAGATAGGTTGTTGTCCGAGCCTGGTCTTGCCGAAATTCGTACGAAGTTTGGAGTCACTGAGAACCTACCCTTGTATCTCCTAACGGGCGACCAAATTCCAGTGTCACCTCCTGCTGGTTTCATCTGTTTACATCATGGGGTGCTTCAAACTGGAGTGCACTTTTTGGTTCTGAACGTGATTTGGGAGTTCTTGAATCTCTTAGGGATTCCTCCGGCTCAGTTGAGGCCCAATGGATATAGGATCATCCTCAAGATTCTGCTTAGTGCTAAGAAGGCCGGTGTTAGTGTGACTCCGCGGGTGATTCAGTTGCTGACCTCTCCTCGTCTGAAAAGTAATGTTGTCTATAAGATGAAGTCGTCGAATTGCTTCGGTAAACTGCCTGATGATTTCAAGTTCTAGCAGAAGTACAACTTTTAAGCTCCTGCAGATTCGAAGTATTTTCGGTGCGAGGGTCGTTCGCTTGAGCGACAGTTTAGGCCGCTTCGTGAGTTCAACCCTTTTCTTGTGACTTTGATATGCTTGATAGCGGGGCTGACTGATCATTACTTGTGTTCCCTTGCAGGAAATTTTCCTACTACTCTTACTCTTGGGGAGAAAAATACCATGGAGATGTTTCGTGTCGTGTCGAAAAGGAAGGCGATCGATGTCATAAGAATTTCCAACTTCATCCGTAGTGGGCTGTGAGACAACTAGAACATCGCCTCTACTCTGTATCGAGAGTCGCGTATTAAGTTGGAAGATGGGCCCCTTCTAGCAAGAGGAAGGCTACTGGGCAAAAGTTATTGTTTTGTCCGATACAAAAAATCCATCCGAGACGTTTGTTTCCTTTGTGAAGAAGAGGTCTCGCATTAAAGTTGGGTCGTCTTCCAGCACGAGCCGCTCTAGTAAGAGAGGAACGCGAGTCTGCCAGGCCTGTTGAGGCGAAGACTGACGTTTCCATCTTGGAGAAAGATTACATGCGGTTGGCAGGAGTTGTAGATAGGTAGATCCTTAGTGACGCGCAGGTCAAGGCTCTGAATGACCGTCTGGTGTCGGTTGCAATGGCAGTTTCTGTTGGTGCTGATTCGCGTGAGACCATTGTTGTAGGAGGGTCCTGTGAAGATTCGCCTGAGTTTGTAAAATCTAATCATCCCATTGCTGATTTACTTGAGAGTAGTCGTGGTACTGGCTATGTTTTTTGTAGTTTGCATTGTTCACCGTCTCGTTCTAGGCCAGAGCTAGAAGTGTTGGAGGGTCCTTTGGATAATTCGCTTCCTTCTCTCCCTCCGGATCCCATTGAACTGCCTCATACCAAAGGGTCGGCTGTTAGTGACAAAGGGAAGACCACAGAGGAGAGGCTGAGGACGGTGGCAACCTTGAAGGGTGGCGTTGGCGTAATCCTTGATCTGGGGAAGCTTCATCCGGGTGTGTGGATAGGCCTGTTTGCATCAAACTTGGTGAAGATGAGTTCACAAGCCTAGCACCAAGAGGTGGACGTAGAGTATTTTTTGAGGAAACATATCAGCAGGCGTCACAGTTGGCTGTTAGATCAGGCTCTAAAACCTGAAGAGAATACATTGGAAGGATGTATGGATAAGGGTTAAGTACTTTATGCTGGATATGTCTCATATGAGCCACGCGGCCGTTGCTGGAACATAAGTCGAGGCGGCTCGTGAGAGAGTATATACCTTGGAGCGAGTCTTTTCGCACATGCAGTTGTTGTATTCTGATGCGCTCCGTGAAATTGAGGGGCTTAAGAAGCAGGTCGAGGAGAAGAGGTTGGATCAGTCAACTGTGGCCGCTGAGGCTCAGAGGGCTCGTTTGGAGAACCTCAAACATAATCTCACAAAGGCGGTGTCTGAAAGAGACAAACTTAGGAAGGAGTTGAGCAGGATCCGCCGAGAAGTCGAGGTTGCGCAGGATGTTGCGACTAAGGCGTGTTCTGAGCTACAGCTCAAATTGGAATCTGATGTGGAGTTCTATGCTCGCAAGGTGACAAAGACTAAGGACTAGCTCAAATTAGGGTGGCATGAGCTTAGTGCTGTGAAGAGCAGTCTCAGGTCGACATGCTGATTGGCAAATTGAAGCTACTGGAGCATTAACTTGTTGACGCGAAGGTGCGTGAGGAAGAACTTCTTCAGGAGCAAGGCAGGTGTGAGTTCTGCTGGGTTGTACACAACTGACTGGAGTTGTTGGCGTTGATGAAGAAAGAGCATCCGGACTGGGATCTTGGACGATATAAGAAGATGTCAAATGTTGATTTGTCTGTTACCTCTACATCTTCGGATGAGGAAGACAATGTGGGACCTGATGTCCTGGTCGTGGCGCGTGTGGAATCTATCCCTGCTCCATCTTCCATTAGACTTAGCTCTTATGTTTCTGTACCTTCTCCTGATAGGGAGTAACGCTGATGTGATTGTACTCCTTTTCGTTTTGACCGTTAATGAAAGCAGTTTTATCAGTTCTGTACTTGTTGTCTCTATTGTATGTTTTTCATTTTGCCTTGTCGTCTTGTTTTGGCATAGGCTGGTCAAATCAATAGGACGTTGACCGGTTTGTCTGTGATAGAGAGTTGGACTGCTTTGTATTGTGAATGACTCGGGGTTGTTACTGCATAGTCATGTCCGACAATGGGCATGTTACGAACAGTTTAGCTGGGGGTTGAGTTACTCGAGTTTGTGTCTTGTTCTCGAGGTAAGTTGCTTGAGGCTTACCCTGTTTGTCTGACCGGTCGGTTGCAGTTGCTGCTATGGGTGAATTGCGATGGTCGAATGTATGTGTCAGAGCGTTTGTGTTGAATCAGGTGTCGTAAGCTCGAGTTGGCATCCTAAATAACTTTTATGTGAGCACTGGTCGTACGACCTTTGTATCGGCACAAATGGCTTTTGCTAATATTAGAATGTCAGTCTGTTTAAGCATGAATACGTTGATTTAGCTAGATTCATGTTTGGAGACTAGGCTGAAAAATTGTGGTCCTGTGGCAAACCATCAGAAACAATTCAGGACTAACTAGGCTCAAACCTTCCGAATAGTTCGGGGAGTAAAAGTTTGGCGATCAGGCTGAAGAGCAGTGGTCTCGTGGCAAGCCGTCGAAATTAGTTCAAGACTGATTAGGCTTCCACCTTCCGAATCGTTTACGACCAAGCAAGGTGGACTACGGATTCGGGGAGTAAAAATTTGGCGACCAAGCTGAAGAGCAGTGGTCCCATGGCAAACTATCGGAATCGGTTTGGAACTGATTAGGCTGCCACCTTTCAAATTGTCTACACCTGTGCGCATCTGGCCACAAATTTGAAAGGGTTCAGCGGCCATGCTGAAAAACATTGGTCCAGTGGCAAACTGTCATCATCAGGTCGTTACACCCTCGCAGCGCGGGCTACAAGTCCAGGTTTGGTGATTTGGCGGCTGATTACGCTGAAACAGTACACGCGGTCAATTGCTATAAAGATTGGGGTGTCGATCCCACGGAGAAAAGCGATCTACAAAACAAGGTCAAAGAAGAAGAACTACACGAAACTAAATTTAAGAAATTCTAACAATTTTAAAATACGAAATTGAATTTAGATTAATAAAAATCAAGTTTAGAAAAATCACAAGGTTCCAAGAATCCTTCTAGATTTCACGCGCCAACTAGTATTGATTCGCGATGATAATTCAATTACGTGTTTCACATCCCAAACAACATAATCGGAAAAATAGTCTTTAATGCACCAGTATATTCTAATGTAAATGGATTTTAGATCCCACTTTTTCTAGAAAGCACAAAGATTGGTCATATATGATATCCTAAATTTACGATACATCCGGAGAAAATAACGTAATAAAAGACAATCACATATAACTAACCTACCGAAATTAATTGATCTTTAAAATTCCACACATAAGAAAAGCATGACTAAACTTACATGGAGAAGAAAAAGACAACCACCGGAATAATAATTTATGAAGAAGTTGATAAAATCTTTGTCACTAAAATAACATAAACTCCTATATTAAATAAAAGTGAAAATCATAAATACCATTTTTCATCGTGAAAGCATAAAACGAATCAAATACAATTAAGTATGTTACATCTAGGAGTTCATCTCTTCGCCTTGCATGGAGTTTAGTGACACGTGGTGAAGGTGATGACAACAACAGTGGTGTGGAGCTTCATCTGCATGGCGGCGCGTGGTGGATTAGCGATGCGTACTCAGCTGTTGATGCGTTGTGTGTGTCCTGCGTTCTCTGCCCCGTCCTCCCTTTCCCGTGTGTTGTTGTATTTATGGTAGAAAGAAACAACTCCTTATTGGAAACCAAATACAATTGGAAACCAAATACAAATTGAAAACCAAATACAAATTGGAAACCAAAAACAAAAGGAAACCAAATATAATTGGAAACCAAAAAAAAAGGAAACAAAGGGTCCCACCCACCCTTTGTTTAGATTTTGTTCTAATAACATGAAATGTGGGTTTGGCTATGTTCATCCATATTCCTCCTTTGTTCCACCAAAATTCAAAATTAATTTCCTTTATTTTTTTCTTTGGTTCTCTTTATTAATCTTTGGTTTGAGTATATCCCGCTCCACTTCGTTCATTTGTCTATGAATTTTCAAATTCGCCACGCTAATGCACTTTTGTCATTTAAACTCCAAATCCTACAAAAATACAAAAATAAAATAATTAAACTAAAATACACTATTTGAAACACTAACAAATATAAATTAGGAGGTATATTATGTAATAATTATGTGAATATCAAATACCCCAAAACCTATATTTTGCTAGTCCTTGAGCAAAACAAAATTAATAATAAAATCCTAACTCACTTTCGTAGGAATCACGGTTGCACTTACCTTAACATGCAACAAGGCTTTAAACCCCTAGATTACCTCTAGTGGACGAGTTATAGTCTTGTGAGGGTTTCCAGAAATGTTACCCCCAAGCATTACTGACTCAATAGAACAAAATCTATTTTCTAAAAAGATAATGCAAAAACATGGGCATTCTCCTTTATTTTCCTTAAAGTAATTTTCTAATTCCTTAAAATTCAAGAAAAACAACAAACTAAAAATGTCACAATAGTATATCAATAAAGTACAATAATTTAATAGTATCTAAAGGTTAAATAAATTTCATAATCATTCTCAACTCGAAGTGTGTATGTGAGAAACCTTATTAAGATAACTCTTCATCTCATAGTAAAGACGTGACGAGATAACCTTTAGAAAGTACGCTTTGACTACAAATCTTTCATGTCACTCAGAAATAAAAGACTCAGAGATTGGGCACTCAGTTTATATGTGAGGAAAAGGATATAAACTATGGAAAATGAAAACGTCTCACATATAATTATCATGAAAAACGGAATTTTCAAATAGTGAAATGAATATGATCTCATGGACAGGAATATCGATTACTTTTGAGAATGTTGAATCAAACACCATAGTTCTTGCCTATTCAATCTCCCCATCTACTAAACCAATTTTTACTTAAGATCAATTAGGTTTTTACTAGGTTGTAATGGGGCTTGGATTATGGCAAACAATAATGGACAAAAAAGGATACAAAAATTTCCTGAGAATGACTACACCCTTGAATAAACACATAGGGCATTGAATAACAAATCAATGTTGTACACCATTAACTTTTTCTTCATTATTTTCTTCTTCAACCAATTTTTTTTTACATGTTTTCCCCGTTTATACAATCAAAAACTTTTACTACGAGGGCGCATGAATAATATATTTTCAACTATTTCTATTTGCCCATTCCATAAATATATCTCACCGTACACATTCTTAGAAAATTGGATAAGGATAAAATAATAGAGGTATTACTCCTTGATTGGAGTAGGTAATGAAAATGGGGATAACAAAGAGAAGGTTGTTTAAAGGCTCAAATGGCTGCAAATGAATATTTATTATTGGGTATGCTAAAAGGCTAAAAGAAATGGTTTAAAGAAAGAAATGTCTATATCACTTCATAAGTTCTAGTTGGTACTAGGACATCTAAACTAAATAAAGCAAGAAGTTATTGTGTAAAAATTCAATTTTTATGTCGTTCTTAAAGCAACCAATAAGAAAGTCAAGAATAATGAGATCATCAACAAAATAATACGGACTCAAGAAAAATCAAGAGTGTATTTAATAACCCTCAAGAAATAAAGAATGACTCAAAACTCACAATGGTTAAGTCTCCACTATTATTCTAAGGTTTTCTAGTTCAATATCTCACTAACCAACTTCAAATCATGTTGACTTGGCTTATAGTGCACGAATAGTCGAGTTGAGAAGTCTCACGAAATACATCTAACATAAGGATAATATCAAATATCATGTTTTCTACTAATATAACTATGTGACATGTGTTAGTATGTGGCACCAAAGACTCGGCCACATGAGTGAGAAGGGAATGAAGATCATACATTCCAAAGGTAAACTACCGGGTCTAGAGTCAATTAAAATTGACATGTGCGAAGATTGCATATTTGGAAAGCAAAAGAGGGTCAGCTTTCAGAGTAGTAGCAGAACCCCAAAGAAGAAAAGGTTGGAGCTTGTTGACTCTGATGTTTGGGGACCAACTACCATCTCATCCATTGGTGGAAAACACTACTTTGTGATGGTCATTAATGATCATTCTCGGAAGATCTGGGTTTACTTTCTAAGACACATAGTAGTGTTTGATGCTTTCAAAAAATGGAAAGCTGTGGTTGAAAACGAGACAGCGCCGCAACACAATGGTGTAGTTGAACGTATGAACCGAACGTTGACTGAGAGAGCCAGAAGCATGCTTATGCAGTCAGGCCTACCGAAGCAGTTTTGGGTTGAAGTAGTCAACACAACATCTTACTTGATCAACGGAGGACCATCGGTTCCACTAGAACACAAAATACCATAGGAGGTATGGGGTGGAAAAGAGATCAAACTCTCACATCTTAAAGTTTTCGGTTGTGTAGCGTATGTGCATATCAGTAATCAAAGTAGAAATAAGCTTTATCCCAAGTCCAAGAAATGCACCCTCATCAGTTATGGAGAGAATGAGTTTGGCTACCGCATCTGGGATGATGAAAACAAGAAGGTGATCCGCAATAGAGATGTGATCTTCAACAAAAGAGTAATGTACAAGGACAAACATATGACAGACGTCAGCAACTCAGTAAAGAGTGGACAAGTATGTGCAGATGTAGACGATGGCCCAGACAGTCCTGTACAGAAGCAAATAGTAGCAAGCCCTCAACCAGAGGAACATGTTGGACAGAGCAGTGCGCAACAGTCCGACACACTGTAGCCTCCCAATCCAACTCCTGTATTGAGAAGGTTTTCTTGGCCTCATGTGCTTAACATGAGATACATGAATAATCTACTGTTAACTGATGGAGGCCAGGGGAGCCTGAATGTTATGATGAAACATGTCAGACCGCAGATGCTAGCAAGTGGGAGCTTGCCATGAAATATGATATGAATTCTATGATCTCCATCCAGACATGGGACATTGATGATCGACAAAGTGAAGTTGTGTTTAACTTCAGTTGGCTTACATGTGTTACAAGATCAGAAAGAGTTGTTGTGTTGATCGATCGGGGTGTGAAGACAGATTGAAATCAATCTTCAAGTAGGAGATTGTTGAGAAAGTCAAAAAGGGGGGTTTGAATGGCATGGTCAGTGAAATGAAGTCAAATAAGGATAGCCACAATTACAATGGTCGGTGAAGTGAAAAATCCACCAACCCATCCACCTACCATGTATGAAGCCTATATAAAGGCCATCGTTCCTCGCTCATTAAACCATCCCATCCCAACTCATTCCATTCCATCTCTTACTTAGAAAGAGAGAGTAAAAGCTCAGAGAAGCTTGTGAGTGAGAGAAAATTGAGAGTAGTTTTCTTGGGTGTAATTGGGTTGTGAGTTGTGAGTGTTTGTAAACACTTATTTTCTCCCTTTAGTAAAAATATGCAACACCCCGTGTACGTAGCCCAAGTTGGTGAACCACGTAAATTATGTGTGACATGATTTTATTCTTCGCACTCTCGTAATCTAACTAACTGGGAAATTGTGTATTTCCTTAACATCAACATGACCTTGCAAGTCCTGCAGATGTACTAAAATGTAGTTTACTTGTATCCTTCAACCATAGTAACTCTGGATAAATGACTTGTACATTGTTAATCGTCTTAGGTACTCGTTTTAAGTTCACGTATAAATAATCAGAATCTTCAACTTGTTCCTCATCCAGATAATTGTTTGTAAACGTATACAGAGAAGTAGCCAACAGTTAATATACAATATGGAATACTAGAGGTGGGGTTTCAAGCTCCATTTCGAATCGAAGAACTACGCCATCCACAGTTCCTCTAGAATGCAAGAGGTCAAAATTCGTATTCTAAGTCCTCTAAATGTATGCATCCTTAAAGCTTAATTCAAACTCAAATTTGGCTTGTGAACTTTCCACTTACACATGCTCTTACTCTCTTAGACTGTTTTAGTTGTGCAAAACTGCTTCTTGGAAGGCATTGGATGGTCTTTAGGCTGTGTTTGGTTGCATAAAATCAATCTTATGCCAATGGTAGCCTGGTTGGATGGTTCAGCCTATGGTGGTTTAACGCCTATGTCTTGGGTTCTATACCCACCGGCGGCATGCTTGCCTTTCAAATAAACAAAAAAAATAGAATCAATCTTATGCCATGGGAATCCACCTTTTATGCTAATTTGAGGTATCACTCCACATCCACCATTTGATTTTGTGATCAATGGTGAGAATGGAAGTCTCATGAACATGAGAATCACATACCTTGGGGGACCAATGAGTGGGATTCCCATGTTCATGAGACTTACATTTCCACCATTGATTACAAAATCAAATGATGAATGTGGAGTGATACATCAATTTAGCCTAAAATATAGGTGTCTCCTCATTAATTCCGATGGCATAGGATTCCATCCAACCAAACACACCCTTAGACAGGTTTTTATTTATTATTCTGTCTAGAATGTTCAATTGACATTAATGTACAGAATAATGCTTTTTGAACACAAAATAAAATTTAAGTTTGAATTTTCTAGGTCTTAAAAAAAATTTGGGTTTCTTTACCATCAAGACCGAAACGGTGTACGAGATAGAAATAATGTATATAAGTTAGTTTGTTCCCAGAGAAAGGGTTGGACATACAGTAAGAATAGAGGGAGAGAGAAATTTGATAAATGCAATTGGAGCCTTTTTGTTAAGTTGGTTTGTGGAGGAAACAACAAAGTATTTGATATCACATAAGGAAGGAATCAAATGAAACTAAATTAAGGGTGTGTTTGGTTGTATGGAATTCTATGTCATAGAATTAATGAGGGGACCCATATATTTTAGGCTAATTTGAGATATAACTCTACATCCACCATTTGATTTTGTTATCAATTATGGGAATGAAAGTCCAATGAACATGAGAATCACATGCCTTGGGGGACCAAGGAGTGAGATTCTCATGTTCATGGGACTTTCATTCCCACCATTGATTACAAAATCAAATGATGGTCAAATGGTGGATGTAGCAAAGCCCCAAGTATGATTTGTTAGATGGAACCAAAAGAAGCAAATCTTTCACCGAAAGTACCCCAGAAATTTTTTATTTTTTTTATACAAGTTTATTGAAAAACACAAGGAACCATCTCAACTCAATTCATCATCATCAACTCATACTAAGAGCACGAAAGATCTGGAGAGTGTAAAAGACAGTTTGATAGAGAGAAAGAAAGAGAGAAGAAGAAATACTAGTGCAGAGTGGTGGTCATGAATGGGTGATACATTTCATTCTATCTCATTGTAATCCTACAAATTCATTCTATACAATACTTCTATTCTTTCTAAATCAGTCTTCATTGAATACAAGATTCTTGTAGCTGTTCTCATCCAGAATTGTATCTTGTCAGGCTCTCTTTTGCTTCCAAGAATCACCACTCTGACATTGTTATTCAATGTTGATTGTCTTGGATTCTACAATTCCTGCAGAAATATCACCATAAACAGGTCAGTTCCTATCATTTGATACTTATGCTTTTGTTGTTTGAATTTTGATATGAACTTATTTTTCAATCTTTGCAAGTGTTTATGGACAGAATTTTATAATGGTTTTTATTTAAGTTTCATAACTTTCTTCTAGTTAGTTATTATTATTGTTTTCAAGATTTTAAACCAAGTTGTTGGTGTAAACTGTAAAGTGTGATCTGCATGATATAAGTATTAAGGGACTGAAAAGGATTGGCATTTGTATACATGTATCACCAAACATATGGTATATTTTTGTGCAGTACTGTCTGGTATATATTTGTGAAGTAAGACTGCATGCTGATTCCTACTGATAATATTACTATCTTGGCTATCATCAATTGTATTAATTTCTCTTGTATATGGTATATATTACCACCAAACACCACGAACGCGTGCTATACAGCAATTGATCAACTAACTATTTTATTTTATTTTTTCTAATTTATTGTAACTTTTAATTTATTTTCACTTCCTATTCTTTCTTTTTTTTCACGTAATATTCAGTTAACTTGATTATTTAACTTAGACTATTATTTCGAGGAAGAAACGAAGGAGGAAGAAGAACGAGGAACATTCAAATAAGGAAGAAGAAGTGACTGTTGGTGGTCTCTCGTGCTCGTTTGATTTGTCCATCATCTTAGTTCTTCCATATCCCTCACGGTATGTCTAACTTTTGTATCCTTCTCATAAGCATGTTATCGTGTATTTAGTAATAAACAAAACAACATGTTTTAGATTTCTTACTGGCATGTTTGCAAACAAAACAACATGTTTTAGATTTCTTATTGGCATGTTTTAGATTTCTTACTGGCAATAAACAAAACAACATGTTTGCAAATAACATGTTTACAAACAACATGTTTGCAATAAACAAAACATGGTGTTTCAAAAATATATGAACATAGTCATTCTCAAATTATTATTGTTTGATTAGTAGGATTGAATTTATTAGTTGTTTTGTTTTGATTGAATTCAGATATTTTGAAATGGACAAAACTTGGATTTCTATGCCGAGGAATACACTTGAATATGCGGAAGGATTGAATCAGTTTCTGGATTTTGCATTTGCAAACAAGTCATCTGATAATAGAATAAAGTGTCCTTGTCCTCGTTGTGCTTTTAGAAAATGGGAGACTAGAGAAGTGGTGTATGATCACTTGATTTGTAGACCAAAGGGTACACTGTTTGGTTACAACATGGGGAGTTGGGTACAAGTCAAAGTTCTACTGTCATGCATGTAGTGCAAGATAGTCAGCCTATTCAAGATCCAATGCAAGACATGATCCATGATGCTTTTGCATTTTCTAGGCACTATGCCCATGAAGAATCTTCCACATCACATGGACCACATGAAAGGGATGGAAGGATGGGGGGTATAAGCAGTGGGTTGAATGATGAAGTTAAACAGTTTTTTGAGTTGCTAGAGGATAGAGGGCAAGAGCTATATGAAGGGTGTTCAAAGTACTCAAAATTATCTTTTTTGGTTATTCAAGAAAATAATATATTAGTCGCTAATTTTGAATGAAGTATAACGAATATCAACTTGTCCTAGATGAGCAAGGGCTAATAAAAGAATCTCATATGAGGCACATGATGTTTGGTCACTTCCTAGAGGCACAAAAGTGATGATTCCATTTAACACTGAGCATCAACCTATTGGAGATGCAGTTGGTCTCTTAGGAAGTTTTTTAGGAGAATTGGGATCCGATTTTAAGGCTTTTCCAGTTGGATACAACTCTTGGAAGGATGTGCCAAAAACTTTCAAGGATGGCGTGTATACTACTATTATACAGGTATAGCTTAATTTATGCTTGTCACTTACCTTGTTTGTAAGATTATTGATAACGATTTGAATACTAATGACTATTATTTTTGAAGAATAAACTACATGTGGAAGATCCAATGGCAGACCATTATATCTTGCAAAACATTGGGAAGAAATGGAAGGACAATAGGCATAAATTGTTCCATGAATTTTATGATCCTACACTGTCCAGAGATGCTAATATTGCAAAACATCCCAAAGGCATTGATCGTAATGATTGGGCACATTTTATTGACTACCGCTTGGATGAAAGGACAAAGGTAACACAATATTTACATTATTCATTTAGATAACTAGGAATATGCTAACAATATGTTTTTATCTATACATTGATAGGAAAAATGCAAAAAAAACATTGAAATTCGGAAGAAACTCACCGATCCACACACAGGAGGATCAAAAAGCAATTCCAGGTTAAAGGCTGAGATGGTAATTAATATTTTACATCCTACCATACTTTAAGTTATCATTCTCAAAAATATTATTTAAAGTTATATGACTTCATAATATCGATGTAGGAATATGAACTTGGGAGATCTGTGAGTAGGGGAGAGGTGTATATTGCAACACACACAAAAAAGGATGGGTCTTATGTAACTGACGAAGCGAGACAGATAAGTGTAAGTAATTAAACTATTTTTTTTATCGAACTATATTAATTAATGTTTAGATAAATTTTGAATTCAAAGTTTGATGGCTTGCCTCATTAATGTAGGAGAAAATTTTAGAGATTGAGAAAGAAGATTCCACATCACGATCTATATCACAGCAAGATTCACTTGCTAAGGTGTTAGGAAAAGAACATTCAGGCCGAGTTCGAGCTTTGGGATTCGGGCCATGTCCATCTCAAGTCTTTGGCAACACCAATAGTAGGTTTAGTGGGATGATGTCCTCACAACCAACGCAAAACACTGATCTTCAAGTGCAACAGAAAATTCACCAGCTGGAGTCACAGTTAGAGACAGAGAAATTAAAGAGGAAGGGATATGAGGGAGCATTTACATACATTTTTCAGAAGTTGGATGGAAATGTGCCTGCTGAGTTTGCAAGATTATTCACTACACCCGTATGTTTCTTTGCCTTTACATTATTTTAATATATATTAGTTAACAATGATATTGGTTACTTACTAAATATAAATCAGTTAATTATTGTAATTTGGTTCAAGTTTAGAGTAATATTGTTGACTCATCATTTTCAGGCACAAGACGAAGAAAGTGGGCAAGCTTCACCAGCAACTGCAAGGCCCTCATCACCCTGTCAAAATACTAATGAGAATCTTCATCGGCTCCACTCTCCATAGCATTGTCTAATTTCTTTCAAGAACGTGGTACAATTTCAGCTGTAGTAAATTTGATTTTAACTATCAAACTTCAAGAAATTCTACATGTACTAGCTTTGATATATTGTTAACTTTGATGATAATATAAGTTTTTTTTTGTTAAAGTTGATGACAATATAGTTGAAGTCAAGTTTTCTTTGATGATTTCGATATAAAATAATTGTGTAAAATTGTGGGTTGTTTACAGATTGTTTACAGGTTGAAAAATGTGATTACAGGTTAAAATGTGACTACAGATTGTTTACATATTTCTAGTGCGCATAATAGAATTATCATGATAATAATGACAGGCATTAGCGGCGGTTTTAACCGTCACTAAAAGAATTACCAATTTGAATTTGGCGGCGGGTATAAACCGATGTAAGCACCACGGACTATAGCGGCGGTTAAGAACCGTCGCAGAATATTATAAAACGTCAATTCTTGCCCTGTATTTAGCGACGGTATGGTATTTAGCGACGGGTTTACCAACGGTTACTACTAACCGTCGCTAAATAACATACAGCGACGGTTATGCCAGCGGTTGCAAAAAACCGCCGCCGAATGCTCTTGTGACGCCTTTATTAGCGGCGGTTGGCCAACCGTCGCTGTATTATGTAGCGACGGTTAACCGTCGCTAAACACCTGTTTTCTTGTAGTGGAGTGATATATTAATTTAGCCTAAAATATAGGGGTCCACTTATGAATTCTCATGACATAGGATTTCATGCAACCAAATACACCCTAATTTGTGAATCACATAAAGTTGATTTAGGATTCAAATCTGCAGAGGATTATGTAGGTCTTATTAGTAATGAAAGAAATCGGTAATGGCAGTGTCTCTGCAAGACAATAAGTTAGAATGAAATTGTTGGGTCTTGATTGGCTAGTTCAAAATGAAGGATGGATTCCCTCGCAACTGTGGCACAAACAGTGTGCTTGTACAAGGTAGAGATGTGCCACACATGTAGCAGTTTCAGACGGTTGTACGTACTCTGATCAAACTATCTGACTTAATTACTTGGTACACAAAGAAAGTGTAATTATGTTGGACATGTGCATGCAGTAACATTAAACAGGAGACAATTGGGTAAACTGATGCAATTGTAGCTTTTTTGGTGAATGCATTAGTGAAGGAATTAGCAACACACAGAGGAACAGTGAGAACATACAATGGGTAGCTCATGTTTATTAATTAGAACATGATGAAGCTGACAACTTTTCAGCATCAGGGAGAGATGACCCTGTAATGTAGGGACGATCTATTGATGAACTTAATTGGCTAAGGCTGTGACCGAGGACCGGGGTGTGTTTTTTAGCCTCTTAATCAGAGATACATGTATGAAGCAGAGGTGGTCAATTTGGTGCTTCTTTAATTTAATTCTTTAAAATCCGAATAAGATCCTCTTAAACCTTAGTTTTGGTTACAGATTCCTATACCTCCCTCTCTATTTTTTTTTTTTTTTTTTTTTTAAATAAACCTCCAGTGGGGAGGGGCAGCTATGGGATGTCAGACCTTTATTACTTGAGAAAAATCTTTTACACAGGTCGGGGGTACATGGCGACTTTACCCGAGGAATAAAAACATACGGACATAAAACAAATAATTAATAAAACAGTCCATGCAAGAGACTATCCTAACTACTTAACCTAACAGTAAGGCCAAGTTCACCAATGAGTAGGCTTTACTAAATTAGGCCTACTACCAAGAAAACAATTGAGAAACAGATCTATTTCACCAAAGATAAGGCCTAAAACCAAAGAAAGGTTAAGACCTTAAGAGACCTTATTCTAGGACTAGGCCTAAATACCTAGACCTCATAAACAACCAAATAGGTAAGTGACCAAAGGCCTTAACAAAATAAACATTTGAATCTTGCAACTTGATAAGCCAAACTTGCAACTTGCACACCACTGCCACTTGCACAAATAGCCAACTTGCATTCCTAACAACTTGCAAGAACCGATTGTCCGTTAGCAAACCGCTCCATCCAGGCCTTAGCAGGCCCCAAACTCTGCCATGTAGGACCACACCAAAATGTCTCCCAAACTACGCTGCCATCACAGCAAGCAGCAACAATCCAGCCCCAATCAAAAACTCGCTTCTTCCCAATCTGTCTCCTGCGGACATAACTCAGCAAAATGCAAAACTCTAGTCAACCCCAACACCCTGAAATACCGAGACAAATGCAACATCCGAAACAGTTTCTGCCCAGAAACAGCGCCCAAATATGCAGTTGTCCTGTCCCGAAAAAACCAAATAAAATTTCGCGTCTCCGGCACTCCAAGTCGACATACGCCTAAGAATTATAATAACTTCATCTTCTACTCATCACCATGACGTACATACGCCGTGTGGCAACGGTCAAGCAAGATCAAACCTGTCAATCGCCTAGGTAAATCATTCGCGCCGAATGTGACAGTCCTATAATCTTTTTGTGCTCTATCGGCTAGCACATCTGCCACCGCGTTGGCCTCTCTATAGATATGCTTGCAATCTATCGTCATTTTTTCCGCCATCAACTTAATTTCCCTAAAAATATTCTCCAATTGCCAAGAAATTTTAAAGGTCTCCCTAAACCAACCACTAACAAGCTCCGAATCCGTTTGAACCATCACCTTGCTAAAACCCAAAGAGAGACAAATGCGCAAAACTTCCGCGAGAGCCAAAGCTTCCGCTTTATTATTTGATCTTTCACCAAAAAACAATTGCTTTTCCACCACACAAAGACCCCTAGGGTCTCTGATAATAACCCCTCTCTAATTAACAACCTTTTAATTGAGTCGCAGAAAGCAGTTTTACTAATTAACAAGGTACATATTATATATATAGTTTAGCTGTCCATGTTTTTCCTTAGATTCCCCTGTCTCACTCTAATAGCACACACATAAATCAAAGGGAACATTTGACATCAGTGGTTGATGGAAATACTCCAATACTCTACCTTCATCATATATTCTAATGGACAACACTAGGCAGATATCATATTCAGCTGACTAGCATGCAATTCCATGATTCTCATAGGTCTTCACAATTATGAAGCATGGGTAGCAAAGCGATCCTAGTAGGGATAGGTAACTTGGTGGCTGGATCATATGCATGAAAGAGAGACTGAAAACTATAAGGACATGCAGTTTGATGGCTTGTTGGGTCAGGATCAGCTTGTGCACTGCAGAGATGGGGCCAAGTTGAAGGGTCAGGGCCAGCTCTCATTCATTCAAGGGTCAGGGTCAGCTTGTGATCTTCACCATCACCAAAACCTATTATAACGCAGCTGTCCTTCAATCCAAACACCCATATCCCAGACCTTCATTGCAATGCCCACTACTGCTCTAATAATAACTCAATCCATCAATCTCCACTAATATAAACAAGTTGTACAAACATTTTTTTCTTCTTTTGTTTTTCAATTAAGTTCAATCTCGGACATTTTAAGTTTTTTTTATCATTAAGAACCGCATCAAATATGTCTTGAACCAAAAGTAAAAATAAAAATTTTAGGTGCTAGTACAAATGAGAAAAGAATAAAAACAAAAACTCTCCACCTAAGTGAAAAATGAAGTGAGAGCGAAAAGGGAAACTGAGGTTGCAGAAATAAAAATAAATTTCAGGTTTTGTATAGAAATGGTTGACTTATTGTTGCTATTAACAGTTAGGGTAAAAAAAAAAAAAACCTAGGGATAGTTATAGTAAAATTAGGGTGTCAACGTGCTCTATGTGAGCGAATCTTCAATATTTTCTTATTTTATTATAACATTTCAATAATAAGTAAAAATTATTATTGAAATTCTAAACAAAATAATTAGTTATAATATTAAGGGCTTATGTATAGTTTACAAATAATTAAGAGTTTTAAATAAATTATGTTAGGGGTTTAGGTATAATTAACAATATTTGCGAGGTGCAGGTTTTGATCGCAAATAATATGCATTTGGGAGGTTAAAATGGTACATATGTATAATATTTTATTTAAAATGACAAAAATACCTCTGACCACTATTCACCTAACTATTGGTTTCTCATGTAAATATGATAGAGTCAGGAGGGCATTTCAAAAATCAGGACAAAGACACACATTGTTACTATTCATAAGGGCAACCGTCGTTATATAGTTTAGATTTATACAACTATTGCTTCTTTTTTAAATGTTTAATTTTGAATTAGGAGTGGGGTAAGCAGATGTAAGGAATGTGATTTCTCGAAATTTTACAAAATATTTATTTTTTTGAGTTACCGAAATTTATTTCGAAAACCTAAATATTTATTTCTTGCATTAAGCCAATCTCAACTATCGTACATTTTAACCCGTTATAACCTTAGTTTAGTATTAAAATTTTGTTACATAATTAATTCTTACGCAATATGTAGTTTGTATGACATTATGAGTCTCTTTATGTAGCATGTAAAAGTTTAAAAAGCTTAAATTATATTGATAACTTCAAAAAATTTACGTTTTTTTATTAAATAAAAAAATTTATTTCTTAAAATCAACTTATCGAAATTACCTCAAAAAAACGAAATCACAATCCTTGGGCAGACGGTAGCCAATTCATTAAAACATCAATTGGGACTGCAAGCCATCTGGTGAACAAACGATCAAATTAATAGATAACAAAGACAATATTGATTAGATTAAAAAATTAATGAAGATATGATGAAAAGAATAATTATCCACGAACTAAAGCCTGAGTATACCGGGATTGTCATGACGATTCATGGTTGGCCAACTCAACCCTCTATTCCAGAGTTCGAAAGTCTGTTGGCCAATCAAAAAAGCCTTGCTAAGCAAATGGCAGATGTCTCTTTGAAAAATGGGGAAGAAAATGCACTATTCAATAAAACGACGGATGGATATAAAAAGAAAAATTTTGTAAAACAAAATAAAGAAGACGATAATAGGCCCAAGCAGACATGGAGCCACATAGGGTCAAGTAGGGCACTTGCCCCTACTGACTTTTTTGAAAAAAAAAATTAATAAATTTTGGCCCTTATTTTACATGTAATTTTGATTTGCCCCCATATAGATTTTATTTTTTCTACCCAACCCTTCTAATCAAACCCCCAAATCTCAGCAAACCCCTCAACAGATCAACAGTTCAAATCCCCAAAATCTCTCCAATAATCTGTCATAACTCATAACATATCACTTCTCCGAAAGGAACTTCAAAAATATAGTGAGATTCATTGTGTTTGTCCTCACAAGATGAGGAATCTTGCATAACATCACCATTATTTTGGAATTTGCATGTTAAACATCGTTCTCCACAAGCACAAATTTGACCACATGGAATATATAATTTTGGTTTTATTCATTTAAAGATTTAGGATATATATAAATATATTTAATGCAGTCTTATATAATCTCAGTTTTATTTCAGTTATGGATAAATTTTTAAAAAGAAAGTCAGTGAGTGATCTACCACCTCCAACCCAAAATAAGGATAACCATAATTTATCAAAACCAATCTCAAAGAAAAGTCATGTAGAGGTTGACCTATCAAATCTTCCAACAAATCTTGGTTTAAGACTTTGTATTTTCAATTACCATCTGAATAATCAAGAGGTTGCTAGAATACTTATTTGCAAAAGGGGCCCTTGTCAGCCAATGAACTACACATTTCCACGGGAAAAAAATAACAGGTGCAGTACGACGTTTTAATGTAGTTTAGTTCATTGAGTATAAGAGATGGCTAGAGTATAGCATAGCAAATGATGCCGCCTTTTGTATCCATTGCTATCTTTTTAGAAGTATTGGAGAGCAAGGAGGTGGTGATTGTTTCGTATTTGAAAGATTCAGTAATTGAAAAATAAATGATTGAAATTCATGTAAGAAAGCCTAATAGTTTGCACACTCAAGCATATATGAAGAGTCGAAGTTTAATGAATAAAAAACTTCACATCCAATTGTTTTTTCCAAGTAATATGACGCGGATAAAATGGAATACTAGATTCTTTTATCAGCTTCAGTTGATTGCAGTAGGTGTTTTGTATAATTATTCATCTATTATTCAAAATTTTAAAAATTATGTTAAATTAATTAATTATTATATTATTTTTAAATAATTATGACTCATCACTCTACCCCCCCCCCCCCCCCCCCAACAAAAATCTTGGCTCTGTCACTGGGCCCAGGAAGTCCCAAGACAGGAGTTACATGAAAGGAGGAGCGCAAGGCAGAAGCAACAATGGCGGAAGAAATGATGGTTGCTTCAATTGCTGCAAGAAATGTCAATCATATAACCGGAGACAAGGAGAAGTTGTCAAGCCTATGTGAATACAAAGGAAATCGGGTCATGATAATTGGTAACAACACAAGATTACCCATTGCTCGCACTGGGGAGGTTGCATTCATTCCCACTTCAACCCCAATCAAAATCAACTGCAGAACGTTATCATGTTCCAAGTATGAAGAAAAACCTTTTGTCAGTATCACAATTAGTAGCATCTAGCAATTACGTGGTGTTCGGGCCGAAACATATTAAGGTGTACCAAAGCCTAAAGTCATCCGGTACACCCATCATGAAGGGGCGAAAGCTAGAGTCTATCTACGTGATGTTTGTGGAATCAACATATGTAGATAAGACTCGACGCAGTGAAACTGTTGACTTGTAGCACACAAGGCTAGTGCATGTTAGCTATCATAGGTTGAAGACAACGATGAGCAAGTCAATGTTGAAGGGTTTACCCCACCTGGATATATGAGGAGAAGCAATTTGTGTTGGGTGCCAATATGGAAAAGTTCATCAACTACCCTATCAAGAGTCGGAGTTTAGGGCCAAGGAACTGTTGCAACTCATCCACTCAAATGTGTTCGAGCGCGGAAAGCAAACATCAATAAGCAGTATATGCGCTACATGGTGACTTTTATTGATGACTTCTTAAAGTACGTGTGGGTTTCCTTTTTGAAGGAAAAATCTGAAGTCCTTAATACATTTAAGGAATTTAAGAAGAAAATTGAAAGTAAAGTAGGAAATATGATTAAATGCCTGTGTACAGATAATGGCGAAGAGTACACATCAGATGAGTTTTCCAATTACTTAAGGGCGTGTAAAATCATGAGACAATTAACATCTTCAGGCACTCCATGACAAAATAGCATAGCTGAAAGGAAAAATCGTCATTTGGCAGAGACAAGCTGAAGCATGTTGCATGCCAAGAATGTACCAAGTCATTTTTGGGCTGAGTATATGAAGATCGCGGCCCATGTTATCAACAGGTTGCCACAAGCAAAGTTAGGACTTTGTTTCACCCTTCCAGAAGTTAGGAAATACTAAACCCACAATGAGCCACTTCTGAGTTTTCAAATGTGTGTGTTAGTGTCCGTGAGTTTGACCAGAAGGCGATTCGTTGTGTCTTTGTGGGATATGACAATCAAATAAAATGATGGAGATGATGCGATCCTACAACTGGCGTTGCTACACATCAAGGAACGTGGTGTTTGATGAAGCTTCATCATGGTGGTTCTGCACAACAACTACTACTGCCAGATTCCAAAAGTCTAGAGAAGGAAATGCAAGAAAATAAGTCAACACCTGCAGAATGTGAAAAAGGAAATAGGGCTCAACTTGCCAAATACACCAAGTACGTCTACAAGCCCATGACAAACTGGTGTACATGAAAGAACACCAGAAGAAGTTCAACAAAGTCAAAAACATTCGGGGCATCAACTGAGAAGGTCAACCAGACAATTCAAAATCAATCCAAAGTATGCAAATGTCGTGGTTAAAGAAGACAACATTAGAGAACCCGTAACATTTAAAGAAGCATTTTAGAGCATGGTGTGGCAAAAAGTGATGTAAGAAGAAATTCAAGCTCTGAAGCAGAATCAAACTTGGGACTTAATACCAAAACCCAAGGATGTGAAGCCTATATCATGTAGATGGGTCTACAAGATAAATACCCATCCTGATGGCTCGATAGAAAGACACAAGGCTTGATTGGTAGCTCGCGGGTTCTCATAGCAATATGGACTGGACTACGATGAAATATTCAATCCAATTACTAAGGTCACTACAGTCAGGGTTCTGGTTGCACTAGCAGCAAACAAATCTTGGAAATTATGGCAAATGGATGTAAAAAAGGCCTTCTTGCACGGAGAAGTAGACCGAGAAATATACATTGAGCAACCTAGGGGGTTTGAGAGTAAAACCCAGCAAAATTATGTTTGCAAACTAAAGAAGACATTGTACGGATTGAAGTAAACACCAAGAGGCCGGTATGGGAAGATAGCAGGGTTCTTAGTTCAAAGCGGGTATTCACTTGCATATTCAAATTTGAGCCTGCTTATCAAATCTCAATGAGGCAAACTAGCAATAGTGCTAATATACGTAGACCATTTGATTTTCACTGGAGATGACAAAGAAGAAATACGAATAGTACGAAGAAATTTTGGCGTTCTGATATCAGATGAAGGAGTTAGGAGAACTAAGACACTTCCTAGGGCTTGAAACTGAACGAAATGACAAAAACTTATTCCTCTGTTAGTAAAAGTATGCTAGAAATCTTTTGAAGAAGTATGGGATGCTCGAGTGTAAGCCGATTTCAACCCCTATGGAGGCTAATGCCAAGCTATGCCAAGTAAAAGTAGATACAACAATGTATTGCCAGCTTGTCAGGAGTCTAATCTACCTGACGCTCAGACAGTCTTGCGTAGCCTATGCAATGGGAGTAGCAAGTCGATTCATGCAGAAGCTAAAGAAGCCTCATCTCGAAACAGTCCGAAGAATACTAAGGTATATGAAAGGTACCACTGACCTTGGTATCTTACATAAAAGAGTGAATGATGCAAAGTAATTGGCTACTGTGATGCTGATTGTGTTGGAGATCATGACACGCGAAGATCAACTACCGTGTACGTGTTCAGTTTTGGTTTAGGAGCAATCACTTGGTATAGCAACAAACAACCAATTGTATCTCTCTCGACCAATGAAGCAGAGTATAGAGCAGTGGCTATGGAAACTCAAGAAAGTACTTTGCTCGTACAATTAATGAAGGATTTGCACTAGCTAGTCGATTATGCAATACCAATGCATTGTGATAATCAGTCCGCAATACGTTTAGCTGAAAATCCAGTGTTCCACACAAGGACAAAGCATGTAGAGGTACAATACCACTTCATAAGAGACAAAGTACTTCAAGGAGAGATAAATATGTAAGCAATCAAGACAGACAACTAAGTGGCAGATATATTCACCAAATGACTCGATACTACAAAGTTCGAAGAGTTTCGAGGACAATTTGGAATAACCTCCAGAAGAGTTAGTGATGAGGGGGAATGTTGAGAGTCATCACTAACTCTATCAAGTTCTAGAGTCCTTAATGTCTAGAATTACCCAAACAACCAAATATCTAGAGAAAAGTCTAGAAAAATAAATCAAGTGGTTATCTAGAAATCTCCTTAAAAATATCTTAGATTTTCCCATGGTTCTCCACCGACCTATAACTAATATAAATAAGGGACACCACATTGTCTTGGGGTAAGGAAACAACACAAGCTCAAGTGAGTTGTGATTGTGTGTGTAGTAGTGTTGTAAAATTGTAGTGTACTTGTATCTTCGAGAGATTAATAGAATTCAGTGTTTCATAATCCAAGTTTTCCCCCAATTTCTTTTAACAAGTTTGAGGTTATATTGTTTTCAAGTGAATAAGGCTAAGAAAGCTTCTAGCTACACACACCTTTATTCTTCCCAACACCACCCTTTTGGAGGGGAAAAACATACCAAAATTTTCACCCTACCACCACACGAGGTTTTGTGGGAATTTTTTATTTTTGAGTCCCTTTTTGGAACTCGCATGCATGGTGGCGAGTTCCATGAAGTGGACTAAAAAATTTTGATTTTTTTTTCACAAAAGCTCACAAAGCACCTCTCAATTGCCAAAGTATATATATATTCAAGTACCCTTTACTAAACTCGCCACCATGCCAGTGAATTCAATAAAATGACTCAAACATTTTGATTTTTTTCCACAAAAGCACTCGCGAAGCACCTCCCAGTTGTCAACAAAATGAAAAATTTTTAGTAGTACCCTTCACTAAACTCGCTACCATGTTTGTAATTTCCATGAAGGGGACTCGAAAAAAGAAAACTTTCCACAAAACCTATCGTGTGGTGGGTAGGGTGAAATTTTGATTATATTTTTTCTCTCCAAAAGGATGGTGGTGGGAAGAATAAAGTATGGGTGTAGCTAGAAGCCCTCAAGACTACTATTCCTATTGAAAGTTCTTTAATCATTCCAAAACAAGTAATAAGAGAAGTAACTTAAAAGACAAGAACTAAGGTCTACTTAAACCAGACTATTCGGTTCAGGTCGGGTCGGGTCAGGTACCTGTTTTGATAGGGTTGAACAAAAAATCGATCAAACCGATTAAACACTACTACAAAAATGGGCAATTCTGGCAGATGATATATGACACTAAAGGCATACTCCCGGCGTATTAAGGGTATCCGCCGGGCAAAGAAAAATCTTGACACCTTTATCCGCAGGATAGTGTTTCTGGCATTTATATTCACCACAAAAATATAAAGAGGGAAATTCCCCCGCCCAAAAGCCCATTAAAAATCAATAAATTTTTTGCCAGCGGTTATAAATCCTAAAGTGGGGTTTATATTCGCCACGACAATATAAAGAGAGAAAATTCCCAGCCCAAATGCTCATTAAAAATCAATAAAATTGTGTCGGCGGTTATAAATCCTAAACTGGAGTTTATATCCACCATGAACGTCTAAAGTAGGATAAGGAGGGAAATTCCCCGCTCAAATACTCATTAAAAATTAACAAAATTTTGTGCCTACGGTTGTGGGGTTCATTACGGCATTTGTATGGGCTACCGAACTAATCTTTTCGCCCCTTTAGTAATTTTTTTTTTGTTAAAGCCCTCTTTAGTTTTTTTATTTTTTTATTTTTTTTTGGTTAAACTTAAATTCTATTTTTTTTTTTTTTGAAGGCAAGAAAACAAAGCTTTTCATCTCCCTATTCTTCAGTATGTTTCCTCTCTCAAACAAAGCTTCATCTCTGCCATTACGGTAGCAAAGCTTCTCCCTCTCTTCATTACGACAAGAAACAGAGGTTATCTTTTACGACAAGAAACAGAGTTTCTCTGCCATTACGACAAGAAACAGAGCTTCTCCTCTCTTCATTACTTTAGCAAAGCTTTTCATCTCCGCCATTCTCCTCCGACGTTCATTGTCGACGACGATTGTTGCCGACTACATTTCCTGCCGACAACGTTGGTGAGTACTTGTGTTCCCTTATCCATCGTTTTGTATGTTTTCACAATGGAAAATTTTCATCTAACAACCTCCTATGCATTCACCTGATAGTTTGCACACCAACTGTTTGATTAAATGCTTAATAGAAGAAAAAATATTTTTAGTTTTAACTTTCAGGATGCAGATGTAAGAAAAATCACTATCATACATTGGATCAATGCATTTTTTTTGTTCGAGATGTGCCACATTAGTTTTTATGGTTAACTATTGATGGTGTCTGTTAGGACTAATGTACATGCTTTGGTTTTAGCCTTACAACAACTAATCACAAGTTTTACAAGTCAACATTGTATTTAGATTGTCCTGTATCAATTCATGTCAATACATATTCAAAGAAGATCAATTTATACAAAACAGTGGATGGCTGGGGTTCTCTGAATTTTTGTTCAGAAACTCCAAACACACAGAAGATGAAACAAAATTATCTCAAACTCTAATTAAAAGCTGATTATCCTGATGCTTAAACTACCAATGAACACAACAGTCTGTTTTAATATTGATATGCTATCAATGTTGTAAAAAAGCTTTGAGTAGCTTTATGGACGTAAATTATTTTGGACTATGTCTGGCACGGTGTTGAGGAGTATACAAGTAGTTAGAGAGTAGGAGCAAAGTAAAAACTGGAAAAAGGATGAAGTTTAAGGTGGGTTTAAGTACTATGTCATTTAAGGGTGAAAGCTGATGTGTGTTAAAGAAGGGTGAAAATTGAGCTTCTAACTTTTCTTCTGATCTCTTCTTACGTGAACAAGGGCTACTATATGACATCACTTAAAATATATATATACATATATTAAGAATGTTTTTGAACCGTCTCTATGTTATTATATATTATGCTTTGAAAAATGATAGTCTTGTTGATCAAATAAAAGAAATTTGATAGAGACTACATGAAGTAATGATGAAAAAATATATTAGCAATAAAAGAAATATTGTCTTATTATATATTTTCAGGGAATCAAAATATCATGTTTATTTTTTATTCATAGATTGGAACATGTACAATAAGTACATATATAAGTTTAGATTATAGTATCATGTTTATTTTTTATTCATACTTGAACTTTAGACATCCATTTACTGATTTACATACATATCATGAGTAGTAGGCATTCATCTTGTAGTTAGGTTATAATTCTAGTATGTAATCAGCACAAGAGAATTACATGAATTCCTTCATTTAAAAAGACTACAAGCATGCCCAACTACATGGTTTCCTCAACAATACTAACTTTATGGAGTCCATAGTTGCTCATTGGTGGCAAAAATCTAGCTACAAACTTACTTCCATGTATGATATACATATGAGTTTATTTCATATGTGATGACATCTGAGTTTACTTCAATGCCTACTTGTAGTTTGAAAAAAAAATCAGAACTTCATTTTTACTAGTATGATTTTCAGCAGTTTTTAGATGTGTTTGTTGGTCAGTTTGTTCTTCTTGGTCACTTTGTTGCATGACTGAAGGAATTCATTGTGTTTGCTACAAACAGTCAGCATTTTTACTGACTGTTAAGATAACCTCAACAGATTTTCGGCAATTTTATATGTGCTTGTTGGTCAGTTTGTTCTTCTTGCTCATTGTTGCTTGCTACAAACAGTCAGCATTTTTACTGACTGTTAAAATAACCTCAGCAGTTTTTCAACAGATTTATATGTGCTTGTTGGTCAGTTTGTTCTTCTTGCTCATTGTTGCTTGCTACAAACAGTCAGCATTTTTACTGACTGTTAAGATAACCTTTCATTGTTGTTTGCTATCAATGTTGCTTGGCTTGAATATTGTTAAGAGAGACTGGGAGAGGTCGAAGCCTTTTTTGGGGGGGGTAAGGTTTGGGTTCATTAGGGCAGCCAGTGGGATCCTCTTCCATGAAATTTGAGGCTTGAGATTCAGGTTTGGAAATGAGGGTGCAACCAAGGTGGCCTGCAACCAAGGTGGCCCTGGCCCTTGTCCTTTTGATGGATTCATCCTAATGTTCTTTCTAGGTTCGGATTTAGATCTCTTCAATTTGGATTTGTTATACTGCGAATTTTTTAAAGCTAATCTTAGGGCACAAACTCTAAGGTCAACGAGTATCTTAGATTTAATCAGCTTCTCTAACACACATCAGCTTCTCTATTAGATTGTGGTACACAAGATGTGATTAAGAGTGTACCACACAAAAGAGTTGGTTGTGGGCTTCTGTTCTCTTCATTCTCACATTGGTAGGGTTTTGCTAAGTATATATATTACCAATTAACTTATTTTCAAAGTTCCATTCATTATTCAATGTTGAACTTGTTTAGCTAGAAGCATAGTTGCACAATTCACATAGAGTTGAAATTTTTTGCAGCTCTTAAAAGCTAGAATATGGATGAGTTGGTTGGAAATACCTCGAAACTTAGAAACCTACACAGATGGGATTAACTTACTTTTAGATCAAGCAGTTGCAAATGGTGTTGGACCAACTAACTTCAAATGTCCTTGTAAGAAATGCTCTAATCGATATTTTTTCGAAAGAAAAACTATTGTAGAGCATCTTGTATGGCATGATATGGATACAAAATATAAGGAGACTTGGTGGCGGTATCATGGGGAGCTTAATATTGGATAATCAAGTGTAACAAACATAGAAAACGAATTAGGGGGGAGATGACTGGTGTGCATGATTTTCTTAATGATATGTTTGCTCCATCAGTGACGGAGGAAGCTGGTGGTTCGTTTATAGAACCTCCTATCGTTGAAGGGCGTTCGAAAGATGCTAAAACTTTTTTTCAAATTGCTTGAAGAGGCGGGTGAAGAGTTGTATCCTAGTTGAAAAAGTTCAAAAATTTTTAGGCTATTGTAAGATTGTATCAGATCAAGTGTTTAGGAAATATTTCAGATAACATATTCACCATGCTACTTGAGTTGATCAGAAACATGTTGCTCGAAGAGAATTGCTTGCCTGAAACTTGTTATAAGGCAAGAAAGCTTATAAAGGAATTGGGTCTCACATACAAGAGAATGATGTTTATCCTAATAATTGCATGATCTATTGGAAATATACCTCAAAGTTGACTGCATGCTCCGTATGTGGCACATCAAGGTACAAAGTTAACGTCGTCGAGGGTGCTTCTGGAGGAAAATCTCAAGCAAGGTTATGTGGTACTTCCCCTTGAAATTGAGGCTTTATATATATGTCGAAGCATACTGCTGAAGACATGAGGTGGCACGAAACTGAATGTCCGAAGAATGGGTTTATGAGACATCCATCTGATTCTCCAGCATGGAAGCATTTAGATAATCTGTACCCGGAGTTTGCATCAGAAATTCGAAATGTGCGGTTAGGTCTAGCAAGTGATGGATTTAATCCATTCAGCCAAATGAGGAGCGACTATAGCACATGGCCTGTGGTGCTTTCAATTTACAATTTACCTCCATGGATGTGTAAGAAACAACCTTCCTTTTTATTGACTATGTTGATACCAGGACCGAGAAGCCTTGGAAATGCCATTGACGTGTATTTACGCCCTTGATTGACGAGTTGAATGAATTGTGGGAGATTGGCTATTGTAAGACTCATAAGCTATGCCTCCAAGAAGAGGTTTGACCCAAAGATCCATTGGTCAAAATAACACAAATATTGGAGTAGAAGGCACAGGTATTACTTTCTCCAATCAGGGTGAGGACTTGGTCTAGATCTGGAGAACAAGAAATGCCAGAGAAAAGGTCTGGCAGAAGTCGGCATATCCCATTACAAATAGCATTACACACATAACAAATAACTGGGATATGATGCATAATCTGATGATGAACAAATCCCGATATAATTAAAGATGCTAAAAAGATCACAAGAATTTGGCAGAGGTAATGGAGTAATGACACTTTAATCCAAATTAGCAAAACTCAGAACAGCCTAGCTCGTATGGATCCAGTAAGCCACTGGGATGGAAGTTTAAAATTTTCAATCATTAAAATTCATACCACAAATGTCTTTTTTAGCAGGGTTAGTTTCTTCACCTAAACACTCGATTGTGAGGCTCACCTTTCATCTTGCATGTTAAACCCACAACTACACCAGAAATATCCACATAATATTGGCTTTAGCAGCTATAGCAGTTGATGAGGTTCAGATGTTCATTTTGACATCTCTCGTATCAAATTATGCTCCTAATTATAAGCATCAGTTTTCCGATTAAAACCTAAGAATGTGAGAACAAGCAGAGTGTAGAAAAAATCACCTCCTCAGTAAAAGCCCCTGCTTCCAATTGATCACTTTGTCCTTTGGTAGCTTCTGAGTGCAACACGTCTCCATTTGGAACAAGATTTCTGAGGTCATAAATGACTTGATAAACAAGAAGGATAAAATATGACAGCCACATTACAAGATTGATAAGGGAATTAATATAATTGAACCATTCTTTATATAATGACTGTCCGAAGTGAAAGTCCGAAGAAACTCATCCTTTTTCTCAGTCAACGATTCGCCGAATATTTTCTGCAATAGATTTTAATGTTCATTATAAACACACAAAAAGTAAGAATTGAGAATTGAGAAAAAGCTAAACAGTTATCATGGGTTCCTGCAAGAAGGCTTAAGTTCTGTGATCCCCTTTCCTCCCTTATGAAAAAGTGGTACACAAACATCAGAGAAGAAAATGATTTGAGATACAAGGCTAAGGCAAAAGATTCAACATGAGTAGCTCAAGCCAAAAACTTTTAAAACAATCCTTATGATGTTATTTATAATTATTGTATTTTTGTTTATCGGGCAAAACAACATAGTTTTATTGATAGTATGCATCTCAAGTGAGAAACGGACTCACTGGCGAGGCCAAAGGAGCTACAACTAGAGATTACATAGTATAAAATTTTCCCAATTAAACATTAAATTATCAAAATGTAAATCACCAAACTTCCCAACTACATTGCCCAGTACCAAAGGATGGACTTCTTTTGGAGGATGAGGTGTTCAAACGTGTTTCTGTCCATCCACACTATCCAAATGATAGCATGAAACCCTCCCAACCTTGGTGAAAATGAAAAACAATTACTGAGGAATAAAGCCCTAGACATTTACTTTTTCCAAGTAACAAGAAAATAAATTTGCACATGTAAGCTAAATATAAATATCTGAAAAGGTATGCTTGGTGCTCTCCAAGTGGCAGTATCATATCGAACGGCATAAAACAAAAAAAATGAAGGCAATACTTGCATCAGATGTGCTTTGAAATGAAATATCAGCATAAGCAAGAAATAAAACGCTGCTCAAGAAAATGTTAATCTGCATAAAATGAGATAAGTGATTAACGAATTTCACAAGGAAACAGTGCAGTGGCATAAACACATCGATAATGCTTCAAGGTACCCATACTTTACTAGCAAATTCCAAAAAAATAAATATGAAAGTGTGGATAAATATTCAGAGAGAAGACCTCCAAAGAACAGTATTATTTTCGGTAACTTAAACGATGGAAGAAACGAAGAAACAGATTAATCCACATTATTACCAACTTTTCAAGGAAACAAAACTCATACTAGAGAAATTATAATGACTATATATTTTTAATAACGTAAGAGGATCCCCTTAGTTTTCATTGTAAATTAAGGACCGTAGTAAGTTTAAAAAAAATTGTTTTTTTAATTTGTTTGAGCTGAAATTTCAAAAAAATTACGTAATAACACTATAAACAACGTGTCAAAGTTTCAAGCCGTTGCAACACCGTCCATCAATATACGTATTTAGATCCCCACCATTAAATATCATGATAAACGGTGTAAGTGTTTAAGGACCACCCTTTCAAATGCTCTTGGACAATGGGCGATAGCCAGCCTACCGATCCGCTTTTGTTGCTCCCAAAGTGGACCCTCACTTTGCTCGCTTAGTGATGTTAATAGAGAAATTTCCTTTATCCCACTTAGCCTGAATATCGAGGCACGCATATAGAAATGAGCTGAAACTTTTGACACATTGTTTCTTTTGTTGGTCTTAATTTTTTCTTAAGGCTAAGGAGTGCCTTAACAAACTCCTGATTTATAAGATCCAAATTTCAAGTCTAGCCCACTATAAATTCTACCCTACAAAAACTTGGTTTTTTTTTTTTTTTTTTCCAACGCTCACAAAGAATCACATAATGTGCACCGTAAAACATTCTGTACAACATATCTTCAAACACACAAGGCAAAGATATAACTCAAACACACCAAATAAAATAAGGTCTCACTACAAAACACACCTTTAATTCATGGTACCCGAAAATCCGACCTTCATTTTCAAAGAACTGGTTCAGATCAATGGGTTGATGCGTCGGCTTTCTTCCACACCCACTTCCTCTTTGCTACTAACTACACAACAATTTAGCAAAACCAAACAAACCCAGTGAGCAAAATTACATCTTTTGTGCAATAAACCTATTATATGACGAAAATCAACATACCCAAAAAGATTTGGATGCACCCATTCGCTTCGACCCCAACATCTGCAAAAGCGAGAAAATGAGATAAGAGCGAGCAATTGGGGGAAGTGAGAGAGGGAATGCGGGTAGCAAAGTGAGGATTCATAGTTGACTCACCTACTGCAGAGAATCCGACGCGAGAAAAAATCACTGAATGCCCAGAAGAAATAAGGTGAAACACACTTCTGAAACAGAACTCAATAACTGATTTTATAAAATAATACCAAATGTTTTTTCAGATAAGAAACAAAACAACTTTTCTTCACTAGATCTGATACAATACAAATGATGATTCTTCAAAACATCACTTGTGCACAACGCAAAAACAACTTTCCTTCCCTACTTCTGATGCAATACAAGGAGTTTGAGTTTTCCCATCTTGGAACCAGGTCGAGCGCTTCTGAACCAATTCATTTAGGAAATCATCGAGCTTATCAATGGTAATGTTTGGCATAACCACAACATGAGCGATGTTTCCCTGGCAAGCAAGTTGCCATCGGCGAACAAACTCCTCATCTTGTGGTCGTTCGAACACAACTGTGCTACTGAGCTCATTAAGCATTGCACCTATTCCTTCAGCTCGAAGTCGATCCTTCAAGTAGTGGGCATTTCTGAGGCACTTCTGGACTTCTTTCTGGAACCCTCTGTAACCCTTCCGATTCAGAGTGTACCAGAGGAAGATTGGAGCATGGCCATTGCGAGACCCCATAATAGTGGCATCTCGTGAAGCTAAGTACTCAACATTCCTTGAGAGGGCATTGATGTGTTCCAATCTAGTTATTTGAACACCACACGGCATCGGGCAACCCACAAACTTGTGGCCCGAAACACTCACACTTCCTATAGGCTTCTTGAATGAGACTTTTGGTGCCTGCAAATCATCAACGTGATCCACAATTAGAGAAATATGCTAAGAATTAACAGATAGGAAAAATTAACACAAAAAAAGACCGGAGATGGTCAAGAAGTTGAGTGTTTTTAATAATCCCTACTCTTTGGGTCAACAAGCTCTATTACAATAGTCATGTTAAAGCTGGGTTAAAACTAGACTCCTTGTGATTATTGAAGGACTCCTCAGGACACAATAAGGCTTCTCACTGTTAACAGGTCCAGTTTCAATAGATCCTTTAATTATTCCGAAAATTGGATAAATAAAAAGAACAATTTCAGCTTATTAAGTTTCTCTGATCACATTTAGGCCAGCAGATCAATCAAATCAGTTACTGAGTAGCAAGTCTAGAAGCTCTAAAATACTTCTGTTGAACATGTTAAGGAAGATAAGCACTTCCCCTCTCCCAAAACTAATTTGACAAACATACAAAGTAAATGATAAAAAGACATACACGCTTGACAAAAGGCATCATGAGCCCAAATAGGGCCCCGTCACAGTGGATGTAGAATCTTTCATGAGAGAATCCTGTTTCTTCAAGGGTTTTTATAACAAGATCAAGATCATCAACAGCTCCTTTAACGGTTGTTCCTGCAACAATAGATAAGATTGAGTAATGAATTCATGCATACGAAGTAAGGATGGGAATATCTGATGAATGAGAACACACCTATATTAACATTAAGGATGGCAGGTTTGTCCTTGTTAAGGAGTAGCTTGGCTTTGAAATCCGCACAATCAATTTCACCGGAGACCAGGGTGTCGACCTTTACACAGTCCATTCTGTACATCCTTGCAGCTTTAAAAATAGAATAATGTGATTCCCGTGATGCATATAGAATTCCATCTGGAAACACTTCCCTCCTGCACAATCCAATAATATCCAAATTAGAAAGTTGGAAAGTGCATGTCGCGAAGCCCACACAGGCACAACTAAAGTATACTAACCCGACAAGGATACCATGAAGGTTGCCTTCTGTGCCACAGTTTGTGATGTATCCCCAATATTCATCCTTGTCCAATTCCCAGAGGCGGGCAAACCAATCCAAAACACCCACTTCAAATTGTCTAGAATGGACACCATAGTTGCTCTCAATAAACGGGTCTCCAAGATTATTTATAGAGAAATGCTGCAGTTGTGCAAGAGCGCCATAATCGAAATCTAGATTGTAAGGGTAACCTGCAACAGATTGCAACATCCAAACACAAGATCAGACCATGGATGTCATGTTGAAGGCTTACATTCCATTTGTATTGCACTTAGTTTAATTCTTTTCTCAATTTTCTTTTGCACTTGTATTCGGTTATTTTCTCTCATTTGCAGATCTTTCATGACAATCCAAAGAGCTATTCAGTGTCATGACTTGAGGTGTTGAAACAGTAACCACGAGAATCATTATCTAGCCTTAGGGGATTGATTACATGGGAGATTAAGGTCTGTTAGTAAGATTTCTAGTAATATGAATGAAACCCATCATAACTATGAAAAATGAGGGAAATGGTTGCTATGGCCTAACCACCTGACCTAAGGAAATAAGAAAATGAAGGAACTGGTTTTCAGGCTATTTTCATTTAGTACAACTCCATTGAGTATGAGTTAGTTGGGTAAATCCTGTTGGCAGATGACTTACATGCGTCTAATTTTGCATGCATAATGACCTCACCATGCTCAAACATAAATAATAATAAAAGTTTAACATTATCTCCTTCCCTATTCACTATTCATTCTGCTCTCAAATCATACCAAGGGAGCAATTAATTGTATTGTTTCATACAAATATGGGGATAATTAGGTTTAAAAATTGAAGGAGAGATGAGATGAGATACCTAAATGATGTTTGGTCCTTTCAACCAAGGACTTGCGGTACCTGGCCAAAACACCGGCCATATGAGCTTCTCTATCTCCAGTGACCTCGTCATCCGCATCGGGCTCCGTAACAGCCAGGCAACTAGTGTGGATGTTTCGTCCAAGAACAATCTCTCTGCCCTTCTTCCCATTCCCATTCTCTTCCACCAAAACAGGCGGCAATGGCTCTTCAATCACCGCTGCGATTGGATCGAACAACTCTTCCGGTAGCTCATCCACCTGCTTCCCAATCGTGGTCGCGGTCGCGATCGCGATCGCGATCGCGGTGGTGGCTTCAACCTCAAAGCTTCCAACCATTATGAATTCGGACCGATTGTTTAGATCTGAGAGAGGTGTATGATTAAATTACTAGCTGAGAATGATAATAAAGAATAACAGATTGAGTCGCTCAAACCAAACGGATCTGTAGCCGCAACGCAAAATGGAGCTCGAGTCTTTAAGGACGTAACGGGGTTTTGCTTCTTGGTTTTATAAGCGGCAAGTGGAGGAGATTCTCGTGGCCCGACCCATGTAAGAGTCGTATATGTGTTTCCTGTTGTTTTGGGAACCTTAAAGGACAATTACAAGGACTGGGCGAAGCCCTGGTTTTATGCATCCATGGATTCTGGATACTTCAAGTTTTGCAACCGGCCCAATCTGCGTCGTTTTGAGAGCCCATGAAGTGGAGGGAACTATATTTGACTGCAGAAGAACAGGCAATCCGTGATCGGTTTCTCTCGCTTCCTTGAGTCCCTGTGGAAGTTTTCCTTGCCCCGGATGTTGTCGAGTGTAGTGGCTTGTACACAATGAATGAAGCGGAACGTGCATCATTTTTTGAGGCTCGAACCGCTGAAGTTACTATTGTCCGTGCTAGTCATGTCATTATTTCTGACGAGGAAAAGGAGCGTGCTCGTGTCAGCTTTGATGGGAATGCGAGCTCCGTTAAGAGGGTTACGGATCTCAATGCTCATGTTGTTGTTGCTGGTACTGGCTCACCCACCAGGAAAAGGAAGGCCCGCCAGCCAGTCGAAGCAGTTGGCTATTAGTCTTGGTCGTGTTCCAAAGAGAAAATGGCTTGTTGATTCTGTTCAGGGGATTACTCAATTTGCTCATCATCCGAGGTCATCTGGGAAAGAGGATGACGATAAGGCTCATCTTGCTGCTCAGAGGATGAGGAGATAAATCAAGTTCTGGAAGTCAGCAATAATGAGGTATCTCGTCCGTTGGACGAGCATGAGAGGAGCCTCATATCTGCTCACGGCGTGCCCGACTTTGCTAAGCGGTCGGATGATGATCCTTGTATTATCAATAATAGGATGTTGCAACTTGTGTAATACCCGCCTAATTAAATAAAAATAAAAAAGTTCTTTTGTAAACCCTAATGTTGATGGGTTGCTACTAAATTGTATTTGGGCTTGGTTTGGGCTTTTATTAAACTAATAAGTAGGGTTTTATTTTGTGAAAGAGGTTGGGTGCATTCGAAAGTTTGGTGGGGGCGAATAGCCACTCACCATATATATAAAAAAAAAAAAAGGAAGAAACCAAAACCCTTTTCCTACCTCCTTATTTTGTGCAACAGGAAGAACACTTCCTCTTACCCTCTTCGGCGGCTGACAATGGCGAGGTGATGAAGATGGGAAGAAGATGGAGAGTGTTTTCTCCTCTTCTAACCACGAAACCCAAACCCACATTTTCTTCCTTTTCAACCCCACACACAATTTTTGAATCATTGGTGTGGATTTGCTTGCAAATGTTTGGGGAAACAATGAACCATAAAGGAATACTTGTGATGGAAGCTTGCTTGTGAAGGAGGAAGCCAGAGAGGGGAGAATAGTTCCCACTGAACTTCACAAAGAAGCGACCAAAGCATACATGGCGTATGCAATGTCTGTGCTGCTCGGGCGAGCTTTGCTTGATGTTCGCGATGGGTTGAAGCCTGTCCACCGTCGGATATTATTTGCGATGATGAATTGGGTGCTCCAGCAGATCCAGGTGAAGAGACTCAGTGGATTGGGATTTCATTCAAGCAGTAGGTAGCTTGGGTAGTATTCCCACTGTATTGATGTTCATAGATGGAGCAGGAGCATGTTATGCATCGGAATGGAAGGGGATGGACCCTAGGACCATGAGGAGTCCCTTTTGCTTGGATTAAGGAGGTTGTCACAGCTTCCAAGTCTGATTTGATTTCCATGTCTGGGTCGACTCTACTGTTTTCTTAATCTTCTTAAGCACTGGTGAGTGAATCTGAATCCCCCCATTTTGATAAATGTTTTGTTTTTTGTATGTACCTTGAGTGCTTGTTAGAATTTCTCTGAGGAAAATGAAGTATGATGTTGACAAAATTTTTATTGTAGTGTGGTCTAATAAAATGAACAATGCAATGTATATTTAACTGGATTAGCAAGCCAAGAAATTGTTCCCAAATCCATGTTGCTGATCAGTGAGTAAATCAAACCTTGTTTTCCTTTTAAATTGATCATCAGATGGGGGGTGTTTACAATGAATGTGTTGGATCTGTTTCTTTGTGCATTTAGTTTCTTGAAATTTTAATGGATTCAATTAGTTAGGTGAGTTGCTTATGGTATTTGATGGATTTGGATTTTGATGTGCATTTCTGTTTTGGCATCTCTATAAACTTTACTTGAGTGATGGGTTCAAATAGTTGAGTATAGTAGTTTGGATTTTTCCTATCTTGGACTTGCACAGAGAACCTCATTGTTGTGAAGCAATGCTTGACCATTTAAGCTATGGGTTATGTTATGATGTAGGTCTGCCTTTAGGTAGCACGTACTAGCACCCATTTTGGCCAGTTGGTCAGCCGAACTACCAATAGTTTAGATGTTTTCTGCGTTGCGAGTCTCATTTGGGTATTGGGTGATCATGCCTTCAGTTTTATTTGCAAGGCAATGCCATGGCTGTCATTTGAACTAGATCAAAGAAAGAATTGGTGATCTGAGACACTAAATCCAGAATTAGAGGAATTAATATACCAGCTTGAACACTCTGACATAAAACACATGTATATAGGGAGATAATAGTAATAGATTAGCAGATAACAGTACCACCAGAATTTACTTTTCAGTTTCTGCTAGTTAACTTGGCTTCAACTTGACATTGTAAGCAGTGTTTTACCCTTTTGGTAGCGCTCGTAAGCTCAACATTTCATTCTAGACAGCATCTGTTGCTCCTGTCATTCTCTGCAACTTGTTAGAAGTGTTAGCTTATGGGATAATGTCTTGTCTGTATCAGTTTTATGCATGATTAAACCCTTATTTAGTTTAGGTCTAGAATTTTTTTCTAGTAATAGATATTGGCTGGAATTTAACTGAGCACTTGTTTTAGCTTGAGTATTTGCATTTTTATGCGAATTGGTATGCATATTGTTTTTTTTCATATGATGCAAAGAGATGAGATGTGTGAATTGACAATGTGTCAATTATTACTTGTTCCCCAAAAGAATGGTGGATACTGTGATTGATTTATTTATGGTTGACAAAGTGTCACCATAAAAGAGTTTTGAGTTTTAGTTGATATTTTTTTATGCTCTTTTCCACAACTCCTAAAAAAAATGTGAAAAGAAAATAAATTTTGTATACAGACTTGCTTGTATACGTGTGATATTATTATGGGTATGCAGACTTGCTTGCATATCGGTGCACCGTTCCATGTGAGTTCGGCTGTACGTGTAGATTTAGGAAGAATACTTGCCATGGCTCGAACTTCGGGTGAGATGACATGTTCCTCGATGTGGCACCCCACTTGGAACATGTACGCTCCGAGTGGTTTCGAAGGCAAGGGAGGCACACTTGGGTGAGGTGTGTTCGGCACAAGGAGGATGGTGCGATTGTGGAAAAGAAGCGAAATTTCTTTTTGTGTATATGCATGATTACCTTAAAGGAAGAAACTAAATGCTCATTCAATTATTGAATGAGAACTACATGTCTTCCTAAAGGTAGAAAAATGTGTATTGTGAATATTTCAATAATAGTCTAATATGATTATGAATTGTATTGTTGTTGCATTTATAAGGATTGATAACTCATAAACTTTATTTATTAGTTATAAATAATGCATATTTATTTGTTAGGATGATGATACTTTTGCCTCATTGAGGAACTACCTGGTGTGGTTGTTTGTTGTTTTTGTTTATTTTGATGTTGTCATGCGCGGATTTATTGATTTTGGGATGAAGATTTCTCACACCAGCTTTATTGTTGACCCAAGTGAGCTTTTGCTTATTGGGTACATTCCTTTTGGAATGTAGCCGAGTAGTCTTTCAGGTTTAGAGATTTTGAGCTGCATTACTGAAGTTCCGCTAGTGAGCTAGCCATGCCAGTCTTCTTCGGGTTAGATTTTTATTTGTTTCAGATGTTTAGTTCATGTTGCTATTTGTTTCTGTTATTATTGAATTTTCACGTCCCGAGTTTTGGGGGAAACGGATAATCCTACGTGGATTTTTAGGATTTTCGTTTCCTTCGAAAGTCGGGGCGTGACAACTTGCCTTGAACAATCTCGTGATCCAACTAGCACAAAGACCATATCTCACTTTGACTACCACCCAAGGTTTGATGAGGTTTAAATTGACAGTGGTCAAAGTTCTAAGTCTCCTCCTCCTTCTCCGAGTCGTGTTGCTGATGTAGTGGAGTTGTGTGCTTCTTCTCCCGTTCATCCCACTCCTGCCTCTGCTGCCTTGAAAAAGAATGGCAAGAGTGGTACTTCTGTTATCAGTGTCATTTCGACCGTCCAACTAGATGCTAGAGGCGGGGCTTTAGTTCATCTGGATCCCACTATCCTTCATCCACAGATTGGTTGGAAGGAACCCGTCTCTGGAGAAATCCGTATTAAATTGGATGAGAAGTTTAGCTGATTTTCAGAGATAAATGTGGAGGATAGTGCGCGTAATCTCATCGCCAAATGGCATAGGCAGTTGGTTGAGAGAGTTCTAATGCCAGTGCGTCAGCTTAGTAATCACCTTGACCAAGGTCTTAAACAGATAACGGATGAGATGAATCACCTCACTTATGTTGGAATAATGGGGTCAGATTACAAGGCTGCGCGTGATAATGTGGCATTCGTGGAGAGGAATATGGCGGGGCAGGCATTGGTGTTTTCCCACGTTCTCCTTAGTCCGATGAGTTGAAGGCGCAGTTTACGGAGTAAGAGAAGGCAGTTGAAACTGCTCGGGCTTCATTGAAGGAAGTAGAGGTTGTCTGAGACAAGTTTGTTGTTGAACTTGAGACCTCGGAGACAAAGATGAACATGTTTCGTGATCGGTTGGATGCTGTTGAGAAGGAGTTGTCTAGTGAGAAGGTTGGTCATGACGAGGCAATGTGTTCTGCTGATGAGCAATTTGCCAATTGTAAGGTTGATAAGGAACGAGTGGTGCAGTTAACCGCTGAGCCAGCTACTGTTAAGTCAGAATCTTTTGCGAGACCCACCGCTGTTGAGGGAGAACTTGTGTCAATCAGGAATGAGCTTTCAGTAGTTACGGATAAATTGAGGGCTGCAGAGGCAGCAAACTGGGAGAGGGTCGTTGATGGTCGGATTGACCTCATCGACTTTATGGAATCGGAATAGGGTCTAAATCTGTCAAGATATCGTGGCTTGGCTAACCAAGTCTGAATACGACGATGATGAGGAATATGTTCTGGATCCGCCAAGTGATCCGATTGATGAAGAACAATCTTCTCCTCCCCCCGCTCCTGCCATTGTCAAGAAGACCTTGTCTCCTTTGACCAAACTTGTTGGCGGAGATAAAGCTTCACTTCCATATGTTGAAGAGAAGGGGTCTACTCCTTCTGAATACAAGAATTCGTCTCCTCCCACTGATCATACTGCTGAAGTCGATACTCAACCTCCTCCTGTTATTCCTGTAGGTGATGTTTTGATTACTTCGACTGTCTTCTCTCCAACTGTTGTATCTTCCTATCCAGATGTAACTGAATAGAAAATGAATAAAAAATCTCTTTTTGTTGACACTTGCATGCATTTTTTTTATTTGTCTTTTTCGTATTGATTGTTATCTGATCTACATGTCTTTTCTAATATATTGTGTTCTTGTAAATTGTCATAATCGTAGCTTGTCTAATGCATGGACTAACCATGATATCTAGTTGTAGACAATAAATATGGTCAGACTTTGTTTCTCTTACTTTGTATATCTCTTTATCTAACTTGGTAATTTAGACTTGATTGAATTTCTACCTTTGAACTTGCTTCTTGGTTGTTGGAAACTTTTGATTCATTTTGACTTGTTAGATGCACTAAGTGGTCTGATATGGTAATCAGATCAAAGGCTGTACGACACAGTCTAACGTAGGTGTCTTGACTTTTTTAAGTACATTTTGTGGTTCGACTTATTGGTCGGTGCCGAGAAATTTCTTGATTAAGTCTGACTTATATGTCCAGACTCTTTTAAACACACTTCCTGGTCCAACATGTTAGTCGAGCCAGAAAATTTACGAGTAAATTTGACTTATATGTCCAAACTTGTTAAACACACTTTGTGGTCCGACATGTTAGTCGGGCCAGAAGATTTACAAGTATGACTTATATGTACAGACTTTTTTAAACACACTTCGTTATGTTAGTCAGGCTACAAGATTTATGAGTGAGTTTGATTTATACGTCCAGACTTTTTTTTAACACACTTCCTGGCCCGACATGTTAGTTGGGACAGAAGATTTACAAGTGAGTCTGACTTATATGTCCAAACTTTTTTAAACACACTTCATGCTCCAAAACGTTAGTCGGGCCAGAAAATTTACAAGTGAGTCTGACTTATTCATCCAGACTCACTAAGTTCACTTCATAGTTGATCAAACCATAATTTTTATGGGTTCGTCTGACTTATTTGTCTTGACTTCTTTTAAAGCTTACTTTATGATCCGACATTTTGGTTGGGACATAAATTTTACGAGTAGATTCCTAGTCTGACTTTAACGTCCTGACTGAATTAGATTGTTTGAACACGAGATGAAGGGTTCCTGGAATTTGGAAGTTTTATTGATAATACTTCTTCAAATGTTCGACATTCCATGGTCGTGGTAATTGTTCACCCTTCGAGTCTTCCAACAAGTATGTTCCTGGTCTGTTTATTTTCACCACTTTGTATGGTCTTCCCCAGTTTGGATTCAGTATACCCGCACCTGGTTATTTTGTATTGAGTTGGATTTTTCTGAGCACCCAGTTGATGATGCTAAATGTACGGGGCTTTACTTTTTTTTTGTAGTAGCTCGTCATCCGTTGTTGGTAGGCTGTTGTTTTGATCGAGGCTTTTTCTCGTTTTTCATCGAGAAGGTTTGGTCCAACTCATAGTGTTTCATTGCTATCCTTTATTCAGAACTCTTCGGTTTTGAGTGTTAGGCATGTCAATTTCTACTGGTACCACTATCTCAAATCCGTATGCAAGGGCAAACGATGTTTCTCCGGTCGGAGTTATCTTCGTTGTTTTGTATGCCCAGAGGATGCATGGCAATTTGGACACCTAGAATCATTTTGATGCTTCAAGCTTATTTTTATTGCTTATAGGATTGTTCTGTTACCTTTACTTGTCCGTTCGCTTGATGGGTGGGTGGGTACTGAGAAGTGTTGTTTGATACTTAAGTTTTCGCACGCATGACTGTTGCCTTTGAATTGTTTGCCATTGTCAATGACAATTACTGTGGGAATTCCAAATTTACATATTATATCCTTCAAGAAAAATATTTCGATTTGAGCTTTTCCAATCTTAGCCAACGACTCTACTACTACCATTTGGTGAAGTAACTGCTACAAGGATGAATTTATTCCTGTCGAACAGTGGAAGTGGTCCCACGATATCCATTTCCCATTGTGCAAATTGCCATAGACTACTCATCGGGATTAGGTTTCGGCCTGGCATGTGAGTGTATGGGGCGAATCATTGACATTTGTCACAAGCACGAACGACTTCATTTGCATTTGTTTGCGTTGTTGGCTAGTAGTATCCTAATGTTAAGGCTATGTGGGCTAATGTTCATCCTCATAGATGGTTCTCGCATATGCCGAAGTGAATTTCTCATAGAACATAATCGACATCGTCGAGTGAAAGGCATCTTATAGTGGTCATGTGGCAGACCTTCTATAGAGTTTGTCTTTAATCAGTGTGTATCGTGATGTTTTGTTTCGTAGTTTACGAGCCTCCATCTTATCCATTGGAAGTGTTCCACTTTGTATGTATGTCAGGATTGGAGTCATCCAATTGCTCTCTTGATATGTTGTACATGTTTTTTGCACTTGATTTTTCAGTATTGAGCTCTCATGTACTACGATGAGTGGATTATCAGTTTTTTCAGCTCGTGATGCCTCTTAGCCAATTTGTCAGCCCTGTCATTTTTTGCTCTTGCGCATCGTTGAACGATTGTAGCTTTGAAGCTTTCAATCAACTCATTTGTCTTCTGGTGATAGGCTTTCATCCAAACATCTTTGACTTGGAATTTGTTGTTTAACTGGTTGACTACCAGTTTGGAGCTAGTGAAGATGTCGATTTATCTTATTCCGAGGTGTTTGGCCAATTGTAATCTAGCTATCACTGGTTCAAACCCGGCTTCATTGTTTGAGGCTTTAAAACTAAATTTTATCACCTTTTGCAACGTTACGCCTTCCGAGTTGTACAAGTTTGGAGCTAGTGAAGATGTCAAACTAATCGATCTCTATTGCCCACTTCACCATTCTTCTGGATAGTTCTGGTTTGTGCAGCACCGACCGAAGTGGTTGTTCGGCTATTAATAGGATTTGTCATTTACCTAGCTCTCCTGCTTCGATTGGTAATTGAATCATTCCGAGCAGGAGACATTGTTTTCCACTAAAACCTACCATTGGCTGATCATTGGGTGAAAACATCTCTTCAATGAATTGCATCTTCCAAAATGTTATTAAGTACAGAAGGTTGGATGCGCTACCCGTGTCGATTAGTACTCTCTTGATCTCCCATCTGGCTATCAGTACAGAAATCATCAGGGCGTCATTATGGGGAAATGAAATCCTTTTGCATCCTTTTTTAAAAAAAGTCAGAGTTCGTTGATTCGTTCTAATGCGCTGAACGAGTTTTGGGTATCAGATCCTCGTTCGTAAATCCCTAATTAATCACTTTCGAGATCGGCTAGACCGTTCATTATCTCCAGCTACACAGTGTAGAACATATATCGATTCTCTGAACTGTTCATTCGACTCCGTGGTAGCGCCCGCTTTCTCTTTCCCTTTGGATTGCTTGTCCTTCAATCTGATGAATTCACCGAGTCGGTCTCTCTGGATCCAGTACTCGATTTCGTATTTCAAGTTGTAGCCGAATTTTGTTTAGTGTCCGGGTCCTTGTGGAAAAATAAATAGTGTTTGTGGTCCTTGTGGAATGAACAATACTTGTTCTTATCTCGTCCAGCCGAATCTCCTATCAGCTTGAGTAGCCATTTGATGTCCTCCCACTTTGCCATGGACTTCAAGACATTTTCTCGACTTGTTTTCAAAGTCGTGAAAGGTTTATACATCGTGTTGACCGTTCATATCTAGGTCTTCAGGATTGCCACTTTCTCGATTCTTGTTTGCTAAATTTGGACCTGCCATTTGTCCAATGCCTTTTTGATTGGACATTTTCCTCCCGTGGGCTGTCAGTTATTCGTCTCTCCTCTCCCAATTTGTTGGGAATGATCTTTTCTCATATTCATTCTTCTTCTTGGCGGCCAACTTCTCCTCGAGAGTGATGTTCTTTTGAGCGATCTTCAATAAGGTCGTCATGTTTCTTGGAGGATTAAGATTCAGATAGTTGTAAAACGACCCTCTTTTTAATCTGAAGTTGAAAGTGGCTATGGTCGTGTCATTACTGCATCCGTCGATTATGATAGTTTCTTCGGGCTTTCACTTGATGTGGAGTAAGTAGTGTGGGCCCTTTTTTATCCGTTGACAACCAATGAACCTTGTGATGAAGGTCGTGGCTAATGCTTGGAAAAAGTCTATTGACCTAGGTGGAAGACTGTTGAACCAACTCATTGCTGTGGACATGAGGTTGGTTGAAAATGTTCCACACAAAATGGACTCTGTGTTTTCTTTCAATGCCATCATGTGGTGGAAATATCGTAGGTGGTCTGTCGGATAGGTAGTGTCATCATAACTTTCAAACTTTGGTGGAGTGAACTTTTTTGGCATAGGGGTTTTTATGAGTGCATCAGAGAATGGCGGCCTGGCCAACTCGTAAAACACATTGGGATCAATAACTCTGATCCTGAATGGAACTTGTGGAAGAATTCCACCACTCTGGGAGCCATCTCCATGTGGTTCACTGCCTTCAAAGTTTCTTCGTCACAGTTTGGTAGAAACTTTGTGGTTTTCTCAAACGTGATTAGCGAAATTTGATTGAATTGACGTTTGGACACGCTCGACAGGTGCAACACGCTCCTGGTTTGGTTTTTCAACCACTTTGACAAGATAATCCATTTGGATCAAAACTTGGTTCACACAGGGATCTGCCATTGTACCACCAGACGTCTGAGATGGTTGGGCTACCATTCTATGTTGTGATACTGCATTACCTAACATGGTTGGCTCTGCTGGTGTTGGATTTGAGGCATGCCTTATTGGTAATTCAGTTTCACTAGTGGAAGGGTCACCTTGATTGTTGTCGGGTTGAGAATTTGTAGTATGTTCCATTTACTCTAATCTTTCTGTTGCTGATTAGGGCTAAGGAAATCACTAACAAAAGACTCGCTTAAAAAAAATGAACTGTCGTTTCCCTATGGACGCCGCCAAACTGATGCGTCCAAATTCGTCTCATATAAATCTGACCTGTAAAACAAGGTTAGATTGCCAAATACCACATTTTTTTGTGGCAGAAGACACTTCGATACTTAAGTCATATAATTTGTGGGAGAAGAATAAATTTTGATAGAGTATAGTTAAGTTAAACTTGCATATTTTTTGTCGAATGTTCCTTTTACCTCATATAATGTTAGTCATTAATTTTTGCATGACTTAAGCATGTAGTTCGCGGTGTGGGGAAACATTATTTGCAATGATCTCATCATTCATTGAGGTATGTCCTTGGTAGAGCGATTCTCGCCACGACTTGCCTCCTTTATAACGTCTCTATTCTCTAGGGGAAAAGATCCGTTTGGCCTGGATTCAAGCCTTTGATTATGATCTGTCCATCCAGCTCCGCCATATTTACCTACACAACAGAATTATCTTTCATCTCAACAAAACCCCTTCCGTTGCCTCTTTTGCTTGGAGAGGAAACCTTAAAACACTTGCTAAAATGAAACATCTTATTCAGTGGTAAATCTGCTCGGAAGATAATATTGATCTTTGGAAAGAATGTTGGGTCAAGCCAAGATTCATCTTAGCTGAATGTCCTTCATTCACCAACAACAATGGTTCATTGCCCTCCAAAATCTCGAATTTCTGGATTCCCCTCGATAACAATATTCGCTATTGGAATCCAAACCTCCTTCATGATTGGTTCCCTTCACCGGTAGTCCATGACATCCTTGAATTAACTATTCGCTCGTCCACGGATCCAGATAGACCCATCTAGTATTATGATAAATGCGGAGTCTTCTATGTTAAAAGTGTCACAAAAGCGTTCCTCGCGGAACTTTAGGCATCTTCCACCTCTCGGGACTTGAATCCCACCCTCCGGCCAAACTTTTTCGCGAATTGTGGCAGATCAAGGCCCTAACCAGCGCCCTTTTTTTCTTTGAAAACTCTCGCAAGACATACTACCTACATTGACAAATCGAAATAGGATTCATGTCCCCATTGACAATTTGTGTGTCTTCTGCCACAATCACCAGGAAGATATTCCTCACATTTTCTTCCTGTGCCCGATTGTCTCCAGACTCTGTCATCTCACCCCACTTCCCATTACTTGGGCCAATATCATGACTCCTCCAACCATCTCTACAGTCTTCTCCTTTTTGTGGAATACACTATCCTCTCACACTCTTGCCAAAGAGAAAAATGTTATCCTAGTTCACAACCATTCTCCACAACTTATGGCTTTTGTGCAATGACATCATTTTCAATAAACTCAAATTTAACATTTTGCACTTCATGACTTCTTTCTTGAAAACTTGGGGAACTTGGCGAAAACAATGGTTCCACACACCTATAAACAATTTTACTTCCCCAAATCCAATGAACATTTCCCAAGTCCTGAAAATGGCCATCACCGACTATCCCACAATTCTATAGCCTACAGGTGACATAGCTGAGCCCCATACAAACCATGGGCTGACATCCAACCCACTCCCCTCCATCCCCCTCACAGACCAAAACCCGAATCCCCATAGCTCCCCCCGACTGACCCTTTTTCAGGCTTAATTATAGGTGGTTAGACACCATCGCCTCAATAACTTGGGCACAAGTGTGAGACCTATTCTCCCCAACCTTACCCCGGATATGATGATGGTTACTTATGGTACTTGTTTCTTTGCTTCTTCATAGAAATGTGCAGTTGGAATCTTAGCGGCAGATGCTACTGGTAGAGTCATCGCAAGGATTTTATCTCCCATCTCTGGCAAAGTTGCAGATAGTACTATGGCTGAGTGTTTTGCTGCAGAGGCGACCATTTTGTTAATCCAGAATAGACGTTGGGACACATTCTGCTCGGTGATTCATGCTTTCTGATATCTCTTTTGCACTCTCAGGATCAGACAAACATTACCACGGGATGCTGGATGTGGCAACCGCTTATTAGCAACATTAAGCATTTACTTGCACTTCATAGCCAATGATTCTGTAACTATATTCCACGTGAGCTTAATGGTGAAGCTCACGAACTTGCTAATATTGCCAGTAAACTTATTTGTAATTCTGCTTTAGTTTAATATATGCATAATGCTTCAAAAAAAAAAAAAATTCAGAGCATATGGTATGTATAAATGTGTATAAGGGTGTTGCCATTTTTTGTTTTTCGAGAAAAGAAACAAAGAATAAAATGAAAACAAAGGATTTTTTTTTTTTTTTTAATGTTTGGGTGTTGTTTAGACTTCATTATTAAGAAAGAAAAGTAGTTATTTTTCCAGTTTAATATTTTTCTCTTGGTTGTTTGTTTTGTTGTGTATCCATGGAAAAATTACTCCTTGATCTATTGAGGGAGTGACTAAGGCACGGCCCAATGATCAAGGTGTTATGACACTGTATCCGTGCCAACGGCCCATGTATTATACATTATGGAAAGTGTATGGCCACTGGTACAATAGTTTTTTTAAAAAAAGAGATCAACTTAAAAAACAAAAACATAGAGGTCCTTTGGCCAAATATGCCAAAGAAATCAATGCATAATGAAACAAACAGGAGAGAGAGTAGGATTAGGATTAGAGCAGGTTGAATGGGTTAAGGGCAAATGACCATTCCCGACATCCTCGGCAGCGACAGAAAGAGAAGAAAGAGAGACACAACAACACCAACAACAGTCACAATGGAGAGAAAAGAAGTTGTTGGCAGCTCTTCTTCTTCATCATCTCCTTACACTCTCCAACCCATTCGTTTCTGCAACGAAGACATACTCTTCTGCGTAGATGTCGACCTCGAAGCCCACACGGAGATGAAGATTTCTGGTCCTGCTGGTCGACCCATCAACAGGTTGGACTCAATCAAGCAGGCAATTGCACTCTTTCTCAATGCCAAGCTTGCTATTAACCCCGACCATCGCTTTGCTTTCGCCTCTCTTGCCCAATCTGCTACTTTGGTAATCATCTAAACCCCTTTCTACTTCTATTTTTAATTTTGCTAAATTTTGTGTTCAATCTCAATGAGATTTTGTGGTTTATATTTGTTTTGGTGGAGACAAGGAACTGAAATTAATGCAAATTTAGTAAGACCCATTTCGGGAATTGAACTTCTTTATATGAGTTCTATCGAAATGTGAGATAGGCATCAAGAAAAAATTGCAGTTTTGTGGGTGGCTGGAAAATGTTGAGTGCACATTACCTTTATATTATTGGGGTTTTTTTCTTAGCGGGGTTCTTTGTTAATGCATGACAAGTTCAGTCAACAAGTCTTTCAAGTTTTGCAGCCTCCATCTTTAATGGGGTTACAGGAATTTGAAAGAACTTTGTGTTAGACAACCTTCAAAAACGTTTTACAGTGGTGAGACCAAGAGATCTACAGATAGTATTGAGTGTTAGCGCTAGGGGTTAGTCAATCATGTGATGAATGAATATTTGGGGGATTCGCTAATGTTTTGTGGACACAAGTTGTGTACTATAGTGTTAAGTGATTTATTCTCTCCTTCAGAAATTTTAGTTTCTTAATGTTTTAGAGAGAATTGTTGGCATGATGTAACGACCCGATCCACAAAATACTAAATTATCCACTTTAGATCCAAGGCCCGCACAACTTTAAAATGCATAGTACTTTGTAGATTCAAACACGGAGCTGCCAGCCTCTGAGCCCACCCACACATGGTATCCCGTCAACCTCTAAGCCTGCCCATGTAGGGTATTACACATGAACACCTCGTGTTTTTTTCTTTTCTTTAAACATAGTAAGTTTTAAATACATAAAGCAAAACTATCGGTTTGTTTAAATGAAATGCTCTCACCTAAGCAATTATCTAATCCAAAGTGTGTAACTGACAGGAAAATAAAGATGCAGTTGTCATGAAATGAAATAACTAAAAAAAAAGGGAAGGGATGGAGGAGCTTTATTGTGAAACAAAAGTGGTCTCCTACTTTTTTTTTTTTTTGAGAAGTGGAAGAATTTTTAGAGAAGAAGAAGAAGTGAAAATAACCCACTTTATTGTAGTTAAAGCGAGGCGCCTCACTTCGATTTGCTTCTTGCTTAGGCAATCAAAGTGCTTCGCTTTTGCTACACTGAATTTTCCAACAATGGGCTTTGTGTAGTTGGATTATGTTCTCAATAAGATAATCTACTGTTTAGTACCGTGACAATATTTCGTTCATGAGACATAGGAAATCCTTCAGTAAAGTTCCTTTCACCTGGCAGCATTATGGTATATGTGCACCTCCCATGTTCTCTTCAAAGGAACCTATTTTCACGAGTTCATTGTTTCTTGAGAACAAATTATGAGGGCCACTAATTTCTATTCATTAGGTTCGGGTCTTCTGGGCTTGACACTTTTGTAAATATTCTCTTACTTTCAATAATTTTGAATATTTTGTCAGAAAATTGAAAGAAAAAAAATTGAAAAAAGGTTTTGCTCACTTTGTTAATGACATTTGTGCCTACTGCTTGGTTAGCAACAAGTTAACTACACTCTAAGATCAAGTCTACTTTAAGCTATGGCTACTAAATGAGGGAAAAGTTTGCCGTGTAAGTGTTTGTGGAAGGAGGTGATCATGACGAATGTGATCTGACAGGTTTGAATTGGCTCCCAAATCACCTGGTATGTTCTTATAGGACTAGACCTGAGCCCTTGTTTTGGGGAATAAAGTTTGTTGAAATTCTCTGTCTTCTTCTAAAATTAACAAAAATGACAAACAATCTTGAAAGCTTCTCCCAATTTTTAATGGCACCCTGCTGTTCTTTTGTCAAGGAAAACAATGCAATTTTATTGATAATAAAAGGTCTGAAAGGAGAGAAATTTGTCGGAGACACAAGGGAAAGGAACTTACACGTGCTAGAAATTGATCAATCTATTAAACATATAAGAGTGGTAAGTTCTATACTTTAGAACTCCCCAAGTTATGCCTAAACCCAATTTACACTTTTATGTGATTGGCTATACTTTAGAACTCCCCAGGCGCTACCAAAAAAATAAAAAAATAAACAGTTTTGAGTGGTTGGAAAACAACCCTGGAGTCAAACCACTGGTGTGCCCACGCCGCTACCATGTAAGAAACTGCTAAACCAAGACTAATGGAATTTTAGGATTGACTTATATTCTTGATGCTAACGCCAAACACATTTTATTGTTTTTGTTTTCTATAGTTCAGTTTTTTCTAATATTAACTATTTTTTGATTTTACATTTATTATTTTTAATTTTTGTAGCATTCTAAGGTGTTCAGTAGTGAGGTGGAATCTGCAATTTCTGTGATTCGGACGTTCTCAGCTAGCTCATCATACAGTCAAGCTGATCTTACCCAGTTATTTCGTACAGCAGCCTATGAAGCAAAGAAATCTCGTGCACAAAATCGTATTCTCAGAGTGGTAATTCCATCATTTCCTTTTCCAGGTTTATTTGCAGTTATGGGTGTATTTGATTATTTATTTGAGATTCATACTTTAAAAGGTTGACAAAGGTATGAAGGATGGTTTTGTTTCCGCTTTTGTTTATAATTTTATGAACTTAAGGACTCAACATTATTCTTTCACTTCTCTTTATGTTCTATGTGGTTACCAAGGAGCTTATTTTTATTTGGCTTATAGCAGGTTATCTCATGTGACGACCTTAACAATGATCATAATTTTGATATTTTAACATCATGGCCCCGTTAGTAGGTTAATGCCCTAAGGTCAACTTGGAATTGCATGGACAGCAATGCCAAGAATGACATTGTCACGATCAGTGTCAACCACCAAGTATCATAGTTACAATTGCATCATATCCTGGTAGGCACATTCCAAGTATGAACAGTAAATGCTAAACTAGCAAGAAACAATTTAACATTCATTGAAAGAATCTGAGTAACGCATAAATGATACTTCAACTAAATAGTTTTCTAGCAGAATGTAGGCAGTCAAATGAAATCTAAATGATTGTCTTTTAGGGTGTGTTTCATTTTTATTTTATTTTATTTTTTTCCATGAAAAAAACGTCAAAAATAGTGTAGATAAGAGAGCAAGTGGAAAAAGTTATGGAAAAATATTCTTCCCCCCACCGCGCCCCCAGACACAAATTTTTTCCTATGATTTTGAGAGAAGATGGGTGGTAGAAGGTCACACACAAGCTATGTCGTAAATGTGGATAATGGACCCTTCGCGGTCCAAGTTAAGCGGATTTAATCGATCTACTTTTTCAAAGTATATATTTTTATACCCTCACTAATGTAAATTATAATAAATAACATATCTTGACAATAAAGATTAATAAGAAAAGTATTATAGAGCAACAAAAGTCATATTATAGATTAAATTATGTAATCATGTCCAAAACATCACACATTATAGAGCAACAACCGCCACCACCCAACAGAACAATCTCGATTCATTATCGATTTTTTTGGTGACTCACCGATTAATCGATAACCGCTAAACCCAACCACTAAATACCTAGTTCGGATCAGTCTACCCCCGATTTACACTAAATCTCCGATTAATCACTGAATAAATAACCCAAAACACAAGTTTTGTGCTCATTCCCCTCCATTTTTCCTCTCCTCCATGATGTCTCCATTACTTTAATGTTTTCCATGGAAAACAAAAATCAAACACTCCCCTCTAACTTGTAACCAATTTCTAGTTTCTAATGATGTCTTTGCTACATCATTGGCATGTGGAGAAAAATGTTTGCAAATTGAAACAAAACGAGGAGGGTATAGTGAGGAAGGGGTGACCCCATTTTCAACAAAAACAAAAGAAGATCTAAAACTTTACGATTCCTCTCGAGTCATGTATCCCAGACCTAGGTTGCATAGATACAAGTATGTGTAAGACCCGGGCACAAGTATGGAGTGTTTGACACAACGACTCATAAAATCTAAGATTTAGGGACATGATAGTATAATATTATCATTTTATGTAAGATTATTATAACACTCGTGAGTTAAATCCCATATGTTATTACTTATTATAACATATTAGGTATTTCCTTGAACACGGTTTATAATTGCGATGCCTGAAATTGTGATTTCTAAAATTAGGCGTGTCTTTAGTGTGTCGTGAATCTTTGTCCACGTGTGGACGTGCGATTCCTTTGAATACCCAGAGGATCGGTGCAACCCTTGAGTCTCATGTAGTGTAGGCAACATCCAGGCTCCAAACGCATGCAATGAATTTAATTTATAGTACAACTTGATCAAGATTATATTCTACTATTTTTCATTTTTTATTTCCTTCCAATTTCTCCATGTTATGGTGTGTAAAATCCCTCCTACATCCATGACCCTTTTTAATATAAATTCAAACATGTGGGATCTTTTCCATTCCTTAAATCAGATCAGCCAATGAGGCCAAACCACCAAAGACATCTGAAGATTCTCCAAAACTTTGGTAGGGAAGTTGCAGATTCCTCCTGGCTATTGCAAATACACAACTTGTTAGTCACCATTCCCTTTTCACACCAGATTGTGGATAGCGACTACACCAGATTGTGGATAGTGACTCTCATCTGCATCTGACAAAAAAAGGCCCTTCAAGGGAGTTGGCCATTGTGCCAAATAACTTTTGATAAAAAAAAATCCCACCTCTTGGCTAAGTGTGTCAATGTTCGAAAGTTGAGTGAGAAATCATAGCAGCTTCAAATTAAGAAGAGTAAAGGAGTCAGATGGATTCTACGCTGAATCTAAATCTATGCTACATTCTACGCTCGATCTAAATCTATGCTACAGTAAACTACGATAAACTTGTGCAAAAGATAACAAGAGATAAATTAAAACAACTCAAATTTTATGAATCTATCAATCAACCAAAAAACAGTAGTCGATGATTTGCCTTATTTATAATCTCTCTAACTTCTTTGGCAAGTTAACTAACCTAACCCTAATTAATATGGGTTTTACTATGATAAGCCCAATTACAATATTAATATTACTAAGCTAACCCATAATACTATCAGCTTACATAAATCTCCTTAGCTTGGAGAAGCTTATCCTCGAACTTGAAGCCGAATACATCCAATGAACACAAGCATCCACGTAGATAACACAAGGCGAAATGCACACGAAGTAGACATCCTTGAAACTTGCCATGATACCACACTCATAAAAGTTGCAAAGTTGGTTTAAGAGTAGTAATCTGGAACAAACCTCCTGAGCAGAATCATGCACATAAGCTTCTGTCACAAAAATTTTCCAATATGGATCAACATAATTATTGTCACGTACTACCTTTGCCTCTATGGGAAGTTCATCATCCACTTGACTAAAAATAAGGAAGAAATCGCACAAGTCAAATATCTCACTTTTGAAAAGTAAAGAACGTGTGAAGGGGAGATTAGATGAGACTTTTGAAGCCAGTGGATGAGGTGTAGCCAATGTTGTATCGCATAGTATCATTTTCTTCTGGTGACACTCCTCCGCCCTTGCCTTTGCTTGCTCTTTCCAGTCATGAAAAAATACATAAAGGGAGGTAGTCAGCTGACCTTTAACTTCTCCCAAAGTGTTCTCCTTTGCTGCCGTAATCGGTTGCACAATGGCAATGATAATGGAGTTTATGTATTGGTTACTAGGATGTTTGTGGTGTAGGAAAACAAATTCAGGTTGAGGGTAAGAAGGGACATAGGTGAATTAATTGTAGTGTAGGATGAAAAAATGTGTGTAACTAGCATAGGATACCAGTGGATATGGGTACTGATTTGTGCTTGGGCTAGGGCTATAGTGTTATTGATGGGTGGGATAAAATGAGTATGGATATTGGGAATAATATGGGTTATTCATTTTTTTTAATTGGGGTACCCTTACCATTTCAGGGGTGCATATAGATGGGGTAACAAACCAGAGGCAGGGGTGTTAATAGCCCGCCAAACCAAGGACTTGAGTTAAAAAAATCAGGCTAGGGAGGTTTCTGAAAATTAGTAGATAATTCAGGGACCAACTAAAATTTTTTAGCAGGGATTTTTGAAAAATCACTTTCTTCCTTACACGAACTAAACACAAACACAGGGGCAAAAAGAGGGAGAGGGGGTTGTTGCAGTCAGATTTGATTGAGAGATTGGTGGCTAATCAGAGGTTGGCTGATTTGGATCAGTGCCTGATTTGCACGTGGTGGCGGCCAACGAAAGTCACTTTGGACGGCGGTATTGGTGGTTGATGACGACGGTGGTTGGTCTAATTTTCTTTTAATAGATTTATATCTTCTCTTCTATCTTCTCTTCACTCTCCCTTTTCAAACAATGTTTATTCTTCCCCGTGCAGTTAAATAGTTAATCGGTCTATTTTTTAAGTATTTTTTTCGTATTCAATTAATCATAGATTACAAAAATAAATAATTAATCAAAAGGATTTAGTTGTAAGAACAGGGCGATCACTAGGTCAGTCTGACTCTCTTTTCCTCTTCTCTCTTTTATTTTTTCTTCTTATTCTTTCCTCTTATAATCTTCTTTCTTCCGCGATGGCACAACCTAGCATGCAAAACACATACAACAATCGATTGCAAACTCTTCTTTTTTATTCTTTTTTGTTCTTCTTCACTGTTATGTGATCGCAGCAAAATAGCATTGCGATTGCAGCACTCTTGCACAAATTGCTACTGCAGGTCAGCAATTACCACAGTCTAGCCCATCTCTCTTCTCCTTTTCTTTTTTCTTCTTTCTCTGTGATCGTTTTTGGGGTTTGGTTTTTTTTTTTAATATATTTTATCGGCAAGTTGAATGGTTTCGATTTTTTTGTTTCTCGCCAATTTATCCGAACCCATAAAATCCAATCGACAAACCCATATCGTATCTGGTACCCCCGGTTACACGATTAATCGCCGATTTTATAACACAACTTTTTCCTTCGAACTTCTTTCTAAACAATTAACCTTTCGGTTCCGATACCAATTGATGGATTCTACGCTAGATCTAAAGTTACGCTACACTAAACTACGATAATCCTTAACAAAAGATAACAAGAGATAAATTAAAATAACTCAAATTTTATTAATCAATCAATCAACCAAAGAAGTATAGTCAATGTTTGCGTTATTTGTAATCTCCCTAACTTCTTTTGGCAAGCTATCGAACCTAACCCTAATTAATATAAACTTTACTATAATGGGCCCAATTACAATATTAATATTAGTAAACTAATCCATAATGCTATCTGCTTTTATCAGAGTCTCATACCACATCCTCTTGTTGTGGCTGTCAGTAGGGGCCACTGATTGGAGCTGACCATCTGGTTGACTTCCTATACATTTAAATCTTCATCAAATCCAAATTCGAAGTTGTTCCTCCATTGGATCATGCATTAGAGGAAGTTTATAACCTTACCATTTTTACTTTCAGACGCCAACAAAAGGTTGGAAAAGCATTTTTCAGTAATGAGTTCCCTAACCATTGATGAAGCCAAAGGCTTACTCTGTCTCCCATGTAAATGTCAAAAGTAATGTGTTAAAAAAAACAATACGGTGTTGCATGATGCATTTCCATAGCCTAGCAAACATCTTCTTGACAAAACGTAAAACAAATTTGAACCAAATGCTATTTTACATAGCCATAGGAGCCATTGAAGTTTTGATTCTAACATGACACGAAATACAAACATGATTTTCAGATAATGAAATGGATCGAATTGGGGGGTTTAGAGACATCAACTTTGCTTCATGTATGTTCGGTTGGGATACCTTAATCTTTTCAAATGTAGGTTGATATATAGTTATCTGAAAAGGGTCTTTTGTCTAGTTATACCATCTCTTCTCTTTCTTCATTTTTTTAACACGTGAATACAAAGTTTGTTTTGCTGATTGAAAAGGGTCGAATTTGGGTTTGGTGTAATAATATACCTAAGTGTTTGCAGATTATATGTTTGTTTGAACTATTTGTTGCACAAAATAAAGAATGTTTTTCAATACGTGTGTTTTTTCTTTTTAATTTAATATCCCATTTCAATTTAACCATGGTATAACATAAACAATATATCCAGAATCCCTCCCTCCCCGGAACACCCAACATGTTGTCCCAATCAATCAAACTGGTAGCCACGTGGTCTTCGGTTTCTTTGGTCATGTTGAAGTCTAGGACTTTTTGAATAGTGTATCATGTATTGTGTTTTTTGGTTGACGTGTCCGATACTTCATACCATATTGGATACTGATACCAATACAATACCAATATCCATATCGTTGTCACTAAGTAAATGGGATGTCCAATCCAACCAACTGAGCTACAATTGATGGACAATTAGTTTTGTTCTTCGTTTAGCATGTCGAATCATTTCTTGACCCGTTGGTTAACCCTATCTTCAATCCTTTTAGTTAACCAGATTGAGACTAATTGTGGTCACTCCTTGGCCTGTTGACGACTGTCTACGGGAAAATTGGGTTTGGGCCTAGAATACTTCTTCAAGGAGTATGACTACCTAATGCTAGCTTTTCTTACTAAAGAGTTGGTCCACCTTTGTTGTCCATCCCACAACCACACACACACAACAGTTGGATACGAACTTTGAAGTTTCCTTTTCTCCATGTAATCAGAGCAGTTTCCATCCTTATCCTTGTACTTCCCCCCCAAATTGGACGTTTGAAAAAAACCAAAGGATACTAGTGCCATAAATATCACTACAGACGTTGAGTCCTTTGCATCATAATTTGCACACCTCCAAAAATCAGGTTAGTTTTCTTGGGTTTGGCTGCCAATGTCCCTCATATACTTCAAGATCTCTCAATTAGATCTGACAACCCTAGAATGCAAGCTAGAATGCACACGGTTCCTTACTAATATTGTTGCAAATTCAAGCTAGAAACACCATGAAGCCTCTCAATAGTCCTTTCTGGTATGAAGAGATCCATTTTTTATGCTTCCTGTTTCAAACTTCAAATAAAGTTTGTATTCTGGGAGCATCCGTGGGCACTAGATTCATGAGTTTCTTGGCATAAATATTTTGCTCAGATGCTCAAATTCATTGCCCACCTAGATACCCTATGGCTCTACAATGGCACAATAATTAAGTGACAGCCCTATTTATAATTAACTTGCCTTCTAAATCAAATCATAAACCTAATAGAAAACCAATGTGAAAACCTTAATTGGAATCCTTATTGCAAAATAATGTCTAATATTGCTAAAATATTGCCAATATTAATAAATATCATAATTCCATCAACCTCCCCTGGTTGAAGAAGCTTGTCCTCGAGCTTGAAGCTCAAAAAGTCCAAAGAAGGCAAACAACCACTAGAAGAGCACACGGTGAAGCGTCCGAGTAGAAGTCGACCTCTAACCTTTCCTTTGTAAGTGCTTGCATCATGAATAATCAAATAAAAAATTCGCTTTAAAAAATAATTTTCGAAATGCATCACATTCTCAAAGGAAACCCACTTCATGAATTAAATAAGGCGCGCAAATGTCTTCTCAAATTGAACTTCAAAACTATTCCAAAATGGATCCAAAAACGTGTCCCAGATGTTGTCTGGTGGTGGGAAATAATCGGACAAAAACTAGACCTAGTGGTGGTATTGACTGATTGGGTGGGGCAAACATGCATAAGGGATTAGGGGCTGGAAAATGGAGAGGCTAGGAATTATTTAAAATTGTGTTTCTTTCTTCTCTAACCCGACTGAGACGAAGAGATTGTGGCTGCGATCAACTGTGATGGAGGTGGCTTTGAGGGAGGGCAATAGGGTTGGAGCGTGCGATCGACCAAAATATTGGGGTGTGGAGGTCAATCGAACAATGAGGAGTGAGGGGTTTGACTCGATCGACTGAGGATGACGAGGGAGCGACTGGAGCGGTCGTGGCAGTGGAGTGAAAGGTGTGATGTGGTCGATCGACTGATGAGGAGATAGGAGGGAGGTGATCGTCGGGTCGGTCAACTCTGTGTTGAACGACGTGGGTGGTGGAAGTAGTGGGGGCTTTGGAATGTCAGACGGAGGCGGCTATGATGCATGTTCGATCGGCCTGGACATCATTGGCTGGGGGATGTTGTTCGACGAGCTGTTGTGCGGGTTGAGGTCGATCGACGTGAGCCCGCTAGTAGCGCTTGGTCATGGAGAAAACTCGAGTCTATCAATCGACCTACAATGGTGGCCGTGGACGGTGATCGACTTTGTGAATCAATTGAGGCTAGCAATCATCTATAAAGGATGGTGGGCCTTTGGTGCCGCCGTCGAAGGTGTTAGGTTTGTGCTTCGCTATCGGCGGCGGTGCTGGTTGGGTCCTGGCCATGTTCTTGTCGGAGATATCTATGGTTGCCCTCAATGCTGTGAATTCTGCCTTCATTGCTGTCATCTTTTCTGCGCAGGCTGCCTTAATTGCTGCCATGAATTCTGCATGGGCTACTCTCCATTCTGCCCTGAATTATGCAAACATGAGGTACAATTTCTTGATCACTTGCAGTCTCTCTTCTGTCATCTTCGAATATTAAATCTTCTATTTCTTCAAAAAAAAAATTTCTTTATAAATCAAACGAACTAAATCGGCTCTAATACCAATTGATAGATTTAGACTAGTAAATAAATGGAATTGTAATAAACAAAAGTAATGAAATAGACAATAAACAAAATAAATAAATAACTTTTATTCAATCGACCAAGGAACAATGGACAACCTACACCCTTATTTATAATCAACCTACCTTATAAATCAAATCCTAAACGAAATACGAAACCATGTGAGAACCCTAATTTGAATCTTTATTACAAAAATAATAGAATGTCTAATATTATTAAAATATTATTATTGCTAATATTAATAAATATCCTAATTCCATGTGATGACTTAGAGTATAATAAGTAATAGAAGAACAAGATATGAATCCGTGCTTATTATTACTATACAATGATTACAAAGTTTCTCTCAAGATCAACCTCATTGGGAAACAAATTTTGTCTCGCCACACCAGCATAATGCTATATTTATAGGAATCGCCTTGGCCCAGTCCAAATAGGAAAGCTATTTAGAATCCCCAAAAGGTGCACTTTCTAAGAAGTTTCAAAAATATCTTAATCTTCTGCAGTGCCCCTTTGAGGCGCTTCCCTTAAAACCCACAAGCTCAGCAGGAGCTCAACCCCCTGTTGGCGTGCGTTCACATCTTTCTTTCAGCCATGCAAACACAAAATTCACTAAGCTCTTAATAGGAAGGTACTCATGTTTACCGTCCCCGACTTCATTGACTCTGATATATTGTTGCTTCATTAGCCAAAATGATGCAAAAGTATTTTCCTTTAGTAGTTTAGTGATCTTTGGATTTTGCATGGCACAATGATGGATATGATTGTTGTGCAGATCCAAGTGCAATGCAAAAGGTCTACGATTTCTAGAACTTTCCTAAGCGATGCTCCATCAGTTTCCTATTTGGATTTGGTTTCCTTGATTAATTAGAAAAAAACAGCCTTTATGTTGTATTGTAGATTCAGAGCTTGGTAAGTTTTTTGTTTAGAGATTGTAATCCTTGTTCTAAATTTCTAATAATAGAGTAATATAGTAGAAAAGATTGGAACTTTGATTAGTGTCTTCTTCATTGTTTCAGCAATTGTTGGGTTGTTGTGTGTCACAAAAAACCTTTTGCAAACACTTTGTTCTCAACTTTACCTTCATATCAGGACAGAAAACCACAAAATATGAGAAAGAAAGATATGACAAATAGAAAAGATCTCCAGACTTATACTTCAAGTCTACCATAATCCCCATCATTATGGGTCTGGGTTAAGTGCCATGTTCTTTTTAATTTCTAAGCTCATACCCACCATCAACCTCATTTGCTTTGAGCAGTATTTGTGTGTGTGCGCAGGTTTTTTTTTTTTTTTTGGGGGGGGGGGGGGGGGTAGGTGTGTGGTGGGTTACAGAGAGAAGATAAAAGATATATCAAAGAGAAGAGTTTGGGAAGCTAGTTTACTTTCTATAGTGGGTCCTTAAAGGTGGAGTGTCCATTTCTCAACTCAGAGATGAAATTATGGAGAATGGAATGGGTACCATTTGATATTTCAAGGGAAATAACTCAAACGCTGGAGCTGGTGCGCTTTCGAGGAGCTTGCACTAGATGGAGAGATGGGGAAGCTATTGTCAGGTGGAGCCTGGAACTGGTGGAGGCCATGGTTGTCACTTTCGAAGAGATCCAAGCTACCTTCCACGAGGCGAGAGCAAGGATGGATGGTATCTTCAAGTGCATCCACCAGTTGGGTGGGGGTGGTCGCCCTCCTAATCTTCATTAATGGGTCGATGTATTGCCTTGTAATAAGCAACAATGATCTTGGGCTGACTGCCGGTGGACGAGTTGTTTCCGGTTTCTAAAAAAACTGTGTTCTTGATTTGTTGGCTTTGAGTAAAGCATGTAGAAGGTGGAGGTTGGCTGAGTTCTTAGATTACTAGAGCTGATTTTCGAGATGGGAAGCCGTAATAGGTTTGGGAGAGATGCAATTCGACTGACAACGAATCAAAACAGGCTCAGAGTACAGCTAAGAGTAGGATTCTTTAAGAGGATTTTGAAAGACAAGCTCAGTTGGTGTTAAGAGTGAGAACGAGGCTACTCAATCCAAAAGTTGAACAGGGATGTAAGAGATTCAACCTTGAGTTGGAGAAGGATGAATGGGAATAAACTTGGTGGTTAGGGTGGCATAATGTCGGAGGATTTACTTTTTGACATTCTTCAGTTGATTACATTGAAACTTGATGTATGGATGCCATTATGATGTTCTGTATGTTCTAGATAGAGGAGTGATGAAGCTACTCAACAAATGAGAGTACAAAGCATAAAAGCCGTTATGAGGTTTTGTCTAAAAACTTTGGATGACATTCATTTGGGGAAACGGTGGTTTCACAATGACAAGGCCTGTTATAAAGTGGTGGGATTTTGGTTGAGAAATGGCACAAAATATGGTTAAACTTGATGCCTGACTCATTGCCAATCCTCTCATTACAATAAGAGACAAAATGGCACACAATAGGGTTGAACTTGATTTAACATGTTATGTGTTTAGGATGCCCCACTCTCTTCTCTCCTTTTGGTTTGGATTTAAAAGTGCAATTGAGCTTGAAATTTAGGAGTGATAAACAAGAACAATAGAACCTGTGTGCTAGCTTGAACTTTTTCATTTTCTTCCCAATGAACTTCAGTAGGAGATTGATTTGAAGAATACCTTCAATGTTATTGATTGTTACTAGAAGAATGATCTTAATTTCCCTAGTTTACAAGGAGATTCACAGAAACACAAGAGACATTCTCTTTCATTTTTTTTATTTCATCAACAACTAACCTTCCAAATGAGAAATATATTCTAAGTTTGAAATAAAGATGAAAAGCCGAAACACCTCAGTTTCCATTACACCCATGAAATAGCTAAAAAAAGGCAATAGGTCAAACGATTACAAAATTAGCTAATGTCAGAAACAGGGTTCAAACTGCCAGTGTGGAGCGGAGCTCCAATCTTGTGAATGAGGAATCCAGGCCTTTCTAATCATCTTTGAGATCCATCTAGCAATGGGCATCACCTCACAGCCTAAGCGAGAATGGATTACTTGTGCTTCACAAAATTTCAAGATGGTTAATTAGAACGTGTCACTGACAAATTAATTTAGGACGGTCTTAGATTGGGAATGGGAGTGACAGGCCTAGTGCACGTGTCTGGTGATACCTTCATAATGATTGCAATGTGGCAACTGGCGCATGAATTCTTGAATGGGTTACCATTCAGGTTACTCGATAGCAGCTAATGAATCTAATTACAGAAATTCTGAAATAAGGCAAGTTTAGATGCTTTCTCTTGGTCACGTGTTTGAGTGGATTTGTTGTTTCCTAGATTTATCGTTTATCTTGCTATTGAGGGAAGCAGGATTTTTCCTTATGAAATTCTTTTCATTTAAACTTCATTTTTCTATTTCTTTGCTCACCATTGATGATTAGCAAGTGCATTGTTATTTTTGTGCTGTTGGCAAAATCTGACATTGCATTTTCACTTTCAGATCCTCATATACTGTAGATCCTCTGTACAGCCACGTTTTCAGTGGCCTGCAAACCAGAAACTGTTCACATTAGATGTGATATATCTCCATGACAAGCCCAACCCAGATAATTGCCCTCAAAAGGTTTACGATACACTCGTGGATGCTCTTGAAAATGTCAGCGAACACGAGGGATACATCTTGGAGACTGGGCAGGGGCTGTCACGTGTTCTCTTCCGTCACATGTGTGTGCTGCTATCACACCCACAACAACGGTGTGTACAAGATGACATTGACATCCCAAAGTCCCTCGTGAAGAAGTCACCACCTGCTGAACCAGCACCTAATGAAGATAATGTTCATGTATCCAGCCAATGACAAGCTACTTCATATTGTTTCGGTTTAAATAGATGCTTGCCTTTTGTCAGTTTAAATGCTGTCATAGTTTTGATTCAGAGCAAATTTGTAGCATCATCTACCTGTTATCCTGTACAAGGCGTGAATACTTTGCAACCAATTTCAATATGCAAACCAAAAAGATTTCGTATGCTTATCTTAGTACTCTGCAAATACTGATGGAATCAAAATGGTTGATCATCTTGTACAGGTGATGTGTTTGATGTAAATATTTTATGCGTGATGAATTTCATTCCCTTATCGAGGGCAAGTGAAACATTGCAGAGTATCCTCTAGTTGAATATGCTGATATTTCGCGAGGGCGATATCTCGAGGAAAAAATCATTCTTAATTAATCACTCTCCGAAGTTCAGAAACTGTGTTGTAAGCCAATGCAGTGGGATTATTAGATAGCTAAGTGTAGGACCTGTAGGTTGATGTGATTTACAAATTGAAGGCGTGATCTTCATCGATACGTTTCTTATCGGAATCATTTTCATTTGACTATCTGATGATTAAGATAAGAAGTGGCACTGTTTGTTGTAAGAGAACCTTTCAACCACAGTTTTTGATTTACGTGTGCTAGAATCATTTGTTATTCTAAAGTAACAGATGGGAGTTTGAGTTTAGTCAAGTTTGGGTTGACACGACACCACCCCAATCAGCTTTTTTCCTGAGACACCTGTATACTAAGTCTACCTCATTTTGGTAGGACAGAAAAGAGAAATAAAAGAAGAAAAAATGTCTGTCGTATCACACTAGAGTTGCTGCAAATTTTAACACTAGGCTTTTTTGTTTTTTTTTCCCTTTTACAGATGGTTAAAGTTGGCCAAACTGAATAAAATTAGATAGTAATCAAAGTCAAATAGTTTACTATTTCCTTATCCCAAATGTCTTTTTTTTTTTACGGCGAGCAGTGAACCTATTAATTGGGCGAACTACAGGTCAATACCCTAAAAAAGTAATCATGCCGCAGGTGAAATTCGAAACTAGGAACGTGGAGGACAAACTCACACAGCCCTAACCACTAGACCATAACACCATTGGCTATACCAAATGTCTTTGATATTGACTATGAAAATATTGTCGCTGTGAAATGACTACATAACATATTGATGGGTCAAAATCCAAAGTTAATTAGTACAAGGTGCTATAAACTATTGCTCCTTATGTTTTTGGCTCTTTACGTTGTTGTCTAATGTGACAGACCTCAATGTATAGGAGAATACGCATAATTAATAGTTAATAATGAACTAAAATCTAGGGTTGAGCAACAATTTACAATTGTCAAATGTATTTTGAAGGTTAAAAACAAAAGGTACTATAAGATATAAGAAAGAAACTTATAAAATCACTTAAAGAAATTTATCTAAATTGTCAATTAATTAGTTTAGCTTATAAGACTTGTGATAGATAATATCATGATGCTAAAATTAATACCCAAACTTAATTACAAGAATATATGAAATTGATAGTGGGGCAGTGATTGTGAAGCAGATGCCCTTTAGTGCCAACCCAAAAAGATAAAAGATAAAAGATCAATCTTTGCTTATCCAAATTATTCTCTCTCTATCTTTCATTCATCTAAGAGTTGACCCACTTTGTATGCGTCTTTTCATACAAATAGGTCTCAAACCGTTCTCCCTCACTCTCAAATGTCTATCTATTAAACAAGAACAATATCTATCTGTCTGTCTGTAAAGTTTGTAAAACCCTCCACTAGGTATAGGTTGCCACCTTACAAGAATCTAATATCATCTTTCCCAACATTCCCCCCACACCCATTCAATTATATTCCCTATGCTTGCCTTAAATGTCAAAAGTTATTATTATTATTATTATTATTATTATTATTATTAAATTTCCCCACTTTTGAAGAGTGTGCCACATTTTGCGAAATACAGAGAGTAATTAGATTATTAAAATAAAATAAAAAATTCAAAATCACCTTGCCATAGATCTAAATTTCTCAAAAAGGAAAAAAAAAAAAATTATATCCAGCAAAATCTGAACGGCTACTTCGATTTGGAGGCACGTACAAAAAAAATATTCCTATAGTAAATAGGATAAATTTTGGCATCTATATAAACACTCTTAAATTGTGAAGAAAAAAAAAAAACTAGAAATTTCTGAATACCTTGGTCGACATCTAAGTCTTTTTACTAATATATACAATTTTTCACAAATCTTCAAACGAGTTGGTTGATATTCTTAAAAGATGCAAAAGTTGGTGGATAATCTTAACTTATTAAATACAACGGCAGTAGTAGTAAGAAAGACAATAAAAACAGTATGCATGCATGTTAGGATGAGTCACTGAATTTTGTAGTATTTTAAGATGTAGTTATCTATATGTCTACACCTCATTAGCCTTTCAAATGAATTATCGGGTTATATAATCTAAACTAATATGATGTGGCACTTTAAAAAATTGTGAATTATTGAAGATGGTTGTATGTATTTTCAGCCTCCTTGATTTCTTATGCTAATTTGTGCCTAGCTGGGGCCCTTGATTTTTTAATACATACTCAAAACACATTTTCTTTCAAGGTTTTCTCATTACATCTCCAAAGAAGCTAAGCACCTCAGCAATAATAAATCTTAGATCAGTAGCAATGGGGATTTGCCTTTCAGTTTCATCACCTAGTAGCCTTCAAGAAACCAAGAAAAGCAATGAAAGGGGTGTGTTGTTGGGAAAAGAAGAGACACTTTGTTGTAACAAGTTACCAAGACTTGCTTCTCTTCATTCTCATCAAGGAAACAAAGGGCCTAATCAAGATGCTGCAGTTTTATTTCAGGTATGTTTTATTAGTTTTGGTTTTCTATTTGTTCATTTGGTTTGTCGAAAGTTATTGGTTTATATTGGTGGTTAAGTATGGGTTTGGCTGCTTTCATTGAAGGGATTTGGAACGGAAGAGGGAGTTTTTTGTGGAGTTTTTGATGGGCATGGAAAGAATGGCCATGTTGTAAGTAAATTAGTGAGGAATTGCTTGCCTTCCTTGTTACTAGCCCAACATAGCTCTCTTTCTATGCTTAATCCTGTCACTAGTAATGTTGACGATCAGGTTGATCATCAAGAGAAATCTAATAGTGATTTGGAGCCTGGAAGTGCTTATGATGAGTGGAGAAGGGCTTGTGTTAATGCTTTTAAGTTGATGGACAAAGAACTAAAGCTTCAAGAAAGCTTGGATTGCGGATTCAGTGGAGCTACTGCCGTTACCATCATCAAGCAGGTAAAAAATCCATATTTCTTGTTTCATTCGAGTCATCATATACAATGTTTTACAGTGCTGATCACGTTCCATTGGATTTTTGTTTTAGTTTTTTTTTTTTTTTTTTGGTAAATAATTTGAAGCAAATGATGATAAGCAGGGACAAGATCTTGTCATTGGTAATCTTGGGGACTCCAGGGCAGTTTTGGGAACCATTTCTGATAATGGGAAATTGAGGGCTGTTCAGCTAACCACTGATTTAAAGCCCGGATTACCGAGTAAGTTTTATCTTTCTTTCTATGCTGGCTGATGCATGAAGCTATTGAAAACATGACTTTTGACATTTAAATTCAGTACTAATTGGGCAGTGTGTCAATCATCATTGCTAATGCAGAGGAAGCGGAGCGTATAAGAAAGTGCAACGGAAGAGTATTTGCACTCAAGGAGGAACCTCATATTCAGCGCGTATGGCTGCCTAACATTGACTTACCAGGTCTTGCTATGGCAAGAGCTTTCGGAGACTTCCAGCTCAAAAACTACGGAATAATTAATATCCCGCAGATTTCCTTCCATCGCCTAAATAGCAATGACCAGTTCATTGTTCTTGCAACTGATGGGGTAAATAAATCTTGTTTTTGTGTGCAATCTCTATTACTAATATGTTGTGGGATGAGTACAAATGATTGATATATTTAGCATATTTGGGTGGGATACAGGTGTGGGATGTCCTAAGCAACAGTCAGGTCGCAAAGATTGTATGGTCAGCAGAAAATGAAGAGATGGCGGCCAAAGCTGTGGTGGATGCAGCAGTTAATACATGGAGATGCAGGTTCCCTTGTTCAAGGATGGATGACTGCACTGCCATTTGTTTCTTCTTTCACGACAAACCATAGCATCAACTTGCAAAATCTGAATTGATACAGTACTTTCTTTTCGTCATTTAGGGCTGAATAAAAAACCGATCAAACCGATTAAACCGATCGAACCGAAGTGGTTTAAATTTGGTTTGGAACGATTTTGGTTTAAATTTGGTTCGGATCGGTTTTGGTTTTAAATTTGGTCCGGTTCGGTTTTGGTTTTAAATTTGGTTCAATTCGGTTTTGGTTCGGTTCCGATTTGGTTTTAAATTTGCTTCGGTTCGGTTTTGGTTTTAAATTTGAGTCGGATCGATTTTGGTTTTAAAAAATTCAAAACTGAAGTGGTTGGTTCGGTTTTCGATTTCTATGTGATTTTAACCGACCAAACCGAAACGACCGAATATATATAATAAATAATATATTTTTATATATAAATAATATAATATGTTTAAAATATTCGGTTCGGTTCGATTTTGATTCTATTTTAGTCGGTTCGGTTTGCATAAATTAGAATCGATTCGGTTTCGGATCGATTTTGTTAATAGTCGATTTAGTTCACGGTTTAGGTGAAAAACCAAACCGTTTTTCAACTCTATCGTCATTGCTTGAAGTGTGGTTATTGCAAAGATAGGCAGAGCAGTTTTGTTGAATGTACATAAAAGTTTGTACTTTGAATAGGGAAGGTTTTACAACAGTGCGTGTTTGTTTGATCCATGATTGATGGTAGAGATTTTGAGACCTAATATTTGTTCAGATTCACAATATTGGTGTTGGTCTTGATCAATGAACGATAGATCAAAACACATGATACAAGGTTTGATCAGATTTTGGATTGTGAGGAAATGAACGATAGATGAAAACACATGATATAGAGATTTTTTTTTTTTTTTTTTTGCATGAAAAATGGTTCAATACATCAGAACGTCAGGTTCAAGAAACTGCAACATCTGGTGTTCTGATCCCAACTTTGTTGATGCCCACCTTGCTTGCGCTTGTGCTCAGCTCGGCATCCTCTGTGAAACTAATTAAAACTAATTTCCCACTTCAAATTAGAGGACAAGGTTGAACAGTAGTGGACACAATAGCCATGTTAGTCCGGAAAAGATTACAGGATATGTACCTGGAAAAAATGGTTTGTTATCTCATTCAGTTTGAAATTAATTGATGGGTCCATTTGCCAGCACAAAACCATATCCTGGTACTCAATTGGTTTCATTACTCTCGACTACAACAGCAACAACTTTAGGTGGCACATACCTTCCCGCAGGAGGTCTAATCCTTGCCAATGGACATGTATGCGGAATTCGTATAGCTTCAATGCTGTTAACAACGCAGGTGACTATAGCAAGGTTAATTGATACAGTAGATCCAACTGTATGATTTTTCCTCATCATCATTCCTCTTGCGAGCAATTCTAACCTTGACCCTCCTAGGAACGCTTCGAATCCCACTGCTCCAGATGTGCTTGCTTGTTCAACTTCACATCTACTCTCACATCCTTTGTTCCCATAGCTGATTTAGGCAAACTTCCTGACCTCTTTGATTGCCTTGGGAGCCTTCTTCTTAAAGGTGCTGCAGGCCACAAGAACAATCACAACAATAAGTAAAATATTAATGGCCTGATCCAAACAAAAATGATACCTCATACGATAAGTAAAGTCGAACAAGTTATTGTTTTGCATATAGATGTAAGAAAAATCGTTGGGCATAAGTTATCTATATAACCAAATGAAGCCAATACCTAAGAGTCCATGTTCATTCATTATATACAGACAATTGCAATTTATGGTGTGGCCGGTTAACTAAAGAGTAAATGGTAATCATAGTTCATGTACATCCTTGGAGCTATATATAACAATAGATAAACAAACCATCACTTGTAAAGGTTCACCGTATTTAGTCCACAAATGTTAAAAGCAATGATAAAAATAGTTAATCCCATCAGTCTTATGAAGGTGCATCAACATATGTATACAGGGTATTGAGTTAACTGGTATTAGAATATCAAATAAAAAATAGCAAAGAAGAATCAAAGGATGGAGGTGGGGGTATTGAGTTAACAGAGAAAATAGCAAAGAAGAATCAACATATGTATACAGGGTATTGAGTTAACTGACATATGTTCTCTTTTGCAGGTTCCAAAACCATTTGGAGGACGAGGACGCTCGCGAGGAGCAGCGTCTCTGGAGACGAAGGCGGAGCAGCGCAGAGCGCGACTGTTCCATTGGCGGGAGACTGAGTCAAACTGATTTCGGCTATTGGCACCCTGATTTCTGCTCTGTTCCACCACATTGCATTTGCAGTCATTTTTCTCAGGATTCGTGTTCGAACCACCTGCTGAGTACCACCACATCGAGTTTGCGACAAACCAAAGGGGTTACATAATTCATTTAGATTTATTTTACTGAATTGTGTGCTTAATTGTTAATTACAATTTATTTCTGAATTTTTTATAAATTGCTTTCACCTTTCATGTTCGAGAAATTAAACACAATTTATTTCTGAATTTTTTATAAATTGCTTTCACCTTTCATGTTCGAGAAATTAAACTTGATATGTTTGGTAGTTAGGATTACCCTTTATCAATATTCAAAGCAAGGGATTCTTAAATTAAAACGATCACATACTCGTTTTAATTTGCTTTAAATTAAAACTAGAAGCTTTAGGGATGAGAATCCATTGCTTACACCGAATATGTGATCGTTAAAATTCAATTCAAATTATATCATGTTTCTATCAAACATTAACAAATTATTTCAAGCAAATACGCTCTTACCAAGTATTAAGTGTCTTTTTAGGGCACACTTAATCAAAGTTTAAGCTTAATATTTTTAGCACATGTTTTGAATATTGATAAAGGGTAATCCTAACTACCAAACATATCAAGTTTAATTTTTCGAACATTAAAAGGTGAAAACAATTTATCAAAAATTCAGAAATAAATTGTAATTAACAATTAAGCACACAATTCAGTAAAATAAATCAAAATGAATTATGCAACCCCTTTGGTTTGTCGTAAACTCGATATGGTGGTACTCAGCAGGTGGTCCGAACACAAATCCCGAGAAAAATGGTTGCAAATGCTCTGTGGTGGAACATAGCAGAAATCAGGGTGCCAATAGTCGAAATCAATTTGACTCGGTCTCCCGCCAATGGAACAATCGCGCTCTTCACTGCTCCGCCTTCGTCTCCAGCGAGAAGCGTCACTGCTCTGCCTTCCTCCGTGCTCCTCGCAAGCGTCGTCGTCCTCCACATGGTTCTGGAACCTGCAAAAGAGAAAGAGGTGCAATGAGAACACTCAAAAACAGAGAGAGAGATCGAAAGGAGACTCCCCTGTTTTTGCTGTCGCGGTGGTTGTGCGCCGCTGAAGCGTCGCTGTGTTGGTTGGACGGTGGCGAAGAGACAGTAAGGAGGCCGGGACGAAGAGAGAACAGAGAGGAGAGGAACAGGGTCTGTCGGGCTCTTTGGCAAGGCGAAACAGAGTCGCGGTGCTTGGTGGCTCTGTTTCGCGGCGATGATGGTGGCTCACGATGTGCTGTCCGAAGGTGGTGGTGGTGATCAGATGATGGTGGTTGATGGATGATGGACAGAGAGAAGGACAGAAACGGTGGCGGAGTGAAGGTTTGACGCGAAACAGGGTTGTCACGCCCCTGTTTCGTGGTGGTGGCGATTGTGTTGTCCGGAGGTGATGGTGGTTGATGGAGGATGGAGGTGATTGCTGAGTGATCTGGACAGAAAAGGAGTGAGATGGATAGGTGGTGATGGGTGTGATGAAAATGAAAATCACTTTGTGAGGAAGAGGGTTTGATTTTGGCTATTGATGATTGATTCTCTTCTCCTCCTCCCCTTTTCTCACCATTTTTCTCTTGTATTTATAGAGAATGGGTACAATGAATAGAGATAAGATAAATGGATGATTCATGGAGAAAATCAATGTATAATTGAGAGAATATTCTTTGGGTAGGATTGGGCTTGGATTTATGGGTTAGGTTTTTGGGTTTAAGTTATGGGCTTGATTTTGGGTTTAAGGATTTAGACATGTGACCCTCTACTTTGTACCACCGCTAGAGTCGACTAATTGTCAATCCTTAAATTGTCGCCTTAATAAGATTTCATCGTTCACGCTCAAATTCCTACAAAGACATGAAAATGAAATAATTACTATAAAATATAATAATCGAAACACTAACATATATAAATTAATGAATATATTATGTAATAATTATGTGAATATCAAACGCAGATGCACAAACATAAATGCAACGAGTAGGTAAACAATGATTGCCAATTTAGAAGTTTAAACTACTTTAGGAAATAGAAAATACAAGTGTTAAAAGAACTCAACCAAACACCTATTGATCAACTAATATGTTTAATCCTTAAATTAAGATTGCTTTGAACTTGGAGCTCGATCCTTAACAGAATCTTAACTGAAGACGATCTAAATTCAAGAAAAAGCAGCATTGTTGAGATACTAGTGCTGAGATACTAACCAATGATCTGTATACAACCAATTGGGTATTTTGCACTGCACTTGCATGACACCAGTTGAGCTCACATTTTGGGTTGCATTAGGTACACTATTCCCTTTCTTTTGGATGAGATGTATGAAAAAAATAATAAAAACAGACTTTTGGATATGGAGGAAGCCTCTTAATGGCTAGGCATACCTTAATCAATCCAAGAGAGATTGATACTGCAATTTCAAGGACCTAACGTACAACCTACAAGATTTAACTTATGTACACTATCTTGTGGTTTTCAACATATAATAATTCTAGAGAGCATGGAGTGAGAGCACTGAGTAGTGCCTGAGGAGGGTGTCTAGCACGTGAGTGCTAAGTCTACCCCTCTCCGTCCTCCTCCCTTCCCCTTCTTCCTCTTCCTTCCTCACATCCGCCGCCACCCTCATCCTTTCACTATTTTGCAGCGCCGCCAACACCTTCCTCCTCTCAATTTCGCCCACCAATCTGTTCACCTCCGCCACCACCAACCACCAATTCACCCATCTTCACTGCTCAAAAAGTTTCAACCATGATTATGTTAATTAAAAAAATTCCACAACCCCCACCCCATTCAATTTAAATCTTGTGGCTATGCGATTAAAACGGGTAATGGATCCATAACGGTCCAAGAGCGTTATAGGTTATAACGAGAGTGCAACCTACTCTTCGTCTTCTTCCCTTCTTCTTATCTCGTTCTCTGTCAATTGGCGACCGTGAGCTCTGGTCATTTCCTATGAGTCTAGGATTCTAGTTCGATGGAAAATGAAATGGGTATTTTTTTAATGTAATAAAACAAAAAGTTCAAACGACGATATTGAAAAATAGTTATCTTAAATAACGGCCATATAATGTCGTTATATCGAAGTTGTGATACCATAACGTGATAATGTCATAACGTAACGGCTCACCACCATTAAGCGTTATATCGAAGTTATATCAATGTTATAACGTCGTTTTAACTGCACAGTCTTATGGGTTTTGAAGTGGGTGATTTTTGCTTAAATTAAAGTTGGTTGGAGGGATTTTGGCCCAATTAGAGTTAGTGATAAGAAGTAAGAAATAGATGGATGTTCAGCATGATTAGGGGTGGTGTGATGGCAATGGTGGTGGTTTAGTTCAATTCAAATCGGAGGCATAATGGTGGTATTTGATGGAATGGGGTGATTAATTTTAGTGGGGTGGGGGTTGGGGTTTTGGAGGGTGTATGACAGTTGGGTCGGGTGCAATTAAATTCAAATGTGGGGTGGGTTCGATGCACCGGTGGGGTGGGGGTTGGGGTTTTGGAGGTGGATGGGGCACTGATTCCACGAGTATGGAGCACTGATTCCACGAGTATGGAGGAGCTTGAGACTTGAAGTGGATGGCGGTGGGGTGGGGTGGGGTGCAATGGGTGAGTTAAATTCAAATGTGGGGTGGGTTCGATGGGGTGCAGGAGGTGGATGAAGGTGACGAGTTCACTTCAAATGAGGTGGGTGAAAAAGGAGGAAGGATGAGGGTGGTGGTGGGGCTGCGAGAAAGCTAGGAGGAAGGGAAGGATGGTGGCTGGGCTGCGAAACGAGAGGAGGAAAATGGAGGGGAGGAGGAAGGAAGAAGGGGAAGAAGCAAGGGGTAGAATTGGCACTATACCCTCCCAGGCACTACTCAGTTCTCTCTCCCCAGGCTGAGTAGATTTGTTGTTCAACATAATTACGTTTCCTACATCACCTCTCAGTTTTATTTATAATGTGATCAAGAATCATCAATATTGTTTCATTATTTTGGATTTATACATCAATGTCAAGGACCTAAAGCCCAACTTCAACGCTACAGGAACACAACCAACCCCAGATCTAACATTAGCATCATTGGCCTAGTTAATGTTAGTTCCCCTAAGGTGAGAAGATTAAAAGCAAACTCAGTATCCAACAGAATGCGAAAACTAACATTAACAATGCCAACGATATCTCAAGAAAGATTATAAGAAAAAACTATTGAATTAACACATCTGCTCTGAAGATGATAGTCGAGAAGTGAGCCCCAACTCAATTATTATGTTTCTTTAATAAGAAAGAAACTCTACAGTGAAATGGCACAGAACACGTAACACGGAAGAGATTGAAAAAAGACATGATAATGAGAGGACTTAATGATAGATAAACAAGGAATGGATTTGAATAGGGGGTTACCAGCCATGAAGGTGCTTGTGAAGGTTGATGGTGTACTCTCTGGTCACCACCTCCTCTTTTCTACCTCCTTTTGGCTTTTCCACCATCTTCACTTGCTTTCTCGACAAGATACCTTACCTGCAAAATTAAATCAACTAACTACTTTAGCTCTAATGAGATCGAATCAGAGAGAGAGAGAGAGAGAGAGAGAGAGAGAGAGAGAGAGGGGGGGGCTTGAGTATAGCTACCTTTTGTAGAGAGCTTCTTTTCCTTCCTTCTTGGCAGAAGCAACAACAGCGGGCAAGCAAGAAAGAAAACAAAGCCACTACGCTCAAAACCCTAAATATAGAGAGGGGGTTTCTAACCATAAATATGCCCACCTCACTCGATCTATTTACACCGAGTAAATTTTGCTGTGTTGAACCTTTTTTTAACTAGCACTACTACGGCTACAGCTTTGATTGGTTGGTCACCCAGGTTAAGTTGCTCAACCAACCCGGACCAAACCTCTAAACTATATGGAAGAGCATGGCAGTGTTGTAGGGTTAGGGATGGCAACGGGGCGGATTGGAGTGGATTTGAGCAAACCCATCCTCGCCCCACGAGGAATTTTGGGTCCCCGAAACCGCCCCGCATATTCGTTTATCATTTTTTTTAAAACCCGGAAAAAAAATATCTATGGGGATCGTGAAATGCTTTAGCGATAAAAAGGAGTTCAACTTCATTGATGATTGTGGTGGTAGATCTTAAACGAGAGATTTGTTGAGAGGGAGTTCATATGTGATCTCTTCACAAGCTCAACGCAGACAAGATCTCAGATCTGTCGAGATACACATGTCTGAGCTTGGCAATCGACATAGTATATTTCGGTGTATCTCAGACAGATCTGACCGAAAAAAATAGTTATTCCAAAAATTTTGACCGTAAGTTCCAGATTTGATATTGTCCATGGTTCTAGGCTCAAGATTCATTAGAAAAACTCTCAAAACGTATCATCCACCGGAAGCCTCGTTGTAGTAGACATTGATCCTCTTGAGTTGTAGATCTGAGATCTTGAGCCTCGTTGTACCGTTCGATAGGGTCGATGCCATGCTCGGCTCAGATGATCTCCCAAAACTTGGCTCTGATTTGGTTGTCGCATTGGCCACCTTGTACGTGAATGATCTTTTTCATGTCCTTCGGTTGAGTGTGTTTTAGGGTTAGGGTTTTGAAATGGGATTTCAAGAAGAAATCCTCCTTGACCTTGAATTGTGAGAGAAGAAAAGGGAGAAACTAGTAGAGAAATGACTTAAGGAGGATATTCGATCCGACGGTTCAGAGTGTAGGGTAGACTGTAGATCTAGGGATAACATTACAGTAATATTTGCTTAAAGGGCAAGGGTAATATAGTAAATTTGCTATATAAACGGATATCCGCGGGGCGGATATGACCAAATCCATATCCGCCCCGAATATTCAACGGATGCTGTTTGGATCTCCGAAACCACCTGAAAATCCATTTACCCATATCCACATCCGCCCCATTCGGATTGGGTGGGGAGGATATCCGTAGAGAGCTTCTTTTCCTTCCTTCTTGGCAGAAGCAACAACAGCGGGCAAGCAAGAAAGAAAACAAAGCCACTACGCTCAAAACCCTAAATATAGAGAGGGGGTTTCTAACCATAAATATGCCCACCTCACTCGATCTATTTACACCCAGTAAATTTTGCTGTGTTGAACCTTTTTTTAACTAGCACTACTACGGCTACAGCTTTGATTGGTTGGTCACCCAGGTTAAGTTGCTCAACCAACCCGGACCAAACCTCTAAACTATATGGAAGAGCATGGCAGTGTTGTAGGGTTAGGGATGGCAACGGGGCGGATTGGAGTGGATTTGAGCAAACCCATCCTCGCCCCACGAGGAATTTTGGGTCCCCGAAACCGCCCCGCATATTCGTTTATCATTTTTTTTAAAACCCGGAAAAAAAAGATCTATGGGGATCGTGAAATGCTTTAGCGATAAAAAGGAGTTCAACTTCATTGATGATTGTGGTGGTAGATCTTAAACGAGAGATTTGTTGAGAGGGAGTTCATATGTGATCTCTTCACAAGCTTAACGCAGACAAGATCTCAGATCTGTCGAGATACACATGTCTGAGCTTGGCAATCGACATAGTATATTTCGGTGTATCTCAGACAGATCTGACCGAAAAAAATAGTTATTCCAAAAATTTTGACCGTAAGTTCCAGATTTGATATTGTCCATGGTTCTAGGCTCAAGATTCATTAGAAAAACTCTCAAAACGTATCATCCACCGGAAGCCTCGTTGTAGTAGACATTGATCCTCTTGAGTTGTAGATCTGAGATCTTGAGCCTCGTTGTACCGTTCGATAGGGTCGATGCCATGCTCGGCTCAGATGATCTCCCAAAACTTGGCTCTGATTTGGTTGTCGCATTGGCCACCTTGTACGTGAATGATCTTTTTCATGTCCTTCGGTTGAGTGTGTTTTAGGGTTAGGGTTTTGAAATGGGATTTCAAGAAGAAATCCTCCTTGACCTTGAATTGTGAGAGAAGAGAAGGGAGAAACTAGTAGAGAAATGACTTAAGGAGGATATTCGATCCGACGGTTCAGAGTGTAGGGTAGACTGTAGATCTAGGGATAACATTACAGTAATATTTGCTTAAAGGGCAAGGGTAATATAGTAAATTTGCTATATAAACGGATATCCGCGGGGCGGATATGACCAAATCCATATCCGCCCCGAATATTCAACGGATGCTGTTTGGATCTCCGAAACCACCTGAAAATCCATTTACCCATATCCACATCCGCCCCATTCGGATTGGGTGGGGAGGATATCCGTAGAGAGCTTCTTTTCCTTCCTTCTTGGCAGAAGCAACAACAGCGGGCAAGCAAGAAAGAAAACAAAGCCACTACGCTCAAAACCCTAAATATAGAGAGGGGGTTTCTAACCATAAATATGCCCACCTCACTCGATCTATTTACACCCAGTAAATTTTGCTGTGTTGAACCTTTTTTTAACTAGCACTACTACGGCTACAGCTTTGATTGGTTGGTCACCCAGGTTAAGTTGCTCAACCAACCCGGACCAAACCTCTAAACTATATGGAAGAGCATGGCAGTGTTGTAGGGTTAGGGATGGCAACGGGGCGGATTGGAGTGGATTTGAGCAAACCCATCCTCGCCCCACGAGGAATTTCGGGTCCCCGAAACCGCCCCGCATATCCGTTTATCATTTTTTTTAAAACCCAAAAAAAAAAGATCTATGGGGATCGTGAAATGCTTTAGCGATAAAAAGGAGTTCAACTTCATTGATGATTGTGGTGGTAGATCTTAAACGAGAGATTTGTTGAGAGGGAGTTCATATGTGATCTCTTCACAAGCTCAACGCAGACAAGATCTCAGATCTGTCGAGATACACATGTCTGAGCTTGGCAATCGACATAGTATATTTCGGTGTATCTCAGACAGATCTGACCGAAAAAAATAGTTATTCCAAAAATTTTGACCGTAAGTTCCAGATTTGATATTGTCCATGGTTCTAGGCTCAAGATTCATTAGAAAAACTCTCAAAACGTATCATCCACCGGAAGCCTCGTTGTAGTAGACATTGATCCTCTTGAGTTGCAGATCTGAGATCTTGAGCCTCGCTGTACCGTTCGATAGGGTCGATGCCATGCTCGGCGCAGATGATCTCCCAAAACTTGGCTCTGATTTGGTTGTCGCATTGGCCACCTTGTACGTGAATGATCTTTTTCATGTCTTTCGGTTGAGTGTGTTTTAGGGTTAGGGTTTTGAAATGGGATTTCAAGAAGAAATCCTCCTTGACCTTGAATTGTGAGAGAAGAGAAGGGAGAAACTAGTAGAGAAATGACTTAAGGAGGATATTCGATCCGACGGTTCAGAGTGTAGGGTAGACTGTAGATCTAGGGATAACATTACAGTAATATTTGCTTAAAGGGCAAGGGTAATATAGTAAATTTGCTATATAAACGGATATCCGCGGGGCGGATATGACCAAATCCATATCCGCCCCGAATATTCAACGGATGCTGTTTGGATCTCCGAAACCACCTGAAAATCCATTTACCCATATCCAAATCCGCCCCATTCGGATTGGGTGGGGAGGATATCCGTAGAGAGCTTTTTTTCCTTCCTTCTTGGCAGAAGCAACAACAACGGGCAAGCAAGAAAGAAAACAAAGCCACTACGCTCAAAACCCTAAATATAGAGAGGGGGTTTCTAACCATAAATATGCCCACCTCACTCGATCTATTTACACCCAGTAAATTTTGCTGTGTTGAACCTTTTTTTAACTAGCACTACTACGGCTACAGCTTTGATTGGTTGGTCACCCAGGTTAAGTTGCTCAACCAACCCGAACCAAACCTCTAAACTATATGGAAGAGCATGGCAGTGTTGTAGGGTTAGGGATGGCAACGGGGCGGATTGGAGTGGATTTGAGCAAACCCATCCTCGCCCCACGAGGAATTTCGGGTCCTCGAAACCGCCCCGCATATTCGTTTATCATTTTTTTTAAAACCCGAAAAAAAAAGATCTATGGGGATCGTGAAATGCTTTAGCGATAAAAAGGAGTTCAACTTCATTGATGATTGTGGTGGTAGATCTTAAACGAGAGATTTGTTGAGAGGGAGTTCATATGTGATCTCTTCACAAGCTCAACGCAGACAAGATCTCAGATCTGTCGAGATACACATGTCTGAGCTTGGCAATCGACATAGTATATTTCGGTGTATCTCAGACAGATCTGACCGAAAAAAATAGTTATTCCAAAAATTTTGACCGTAAGTTCCAGATTTGATATTGTCCATGGTTCTAGGCTCAAGATTCATTAGAAAAACTCTCAAAACGTATCATCCACCGGAAGCCTCGTTGTAGTAGACATTGATCCTCTTGAGTTGCAGATCTGAGATCTTGAGCCTCGCTGTACCGTTCGATAGGGTCGATGCCATGCTCGGCGCAGATGATCTCCCAAAACTTGGCTCTGATTTGGTTGTCGCATTGGCCACCTTGTACGTGAATGATCTTTTTCATGTCCTTCGGTTGAGTGTGTTTTAGGGTTAGGGTTTTGAAATGGGATTTCAAGAAGAAATCCTCCTTGATCTTGAATTGTGAGAGAAGAGAAGGGAGAAACTAGTAGAGAAATGACTTAAGGAGGATATTCGATCCGACGGTTCAGAGTGTAGGGTAGACTATAGATCTAGGGATAACATTACAATAATATTTGCTTAAAGGGCAAGGGTAATATAGTAAATTTGCTATATAAACGGATATCCGCGGGGCGGATATGACCAAATCCATATCCGCCCCGAATATTCAACGGATGCTGTTTGGATCTCCGAAACCACCTGAAAATCCATTTACCCATATCCAAATCCGCCCCATTCGGATTGGGTGGGGAGGATATCCGTGAAAATCCGCCCCACTGCCAACCCTATGTAGGGTTGTCAATTGAATGGCTTATCCAAAGTTCCATAAAATCATATTTGGATTCAAACTTTTTTCGGATTGAAACTAGAATCTGATATAAAATTTAAGTTTTTGGATATTTATATGATCCAAGTCGGGTTTTGTTCAATATGTTCCGATAGAAGTTTGATTTATATAATTTTTACAATTTTGCTTAAAATTTTAAAAGTTAATGAGTTTTAATATTGAAAATAAAGGTGTTTTTGGTCATTTTAGTTATAAATGAATCGTGAAATATATAATATCATATGTTTATTTTGATTTTAATAAAAATTGCAAATTTAAGTGATTGTAGATTGGATCGGATTGTATGGGGATTAGTGCACAGCTCACTAGAATTGTACTATTAATAAAAATCCGGATCATGTTTACATCTCTATTGTCTCAGAGGATTTTTGTTTATACTTCATGACATCTACAAGACATTTGTTGCAATGACCATGTCTTGAAATTGGCCCTTTTGATTAGCTTTTCTATAAAAACTTTCTTTTACAAAATAATTGTCATCAAACTTTCTTGGTAATTCTGGTAAGCTAAAAGGATTTTATCTAACAATTCTTGTTTATAGGTATTTTTTTTATGGTTGAATATCAAAAATAGAGATTGAGTCAATAAATGATGCATGTATGTTGAATGTTATGGGGTTGTGAAAACAATTTGCAGCTAATGAAATTAGGTTAGAAACAATCAGTTTTGGCAGCCGAACAGAAACCAGACAAAACCATTTGGATTGAGAAATCCAAGCATTGGTCGTGGAAAACCTCAAATTTATAGACAAAGACACGTTAAACCCCAAGAAACCTAACTCTAACTCTAATTAAGAGAAAACTTTTATTTTGGAAAGCGAGTTGGGTTTTTATAGGATCCCATAACCTATCAACAAGGTGCGACCTACAGGGTGTGTTTATAAGAGAAAACTTAGGGTGTGTTTGGTTGCATGAAATCCTATGCTATGAGAATTCGCAATCACAGACACATATCTTATCTAAGACATCATAGTGTAGTAATGAGGTTAGATGCTAACATCAACAAAAGCATTGCAAGAGTAAGAATAGAATAATTCTGTGTTTAGTAGATAATAGAATAATTCTGTGTTTAGATGAGTTGCAAAATGATACATACAATGTCCTATAGGATGTACATCATTTTATCAGTAGTACACATGGGAAAAATTACTTGCAAAGTGAAGCTAATACACGACGAGGGGGTTGAAATGGTCGTCGAGAATGAAGGACAGCCCAATTATCCAACAGTAGTACGTCCCCTCTCTGCCAAGGAGTTGCTACACATTCCTCATCTAGGAAATTCAAACACTCAGAGATGATACCAGCTGGAAGTGGTGTGCCATCTCCAAAGGTAACCGCCTTTACAGGGTCGTTTCGAGCATCCTTCCAACCTGTATAAGCTGCTACCATGCTATTGAACCAAATCTTCCGCCCCCTTGACTTGTCATATTTGATGGCCGGGATTGGACCCATGATTGTTTTCACACCATCATCCGACCATTCTAATTTCATTCCTAGCCGAGCAGCCCTGTACATGTTTTGACCGAGGTTACATAACAAGTAACTTCAAACTTCATTCTCGCTCGTATCATATCAAATATTCTAAGACGTACAAAAAAGCAATGATTTCCATACCTTTCCTCAGCAATGTTCTTGTCATTAGTCAAGAAGGTCGACTGCCACCCTCGACCAATGGGAGATGAAGGGTCATCTGCAGCTCCTAATATCCGTGTATAAATTAATCCATGTATCTCCAGTTTCTCCACAAAGTCGGGGAATCTATTTTTTTGAAAGGCAGTCGGGGAATCTTTCTTTCATCTTGTCGTAGATGAGATGACTAAGAACTATTGGAGTTTCACCCCCACTTCCTGGCTCTTCTCACAAAAGAAAAACAGTTTTGCTGGAAACTCTGGAACCTGTTTCAGAACATCAATCATCATATAAGCTAAGCTAAGCTAGCAGTTTAGAAAATAAGTATCAGTCACTATGGAATCCATCAATAATTCTTGTCCTGTGACGATACATTTTCTTATCATTCAGTGTCATAGAAGCAAAATTTTCTTATTTGATTAAATTCAGTTGTGCTTCATTAACCTTTTTATTGTATAATCACACCATTTCTCAAAACCAAACTAGTTAACAAAATACATAACAATAGTAGCAACAGTAAGAGTGACAATAGCAACAGTCAGTTCATGTTACTAGCAAAATGACCAAATTGTCGATCCTAAAAAAATCGAACAAAAAGCTGAGGGTGTTGTCCATAAACAGATTATGGTTTTCTTCAACAGAAACCATTTACCTTAACTGAAGCTCCTGATTCAAAAACAGGGATGAACATAAACCTCGGAGAAGTTGCTTAGCTATAATATAGTGTCTCTTCATATTTACTAAAAATTCTCATATTTTGAGAATCACTGAAACTTAAAGGACCTAAAGTATTAGATGACTGCTTTCTTGTTAGGACCTTAACTTCCTTTGTTCATATATATTTGTATGAGCCAAAGAGTATTTGCAGCAAGTAGAAGAAACTTATTTATACTTTCTTGTTAGCTACCCTAATGCCAGAGACTAGAAAGGCAATGGACCCACACCGGCCACTGCAGCTGGCCGAATGATTAGACCAATGAATCTACTTTGTTTCGATGACGAGATCGTTAGTGGAATTACTTCGAAATCCCAAATTGCGGTTTACAAAAATCCGTAGGGCTAGTAGAGCTTGTGTTGAAGCGAATATTTATACCTGCTGTTGATTAAGCACAGGAGGATGGGTTGAATGCAATTTCCATCTCAGTAGGGTCAGGTCCTATGGAAATGAATCTCGACATGATTTCAATTGCTATATTCGTGGTAGTGGATCATGGGTGTTGGTATACGCTGCAGGGGAAATGATGGACAGAGTGAGTTGGCAGTAACCAATACCGCTCCGTGGTTAACAACAATCGGTGTAGGTATGATTGATCAGAAGTTTCAAGCAGATCTTATATTCCGAATGAGCCAAACTTCCACTTGCTTATGCCAAATACATTTCCAAGCCATAAGACAGAAGTCATTTCACGGCTCCACTTTGCTTGAAAATTTATTTAAACCCGAGCTCTCACATGGCAAAATAGTGCCTTCAGAAAGTAAGTTACGGGCGTAACCAAAAAATTTGTAAAAAGTATTATTAGGGTAGCTACTAAGATGAGCTTCTACAAATATGAAAATATATTTTCCATTGGATAAGTATGGATTGATCAAAAGTACAGCATAAAACTTCAAGGATGGTAGTCCATGGTTAAAACATCTGCCAAGGATACGGCGTGCAAATAAAGATGGCTCATGGATTTTCTCAAACAAAGTAAAAAGTGATAATGCACCTCTATAGATACGTATGTTCTCTCAAATAAGCAGAGCCTATATTAATATAGAAAAGCCAAAGTGAGTGACAAATTCACAAGCAAGGGCAGTAGATCATATGATGAGTAATTACATGGGAAATAGACTATCCCAATCAAACATGCACACATGAAACTCAAAATTTGTAATGACACATTTAATTGAATACTAGGGACACTATCATGGATAGATAATGCCTGAATCCACACTAAGGCGCATGAAAGCAAGTCGACTAATCAGTAAAAGAAGCATAACCTTGTATCCAAACATTATAATAAAATGATAAGAAACATTTTGCTTATTACTTTTCCACGCTTGTGAATTTAAGGTACAACATCTAGTAGTAAACATTCATAAACCAGAGTCGTTTGCAATACAAGTGTTGTGTAAGCTAAGATCTACTCTACTCAGTTTTTAGCATCCAAATATGTAAAAATTGCAATTTTTAAAAAGAACTTTGTTTACCCCTTCTGAGATTTTAGGAGACTCAGTATGAAGAAAAATAACACCAGTAGCAGTCACTCAATCAACTATTGCTAAGGATATGTTGACACGAGAGCTACTTATTATTATTGGGGAATTGGGAATGGGATTGACAATTTGTTCAATAAAACTAGATTTCTATTCAATCATTCCTCTAAAAGTTGTTCAATAAAACTAGATTTACATTCCATCCTTCCTCTAAAATTAGTCAAACTCGGCAAAAAAAAAAAAAAAACCCAGAAATATATTCAAAATTTCAAATAACCCACTCACCTAAACATCCCAATTTCATCAAACACTTCAACTTTCACGTAATATAAACAAAAAAAAGTATGTAAAAAGCAAAGAAAATAAACCTGAGCCATTTCATGGTGAAATAGAATCTTCTGATCAAGAGGGGACTCATTGGCAGTGAAAACATTACCAACTACATTAGTTCTCGGCGCTGCACCACCCACATAAGGAAACTCTTCATACCCAAAAGCTTCAACAACTTGATTGAAGTATGAAGGTGTGTTCACAGGGAAAAGGGCCCCACTTGAGTGGAGAAGGGACTCTAGCCATGGTTTCTGATCTTTAAATCTTTAATGGTTTGCAAGAAGAATGTGAAGTCGATGGAGGGGCGATTGGGAGAGACGATTTCAGGGAAGGTGGTGGAGTTGAAGGTTTTTTGGGAGGGGAGTTTGGTTTGGACGAAACAGAGTGGAGGATCTTTGGACATTGTTGGTTCTTCTGTCCAGGTTCATTCAATGATTCAACTGTATCTATGTATAACAGAGAGGGTTTGTATTATAGGACGAAACAGAGCATGATAAATAGTGAGAGTGCTCGTGCACTCCAAGCCTAGCCCAACTAAACCATTTGAGCAAGCCCAACATTAAAGCATCGGCCCATTACAGTTTTTGTGACAAGCAACCCTAACCCCTTGGCCTAAACCCTTGGCCTAAATCTTATGAAATTAAGGGTTTTAAGCCTAGAGTTGGTAACTAACTGGTTGTGTCGAGTCGAGTTGGGTGAGTTGGGGGTCACACATATCCAACTCATACATGGCCCATTTGCTACTGAGGGTGTTAATCGGTTCAATTAGTTTGAAATTGGATCAAAATCGAATCGAACTTGGGATTCGGTTTTCGTTTCGGTTTTCTGAATTTTCAAATAGAAACCCATAACCGAGCCAATCAATTCGGTTCAGTTTCAGTTTGTTTCGGTTTTTCCTTTTTATTTTCTATTTTTTCCATCATCCTTTTCTTCTTACTGAAACAATTTTGTGTTGTCATTACCATACAACTAGACCTAACACACAAAGATATAATTTTTTCACACATACAGATTTCAAATAAAATTTGAACCTCAACAAGATTATATTATTCAAAACAAAAAAACAAGATTATGCCAATTTTTCTATTTTGATAAAAGAGATTAGTATTATTGCATTTTGATTAAACAAGCTCGAATGACCATACAATTCGACAAACCCCTAATAGTATTAATGCAAAGAAAATTAGTCTAACGAAAAGAGACACATGGTGCCCAATGAGTTTCCGAACCTCCGCCCAGCCTGACCGCCGAAATTCAAGACCCGATTTAGCATGTGCTTCAAAAAGTCACCTTTCTCGGCTGATTTGATCCCTCTACGGAACCCTTGGCGCCGAAAAGGTACCCGCTGCTTTTGTAGTAGCTAATGTTCTCCGACCATGTGCGGCGCTGCGCGGTGACTTCTTCGACACAGAAGAACTCTGACGATGTTGGGAGGTTTTTGCCATATATATACAACAACTCTACAACAAGATTACCAAGATCACATAGAGATCAATTGTATCCAGTTGTTATAAGCAACATAAAATCCTTTTAACAACAGAGCCGAAGAAAGTCTCGAAACAAAACTCTTTTATAAGAATATCAATAATGGATCTTAGCACACCTATCTATGATATCCATGGAGGACATCTCTACTTCTCTAGTTGGAACCAATCTCTATATATTCACCTTAGCTGAACTAAATGGGGTAGATGAGAATTAAATGGGGGTGGGTGGGTTGAGAATTGAGTTAGTAGGATTGGGATTTGGGAATTAAATAGGGGTGGGTGGGGGTTGAGAATTGGGGTGGGAATTGAGTTGTTTGTGGTGGGACTGGGAGTTAAAAAATAGATTAAAAACTTGATACGGTTCAGTTAGATTTATTCGGGGTTAAAAAAAACTTAACTCGGTTCAGTTCGGTTTTGGCAATTTGGTTTCGATTTTTGTTCGGTTTCGGTTATTTTCGGCTCAGTTCAATTCGGTTTGGTTAATTCGGTCGGTTTACATGGACCAATTAACACCCCTATTTGCTACGAATGTGTCTTTGGTGCTCCTAGTAGTTGTTGCAAGGTGTTGGTGCTCTCATTCAACGAAGGAAGTTGCTAGTGTTTGTTTCGATTTCAAACTCTTATAAGATTCATTTGATTTCATGCTCTTAGGTAGACTATTTGAATAATGATAATCACTTAAGACGAATCTATTGTGGAAATCACTGCTCTAATACCAATTTATTGTACGTAGAAGTGTGTCAAATACCAAAATGTGAAGTTACAAATAAAAAGACTAATAGCAAAGCCAATAGATTTATATGGTTCGGCAAACTCGCCTACATCCACAACAAACAAATTACCTTATTGTTTCAAATTCATATTACAGACAAATTACAAATACCCCCGTACAAATTGTTTTATCAAAAGAAACCCAAACATAAACACAAATGGAGACCAATCAAAACCTCAGACAAAACAATTGAAAATCCGACAATCAAACAATTGAAATCTGGCGAACAAAGGAATAAACTGATTTGGATTTCCCAACTAAAAAAATTTTCAAACTAATTTTAGAAACAAGCTCGTGTTTTTAACATATTGGATTGGGTCTTTCACATCTCTTGAGGCTAAATCAGATTGATGGATTGCTCAAATGAGGGATTACAAAGAAAATACAAATTTCCTTTAAAATTGGTCTCTAGAAATAAACCCAAATGAAAACCTAAACCAAACAAGTGGAAATTCGACAAACAAACGAAACTATTTCGAATTTTAGACGGATGGGGTTCACCCTAAATTCAACAAAACCTCACATTTCAACCACTGACTTGAAGTTATCACCCAAGGTACCTAAAACCTATTTATAGACAAACTAAGAAGGTGGGAAGTCATCTCTTCTCATCCTTAAGAAAGCCAATCAAGCCAACAACAGTGGCTATCTCCACTTGCTTGTTCAAATTTTGCTTTCTTCTTTACTTCATTTTTAAGAAAGCTAAACTCAAAGTCAATATAGTGGTTATCTCATCGCTTACTTATTCAAACAATTTTCTTCTTTGTTTCATCCTAAACAAGCCAAAAAAGCTTATCCTAGACGCTTCCACAAACTTCAAACCAAGTCACTTAAGGAGGTGATGAAAGTTTCTGCCATATTCCACCACATTCTCTCATATTTTTCAATGGAACCAAATTGCAAAAATATGGTTTAGAATTCAAATCGAAAATCATTGAAATTACCGATTTCCCTAGAAACTTCTTAAAATTTATATGCTCTTTGTGGCGAGATTTTGATTGAATATGGGTGACTTCTTTCAAAGAATTTATTTTCATCGTGTGCATCTACCTCGTGTTCTCCATCTCCTCTTGTATCTTCGACATTTATCTTGAATCTCAATTTCTTCCCAATCGTCGCCAGGCTTTGCCGCTTGGGTAGTCATGTTTACGACAGCTCTTGACTACTAGTTATTAACTTGGGGGATTTAGTTTGCATTTGTTTTGTGTGGAGGCATCTTGCTCTAATCACGCTCATGTATATATTCCCAAGAACTAGTTCAGATTGTAAAAGGTAAAGCACAAGGAGTATGAATCATCTTGTCGATTATCGATGAATATTTGATCGAGATTTGCCTCCATGTGTGAAGAGAAAGATAACCCTCGTTATAATTTTATTGATAATGAGTGTGTATATATACAACGTACAATAGAACTAATGGTGAGATACAATCCCATATTTACAAGGAGGTTACAACCGAGAATAGGTTGTACATATAAAACTTCTTAACATACAAATAATAAGTCATCATTAACTTAAAAGACAATCCAAATATATTGAAACTCTTCACTCCCCCTCAAGTTGATGCGTGGACATTTAGAATATTGAACTTGCCAACTAGAGTAAGAAAATGATGTTTACTCAATGGCATTGTAAAAACACATAGAAGTTCTTATGATCCAACGTTGAATCTTCATTTTAATAAAATAACAGTCAATCTTTATATGTTTTGTTCCCTCATGGAAGACCGTGTTTGAGGCATATGTAAAGCAACATGATTGTCATAGTATAAGACTGTAGGTTTAGAGAAACAACTCTATGTTTTTTCGATAGAAAACGTAAGCAAATGATTTCAAAACAAGTAGACGCCATTGCTCTGTACTCGACTTTTGTTGATAATCAAGACACAGTAGTTTACTTCTTGGTTTTTCAAGATACTGAAGCAGTACCAATGAAAGTTGATGATACATCAAATGAGACTCGAATTACGATCGTACATGTGGCAAATATCATCTGTCACAAGGAGCAGGTGCTTCAGTTTAGGCTCGACCCAAGAAGCCTGAAAAGGCAGGTCCAGTCATTAAAACCCAAAAGGTCCTTTAATAACAGATCATAATCAAAGGCTTGAATCCACCCCAACGGATCTTTTCCCCTCAAGAAAAGAGACGTTATGAAGGAGGCAAGTCGTGGCGGGAATCACTCCCCTAAGGACACACCTCAATGAAGGATGAGACCGTTGCAAATAACGTTTCCCCTCATCACGAACTACATGCTTAAGTCACGCAAAAAATTAATGACGGACATTATATGAGGTAAAGGGAACATTCGATAAAAGGTATGCAAGTTTAATTGAATTATACTCTATCCAAATTTAGTCTTCTCCCACAGATTATCTGACTTAAGTATCAAAGTGCCTTCGGCCACCAAAAAGGTGGTTTTTGGCAATCTAACCTTGTTTTACAGGTCAGATCTATATGAGATTGGATTTGGACGCATCAGTTTGGCGGCGTCCATAGGGAAGCGACAATTTCCTTTTTTTAAAGCGAGTCTTTTGTTGGTGATTTCCTTAGCCCTAATCGGCAACAGAAAGATTAGAGTAAATGGAACATACTACAAATTCTCAACCCATCAACAATCAAGGCAATCTTTCCTCTAGTGAAACTGAATTACCAATAAGGCATGCCTCAAATCCAACACCAGCAGAGCCAACCATGTTAGGTAATGCAGTATCACAACATAGAATGGTAGCCCAACCATCTCAGACGTCTGGCGGTACAATGACAGATCCCCGTGTGAACCAACTTTTGGTCCAAATGGATTATCTGGTCAAAGTGGTTGAAAAATTCAACCAGGAGCGTGTTGCACCTGTCGAGCATGTCCAAACGTCAATTCAACAAAATTTCACTAATCACGTTTGAGAAAACTGATGCGCTATTTTAGTAGCACACAACTTAATACCCTGCTTTGTAATTTGTAGTATAGAATAAATAGGGATCGTTCTAGACCGGGGATTAGAAGGCTTGTTAATTACACTAATAATAATTAAAAGACAACTAACAACCTAATTAATTAAATAAAAGGGGATTAGATTTTCTAAATTAAATTATGAAAATAACTACGAAAATTAATGTAAAGATAATAAACTAAAGAGATGACAAGGATGAGAAATTAGCTAAGGGTTTTATCTCCACACACCAAACACATGCTTATAAATCAATCTTCAATAATCACTTGCTAACTCGTGAGAGACAATGCTCAAGACTAACCGTGACCGCACTGCATTAATCTTATTATTTTCCCAAGTTCGTTGAATTAAACTAAGCGTCGCTTTCAAACTATTCTTATCATGCTATCTAAACAGGAATCGCAAGTTAAATAGCAATCTAAGATCATTAAGTTTTTTGGAAAATGTGAACACTGACTAGGCAATCACAAGTATGATCAGCATCTTGTTCTTGCCTAGGTTTTTACTTAACCTTACCAACGTTCCTTGGTATTTACTACTTGTGAGTACAAAATCATAACAATTAGGTGAAACTCTCCTATACTCTAGCCCCAAATCCTAGCATGCTTACTAAGTTGGCCACCTTAACAAACATACAAAGAAAAGTTCTCTATAAAGCAGTTAAGCAAAACACAATCACTAATAGCAAGGAAGACTAAATTCAATTAATTTATAAAGCACATGTTCGGGGCTTCGAATCCACCCCTAACTAAGAGGAGTTTAGCTAGACATATTAATTATGTTCAAACAGTAATCCATAATCAATAATCAAACTAAAATTAAAAGAAATAGATGTTTAGAGATGAAAACAAAACACTGATCCGTGGTGGTACTAATAGAACTGGGGTGTGAATAGCGCGAAATCCCTTCACCCTCCTTGCTCACTTCGCGAGCTGCTCCTTCCTGCTTCCTCAGTTCCTTTCGTTCTGCTTCAGCTCCTTTCTCCAGAAGAAGATGCGAGTGAGGGGATGACGGTGTCGGCGATGAGGGAGTCAAGCGAGAGAGAGATGCGGACGGTGAAGATGGCGTAGACAGGGGACAGTGAGAGAGACTGTGGCGAAAGAAGGGACTGTGGTTGTAAGGAGGAGGGGATGAACAGGGTCCTACGTGGTGGTCTGCGGCTGTAGATGAGGGCGGTGAAGATGGTTGATGATGGGTGAGGACGGTTGATGGCGGCTAGGGTTTTTGCGAGGATGATCAGGGAGGAAAAGGAGACGATGGAGGCGGTGGATCAATGCTGTTGCTCGATGGGTGGTTCCTTTCTCCAAGCCAGGTATGTCCCCTTTTTATTCTTGTTTTCTTCTTTCTGTGGTTTCCTTGTTGGTGTGGTTTCCTTGCTTGTGTGAAGTCCTTGTGCAATTAGTATTCCTAATTTGACAATTTGCTTCTATTTTAAAGTATTGTAATTGGAAACCTACACAAACATGAAAATAGCAATTAGTACCATAATTAACAAATAATAGCTAATAATACATATAGAAATATGGTACTAAAAATAGCATAATTATGCCCCTATCAAATTCCCCCACACTTATCTTTTGCTAGTCCTCGAGCAAATCCAAGAAACAAAAATAAAAGACTCAAATGACTCAATCTATACTTTCCAACATTTGTCTCAGAGATTTTCAACGGATCCTGACATGTTAAGATTTTTTGTAAACACGAGATTAAATCCACATCATTCGAAAATTAATACACGTTCATAGCAATGATATAAAAATTTACAATTAAATCAATCCAAGTGACTGTGAAACTCAAGCGCGTGCCAAGAAGAATTAACCCAAAAATCTCACTAGATGCACTCTTTTCTTTTTCACTGATTATTTGGTAAAATCACTCTTCCTATTCTAGCTATATGTGAGAGGATTGATGTGAAAGGGAAACAAGTAGCTCACATATGATATAACAAGAAAGAATGGCATTTTCTGACTTTTTTTTTTTTTTTTTTTTTTTTTAGATATATGATCTCATGGAAGGAATGTTACTACTTGAATGCAAGAACCAGTGACACCATATGCTCATACCTCATTCGAATCTCCACATCGTGACATTGCAAGACACACTCAATCAAAATGTCTTAATTCAGGTTGTAATGGGGCTAGGGGTCAAGGGAAGAGAAAGAACGGATATGAAGTTTTCAAAGGGCTTGAAGAAATTGTGAAAGCATGCAATAAGATTAGAGACATTAGCAAAGAATCATATGGTTCAAGACATAAGTGGAAAAATGACGAGGTGGCCCATTGATAATGAAGAGCTTCAGCAATTATTTTGTATCTACTTAAAAAGAATTGAACTATCTGTATGGTACTGTAATACTGAATGGATAAAGATAAGGACTTGTATCCCTTTTGTAACTTCTTCTTTTTTTCTTTTTTTTCCTTTTTTTTTTTTTTTTTGAACTGTCTACGACAAGGGTCTTCCCCCACACTTGATTTTCAACATACCTTGAACCACAATAAAGTATCTGCAAATCAAATTATGCTCCACTCGTTTTATTAGGATAGAGAATGAGGGTAATGAAATAAAAGGCTTAATAACAGGCTCAATGGGGTTAACCTAAAGGAAAAATATTATGGATCGGGCTTATTTGGCAATGGTGGAAACTAGGTGCCTTTATCATGTCAAGCATGTCATGCAATTCAATATGATGCTTTGAACGAAATTAATACAAGTTCTAGTGTTTAATTCTTAATTTTGAAAGCAATCCAAGCAGCAACCAAAGCAAACAAAATTGAGATCATGCAACGAATTATTATTGACAAAAGAAATAAAAGATGACCTAACTAAAAACTCTCAAAATCAAAGGAACAATAAGCTCAAAACTCACATATGGGTTAGAATGAGTTAAATTCAACTAAGCATGCTATGAGTACCAATTACTAAGTTGATTACATGTGAATTGGCATATGATAACCATAAATAAGCATTAACCAAAGAATAATATTAGATCTTGAATTATGTTTATAAATCATCTTAAAGTCATGCAATTAAAACCAAATCTCATCATTGTGTTGGAAAGTATCCTAAGACTCAAAACAAATATAAATTTTTATTTTTTATTTTTATTTTTTTTTATTTTTTTTATTTTATGACACTAATACCAACAAAGAAAATAAAAACCAACAATTTTTTTTTTTTTTTTTTGTTTTCAAAATAATTTTGCAAAATAATTCAAAATAAAACAATGTTTTGTTCCCCCACACTTAAACCTAACATTGCCTTCAATGTTAATAGATTATAGCACATGCAATGAAAGATTTAAACGCGAAAAAACAAACTACTAACAAACAAAAACAAAAACAACGAAAATAAAATAAAATGATAAAGAAAGCAAATCTGATTGGGTTGCCTCCCAAGAAGCGCTTGTCTTAACGTCGTGCAGCCTGACGGTATCTCCAATTAATCCTCAGAATAAGTGGGAACATGGAGTGATACGTCCTCCACGTCATGCTCCACAAATGACTCATAATAGGGCTTAAGTCGATGATGTTTCACTTTAAACTCCTTCCCGGTTGTGACACTCTTAATCTGTATAGCACCATGGGGAAAAACATTAGTAATAATAAAAGGACCAACCCATTCAGAACGTAACTTACCAGTTCTAAGACATGATTGGAAAAGCAAGACTTTCATTCCAATGACAAAAATATTTCCATGGATCATCTGATCATGAAAAACTATAGTGTTCTCCTTATAATTGCTTTTACTATCATAAGCCTCATCCTGAATCTTTTCAAGCTCATTCAACTGAAATTTCTTCCGCTTCTTTGTATCATAGGGAACTCCATTGCTCTCATATCCAACGGCAGTAGTGATGTGGGTCTCAAGTTCATCCTCGTTTTTGAGGTTTGACAATTTCTGGGACAAATTGTCATTCACATTAATAGAAAAACAAGAATGATTTTTATCAGGATATCTCGTGGCTTCAAAGATGTTGAAGCCAATCACATCACCATCAAATTCCATGGTCAGTTTCCCCGCATGTACATCAATATTTGTCTTCGCAGTTTTCATGAAGGGGCGCCCTAAAAGAAGAGGCAAAGGTGCTGATAATTCCAAATCTTCCATCTCAAGAACATAGAAATCTGCTGGGAATATCAAATGGTTAACCTGCACTAACACATCTTCCAACAAACCTCGAGGATATGCATTAGAACGGTCAGCCAATTGAATAATAACACCATCATTTTTTAACTTCCCAAGATTCATAGATCGATAAATAGAATACGGCATAACATTAATTGAAGCACCTAAGTCTAACATTGCATTTTCAATTTTAGTATTACCGATAACACAAGGGATAGTGAAACTACCTGGATCCTTACACTTCGGTGGCAATTTCCTTTGAAGAACTGCGGAGACATTCTCACTTACTTTAACTACCTCTCCGTCTCGAAGACGTCTCTTTGTTGTGCAAAGCTCCTTCAAAAATTTTGCATACTTAGGCACTTGCTTAATAGCATCAAGAAGAGGAATATTGACTTGGACTTTTCGGAAGGTTTCCAAAATTTCCTTATCCTGTTCATCTTTCCTAGATTTGGCAAACCTACCTGGAAAAGGCACAAAAGGTGGAACAAGATTAGTAGAAACTGAATTTGGAATGCTCACCTTCTTACATTGGAGTTCTGGTGTTTCAATGATGGATGGATCATCCTTCTGTAACTCAGCTTTCTTATTTCGACTCTGTTTAGGGACTATTGTCTCATTCTCAATCTGCCTACCACTCCTCAATGTAATTGCTTTTGCAATTTCAAACCTGCCCTTCGGATTTGGAATGGTAGAACTAGGAAATTTTCCTTGCTCGCGAATTTGTCCAATAAACTCAGCTATTTGTCCCATCTGTAGCTTCAAATCTGCTATATCTTTTGCTTGATTCTGCTGAGAAATAGTTAATGATTTCAGAATCTCATCATAATTAAGCGGCATACCTGAATTGTGCTGATGTGGTTCAGGTGGTCCTTGAAAGAAACCAGGGGATGGCCGATTCGAAGTCTGTTGTTGAGGTTGTTCTGAATTTCTCCATCCAAAACTTGGGTGATTTCTCCAACCTTCATTGTAGGTGTTCGAATAAGGATTATTTCTATAGTGATTTTGCCCCTGAAAACCTATTGCATTGACATTCTCCCAACCGCCATTCTCAATTAGTTGAGGACATTGATCAGATGGATGTCCTGGCTTTGTACACACGCCACAAACCTGTGCAACTCCTAGCATATTCGGCTTCCCTAGGGCCTGAGTCACAAGTGAGGTAAGATTAGCCATTTGAGCTTCCAAACTAGAATTAGTACTTACCTCATTGACTTGGCGTGAAGGCTCTCCAATTCCTTCATACTGCTGGGCATTTAAGGCTCGGTTTGCAATCAAAGTTTTTGCTGCTGCTGGAGTTTTATCAACCAAAGCTCCTCCTGCCGCTGCATCTAACATCTGTCGCTCAAGAGGAAGCAATCCCTCATAAAAGTATTGAATCAGGAGCTCCTCCTTCATCTGATGCTGCGGGCATGATGCTATGAGAGTTTTGAAGCGCTCATAGTAAGCCGGATATGATTCTCCTGGACCTTGCTGTATGCCACTGATTTTCTTCCTCAATAAGATAATTTTGGAAGTTGGGAAAAATTTCTCTAGAAACACCTTCTTCATGCTTTCCCAAGAATATACTGTTCCGGAAGGTAGTTCATAGAGCCAATCCTTAGCCCTATCAGTCAGAGAAAAAGGGAATGCTCTCAACTTTAGAATGTTTTCATCCACATTTATTGGCGTCATACTGGAGCATACAACTTCAAATTCCTTTAAATGTTTATTTGGATCCTCCATAGAAAGACCATGATACTTCGGAATATGATGAAGTAGGCTGGATTTCAGCTCGAATGACTCAGTCTTGCCCTGCGCGGCTAATGGGTACTGAATGCACAAGGGTGCGGCATTGTCCAAGGTGGATGCCGAAAGTTCTTTAATAGATCTATTATCTCCCATGTCAAACTCTTCAGATTCAGATTCAAAGCTAGATGTTTGTAGTTCTTTTGTTTCTCTTCTTCGTCTTCTAAATGTTTTCTCAGGCTCTGAATCGTATTCTACTAAGTTTTCGCTGGATCTCCTATTGTGCATGAACTGGTACCTGAGATAAAGAAAGAAAGAAAAAAATCAATAAAAATAAAAATAAATAAATAAATAAAAACTAATTAAGTAATCAACAACTTTTCTAATCCCCGGCAACGGCGCCAAAAATTGATGCGCTATTTTAGTAGCACACAACTTAATACCCTGCTTTGTAATTTGTAGTATAGAATAAATAGGGATCGTTCTAGACCGGGGATTAGAGGGCTTGTTAATTACACTAATAATAATTAAAAGACAACTAACAACCTAATTAATTAAATAAAAGGGGATTAGATTTTCTAAATTAAATTATGAAAATAACTACGAAAATTAATGTAAAGATAATAAACTAAAGAGATGACAAGGATGAGAAATTAGCTAAGGGTTTTATCTCCACACACCAAACACATGCTTATAAATCAATCTTCAATAATCACTTGCTAACTCGTGAGAGACAATGCTCAAGACTAACCGTGACCGCACTGCATTAATCTTATTATTTTCTCAAGTTCGTTGAATTAAACTAAGCGTCGCTTTCAAACTATTCTTATCATGCTATCTAAACAGGAATCGCAAGTTAAATAACAATCTAAGATCATTAAGTTTTTTGGAAAATGTGAACACTGACTAGGCAATCACAAGTATGATCAGCATCTTGTTCTTGCCTAGGTTTTTACTTAACCTTACCAACGTTCCTTGGTATTTACTACTTGTGAGTACAGAATCATAACAATTAGGTGAAACTCTCCTATACTCTAGCCCCAAATCCTAGCATGCTTACTAAGTTGGCCACCTTAACAAACATACAAAGAAAAGTTCTCTATAAAGCAGTTAAGCAAAACACAATCACTAATAGCAAGGAAGACTAAATTCAATTAATTTATAAAGCACATGTTCGGGGCTTCGAATCCACCCCTAACTAAGAGGAGTTTAGCTAGACATATTAATTATGTTCAAACAGTAATCCATAATCAATAATCAAACTAAAATTAAAAGAAATAGATGTTTAGAGATGAAAACAAAACACTGATCCGTGGTGGTACTAATAGAACTGGGGTGTGAATAGCGCGAAATCCCTTCACCCTCCTTGCTCACTTCGCGAGCTGCTCCTTCCTGCTTCCTCAGTTCCTTTCGTTCTGCTTCAGCTCCTTTCTCCAGAAGAAGATGCGAGTGAGGGGATGACGGTGTCGGCGATGAGGGAGTCAAGCGAGAGATAGATGCGGACGGTGAAGATGGCGTAGACAGGGGACAGCGAGAGAGACTGTGGCGAAAGAAGGGACTGTGGTTGTAAGGAGGAGGGGATGAACAGGGTCCTACGTGGTGGTCTGCGGCTGTAGATGAGGGCGGTGAAGATGGTTGATGATGGGTGAGGACGGTTGATGGCGGCTAGGGTTTTTGCGAGGATGATCAGGGAGGAAAAGGAGACGATGGAGGCGGTGGATCAATGCTGTTGCTCGATGGGTGGTTCCTTTCTCCAAGCCAGGTATGTCCCCTTTTTATTCTTGTTTTCTTCTTTCTGTGGTTTCCTTGTTGGTGTGGTTTCCTTGCTTGTGTGAAGTCCTTGTGCAATTAGTATTCCTAATTTGACAATTTGCTTCTATTTTAAAGTATTGTAATTGGAAACCTACACAAACATGAAAATAGCAATTAGTACCATAATTAACAAATAATAGCTAATAATACATATAGAAATATGGTACTAAAAATAGCATAATTATGCCCCTATCAAAAACCACAAAGTTTCTACCGAACTTTGACGAAGAAACTTTGAAGGCAGTGAACCACATGGAGATGGCTCCCAGAGTGGTGGAATTCTTCAACAAGTTCCATTCAGGATCGAAGTTACTGATCCCAACGTGTTTTACGAGTTGGCCAAGCCGCCATTCTCTGATGCACTCATGAAAACCCTTATGTCAAAAAAGTTAACTCCACCAAAGTTTGAAAGTTATGATGGCACTACCTATCTAACAAATCACATACGATATTTCCACCACATGATGGCACTGAAAGAAAGCACAGAGTCCATTTTGTGTCGAACCTTTTCGACCAGCCTCACGTCCACAGCAATGAGTTGGTTTAACAGTCTTCCACCCGAGTCAATAGACTTTTTCCAAGCATTAGCCACGGTCTTCATCACAAAGTTCATTGGTAGTCAATGGATCAGAAAGGGCCCACACTACTTACTCCACATCAAGTGAAAGCCCGAAGAAACTATCATAATCGATAGATGCAGTGATGATTCGACCATAGCCACTTTCACCTTCAGATTAAAAAGATGGTCATTTTACAACTATCTGAATCTTAATCCTCCAAGAAACATGGCTACCTTATTGAAGACCGCTCAAAAGTACATAACTCTCGAGGAGATGTTGGCCGCCAAGGAAAAAAATGAATATGAGAAAAGATCATTCCCAATAAATTGGGAGAGGAGAGACGAATAGCTGACAGCCCACGTGAAGAAAATGACCAGTCAAAAAGGCATCGAACAAATGGTAGGTCCAAATTTAGCAAGCAAGAACCCAGAAAGTTGCAATCCTGAAAACCCAGACATGAACGGTCAACAAATGCAATCAACATGATGTATAAACCTTTCACTGCTTTGAAAACAAGTCGAGCAAATGTCTTGAAGTCCATGGAAAAGTGGGAGGACATCGAATGGCCACTCAAGCTGAGAGAAAATCCGGCTAGACGAGATAAGAACAAGTATTGTTCTTTCCACAAGAACCACGAACACTATTGTTATTTCCACAAGGACTTGGACACTATACAAAAGTCTGCTACATCTTGAAATACGAAATTGAGTACTGGATCTAGAGAGAAAGACTCGGTGAATTTGTCGAATTGAAGGACAATCAATTCAAAGGGAAAGAGAAAGCGGGCGCTACCACGGAGTCGAATGAACGGTGGAGAGAACTAATATATGTTCTACATTGTGTAGTTGGAGAGAATGAACGGTCTAGCCGATCTCGAAAGCGATCAATTCAAGATTTACGGACAAGGATCCGATACCCAAAACCTTTCGCTAAGCACATCAGAACGAATCAACGAACTCTAATTTTTTTTCAAAAATGATGCACAAGGATTTCATTTCCCCTATAATGATGCCCTGATGATTTCAATATTGATAGCCATAACGGCCGAACAACCACTTCGGTCGGTGTTGCACAAACCAGAATTATCCAGAAGAATGGTGAAGTGGGCAATAGTGCTTGGTCAGCTCGACATTAGTTATGCTCCTAAGACTGCGATAAAAACTCAGGCATTAGCAAACTTCATTGTTGAATTCACGGGTATCAATGAATAACGACCGAACAAGAATCAAGAGGAAGAATGCACCGAACAAACTATCCATGAATGGATCATGCACTGGGACGGAGCATCCAACCAGAAGGGGAGTGGAGCGAGAATAATCTTGTACAACTCGAAAGGCGTAACGTTGCAAAAGGTGATAAAATTCTATTTCAAAACCTCAAACAACGAAGCCGAGTATGAACCAGTGATAGCCGGATTACAATTGGCCAAACACCTCGGAATAAGAGAAATCAACATCTTCACTGGCTCCGAACTGTTAGTTAGTTGAACAGCGAATTCCATGTCAAAGACGCTCGGATGAAAGCCTATCACCAGAAGACAAATGAGTTGATTGAAAGCTTCAAAGCTACAACCGTTCAATGATGCACAAGAACATAAAATGATAGGGCTGACAAATTGGCTAAGGAGGCATCACGAGTTGAAAAAGCTGATAATCCACTCGTCGTAGTACATGAGAGCTCAATACTAGAAAATCAAATGCAAGAAACATGTACAACATATCAGGAGAGCAATTGGATGACTCCAATCCTGACGTACATATAAAGCGGAACACTTCCAACGGATAAGATGGAGGCTCGTAAACTACAAAACAAAACATCACGATACACACTGATTAAAGACAAACTCTATAGAAGGCCTGCCACAAGACCGCTGCTTAGATGTCTCTTACTCGTCGATGCCAATTATATTCTATGAGAAATTCACTTTGGCATATGCGGGAACCATCTATGAGGAAGAACATTAGCCCACATAGCCTTAACATTAGGATACTACAAGCCAACAACACAAACAGATGCAAATGAAGTCGTTCGTGCTTGTGACAAATGTCAACGATTCGCCCCATACACTCACATGCCAGGCCGAAACCAAATCCCAATGAGTAGTCTATGGCAATTTGCACAATGGGGAATAGACATCGTGGGACCACTTCCAGTGTTCGACATAAAGAAATTCATCCTTGTAGTAGTGGATTACTTCACCAAATGGTAGTAGTAGAACCGTTGGCCAAGATCAGAGAAGCTCAAATTGAAAACTTTTTCTTGAAGAATATTATATGAAGATTTGGAATCCCCACAGTAATTGTCGTTGACAATGGGAAGCAATTAAAAGGCAAGAAAGTCGAAAAGTTGTGTGAAAACTTAAGTATCGAACAACACTTCTCAGCACCCGCCCACCCACAAGCGAACGGACAAGTAGATGTAACCAATAGAATAATCCTAGAAGCAATAAAAAAGAAGCTTGAAGCATCAAAAGGATTCTAGGTGTCCAAATTGCCAGGCATCTTCTGGGAATACAGAACAACGAAGATAACTCCGACCGGAGAAACATCGTTTGCCCTTGCATACGGATTTGAGGCAATGATGCAAGTAGAAATTGGCATGCCAAACACTCAAAACCGAAAAGTTTTGAATAAAGGATAACAATGAAACACTACGAGTCGGACCAAACCTTTTCGATGAAAAATGAGAAAAAGCCTCGATCAACGATCAAAACAATAGCCTACCAACAACGGATGGCGAGCTACTACAAAAAAAAAAGTAAAGCCCCGTACATTCAGTAGCATCAATTGGGTGCTCAGAAAAATCCAACTCAATACAAAATAACCAGGCGCGGGTAAATTGAATCCAAACTAGGAAAAACCATACAAAGTGGTGAAAATCAACAGACCAGGAACATACTGGTTGGAAGACTCGAAGGATGAACAATTACCACGACCATGGAATGTCGAACATTTGAAGATGTATTATCAATAAAACTTCCAAATTTCAGGAATCCTTCATCTCGTGTTCAAACAATCTAATTCAGTCAGGAAGTTAAAGTCAGACTAGGAATCTACTCGTAAAATTTATGGCCCGACCAAAATGTCAAATCACGAAGTAAGCTTTAAAAGGAATTAGGACAAATAAGTCAGACGAACCCATAAAACTTCTAGTTTGATCAACTATGAAGTGAACTTAGTAAGTCTGGACAAATAAGTCAGACTCACTTGTAAATCTTCTAGCCCAACCAACATTTCGAAGCATGAAGTGTGTTTAAAAAAGTTTGGACGTATAAGTTAGACTCACTTGTAAATCTTTTCTCCCGACTAACATGTCAGGCTAGGAAGTGTGTTTAAAAAAAGTTTGGACGTATAAATCATACTCACTCATAAATCTTGTAGCCTGACTAACATATTGAACCACGAAGTGTGTTTAAAAAAGTTTGGACATATAAGTCATACTTACTCGTAATCTTCTAGTCCGACTAACATGTCGGACAACAAAGTGTGTTTAACAAGTTTGGACGTATAAGTCATATTTACCCGTAAATCTTCTGGCCCGACTAACATGTCGGACCAGGAAGTGTGTTTAAAAGAGTCTGGACATATAAGTCAGACTTAATCAAGAAATCTCCCGGCCCCACCAATAAGTCGAACCACGAAATGTACTTAAAAAATCAAGACACCTAAGTTAGACTGTGTCGTACAACCACTGATGCGATCACCATATCAGACCACTTAGTGCATCTAACAAGCCAAAACGAATCAAAAGTTTCCAACAACCAAGAAGCAAGTTCAAAGGCAGAAGAGTCAAGTCAAAATTACTAAGTTAGATAAAGAAATACACAAAGTAATAGTAACAAAGTTAGACCATATTTATTGTCTACAACTAGATATGATGGTTAGTCCATGCGTTAGACAGGCTACAACTATGACACTTTACAAGAACACAATATATTAGAAAAGACATGTAGATCAGATAACGATCAATACGAAAAAAAATGCACACAAGTGTCAACAAAAGAAAATTTTCATTCATTTTCTATTCGGTTACATCCGGAGAGGAAGATACAACAGTTGGAGAGAAGACAATTGCAGTAATCAAAACATCACTTGCGGGAATAGCAGGAGGAGGTTGAGTATTGACTTCAGCAGTATGATCAGCGGGAGGAGACAAATTCTTGTCTTCAGAAAGGAGTAGACCCATTATATTTAGCAGATGGAAGTGAAGCTTTATCTTCGCCAAAAGGATTGGTCAAAGGAGACAAGGTATTTTCGACAGCTGCAGAAGCGGAGAGAGGAAAAGATTGTTCTTCATCAACCGGATCACTTGGGTGATCCAGAACATATTCCTCATCATCGTCGTCTTCGGACTTTGTTAGCCAAGCCACAATATCTTGACAAATTGAGACCCTCCTCATATTCCATAAAGTCGATGATGTCAATCCAACCATCAACGACCTTCTCCCAGTCCACTGCTTATGCAGCCCTCAATTTATCCATAACTACAGAAAGCTCATTTCTGGTCGACACAAGTTCTCCCTCAACAGTTATGAGTCTCGCAAAAGATTCTGACTTAACAGTAGCTAGCTCAGCTGTTAACTGCACCACTCGTTCCTCAACAACCTTACGATTGGCAAATTGCTCATCAGCAGAATGCATTGCCTCGTCACGACCAACCTTCTCACTGGACGTCTCCTTCTCAACAACATCCAACCGATCACGAAACGTGTTTATCTCCATCTCCGAGGTATCAAGTTCAGCAGCAAACTTGTCCCGGACAACCTCTATTTCCTTCAATGAAGCCCGAGCAGTCTCAGCTGCCTTCTCCTGCTCCACAAACTGTGCCTTCAACTCATTAGACTGATGGAGAACGTGGAAAAGCTTCGATGCCTGCCCCGCCATCTTCCTCTCCATGAATGCCACATTATCACGCGCAACCTTATAATCTGACCCCATTATTCCAACATAAGTGAGGTGATTCATCTTCTCCATTATCTGTTTAAGACCTTGGTCGAGGTGATCACTAGGTTGACGCACTGGCATTGTAACTCTCTCAACCAACTACCTATGCCATTTGACGATGAGATTACGCGCACTATCCTCCACATCTATCTCTGAAAACCAGCTAAACTTCTCATCCGATTTATTACGGATTTATCCTAAACAGGTTCCTTCCAACTAATCTGTGGATGAAGGATAGTGGGATCCAGATGAACTAAAGCCCCACCTCAAGCAGCTAGTTGGACGATCGAAATGACAGTGATAACAGAAGTACCACTCTTGCCATTCTTTTTCAAGGCAGCAAGGGCAGGAGTGGGATGAACAGGAGAAAAAACAGACAACTCCAGTACATCAGCAACACAACTCGGAGAAGGAGGAGGATGATACTTAGAACTTTGACCACGGTCAACTTCAACCTCGTCAAACATTGGGTAGTAGTCAAAGTGAGCCATGGTCTCTATGCTAGTTGGATCACGAGATTGCTCCAGGGCAAGCTGCAACATCCTATTATTGATGTTAAGAGGATCATCATCTGACCACTTAGCAAAGTCGGGCACGTTGTGAGCATATATGAAGCTCCTCTCATGCTCGTCCAACGGAAGAGATACCTCATTCTTGCTTATCTCCAGAGCTTGATTTATCTTCTCATCCTCTCGAGCAGCAAGATGAGCCTCATCGTCATCCTCTTTCCCAGATGACCCTGGATAGCAGTCTGAGTAATCCCTTGAACAAAACCAGCAAGCCATTTTCTCTTTGGAACACGGCCAAGACTAATCGCCAACTACTTCGACGGGCTGGCGGGCCTAGGGGCCTTCCTTTTCCTGGTGGTAAAGTCAACACCAGCAACAACAACATGAGCATTGAGATCTGTAACCCTCTTAACGGACTCACTTTCCCATCAACGCTGACAGGAGCATCACGTTCCTTTTCCTCATCAGAAATAATGACATGACTAGCACGAGCAATAGTAACTTTAGCGGTTCGAGCCTCAAAAAATGATGCACGCTCCGTTTTGTTAATTGTGTACAAGCCACTACACTCGACAACATCCAGGGCAAGGAAAACTTCCACAGGGACTCGAGGAAGCGAGAGAAATCGATCACGGATTGCATGTTCTTCTGCGGTCAAATATAGTTCCCTCCACTTCCTGGGCTCTCGAAATGACGCAGATTGGGCCGGTTGTGAAACTTGAAGTATCCAGAATCCATGGATGCATAAAACCAGGGCTTCACCCAATCCTTGTAATCATCCTTAAGCTTCCCAAACCAGGAAAACAAATAAAGCATATACAACTATTACTTACCGTAAGCCCCACAATGACGTGCAAGTCTTATCGTCCAAAGGAACTCCAGATAGAATGGCTTTCACTATGATTGCAACCATCACCCTCCAGCCATGGGGCCATTTGAGCAGGAGCAATGCCCAAAAAGTCCAAGTACGACCAAAAGATCTCTGGAGTCGAAAGTCAAAGAACAGACTTGAACATGCCAGGGTACAGTGCAATGTAGCCAAACCTCGGACGACAAGGACTGTCATCGATCCTAGGTAAGATAATCTCAAGATCAGACGATACTGTCCAAAGTCCCCTGCGTCGCCTGCTTAGGTCTCCCCTCATCATGTCCTATATGCTTAAGTCACGCAGAGAATTAATGATGGACATTATATAAGGTAAAATAAACATTCGACAAAAGGTATGCAAGTTTAATTGAACTATACTCTGCCCAAATTTAGTCTTCTGCCACAGATTATCTGACTTAAGCATCGGAATGCCTTCAGCTACAAAAAAGGTGGTCTTTAACAATCTAACCTTGTTTTGCAGGTAAGATATCTAGGAGACCGGATTTGGACGCATAAAAAACTATATATTCTATTGTTGAGCCCCCGATGTCCTTGCAATTTGCATGTCAAAGTCATAGTAAACCTACAATTGTAATAAAACATTTGCAGGAAGGAGAATACCTTGCCCATGAGTATTCTTTAAGGATCTCAGAACTCTAATCACAACATCTAAATGGGGCTGCATTGGTTTACTCACAAACTGGCTTAGTAGATTAACTGAGAAGATGATATCGAGCTTGGCGATTTGTAGATATAATAATCCCCAATTCTAGACAGCCAAACTATATAGTCACTTTTGGGTTTTTTTACACTTCTACCCCTTTTATAGATACTGTTTGTGGTTGTGTTTTAAATAGAATGAGTAAAAGTGTAAAAACACCTAAGCCTGATAAAAAAATGGCTTTAAAGCCTGACTGCCTAGACAAACTCTATAATAATAAACATCTTACCAACCTTATGTAAATTGTCGGATCACTGAATACTTCTCTTTCATACTTGGAGAGGCTACAATTTGCATCATAGGAAAGTCAGTAGGTTTGTCATCAGGGGCGGATCTAGGATTGCAGACAAAGGGGGGCAAAAAAATTATAGATAATTTAATTCCTAAAATAAATAGATAAATATGATTAAAATAGAGTTTTAAAAGTGTTACAAGAGAAACATACATAATGAGTCAATGTAGATGCGCAGTAGATTTAGGTAAAAGCTCTCTGCGGGTTTTCATGTTCTGGAAATGCAGCATAATCACCTCATCATCGATGCCATTAAATATATCTTTCTCAACATATGTAATCAAACTATCTGTCATCCACTGATCACCCATACGATTACGTAATCGATTCTTGACAATCTTCATAGCAGAAAAAGTTCTCTCGACACTGGCAGTTGCAACTGGTAATATTAAGGCTAAAGTAATAAGCTTATAGACCAAAGGATACAAAATATTTTTTTTTGTCCTTACCATCTTCTCAGCAAGATTGCTAATTCCTGTCAAATTCAAGAACTAGCTATTCGACCTCACATCAATGATAAATGTCTCCAACTGATTATCAAGAGCATCAAGTTGTACTTCTGAGAAATCACTTGGATAAAACTGAGCAAAACGAATCAATTTTCCCTTATCAAAATCCGAGAAGGAATCATTTGGACTCAAACATGAAAGACATAAAAGCAATTCAGTATTCACTTCATTGAAACAGTTGTTGAGCTCTTGAAGTTGCAAATCAATAACAACATTAAATAACTGAACCCGATAACGATGCATGTTTGTCACCTTTCCAACATTACGTCGTGACCATCCTTGAGCAACATAAAATTCATCCAGGTTATGCATTTCTATAACATGTTTGCTACAAAATAAGGAAACTTCATCTAGCAAATTATTCCATCCATCATCTTGCATCAAGTGTAAGCGTTTCTTAGCTACTATGACCAAACCCATGGCATTCACAATATCTTGATCATTTCTTTGCAATGCTTGTGACAATTCATTTGTGATTCCTAATGTATTTTTCATCAAATGAAGTCCAAATGCAATATCAAAAGATAGTAGTGAATCTAATAAAGTGCATGCTTCAACTCTTTGCTCAGCATATTTTGAGGTATCCTTAATGCACTCAAGCACATCGAGGATAGAATTGAACAACTTAATCAAGCTTATCAAAGTATTGTAATGTGAGCCCCAACGTGTATCTCCGGCTCTTTTAAGAGTTGATTGTTGATTTTGGCCACTTCCACTTGCAAGTTCACCACTTTCAAGTGCTTTTAGAGTGTTAATAGATTGTGCTTCTAAAAGAATATCATGACGCTTACATGAGCTACCAACCGCATTCACAACACTCGTGATCAAAGAGAATAATAAAACAATGGAATCTTCATTCTTTGCAATGACAATAAGTGCTAATTGAAGTTGACGTGCAAAGCAGTGAATATAAAATGCACTTCCATTCTCCTTTAAGATTAATGCTTTAAGACCGTTGAACTCACCTTGCATATTGCTTGCCCCATCGTACCCTTGGCCACGTAGTCTTGAAATGCTTAACTTGTGCTTGAAAAATAAAGCGTCAATTGATGCCTTTAGGGATAAAGCAGAAGTGTCAGAAACGTGTACAACACCTAAAAGTCTTTCAATCACATGCCCTTGTTTGTCCACATAACGGATCACGAAAGCCATTTGCTCTTTAATTGATACATCATGGGCTTCATCAACTAGTATGGAAAACAAAGAATCTCCAAGGTCTTGAATGATAGCATTTGTGGTTTCGGTTGCACAAGCATTCATAATATCTTTTTGAATTTCGGGTGCTATTATTTTGAGATTCCTAGGACATTTATCCAAAGTTACCCTTTTGATGTCTTTATTGTGATCACCAAGAAAATGTAACATTTCCAAGAAATTCCCTCGATTGTTTGACTCACAAGATTCATCATGACCGCGGAAAGCTAATCCCTATCGGAGTAAGAATCGAATACAAACAACATAAGCATTTAGACGAACCTTGTAATCATTTCGAGCTTCATTTGTTTGCTTAATCACAACAGTTCGAAGATGTTGTTGTTGATTCATTAAAGCTTCACAATTACTCCAAGCTTGATTGTGATCACTGTTAGACCCTCCAACATGTGTTTGTAACTTATCCTTTTTCTTCCAATTGGTAAATCCTTCAACGACAAAAACATCACAACTACCCACATGTTCTTTACTCTCAAGTCTAAAAAGGTAGCAACACAAGCAGTGCTATACTCTAACCATGTAGGAAATTCATTAAACCATGAAGGATTGAAACGCCGTAAGACTTTTCCTTGCAAAGTTTGCTTAAAGTTATGTGTCCGAGGTTGGCAAGGACCTTTTTGCAAGTATGTTCTTCGAATTTCATCCCTTATGTTGGGATGATACTCCTTGATTGACTTACGTAATCCAAGATCTGCTGGAAGAGTTTTTGGATCAAACTTAGTCTCAATACAACTCCTTTTGAAACTAGGAAACTCCTTATCAGACCTACAAACTAGGAAACAAGTGCACAAATATTTAACTACACAAATACAACAAACAATCCCAATATTCATATTAAAAAATGCTATCCCAGATTCCCAAATTCTCAAATTATCAAATTTGTAATGTAAATCAATAATTAATACATGAAAGAGAAGAAACCTTACCAAATATCAAGAACTTGAGATAATGGCCTTTTCAGCAGATGAAATTAAATACTCACTCAAGCTTTAAGGATCAAATACCCACTTTGTCAAAGCCTAAACAAATAAACAAATTAAATTAAATTAAAAATCAAATATCAAATTCCCCTGTATAAAGATAAGAATCATAAGATAATAAATTAGATGCTTAAACAAACATGAAATACCTCATTAAAGCTTAAACAAATATGGAACAAAAGAAATGAATTTACCTTGATTGATTAGAATAATATTTTGAATAAATTTTAATATAACAATCCTTTCATTCATATCTCTCTCATTTCTCTTTTTTATTAAACCCAACCCCATACGGCCAACCCAAACCCACACTTCACTCTTCATCTCACATTCTCACTCAAGCCTCACTCTTCATCTCTGAGAAAGCTCTCTAGAAAGCTCAAGCTCTCTCAGAAAGCTCAAAGCAGGGGATTTTTTGTCTCTTCATCTCACTCAAACTCACTCTTCATCTCTGAGAAAGCTCAAAGCAAGGGACTCTTCATCTCACTCAACTTCGTCTCTGAGAAAGCTCAAGGCAGAGGACTCTTCATCTCATTCAAACTCACTCTTCATCTCAGTCAAGCTCACTCTTCATCTCTAAGTTTGATTTCATCGGATTCAGAGAGATCAAGAGATCGAGGAGTTTGTTCGAGTTTGCTTTTATCAGATTCAGAGAGATTGAGAGATCCAGTTTGTTTTCTTCAGACTGAGATCGAGTTTGTTACATCAGACTCAGTGAGATCGAGAGATCGAGTTTGTTTTCATCTGAGACTCAGAGAGATCGAGTTTTTATCAGAGATTTTGAGTTTGTTTCATCAGACTCTGAGACGGATCCAGGAGAGATCGAGTTTCTGATCTCTTTCGATTTTCTGATCAGATATCTCTTTGATATCTTTGATCTCTCTCTTATCTCGCTGATCTCTGAGATCTCTCTCTAATCTCGCTCTGATCTCTCTGAGATCTCTCTGATCTTGCTCTGATATCTCTGAGATCTTGCTCTGATCTCTCTGAGATCTTTCTTTGATATCTCAAAGTTGATTCGTTGTTTCAATTTTGGATCGCCAAAGAGGGAGACATAGACCAAGGTAGGAAGAGATGTTAAAGCTTAAGGTGATTTTGTTGTTGTCCACTTGTCCTGTTGATTTCATTTAGAACCCATGATCAAACAAACTCACCTTGTTTTGCAGGGATGGAGAAGAAGCTATTGTTGAGGACCGAAGGCGTAGAGGCTGAGATTAGAGGCGGCGACTCAATTTTTTTCGTTCAATTGTGATACGTGATCTGTTATTGTAATTCTTGGTTTTATAAGAGGGGCAAGATGAAATTTTTAAGGGGGGAAAGATTGAAATTGTATATGCTCTGATAGATTTTTTTCAAAACCTAAGGGGGTCAACTGACCCCTTACCCAAGCTTTAGATCCGCCCCTGTTTGTCATTGAGCATGCTCATGTCATCAAGGATTTATACTTTCTTTGAAATAAGCATGTGTCATTGTTTTCAACTCCCTCTCCACACCGACCCGCCTTTTGAACTGTCGGTACCCAACCCACTTAGGGCTCCGAATCCAGATCCATTACTACCTACCTCTAGATTTCGATTATGGCGCTCTTGCACAGCTGCAACATTTCTCTATAAATAATCTTGGAGACCCCTTCATTGAGAGCAACTATGGTGTCCATTTTAGACAATTTGAAGTGGGTGTTCTGGATTGGTTTGCCCGCCTCTGAGAATTGGACAAGGATGAATATTGGGGTGGGGATACATCACAAACTGTGGCACAGAAGGCAACCTTCATGGTATCCTTGTCGGGTTAATATACTTGAGTTGTGCCTGTGTGGGCTTCGCGACATGCAGTTTCCAACTTTCTAATTATTGGATTGTGCAGGAGGGAAGTGTTTCCAGATGGAATTCTATATGCATCACGGGAATCACATTATTCTATTTTTAAAGCTGCAAGGATGTACAGAATGGACTGTGTAAAGGTCGACATTCTGGTGTCCGGTGAAATTGATTGTGCGGATTTCAAAGCCAAGCTACTCCTTAACAAGGACAAACCTGCCATCCTTAATGCTAATATAGGTGTGTTCTCATTCATCAGATATTCCCATCCTTACTTCGTATGCATGAATTCATTATACTCAATCTTATCTATTGTTGCAGGAACAACCGTTAAAGGAGCTGTTGATGATCTTGATCTTGTTATAAAAACCCTTGAAGAAACAGGATTCTCTCATGAAAGATTATACGTATTTCAACTCTTGCAGAGTCTCATTCCATCTCCCATCACTCACTTGACAAACTTAATTCCATTGTAAGCCTCCATAAATTTTATATGACATTTAATACTCTTACGATGAAGGTTATATGTACATAAATTTGATATTATTGGTGTGTGAGAAATGTGAGGTGAAATTCTTTTGTTATTTTTCAATGGAGACTATTTAATACATGTTCATCCCGTCTCGAACCCGTTTGGGATGAGACGAGGTAGGGATGAGGTTTATCCCTTCCGAATCCCTAAGGAATGGGATGGAATAGGGATGAGGTCCATCATGTCCCATGCTCACCCCTAGTAACACCTACATTTTTATGAATATTTAATTATATTATTTATCAAATTATTATTTATAAAATAATTCCTTAATTCATGGAATGGGCTTGAACTCGAATGTTGTCTCTTTTAGCCTAATTGAATAAATTCGAAAAATATAAGGGAGGGGTTAAATTTAGAAATAACTCTAGCAAAAACAAAACCAAATAAGAGAACACACATCTTTTAAGACTTTCTCTCAAGTTCCTATACTTTCCAGTGCCTCCCTAGCTTGAAAAAAAAGAAGGAGAATCTAGCAAATGGGGAAGGTAATCGAGAAGAGAGAAAAATACCATTCAACACAATAATAAACGGTGAGTTTTCTCATTCTCTTTTATATTTTGTTTGGATTCAATACTCTTCTAAATTAAAGTTTAGGATGTGTTGAAATTAAATCAATGTAAGATGAAATTCTATATGAAATCTAAATGAATTGAATTATTAATTCTAAATGAAATTTAATATTTATTTGCCTTCCAAAAAAAGTTTAATATTTATTTATTTTATTATTTATGATGTAAGTCATATGTATATAAATTTGACATTATTGGTGTGTGAGTTATGTGAGATAAAATTCTTTTTATTAATTTTTATTGGAGGACTATTTAGTATGCGCTCATCCCGTCCTATCCCGATCCCATTTGAGATGGGACGAGGTCGGGATGAGGTATATCCCATCCCGTCCCGTCCCGATCCCAAATAAATGAGATGGGATAGGGATGTGTCCATCTCGTCCCATCCCGTCCCGTGCCCACCCCTACTTCTTGACATCGGATTGAGTTCAAATTAAATTTGTAGTTAGAAAGCTAATGGAACTTCAACATATATAAACCCAAGTCAATCTAATGGCCTGAATTCCCTTGAGGCAAGGCCTACATCAGGGACATATTAGATGTGTTTTTTTGAGATCTTGTGTTAAGTTGTAGAGATTTATTTGTTCAGCTTGGCTGCCAACTTGAATAGAAATTTAGCAAAACTCATGTCATTTTTATGTTATCATGATGTTTGTGTGCGTAAATCAAATGACGTTTATCCACTTGAATTGTTCTTGATGCTTATACATCAAAGGTAAACACTAGATTGTATTTGTATGTTTGTGATTATCAATGTGATGTTTATATATTGAATAACAAGATTTAGGCCTAATTTTTGGTGATTAGTCGATATAATGTTTGAATATACTTTGCCATGATGAGTTGTTTGTTATTTCAATACCATTTTCTTTGTATAATGATATAAATGCAATATTGTACGATGTTGAGGTTTGTGTATGAGTTCATATAAGTTGGTCCATTATTTGGTTAATGATGCAATGAAGTAATGATGTGTTCTTTGAAGGATTTAGTTAGGCTCGATAAAGAGCTATTATTGAAAGTATGGTTTCTTTTTCCATACTAAGTGAGTACATTAGGATAGAAATCCAGAGAACTACCGCACTTCAACTGATAATGTCCCTCTCCAATAGAGAAACTAAATATCCTTCAGGTCGAGTCTTGAGGAATAGGGCACTTGTTTCTTAAAGAGAAATTAAGTAACCTTCGGGACGATCTTGTGAAAAGGAGTGAGTTTGAAATTCCTAAAACAGGCTTGAGTATTTATTCGTCAAAAGTATGACGTGAGATCTTATGCGCAAATGAAAACCCAATAGTGCTTTTATGATTCTCATATAGTTAAGGGCATTCGGAGATGCATGCCCGAAAATGATGTTCCCTTTTAAGCATGGATGAGGGAGAAGTCCCCCTTTATATGAGAGGCATACATAAATGTATGTTCAACACGGTGCTGGTGCGAATATGGTAGGATCTAAGGTACTAAATAAACCATTATATGGCACAAGCGAAAATTGACACATCTGTCTTAATTGATTAATTATAATCAATTGGTAACTTTGTTTAGTATGATTTTTATATTCAAGTAAAAGACATATTTCTGAAATATACTGGACAATATGTGGGAATTTAAGTTTTCGATGCCTTTTGAGAACTTGAATTACCTAATTTCAGCAAAAAAAAAAAAAAAAAAAACATTTTGAACATTTTTTGTTCTTTGAGTTGTCCCATTCTAATTGGTTTGGTTAGAATTTAAAATTCTGACATAAGTGAGAAATTAAGAAATTACATCTATTTGTTTCTAACCATTTCGTGTAGAATGGTAAGTCTAATAACATTTTTGTAAGTCAAACTTGTCATGATCAACCTCCCACAGTGTAACTATATAGGAAGATAAATATTTACTTTAAGTATGATTACAACTTATTAGCAAGAGACTTTTGCCTTGTTGAGAAACTACATGTCTTTGAGGTGTTTTCTATTGTACATAACTTCATATCATCGTATGTCAACTTATGAATTTTAGAATGAAGATTTTCACACCAATTTAAGTGCTGACCAAATGAGCTTTTGTTTTTTTGGTACATTCCTATGGGAAATGTAGTCGACTAACTTTGTCTCAAGTTTAGAGAGTTTTGGGCGACATTGTTGGAAGTTTCTTTGTGGGGCGATCATTTTCATGGAGTTTCCTTGTTAAAAGTCATTTGTTACTTCAACTTTATAATAAATGTTTTGATCATTTGTTGTTAAATTTCTATTATTTTGAGAAGCTAAGCATTTTAAGTAATAATTGTGACTTGTCATAGGTTCATTTATTGAAAATTGACTTTTTAATATATATGTGTATATATATATATATATTTTTTTTTTTAAATCCAGCTATCATTTTCTTTTGGTTTATTGTGGATGCCAACTGACTATTACCATAGTTTCAGGTAATTTTCAAGCCTTGACTTCAGGGAATATGATAATCCATTGAGGTTTTAAGGGATATCAATTTCTAAAAAATCGTTGCGTGACAAAAATTCTTTTGCCGCATCAATGATCAAGCTTCATGATGTCCCATTATGATTGGTAAAAGCCTAAAGTGAATCCATCTGGACCAGATGCATTATCATATGGGAAGCTAAAGACCAGGTTTTTTTATTTTTTATTTTTTATTTTTTATTTTTTATTTTTTATTTTTTATTTTTTATTTTTTATTTTTTATTTTTTATTTTTTTTTTTTATTTTTTATTTTTTATTTTTTAACTTCATCCAGTCAAGTGGCTTTTTGAGCATGTAACAAGTTTCTTATTCCACAAGCCTCAGTATTGAATTCATTAAATTACCCCTGAGAGCTTAGCACATGCTAAGAAAAAAACCGATTAGCTTCCTTAAGGATTTTGCTAGGTTTAAATAAAGTGTCCTGAATCATGAATTTTTTTAACTGATGACTCTTCTCTTTTGCTTGTACCCAATTGAAGTGTAATACTATGTAGTGCACGCTTCACCTTCTTTTTACCTGATTTTTGTTTTCAATACATCTCTTGTTGTAGAAGAGTAAGCTTGCATTCCATCAGCCACCAATTTAAATTATAGCATGCGTTTACATCCCATTTCAACTGCAAAATAGTTTCCTACTGCATAATTTCAGTCAGCGTAGATTGGTGAACATTTTCCCACTCTGTTATAGCCGTTGAGAAATATAAGAAGATAATTAAGCTTTTCCATCTACTTGTCAATAACACTTGCACTACCAGCCATGGAGTTCCAAGAGTTCTCTACAACAAATAAAAAACAGTGTGGGTAGTCATTCTTTGGAATCTTAACGGGTACGTACCTAACTTTGGTTCTCACAATGCATAAGCTGATACAGGCAGTCAACCACCTTTAATTGTAACTCATTGGATTAGAAAATTCAAAATTTACAGCCCCTATCAACATTTGACGTAAATCTATTCCTAAATTTTTTTACCTATATATGAATGCCCATTGATGTCTATCTACAATTCTGCAATCATTAAAAAAAAAAAATCACATTATGTTCCTTCACAAGTTTCTTAACCTAGCTATGAGCAGCTTTGTTACCAACTCGACTAGCATTCCGAAACAAACTTTTTATTTTATTTTAAAATTGGGTTGTTGACCTTTATTTATTTTAATCTATGTCCGAAGGATAACTCAAACAATGCTGGAAGGCTGCATCACTGTCCCCATATAGGTAATCAAGCCATGCTCGAATGCTACATCATTGTTGCCACCTAGCATCTACATCACCTCCACCTTACGTGAAGACTTGTTTTCGCTTCGGTCATTTAAGCAGCTACATTCAACACCCAAAGGCTAATCAACGGTGGAGTACATGTGCTCTTAATAATTAGGCGAAAACTCACAAAAATTCTAATTGGTGAGTATCAAACATGCAACCGCTCACAATGAGAGTAGATATCATACTAACTGAGTTACAATTGGTGGACCATTCCGAAACAAACATTTATCACACATCATTATTTGGATTCTTAGCATAATTTTGAGTCACCTTGCCCCCCAAACCCAATGCACTATTCTCCTCTTCCTTGATTTCACCACTATTTGTAATTTTCTCAACGTAAGCGAAAAATGTATTGTTGGACAACACATCCAACTCTGACCATTTGCTCCCTTCCCGCCTACTTTCGCATATCTAGTTCTTAAGATTTTTTTATGAACTTTTTGCCAAGTGCTCCGAGTAAACCTCTTTGCTTTCAACATTTTTACCCAATAAAGACCTATTAGGCCAATGGGTTTTTCAATCATATCCTTCACAATTGGCTTATAAACTTGCGTCCAAGTTCTCCCGTCGTGGGGTTTGGTTTCATCTTTCCCTTTAACCCCATCAATTTGAGCTAGGGTCGGACCCATAAATTCATATTAGGGGTGGGGTTTGTGAGACTAGTATGCACTATGAAGTATAAATCAAATATTGAACTAAAGTTTGTTATACGAATAAGCATTTACACATTATTTATTTCTTTCGCTGCTCATTTACATATTTTTCCTTGTGCTATACCAATTGCTAACGATTGTGCCCTACATGTAGGTATATGGGCTAAGAGTTTTTTGATAATAACAAAATTTAATCAAATATAAAATTGGATGTTCTTTGGATTTTGAAAAAAAAAAAACTAAATGGTCTTAAAATTTCCAAAATTTTCACCAATCACCAGGTTTTTTTTTTTTTTTTTTTAATTAAACCTCCAGTGTGGAGGGGCACCTCTGGAATGCCAGACCTTTATTACTTGTCAAGAAAATTGATTTACAATCAATACGAAGGTACATGACGACTTTACCCGTGATATAACCAAAACAAAAATTGGGCCGCATCCGAAAACCAAAATATATAAAGCCAACATATCACCAATGCTGGCAATGAAGAATTTTGACTCTATGAACCACAACCATATTTTCTAACCTCCTCCTCGTGGCCTTATTACCAACCCCACGAGCATTCCAAAACATAAAATTTTCCATCATCTTAAGCGCGGGAGGAAGATTTACTCCTCTTAGTCTTACGACGCTTGCCCGGAAGGGCCGCCGGTTTGACTTTGTTTTGTAGATCCTTATCGGAGTGCGCCCCCAAATTTATATCATTAATAGCATGTGATTCCGGCCCCAACTCCGATTCCGACGCAGCCTCGTCACTATCATCTGTGGCGCTATCAAGTGTATTAGTGGTCATAGATTGTTTCTTTAGTCGCAAAGCACGGTTCTCCTCAAACAGCTGGATGACGACATCAAACAAGCTCCCGTCCTTGTCGTTCCTTGCTGCCGCGGGCATTGAAAAATTACCAGTTACCGCGGATTGAGCGCGCTTGGCCAAAACCTCTGCCAAACATTCCATCACTGTCGGCTTCACCGGGGCAGCCTCTACCTCCTGTATCATTCCACTCGATTTTGTTTGCGTCACTAAAGAGTCACCAACGGCGAGCAAGTCACGTGCTGGCTGAGGTATCGCGTTCCCTGGGTTGGGGCCGTGGACTGGCCGTGGCCTGGGGCCGTAGACTGGGAGGCCATGGGCAGGCCGTGCTCGGACGTGGGCTGAGGTCTGACTGCTGTCCTGCTCGAGTCAAGGACGGCCTGGGTCCGTGATCAGGCTGGACCCGAGGAGTGCCCAAAGCCGTGGTCTGGCTGAGACCGTGCTCTGACGCAGGGCTTGGACTGGTGGAGAGCGCATTCTGTTTGGGGCCGTGAGCTGGCTGGGGCGAAGCCACTCCTAACTCCCCTACCAATGAAGTTCGTGTCTCTGATCCAGGAAGCCCCAATTGAGCGTCCCCAATATCATCGTGCGACCTTGCCACAAAGTGATGTTCCGGGCGGATAATTTCATTTGGCATGTCGTCGGAAAGACCACTCTTGGCCCCTGAGATTATGTCATCTGTTGGCTGTGTCGGCTGTTCCTGAATTCCAATAGCATTTGCAATCTCCGAAGTTGTATAACCCGCCTCTAGGAGGCATTCTTCCGTAGTTTCTATAACCTGCTCAGCACGAACATGAACCATGTTCTCACTCTCCTCTGCATCAATGTTTGCAGTGAGCGACTCAAATTTGTTTGACAAAAACACCTTACCCGGATCCATGGCCACCGGCCTCTTTTCCCCAACTTCCTCATTAATCTCCTCCCCTTGACTATGCTTTGCGCCACTCGGCCCTGCTGCAGGAATGAGATTTTTGCTAACGGGGACATATTGTTGCTTGACAGTGTTGGGTTCAACCTTTGGCTTGGTCACCTCCTCATTACGAAGATCCGAGGCTTTCCCTCCGCCCTTAAGACCCAGTTTTTTTCTACAAAACTCCTCTTGGTGCCCTATCAGAGAACAAAAATCACAGTATTTGAATCCAGGGAATTCTATCTTCTGCCAGAAACCCCTATTGTTGGCCCTGTCAATCCAAACTCTGGTTGGTAATTTATCCGCCAAAGTCATCTCCACGAAAACACGGGCAAAGCCCGGGCAGGACAGGCAACGAGTATGATCATCCATCCGCAAAAAACCACCAAAAGAGTTCACAATTGCTTTTAAAATAGGGGGATGAAATAAATGCAAAGGTAAGTTAGGCAGCTCTACCCATAACGGCACCGAGATCGGGTTCTCCTTCAAACTGAAACCATCATGCCATCGAAAAGCTTTGAACCGAACTCCACGAATAAAAAAGGAGTCTCTCGACAGTACTTTCTTTGCTTCCTCCTCAGATTGAAGGCGGACTAACACGTGCCGTTGATTCAGTAAACCGAGTGAGAAATCGCCTAAAATGCCCCAAGTTCTGTGAATCGAATCTCGAATATTTGCCAAAGTTGGTCAGTAACTGGAGAATTTTAGGACAATCACGTGTTTTTCCATGAAAGCTTCTCCACGGACTTCATCCGTGGCCGTGATTCCGATTGCTGGTGCCCCCTCTTTGCGGAAACGGGTTCCTTCGACCGGAGTCTCCGCAGCATCGTCCACCAAAATTTTTCCCAAAATCTGGGCGAAAGAGGGCTTAGAGGGCGGCACTGTTTCCCCATGACCAGGTCCCGTGGGGGAAGGGGTGGTGGCTTGTGTCGCTGACATCACATCCAGATGTCAATCCTGGATCCAGCGTCAAAATAAATTAAATCGGTTTTGGTTGTCGGCGGCTGGGCGTAACGGCGGCGGAATTGGCTGGATCGTAACGGCGGCTAGGTCGTAACACCAGCGATTCGGTGGCGTACCGTAACGGCTGATGGCTCACCTCGTACCTTTGTCCCGTGCGCCAAAGCCGACGTGACACGACCTGTGAGGTGGGGACGTGACACGGCCTGTGAGTGGCCTGTGAATGGTGGGGACGCGACCTGTGAGTGATGGGGACGTGGAATCTCTTGGCGGCGGAGGTTGGGGATGGCCAACCCACCGCTGTGGTGGAAGGACGGGATTGAGTCCCAAGGGAAAGGACGGCTAGGATGAGAGATCAGAACTTTTTAAAATATACCCAGCATACCCTTTCAAAATCGTCTCAGAGAGCCCCTTGCATCCACTGTTAGAAGGTTATGAATAGTGGGATTGTTATAGAAGGAATTCAAAATAATTTGAGTACCAAAACAAGCCCATAATTGTTTGTGAGAATATGAACTCCTACATTTATCTAGTTTTATATCGTGGAAATCAGGTAGAAGCTTTACAAAATTGAAATGGGGCATTAGACTGAAAAACTAATAAGCTTTTCAAACTTTGATAACTGTTCCCATGCTACTCTTAGTAGTCATCATATCGCCAAGGGGGGAATTCTAATTGGCGAGGAAACCAGCGAGGAAACGCATGAGGGAGGGCGGTGGAACCCTCCATCCCCCTCGAGATCCTCGCTGGTTTTCTCGCTAGTTAGACAATCCCATCGCCAAGTGAATATTCTTTCTATTCAGCCTGGGGTTGTGGCCTGAGTAGCTCCTGGGAGCATCCACAACACGTGAGGTGCTTATGTGGAGCAACTTCAAACCATCCCAGCAGGGCTGATGTGGATTAATATAATATTTCCCAAACCCAATCCCTTATACACACTTTTCCTCCATTCCTACTTGCAACTCCTCTCTTATAATTCTACCAATACTGTTACTATTTTCTTTCAACTTTTCTAGAGAGTCAGGCTCGTGTTAGGTCAGGTTCAATACCACTTATCATCCTAAAGATGCGCATTTTTAAGATGATGGACGGTATTGAGCCTGGCTCTAAAGAAAAATTCATCTTCTTTCTCAACCCATTTTCCTATACTTATATTTGACTCTAATAAAGCCAATTGTCTTTTAATACCAACTTCTCAAAACTAAAAATAATTCCTCCCAAACTCCATTAACCTCTTATGCCATTAATCAAAAACCAAAATTGCATCTATTTTATGACTCTGAAGCAACACAAAAAGAAAATTCTATTTTAGAGTGGAAAATAGTTGATATGTTATAAATTTGATGAAATTGAAGTCTGACTTTAGCCTTTAAGTTAGTAGAAATCCTTCTTGAACTGCTCTAGTTTTAGAGTCTGAACTTTTTTTTTTTTTTTTTTTTAATTAAACCTCCAGTGGGGAGGGGCAACTATGGAATGCCAGACTTTTATTACTCATCGTAAAAAACGAATTACAATCAAAACGGGGGTACATTACGACTTTACCCGAATTAAAACCAAAAACATAAAAACCATAGACCAAAAATGCTACCACCAATAACCAAACTGTCTACCAAGCCTTGTTGAAACAGAGCGCACTCTGTTTCGCAATCATGCCCGCAAAAGTGCGTCCCTCGCCCTCGCAACAGCAGCAGTGCGTCCCTCGCAGACCAGCAGTTCGCCCCTCGCAGCAGTTCGTCCCTCGAAGCAGCAGCAGAAATTCCGCAGCAGCAATGCGTATCGCAGCAACCGCAGTCCCTTGCAGCAGCAGTGCGCGCCGGTCTGCCCAAACAACCAGCTTGCACACGCTGAAACCGCATGCCGCAGCATCTCAGCAGGCCGCAACCTCTCAGCATAGCAGGCCGCAACATTCAGCCAACCGCAGCAAATCAGCAGCAGGCCGTGTCCTCGCAGCACAGACCACAACATCGCAGCACAGACCAGCAGCAGGCCGTGTCTCACTGCGACAGACCGCAGCCTCGCAAACCACAGCATCGCAGCACCCAGCATACAGAGTACACTCTGTTTTGCAACAGAGTGCCCAGCCATCGTTGTTCCTTCGACTCGTCCCAAATCCCTGCAGGCCAATTGAACAGAGTGGACAGAGGTGTCGCACTCCCAGCAGTTCGCGCGATCCTGTAGGCCAGAACAAATCCGCCCGACACAAAGAAAAGCATCGCAAAACTGTCCGCAGTCTCGCCCCAGCAGAATTCCCCAACATTGCGTGCATCCAGTGTGTGAGACAGGAAAACACATAAAAGGTGCCGCTACTCGTCTCCGTGGCGAATGTACGCCGTTTGTAATCTGTCAAGCACAATCAAGCCTGCTACTCTCCTAGGAAAATCAGTTCCATTGAAGGAAACAGTCTGATGGTCTTGTAGTGCTCTATCCGCTAATGAATCTGCCACCGCATTGGCCTCTCTATAGATATGTTGACAGTCTAACGTCATTGTCGCTGCCAACAACTTGATTTCTTTCAAAATATTCTCCAAATGCCACGGTATTTTCAAATTATCCTTAAACCAGCCACAAACAAGTTCTGAATCCGATTGGATAACCACCTTTTTGAAGGCCCAGGCGAGACATGGGCGGAGACCCTCAAATAGAGCAAAAATTTCCGCTTTATTGTGGGATCCTGCACCGAAAAATATTTGTTTTCCCACAATACAAAAACCTCGATAGTCTCTAATAACCACACCGTCGGATGCATGTTCCTTGCGGGAGGAGCCGTCCACATTAAGCGCAACAAAATCTATGGGGGGAGGGTGCCAAAAAACAATACGAACGAACTTCCTTCTAACGGGGAGCACATCCAACCCCAAAGCCCGTAAGGGGGCCTTGTTACTGCTAACTTGTTTGGGGGATATGAAATTATTTGCCAATCGCAACTGAAGCTTAATGTTCAAAATCGCAAAGGCAGGATTTGGGGGAGCATTTTCATAAACACATTTGCATCTTTGTTTCCAAATTTCCCATAAAATGAACATAGGAGTAAGAAAGAATAACACACCTGTTTGCGAATTGCGTTTAGCTCTATTGAACCATGTTGCAAGAACCGTTGAGATTTTTGTTGGTCGGCGTATATGGACTTCAAAAATCCTGTCAAAGTGACTCCACATCTGTATCGCCAATTCACCGTCTAGAAAAAAATGTTTCAAAGATTCTTGCTTCGGCAAACTACAACAACGGCATCTAGAGGCCAGGCTCAAACCACATCTGTATAATTCACCGTCCACTGGCACTCCTCTACGGAGCAATTTCCAAACAAAGACTGATATTCTGGAAGGAAGAATGTCGTGCCAAAGTGTTTGACTTAATGCATTGACCTTCCCACGTTTTCGTAACAGTTCATATGCCGACTGAAGATAAAAGAGCCCATTCGTGTTTGGAGCCCACACACACGTGTCCCCCTCATGGACCTCACCCCGTAATCTATCTGCAATGAGGCCACGCGCCAAGTTTCTGAGATCTGGGTGGACCAATTCAAAATTCGTCAAAGACACCTCACGAACTGAAGGCCATAAATCTTGGGCAATCAGAGCCGCCGATCTCCTGAAAGATGCAACCTTGTTCCAATTCTCCTCAAAGAAGCTGATATCCCCAATGCCAATACGCCAAAGCGAGTTACTCAAAAGAAAGGATCTCCCAAGCATGATCTCTTTAAAAAATGGAGAAGACCCACCGTTCACAGGTTGACTATTCAACCCAACGCCTTGTAGCCAGTATTTACTCCTCATAAAAGTAGCCCATAAAGAATCTGAAGTAAGTAGTCTCCAAAGAGCCTTGACTCGAAAAGCCTTCATCACAACCGTCAAGTCTCGAACTCCCAACCTTCTTCCGCCTGTGGAAAACAAATGTTATCCCATGACACCCATTTTTTCTTTAGTCGGCCTTCACAATCTCCCCAAAAGAAATCCGCCAGCAAACTATTGATCCGTGCTATAACTGTCCTTGGTACACACATGGTACTAAGAATATAAATAGAAATCGAGCTAAGAACATGCTTAATCAAGATAAATCGCCCTCCTGGAGATAACAATTTTGCCTTCCATCCTTGAATACGACCCTGAATCTTAGTGATTAAATCTTCAAAATATGAAATTTTAACTCTCCCTTGGAACACTGGCCCGCCCAAATATTTCAATGGAGCAGCATGAAATTGGAAATCTGTACCACTTTTTAAAGCCACAATGCGCTCTGCTGTTGCCTTATCATCCAAAGTGAAGGAACTTTTTCCTTCATTTATTTTTTGTCCCGAGGTCTTGCAGTAACGTCGCAGGAACTCCATGCAACCCATGACTGAGGACGTTCTGCCATTTAAAAAAATAAGAGTGTCATCTACATACAGAAGGTGGGTAATAGGACTGCAATTCCTGGGGGTATAATAGTACCCAATTTTGCCATTCTCAAAAGTTGTTTTTAATTCCCTACTCAACACCTCAGAGGCAATAATGAAGAGAAAGGGGGAGAGGGGGTCTCCTTGCCTTAATCCCCTAGTTGATTTGAAAAAACCTTTGTAGACTCCCTGGAGCAGGACCGAAAATCCACAAAAAGCAATACAGTTGGAGATGAGATGGCAGATTCTACCATTAAAGCCAAATTTTTTAAGAACTGCAAGCAAAAAATTCCATTCCATTCTGTCATAGGCTTTCTCCATGTCAATTTTCAGCACCACATTTCCTCCAAAAACCTTCATGTTAATGTCTTTGATCATTTCCTGCTCCAGGCCAATATTTTCACCAATGAATCTGCCTTTGACAAATGCCCCATGTTCCTGAGAAATCAACCTTGGCAAGATAGCTACCAGCCGATTGCAAAGGATTTTGCTAAAGATCTTATAAATCACATTACACAAACTGATTGGGCGAAAGTCAGAAAAGGAACCTGGATTCTCAATTTTAGGAATCAACGCCATGAAATTCGCCGTGAAGGATGCCGACATTGCCTCCCCTTCAAAAAATTGTATGGCGGCCTCCCAAATATCCATACTCAAAACCTCCCAACAAAACTGAAAGAAGTCAGCAGTAAAGCCATCCGGTCCTGGCGCACTATTTTTGGGTATGTCGAAAACAACATCCCTTACTTCCTTCAAGGAAGGTCGTTTGACCAAAATCTCACATTGACCAGGTTCCACCAATTTCGGGATACAATTTAACAAAGTCACATCCTCCCTACAATCACCTTGAGAAGACATCAAATTAGCAAAAAACTCATTGGCTTTGTCAAGGATCTCACCAGGTTCCGAAATAATTCTACCGCACGGTAAAGTAATTTGATTGATGGTTCGTTGCTTTTGTTTGGATTTGGTGGAAGCAAAAAAGTATTTAGTGCAGGCATCCCCCTCCTTGAACTCTTTTTCACCTGATTTTTTAATCCAGTAGAGCTCCTCCTGTTTGAGAGCTAATCTGTACTCTGCCTGACAACGATGTAAATTACAACAAGCCTGGACATCCCAATTAGCATCGATATTTAGCCCGTTATTACTGTTATTCGCAAAGCCCGCCAAAAGGGTTGTTTCCCACTGTTGCATTTCATCTTCTAATGCTCGAATCCTGCTAAACACATTACCAAAAACTGTCTTATTCCACTATATCAGAGCTCGTCGTGTCAGTTTGAGTTTGGCATCCACTCTATCAATGGGTCTCATAGTCCCCATGTCAGTCAACCACGTGTCCTTGACAAGATCCAGAAACTCAGGATGAGTCCACATATCAAAGAACCGAAAAGGAGCAAAACCGAATTTTGATTGAGTTGGCATGGAGGCCAATAGCGGAGAATGATCTGAGAAAGTTCTGCTAAGATGTTCCACTTTGGGGCTTCCCAAATTTGTCAACCAAGCTGAATTTGCAAAAATTCTATCCAGTCTGGCCCAAATACGCTCACTGTCCCGCCTATTATTACACCAAGTGAGACGAGGACCCGAGAAACCACAATCAATTAAGCCACTGTTTTCAATACAGTCAGAGAAATGTGACATGCTTGCCATAGACGGCTCCACCCCCCCTACTTTCTCTCCAGAATGCAAGTAGGTGTTGAAATCCCCTCCGACCATCCAAGGAATGCCAAGATTTGCAACAAAATTTGTCATATTCAACCATAGATCCTTTCTTTCATCCACAGAGCATTTAGCATAAACAAAGGAAATTAAAAAAATTCTTGAAGCTGAATCCGTTACCTGGCAATGAATAATCTGGTCCGACAAGTCCACCACTGAGAGGGCAAGGGAAGTATCCCAAAGAATCCAAATCTTGCCGCCAACCGTGTCGTTCGAGGCAAAGCCACCAAGGTGGAGCTTGTTGCCAATCTCCATAGATCTACTAGTAGCAATCATAGGCTTCGCAATCATAAGAATTCGGACTTTATGTTCCACAACCATATTTTTTAGCCTCCTCCTCGTGGCCTTATTACCAACCCCACGAGCATTCCAAAACATAAAATTTTTCATCATCTTAAGCACAGTAGGAAGATTTACCCCTCTTAGTCTTACGACGATTGCCCGGAAGAGCCGCCGTTTTGACTTTGATATGTTGATCCTTATCTGAGTGTGCCCCCAAATTGACATCATTAATAGCATGTGATTCCGACCCCAACTCCGATTCCGACGCAGCCTCGTCACTATCATCTGCGGCGCTATCAAGTGTATTAATGGTCCTCGATTGTTTCTCACTTCGCAAAACACGGTTCTCCTCAACCAGCTGGATGACGACATCATGCAAGCTCCCATCCTTATCTTTACTGACTGTCGCAGGCATATTACCTTGAGCTCGCTTGGTCATAACTTTTGTCAGCTGTTCCATCACCGTCGGCTTCATTGTGGCAGCCCCTATATCCTGCATCAGTCCAATCGACTCAGTTTGTGTCACTAAAGAATCACCAACGGCAAGCAAACCACGCGCTGCCTGAGGGAGCACGTCCCCTGGGTAGAGACCGTGAAGAGGTTGGGACCCTGAACTGGCCATGACCTGTGTTTGTGGGCTAGAAGGCCATGGACAAACCGTGCTCGGACTGGACAGGCTAGGGCCGTGATCAGGCTGGACCCGAGGGGACACGAGAAGCGTGTGCTGACTGGGGCCGTGAGCTGGAGCGGGGCATGTACCGCTGATGATCGCAGGGCCTGGACTGATGGCATTGCCTAGACTGAGGTTAATTGTATCGCCTGGACTGAGGGTGCTCGCAGGCTGTATGAGGCCGTGAGCTGGCTGGGACGCAACCACTCCTATTTCCCCTACTGATGCAGCTCGTGTCGCTGATCCAGGACGCCCCAAAGGTGCGCTCCCAAAATCATCCTGCGTCTCTGCCACGGCGCGATGTTCCCGGCGGATAATGTCATTTGTCATGTCGTCGTAAAGACCACTCCTGGCCCCTGAATGTATGTCAGCCGTTGGCTGTGTTGGCTGTCCCTGAATTCCAATAGCAGTAACAATCTCCGAATTTGTATACCCTGCCTCTAGAAGGCATTCTTCCGTAGTTTCTGTAACCTGCACAGCACTAACAGGAACCATGTTCTCACTCTCATCAACATCAAGCGACTCAAATTTGTTTGACAACACCACCTTTACCGGATCCCTGGCCACCGGCCTCTTCTCCCCAATGACCTCATCCATCTCTACCCCCTGGCTGTTCTTAGCTCCACTCGGGCCGACCGCTGGATTTTGAGTGTTAGCTTTTTTGAGAACGGGTACATAATGTTGCTTAACATTTTTGGTTTCAAACTGCGGCCTGACCGTCTTCTCCACTTTACCGGAGGCAGGACCTCCCCCATCGTCCTTAAGACCAAGCTTTTTCCTGCAATACTCCTCTTGATGGCCTATCAAAGAACAAAAGTCGCAGTATTTGAAACCTGGATATTCTATCTTCTGCCAGAAATCCCTGTTATTGGCCCTGTCAATCCAAACTCTATGTGGTAATTTCTCCGCTAATGACATCTCCACACAGACGCGGGCAAAACCCGGCCGGGTGAGACAGCGAGTATGATCATCCATCCGCAAAAAACCACCAAAAGAATTCACAATCGCCTTTAAAATAGGGGGATGAAATAAATGCAAAGGTAAGTTAGGTAACTCTACCCATAGTGGCACCGAGATTGGGTCCTCCTTCAAACTGAAGCCATCATGCCAACGAAAAGCTTTAAACCGAACTCCACGAATCAGGAATGAGTATCTCGACAGAACTTTCTGTGCTTCTACCTCTGATTGAAGTCGTACTAGCACATGTCGTTGATTCAGCAAACCCAGTGAAAAATCGCCCAAAATGCCAATGTTCTGTGAATCGAGTCGCGGATATATGTCAAAGTTGGTCGGTAACTAGAAAATTTGAGCACAATGACATGTTTTTCCATGAAGGCTTCACCACGGACCTCATCCGATGCCGTGATTCCGATTGCTGGAGCTCCCTCTTTACGGAAACGGGTACCTTCGACCTTAGTCTCCGCAGTGTCATCAACCAAAATCTTGCCCAGAATCTGGGCGAAAGAGGGCTTAGGGGGTCCGTCCGCGGTGCCCTCATGACCAGGGCCAGTGGGAGGAGGGATGGCGGCTGCACATCACATCCAGAAGCCGTGGAGTCCCAGACCCAGCAGAAACAAAGAAGCCACAAATCTGTGTGGCGGATATGTGTATCGGCAGCTGGATCGGATCAGCAGCTGTGTCACCAGAGCGTAACGGCGACGCAAAATGGCAGCGCGTAACGGCGACGCGTAACGACCCTTAGTTAGTAGCGGCGGTAGCTCTTTGTGGTATCGGCTTATGCGTGATGTCACAGAACCACCCGATCTGCAGGCGGTCTGTGGGCGTCTGAACCGTGGCGGGTGAGGACCGAGCAGCCAGATGCCGGTGCGAGACGCTGTATCGGCCAAATGCCGGCGCAAGACTCTGTATCGGATTGCAGCGGCTAGGGTTAACCAAACTGGCGCGATAATCGATGGTCCAGATTTTTAGAGTCTGAACTTGATATGGGTAGTTGATAACAATATGGTGTAGTGTAATCTATGAGTTTGATGAGAAATTAAAGTCTGATAGGAAAACCCATAGCGATTTTAGTGAATAAATTTCATTAATATTTTTTAGTGTTACTAAATTGGAGATCTATTGTAAGCGAAGCTTCAATGAATGGAGAGAGGATCAGACAACTCTGTAATTCATGACTGAATTGGGTAAAAAGAATATTTATCAAGCACGGTTTTAATACCGGATTGTTGAGAATTTTGATGTGTTGGATTGATTACAAACTCACAATTTCACTATGATAGATAACAACAATGACAACTTATTACATACAATGATACAATACAACTCAAACACTTGACACTACTTTCATATACCACAACTCACAACCTCACACCGCTCACTTGAGCTTATTTCTCAATTTCACATTTGAGCTTTTAGCACTACTACTTACTTGAGCTCTTGGCTCTAATACTCTATACAACGGATGGGCTAATGCGTATTTAAAGTTGAGTTAGAAAAACTCTAGAGAAAGGGAATATTTTGGGAAATGTTTAGAAAGAGGCAGTTCTAGAGATATTATCTAAAGAGATCATTCTAGAAACAGAAATTCTAAATGGCGAGGAAACCAGCGAGGAAAACAGCGAGGGAGGGGGTGTGAACGCTCATTCCCCTCGAGATGCATGCATGCATCCTCAAGATGCATAGAAGCGCGAATCTCGAGTCTCACCCCCCTCCCTCGCTGGTTTCCTCGACAATTAGACAGGTTCTTCTAGAAATGTCTCTAAAGATCTACTTAATAACCTAGGTAAAGAAATTTAAAGAGTAGATATTTTCTTTAATAAGTATCTAATGATAGAATAGATACAAAATAGTTTGTTAGATGGTTAGTTTGCATTGTTGTTAGATGGTTAGCATGAACTGTTTGTATTGTTGTTAGATGGTTAGCATGAACTGTCATGAGTTGTAATCTGTTTGAAGTCTGTTAGTGTCAAGTGTAATGTCTCTCTTTGAATCATTTGTAATCTCATACATTGTTATAAATAGAGAAGAGGATACTCTGTGATAAGACTGATAAACACAGAGATCCAGTTTAGTTCATAAAGTTCTTCCATGGTATCAGAGCTTTGAGTCTCTTCTATCAATGGCGACACAGTCCTCGTCCTCCTCTGGCTCTCTCAATAATGTTCAGACATCAAATGTGTCTTCTTCTCCTTCCTTTCAAGTCTTAAACCATTCTCTACCAGTAAAATTAGATCGATCCAACTATATACTTTGGAAGTCTCAAATTGAGAATGTCATTTTTGCTAATGGTTTTGAAGATTTCATTGAAGGAATTTCAATTTGTCCAACAAAGGAACTAAGTCCAGGAGTTATCAATCCTGCCTTTGTTGCTTGGAGAAGACAAGATCGTACCATACTCAGTTGGATTTATGCCTCACTTACACCAGCAATCATGGCTCAAATCATTGGTCATACTACCTCTTTCTCAGCCTGGAAGGCTTTAGAACAGATCTTTTCTTCTTCCTCAAGAGCAAGAATCATGCAATTACGTTTGGATTTGCAGTCTACCAAGAAGGGTTCACTGTCCATGATTGATTATATCATGAAAATCAAGAGTGCTGTAGACAATTTAGCAGCTATTGGAGAGGTAATTTCAGATCAAGATCATATAATGAACCTCTTAAATGGACTAGGCACTGAGTATAATCCAGTAGTCACAGCCATCAATGTCCGAGATGATCAGATCTCACTTGAGTCTATTCACAGTATGCTACTATCATTTGAAAACAGATTGGAGCAACAAAGTTCTATAGACAGCATACCAACTATCTCAGCAAATGTAGCAAATTCTAGTAATAAACAATCATTTGGTCGAGGCAGAGGAAGGAGTTATGGCAGCCATTTTCACAGAGGACGTGGCCGAGCAAGAAATTCCAATGGTCAGTATTATGTCCAGCAATATGGCCAACAAGGTGGTCATTATAATAAACCATCTAGTGATCGACCACAATGCCAGTTATGTGGCAAATTTGGTCATATAGCCATGGCTTGTTATCATCGCTTTGATGTTAACTTTCAGCAATCAGCAAGTCATTTGAATTATGGTTCTTCAGTTGATCCTAAACCGGCTATGCCAGCCTTAGCAGCAGTATCTAACCCATTCCATAGTGAAGGCTGGTACTTGGATTCAGGAGCAAGTCACCACTTGACTAATGATCATGTTGGTCTCACCAATTCTTCTCCATATGCAGGTTCAGACAAAGTTACTGTTGGTAATGGTTCTTCTCTTCCTATTGCTAATGTCGGGTCATTATCTTTCTCTTCTTCTCATCACACTCCCTTTCTTCTAAAGCAAGTCTTTCATGTCCCTTCTTTATCAACCAATTTGGTCAGTGTTACTAAATTTTGTGCTGATAACAATGTGTTCATTGAATTCTGGTCCAATTATTTTTTTGTGAAGGATCCAATTTCGAGGAAGGTTCTAGCTCGAGGCAGTCTTGAAAATGGGCTATACAAGCTACCAGTTCTTCCTGTCTCCAAGGCTGCATTAGCTTCCAGTTCCAGTCCCAGTTCCAGTTCCAGTCCTAGCTTGTCTACTAGTTCCAGTCATAGCTTATTGGACATGTCTAATATGTCCAATGTGTCTAGCTCTAGCATATCAAATGTATCTACAACTTCTAGTTCTTCTTGTATTGATAATCTTGAACAATTATGGCATTATAGACTAGGCCATCCTTCAAAAGATGTTGTCCATCAGATATTAAATCTTTGTAATGTTCCACTTACTAAATCTACTTGTTCATCAATTTGTTCATCCTGTCAGCTTGCCAAAAGTCATAGATTACCTACTTCTTTATCATCTTTTCATGCGTCTAGTCCTTTAGAACTTGTTCATATGGACATCTGGGGTCCTGCTTTTATCAAATCAACTTCTGGTGCAAGGTTTTTTCTTCTGTTTGTTGATGATTTTTCACGCTTCATTTGGTTCTTCCCACTTCAGTCTAAAGGACAGGCTCTAGCTGTCTTCAAATTGTTCAAGATTCAAGTTGAGAATCAGTTCAATACTTCTATCAAATGTCTTCAATCAGATAATGGAGGTGAGTTCAAAGTGTTTAAATCTTTCTTATTGGAGTCTGGTATCCGTCATAGATTTTCTTGTCCACACTCCTCTTTCCAGAATGGTCGAGTGGAACGTAGACATCGACATGTAGTTGAGACTGGTCTTGCTCTGTTAGCTCATGCACATATGCCTTTTCAATTCTGGCAATATGCTTTTCAAGCTGCTATTTTTCTCATCAATCGAATGGCAACTAAGGTGCTTCGTAATAAATCTCCTTATCAAGTTCTTCTTCGTCGTCTACCTGATTATCGGGCACTTCATGTTTTTGGATGTCTTTGCTATCCTTTCATTCGTCCATACAACAGACATAAACTTCAGTTTCGATCTGTTGCTTGTGTGTTCCTTGGGTATAGTTTAGAACATAAGGGATAATACTTGTGTCTAGATCATACTTCTGGCCGAGTTTATGTTTCTCCTAATGTGGTCTTGGATGAGTCCTGTCTACCTATGCATTGCTCGCCTCTTTTGCCTTCATCAGTTTCCTCTTCCCCTTCTCCTATAGTCTCTTCTTTTATACCTTCTCCTACTGTAGTGCCTCATGTAGTACCTAATGTAGTGCCTAATGAAAATCTGGTAGTGCCTACTCTCATTCCTTCTCCTGCTCCTATTTCATCTCCTATTCCATCTGCATCTATCTCTTCTTCTCCTACACCTATTCCATCTGCCTCTACACCTATTCCTCCTGCTCCTACTCTCATTCCTGCTCCTAATCTCATTCCATCATCTGATCCTCCACGCATGATCACTCGGTCCATGACTGGCATCTCTAAGAAGAAACATATGCTAGACTTGTCTGTGGTCAAGACTTCTGAACCCACCACTCTTCGCCAAGCTCTTAAGGATCCTCACTGGGTTCGTGCTATGGAACAAGAGATAGCTGCATTACATAGGAATGCCACTTGGACTTTGGTTGATCCCCCTACTCATGGCAACATCATTGGTTGTAAATGGGTTTTTCGGCTCAAGTTCAAACCTGATGGCAGTATTGACAGGTATAAAGCCCGCCTTGTTGCTAAAGGTTTTAATCAAACTCATGGATTAGATTATTTTGAAACGTTTAGTCCAGTGGTTAAGCTTGCCACCATTCGCATTATCCTCACTCTTGCGGTCAGTTTTCATTGGGACATACGACAACTTGATGTTCATAATGCATTCTTAAATGGGGATCTTGAAGAACAGGTTTTTATGATTCAACCTCCAGGATTTACTGATGCCAAGTATCCATCCAAAGTTTGCCAGTTACGCAAGTCTTTATATGGACTAAAACAATCTCCTCGTGCTTGGTTTTCTAAGCTGAGTTGTGCACTTCTGAGATGGGGATTCATTGCTTCTCGAACTGATAGTTCTATGTCTCTCAAGGTGGATAAGCATTCCATTCTTATACTATTGGTCTATGTGGATGATATTATTGTTACTGGCAACTCTTCCAGCCTCATTTCTTCTCTTATCACTCAGCTTAATTCGGTTTTTGCTCTTCGTGACTTGGGGCCCTTGTCCTACTTCTTGGGTATTGAAGTTCATCGATGTCATGGTTTCTCTTCATCTCAGCCAAGCTAAGTATATCTCTGACCTTCTTCAACGTGCTGCTATGGTCGATTGCAAGTCCTCTCCTACTCCTGGTGCTGTTGGACAGTCCTTATCTCAGCTTGATGGCACTCCTCTCATGAATGCTACCACCTATCGCAGCATTGTTGGCGCTCTCCAATATGTCACCATGACAAGGCCAGACATTGCTTTTGCTGTCAATAAGGCCTGCCAGTTTATGCAAGCACCCACTACGTCTCACTGGTTGGCTGTCAAACGTATTCTCCGCTACCTAAAAGGTTCTTCTAATGATGGTTTACTCATTCATCCTACACGCAACCTTGCTCTTGAAGCCTTCTCTGATGCTGATTGGGGAGCCAATCCTGATGACAGACGCAGTTCTAGTGGTTACTTGGTATACTTAGGTGGTACTCTCATTTCTTGGTCAGCCACCAAGCAACGTGTTGTCTCCAGAAGCAGTGCTGAATCTGAATATCGCGGCCTTGCTATTGCCACTTCTGAAGTCATTTGGATCCAAGCTTTGTTAAAGGAACTTTGTCTTCCTCTTTCTGGTACTCCAATTCTGTGGTATGACAACGTCAGTGCCTACCATCTTGCCAAGAATCCAGTCTTTCATGCACGCACTAAACATATTGAGATTGATCTTCGTTTTATTCGTGATCATGTTCTCCAAGGTACTTTGCTTCTCAAGTATGTTCCTACCACTGAGCAACCTGCGGATTTTCTAACCAAGCATCTTCCAAGTGCAAGGTTCACCTACCTCAAATCTCATCTTGGTCTTGCTCCCTTGCCCTTGAGGGGGGATGATAGAATAGATACAAAATAGTTTGTTAGATGGTTAGTTTTCATTGTTGTTAGATGGTTAGCATGAACTGTTTGTATTGTTGTTAGATGGTTAGCATGAACTGTCATGAGTTGTAATCTGTTTGAAGTCTGTTAGTGTCAAGTGTAATGTCTCTCTTTGAATCATTTGTAATCTCATACATTGTTATAAATAGAGAAGAGGATACTCTGTGATAAGACTGATAAACACAGAGATCCAGTTTAGTTCATAAAGTTCTTTCATCTAAAAGAAGAGAGGGAGAGAAGAATCTAAATAAATAAAGAAATATTCTCATGTTCTCTAGAGGTTCTACTATCACCTCTACTATTAAGATGATGTTGATTTTCGACAAAGGGTTCTGCTTCAGAGATCTCAAGGCAATATTGGGGGTATCATGAGTCAGTATAAAAATGTAGACCCAAACAAATAGGTTACACATTTCAAAATGGATAATTTGTATAACATTTTTGAAACCAAGATTCCAAAATAGAACAACATTAACGATTCTGAACAACTACCACACATTTATTAACACTACATATTCCCAAACTCTCACATTAAAAAAAAAAAAAAAAAGTATATAAAAAAGGATTGGAAAAAAACACCCCTAAACTAAAGCATAGCATATGGTTCCATAGGCACACACATTATGCATGAGCTTTGTTGGTCTTCTTTCCATTGTTATTATGAACCTTGTGATCATGATCAACATTCTTCGGGCCAAGAAATTTCTGAATCTTTACCTGTACTTTGTCTAAAAATGAAGATTGTTGTTTTGACAAATGAAAGCCAATTGCATCCAAATACCATCCACTCTTGCCTCTAAAACCAACTATGAATCCTTCATCTATTTGAAACGTGAATGGCGTTCCTTCTTCGACCCCATATGGTCCGAAGGTCTTTTTGTTGCTCTTGAATGTTAGGGATCGGATCACTACTGGAGCCCCACCACGAACTAAAGGACTATAGTGCCCGCTAACGCTTGTTAGAAATTCCTCCGGATGTTGAAGTTTAATCTAGTACCCATGAAACATACATATATCAGGATGAAAACTCCAAAAATTAAGAAAAACATATAGTTGAAAATATAAATTTTGGAAATGAAAATTGGGGATTGGATTATACATTATGAGTTTTTGTGCCACCAGTGCCACCATGCTTTTCAGCTAAAATAGGTTTCCCATTCTTATCATACTCAACTCTGATTGAATCAATGCAACGATCATAAACGAGTGTGATCTCTCTAACTCCATTAAAACTTCCATCATCCCAATTACTTCCACCATTTCCTCCCCATGGTCCCACTGTTACGCTCTTCTTGTTGCATACTACACTGCCAACCTTCTTTTCATGACCTTCCTACAAGAGATATATCATATACAAATCTAGTAAAGTTATAATTGATTAATATCCATTGATATAGAACTATAGCAAATACGTACATAAACATGATTTATGAAATTAGTTTCACGTGAGGACGCATGTTTCTACTGTCTGATGTGCACGAGATGCATGTGATTAGCTAAATAGATTGCGTAAACAAAGTGGTAACATACCATATTCATGAGACCTTGTGTGGCAGCAGATAAAATGCTCTAATTAACCAAACCAAAATGGAAGAGATTAAGAGTCAAGTGTGGAAATTGGCAATGGAGAAGATAGCTTAATTTAGCTGTTGATGGTGTATCTATATATATATATATATATATATAGTTATGTAGGGAGCAGGCCTAGGGAGATGGAGAGAGTTGAAACTAGCAGCTAGAGCAAAGCATACTCTAGCATTTGATTCCATTTCTACCATCATCTGTGAATGATGCCATTCCTATCTATCTTATTCTTTCTCCTTCAGCACACTTGGTCGAATCATCACCTCAGTCATTCTTTTTAAGTTATCAGAAGAATATATATATATATATATTATGAGCTAGCTAGGGTTTGAAATTAATTTAAACGGTGACAAATGGTTCAGGGTCCAGTATAAAAAGCAATATTGTTAGTTGTACATGGTTGGTTTTAGTATACATAGAACTAGAGATCATTGGAAATGTGGTACTATATGATTTACCGCATTGACGACCTTTGAGAATATAAAAGTGGAACTCAGAGAGGATAAAAGTGAAAAAAGATGGGCATCTCACTGTGTATGAACTAAAGTTTTGTTTGCAATTAGCATGATTTGGGATTGGGAGCCCATTGGTATGGCCGGGTTTGCTTAAATTTTGCACTAAACAATATAGAGACCAGATTTACACTTACTCCTTTAATCAATTATATCATATATTTTATGTACACTAACTAAACTATGATACAAGTTATAATTGTCACTTATTCAAATTACTAAGTATGAATTTAGTATACTAGTTAACACGAACAAACAAGCTCTAATTCTACGTGAATCGATCATAATCCAATTAAGTGAGCAAAAGGGTGACAAAAATACGTGGTGTAGGAATTAGTATACAAATTTATACAAAACATACATTAAAGCTCGAGATTACAAAGCAAGCGCTAACTGTATACACCAAGGCCCCAACCTTATCTTCACTTTATATCGATTCCTATTTCTTACTTTCCACCTTACCTTCCCACTAGTTCACATTTCTTTTCACTAATATCTAAGTAGTTCACGTGGTTAAGAATTATAATATAGTGGTTTTGAATGTTTATTTATTTTCCTAAACTTTATGCCACTTTCACATAATTTGAGTTTATTGTAAGCACCCCCTTGTAATAAAATAGCTAACACAAGGTTATTTTCAGAATAAATTAAGACAATCTGTTTTTAAAATGTAAATATTTAAATGATCAAAATACACTTTAAGAATCTAATGTTGAGATTGAATTTTTTGTATTTTAAAATTCTATCACAAAAAAGATTAAATGATTCAAAACGATAAGCATATCTCGGGAAAATTCTGACAATTAAAAAAACTCATATTCCTTTCCAACCGACTCATCCCCTACCTTCGTCTCAGCTAATTGAATTCCTTACCACCGCCGCCCCCCTTTTCAGCCCACCATTGCCTTCACCAACATCATTGACAACATGACCCCTCCCCACATCCGCCTCCCCCATCTCTAGTTCAATCCCCTCCCTGTTTCACCTGCGACGGGGCGGGTCTTCCCTTTCATCTTCTCTATTTCACTCACAATAACGACATCCCTTCTCGCCCCCGTCTCCCTCTTCCTCTATCCGTTTCTCACCCCTTCCCCCTTCTTTTTCACTCCCTCCTTTTCCTTCTTTCTCTGTCTGTTGCAAACAATCCCTCCAAATTCTATATACTCAATCAAGCCCTTCTAGGGAGCGAGGGAAGGAGCGAACCGCCCATTCCCCTCGAGATAAGCAACGTCGTGCATCTCAAGGCGGTTTTGCTTATCTCAAAGCTTACCCTCGCTCCTTCTCTCACTCTCTAGAATTTCTGATACTCAATCTACGCCAGACACCGACACCGTAAGTTCAACCCAAATTAGAAAGAGACCCAATCACTGATTTGGGTGAATTTGAAGCTTAAACCTCCCAATCGGAAGATTGCACCCATAAACAACTAAAATCAATGAAATGAGTAATTCTACAGGGCCTGGGACCCCCAGCCTGGTTTGCTGCCTAGGGTGGTGAAAATACGATTTTGCCCCTTCCCCCTCTTTAAACACCTTCTCTAAAAAGGTGGTTAAAAAGGGGAGGGCAAAATTGTCTTTTTGCCCCACCCAGGTAGCAACCAGGCTTGGGTTTTCCCAAGCCAGCTAGAATTTCGGCAATGAAATAGCAAAGACCCAATACAATGAGAATCGAAATAGAAGAGAAGAAAAGGGAATTGGGCAGCAAAGAGCTGAAATGGATCAGCCCTCACTGTCGGTCGCTCTCGTCGGAATGGTCAAAAGCAGTCTATGCATCGAGGAACAAAGCCTCAACCATTACAATGATATGATTCTCCAACCATGGCAACAGTGAGTTGTGGATGTGGAGTCAATATCATGCTTCGGCCAGAACAATGGCGCCCAAATCGACATACCAGCAAATGTGATCCTTGAAAAGCCCTAAATCAACCATTCCGGAATTGCAAAAAGTGATACAAATTCAATCAAACAAACAAACAAAAGAAAATGTTCAAAATTTTGAAACACAGATTCAACAATTAACTGAAAAGGAGTGAATTTTATGATAATAATCAACCATTATAAAATTCTATAATGAAAGAGTGAAAATATTATGACAATAATCAAATTCTATTTTATAATGGTCGATCATTCATCTATTTTCCAATACCAAATTCTATTTTGATTGATTTTTCAAATTCTATTTTGGTAAGGATTTATTCGTATTGGTAGCATTTCTATATTGATCATAGTCGTATTGGAAAATCACTGTAAGGGTTTGGTTTAATACGGATTTTGAAAAACGATTGTGGATGTCCTTCCTTAAATGGCTTCTGATCCTTTTAAAACAGTAGAATAAAACAATGATGGAGATGTGTGTTGGGATTGGTGTTATAAAAGCGACCATGAAAGTAAGTAATTATGTGAAATCATGGCAACGCACTTCCAGGCACGTGCTTATTTTACTTAACATCATGCCACCATACACTACCATTTATGCTCACACGTTGTAAAGATTAAATGTGATTATTTTTGGTTTATGTACTTGAGGAGTAGCAAAAAATCACAACAGAGATCATAGCTCAAGATGAGTTAGACACGATTCAGCATTTCTTCCATTATAAATGTTCATATTAAGGAATTATATATATCACTCAAGAAAAGTTACATCAGTAGTAGTGGCCGAATCAGGATTTTTATAAAAGAGCAAAAAAAATAGCAAAATTGTAGAAAAATAATTAGTTAAATATGCAATTATTACCCACAAATTCCCTATAAAAATTATGAGTTTGAAAATTTTTAGGGGAGCAACTGCCCCCATCTCTTGTATGTGAGTCTGCCACTGGTCACTAGTCAGTTGAACTTAATTTTTGTATGTCTGGAGTGGGATTGTTGAAATGGAGTGGGTGAACAATGCTTAATTAGGGAGACTTTTAGGTCATGAGTTGCGGTAACCTAAAGATAATTAAGAAGAGTATTAAGTGATCACAAGTCGTCCTAACCTAAAGAGCCCACTGCTCAAGAAGAAGAGTTTTTTTTTTTTTTTTTCAATGATAGAACATAATAAACAAACACATTGGAAAAGAGTGTATAAATTAATAGTAAATAAATGAAGGGGAAAAAACACCACAACTTTGATTCTCCCAAACTGATCTTCAACTCCACATTGACATTTTAAGTGGATGATGATGATGATATGTCTAGTCTGTACACCAAAGGCATGCACCATCAAAATCAAGCTAATAGAATAGCTTGATTGATTTCTCTCACATTCAAGCTCCCACTCTTCTTCAAATTGGGTATCTGAAATTTGGATTTGGGTTTTGAGTATTGAGTTTTGAGTACTCTCAATGGAATTGGTGCTGCTCAGGCCATGGCCAAAAACCTGGTTGATCATCGATGCCGCAGAACATGTTGCAAAAGCCTTCTTCTTGATGAACTGATGATGTTTGTTGTTCCATCTTTGTGCATTGGAGGCTGTTTGATTTTGAAGAGTTTTGGAGGAATTGAGTGATACTTGTGGGCCTGATGGATGATGGAAACAAGGGTCTACTTGAATGGCTGTGGTGGGGAGGAGAGACAGGGCTATCAATTGCTGGTGTTCTTGAGATATCTAAGTTTATGTCAGAGCTGTTTTCACTTCTAATGCTGCAAGAACCTTCAGTTTCTTTATTGAGGTTGATGAGCTCAGTTGGTTCCCTGTTTTTCAGAGCCAATATTTGCAACCAAAAAGATGCATATTTATGGATAAAAATGAGTATTGAATTGACAACCCCCATTAATGATTATTGCATTTTTATAGTAGATCACACACATTAAAGGTTCCTTTCGTACTGTATTGATACACCAAGAACATATACTACAGTAAGATCATGCGAGAGATTATCTGTTGTTGAGATAAACGATACAACATCGAGATGCGGTATGTCTCCTGTTATGTATCCCATTACAAAATTATCATTCACCATTTGCTTATCCTAGGTACAGGTACATAATGTAGAAATAAATAGATGTAAAGGAGTGCACAAAAGGAGCAATTGTCATTTCTTATGTAATAGAGATACAAGGATATGAGCTAAGTATTTATACTTTATTGAACATCCAATACCCAAAACTGGGTGCTAAACAAAACCCTCCCATTCTCTTCCTGCACTGCAATCCTTCAATCTATCATTCTATGTAACTGAAACCTTGTTATAACTGTACAAAAAATGGTCAAACATACACTTAATAACTCATCTTTATCAGAAAAGAAAAAGAAGAGAAGAAAAGAAAAAAAAAGTTGGAAGCGGAGACGAGACTAATAACAACAAGCAGGGCAGCGCAAGAGTCCATTCTCATTACAATCAGGACATCTTTGGAACTCGCCACCTCCGTCTTCACCCTCCCATTCATTTTCATCTTCGCAATAGATTTTACAGCTCCCTGAGCACCTGTCACAAGGCATGAATCTGACATCGCCACACATTTCACAAATCCCATCTTCCACCATTGCACAACCTGCTACCACCTTCTCGAGATCCCCATCCTCGTGCAATTGCCTTATCTCCTCAGCTCCACCAATGAATTGCCCTTTCACAAACACCTTTGGCAACCCACCTCTGAATCCAACCCCCAATATCTCATTCAGCTCCTCCCTGAAACCGTAGTGCATGGACACATCCCTTTCGTCTAGTCGAACTCCAAACCCCTTCAATATAACCCTCACATGGCAACAGTCCTCATACGTCTTCCTCACCCCTCTGAGACTTGTGAAGTAAATCACCACCTTGCCCTCACCGTGTGGAGGGCATTTCATCGGGTTGAAAACATTGCTTACCTTATTGTTTTCCTTGAATTCCTTTGGTAAGAAATGGTTGTTGCTGGGAATGGCCGCTTTCTCCTTTTCAGGTGATTGAAGATAGACTGGATGAATTGGTGAAATCTCTTCAAGAGCTTTCCTGAAAGTACTAATTATTTCAGGATCAAAATCTGATACTGTGGAATCTGAATTCAAATTGGAATCAGTACTCCCCGCCTTCTGCATCCACTCAGGTTTATGTGACCCATTGCCATTTTCTTGGAATTCTGATTCAGATTCAGATTCATCAAGAACCGGTTGCACATTGCTATTTTCTTCTAAATCTGATTCGGGTTGATCAAGAGCCACTTGCCCATCGTCATTTTCATGCAACTGAGATTCAGGTTCATCAAGAATGGGTCGCCCACTGCCATGTTCTTGTTCTTGTGAGTCGGGTTGATCAGGAGAGGATGATTCTATTCCATTTTCTTGTAACTCGGATTGGGGTTCATCAAGACCAATTGGCGGTCCAACGCTATTTGGTAACTCCAATTTAGGATGATCAAAGCCATGTGATTCAATACTGTTCTCTTGCAATTTAGATACAGGCTGATCAAAAGGAGATGAACGAGAGACGGCATGGAAAGAGAACGAACGGTCAACAAGCTTGGGGAGCCGAAGCGGGCTGACATCCTCTAGGCCATCCATCAATTCCCATGTGTTAATGGTTTCGGGCTCACCCGGTGGTGTTCTATTTGGGGTTTTAGGGATGACCTTGGGGATTTTTTCATTGATCATATTAGACCAACTCTTGGCTTGAATGACCTCAATGTCATTGTTGGTGATGGTGGTGGTCTCATTGTCATGGTGGTCGTTGTGGCCATTCGCATCATATCGAGCTTGCTCAAGAGAACTGAGCTTGCTCAAACCCAATGTAGATGAGGTGAGTGCCACAACATGATAGCTATCACCTTTACTTTTTGCCGTATGGTGGACAGGGACAGACGAACTACGCGTTAGAGGCGAATAAGCCCGTTGACAGTGTTTACACTTGCTTTGCTTTGAACTTGCGCAACCCATCCTCAACAATTAGATTAAACAAGCCAAAGCTAATACCAAAAACAGAGGATTTCCAATAAATATTGAATCCAAAAACAGAGGATTTTCAATAAAAAAAATTGAATCTTAGAAGGTCTGGATGAAATTCAAAGAAGGAAACACAAATGGGAAGATAATAATATAAGAGAAACAGCTCAAATTTTGGGGTTTCCAACCAAAACTTCGATTTAAAAATACTAAAGTAGGTGGATTAGATTGGATTGGATTAGTTCTTCGAGACTCTATTAGATCGAAAAACCCTAACTTTATAACTCTAAACAGAGCAGAAATCGAGAAATGAGTGTTAATTACCTCACATTTGGGGTCCGGTTACCCAAAATCCACCGATATCAAAGCTTGCCAGCTCTTTCAACATCAATACTAGAGAACCCCAATTGAGAGTATGAACCCAACTCCTCTGCTCTTCCAACCCACTTGAGATTTCGATAAAAACAGAGAAGTGGTAACTGTTTCACGATGTTTTCACAAATGGGTATCCTCCAAAAGTTCTAGAATTGAAATAAAAAGATGGGGTTTGAGTAATAAGGTCAGTGTTTGAACTTTGAAGTCTGAACAGAGAGATTCAAAGATGAAATAAGGGTGACAAATTAACGCGAAATCAGCGTTGAAAAGTAGAACAAAAATACGGGTTTTCTCTATCACACACACACTCTCTCTCTCTCTCTGCTTTGAAGAAGAGAAGAAACTGAAGACCTTGTCAAATGCGTTAGTGGATTGGAGAGGAGTAGTAGAGAGAAGAAAACGTTGGGGGTTCATAAAGGAGAGACCTTTACAGCGAGAGAGAAGTATATGTACTATTCATTTGTAGAGTCGTTTTTTTTTTTTAGTGAAGCCGGGCAGAAGCCCATTGGTTCCCTATTTTGGAGCTGCCGTGCGGTTTCTGAGGAATTGCCAAGCTTGCAAAATCTTACACCTATTCTGGAATGGTCCTGAATCTAGAACAAAGTTGTTCCGGGTAAAGAGGAGGGTAATTGGGGAATAAATGTGAGTCAATGAAAAAATGACACGTAAGTTGCCACAACAAATAGTAAAAGAATGACAAGTAAGTTGCCGATAGAGAGTAGAAATGGAGATAAAATTTGAGTGTAAGGGTAGAGTATTTCTTGGAAGTTATAGTTCCAATTCTCGATGGATAAAATTTGCTAGTACTCAAGTACATAAACCAAAAAAAACCAAGAGTTGGTCCGCGTTTCAAAATCAAGTTGGATTGAGGTGGGGTCATGCGCAGGAAGCACCGGAGGAGGTTTTGTGCACCTCTCTGACTGTCAGATCTGATTCGATGGCTCAAATTAATGGATTTCAAAAAATGGAATTAAAAAAAAAATTTGAAATCCATCTATCTGAGCCATCGGATCAGTCTGACGGTTCAGAGAGGTGAACAGGACCTCAATCCAAATCAAGTAGCATTAGAAAATTGTTAGTCTTTTTCCATTTAAATTTTACTATTATTATTAAAAAAATTGTTATTCATGATTTTACCATTTACAAAAGGTTCAAAAACCATCAATAGGCAGACAGGTGACGCAGAGGATTAACAAAATTTTCTGAAGTCAATGGACATTTAATTTGAAGTAGCTTGAAACAGTACAGTGTTGGACTTTAGCTGACATGGTCAGAATAACAAATATGGACAATTTTCACAAAAGCCAACTACGCAAATACATGCAAGGAGGTAATCAAATGTGCTAACAATGAAGGAACCAATTGACTGAAAACAGTTCCTCTGTTCTAGAAAATCCACTTTGAACTCTATTAAAAACCTATTGCGGTTGAACATTTCATAGTCTCGCAATGGGAAATTATATCAAACGACGACCATGAATTACGCATCTTATTATAAATGAATTCACATGAAAAAAAATAGTGCTCATTATAGTTGTTAATATACGACTAATTCACCATCAAATGATGTATTGCCTTTTTTCTCTAATCAAAATTAAGGTGTGTTTGGGTGCAAAGCTGGCAGGGGAATAGGAACATAAGTGTGTAATCCAAACACACACCTTTCTTAGAGCGTTTCTCACGATTCTTTTCAAAATGATTTTCTAATATGAGAACGGAAGGCAAAGCCTACACTCATTTCTTTCTGAAATGGATTGCCAAATCATTCCGACAATGTTTCCAATTGCTTTTCACAGGTAGAGGGGGGTAGAAACTTGGCATGACGTGACTGATACCAAGTTTCTAACTTGGTCCAATCTATGTATTCATATCGAGTCGTTTTAGGTGGCGAGGAAATGGGCGAAGGAGGGGGTGTGACCCCCATCCTCTTCAAGATTCACATTGATATGCATCTCGAGAAAGATCACACCCTCCCTCGCCCCGTTTCCTCGCTCTTTTCCTCCCCATTTAGAATCTCTGATTCATATCATACCATGCTTCTAACTTGGTACGGTCATGATTATATATATTTTGATCATACTCGTATTGGAAAAACCAGTGAAAGGGTTTGGCTTTCCAAATACGGATTTTGAAAATCCATAGTGGATGTCCTTCCATAAATGGCTTCTAATGCTGCTGGTCCCTTTTAAGATACCAATAAAATTTGTATGTAAAGTTAACAGTAGAATAAAACAATGATGGAGATGTGTGTTGGGATTGGTGTTATAAAAGCGCCCATGAAAGTAATTATGTGAAATCATGGCAACGCACTTTCAGGCACGTGGTTATTCTACCCTTTCCGATACAAACATAACACTACCATTTATGTTCACACGTTGTAAAGATTAAATGTGATTATATTTTGGTTTATGTACTTGAGTAGTGGCAAAAAAAATCACAACAGAGATCATAGCTCAAGATGACATAGACATGATTAAGCATTTACTCCATTGTAAATGTTCATATTAAGGAGTTATATACATATATATATATATATATATATATATGAAGAAATGATTATATCACTAGTCAGTTGAACTTAATTTTTGCAGTGTTCTAAAAAGTGTTAGGCAATAGACAGGTGGCGAACAGGTGTTTAGCACTCAGGATATTTTATACAAAATTGAATTTGTGGACAAATATTCAAACATACTCTTTTATTTTTCTTCAAACTGCATGAATGATCTCGGTAATGTTTGATAAAATCTACATTACTAAAATTGGTATCGACAGATCCTTTGAAAATTCCATTAAGTAATCATCATTTGCTACATTCAGACATATACTGAATAAAAAATAATTAAATTGTTTATTTTCAAAAACGATGAAAGAAAAATAAAATAAGAACACAATCAGCCTTATTAAAAAAAAAAACTAGCCCAGACCGCCCAAAATACGCCAAACCATATTAATCAAAACGTTTCTCTAACGCCTAGGACGATATTTAGAACATTGAAGTTTTGTATGTCTGGAGTGAGATTGTTGAAATGGATTGGGTGAACAATGCTTAATTAGGGAGACTATTAGGTCATGAGTTGCGGTAACCTAAAGATAATTAAGAAGAGTATTAGGTGATCACGAGTCGTCCTAACCTAAAGAGCCCATTGCTCAAGAAGAAAACACTTGAATTATACACCACGATTACCTAGCTAGCTAGCCCTTTTATGGCATATTCGCGTCTTTCATTTTCATTCATCGTATATAAAAAGGAAGAGATCGTTTGGAAGACATGCATACAAGTCTTGCTGTAATTGTAAAAGATGGAAGAAAATAATTATTGTCGGTGAGAAGAAGAAAAAATTATAGGGAATAAGGCCTTTGAAGGAAAGTTAATCCAATTATTCATTATAATAATTGAATAAAAATAAAACTAATACTTACTTTATAAAAATAATTAAGTGAGGGGCGGTTGGATAAAGGAGTAGTGCTTGAGTTGCGTGGATTGTTCTTGGAAGGAATGTCTGTCGACTAAATGTGGTCACGTTTCATGGTCTCCCACTGTCGACACCTTGTACCTAAAACGCGAGCGATTATATTTTATCAGGCTAATTGTATTATAAGGTCGTTGGGTTGGTATTATATATTTGATTCTTCGTCCATCAGCCGGATCTCAGGCTTTTCTTCACTACTTGATTACCAAGATTACCATTTTTTTAATCATATTTAGTTTATGGATTACATAATTGTCTATGGTGGAATTAATTAGTTTGGGAAGTTTCCAAGACTGCAGAACAGGGAATTGCTCACCCACTCACAAGTCACATAACGCGGAGTTTTTTCATTTATTTATTTTTGACATTTAAGTATGCATTGACGTTTGACAATCTATAAAAAGACATTGATTAGTTTTACAGAACCATTCTAATAGCGAAAATTCTAGGGTCCCATCCTCTTCGACATGAATGCATCGCTTGACACTCATTTTGAGGAAGATGGGTGGTTACATCATAGAGGCTCCTTTCCCTCGACCCCTAGCAAAGCTCTTCTAATAGAATATATTTGCAAAATACCAAACAAAAGCTACTTAAAGCAACATTCAACTCATTTCAATATTTGATTAAAGAAAGAGGCGGCCACCTGACCTGATTAGAGCTATTTTATTTTAGCTTATTTGAAGAAGGTGAAGTTTTGAGTATTTCACATGTTAAGACTTAAAGAGTGCGACCTCCATGAGCCAAATCATGAATAAATCTGCCAAGACTTAAAGGTGATTTTTGAGCTCGATTGATGGTTAAGAACCTGTTAAAATACTTTCTTGATGTTTCAACTCATCATATTTCAAAGACACATGTCACAATTAATCACCTCTTATACTAGTTTATTTTATTTTATTTTATTTAGATTAAACTACTTTAAAAGTCTGAACTTATGTATCCTTAGAGTGATGCTACGGTGCTTGGTGGTATCCGGCACTATAGAAGTATCTCGAGATAAAAGTTAACTCGTATTTTGAGGTACATTTACAGTGCCCTGATGCACCAGCCACCAAACAAGCATGGTACACCGGTTAAAATGCAAATCATTTTTCTTTTAATATGCATGGAACAATGCGAATCATTTTTTTCCTTGATAATAACAAAGTTACAAATTAACCTAAAGGATGCTTAAAAGTAAATGGAAGAAGGGACTTCAACTTAAAACTAATATTTAAAATACTGTAATAAACTTAATTCACATTGTTGCTTGCACTCTTTCCTCTAAGGAAGAGGATGAGTGTGATTTAAGGGGACGTTTTTGTTGTTGACGATGTAGCCTTCCACCATATCAAATTTCTCGAGCAGAGAATTTGCTAATGTGTCAAAGTAAATTTGTTTATTTTCACTAACCAAATTTTATTCTTTTGATTGGGGAGAGAGAGGGGGTGTTAATTGGATCCCAGGATTTAAAAATTTCTATATGGTTCAATAAAAATCTAAAAAAAAATTGATTCATAATTTTGGTACAACAAAATTTTGATTTAGTTCAATTAGTGATTCCATCTTAAAGACCCAAGGCCAATAAATGAATCACAAAAAAGGTTATAAATCCAATAGTCTATTTTACAAATCCAACAAAACTCATGGTCCTACTACAATTTGAGATCGATCTTAACAACAATCCATAACATTTGAATTCCTCACAGTTTTGGGCCGAGGAACCAACCTGAAAATGTTTACGAGTACAGAAAATTGAGTCAAAATAGAGTTTTTGGTTTACATTGACTTCGTGTAGGGTGGATGAGCTCGGAGCCTACCCTCCTAAGCCTTGGAATAAAATGCCATCATGGTTTTTTCTATTGTTGCATGGTGAATTTTTATGTTCATAAGCATTTATTTTTACCAATCCTCGTACGTATTTGTCAACAGTTTATCTTAAGACTTAATTTTGGAAAATTATGTAATTATTTAATTAAGTCGTGGTTGTTAGTAGCTCAACCATGAATGTAATCATTTATCCCTTTTTTTTTTTTTCAAAATTGTATATATGTCTAGTGCTTGGTGGGCAATTAAGTATTAGATTTAAATGAAATAGACTTGAACCAAGCCCATCCCATCCCATTCCTAATGGCCTGCGAATGATTTGGATGGAGAAACCCAATTCCTTCCACACACACACACACCCCCCCCCCCCCCCCCCCCCCCCCCCCCCCCAAAAAAAAAATGGCTGAATTAAAGGAAAGGGAAATGCCTAAAATTAGGGTTGAAACCGAACTATCACCTAAATCGTGAATCGAACTGACTTTGATCGGTTTTAAAATTTTCAAACCAAAATCGAATCGATCATTACAAAACCGAACCGATTCTAATTTATGCAAACCGTAATCAAACCAAACCGAAATAAAACCGACCGACTATTTTAACCATTTTTTATTATTTGTATATAAGATATATATTATTTATTATATACATATTTGATCAGTTTGGTTTTGTCGGTTAAAATCACATGAAAACCGAAAACCGAAAACCGAACTAACCACTTCGATTTTGAATTTTTTAAAACCGAATCGATCGGTTCAGTTTTGATTGGTTCGATTGGTTTAATCAGATTGGTCAGTTCTTCGCTTGGAATCTATCTATATAAGAAAGTTATTTTCAATATGAGGGTAAGCGAATTTCGAGTGTGAAAATCCTTACGCCTTTTATCATGTAAGCCTTCATCTTTTCTTGTATTTTGTATATATCAATAAAACTTATCTTATCTTCAAACCTTTCCAAGATCTGTTATTATCTTGAACATCTCGTTATACTAGTTGAACCCTACTATCGGCACCGTTCATTTTAACAGATTAAAGAAAGATTTTCTGTAAGAATTTCTTTATTGTGTTAAATTTGTATTTCGTTTCGTTTCTATATTTCTGCATATCATCTCTGTATCTATCTTAACCTATATGTTTAGCAGTCCTGGGTTAGAAATTGGTATCAGAGCCATGTCTCAGTTTCTTCGGGAGGGGGGGGGGGGAGAATAGTTGGTGAGTCCTAGGTATCATTGGTCAGCCGTTGATAGCGTTGGTAAGCCTGTAAAGTATGTTGGTCAGCCGTTCAGAGCCCTGTGTAAGTCACCATGTTGAGCGCAGTGGTTATGGGTTAGGTGGTCTGGATACAGTGTTCCCAATCCTCAAACATCAAAGATTTTGAAGTATGTCTTTGCTTTCAAAATTTACCCGAGCTTCTAGCTCTAGGTCAAGACAAATTCCAGATGATGTGAATCATATGAAATGTAGAATTTCAGAAGTAGAAAAGAATTTACAAAAATGGTCAATACCGAAAATTCCTTACAAAAACATTTACAATGTTTTCAAATCCCTGTTTTCTAAAAAAAACAGAAGATCTGATTGATATGGTTGAACAAACTATATCTTTCGATGGATCTATGGAATCAAAACAACTTTTTTCAAATGAAACTTTGGAATTCCTTCAAAGTCATTAATACAAGTATATCCATATTGGATTGATCCAGATTGGGATAAAACCCCTTACAAGAACAGGGTTAGATACCTGTGCATTGATCGCTCTTCTCATCGGCACAATAGGTTCGATGACTCGCTCTTAGGAATTGCAGAGTCAACCCTAGCAATGAGACCAATCTATTTTGATTGTTACCCCAATTACTCAGTATCTCTTACGGATTCACATATCCTAGAAACACTGACTCTCAATATCCAGACATCTGGATACGATACGACATGCTTCCTGGATCAAAACCATTGGCTTTGATCTACAAAATCACCTACAAGGCCATGAAGACTCAGTTGAGTCCTAAGACACTGATGGAGTCTGCAAAAGGATATACCATCCTTTTCCAGGCAAATAAAGAAAAAACAAGTGTTATTGTTCTAGTCACTTGGCAGGTTCCAACTGAACCAAGACGACCTATTCCAAGTAGATTGAGTCAAATCCTGACTCTCGAAGATGGAGCGGTTGAGTTACAATTCTCTAAGTCCAGAAAGACAAGTTTAAAACTGTCTGACTCAGGTAGAAGATCAATATCTTCTTTCAAAACAGCACCCTCACAAATCCTAAGGACCCAGACACCGCCTGAAGTCCTTCCCCACTTAGATCTTGCTAGTCTGAGAAATAACCCACAATTTCCTTAGATCCCGCAACCAATTTACAATCCTGAGTCTCCTACTCAGTCTAAGATGGAAGATCATCCTCCTTCTCATCCTCAATTACATGTTTTACAAACAGAGTTTATCCTAGAGAAAGAATGGATTAAACAAGAATTTGTAAAACCTTACAATCATAAAAAAAAGAGAACAATTGTATGCTCAAACCACCGAAAAACAAAGAAATGAATTAGGAAAACAATTATATGTTTGTTGTGAAGAAATGAAACATAACTTATCATTTTTAGATTGGTACTTTTCTGATTATCTTCCTAGCATAATGTTATCAAAACTAATTCAAAGTTCTGGCATACAACTGAGACAAATTCAGTTAAAGAATCTATTTTACCACCTCTAGAAGAAATAAAATTTTCCACTCTAGGTTGTGATGTTCTGGCATCACCATTCAAAGACCCTCAGGTCGACAATTCATTTAAAGGAATTGACAGAGTTATTCAACAAAATAACTACACCAATTTATTGCTTCATGAGATTGGTGAAAAACTGATCCAAGATCAAGTTCACCAAGATCAATTGGCTAGCACCCAATTGTCTCAAAAACAAACCTTTAATATTCCAAAACCAGCAACGTACTTCGTACCTACGTCTGTTGAACAAAATGTGCTAACAACACCAAATCAGCTAATTAAAGAAATTGTTCTTAAATTAGCTGCTCTCAATCTAAGCAATAATCTTCAAATAAATACATTATCTGCCAAATCAATGAATTCAGATAGCGATTTTGATCCCATGGCTGAATTGGATCGTTTAAATTACATCCATTATGAAGTCAATCTCATTAAGTATGCTAGAACTTATGGGAAAAATCAAAATCCACTTCCTACAACTAGGAATTATTATCCAAGACCATCACTCCCTAACATGCAATATGAAGAGAAACCTCTTCAAGTCTATGAGTCATTTTCTACCAGTAACCTCTATACCTGAAATATAGATGGTTTAACTGAAGAAAATATCATTAAGTTAACCCAGGAAATGGTTATGATGGCTTCTGCCCATCGTAGCGAAGGCAAAAATGATAGGACTATTGCCTCTCTTATCATTGTTGGCTTTTCTGGTCTACTCAAAGGATGGTGGGATAATTACCTAACAACAGAGGAACACCAATCAATTTTTAACTCAGTTAAAATTGATTTATTAGGTAATCCTATAAAAGCAGACCAAGGTTTAGAGATCCCTGATTCAGTTCATATTCTAATCTTTTGTATCTTGAAACATTTTATGGGAAATCCTAGTGAGTTCCAAAACAAATCCAAAGATCTTTTAATGATCCACAAATGTCCAACTTTAAGCCAGTTTCGATGGTATAAAGATATCTTCCTTTAAAAGGTTATGTTTCAGGCTGATGCAAATAACCCTTTTTGGAAGAGAAAGTTCATTTCTGGTCTTCCACCGATCTTTGCAGAAACAGTTAGGGAAAAACTACAAAATATCTACACTGAAGACATTCCTTATGAACGTCTTACATTTGGAGATATCATTGGTTTCATTAATAAACGTGATCTGCATATTTGTAATGATCTTAGACTCAAACACCAACTTAAGAAACATAATATCAATGGACCAAGAGAGCTTGGTGATTTCTGTCAACAATATGGCTATGATTATTTCAAGTTTCCTCATCAAAAGCCTTCCCAATCAAAACTTCATTACAGGTCTCATCCTGCTAGACAATTTAAGTCCAAAAAACAATATGGACCTAAACAACTTCAGCCCAAAGACTATAATCAATATTATAGTCAGCCCAAGAAGCATGAGACGCATAAACCCAAGCCTACCAAACCTTTCAAAAAATATTCAGCCCAAACCCATTCAAAGTCTATCTGCTTTAAATGTGGACGCCCTGGTCATTATGCAAAGAATTGCAGAACGACCCAAAAGATTCAAGAGCTCCAAGCTCCTGATGACATCAAGAATATGTTCTTACAAGTACTTATGAATTCTGAATCAGACAATTCAGATGAAGATTTTCAAATTTTCAATTTGAATTATTCTTCAGACTCTGATCAATCTGTTCCAGATGACAATGAGGAATGTGCCGAAGCATGCAATTGTCACAATATCCAAAGCATTAATATGCTTTCAAAAACAAAAGAATCTAGTATTCTTTTAGATTTTGTTGATCGTATTGAAGATCCTAAATTAAAAACAGAGTATCTTCAACACATCAAAACAAATTTAACCACAAAATCAACCCCAGAGGTCATAAACTCATTCTATGACCACAAACAAATCATTGATAGATTTAGAAGACCCACTTCTTCTATTCCTGTCAATTTATCTGATCTTCAGCAAGAAGTTAACCATATCAAAAAAGATATTATGATTTTAAAACAAAATCATTCTTTCCTTGATCTTCGTATCAATGGATTGCACCATTCATCTTTATCTGATATGCCTTCTTCTTCTAAACCTCCTGTAGAGATTTTTCCTCCTTTATTTCTTAATGAAATCAACCAAGTTACTCGTCAGCGATGGTTTTGTCAAATAAACCTTGTTATCAATAAAGAGATTACCATTCCATGTAAAACTCTTATTGATTCAGGCGCTGATCATAACTGTGTTGCGGAAGAATTAATACCTACAAAATATTTTGAACTTACAAAACAAAAATTGTATACTGCCACTAACTCCTCACTGGCTATACAATACAAATTAACAAATGCTCACATATGCCAAGACAAAGTATGTATCAAACAAGATTTTTTGCTTGTTCAAAACATGGCCCAGAAGATGATTCTTGGAACACCATTTTTTGCAGCAATTTATCCATTCTCAGTTACATCCTTAGGCATCAAAACCCAAAATTTGGGAACAGACATAGAATTTTCTTTTATTTACAAACCTGAAATTATTGAAATTAACAATATCAGAAATGATACTTGTTTTCTTAGTTTTATCACTAAAAAACAGCAACATTTGCAATATCTTAAAATAGAAATTGCATTCCGACGCATTGACCAACAAGTTCAAGATCCTAAACACCAAACTCAAATTGTTCAATATCAAGAACATTTGACACAAGAATTATGTTCTGAACTGCCAAATGCCTTTTGGCATCGTCATTGTCATGTTGTTCGTCTACCATATGAATCATCTTTCAAGGATTCAATGATTCCAACAAAAGCTCGACCAATTCAGATTAAATCAGAGCTTATGAATTCAGAGCTTATGGAACATTGCAAAAAAGAAATCAAAGCTTTGCTTTCCAAAAAACTAATTAGGCATTCCAAATCCCCTTAGAGTTGTGCAACATTTTATGTTAACAAAACAACTGAATTAGAACGAGGAAGTCCTCTCCTAGTCATCAATTACAAGCCCTTAAATCAGGCTCTTCAATGGATTAAATATCCTATTCCAAATAAGAAAGATCTTCTTAAAAGATTACACTCAGCTTGTGTTTTCTCTAAGTTTGATCTCAAATTCGGATTTTGGCAAATCCAGATCCATCCCTTGGATCGTTACAAAACCGCCTTTAATATTCCATTTGGTCATTTTGAATGGAATGTTATGCCCTTTGGCCTCAATAATGCTCCCAGTGAGTTTCAGAATATCATGAACGATATTCTCTCCCATTTTTCGACATTTACAATTGTGTACATCGATGATATACTTGTCTTTTCCGAATCAATTCCAGCCCATTGGAAACATTTAATTTGTACCAATTTGAAAGAATTATCAAAGAAAATGGTTTAATTCTTTCTTCAACAAAAATCAATCTTTTTCAAACAAATGTCCGATTTCTTGGACATAAGATTTTTCATGGGACTATCACACCCATCTCTAGGGCAATTGATTTTGCAAATAAATTTCCAGATGAGTTAAAAGATAAAAATCAATTACAACGATTTTTAGGATCTCTTAACTATGTAGCAGATTTTTACAAAGGCCTTAGAGTTTTACTTAAACCTCTGTTTGCAAGACTTAAGAAAAATTCAGGCCCTTGGACTGAAGCCCATTCTCAGGTTGTCCGCCAAGTCAAGTCCAAAGTCAAGCATCTTCCTTGTCTCGGGATTTCCAATCCAGAAGCATTTAAGATTGTAGAAACAGATGCATCCAATTTAGGATACGGGGGTATTTTTAAACAGAGACTTCCAGATTCTACTATCCAATTGGTCCGATACCATTCCGGTATTTGGAATCCATTCCAATTCAATTACTCCACCGTAAAAAAAGAAGTTGTATCGATTGTTTTATGCATCATGAAATTTCAAGATGATTTAACAAATCAATTTTTTTTATTACAAGTTCATTGTCAATCTGCCAAAGAGATTTTAACAAAAGATGTTTTAAATCTCGTGTCAAAACAGATCTTCGCCAAGTGGCAAGGTCTTCTTTCAGCCTTTGATTTTGAAATTAAGTTTATAAAAGGAGCTGACAATTCTCTTGCAGATTTCTTAACCAGAGAGTTCCTGCAAAGATGAGTTCTTCTAACTCATCTTCTTCTCGTCCTCCTCCTTTTTCTAAACCCAAATCAAAATCCCAATATGCTATGGCGCCTTCTGCGTCAAAGCATCAAGCCCCTCTTTCTTATGCTCTTTCCCTTTAACAAAAGTTCACTCCATTTAACCAAGAAAAAGCAACTGGTTCCACCATGACCAGTTTTACAAAGTTGCAAACTTCGGCATCAAATCCATACATTCCCAAAGCTAATGTCTTGATTATATCACTATGATCGAGCCATCTATGTATGCTTTAATCAAAGAGCCCCAACTCATTGCCAATAATATGTTTCCTCAACAACAACAGTTTGAAAAAGCAGATAGCCAGAAATCACAAGAATTCTATGAGTTCATCCTCGTAGACTCAGACTCAGTGATAGTCACTCATCACTATGATAAAGATAACCAAGAAAGGATCGCATTCTCCAAGTGCCAGATCCTCAAAGTCCTCTAAGAAGCTGATTGGAATCAACTTCCTCATTACCACAAGAAGTTCTCAGTGAACTATGTTCCCCAGACATACAATTATCTTGACTACATGTTTGCTTGGTCAAGAGCCTTCTTTATACAATCGCAGAATTGTGGCCACTCGTGGTTCTTCCTGTTCTGCCAAAAGTTCAAACAAAAATCTGTTCCTCTCTGGTTCCAACACATATGGTGGAGCCATTTTGGCCCGATCCAAGATATCCTCCCTCCGGCTGTTCAAGAAGGATGAAAGATTTTTCAAGAAAAGTACCAACCTCCAATTCCTGTAACAGAACAGGTGTTGTCACTTTGGTTCTTTATCAGGTTCGATTTGTCCTGGATTCTTTGTTGGGATTATACTTGTTCAGCACTGTGCAAACCCTACCAGTCCAAGAATGCTCCTATGTGGTTCTGTCGCCGTTTTAAAGTTAAATGGTGGGCACAATTTGACCACTCCAAAGTTACAAAAGAAGGAGTTATCCGCTTATTCTCAGGCAAAAATCATTATCCTACTCCTCAGGTGATCCTATTGCACCTTTCTCTGATGCAAAGCTTTTCCGCCAACATATCAGGAGTCAGCTTAGAGGAAAGCCTACAAAAGCTCAATTTTTTGAGACAATATCCAAGATCTGCTTAAAAGAGTCAGATGAACCAACAGTCACTCTTAACGAAGACGACTGTTATGACGTTTTCACTCCAATCAATTAATGGACTCACTGTCCATTATCTCAAGAAGCAGTATCTGGCAACGTTACTACAAAACAAAAGACTTTCGGTCCCGATAGCCCGACATCATCTCTCAAAGACATCCACGTGAAGTCACTTTTCACCCAAAGACTTATGCAGCAATAAATAAGCAGTATGGAGCAAAAAAGCACATGTCCTATCGTTCGCTAAAGTATTCAAATAGGTTGAAGAACATATGAACATGTCTTCCATCTTGGGAATAACACATATCTTGCCTCAGCATTTTTTTTGAACTGGAACTTTGTTAATATGGAGATAGATTATTTTTTCCTTTCCTTCTTTGAGCTTGAACAATATAAACTTCTAACTTAGGGGGTGTTTCCTGTTTTTCAGCACTAAGCACTCAGTGGTCAGTACTAACTGCTAAACACCTCCTATATTTATTAAATTGCCTATTAAGAATTTCTAATTTTGATAAGAAGTAAAAACAAACACCCGATCAAAGTGAACCACTTCTTATTTAGAACCAAAGTTCTGATCAAAATGACAAACAAATGCCACCTTAGTTTTGAACAAGTGCATATTGAAAGTGCATCAATTGTAGCTCAGTTGGTCGAACATCCACCCTCCCTGTGAGAGGTCGCGGGTTTGAGACACACCAGTTAGGATTTTTTTGAGTTTTCGCCCGATTATTAGGAATACATTTGCTCCACCGTTGAATGCAGCTGCTTAGATGGACTAGACCGGAGCAAAGCGAAAGCGAGTCTTCATACAAGGTGGAGGCAATGGACCGGAGTGAAAGCAAGTCTCTATGCGAGATGGAGGCAACGAGAATATTAAGTGGCAACAATATTGTAGCCTTCGAACCTGTTTTAGTTAATCCTATAGGGTCAGTCATGTAGCCTTCGGGCATGGATTAATACATAAATAAAAATGGTCAACGACCCAATTTATTTTTTAAATAAAAAAGTGGATATTGAAAAATGAAAAGCTTTTAAGACTTTATTAAGCTGACTGGGTTAGGGTTTAGGACAGTGAAAAGTTCTGAACAATGGGCCATCCCATGGATGGATATTTTCTTGGGCCACAATAGTTGGGTTTGTAGGATGACCATCAAGCATTCATGCTGGTCCTTTACCTGAAGCTGGGCTGATTGGGACTAAATCATTTAAGCACAAAGCTCATAAATTTAGCTTTACCAAGAAAATGGGTGGTATTCATGAAAATTATACGAAACCGAAAGTCGATTTTACTCACTGTATTTGTGATTCTTTAACAGTAACAATATAAATTTCATAAAACCAGTTACCTAATTAACAAAACTGCAACATATTAACACATGTATAATCTTCAAGCGAAAAATAAAACTGGGGAACTCTGTTTCGAGAAAACATGTGTTTGAACAACACAAAATTACGCGGTACAGCCCTCAAGGTGGGGGAAATAGAAAATCTTATCCTAATCGAATTCGAATATCGGTGATTAGCATTTATTGGTCCTCTCTGTAATCTAAGATTTCATATGGGTTGTGTTTGATTAATCACCCAATAATGCAAAAAATTAATGGTTGACGACTAATCCCAAAGTCATGTGGCAACTCAACATTGTCTCACTAAAAAAAACCTTGATGTAAGCCCAACACATGCCATGTTATGCCCACCAAATATATGTTTACTTCATAATTAGTGTCACCATAATCACAAACATGCAAAGAATTCAATTCCCTCTCTCTTTACAATCTTTCATAATCCAATATTCTAATAATTGCTTAGCTAACACATTAGATCACCCATTAAAACTCCCACTCTACTAACCTTGATTTCCTAATATCTTTTATAAGAAGTCATTTTTAAATTAGGGTTATAAGGTTGTCATCACACTTCGTTTATGCAATTATACATATTAATCAAATCGCTAAATCTCCAAATTGTTCGTATTTCATTTCAGGTATAAGACCCATCCAGTGCCAACGTATATCGAAAACCTTGATTATGTGCTCACCAATGGAGAAATAATTTTGTTTTATTTATTAGATCCATCTGGATTTTTACAGGATTTGTTTACAAAGATTTGAGATCAATCTTTTACATGCATGGCTAATCCATTTGGAAGCTCTCTTGTATATCAAATGCAATTATCATATAGGGTATGTTTTGGGGAATCAGAGTTTGTACTAGTTATCTCCCACTAGTTTCAAGAATTCAGTAGCACTAAAATCTGAAACATGTTCATCTTGAAGCTATTTTGTTTTTACATCATAACAAACGACTCGAACAAAACCATTCCGCATTTATACGATCATAATGCACCCGATACATATATAGTCATCAAAATTTTTAAGAAATCATATTTTTACAATCATGTTTTGCAATGTGGCGTGGTCTCAAAAGAATGCTAAAATCCCTAAAATATTTTTGTGTATCTCAAATTTGTAAAAACCTCATTTAATAATGTAACATCATCGTGATTGTAAAACCTAATTCCATAATAATGAAATGGTAAACTCAGCTTCTTTCTTTCGTGGTATAATAACTTCAAAATTTCGTGGCCTCCAAATGGATCAATACAACCTGTAGCGTACATTGCCATCTCTTCAATTCTTATCAAGGTCCCAATCCAATCTAGTGATCTACTTGTTAGTTATGTTGTCCATCTGGCACGTGTTAACAAAAAATGTAGCACGTGTGTGAAAGAAAGAAGGAGATAGGGGAGGAAGGTGAGGTGGTGGTGGTGCCCTTTGACACCTCCTTTTCTCTGTCAGCACCAATACTGACCATTTCCAGCATTTTGTTTGTTCTATTTGCTCTTCTTCTGTTTGTCTTCTTTCTTCTTGGAATGTGTACTCCTTTTCTCTCTATTTAGCTTAAATCACTTTTTATTTATTTATTTATTAAATTATGTTCGAAGGTTAAATGACTGATCTTATAGAGTTAATCAAACAGACTCAAAGACTACAATATTTCACTTAATATCCTCACCGCCTCCATCTTTCATGATGACTTGCTTTCACTCCGATCCGAGTAAATATCCGACCAATTAAACTACAGTTGGTGGATTCAATCACTACTTATTAGCATTGATACTACTCTTAATTCAAATTCTCTACCTTACCTCAGTCTCATGCCAATAGTTAATTACTAATCTTTATTTATTTATTAAAAATGCAAATAACAATTATTCAAACTCTTGTAAGATAGACTTAGTGTATCACTTGTATTTATTTATTAAAAGATGTCATGTAAGATAGACTATAGTATCACCCATATTGTTGATTTACGGACACATTTAAAAATGTTTTCAGTGACTCGGTGCCAATAGGATTTAAGCAGGATTTAAACAATGAACTTTTGATACCAATTGCCATCATCAATTTTCTTATATAAACAAATTCTAGTAAACAATATACCAATCCGCATAGCCAAAAATGATAAGAGAGAACCTTTTTATTACATAACATATAATCTAATTTAACTTGGGTATTCCATTTTTTTTTGTCAAAGATAGAACATAATAAACAAACACATTGGAAAAGAGTATAAATTAATAGTAAATAAAGGAAGGGGAAAAAAACACCACAACTTTGATTCTCCCAAACTGATCTTCAAATCCCCATTGACATTTTAAGTGGATGATGATGATGATGATATGTCTAGTCTATACACCAAAGGCATGCACCATCAAAATCAAGCTAATAGAATAGCTTGATTAATTTCTCTCACATTCAAGCTCCCACTCTTCTTCAAATTGGGTATCTAAAATTTGGATTTGGGCATTGAGTTTTGAGTACTCTCAATGGAATTGGTGCTGCTCTGGCCATGGCCAAAAACCTGGTTGATCATCGATGCCGCAGAACATGTTGCAAAAGCTTTCTTCTTGATGAACTGATGATGTTTGTTGTTCCATCTTTATGCATTGGAGGCTGTCTGATTTTAAGGAGTTTTGGAGGAATTGAGTGATACTTGTGGGCCTGATGGATGATGGAAACAAGGGTCTACTTGAATGGCTGTGGTGGGGAGGAGAGACAGGGCTGTCAATTGCGGGTGTTCTTGAGATATCTAAGTTTATGTCAGAGCTGTTTTCACTTCTAATGCTGCAAGAACCTTCAGTTTCTTTATTGAGGTTGATGAGCTCAGTTGGTTCCCTGTTTTTCAGAGCCAATATCTGCAACCAAAAAGATTGATGCATTTTTATGGATAAAAATGAGTATTGAATTGACACCCCCCATTAATGAGTAAAAGTGTTATACTATACAATATACATATTTGCAATGAAATGAAGATAATTTTTCTTTTCAAGGACAACCCATACATATACGTGCACTAAAGTTCTTTGAGTAAACCAATAAATGTAGAAAAAGTTCCATGATTGATTGCTCCAAGATCTTAAAATAAAGTTTTCTATGTTAGAAATCATGATTGGGTTCAAGAAATGTACCCAATAAAGAAAAAGGGGGTTTCCTCAAAAACATCAATCACCCACAAAGTCAAAAAACCCATAATCTTTTGTCAAAAAGAACCTACAAAAATCAACATGGTTGTTATTCCCATGCAATTTCTTTTCTTTCAAGAAATACACATCCCTGTACAAGCAATGATCTGTTTGAAGAAAGAAATCCCATTTTTGGTTCTATAGGCATACCTTCAATAATATAGTCCGAAAATACAGGAATTTGTATAAACTAAACTTCATATCTAAGAGAAAACAATTGATCATATTTGAAGATAATACCCCCAAATATCAGATTTTTTTTTTTAATTCTCTAGTAGTCCTTAAAGATCTAAGATGATAGTTTGAAGAAAATTTGATGAAGGGGGGTGTTGTGGACATGCAATAAAATTTAATCAAACACTTACCTCTGCATGAAGCTTCTTGTTTTGGGCTCGAAGAGCATCATTATCAGCCTTTATTACTTCAAATTGCCTCTTGAGATGGTCATAGTCTTTCTCCAATTGCTTTGTCTTCCACCTTGCCCTCCTATTTTGAAACCAAATTGCTATTTGTCTTGGTTGCAAACCAAGAGCTCTAGCAAGCTGCATTTTCCTCTCTGGCTCAAGCTTATTACCCAACTCAAAGTTCTTCTCAAGTGTTTTTACTTGTTCCATGTTGAGTCTCCTCTTCTTCTCTCCAACTTGTGAGCCATCATCAGACAAGTCATCATCCCCATTGTTTTCTTCACACATGTCAATCCCTGTAAATGACATGGATCTCTTCCCTAGTAGAGATGCAACACCTGCAAATAACACATCACCAACAACAAAATTGAAAACCCATTAAGGAAAACTAAATCATAGAAACGTGTTCAAAAGAAAAAAAAAATTAAAGTGAATAAAAAGGGTGCAAAAACCATGGAAGTCTTGAGGTGTGCATGAGGGGATGATTGGATTGAGTGAGTTGGGAGGGTGGTGATGATCCTCTTCATGGGAAGTTTGTAGCATGAAATTGGCAGGGAAGAAGGCCATTTCATTGCAAGTCATGACCTTAGGCTTGGGTGATGAATCTAAAAAGATGTGATGAAGATATCATTGTGAAGGGGTTAGAGTGGAAGAGGAGATGAATTGGGAAGAAGGCTTATTATTAAGAGGGAGGGATGGTGGAGTGAGAGAGGGATTATGATAGTGTGTAATACATCAAAGGGTGCATTTTCTTGCTAAATAGGAAAGAAATGAAATAACAACTGTTTTGTGATGGATATCACATAAGTTCAATGGGAAGGGGGTTTAATATATTTATAAAATTTTGTAAGAGAGAGAAATATGGGCTGTCATTTTGGTCTTATTTTTTAGAAATGAACTGAATGTGTTTAGCTCAATATTTCCCTTCAATTCTAATGTAATTCTCTGTAGAAGGAACCAAATCCAAATGTTAGAAGGGCTTACTCATGGTCCAAAAACCAATCAAGGAATGTAAAACTTGATAACTTATCACACAAATTTAAAAGACATCTAGTTTAGATTAAAAAAAAAAAAAAAAAAAACATCAAACCATCTATGTTGAGATTCCTATAATTTGTATGATGTACATATACATATCGCATAATGATACATTTCACGAAAACAAAAGTGCAATTATGCATATATATATAGAGGGAAAAAGAAAAAGGTGCAAACAAGAAAATGAAATGAAATCGTATGGGTATATGCCTTTTTATTCAATGATGCATAATTTATGTGATTCAAAATTTGGAATTAGAAAATTTGGAGACTAAAAGCTCAAAATCAGAGAACTTCTTAATCACCACCATTCTCTGGATTCAACAAAATGTTGTCAAGTACCATCCAAGTGAAAATAGAGTAACTCTACATACAACCCTAAAAATATATTTTTTCCTATACAAATAAAATATTAAATATTAAATGATTTTTTTTTTTAATATTAGACAAAGTGGGGTCTTCTACTTTTTTTCCACAAAAAGAAAGATGTAAAAGAAGTTGGGTCTACTGACTTTATTTTATTAAATTTAACAAAATGTCAAATACTACAAGTTTAATTATGAGAAGTGGGTACTTCCAAGAGATAAAAACAAGATCATAACCTTAACCTTATAGCACAAAATTAATTAATGCGATAGAATAGAAGTGTTGGTGTTTCTTAATTTCATCTAGGGAATCAGAGAACATACAATCTAATCAATTTCACTATATGGGAGAGAGATTTTTACTTACAAAAATGAATGGGTTGGCTGGCTTTGGTGGGTCCAAAGAGAGAAGAGAGTGAGCAGGGGTTGCTACCTAACCCACCTACATGTATCGTGCTACAGGGTAACAGGGAGGGTCTCAATTGGCATCCATTATCCTTCCTTACCTCCTTTTACCTCACTATCCATCAGAGCAAGCAGAGTGAGAGAGAGAGAGAGAGATATGCATGATACCCCCAAAAAATCTCTCCAAGTCCAGCCCTACCAAAACTGCTCTATTTTGTCATTCAGCCTAACATGTCCATCACCTCTTCACCCAATCCCATCTTCATCTTCTTCTCACACTTCCCTTCCCTTTTCTGTGTGCCCTGCCACAGCCCAAATGGCCATTGTCAGCCTCTCTTACCATATTTTGCTACAATTTCCAAGCACCCCATTCCAATATTTTAGTGTTTTTGAGGGAAAAGTAGTAAAAAAATAGATAAGATAAAATATAAGAAATGCCCATTGTTTGTATTCTGATTTGAACTTTACAACATAAAACATGTGGAGCTTTCAATGTAAGCCAAATTTACATGGTTCATCTGTTTTTTTTCCTTTATTTTTTTCACCATTGGAACTCATTTGAAATGAAATGAAATGAAATGAAATGAAATGAAATGGGGTACTCATCTTTCACTAAATTGTCATGTGCAATCTTTGCGTTGAAGGGGTTGTGAGTTTATTATAAATCTAATAATAGGAAGAGATCTTTCTTGTAATCTGTGAATGACTATCTATAATAGCATTTATGAACAGAGCATCCACAATCATATGATAAAGGCAGTTATGGTAAAGTCTTTTCACCATAGTGGATCCCTTAAAAATCCAAGACCTTTGCTAGGCAGCCTAGTTTGAGAGCACCGTTTTGTAATTGGGAGGGTGATCTGCATGTTGCATGTGATCGAACCACTCTATATATTTCTTCATGGGTTTGGAAAAGTTGGAGAGGGGTAGAATTGATCTGATCATGTGCGAAGCACTCTCTCAAGCACAAATCAGTGCTTTCAAATCAGGCTCTGTAAAATTTTCCAAAATTCAATATTTGTAAGGTCGGATAAAAACATATTGCATTGGATAAATCTCAAACCATGTCGACAAGGACACCCTTTGAGGGAAAGCTCTCCTATTGAAAATGGTCCCCTTTACTAGTGTTTACTTTGAGAGATTGAATATTGCCTTTTGTTTTTAGTTTTTGTTTTAGTTTTTATGTTTTTGTTTTTGTTTTTTTTGTTTGTTTTTTTTTTAATTACAACGAGCACATATCAGAAAGAAAAGGAGAAGAAAAAAAAAACATTTCTTTCAAAATTTCCCCTGTTTTCGCGACTTCTTTATTTAATTAAGTTAAGCCATTTCACTATTATAGTTACTTACAAAGTAATTCTGGTGCATGGCACTGTTTTTTCACAGAAACAGGCGTTTTAAGAAATATATCATGTGCTCTTGTCAAGCTTGATTTTGTTGCTATTGTTTTCATTTTTAACTCATTTTGTTTACCAATCATTGATGTATGAACAAAATCTTATTCAGAATTATATTGGTCTGGTTAGCTAATTTATATATGAATCAATGGCCAAGCGAAGCGTGGAGATGTATATTAAGCTATTATCCAATTCACGGTACAGGATTGATTATTGGCGTGGTCTAGTCTTTTGAGTACTACTATATATAAACTCAGGCTATATAAAGCATAAATTGTAGTACATAAGTATCAAGTATTCAAGAGAGCCAACAAACATGCATGGCTTTTGATAACATCAAGAGTACTCTTTACAAGCATTTCAACAAAAATTTCTTGGTATAACTAAATTGTTGCCTGATGGATTATGGAAAACCTTATAACATGATCGCGAAAATACATGTTAAAAAGCCACATATATCCTAGCGAACAAGCACTTTTTCAGATGATCGAAAGAAAAGAAAAGAAAAATATGTTAGATCACAGTGTAACAGTGAATCACCACACTAATCCTAGCGAACAAGCACTTTTTCAGATGATCGAAAAAATGTTAGATCAGAATGTGGTTAGAGTTTGATGTTTCAAAGTTTCATTTTGAATTGGCTAAGTTGGTGGTTCCAAGCTAATCTTTTCCGACGGACGGAGTGGTTATGGCGTAGGGTTTCTCACGTTCTCATGTGATATGTGAAAAGAGAGAAAATGATGTTTTTTAATGGCTCAACATATCAGAGCATTCTATTTTTTTATCGAGATTAGAAATTGTTGTGGATGATAGGTTCGGCTTGTAATTTATTTAAGGACTTGGTTTTTGACACCTTCATGATGTCTTGGCATTTCTTGATGTATGAATAATTCCATTTGTCTTTTATTTTCTTTCTTATCTTTAATAAACATCTTTGTGATTGGCAAAAAAAAAAAAAAAAAATCTCAGACAGCTCTCATTTACATTTAGTTGACGTAGATAGAACTATCAAGTCTTGCGTAAAGCTCCTTGGCTTTTAAAAAGACCCCAAAAGAAACTTTAAACACAACTTTTACCAATCTTTTTACATATAAAACAAAACATTTCATACATTTTTAATACCCAAAGATTCTCTAAGTAGGGTTATCTCCATTAAAAAATAATCAAATGAGATATTTAGGTAGAAATAACAACCGATTAGCTCAAACTTGCAAAATTTTATTCAAAATATCTTGAATTAATCAAGCATTTTATGGACAACATGACTGACTCACAGATCATTGAAACGTAAACAAACCTGAAATAATCAATAAAATCTAATTATTTAGGGTTTGTTCCGACAAGGTTTGGTATTAGAGGTGCTTGATTAATAAGGCTAGAACCACGATAGGCAACACATATTAAAAGGTGCACGCCATCCCTACAAATCTTAACCACACAATAAGATTGATTAACCGGTTTAAGTTTAATCAACTTCATTATCAACAATATACATTTTTCCCTAATCTCATCTATTTTTGGTCACCAAAAAGGGAGGTATATTTATTTTCCATTGAAGTAGGAACAAATTCTGGAATGGATGCATGTGTCATATCCATTGAATGAAATTCTGTGGTTCGTTTTTAGTTTCTAGTTTCTAATGAGGCAGATCAAGAGGGTTTTCCATTGTATCCCAAAAGAAGGACCCCTTTCTTTCATGTGGTAGGCTAGACATCTTCAAGGGACCATTTATTGTGGTCAGATGCTATGTAATTTTCATCCGGATGGATTAAACACATTTTTAAGTTTATTGATTGTTGCGTTTGCGCAAAAATTTATGATATAATCTGTCACAAGTGAATTAGTACTAGTTAGATGTTATTATTAGCTGAGTTATAAAACCAAAAGAACAAAATTAATCAAATTTCACAAGCCCTACTACAATAAATTTCTAATTCACTTAAGGGTCTATTTGGTTGCACAGAAAATGGACATAAAAGTTGAAATCATTTTTGTGAATTTGATTTCGAGACCTCTTGCTCAAGCTTGGATTTTTATGAGTAGTGGGAAAACAGTCTTATCAATAATTGATTTTCTGTAAACAAATAAACAACCAAAAAATGAAAATCTGCATAACAAGGAAAATAGATTTCATTTTCAAAAAAAAAAAAGACAGGTAACCAAACAGACTCTTACTACATTTTTCTCTTGAAAGAATGAAAATCAAGCTCATCGAAATCAACCTTATCGCTAATAACTTAGAAATTTATCGACTAGGGATGGGATTGAGGGGGGCTCCTCCGCACTATGGGCAGGAGGGGCTCCTGTGCATCCATCTCAGCCATTGGATAAGAATCCAACGGCTCGTATCAAATGGGAGGAGAGAATTTGAAATTCAGATTTTATTTAAAAAAAATTTCCCGCCAAAAACCTCTCTCCTCCCATTCGATACGAGCCGTTGGATTCTGATCCAACGGCTCAGATAGATGCGCAGGAGCCCCTCCTGCCCACAGTGCGCAGGAGCCCCCCTCGATCCCTAGGGATGATAATCGAAAACACCCTAATAACATTATTAGCACCCTCAAGATCCTTGTGATTGTGCTATGGTAGAGGTGAGAGTGAGAATAAGGTATTAAACACATAGAGTGAGGCTAGAAAATCAGGTTTTGTAAACATGTTTTGCAACCAATATAATGTGGCATCGTTAGAGGAGTTTTTTACAACCTCAAGATACACATAAAATCTTTGGAAATTTCATCATTCTTTTCAGATCATGACACGTCATCCTAATTACAAAACATAATTGCAAAAACTTGATTTCCTAGCATTTTTGAAACACACAAAAAGGGACCCATGACTACTTTTGCTAGAGTGGCCAAATCAAACTTCCTCCTCACATGCCTTCGTTAGTTGGAAATTTGAAGGAAAGGGGTGGGGAGAGGTTACCCCATTGGAATGTGGTGGAACCATGTTCTTGCACGGTGGTTGTTGATTTCAAATAGAGTAAATTAAAGAAAAGCACTGGATCTTCCTCCTCCACATGCCTCTTTCAACCCCTCTTTTCTCTCTTTCTTTCATGTAGATCCCTCCCCATGTGCCCTTCTCTTCTCCTCTCTCCTCTCTGTTTCTTGAAGGAGCTTTTGATAGTGATTTAGCAACCACTTGTGCTCTGTACTGCAAAAAAAAAAATTATATTGTTTTCTTTGCTTTTGCTGGACAATGAGGTCATCATCTTCCATAATAAAACCTGCCACCTGGACAAGGTGAAGGGCCCCAATCACTGACCACATGTTCCATTGGCTCCACTTTGATTTTGACCTATGAAAGATTCATGGATTTTCAGCCATTAGATCTGGACAGTTTTCCCATTGTGGGTCCTTGGGTCTTTTTTTGCTTGTATGTCAAGCCATAGAGAGTGAGTTGAGTGTACTATAGAGAGAGAGAGGATCCAATGGACCATTTGTAAGTGGAGAGGTGCTTTGATATCAACATCAATGTGTTCTTGATAAGGAGAACTTTGTTTGCTTCCTTGAGGTGAATCATTTCACGGGTCCACAGTCATTCATGATGGGCTTGAAACTTCTGTTTTGTACCCATGGACTTATAAAAGGGTGCTCAGTTTTGTTGGGTACAGTGTTCAGTTTAGACTTTAGACGGATATCACCGTACATGAAAAATTAAATCTATATTTATTTTGATATTTTAATATGATAATTGACTTCTTTTTTTTTATTATTCGTATTTATTGATATTTCCCAATGTGTAATTCGATAACAAGTTTAAAATGTTTAGGTGGCTTTCTATTTTTTAAGTTCGTGTTCCTAAGAAAAAAAAAAAAAAAAAAATACCGTAGTGCTCTTCTCCAACCAACTTGGAGTTCATTACTAGAGTGTGCTATAGTATTTTTTAATTAGTTCATATGATTAGTCGTCTCATCATGATAAAGAAATTTGTCATATATAACAAGCTGTTTCTTTTCATGTCAAATACAATTCAGTGAGCATTTACATCATTTGATTATGAACTAACATGCGAGAACAGGAAATTGATAAGGGTCTAAAAAAGGTCCCTTTGAAATTAAGCAATCGACTCCTTTCACTTTCAAGTTGAGTTTGATATTAAGAGAGGCCATTTTAAGAGACTAAAATAATAAAATTAAGGATGAAAACAAACAAAAAAGCAAATTTATGACTCCAGCTGCTCTGAGCAGAGGCTAATTGGCGAGGAAATCAGCGAGGGAGGACCCTCAATCCCTCTCGTGACACGTGCAGAGGATGGCACGCATCACGAGAGAGATTGAGGGTCCTCCCTCCTCCCTCGCTGGTTTCTTCGACAATTAGAATTTCTGCTTAAATTTGAGATTCAAATGCTCAAGTTGTATTTCAGATGTCTGTAATATACTTTGAGCTGTTCTACACAGCGAGGAAGCGAATGAGGAAATCAGTGAGGGAGGGAGAGAGGGATCGCATCTCCCTCGGGATGCGCACTGTCATTATTTATGCATGCATCCCGAGGGGGATGGGCGGTCCCCTCTCTCCCTCCCGCGCTGATTTCCTCGCCCACTTCCTTGCCATTTAGAATTTCATATATACTTTTTCGAAAATTCTAAATGTCGAGGAAGTGGGTGAGGAAAATAGCGAGAGAGGGAACCGTCCATCACCCTTGAAATGCGCACATGAAAAATGATAGCACGCATCCCAAGGAATGGGCCGCTCCCTCTCTTCCTTCTTCGCTGTTTTCCTCGCCCACCCCTCCACAGGTAGAACAGCTCATACTTTTTAAGAAAATGAAAGGATAGACTATGTATGCACTATGGAGTATGGAACAATGACATGATATATGGAAATGCAAAAAGTCACCAATTGAGACTAAAATACATTGAATCGTTAAAGGACTCAAGCAACTTGCTTTCTTTAATTCAAGATTCGAATTCTGATTTGAAACTAAGACACTGTTGCATTTTGAAAACCGCCATTGCTCTTAATTTGTTTCAATAAGGGGATACATCATGGGCGGAGTCAGAATTGCAGATAAAGGGAGGTAAACAGTACACAATTATTCAATTACACCAATTTCAGCAGTGGCACAATTCCACTCTATTAAATTATTAGTTTTTCATACCGATCATTGTCACAAACAAACGAAACGAACAAGGCTGCCGCATCAGATCGGTCCTCAAACGATCCGGTGTAGAGAGTCGCAATTTGCTCCCACATTAGACACAAACTTGGTTCATTCATAATTATAGGTCGGAGTCATAAATATTCGTCGAACGCGCCAAGGAGGGTAGAATTCTCGAGCTGCGCGAGCTTCTTCTTGAACGCGACAACATTGATTATTGTGAAGACTCGTTTAATGATACCATTCACTCTGCACTTTGCTACTAGATAGAGGGCTTTGTCGAGGACCTGCTCCATCTCATCAAGAATAACTTTGCTACCATTCGCTCGTTTCAGATCCGTTGTTGACAGTAGAATAAAAAAGTGAAGAATATGAAGACACTGGACGAGAATAACTTAATTTTGAGTAACAACGTCTTGTCTCGATTTTTATGGTTATTATAATATATATTAGCCATGAGTTGTTGGCCTTGTGGGTGGGTAGACCTGATTCGAAGTAAATGTTCAAATTTCAACCAAAGATGTATTATACCTATCAAAAGTTCATAAATTGAATGAATGAAAGCTATTTTTGACTTTATGAGGGGCAACATAAATGGAGGAGGGGGCAGCCTACAAATTCAAAGAGGGGCAATGTGAAAAATATGACTACCTTAGTGGGATTTTTTTCGTTTTTTTTAATATAAGGGAGGCAATTGACCCCCTTAGCCAAAGGGTAGATCCGCCCCATGGAATACATAATTTACTTCAGTTTTTCAAATAGCAAGCTAGACCGTAAAGCCCATGTTTTTTAAGAAGGGAGTATTACATTCTATTAAATTTAAGACAACAATCAATGAAGTACCAGCTAGTTAGTAGAGTTGTGGCAGATGAAACCACAAGTCCAAGGTTGAACCCTGTGAAAGGCTTATGTTATTTCTGAGATAGTTATAGGATCTTATTAAAAACCCTTCTTGCCTTTAAAAAATAATTTAAGAAATAGGTCTTTGATGAATGGTACATACTAAATAGCTAATATGAGATTACCCCCTAAACATCCGCCCATTTAACATCCTTGCTTTTGGGAGATGAAAAAAGAGTACAAGGATTCCGTTGCTTCCGCGCTTTAGTTCTTTGAAAATTTAACTTGTATGATATCGAGCAATCCCAAAGTTTCTTTTTTAGTATTCTTTCAGAACATAAATTGTGAGAAGGTCATTTGTCACGTGAAACCAAAAATATTTGCGACACTAATTCTTGTGATAGGTCTGTTCCTGTATAAATATAATGAAATCACATTTCTTATTCTTTCTCTAGACCCTGCTACTAGGAAAGATGAGTAGTCTAAACTTTGGTGGGTTTGGTCAGGGAGATGCAAATATAGTACTTCAAGATCCATCACACATTCAAGGACTTCTTTTCTTCTTTGCATCCGTTAGTCTAGCACAAATTTTTTGATTCTTAAAAATAAGCAATTTGAAAATGTTCAATTATCCTATATGAATTTCTAGATCCATAGGCTCCCAATGGTAAGTTGATAAAAAAGAATCAAATTCTTGTTGATTGATGCAATTTTGAATAATAAAAATAACCATAGTCAAATACGAAATTTACAATTATAATAAATACATTAAATAATAAAATCAGCTTTTACCAAATATTACATATATATCTTCGTTTGAACAACGGAGCAAAGTGTTTGTTTTGTCATTTATAAGAACATAATATGGATTCTGCCGACGAAAGATGTGAAACAGGAATAGGACACATAACTGTTTTGTGAAATAGGAAACGTGTTTGAAACAGGAAACTGTTTGGACTCCTGTTTGAAATAGGAAAAACTGTTTGGACTTCTGGAAATTGTTTTTTGAACAGGAAATAAATTCTAGGAAACAGGAAACTGTTGTGAAACAGGAAACTACTGTGAAACAGGAAACTGCTGCCAAACAGAAAACTGTTGTCCCTATATATACTAGGAACTATAGGTGTTTTTATTATGATGATTGCTCCTAGAAAAACTGTGATGCACAAGGAGTAGAGAAAGACAATTGCTGAAATTGTTTCATCTCTTGTTGAGAGATTGTGTGAGAATTGTCATCTTCTTGTACCTTGTTCTTGAATATAGTGGAATCACCTCACCGTGGACGTAGGCAATTTGCTGAACCACGTAAACCTTGTGTCTCTTGTGGTATGTTCTTAATTTTCTCTAATTTCTTTCATTGTTAGTTGCTCTATTTAATTGATTGGATCCTTGTGGTACTTGTGTGCAATTGTTGGTGTCTACCCGCTTCCGCAATAAGGCGCAACAATTGGTATCAGAGCACTAAGGGAAATTGATCTTGAATTGTTCTACTCAAGATTGTGAAGATTCAAAAGTGCTAGGGTTTGTTTGTGCACAAGTTGTTTGAAGAAAAACCGTAGTGAAACTTCTTGTTAGAAAGTCACAGGTTTTGTTTGCAATGGCATCCAAGGTGAGCAAGGTACATGTGGAGAAGTATGAAATTGAGAATGGTGATGTGTCTTTGGTGAAAGTACACACAAAGACAACCCTGCTGATATGTTGACAAAGGTTGTTCCTGGAGTTAAGTTCCAACATTGTTTGGACTTACTCCACATTGACTCATGTTGATTGAGGGCCCTTTGGGGCGGTTTCGTGAGGTGACAAAGCTATGATGGAGTGTTGATCAGTTTATTCTTATGCCTTGTTTCGGCTCATTTTTTCCTTATAAAAAAATTTGCCGAGGTGGAGAATTGTGAAACAGGAAACAACATGTTTTGTGAAGCAGGAAACTGTTTCACAAACAGGAATAGGACACATAACTGTTTTGTGAAACAGGAAACGTGTTTGAAACAGGAAACTGTGTTTGGACTCCTGTTTGAAACAGGAAACTGTTTGGACTTCTGGAAATTGTTTTTTGAACAGGAAATAAATTCTAGGAAACAGAAAACTGTTGTGAAACAGGAAACTACTGTGAAACAGGAAACTGCTGCCAAACAGAAAACTGTTGTCCCTATATATACTAGGAACTATAGGTGTTTTTATTATGATGATTGCTCCTAGAAAAACTGTGATGCACAAGGAGTAGAGAAAGACAATTGCTGAAATTGTTTCATCTCTTGTTGAGAGATTGTGTGAGAATTGTCATCTTCTTGTACCTTGTTCTTGAATATAGTGGAATCACCTCACTGTGGACGTAGGCAATTGCTGAACCACGTAAACCTTGTGTCTCTTGTGGTATGTTCTTAATTTTCTCTAATTTCTTTCATTGCTAGTTGCTCTATTTAATTGATTGGATCCTTGTGGTACTTGTGTGCAATTGTTGGTGTCTACCCGCTTCCGCAATAAGGCGCAACAAAAGAGTATCAAACTTTAATATATTGGATGGAAAAACTCGTCTGTGTCTACAACCTAGTTTATATAATCACTACAAGGATGGACCTTATCCGAATATGAATCATAAAAGAAAATGCCTAATAAACCAATTATAAGAATATCAACTAGAATACCTATCAGTCAAAGAGGAATCCTTCCAGCAGTATCGACCATTTACGTTTGTCTTCCATATTTAAATACTAAAATACCATTTGAAAACAAAGGCTGAGATTCAATGTTTTGTATCTCAAACAACTTATCTTGAAAAAAAAATCAAAGGGTACAATAAAAAAAACAATAAGCGTATCTTGAGAAAAGTCCCACGGGTATTTAAAAAAATCTCGTCTTATTCCCCAACCCAGGCGGTGATTTTGAAATCGCGAAGGGGAGGGAGCGTGGAGGGCAGTGGTGTTGAAATAGGGACGCGGGGTAGGGGCAGTGGTTCTGAAACAAAGGAGGTGAGGAAAAGAGGCGGGGAAATTCAATCAAAGAAGAGGATGGGAGAAGGAGGAAATGGGTTGACCAATAAGACAAGGTTTTTTACTGTTATTTTATTTTATTTTATAATTGTGGAACTTTTCTCGAGATACTCTTATTGTTTTGATCGGACCATTTTAAATGGTATTTTAGTCATTTAAATATGGTCATTTTAAAAACAAACGGTTAATGAGCGTGTGGACCGCTGGTTCTAGAGGGCAACTGAAATAGTGATATGTTCTAAGGGTAATCTCATATATTAGCTATTCATTATGGGAGCAAAAAAAAAAAATGCGGCACACTTCCTGAGTAGATCTGATTAGGGGCGGGCATCCTATCCCGCGATCCCGAACCTGTCCCGTTCCATCCCAATTTTTTTGGGTCCTTTTGGGATTGATCAAACTCATCCCGATCCCGTCCTGTCTCGATCTAGAGTGGAATGGGATGAGATTGGGATGAAGATTTTCAATCCCGCCTATCACGTCCCGTCCCGAATTTATTTATTTAATATTTATTATTAATTTTAATCAAAATATTCTTTTAAATTAAAGTTTAGAATGTGTAGAAATTAAATCATTGTAAGATGAAATTCTATATGAAATCTAAATGAATTGAATCATTAATTATAAATGAAATTTAATATTTATTTACCTTCCAAACAAAAGTTTAATATTTATTTATGTAATATCTATTATTATTTATGATGTAAGTTATATGTATATAAATTTGACATTATTGGTGTGTGAGTAATGTGAGATAAAACTATTTTTGTTATTTTTTATTGGATGACTATTTAGTACGTGCTCATCCCGTCCCTCCCCGATCTCATTTGAGATGGAACGAGGTCGGGATCAGGTCTATCCCGTCCCGATCCCGAATGAACGGGATGGGTCCATCGTCCCATCCCGTCCCATGTCCATCCCATTAACGCGGATTGGGCCTGTAGATCTCAATATCTGATTAAACTTTTGAAGGCGTTTTGTTGATCAACAACAAGCGGGCTTAAAGATACATCTATCTTAGGCTGGGCCGCGTCCAAGTCCCTTAGAGAAGTTGGATTTTAATGGCCAACCCTATTTCTACAATTTCTGATTTTCTATCAAAAATTTTCTAGCCCTAAGATTTGATCGTTTCACATGATGTTAGTGTTAGTTACGAAGTTGAGAGCTGAGAACACACATCACCACAGTAAGACCCCTCCCTGTCTACGCGGTCACATTTCACAATTCCATGAGTGTCAAAATACATCTAACACAGGGGTCCTCATTTGGTGATTAGTCTCAATTGGTATTTTTCCCCCTAGACAACTAGCCTAGATTGTAATACTTGCGCGAAATTCTACACTTGAATAAAAACTACAGTATTGATAATTAGTTTACGCGGGAATGCTCATCCCTCATGTACCTCTAAAATTATCTAGGCCAGGGTATGTCAAAACTAACTTGTGCAAGTCACTATAGTACTCTTCCTTCCTTCCCCTTCTGATAAAACCATTTGGGCATATTTTGGAGAGTTTGGGCACCCATATTTTATGCCACAAGTGCTTTAGACCCATTGACACCATTTTAGTGCCACATGACATCCTCTTATCTTAGTTGTACCTTGTCCACAGTTTAACAAATTCCTCCTTTGTCTTCAGCCACCCAACTCTTCCACTCCATGCAAAACTCAAAAAGATAACCACCACCACGAATGGCTTCCACTCCCCTCCTTTCCAACCCAACTATAGCAACCCCAAAATCCCTCCAAGTCACCTCTAGTTTCTCCCCCAAACACACCTTCCCTTCCAAACCCACTCCCCATTCCTCAAAACCCATCACAACCAAACTCTATGTCTCCTCCTCCCCCACTAGCAAACAACCCAACACCAACACCACCACCACACTCAAACCTTCCTCCAAACCCACTGAGGAAACCATCTTCTTCGACGGTGGAGCTCACTATGGTGACCTACTAGCTAATCTAGTTCTGGGTTTCACCCTTCTTTGGCTTCCCTTGACTTTGGCAGCTGTTTCAAGGGCATTCTTTTTGAGATACAGGTTCACCAATTTGCGGGTTACTGTGATATCCGGGTTAACGGGTCAAGACCGGAGTGATTTCTCTTACAAAGTGATTAAGAATGTGCAAGTGGTGCCCCGTTTTATTGGTGAATGGGGTGATATTGTTATCACATTGAAGGATGGGACTGTTGTGGACCTTAGAAGTGTGCCCAAGTTTAGAGAGATTGCTCAATATTGCCTCTCCATGGCTGGTAAATCATCCAATGGTGGTTCGGAGGCGAAGCAAAATGAGGGGCCTAAAGGGTTTTGAAGGGGGTGCTTTGGTTTTAATCTCCTGTTGAGAGGTATGTAGTTTTTATTTTTAATTTTTTGTTTTCTGATAATCTAGAAAAAATTGTGAATTGGTTTCTGTTCATGTGTATTCGAAAATGTGGTATAATTAATGACAAATTGTTTATAATTTTCTTATGCCTAATGCAATTAGGTTCGTAAGTTGTATATGTAATGTGAACTGAAATGTGAAATGGGGTTCAATGTTGGAATGGAATTGAGCTACACCACAACTGATTGTCTATCTATAATACAATCTATGTTTTTAAATTTTCGCTATTCTCAATTACTGCAAACTTCAAACTCTAAGAGAAAATGGAAGTCATAATGCTTTTGCATACATTCAAGAAAGGAAGAACATTAGTTTGAGTGAGGCTAGGAAACCATGTTTTGTAAACATGATTTGCAACCAGGATGATGTGGCATCGTTAGAGGGAGGTTTTTACAACTTTGAGATACACATAAAATTTATGGGGATTTCATCATTCTTACGAGATCATGACACGTCATCCTGGTTGCAAAAACCTGATTTCCTAGCATTTTTGCATTAGTTTAGGATGAGAGTTAATGATGGGAATGCACTCGCTTTTTTCACACTAGTGTAGCATATTCTACAGATACAGGGTATTGAATAAAATTGAAAAACTTTTCTCTTTTTTAACGATATCTGATAGATTCATGTTGAAACTCTAACTCAATTCTAACAATGGATTCAATATATTTCATACTCTTGTTCATTGTATATTGGATATATATATATAGACATCTAGAGAAGCTAGTCAATAGAACCTAGAAACAGAAAACAGAATGACAGCTAGCTATGAACTGACTTTGAACTGATTAGTTAACTAACTGTACATGACAATATGAACAGACTTTGAACTGATTAGCTAACTAACTAATTTACATGACAACTGATTTGTTTATTCTAACATTCCCCCGCAAACTAAGTGTAGTCTCATTGACAACACTGAGTTTGTCACGAAGGAGTAGAAATCTAGATGTACTTAGAGCTTTGGTGAGAACATCAGCAATCTGATCCTTGGCAGAAATATGAAGCACATTGATGAGTTTCCTAGCAACCTTCTCTCGTACAAAGAAAATATCAATTTCAATATGTTTAGTTCTAGCATGAAGAACTGGATTTGCACTGAGGAAAACAACACTCATGTTGTCACACCAGACAGTAGGAGTGCCACTAGCAATCCTTAACTGAGAGAAGAGTGTTTGCAACCAAGATAATTCAGCAGTTAATGATGCTAGGCTCCTGTACTCAGCTTCAGTACTACTTCGAGAAACAATACTTTGTTTCTTTGATGACCAGGATATTAGATTTGATCCTAAATACACACAATACCCTGAAGTTGACCGTCTGTCAGTAGCATCTGATGCCCAGTCTGCATCACAATATCCAGTGAATTGGAATGAAGAAACAGGAACTATGTGAAGACCATAAGTTGATGTAGCTTTCAGGTATCTCAAGATTCGCTTAACAACTTTCCAGTGAGCTTCAAGTGGGTTTTGCATAAACTGACATACCTTGTTGACAGAATAAGCTATATCAGGTCTAGTGATAGTTACATATTGTAAGGCACCCACAACACTCCTATACATTTGAACATCTTGGACTGGATCACTCCCTGTATCCAGCAGTTTCTCACCACCTGACATAGGGGTAGGCAACCCATTAGCATTTTGCATTTTTGCTTTACAAAGAAGGTCTTGAATGTATTTGGTCTGAGAGAGGAACATGCCAGTAGTTGTGTGTTGAACTTGAATACCCAGAAAGTATTTAACCAATCCCATATCCTTCAAACTAAACTGAGCATGAAGTTGAGATATCAACTGAGAAATATCAGAATTACTTGATCCTGTCACTAGAATATCATCAACGTAGACTAGAATAAAAATGGGAGAAGGTGAGTGTCTGATGAACAAAGAAGAGTCTGACTTTGTGGCAGTAAAACCAAATGTGAGAAGGGTGTGTTGAAGCTTGTCAAACCAGGCTCTAGGGGCCTGTTTTAGACCATATATAGCCTTGGAGAGCTTACATACAGCATCAGGCCGAGATGGATCTACAAATCCAGGTGGTTGCATCATGTAGACCTCCTCTTGTAATACCCCATTTAGGAAGGCATTATTGATGTCTAACTGGAACACTGACCAAGAATAAGTAACTGCAACTGATAATATGCTTCTGATAGTAGATGGTTTAACCACTGGGCTGAAAGTTTCCTTGTAATCAAAACCTTCAGTTTGTTGAAAGCCCCTAGCAACTAGGCGAGCTTTATATTTCTGTATAGTCCCATCTGAGTTCTCTTTAACTTTGAAAAGCCATTTACAACCAACAATGCTTCTATGAGGAGGATAATCAACCAGTGACCAAGTGTGATTACGTTGAAGAGCAAAATACTCATCCTGCATGGCAGCAAGCCAATGAGGAGTATTCAATGCTTCCTTTAAACTGGATGGTTCTGTTGAGGCCAGAAAAAGCTTTGGTTTGTATATGCCTGATTTAGATCTAGTGATCATCTGATGTCCAGTAGGCAGAGTAGGCAGAATAGGCAGAGTAGGCAGAGTAGGCAGAGTAGATACTGAAGGAGATGCAGTACTAGGAGATGTATTAGCAAGAGGTAAGTGACTAGAGGATGGAGTCTGATGAGCACTAGGAGATGTATTAGCAAGAGGATGATTAGCATTGCAAGTAGGATGCTGAGAGTGATTAACATGGAAAGTAGGATGCTGAGTAATAGCAGGACTCTGCAGTGTGGAGTTAGAAAACCTTGCAGAGGGCACATTGGGTGTGACTATAGATGGAACTGTCATAGGAATATGAGAAGATGTAAATTCAGGAAAGAGTGAATTGGGTTTGATAGAAGAAGAGTGTACATTGTGAAATGGAAAGGAATTCTCATGAAACAAAACATCTCTGGATATGAAGATACGACCATTAGGAGACCTACACTTATACCCTTTGTGTTGAATGCTATAACCAAGAAAGGTACACTCTTCAGACCTATATTGCAACTTATGAGCATTGTAAGGCCTGACATTGGGATAGCATGAGCAACCAAACACCTTGAGATGACTATAATTTGGTGCTTTGTGGTAAAGACACTCAAAAGGAGAAATCCCATTCAAGACTGAGGTAGGAACTCTGTTAAGAAGATAGACAGAAGTTCTGACAGCTTCATCCCAAAATTTTAAAGGAATAGATGCATGAGCTAGCAAAGTAAGGACTGACTCAATGGTATGCCTATGTTTGCGTTCAGCTACACCATTCTGTTGGTGAGTAGTAGGACAAGCTAATCTATGAATAATTCCATTTTGAGCTAAAAACTTGGAGAATGATTTGTACTCACCTCCCCAATCAGATTGAACACACTTAATAGGAAGATTAAATTCAAGTTCTACTTGAGCTTTGAACTTGAGAAAAGTGGGAAAAGCATCAGATTTGTTTTGTAAGAGATAGACCCAAGTAAACCTACTATAAGCATCTATGAAATGAATATAGTATTTATACCTTGAAGAAGATACAGTTGATGCAGGACCCCATAAGTCTGTGTGTATAAGCTCTAAAGGGTTGTGGTAGACAGTTGAAGAGCTAGTATAAGGCAGTCTATGTATTTTGCCTAGACAACAGGAAGAACAAAACATAGAAACATCTGTACTAGGAGTAGGAATATTACACTGTCTTAAAATTCTATGAACAAGAGAAAATGAAGGATGGCCCAAACGGGCATGCCAAAGAGATAAGGGTGATGAAGCCTTAGAAGATGTTGTATACACTGACTTGCAGGAAGTTGAAGAAGAGTCAAATGTTGAACTAACTGGAGCAGCTAGAGATGGAGAAGGAAAAACATACAGCCCATTGCTAAGTGTGACTGCCAAGAGGATCTTCTTGGTGACCTGATCCTTAACAAAACAAGAATTAGGATGAAACTCAAAATAAACATGATTATCTTGAGCAAATTTGGAGACACTCAAAAGGTTTTTAGTAAGCTTAGGCACTTGCAGAACACTCTTCAGATGTACAATTCTGGAAGAATTGAAAGTTGGTAATGTGGACTCACCAACATTTTGAATGGGCAGACCTGAACCATCCCCAATAAAAAGCTGATCATTTCCATAATAAGGAGAAGATGTCTTCAAGTTATGAGTATGTGGAGTGCAATGATTTGTAGCACCAGAATCAGGAAACCATCTATTGTCAGATGAACTAGAAGCAGAAAGTAATCCTTGAGGCTGATAATGTTGAGATTCTGAACCACCTCCCCAATGTTCTTCAGTAGCATGATTAGAATAAGCTGATAAAGCATTCCTGGTAGCAAGATTTGCTTGCATATTGGCTTGCTGAGAGACTGCTGAGAAGCAGAGTTTGAACTCCAAGAATTTGAAATATTGTTATCAAATCTATGATAGCATTTGAAAGCCATGTGACCTGTCTTGCCACAAATTTGACACTGAGGTCGAGCATTGTGAAAGTTAGGAGGTCGAGAACCTCTCACAGATCCAAACCTTGCACCACTTCTGAATGAGACATTATTGGTAGGTGACCTGAACTGTGGACGCCAAGGATTTGAAGTAAAGGACCTAGGAGATGGCTTATAGTTACTGTGAGCTACATTGACAGAACTAGATACATCAAGATGTTTAGTATGCCTCTCAATACGTGTTTCTTGAGCCAGAAGAAGAGATTCTATCTCAGCAATACTGTAAGTATCTGATATGGAAGAAACAGATACTATGAAAGTATCATAAGACTGAGGAAGACCATAAAAAATTGCATTGATGTGTTCTTGAGGTGACAGTACATGGCCAACAGAAGCCAATTGATCAATGATAGTCTTGATCTTGAGTAGATAATCATTGATGTTCATATCACACTTCTTGATGTTCTGAAGTTGTGTTCGAAACTGTGAAATCTTTGCAGTGGTTTGAGAATTAAAGAACACCTCAAGTAAACTCCATATGTGAGCTGAAGATTCACATCCAACTAACCTCGTTAATAAGGACTCCATCATGGATGAAAGGAGCCAAGAAAATAGCAATTGATCCTGTTGTTCCCAACTGATGAACTCTGGATTGACACGACCTAGAGCTTGATCATCAGTTGATAGAAATTGAGGTGGAGAAGCATCTTTCTCAATGAACTTTTGCAACTTATGACCCTTAATGGTTGCTAACACTTGTTGCTTCCATAGCAAGTAATTGCTCTCACTCAGTTTAACAGACAAAACATGAGTGAACATTACAGGTTTACCTTCTGTAGAACTAGAATTACTGACAGAGGCAGCATTGGAAGAACTGGAATCCGCCATTAGCAATGTTGAAGAAGCAGAGAGAAAAGAGAAGAGAAGAAAAATTAGGACTGACAGAGATGATAAGATGAAGAGTTATAATGGTGCTCTGATACCATGTTGAAACTCTAACTCAATTCTAACAATGGATTCAATATATTTCATACTCTTGTTCATTGTACATTGGATATATATATATATATAGACATCTAGAGAAGCTAGTCAATATAACCTAGAAACAGAAAACAGAATGACAGCTAGCTATGAACTGATTAGCTAACTAACTGTACATGACAATATGAACAGACTTTGAACTGATTAGCTAACTAACTAATTTACATGACAACTGATTTGTTTATTCTAACAATTCAAGGTACCTTTATCTCATAGGATAGCGTAGATCGTCTCTAATGGTTGTGACTGAGCATTATATATATATGGACACATTTCTGCTATGATAAGTTCATACTCTATGATTGCGCATAATTTGTCTGAGAATTGAATATATCTTTATGATTCAACCCTTGAGAAAATGAATTACAATCTACTACTTATTCGTAGTTCCAGTCAGTTTCAAAAGTGGTGGAGAAGATCCTTGGGTTGTGGGATTATTTTCTGGAAGTGGAAACACTCAAAAGTTTACCAAACTTTCTAAGTTGATAAAGAAAAATGAGAATTTATGTTTGGAACAACAAATCATAATTCCTTTCAAAATTATAAAAGTATACTTTGTTGAAAGCCCACACTATCAGTTTCTTTGAGAAAGTAGCACACACAATCACACCACGAAATAAATTGGGGATGTTGAGATGCTTGGAAAATAAAATGATAAACCATCAGAACTTGGAAAACTTAGATTTTCGTTACTCATTTTGATAGGAAAAAAAATAAAAATTTAAATAAAGATTCAATCTCCATCGATGAACCAAATTGATAAAGAAAAATGATGCAACTCATGCATAGTGTTTTACATATTGCAAACAGGGTAAGTTACAAACAAGATGAAAAAAAAAAAAGGTTAAAAGTCTTGCTGGTGTTGTTCTATAATAGTGTGCTATGGCTCTCACTGAATGCCACCACTTATGGAGTATACTACTTTCCCTTGGGTGGTAAATGCAAGCGAGGATTGGTAGAAGAAAAGAAATAGTGAGGAAAAAGAAAGACCAGGTAACAAAGTTGTGTGGGTCAATTCTCGGAACCAAGGATGACTTCAGTTAACCTAGAAGGAGAAATAGCGTTGAGCCGAATGTTGTTAATCCCCAACAACTCTACCCCCTCTTGTTAGCTTCTTATTGAGCTCTCCTCGGGATTTTTGTAGATGTACCACATACCCTTGTGATCCTAAATAGACACTTTATTAACCCTGCTGACGCCAATCATCATGATACCCCTCTGTTTCCACACAAATATCTTCTGTAGCAGAGACCAGATAAATGGTAGTTGCCATTGTCATTTAAGTTCAGTGGTGATATCTTTGCTGGAAAATCTGATATGGGTATGCAAAGTTCAATGGTGATATCTCTGTTTCTTGTCAAGGTTTATTCTTCAATAGCAGTCAAGATGAAACAGATTATACGCCACTTTCTTTGGGGTTCCACTCAAAACTCTAGAAAGATGCATTTAGTGGACTGGGAGAAAATTTGTTGTCTCAAATCTCGAGGTGGTTTGGGCATTCGCCAAGTACTTACATTCAATTTTGCATTACTTTCCGAGTCGCTTTGGCGATTTGCAAAAGAAGATGACAATTTATCGAGATCTCTCATCATTGATAAATATGGGCGCAATAGATGAAATTGTGATAAAAGAACCAAGTACACTCCGTATGGTTGTTTTTTGTGGAAGTCCATCTCTCGGTGCGCAAGTGTTTTCTACCCCCACACATCTCTTCGGTGTGGCAATAGTGATTTCATATCTTTCTGGCTTGATTCTTGGTGTAGTAACCAACCTCTGAAGAATCTGTTTCCAATGTTGTTTATTTTTATTTTTTTGGAAATTGAGCAGGGGTTATTTGGGATCCCCAAACCACTAAAGAAATTGATTACATTCTGCTGTATTTTCCCCCTATTCTATCTTCAAATACAATCTTTTTCAAGTCCTCAGCAAATGAACTAAGACAGGATTTTTGTTGAGGGGGGGGGGGGGGGGGGGGGGAGTGATGTCATAATTAATTAAATATAATATAAAAATTAGTTACTTTAACATGAATTTTTTTTAAATACAGCAAAAGGGGAGTACAACAAAGACAGTCATTGAAGATGATTACTACTATATTCATTGAAGATTATTTCTACTTCTAGAAACACAACACAAGATAAGGGTTTGAATCGTTAATTACTACTACATGAAGAAAAGGAGGAAGATATTGGGTTGCTCACGATTTTTTTGTAGAGATGACCAACACAGTGATTAATGAAGGCACCTGGTACCTAGAAGAAGAAGAATAAGGTGGTTTGGATCCTACTGGATCTTGTGAAGATGAGCTCAAATAACTCAATAGTTATAGATCTTTGAAGATGATGAAATATGGGTGTTTCCCTCATCTTATCCAATCAATGGAGTGTGAAGAAGAAACTGTGGATTTTGGTTTCTTTGAGAGATTCGAGGGATTTAACCTCTATTTCTAACTCTAAAAGTAGAGTTTGAATTTGATATGTGCATGATTTGAAGGATGAAGTTCTGGTTGAAGTGAAAAGTGAGAATAGAGGGGCAAATAAAAAAACTAATTGGGGGACAAATAAAAAATATATATATATCTCAAAAGCTAGTGGGGACAAGTGCCCCCACTTGCCCCCACGTGAATCCGTGCCTGGCTTTGGTTTGATAAGCTCCATTATTCCTAGCTGACCATACTACTTCATCACTGGTGCTGCAATTCAACTCAAGCTTTGACAGGTAACTAGTAATTTCAGGAATCTTGTTCATTATACAGTGCGAGACATACCAATTTTCATTGTGTATAACGACAAATACTTTCACATTCTTATTGAATATGGAATCATACAGAAGCTCTTGCGGGAACCAATCCATCAACACACCCTTAGGATGCCACGGGTCCTTCCAAAAATACGTGGACTCACCATTCCCGATTAAGTGAAGCACCAATGTGGTAGCCTTTCAATGTTGTTTATCATTAACAACAAACAACATAGGAGTGTGAGCAATTTTTTGTTTAATGGCAATTCTTGGGACATTTCCTATCAAAGACTCCTAAATATTGGGGAGCTAGAGGAGGTCGCCAATTTAATGCATCTGTTGGATAGGTAGATGCTCTCAGAGGGATCTGATAGTTTGGTGTGGAAGGGTAAAGATGTGGGCTTTTCGGTGAACGAATTTTCTGATAAGCTGGCTGTCTCTCATTATGAGACTCATTCCAACCCCTTCATTCTCTCTAATAAGAATCTGGTTTAGGTGAAAAATAATTTTCCTCGGATAAATTTCTTTAGTTGGTCAGTGTTGCATGAGAGAATCTTGACTAAAGATAGGTTAAGGAAAAGAGGAATCCACAGAAGAAGTCTTTGTGTGCTTTGAATGAGATTGACGAGATGATGGATCATTTGATGCTTCACTGCAGATTCTCCAAATCCATTTGGAGCAATTTCTTGTCAGAATTTGGTTTGAGTTTGATGTTTCAAGGTTCCATTTTAAATTGGCTAAGTTGGTGGTCCCAAGCTAATCCTTCCCGGCGGGTGGTTATGGTGTAGAGTTCCTCACGTACTCATGTGGTGTGTGTGGAAAGAGAGAAATAGAAGGGTTTTTGAAGAGCTCAATAGTTTAGGGCACTCTATCTTTATCGAGATTAGGGAATCGTTGTGGAGGATGGGTTCGACTTGTAATTTGTTTAGGGATTTGGTTTTTGACACCTTCATAGTGTCTTGACATTCCTTGATATATGAATGATTTTCTTTGTAATTTGTTTACTTTTCTATCTTTAATAAACATCTTTGTGTTTGAAAAAAAAAAAAAAAGGTATGCAAAGAAAGATCACAAAAATACTACAAGGCAGACACGGATTCACGTGGGGGCACTTGTCCCCACTAGCTTTTGAGATTTTTTTTTTTTTTTATTTGTGCCCCAATTAGTTTTTTTATTTGCCCCTCTATTCTCACTTTTCACTTCAACCAGAACTTCATCCTTCAAATCATGTACATATCAAATTCAAACTCTACTTTTAGAGTTAGAGATAGAGGTTAAATCCCTCAAATCTCTCAAAGAAACCAAAATCCACAGTTTCTTCTTCACACTCCATTGATTGGATAAGATGAGGGAAACCCCCATATTTCATCATCTTCAAAGATCTATAACTATTGAATTATTTGAGTTCATCTTCACAAGATCCAGTAGGATCCAAACCACCTTATTCTTCTTCTTCTAGGTACCAGGTGCCTTCATTAATCACTGTGTTGGTCATCTCCACAAAAAAATCGTAAGCAACTCAATCTCTTCCTCATTTTCTTCATGTAGTAGTAATCAACGATTCAAACCCTTATCTTGTGTTGTGTTTCTAGAAGTAGAAATAATCTTCAATGAATATAGTAGTAATCATCTTCAATGACTGTCTTTGTTGTACTCCACTTTTTGCTGTATTTAAAAAAAAATCATTTTAAAGTAACTAATTTTTATATTATATTTAATTAATTATGACATCACTCCCCCCCCCCCCCCCCCCCTCAACAAAAATCCAGGCTCCGTCACTGCTACAAGGCACGGAGTTGGAAAATACTCCTACAAGTTTGGAGTTGGTAAGTTCATAGCTTTACTCTAATTGACTGATGTGTTATTTTTAGCATTACTTGTTTACTTCACTTTTGTTTTTCAGACATTCTTCTCGCTGAAAATTCCTCCTGGAATTGAATTTATGGAGACAACTTAAAGTATATTTTTTCTTGATGCGTACACTTGATATTCTGCATGAAGTCACACCTATATTGGTCGACTCTGGGTATCGCACTTCTTCAAGGAATGTACACACAGGAATAACTTAACTGAATTAAAGAAACCAATACCATGTCTGAAAACAATTGTTCAAAAGCATTCAGACTTGAAACTAAAAGAATATCATTCACTATCACTGTCAAAATAACTTGCTAAAAAATTCTACTGCTTTCTAGTTTACAAACTTATTTCCTGGATTAGCTCTTTTAACATCTACATCAGTTGGTTGGTATTTATCGTGTTGCTCAATTAGCCAAAGCTCAGTTGCTTTCTTGTTCTTCTGGAGCATATTGATTATCATATATTCTCCAATTGTAGAAGAACCTAAGCATTATATTCTTGAACACCGACAATGGAAATTATTGAAGAATTATTGGTTTTCAACAAGAAGTGTGATTTATCAGTGCTACAACGTGACTAAGCACAACATGTGTGACAGACATGTGTCGACTGCAAATTTTGCTGAGATCACACATTCTAGTCTAGATTTCCTGAAGTGCAATGCAGCACACTGATATGTTAGGACAACTTAAATCCTAAATACCAAACATGTTATGTATGTCTTGTCATTCTCCGTAGTTTGGATATAGCAGAAAATGTCCAGTTGTGACCTAACAGCAAGCTTTCGTAACATATCCAATTTTATCTGTCTGGATCACACTGATAGTATTGAACTATGCCCTACCTCTTGTGAATCATCTTCAATGTGCTCGACACAAGGGACAGTCCATGTGGTGCAGAAACAATTTTTCATCATTATTAAACCATAAGAAATTTTGGTTTTGCTTGTTTTAGGGTTGAAACAACAAACAACGACTACAAAAGAAATAAATAATAAAACTAGTTGTAGGCCACGACAAATGTAAAGATTTTTACTTGAGTAGATTCAAGCCCAAGCCTTGTGCGCGAGGCCAAAATCCATGGAGGGCTGAACAAATATTCAAGGCATCTATGCGTAGGCACTAGCATTTTTCCGACCCAATGTGACCTCTAATCTATAATTAGTTTGCCAACTTGTACATTTAGGACTTGCAATTCAAAGACTTGAAGATTCAGGTTGTTATTATTGCAAAAAAAAAAAAAAAGAAAAAAAAAGAAAAAAAAAAAAGATTCAGGTTGTATGTGGTTGCATTAGAAAATACACATCCACACAGAAGCTGTGACTTGTAAGCATGCCTTGTTTGCTACCCAGAAACGGGGTAGGGTAGAAATTGTTTACACAACCTTATTGTGAAATGAACATATGTTTCGTTTTATACTGCTCCCAATGTTTTGAAATGGCAAACCAAAGCAAACTTTTAGGGTTTCTCAGAAAAATTTATTGTAACTAGACATGCCCTTAGTTTACCTGCTGTGGACAGACACGAAAAGAAATTGAAACTGGAAGTGTAAATTATTAAACATAACCAGACACGCCGATATGATATCTTATGGGCCTGTGGACACATTGGAAGTCAGCTTAAGCCTAAAAAAAATCTGGGTTTTAGGTTGAAGACTCTGTTCACCTGAAAATCATCAGGTGGCTGATGTTGTTTGCCTAGCTCCCACCAATGGGTCAGCCATAAATGATGAATCCCTGAATGCAACTTGGTATTTGAGTATTTTTGTGACCTATCCTGAATCATGTCAGCTTTGTTTCTTTCTACATACTTGCTCATAATAACAAACAGAACTGAATTGCAATGGTTTCTGTCTCGTATTTTATCTTGAATAGGTATTGTTGTCCTTGAATTGAGACACCCTTCCAACAACAGAATCTCTCTTGACAATCAATAATATCATTGAGTGAGTTTTTTTTTAGTTCAAGCACCCCAAACTCAAACATCAAAGCAAAGAAAAAGCTCATCAATCAAACACTTGTAAGCTGTTTCAATCATACAACAGAGGACATTACCTTACAATCTGACCAAAAACGGAAAGCAAAGACCTTTGTTGTGATGTAAATTGCAAACATTATGAGCACCCCAACCTAACTATAGTCCTATCTATCAGTTTATCTCCATCATCAGAGCATGTGAGTTCCAAATTCTTAATCATAGCAACAAGGAATGGAATCTTAAGACCACATGAATTTTGCCATGGTTCCACATGCCAGATTGTTTGCATGTTTGATGGAACTACGACCCAAAGTAATGACTCAATTGAGATACATGTATATTGTAGACTCACACTTTCACTTCTGTTGTTCCAAGGGTCCCGACTCCCAACAATTTGATATATGATAGATTTGCATTTTCTAGCAACTCGCCTTTTAGCATTGGTTGTTAGAGTATATTTAACATTTCCAAGCGCTCAAGAAATTAACTAAAGTCTACTCGTATTGTCCATAAACGATTCTACTTAATATCCTATCTTTAACAACTTAAGGTTTTGCAGTAGATAGTCCATAAACTAACATGTTCATATCTATCTTAAACGTAACTCCGCATTATCGATTTGTGATTTCAGAATCTGCACGGTGGTCAAGTTTCAGGGTATCCGAGGCACTGAGATAGATGAACCCACGTTTACTAAAGGTAAAACTTGCAGTCTGATATACCAAAGAGGGTTGGGGTCACTGACTCATTTAGATGACTTTTGACCACTAATCTATATGCATATATAGTATCTTTTAGCCAAAATGGTGGTGCTGGAGGTGGTGTCTATTCATGGTTGAACCCAGGGTAGATCAGGATCATGAGGTGGGGGTGGATTGGCTTACCCCTAGCCCACTGTGGTCTTCCAAAACTCATCTTTATCAAAAGATGGTAAAGGAAAGGAGAGATAGAGATAGTCAGATGGAGATGGATACGGGCTCATTTCTGATCAGTTTTTCCTTTGCAGGTCATTGTTGTTCTAGGCCCCCTATATAGACCTTAGCTTATCTAGCCTTCCCCCACCCCGACCCCCTCCCTCTGAAATCTTTTTGAGGCCATGCTTGGTCTGAAAATGAGGTTTTTGAGTGTGACACTGTTTTTATTTTCGACCTTTAAGAGATGGAGCGCAAACGAAATGATGGAAAGACCATTCACATTACTTACTAATCATCCTTAAAATGTTTACACCAATGAAATATACCATTGAGCCTACCCTAAAACTTGTTCAACTATGGTAGTCGTTAGAGATGCTTTTGATTAGGCAGGAATAAGGAATTGGCCGCACATAACATTTTTATATACACATCGATGCACACAGCCTTGGAAAATCACTATCATTCACCTAAATATCACAATTCAATAGTCTAAAGATTGGCATTGTTATATGGTATCCATTACAACTTTAGATCCACTTTCATGTAGGAAACTATTTCCATATTTTTCAACATTATCTGCCAACACACCCCATTGCCACTATTGTACCCAATTTTAGCGGGAACCACAGGTTTTGAAAACCCCATTTAAAATCTAATTACATTATGTTAATCTTTTTTTATCTTGGGGGAATCAGTAAAAGAAGTTTACAGAGAACCCTAAGTTTTGACTGAGAATATATTCAGAGAAGAATAAACCACATAGAAGGAATGTAAGTGCACATAGGATTCCAAAAGAAAAAAAAAAATCTTTCTCTTTAACAAGAGCGTGTATATGCAGAAAGAAAAAGAGAGCTAGAAGAAGATCATCCTCTTATAAAGGGCTCCCTTGATTGAATTTAGCTTGGCTCAAATATCAAAAAGAGTACCCACAGATGAATGTAGGAATCCAAGTCATGAACAACCCTAACATCCACATAAAGTTGAAAATTGAGAAAAAAAAAAAAAAAAAAAAAAAATTTTCATCGTCTGGGACCTTTAATTTATCTTTTTTTAACATGACATCAAAGAATATATCCCCACCAAAAAATTTTTAACATAAAAAACAAGCTTTTGGTTTTCAAAAAAGAAAAAGAAAGGGTGGGGTTTATCATCCACTTTTATTATGTTTTTTGGGGTATAGTCATGTAATATACACAGTACACTTTACTTTCCTTAGTTCATTCACTAATTTTTCTTGCTTTTGTACATCTATTGTAGTTTAATAATACATGTGTTACAAAGTGTTAATTGAAAAAAAAAAAATTGATTGGAGCTTTGTAGAAAAAGAAAGAATTATTACAATGTTGAAAAACTTATACAAGATTAAAGGTTGTTATGTACTTAGATGGTTCAATCAATTTTACATTGCAAAGTTAAAGGTAAGTTGTCTCAGACAAACTTTTTGCTTTTTATGAACTAGTAAATGTATTAGAGAGTCTAATCAACTTGAGGGAAAATATAGAGTTTTTGGTGTGTTTTCAACTAAAATTTGATTTGAATTGTAGGATCTAGACAAACATAGTTGTGAAAAATCCAATGACTTTTTCTTGCTCGCAACTCAAACGCGGAATGTAGTTTGTAAATTTAACCTGTAAATGTAAAGTAAAAAAAAAAGTTGTTAAGAGTTTACGGTGCATACTAATTAAAAGTTAAAGGTATGGCCTAGACAAAATTGATCCTAATCTTTGTGAGTTTGGATTTCATATGGTAAGAAATACCCCTTTTCCTACTAAGTAAAGGCGATATAATTTTATTCTATCAACTTTTTCATTGTAGATGTGATTTGCTATACTGGCTTTGTCTCTAAAGCTTTACAAGCTACTTTATTTTTTCCCTTGTTGATGAAACTATTATTCCATAGCCATATTCACCGAATTCTTGGATCCATTTGTACAACAACGATAATAACATGATGGACCGTCTAGTGATTTTTAGTTTCTCGTAATGTTAGAATAACTTCACAATTTAACATGGTATCAATGCTTTGGTCTTTACTTATGAGCGTGTGTACTTAATCTTAGGAGCGCAATTAAATTTAATAATCCCATCTAAAAACATGGTACACTCATTAGAAACCACTAATTAAGTATGAAGTTAATAATGAAAAAGATGAAATAAACTCTGGAGCCCAACAAATCTACTTATTAGTCAAGAATTGAATAAAATTTGATTGAGTAAATATGATTATTTAGTTGCTTAATCATTCTGATTTTCTTCCTTTTGGATATTGTTTGTAGAAAAAGATTAAGGCCCACGTGTTGTTTTAATTCACATGATGAAAGCAGAGCCTTCATGGGAGCGTATGCACTTGGCAGGTTTTCATTGGTTGGGAGGTGGCTCGGCTGCAAATGATGGGATTGAAGAAAGTAGCCGCGTTAAGCCCCACCACCCACCCAACAATTTAATCTCTTTCGGAAATTGGGCCTCCTCCATTCTTTCTCTCACTGTCTCTTAGCCCCCACACTTCGACTCTGGCTCGGCTCGGCTCGGCTTCATTCTCGCCGGCCATTGGTTCACATTCATTTTAGGTTGGTGAAGTGTTACATAAAGTTTTCTAACTTAAACGCCAGTCTTTTTTCTTTGGGAGTACTCAAATTTAGGGGTGGGGATTCCATCTCGTTCCGTTTTGTCCAGATTTTTTTGGGTTTTAATGGAATTGAATAATTTCTTCACAATTCCATTCCGTCCCGATCCAAAATGGGATGAGATGGGATGAAGATTTTCAATTCCGCCAATCCCGTCCCGTTTCGAGCCAATTTTTTAATATTTATTATTAATATTTTTATTTATTTTTATTCATATAAACTTACAGATGACTGACAGAAACTCATGGTGTTTGCAGTGGTAACAAAAATGTTACTTCAAAAAATAAATATTCATTAAACAAGAGAAAGATAGAAGACTGTTGTTTGGATTCCCAACAAAAAATGAGAGCGACAACCTTACAAAGAAGCATTTGCATTTCTCCTTTCAATTTGAACAAGTGCTCTATAAAAGAAGCAAAAGAAGTCATATAAATATCATTGATGTGAAGTCGAGTAAGAATCCTATGTAGAGACACTATGTATAAATAGTACCCTCCATCTCCATGGACTATGCTCCATCCCAAACCAACAACAATTAAGGAAAAATACAATGGAGAAAAAGTGAGGCAAAAAGGTTTAGCTAAGCCAAACAAAGTGAAGTACTAATCTAGAAAATTTTACTCCCATCAAAAGCAATTAAAAAACAAGAAGAAAAAAGAAAAAAAAATTCCCCTTCCCCTCTTTTCGAAAATCATGGAGGTGTTGATTTCTAAAAAAAGGGTTGGCTTTATCCTAGGGTTCCCTCCAGGTCGACCCTTTTACAACACTCTTCTCTCTTTGATGCCTTCTTGTGGGACAACTATTTCATCTTCTTCTTCTTCTTCTTCTTTCATCTCATTTCCTCTTACAAGATTCTTCTTCCACCAACTTTTTTTTCACCTATATTTCAAGTTTTTTTTTTTTTTACTGTTTTACTGACTGAAATTTACTCAACTGTCCTTGTTGTAGTTGAAATACCCACTTTTTTTGGCGGGAGAAATTGCTGTCAAGATAGAAAGATTGAGATAGACTTGTTTGTATTCATGTTGGGGTTATGGGCACCCACCATTGAATGATATTTTCAAAGTATGATAAGATGTTTCAGTAATGCCAATTGGTAGGTGATAAGGTTGTCCACTTGGCGACTAATCAAAATCATATTTGAACTTAAGTAAGAAATAGGGGACTTTAGATAACGAGAGATGGTGATTTTGATAGTGAGGTAGGGTTTATTAGGGGTCTTATTTTCTTAACTCTAGGGGTTTGCTAAATCAATCTATATAAGACGCCAAAAAGAATGTTGAAAAAGAAAAGTTAATAGGTATTGTAACTTAGAAGTAGGAAAATGACATTCACATTATTGCAAGGAAGAAATATTTGGGAAATACTACGCCTAACATCATTAAGGTTCATTTTTCTTTCTCCTTGACTTATGACTCCCTTACTTAAAGCAATCATAAGCATTTGCTAAATTTGGAATTTGATCAAATAGGCGACTACAACGGGTTCCAACTAAGGAGGTCGATCAAAATCACATCCAAACTGGATTAGGTTTGGGCATCTCATTCCGCGATCTCGATTCTGATCTTAATCTCATCCCGTCTCGTTTGAATGTTTTTCGGGTCCTATTGAGATTAATCAATCTCATTTCGATCCCGTCTCATCTCGATCTAGAGTGGGATGAGATTGGGATGAAGATTTTCAATCTTGCCCATCATATCCCGTCTCGAGTTGATTTTTTTAATATTTAGTATAAACTATGTAACAACGATTTGTAATTTCATTTTTCGAGTTAATTTCAGCCTCTGATTTTAAGAAATATTTTTTTGTGAAATATTTCGTTTTGTTTAGAAAAAACATACAAATTCGGCTGTGATTTCAAATTTAACAATATTAGTTGTGTATTTTAAACTCTTAAATACTATGTAAAAAAGTCACAATACTCGTAGTATAATACAAACTACATATTACATAATAATACTCACATAACAAACTTTTGATACTGAAAGAACATTATAGCATGTTAAAATATGAGGAGATTAAAATATTTATTTATTTTCTAAGGAAAACTTTGACATTTTTTGGATTTTGAAAGAGATTTCGGTAACTTCAAAATATGAAATATTTCGTGAAATTTCAACATATTTCGAGAAATCACATTCCTTGCTATGTGGTATGAAACTATGAAACTATTTGTTGACATGACTATTCATTCAATGTGCTAATGTAAATGTAACATATAGAAGGCTATTGTGGAGGGGAATTTGCTTCTAAAACATTAGCAACTATATAACTTTAAGCAGCGGTTTTAGCTTTTAGAAGCAATGAAGTTTAGCTATGTTGTAGATCCTCAAAGAACAAACTGCATACAGAAGTAAAATAACTCCTACCATTCACACAACTTTAGGTAGTTGGGAAAAAAAAAATGCAACTATTCAAGAGTTGCTTGAAAATAATCGCCACACCATTTATGTTCCCGAATAAGAACTCTTCAGAAAAGTGAGAGGGCAATTGTTTTTTTTTAAAGTGCTTAGAAGCAAACTTCTAATTGGAGTTAGAAGTTAGGAACGAGCTTCTGAATGAACTGTTTGTTTTGCTTCTGAATGAGCTGCTGATTAGAAGCAGTAAAATTAAAATGTGTTTGTTTTTAGGTGTTGAATGACATCTGTTTGACAATTTTGCCCCACTAAATCGAATAAATATTGTGCTTAATATCATACCAATAATTATCCAAATCCTAGAGAATGTTATAATATCTTTTATTACAAGAATATCAAAAATACAAAGATAAAAAAAATCTTGAAAAAATACGGAAAGAAAGAGTTGAAGAGATAAAAAAAAACTTGGAAAATACAGATAAATAAAACAAAGATGGAGAGAAACGAGATAAATTTATTGTTGAAGAGTCCTTGTAAAGGTACGTAGAACGACAATGCTTGGTGAAGATAATGAAGGTGTGAGGTCAAAATTTAGCCCTACTTGTTTTTAAGAAAATGGGGGCAACAATTGTCATTACAAAATTATTTTAAGCTTACTATTGGAATAATTTTTTAGTCAACACTCAGTACTAAGTGATCAACACTCCTCTGTTGCTTATTCCAATTAGAAGTTCAACTTCTGATCAGAACTAAAAACAAACGCTCTTGTTTAGATGGCCAACTTCTTATTAAGAACTTCTGACTCTATTTAGAAGCAAAAACAAACACCCTCTCAGTTTGTGGTTGCAGTAATTTTGTCTACCCAAGAGCTGCCTCATGACTTAACATCATTCAATGACCATCCACCAAAACTAAGCCAAGTAGTCTTGAACAAGGTAAGCTTACTATTTGGGTCTTGAACAAGATACTGAAGATAAATAACATCTGATTGATTTGAATTTAGTTTGTGTTACAGATTTGCAAAACCTTTAAGTCCATCACCATGGAAACTTGAATTGAGTTGTGTGTTTAGTAAATCCAAAATTGAATATGTTAATTTTTCAATCCAAAATTTAGTACATGTTCATCATGTCCCGTTCCGAACCCGTTTGGGATGAGATGAGGTCAAAATGAGGTCTATCCCATCCCGATCTTAAACAAACGAGATGGTATAGGGATGAAGTTCATCTCGTCCTGTGCCCACCCCTGAACTCAACCAAAGGTTGGAATCCCTAAGGAAATTTAAATGATGTTAATAAACAACTATGAGTTGTAATGGAGGAACACATGGAACGAAGTTAGAATTTCGTCTGATATGTATTGATAATTGCTTTAGGAATCTTGATTAAAATCTAGATGAATGAGGCTAGGGAATCAGGTTTTGCAAATCAGGATGATGTGGCATTATCAGAAAATAAAAAAAAAATTACACTCAAGATACACAAACACTTACAAATTTCATTATTCTTTCAAGATCACGCCACATCACCTTGGTTAGAAAACCTGATTGCAAAAACCTAATTTTCTAATATTTTCGAACCTAGATATACTCCCGTGGAAAGTAAATTGTTGTGGTTCCTCTTATCATATGGGTACTATTGTGTGTTCAAGAATCCTACTTATAAAAGGAAATATAAACAACAGAATCGTGAATTCTTAAACAAGCAAAGCTTTGTAATAAAAAAGAGATTCATATTCTTGTTATTTACTCGATGAGCCATCATTTGTCATCCCTCTCTCCCACGAGTAAACAAATGAGTGAAAAGTTAAATATTTTCTCTTATTTTCATTATAGACGTGATTCTCCACTTATCTGTTGGTTGAGTTCTTTTCCATTGTCAATAATTTCTATGGTTGTGTTTGGTTAGTCATTTATTTTGAAAAATAAAATTTATTTATCTTATTATGTAGATTTTCACCGTTTGTTTGTCTTACTACTTAAAATTGATTCTTTATAAGACTATTTTTCCACTTCTCATGGGAATCTAAGTTTGAAAACGAGCATGAATGCTCTTACACACTAAACTTTAAAAGGGAAAAAGTTGTTCAATTGGTGAAGTGAGATGGAAAATAGCAATCGATATATAAAATGTGCAACATTGCATAGAACTCACATGCTTAAACCTATCGATAGATTTGTTGTCGGACCAAAATTGGTCACTACCACTGGCTCATAGCCTCATGATACTACATAACCATTTGCTGTAAACCAACTTAATTAATGTAAATTTTTTTTTTTAAAGTAAGTATGGTTACCTTTCAAAGTAAGTCAGTCAACACTTCCACAGAGTACGTAAACAAATAGTTCAAAAGAGAATAATGTTGTTGCTATCAATCTTTGACCAAAGCACCGTCCAATGACATAGACAGTTCGTATCTCGAGGTCCACCAACTCCGCGAAAATTCAGTTAAACAAATAGTACAGTCAGTCAGGTCCGTGAGAACCGTGACATTGTTTAATCTCTCATTATTCTAGATTTTAACTTAGTCTAAAAAAATCTCAAACAGACCGTTAAATGCTCGAATTTCAAAACCCAGTGGCACTCCCGTGAATAACCGACTCAAACAGTGTCATTTTGTTAAACGGTAAGCAAAGCCAGCCAACTCCACACTTGCAGGCTTGTGAGGAGCGTATAAAACACCATAAAAGTTTAATGGGACCTTCGTTTTTGCGAGTGAGTGAGAGAGAGAGAGAGAGAGATGATGATATTAAAACGCAGTAAAAGTTAGGTCACGAAGAACGTCATCTTGTGTTAAAAAAAAAAAAAAACAGTTGTTATGATTTCGTAGAAAGAAAGAAAGCAAAACTAAATATCATCTCACTGCCATTTGTTGTTGGTGGTTCTGTTAGTCTTGTATGTTATTAATATCGTCTCGTGGATTTCAGCGTCTTTTCAAACTCTCTTGTGTGTATATTTAGGAAATCTCATTCAAATATCAAAATCATCCAATCTTGTATTCTCCGCGCTCTGCTTTTTATATTTATCATTTTGAATGGACAATGATATTTCTAGGTCGGGCTTGTGTATTTGATTCATCTGCTCTGTAATAATACAGTCTTTGGAATTCGATACGAGCGAGTGTTTTTGTTATAGATCTTGAAACTTCAATTGTGGATCTACGGAGATTAGATTAGATTAGATTAGATGTAGATAGGTAGTTTGTATTGAAGTGATGAGTGAAGTGTGATGCTTGCTTAATTCGATCTACTCTATTTGAAAAGGGAGAATCCAAGGCGGATTCAGAGTTCTTGAGAGTGATGGAACTTTGAACCAACAGTGTTTCTGTAAAGACTAAAGGATTTAGAGAGAGAGAGAAGAGAGAAGAGAGAAGAGAGAAGAGAGAAGAGAGAAGAGAGTTTCTTTTTGGCCTTTATTTATAATCTGAAAAGGCTTTGGTTTCGCTTTAACATGCCGGTTGATGTTGATAAAGGAGTGAGAAATATAGAGAGAAGAAACAGCAAGAACAACCAATGCCAGATATGAAGCTTAGTGAACCTCTTCCTACTTCAAAGTCTACTACTAAGCAGAAAGAACGACACATCGTCAGTTGGACTCAACAGGTTCGTCATTCGTTCCCCTTTCTTGGTTCTTCTGTTGTGTGTTACTTTGATTGTTTAATCGATTAAACAGTTTCGATCACTCTTTTTTATGGTACAGGAAGATGATATACTAAGACAACAAATAAGCATCAGTGGGACTGAAAAGTAAACTCTTTTTCTTTTCTTATTTACAATCCTTGGAGAGAAATTTGTTATTTGGCAATGGAAGCCTTAAGTGTTTTGATTTTTGGTTTGTGTAGCTGGGCGATTATCGCAGCTAAGTTTAAGGATAAAACAACCAGACAATGTCGAAGGAGGTGGATAGATTCAAACATCGTTTTCAACTCTTTCGGGGTTTGGTATTAGTAGTTGATTTTAATAAAAATTCATACTATTGCAGATGGTACACTTACTTGAACTCAGATTTCAAGAAAGGAGGATGGTCACCTGAAGAAGATATTCTCTTATGTGAGGTAATTAGTGTTCAAACCTATACATAATGGGGGAATTTTCTACTCTAAATCCATCGATACGAAGCCTCATTAGATGGGGGTTAGTTTTGAGTAATCATTGAGACATACAGTTGTGCCTCTCCAGAGGACTGGTAGTATATTTTGGATTAGGTTCTCCAGGTTCTAGTTGATGTATCTGGGTTAGGTTTATTGGTGTTTACGACAGCATATTTTGTGTTCAATTTTGCTATCAGAATAATCTGTGTATATACAACCAGTTTATTATCAAAAAAAATATATAACCAGTGAGTCTATGTTCTGTTCCACAAGAACAGAACCAATTCACTTTGTTTAGCGTCCTCTTATATTGTGGTCGTCTTTTAAATACAAAAGAATCCCAAAATCTATATTTGCTTATGAATCAGCTTATGTGCAGGCACAGAGGATATTTGGTAATAGGTGGACTGAAATTGCGAAAGTAGTTTCAGGCAGGTGAGATATCAAACACCTTCTTTTGGCCTATGGTATTTTCTTGTTTATCCAAACAGCTCATGTTCATAGCTATAGTTGTATATTGACCGTGTTATACTGCTTTGAATACAGAACTGATAATGCTGTGAAGAATCGGTTCACTACCCTGTGTAAGAAAAGAGCAAAGCGTGATGCTTTATCGAAGGAGAACAAGAGTTCTGCCACCAAACCAAACAATAAGAGATCCATGGTTGAGGATGTGATTACAAATGAAACATCCAAGTCTGCTCCACCTCTGAAGAAGATGAGGTAAAATGGCACCAATTGACATCATATCATATTCAACGTTTACATTCAATGTTAGAAATTGATCTGTTCCAGGACACCTACTTCAGTGTGGACATAGCATACAATGTTTGAATTTGATCTGTTCCAGGACACCTACTTCAGTGTGTACATAACATAAAATGTTTGAATTTGATTGTCGCAGGATGCACATCTCGGAAAGCACGCAAAATCAGAATTTCGAAGTAAGACTACATAGGGAGAGTGGAAGACTGGGAACTCAACAGCTAAGACATCCATTTGCAGTATTGGTTCAAAACTCTCACAGCGTTGGCACCATGCCAGCTCAGCAGCACATCAACGACGCCAACACAGTGTCTAATGATGGTAAGCTGCGTCTCAAAAAGATGGTTTCTTACAACATTTCTGAAAACACTTGATAACATAATTGAAGACATAAAATGTATGAGAGCGGATCCTCTGTTTCTCATTCTAGCTGAATATCTTCCTAGTATACATAATATTTTCTTTGCTTCTTTCATTGAAGCCTCATGCTCCATAAGAAAACTGACACTAGCTTCCTGTTTTGAATATGAAATGAGTAGGAAATAGCAAGACTCAAGGCACATTTCTTAGAAGGGATGATCCAAAAATTACTGCTTTGATGCAACAAGCAGAACTTCTCACCTCACTTGCAGTAAAAGTAAATACAGAGAACACTGATCAGAGCCTTGAAAGTGCTTGGAAGGTGAGTAAAATAGTTGTTTCTTGGTTTTCTATGGCTTTAGCTACCTTTCTCTGATTGAGGATTTTGCAACAGCACTTGGGCACACCAATCTCATCCGGAGATTATATTTGAAACTTGAACTATAGCACAAGATCTCTATTTGAGCTCTACTTAAGTAAAAATGCCAACTTCAGTTGGTAACGTCTACCTGTTGTAATACCATTGAACAAGGATCGAACACTAACTTCACCTCTCTTCTTGTACTAATCATTACATTCACCTGCATGTTAGAGAAGATTGAGTATATTGTGAGTACTGATGTCCCTACTTTTAGTAAAGAACATGATGAAAAGATGCAACTTGACTGCAAAATATGTTATGATGATATGGTCTAACCAAATCCATACTCGTTTAGGAACTCCAAAATTTCTTAAACCGAGCCAATGAGGATGCAGTACTCGGATACAAAATTTCAGATGATTTCCAGCTTGATGATCTCAAAGACTTGGTAGAGGACTTGAAGAGTTTTAACATGGGGAGTCTTCCATCTTGGAGGTACGTGGATATTAGGGGACTAATTAGAAACATTTTAGTCCTATACCAGAGCATTGTGCTGATTGCTAATTAATAATGCAGGCAACCTGACTTGTACGAGTCTCCAGGCAGTTCAGAATATAGTACAGGATCTACTCTCCAATCCCATACTGTAGGTGAAAAAATGGAACAATCTCAAGCTGAGGTTTGTTCATTAAATCAGGACATCACTCTCTTGCCACAGCCAATTATGTTTTCACAGAATGATGATGGTGGCTGTGAAGATGGTTTTAGTGACACAAGCATTATTGGTGCTGTTGGGTCACATTCAATACATACAGAGCTCGAAAATAGTATTGGTGTTTGCATCAATGAATTCTGTGCTAGCACAAGTGTTCCTCAAGGTAACTAATTACTAATCATTTTAATTATTACTTTTTCCAACTTTTCGTTTCTACTTGGATTATTACAATCAGCTTTGGTTAGTTGGCAAATAATATCAAGCATCTATTCTTACTGCAGCAGCAAACTTGCCTTCCTGCAATGAACCTAAGAACCAAGGAGTTACATCTGTTATACCAGATACAGGTTTCAGTTCTCCTATGCAAGTAACTCCACTTTTTCAAACATATGCAGCTGGAATACCGACCCCGAAATTTTCAGAAAGCGTAAGTTTTTTCAGGAATTTAAAATTTTGAAATCCTAATTCCCATAGGTTATAGCTTCCATATATGGGTAGTTTTGTTCTGCGAGACAAGTAGGGGTAGTTTTGTTTTGTGTTTGCAAGAAAAATTACAAATGATTCATCCAACCTGACAATTATTAAAGTCCAAATGAGAAGTAATATGTTGACAAGACTAGGAAAATTGAAAAAAAAAAAAAAAAAAAAAAAGAAGAAAAATCGAAGAACAGGGAAAAGAATTAGAAAATAACGACGACAACAAAACTAGCAAATAACATCCATCAACTACATTTTACAGCCAAAGTAACTAGGCTAGTATGAGGATAAGTAACCTTCACCATTTTCATTTAGCAGCAAAGATTGCTCAAATGCAAAGGGAAGAAGTATGTAAAGACTATTATAACTGAGCAGTAATTAGTTCATCAAATGACAATGCAAACAATAATTGACAGAAAAGTTAATCAGTCTAGTTTGAGTTAAGATCATTATAAATCTACAGCCATTAGATTACCAAATTACTATTGTTAAGCAACAAAAGAAGATGCTATTATATCTATAAATTGTGATGACAAGGAGCTATAGCAGATACTAAGTACGGTGTGTTCCCAGATCAAATCAAAATCTTTTTCTTACTAGTGAAGTTTCAAATCGTACCAAGGGATTGAATGATAAGAAAATCCCAGATCTTTATCGACGCTTAGTTGGTGACTCTGGTAAATAACTAAAATGAACATTATACCATGAGATCTAACACAGCTGTGACTAAAAAGAGATTAACTAGTCATGGCAGTCCAAATGAGCCCGTGCTTTTAAACTATTCAATTCTGATTCAAGTATTTAACTATCACTTATGTTGAATCATATACAGACAACATCTAAACAACACGAAACAGTTTGAAGAGTTGAGTTAATTCTCAATCCAAAACCAGTAGTTCTTAGTCAATTTGTTCCATGTGTAATTTAAAAAAAAACATCTGTGTTGTTTCATAGGGAACCCCTGATTTAAAATCGTTTTGGTGTCAACGACAAACAAATATTGTTTCTGCTCATCTGTCTCACATATGAAAAGCTAAACAACAATTTAAAAGATAAAATAGAGTTGGGTTATGACTTTAGCTTTTCTCAAGAAGGTGATTTTAGCTTTGCATGAGGATAACATTTCAGTATTTTTCATTGGATTCATCTTGTTTCCCTTCCTCTAAAACTAATTGGTGCTAAACCATCTGTTTGACTACTACTCTCTAGCATCTGTAGTGTCGTTCCCAGTGACTTGATTTGAACTGACACTTTTGTAGGAGAAAAATTATAAGTGCTCTCCCTGTTATCTAAATTAGGAAGATGAGATTGATATGCTGTTGCTTGTCTATGTTTGGAAGCTCTAACCATTGGAACCCAAATGCCTAATTTTGATATACCTATTGTTTTAGGATTTCCTGTTTATTGTTTCAGAACTTAAATAAGACTAATGACACAATGGTTGCCTTTTTGCAGGAGAGGAACTTCTTATTGAAAACACTGGGTATGGCATCTCTATCTCCCAAACCAAGCCCCAGTTCTCAGCCACCTCCCTGCAGAAGAGCTCTCCTCCACAGCCTATAAGTCATCAACCTATTACTCAAGAACTCGTTTCACCGGGCTCTAACCCAACCTTTGAGCTTTCCATAGTATCTGTTCTAAACATTTGCGTGTTTTGTTTTCATGGCTTGCAGACCATTCGAACCCCATTTTACCAAGAGGTGTTCTAAGATCTTCATTCACAAGCCTGTCCTAGGATGTCTTAGTATATTGACTAAGCATTCTAGCGCCTTTTTTTTTAATATTGACCAGTCCAAATACTCGTATTGAGTTCGTGTGTGTTGTTTGTCGAATTACGACAATCTTTCTTTCCCAATCGTCTTCACATAGAAGATGTGGTTTGGGACTCTTTGATAGTCCCAATTTTGCGGGTCTTCATATTTCATTTGTACATATCCTATAGACTCTAGTCTTTTCCAGAGTGTAATTATACAGAGTCACCTCCCATACTCAACAAAACTATCAACAAAAAGAAAGAAAGAAAGAAAGAAAACAAGGGAGGATCAACCAGTTTTTTAGTGGGAGTCCTATTAATCTGATTTTGGTGTGCAGAGAGAGAGAGAGAGAGAGAGGGTATAGAATAATATTTTGCAACTTTTATTTGTTGGTTCTTTTGAATTGGGTTTCTGAAGAATGTAACTAGATTATGAACCATGGGTTATGATTGGAGTAGAATGTGATATTGGTTTTTGTGTGTATGAACCATTTGCTGTTTATTATCTTAATTTCTTCTCGAATTCTTACAAGCAACATCAACACACTTACACACCCAAACTGGGAAAGATCTTCTCTATATTAAGGAAAGAAGAAAGAGGGATCAAATATACTTACAGAATGTTCGAGGAAGTTTTGCATACTTTGTCTTGTCAAGTGATCTTCTCTTGAGTTCTGACAATGGTGAACTTGAAGTGTGTTTGATGGGATTCTGAGAATCTAGATTTGGGTTTGGAAGGCTTTGAAGGGGGAGGAAGAAGGCAATCATTATGAAGAAGAAGCTTTTCGGTGGAAAAGTTAGTGGTATGGTTTGTTGGAGACAACCAAAGAGAGAGGGAAGGCAACACAAAATAAAGCGCACTTCAGTTCATGCTTTCCATCTCAGTGAAATGACTATCTATACCCCTGAATTTGTAAATATGGAATCATCGATAACTTGCATCTGGGGTCAAATTCGTCAATCATCTCCTACCTCTTTGGGATCCCTGTATTTGTGAGGCTCAGTTGCAACTAACTCCCATTGACTCAATTTGAATCTAAAGTGGCACTGACTTGATCAATGTTTAGCCACCATGGCAAATGATGAGATTTATGGCCACCTAGGTGAGCTCATACCGTCTCGACCAGGTGGACATGGTAATGTTATTTGTAGTGAACTTGTGAAACCTTTTGGTTCATCACTATACCTATGAAACATGAATCTTATTGGTATTTGAAACTAAAACCCGTTGATCCTGTGGTTTTAAGCTGAGAAATGTGTTTTGATGATCAATCCATGAGTTTCCATGGATCGTCATCATCAAACACAAGCTTCTTTAGAAGTAGGATTTAATGCATCATCATAAGATTAACACTAAGAAAAAAAAAACGGCTGGTAAGAAAAAAAGAAATTTGAAGAAGAAGAAGAATGACCAAAGAGAAATTAGAGAAGGCGGTACCTACCATCGACACTGTTACCTCCTGAGTTTTTGCATATTCACACTGTGATCACCTTTACGATCACCTTTACAGTGTGCCAAGAGTTTCAGGTGCTAGATCCAAGATAATTAGAATTTAGATTCAAAATTTTCCTTTTCCTTTATTTGGATGAACATATCCTGTATTATCTCCCACATTAGAGAACTCAAAAGGGGGCTGGTCAAAAGCTCCATAAGCTTGGAGAGGGTCAAACAGCAAAAATAACTTTTTTCCAATTCTAGCTAAAACAAGCCCTGTTATACACCATTTCACAATGTATGAGAGCAATTTTCTAAATTAAAAAAACAAAAAGAGACATCATGTTTATACATGTTACACGCAAGACTAAAATGCCTCCAAACAGTGTATAAACGAACAAGAGGGATCCAATGGTAAAGAGTTTCTCATGGGCATGCAATACCCAACCAACTTCCACAGCCAGACAGCATTGACTGTAACAGAACCCTAGAGCAGGTTTTCCAGACATTCGGAAAGGTTGTTTTGTATGCTCAACAAAACTTAGAAAGTGACATTTCAATACCGATCAACTGAAAAAAAAATACTGAACAAGTAATTAATCTACATTGTTTGAACGACAAAACTGTGACTTTAGACAGCTTAGTTTTACATGAAAGATCTATTCAATTACATTGGTGAATATTTGAAAAACTATCTAAGCTCAATGGAATACATAGGCTTACACCTACATCAGCACAAAAGGAAAGTTCAAGTATGATAAATATCTTGTAAAAAATGTACATTTTCTCTTACACAGCCTTCTTCTTCTGCTGCAGTTTTCTCCACTTCAGATAGATTTGGTATGAAAGACCAGAGAAGACCATTACGACACTTGCCCACTGTTTTGGGGACAGAGGATTGCCACTAAGCAATGAAGACACCACAATACTCACGAATTTGCGGGTTGTGGTGATTGTGGTGTTGGCAAGCGAGCCGAAGCGGCTGATTGTAAGGAAGATAAAGTTCTGACCTACTGCTCCACATAGGCAGAAGAGGAAGATGTCCCATGCTGCCTCTGGATGCTCTCTGCAGAACTGAATTGCCTCAAACCCACTACCTTGTGGCCTACTGAACATGTACAACATGTTGTATATGGTACCCCATAGATTCATTCCTAACATTATATCCCAAGCACTCGTCTGGGGATACCTGAACACCAAGATGAAATCTGACTCAGGCAACTGAGACAGTGCAACTAGATATAAAAAAACAAGCATAATGGTGCATGTTGTGCAACAGTTTGAAAAGACAAGCATTTCAAATGAAGTTAACTCACATACCTTGCCGATATTGAATCCTGCTTTGCATTTGTGAATCCATCAAATGCTAAATTGAGGAAACATAGCCCATATCCAAGAGGTGCATTTGGATGAGCCAACTTGCTTATTGTTTTTGAGCTAGTCTGCACACGACCAAGCAATACGAGAAAGATGAGAGGCAAATAAAAAGAACAATACGACTTTTTGAGATATACAAATCAAGTCCTGGAGCATTAAGATCCCACTTGGGAGAGCTTAAATTATTCTTTTTTATTGAGTGAGCTCTTATAAACCTGGGGAAATAACCGCTTGTGATTTAAGCAATCCCATTGGATGCTAAGTTCTCGAATAGTGGCACACATTTCATCTCAAGTTGACATTGCTCCTCACCTTTGCCAGAGCAAAAGCAGATACCCCACCAGCAACAAGGAAAGTGCAAAGATATTCAGGAATGGTGTATTTGATGCCATAAACTAGTGCACTCATCAGCATAACTGCAAGGTGGCCACAACATCAGTGAGTCACAAGAACAATTTGTTAAAAAATTCAAGAGCAAAGATGCAGAAATAAGCTTCTAGCCTAAACAAAGATTATATTTAAGAAACGCACACAAGAAGAAATGATAAACTTGTCGAGGGTGACCATATGATTTAACGTGAATAAAATATCTGAAATGTTCTTATCATCAATCACCATGTTTTTTTTATGGATTCTAATAAGATTAGGGAAAAGATGGAAAAAGGAAAGAAAATAACATTTCTCATGCTCATGCAAGAAACTCATGACCTTGAACCAAAGCATGAATGAATCAACGAATATAGAAGTTGCAAAACAAAAATATTCTACTTTTGGTCTATCTCTTCAACTAAGGAAAAGTTCTGAACTGTGTCCTTAGCCTTGCCGTCCGGAATTGGGGAGAAAACCAAAAGGGATCTTGGTATCTTGAACATTGGAGGATGCACTTGGAGACTTCTGATCTCTAACACCCTGTGAGAAGCAAGGAGAAAAGAAAGGTCGAGACTACGCCTATTGTTCTTCAGGAAAAGTAATTAGAGAGAGGGTTTCAAATTGCAACTATTAAAGGGGATAGAGTAATTTTAAATAAAGATAAAAATCAGGTTGCAATGAGATAACATCACCCATTTAATGATGTTACTTCAAACTTTCCATGTGAAGGAACTTCAATTTTGTCACCTCTATTAGCTCAACTTTGCTTTTATTGTCTTTTAATTATAAAGAATGCAAACATATGGCAATAACTTCTTAGGCAATTAAGCCTAGATGTGTATAAGAAGCGAAGCTTTGTGACCACCTAAAAGAATGATAACAATAATGATAATAACTTATTACCTGGAATCATTTTTGAAGATTTTGCCAAGACCTGCAAGCAATGCAAGGCAACGAGACTAACATCAGGTATAATTAATTCATAGGGCTACAACAATTCCGACATAGCACAATATTTGTGAAAAGAAGAATAATCAAATTTTGTAGATTGAACTGTCAATCATTTTGAATTCACTCAACTTTGTTTGAACTACACATAAAACATATAAATGCAGCAAATTAAAATCTGGGTTCTGTTTTAAATTGTTTATAGGTAGGGTGTTTGCCTGACAAGCTTCGAGCTTATCCATGCTTATCCACTTAATAAGCTGCAACTGCCTAAAAAACTTCCCTTCACGGTCATACAATTGGATGGTAAAAGGTTAAGTGCGATAATGAAATTCAGAAAGTTCATCATGCCTGAGCAGGGTAACTGATGTACTTCAAAGCTTCAATCCCCATGGCTGGACCAATTGTGTTGGTAATGCCAGCACTCCAATAGCTCCACCATGGAGCACCACCACTGCTACTTCTCAACCAAAGCTTTAACACTGCTCGAGAAAACAACAAAGTGAAATATTGTTTTAAGCTTGAACAACTAAGACTATCTTGTTACCGAAGTGAGAGAAGATCAAAAGATTCAATAAAGTTGACTTACTTATAAATGACCAGATCAAACAGACTACATTTTGTGCAAGGCTCAAAAATGAAAGATGCTCAAAGCGTTTTCCATCAGCGCCAAATTTCTTGGTTGACCTGGAATATATACGTGTCAGAATACCCACCTATCAATCAATATACAATTCCACACAACTAGCTTACAAAAAAAAAAAAAAAAAAATTTACATCAAAGTCAATGATTTCTCACATTAAGTTCTCTAATTTCTTCCATCAATTGTCGCACTGAGTTATCTAAAAAAAAAAATTCTTAAGCACTGACTTAAAAGGAAAAAAAAAATCTTGGATAGTAGCATTTTCTTGGCTTTGGACTTCTTTTGTCACTGAAAACTACCATTGTGGATGGCTTCATCCTCTTAGAACTTGATTACTTAGATTGGTGCAGTATATGTGTAGCCTATGGTGGTAGTGTAAATCATTCTACTCTTTTCAGGAGTTTGGCTTCTACTAATCTATGCCAGGATGATTCTGTGACCTCTCTAACATCGCCAACCTCAGTCTTTTCTTCTACAGGCATCTGCATTGACGCGGCAAAAGTGTGAACCCCTCTTATTCTTTTCAGTAGTCTCTGACTGAGTCGGCCAATGCCAGGCTTCATTCCATTCCATGGCCTTAGCCTTACTTTCCCAGTAGAATTTCTAACAATTGAATGAGTTGTAAACAGGAATACTAAGTCAAACTTAAATTGAAATCGATCTACTTTTTCTTTGTAATTGATTATTTCTTGCTGCTATGTTTATGTTACTGTGATTGTGATTGTGATTGTGATTGGTAGAACAAACTCTCTTACATGAATAATTATTATGTCATTTCAATTTCATTAATCCATGATTCCCCAATTTGGGATTTATTTATTCAAAAATAATTCATCTAAGCACTTGTACGGATTCTACAACTGAAAATCGAAAGAAAACAAGACAAAAAAATACATATCAAATTTTCGCATAAATCACAAACTGAAGAATTGAATGACTTACAGAGTTTCTTGAACAACTCCTTGTGTGATGTAAGCCGACCATATTCCGGCGATGCAGAACACCAAAACCACAACACGCCCCAATCCGGTGCCCTGAACCTCCATTCCGGTGAGTTTCGCTGCCGGAACCGGCGACTGTAAACGAATATTCCACGAGATTTGTTCGAGAAGAAGTGAGAGAGGGAAGAGCGAATTGGTTTTTTTTGGTTTCCGAAATTCTTCCTGGTTATACTTACTTACATATATATGTGGGGCCGCGTAAGGAGTAGTTTTACACGTGGCGGGTTGTGGTTGGGTGAATCTCGTCAAAATTGGTTCTTATTGGTTTGTTGACGCGTTCACTCAACGGAAGTTGGTTGGTTGTTGACTGAGCTCAAGTCGTCGCTTCTTGGTTGGGCCTTAATTGGTGAAGACTTGTGGGCCTGTCTTTCGAACTATGGGCCACCAGCCCAATCTACATGTTTTATTTGTCTTCCTCTCCGTACCCCCAAGCCAAAGTCTCTAAGGCACTCAATTAGCTTTAGTTGAGACACTTGAGTTTCATTTCTTCCCACTTTTGACAATTTATTTTTCTTCACAATTAAAATATATGTATTTGTTAAAAGTGCATTGCATATTTTTACTTTTAATTTTTGGTTCAGAAATCGTTGACATAGTTTCCTAATTTACTGAGAAAAACATTAAAAATTAACAGATGAAACAAGGGAATATAGAATTAATTACATAATCAAATGTGTGATGGCTTAGCAGTGACCAATGGTATCATTAGGTCTTGAAGTTGATTCCATTCCAGCCGACGGCATCTAGAATGGGAGGGATTAAGCCATAAAATAAAATAAAAATAGAAGGCTGCTGAACTGTTTATCAAATAAAAAGAGCAAATACAGAAGCCTGCACAACTTAATTAATAAACCATTACATTCATAGACTCGGGTGATGTTGATGGAATTTAAAAAAAAAAAAAAAAAAAATTAAGGTTGAAAACTATATGCAGCTTATAGGCATCCAAACAGTTAGCGTGAAAAATAAAATTTGCACCAACAATCTTTTTTTTCTTGATGGATTACCTGTTGATGCAGATGTTGGATTTAGTCTAAATCAAAGTTTTCTGCTTAACGTAAAAAAATAAAATAAATTTGGTTCCAAAATCTGGTTCTTTAGCCTCACTCTTTGCACTATACACCAATACAAACTAAATGATCTCAAGATCAAGTAGCATATATAAGGAGAAGGTAATTTGGGAAAATTAAGTATGTGGATCATGATTCATGAAATTGGATTATTAATCCATGTTTCAGTTGTGGACTCAATAATTTCATAATGTTAAGGAGGTATTCTATGCGGTTTATATGAAGTCATCCATGTCTATCAACTATGTCTCTTTCATTGACAGACTCCAAATTTGAGTAGATTGACTCTCAAAGAAAATACACAACTTTCTACAAATTTACTGTGTTTAAGGTTTTGGTGAAATATTTACCTACTCAAGCAGGACTCCGATACTGTAATAGTTATTATTAGTGCAATTTTAAATACAGTTTAACAAAAACAAAAAAGTTTTGGTGAAATGTATGTGCGTGTTTAGTTTAAGAGAGATTTTTCATGGAAAATTATCATAAAAATATGGAGCATGCATTTGAAACCAAAGATGACTATTTCTTGGGTTATGTATACTTTTTACTTCAATTTTTTTCAAATGCATATATAACTTTTAAATTTCAAAATTAATTCACAATTATTTCTTCTTGACATGCATGAGTATATAAAATCGATGAAGGAGAGTAAGTATAAACAGTTGCAATTGACCACGAAAACTTTTGAAAATATTAAGGAAAAACAATATTTTAGAGATATATATATTTTTTAATTCTTACAGTAAAAGTATATGTATCAAACAGCTAAATTAATTGATTCAAAGGATTAACTATAAACAGAGCAGTTGACCATGTTGTTATTTTATTTAGTTTTTTTTTCTTCCACCAATATTTATGAAGCAATCGATTCAAAGTGGGTGTTTTCTAAAATAAAACTCTTATTTTCTTAATTTCTTGTATGTTATATGGTTTACATTAAATAGTTAGGTGAGGTTTCTAACTCCATGTAATTTTAGTTTTATAATTTTTTTTGACATTTACTTTTATAAATTTATTCATGCCAATTGGTGTCAATAGATGAATGATCATTTAAAATTTTTATAAACTTTTTAGAGCTCTTCTAATAGCTAAAATAATTTTTTCATGGAAGTGGAGGTTGTGGAGGAAAATGGTGGAAGTGATTATGAACGAAAATACCATGATGTCCTTGCTCAAAGGGTATATTTTAATATGACTAAGGCTCCGTTTGTTTCATGGAAAAATATATTCTAGGAAAAATGATTTTGGAAATAAAATTTAAAGAACTTTTATTTTTCCAAAAAAATTTCATGCTGTTTGGTTGTGTCGTGGAAATATATTTTCATATGATCAAAATTTGTCTTGTGTTATAGCAGTTAGGTTGATTGTGATGTCAATGCGGGAAGTGTTAATTGATTTTGTAGTTGGTATGGTGGTAGTAATGGTAGTGGTGTTGGTGGTGTGAGGAGTAGGTTGTGCTATGACCTTAGTCACCAGGGCACGAAGCGCGAGCAAATACGGGAGTGTAAAAGCTTTTAATTTCAAACTTTGCTAATGTTCAAAGCGTCTGAGAGCATCTATATTTGCAATTTACTTCTATAATTTTATTAGTATCAGGATAGCGCTTCGAGGTTGAAACCCCTTTTTTGATTCTGAATTCTCGAGTGGAAAATAGGTTTTTTACTTTATCGGTCTCAAGGACCCATAAGCAGATGCTAAGTAAAATAGGAGAATTGGGCTATTCACAATATAAAATATATAGATAGACTAAGCTTCAGTTGTCCATATTTGCAATTTACTTTTATAATTTTATTACAGTATATTTTAAAATATTAACTTGAGTTTCACCAATTTTATTTTTTTAATATCAAATTAAAAAATTTAATAATTATTTAAGATAACAATATGCATAAGATAAATAGTTAGTTTATGAATAATCATAATAGGTGTATATATATATATATAGATTGAAACCTGAAAACTATTATTAAAAGATTTTTAGTAACATACATCAATGTATGAATAATCATTACAAAAATGAAAAGATTGATGAAACAAAAGCATTTGTGATGATTCAAATTTTGGAAATGAAGTTTCATAAACAATAAGTGAAGATTTGAAAACAATCGGCTCCAAATCTTCAGGGTGGGGATCTAAATTTAAAAGCAGGGTTTGATAAACTATAGAGCAGAGATTTGAGAAGAATCCGCCCAAAAGTGCCAGAGCGAGGATTGAGAGCGTGAGTGTCACCCCTGACATAAGGTTTATGTGACTAAGGTTATTGCGATGGTGGGGATGGTTGTATTATGGTGGTGTTAGTAGTGGTTTGGTGGTTGTGAAATGTGTTTGTGGTGATCATGGAGTAACTAATGATGTGACAGTGGTGGTGGTGGTGTTTGTGCTACAGTGGTGGTGGCGATGGCGGTGGTAGTAGTGGCTTGTGGTGGTTATGCTATAGTGGTTGTGGTAGTTGTGCTATGGTGATGTTAGTTGTAGTTTGGTGGGTATGATATGGCGGTCGTCATCATCTTGGCGTAATTTGTGATGTGATGATGGAGGTAGTGGTGATAATGGCGGTGGCGGTGGTGATGGTGGTTGTGCAATAGTGATTGCGGTGGTGATTGCAAAATGGTGGTGCTGGTATAAGTGGAGATTGTGTTACAATTGTGGCATTTATGGTGCCATGGTGGTGGTGGTGGCGGCGGCGGTTTTTGTGATATGATGTTGATGGTAGTGCCCATGGTAGTGTTGGTTGTGATATGGTAGTGTGGTTCAGGACTTGAAATGGTGAGAATAAAAAACTATGAAAAAAAATTTAAGGGTGGGCAAACGAGTCGAGGAACCGCGGATCGAAACCGAACCGACTCGTTTTGCTCCAAACGGTTTGGTTCTTATTGTGTACATTAATAAACGGTCTGCATCGGTTCAGATCTGTTGTAGAATGGTTCGAATCCGGTTCCAAATGTTTAAATTCAAACAATTTGGTTCCAATTCGTTTTGAATTAATCATCAACAAAAGGTCACTGTATTATACAAACTTCCTAAAATTGCAACAGGAAAAGCTCAAAAAGTGGTGTTCTCATTAGAAGTGGCGGTGAAGGTAAAACAATGTAAAAAAGAAAAGCGACACATAGTTGTTTGAACAGGAGAAGACCCAGCACAAGACACATACACCTCTCATTGGCATATCTCTTACTAGTCGGAACCAATTAAGCATAATCCAAAAGGTTGGATTCAAATTGCAGCGCCCTATTAAGCCCATTCGTCACAAGGTAAATTCAAATACCCGTAAGGCCTAATCAGGCAAGTATCTAGGAAATCACCTAAGATGGGCAAGCCAACAACACATTGGTTCCGACTAGGAAACATATACCAGAGTATAAGTCGTGTATGGAAATTTCCTTACATGGACAACACTCCAAAAGGGAAACCTCTCCCGCAGCTCTAGGAGTACAAATCATGTAGGGAAACTCTCCTACATGGACGACTCCCAATTAGGAAAGTATCTCCAGCAAAATCTCTTTTCCTAAACTACGCTATTAAAGGCCTAGCCGAACGAGGACTCCCGCATTATAAATAAGACACAGGTTTTTACAAAGAAATGTATGCTACATAACCCAATTTACAACTTTAAGCCTTTCTCAAGCATTATCTAACTTTAGCATCGAAGTGTCATCGGCCACCACAATGGTGGTCCTTGGCTCATGTGTGTTCCCTGTGCAGGTTTAGGTCAAGGTCAAGGAAAGCAGGATTCGACTACATCAGTTTGGCGTTGTCCGTGGGGAAAAACAAAGTTCCTTGAAAAATAGTTATACCACCTTGCCTCGCAATACAAAGATATGGTGACCACGAGATCTCGCAACAATGGAGACATCCCTGAGCCCTCTAACGCTCATACTGCAAGAGCACCACCAGTTCTGGCGAATACGGCACCGCGGGAGGAACAAAATTAGACCCCCACACCGGTGGCAGCTGCGGCGGACCCAAGGGTGGATCTATTATCAACCCAGATGCAACAAATTGCACGAGTGCTAGAGATTCTCATCCACCAAAATCCTCCACCAGCAAAAGGAGAACGGGAGCAGCGAAGAGCCATGTCCCCGAAAAACACAAGGGAACACGTTCAGGAAAGCAACACCGTTTCTGCAGGCTCTCAGTGGACCAGAGGCGATGCAGGAGGATCCGAGTCAGATGATGCTGAGCTGTCAGATAGCACGTTATTAGCACTAAGATATCTCGAATTAGCAGATCAGCGCAAGAATGGCAGGAAATCATAATTTTATTTCAAATTTGGCGATTTAGGGTGCGTTTTAGTATTTTGGTCATAACTTTGGCTACGAGTATCATAATCGCGCAAACGACTCCAATTCGGAAAGCTCTTTTCAATGCGCATATCGTGGTCAAGGAGCTATCGTTGCACATCTTTTCGAGGACAAAATCCACCGTTTCTCCTTTCGAATCCACAAATTTAGTAATTTATTTCCCTTTATAGTAATATTTCAATTATTGTTTAGGAAGTGATTCTGAACCCAATTTGGGCCATATTTCTGGCAGTATATTTCTTTTATTACGTATTTTGTTTTAACATGATTATTGGGGTGTTGCCATTTTTTGTAAAATTCTAATATTTATGAGTTTTAGCTATAAAGCCCGGCTTGTGGGCTGACTTTAGAGATACATTTGGTTTGAGTAATTTGATTAAACATTAGAGTTATTTTCTCTGTATTTTTGGGTGATCTTTTTGTGTTCTTCCCTATCAATTATCCGTTGCTACTAGCCTGCAGAATAATCACTATTTTGCCCGGCGTAAACTGGTATCAGAGCTTCAGCATCTTCTTGGGGTGATATTTCATCAGTTTCTATTGCTGGTGGTCGTGGTCGTCGCGGGCAGGTTCTCAACGAGAAATCCCCTCACCGTGATCGTAGCGTTCAAGAAGTGATGATTGAGGATTTACAGAGGCAAGTTGCAAAGCTAACCCAACGTCTAACGGCGCAGGAATTCGGTAATCGTGAGATGGAAGATCACGATTCTGATTCCAGTTTCAAAAACCCGTATCACAATCGTGCTCGATTCTGGGAGCGCCGTGGTCGGGAGGATCGTCATGGAAATCTCGGTTTCAAAGTAGATCTACCCGAGTTTTTTGGGACGTTACAGGCCGAAAGATTTGTGGATTGGTTGAACGAAGTAGAGCGTATCTTTGAGTATAAGGAAGTTTCAGATCATGTCAAAGTGAAATTGGTTGCCATGAAACTCAAAGGCAGAGCATCTGCGTGGTGGGAGCAATTGAAGCAATCACGCGACATGCAGGGCCAGGCCAAAATCACTGATTGGGAAAAGATGAAGGGTCACTTCCTTCCTTTCGACTACATTCAAACTTTGTTTCAACGACTTCATTCATTGAGGCAAGGCACGAAATCAGTTGATGATTACACAAAGAAGTTCTATCAATTGGTAGCCCGTAATGACTTACCTGAGACGGAAGAGCAGATGGTGGCGCGATATTTGGGGGGATTACGAGAACCCCTGCAGGATGTCCTTAGCCTTCAAGCCTACCAGCGTGCACTTGTTGTGGAAAAACAGCAGAACATGATGCCTATGATCAGAAGTGATCAAAGTAGTCGGTCAGTTCGCCCTCAAGAATCCCGTCCTACCCAACCACCACCGCAGAGTAACTCTACTATTAGATGTTTTAGATGTGGTGAACAGGGAAATAGAGCGACTAAGTGCAAGAAGCCTGCATTCAGAAGGGCAACAATCTCCTGATTGAGGAAGACGTGGTAGACGAATTTGAGGAACTTGGCGAGCCTGTGTATGACGATGATGAAGATGGAGATGTGCTGTATGGAGATGGTCATGAGACTCTGGTTGTTTGTAAGAGTCTACTGACTCCCAAGGATGATTCAGGGGACGATTGGTTAAGAACCAATATTTTTCACACGACATGCACAGTTGCAGATAAAGTCTGCAAGATGATCATTGACAGTGGCAGTTGTGAGAACGCCGTGTCTGAAGAGGCTATCTAGAAATTGCAGTTGAAGACATATCGTCATCCCAAGCCGTACAAATTATCATGGCTGAATAAAGGCAGTGAGGTAACAGTAGATAGGCGATGCCTAGTGTCTTTTTCGATTGGCAGAAAATATTTTGATAATGCTTGGTGTGATGTTGTATCTATGGATGCTTGTCACGTATTGTTAGGCAGACCTTGGCAGTATAATCGCAGTGTTATTCATGATGGGCGAAAAAATACATATTCCCTTAGCATTAAAGGGAAGAAGATTGTGTTGGCACCTCATCGGGAAGGAACCACTCCTACCCCAATAACCAATAATACTAACCTGCTTTCTAGGTCCAGGTTTTTAGTTGAGATTGATCGTGGAGATGTGGTCTATGCTTTGTTACCTTGTGGGAATAGTGCAGTCAATGAGAACTCAGATTTGCCAACAGAGGTGCTGCAGCTTCTTGCAGAGTTTTCTGACCTGATGCCAAAGGATCTTCCTCCTGGGCTGTCGCCTATGCGGGATATTCAGCATCAGATCGACCTTGTTCCGGGGTCCAGTTTGCCTAATCGGCCGACTTATCGCCTCAGTCCTAAGGAATCTGAAGAGTTGCAGCGACAGGTGGTAGAGTTGTTGGAGAGAGGCTACATCCGTGAGAGTATGAGCCCATGTGCAGTACCTGCTCTGCTAGTGCCGAAAACAGATGGCTCTTGGCGTATGTGTGTTGATAGCAGGGCAATCAACAGGATTATAGTGAAATACAGGTTTCCAATTTTCCGCCTGGATGATATGTTAGACCAGCTGTCCGGATCTAAGTTTTTCTCAAAAATTGACCTTAAAAACGGATACCACCAGATCAGAATAAGGCCTGGAGATGAGTGGAAGACAACGTTTAAGACGCATCATGGGTTGTATGAGTGGATGGTCATGCCTTTTGGCCTGTCCAATGCGCCCAGTACATTTATGAGATTTATGCATCAGGTTTTACGACCTTTTATGGGGAAATTCATTGTAGTTTACTTCGACGACATCCTCATTTATAGTCCGACATGGGCGTCCCATTTTGATCACTTTCGTGTTGTTTTTGATAAGTTGAGGACGGAGCGCCTGTTCGTCAATCAGAAGAAGTGTTCTTTCTTTACTACTTCTGTTACTTTTCTTGGTTTTGTTGTGTCTACTGATGGTGTTCATGCAGATCAGTAAAAAATAGATGCGGTCTTGGAGTGGCCCAAACCAAAGACCTTACGCGATGTCAGAAATTTCCATGGATTGGCGTCCTTCTACCGTCGGTTCATCAAAAACTTTAGCACTCTGATTGCTCCTATCACAGAGTGCCTCAAGGGACGTGATTTCCAGTGGTCCGATGAGGTGGAGGCCAGTTTTCAACTGGTCAAGCAGAAGATGACAGAAGCACCAGTTTTGGCACTTCCTGATTTTGAAAAGGTGTTTGAGGTCAATTGTGATGCATCTGGGGTTGACATTAGTTGTGTTCTGAGTCAGGAAGGGTGTCAAATAGCTTTTTTCAGTGAGAAACTATCAGGATCAAAGAAGAATTATTCCACCTATGATCTGGAGTTTTATGCCATAGTTCAGTCCCTGGAGCAATGGCGTCACTACCTAGTACAGAGGGTGTTTATTCTTGTCACTGATCATGAGGCCCTGAAATACATCAATGGGCAACACAAGCTGAGTCGACGACATGCCAAGTGGGTGGTGTACTTGCAGGAGTTCACGTTTGCGCTGAGGCACCAAGCAAGGGGTCTGAATCGTATCGCAGATGCATTGAGTCATTGTACGTTACTCCTCACCACCATGAGCACTAGAGTTGTAGGATTTGAGGCTTTCTCTGATATGTATGCTGCAGATCCTTCATTTGGAAGGATAATTCAGGAGATAACTGATGGTCAACGACATGACTTTATTTTGCATAATGGTTATTTGTTTTGTGGATTACAGTTGTGCATTCCAGATTGTTCACTAAGGCAGCAGATTATTCGTGAACTTCATAATGAGGGTCACTTGGGCGAGATAAGACGTTGGCCTTGATCTCTTCTTTCTATTATTGGCCCAAATTGACCAGTGATGTGGCTCATTATGTGGAGCGTTGTTATGTTGTCAGGGGTCCAAAGGAGTTCTCACTAATGCGGGCCTGTACACACCTTTAATTGTACCTGAGGCCCCTTGGTTTGATGTTAGTATGGACTTTGTGTTGGGCTTACCCCGTACCCAACGGGTCTGGGATTCTTTTTTGGTTGTGGTTGACAGGTTTTCCAAGATGGCCCATTTTGTAGCTTGCAGAAAAATAATGGATACTGCTCGAATCGCCCATCTTTATTTCAGAGAGATTGTGCATTTACATGGTGTTCCCCGATCCATTACTTTAGATCGTGACACCAAGTTTATGAGTCATTTCTGGCGGAGTTTATGGGAGAAACTGGGGACGAACTTGAATTTTAGCAGCGCCTACCACCCCCAGACGGATGGACAGACCGAGGTGGTGAACCGCAGTTTGGGGAAACTTTTGAGGAGTTTTGTAGACACTAAACCAAAACAGTGGGATTTGGCGTTACCTCAAGCAGAATTTGCCTATAACAGATCGAAGAACAGAACCACCGGAATGAGCCCATTTGAGATTGTTTATGGCCAAAATCCATCCGGGGTGCTCGACTTAGCCCCTATTCCATGTGTGGGTCGTTTGAATCCCAAGGCAGATGCAATGGAAGAACATCTTCGGGGTATCCATGAGCAGGTGAAGCTGGCTATTCACGAGAGTAATTCCAAGTACAAAGTTCAAGTCGACCGTCACCGTCGTCAGATACTTTTTGATGTTGGTGATTTTGTTTGGGCAGTATTAACCCGTGATCGTTTTCCTGTTGGAGAGTATAATAAGCTTAAGGAGCGGAAGATTGGACCCTGTGAGATCTTGCAGAAGATCAATGATAATGCCTACAGACTGCGCCTCCCCAGTCATTTGAGGACTTCTGATGTCTTTAATGTAAAGCACCTGAGTCCTTGTTTTGCAGATCCCGATGATGCTATTGTGAACTCGAGGACGAGTTCTTTCCAACCCGGGGCGACTGATGCAGAAGAATCTGAGCCAGATGATGCTGAGTTGTCAGATAACACGTTATTAGCACTAAGATATCTCGAATTAGCAGATCAGCCCAAGAATGGTAGAAATCATAATTCTATTTCAAATTTGGCAATTTAGGGTACGTTTTAGTATTTTGGCCATAACTTTGGCTACGAGTATCAGAATTGCGCAAACGACCCCAATTCGGAAAGTTCTTTTCAACGCGTACGTTGTGGTCAACCAGCTATGCTCATTGCACATCTTTTTGAGGCCAAAATTCACCATTTTCCCTTTCGAATCCACAAATTTAGTAATTTATTTCCCTTTATAGTAATATTTCAATTATTGTTTAGGAAGTGATTCTGAAGCCAATTTGGGCCAAATTTCTGGCAGTATATTTATTTTATTACGTATTTTGTTTTAGCATGATTATTGGGGTGTTTCCATTTTTGGTAAAATTCCAATATTTATGAGTTTTAGCTATAAAGCCCGGCTTGTGGGCTGATTTTAGAGATACCTTTGATTTGAGTAATTTGATTAAACATTAGAGTTATTTTCTCTATGTTTTTTGGGTAATCTTCTTGTGCTCTTCTCTGTCAATTATCTGTTGCTATTAGCCTGCAGAATAATCGCTATTATTCTTGACGTCAAGAGTCGAAAGAGCAACTAACATAGACCCAACTTCTAGGGCTGACAGGCAGATATCCCAGAACCCCCTCTGACTAGGGGCCACCAACACTTACGTGCTATTCAACCTCATTATCCCTCCGTTCATGGATCATATCATAAAGTAGGGAGAGCTGAAGTGGCCCGCCAAACAGCGAGGACATACCTCCTTGCGTGATAACACCAAACACTGCTCATTTCACAATGACAACGACCATGATACCAAAAACTTCAAGAATTGCAGGTACGAGATTGAGCACTGGATCGAGAAGAAGAAACTCAAGGTTCTTGAGCCCAAACGCCAAACTTGACTGGTGAGGGAAGAGTAGCAGGCCGCCGTTAGAAGAGAGGTCGAGGCGGCGGATGTTGAATACGCCCTACATGGAGTATGCTCAGAAGTCGAACAATCCAACAGGTCCTGAAAGACGGCGCTCTGGGACATGCAGACCCAGTCAACCTACGAGGACCAATAGGTGCAACACACTGATGCGTTGCATATTCTCTTAAATTTTACCACATTTTACCTCTAGAATTCTAGTTGTTTTTGTTGGGTTTAGACCTCATTGCTTGTCATGTATATTTTATTTCAGATTTTATGAGATTAATGAAGCCCAATCTTCTTGGCCAAGCCTGTCACACTCAAGAAGCTGCTTTAATCAAGTCCATTACTACAACCCACATTAACTCAAAATACATAGTTGTAGTGGCAGTAGAAACAACAACTTGGAGCCCTGATTTTGCTTAAAAGAAGAATGGAACGGTTGTTCTTTGAGTGGAAATTCAAAATTGGGTGGTTGCTATTGCCTCAACTTGGTGATTTTTCAGTTTTTGGGCAGTTTTTATACAGAAATCAGAAAAACATAAAGGGGAGGAGAAAAGGGGTAGAGAACAAGAATTGAAGGAGATAGTGGAGATCTAGGTGCTATAATTCAGTCAAGCCTCACCAACATCCCTCAGTTTGATCTTTTCTACTCCCAAACTCAAATTATGTTGAACTTTTCTGTTATAAGTTTAATTTCCAGCATGAACTAAGTTATTTCATTCTAGGGGAACGATGTATTCTAGTCTCAAATTGTGCTTGTTTTCGTAATGTTTGTTTGAAATAAATTCTTACTTTGTTTGTTCGAATTATTCTTCGCTTATTGTTTCTAATTGACTGGCCATTAATTAGATGAATTGGATCTTGTGATTTGCTTTCGAAAGAGGGAATTATAATATAGACCTTTGGATAATTCAACATAGGCAATTATAGTGATCGAAAGACTTATAAGAACCTATGTAGAGAATCACCAATCTTAATGCATTTTTGTTTATCAAATTGCAAACTCTTTTGTGAAATGATTTCCAAGAATAGTTTCAGTAGTCTATCGAAAGAGGCTATTGGAAAAGTTGGGAGTTTTTGCTGACAAACTTGTAGGATTATTTATTAGATGATAATAACATAGTGAGGGACTAGAAGTATCGATTTCTTAGAATTTTCTTACCGATTCTTTAATCAAACATCTATATTTATTTCATTTGATTCGTTATTATAGATTTCAAAAGCAACTTAGTGACTTTTCTAAATAAAATCAAGATTAATATTAATTTGATACTTGTTAAAAAAAAGTGAATCATCAATCCCTGAGGACGATACTCTTTCTTATCACTTTACTATAAAATTACGATACTGTGCACTTGCAGTTTTGCACCTATCACACACTCGTGCCCAGAGCTTGACTTTGTCGCTGACTTTCAAAGGCAAAAACATCCAAGGCGTCCAATCTTCGCATAACGACGCCCTGGTAATTACAGTCTTCATAGCAAACTAGGAAGTAAGGAGATCTTTGGTGGACACCGAGAGCTCCTTGAATATTTTGTTCCTCACTGCATTCTGCAACATACAGCTGAAGGAAGATGACCTTATGCCCGCTAATTACCCCATGGTTGGATTCAACGGGGTGAAGTGCTTTCCTGTCGAGAAGGTCAATTGATAGTAATGGCGGGAGAGCTGAGACGTCAAAGGGTTCTAATCCAAGAGTTTGTGGTGGTCGATTCCCCGTCCACCTACAACATCATCCTAGGAAGACCTTGGCTCCACCAGATGGAAGCTGCGGTTTCTACTTTGCACCAGTGTATCAAGTATCCTACAAATCAAGCAGTAGGCCCAATACAAGGAAACCAACCCGAAGCCAGAGACTGCTACTATGCAGCAATGAAACAACTCGACAGCTACCAACTACATTCCGGACAGACATGCTTGACATCTCAAAAATTGGATTCCGAAATTGAAGAAGAATCTTCCAACTCAGACAACGAGACCCTAGTTAGTCCAAGGGGGAGACCCAACATCGGTCAGCCAGAAAGGGAATCTACTACGATTTACCTTGACAGCTTAAGCAACAATAGAGTCGTCTAGATAGGCTCTCGCCTAGACAAAGAATTGGCAGAACGGCTGATAAACTTATTACGGCAGAATCAAAATGTCTTCGCCTGGACAATGCGGGACATGGTGGGAATCGACCCCTCCGTAATCACTCATCGGTTGGAGGTCAACCCACACGAAAACCATCAGGAAAAAGAAGAGATTCATGGCTCCGGAAAAAAAAAAACCAGATCATAAACGAAGGGGTACAGAGACTGCTCAATGCTAATATGATCAAAGAGGCGAGGTACCCAGATTGGTCGGCAAATATTGTTCTAGTAAGAAAGAAAAACAGGAAATGGAGGGTTTGCACAGATTAAACAGAATTAAACAAGGCGTGTCCGAAGAACAATTTTCCACTCCCTCGCATTGATCAAATTGTGGACGCTATATCGGGGCACAACTTCCTGAGTTTCATGGACGCCTACTTCGGGTACAACCAGATACAAATGCACCCCCTAGATCAAGATAAGACCTCTTTCATAACAGAAAAAGAGTATATTGTTATCGAGTAATGTCGTTAGGTTTAAAAAAACGCAGGAGCTACGTATCAACGAATGTTAAACCGAATGTTCAAGGAACAAATCGGCATGAACATGGAAGTCTACAAAAATGATATATTGTGAAGAGCCTCCGTAGCCCAGATCACATCGCCGACCTTAACGAAGAATTCTCTCAGCTCCGCAATACCGAATGAAACTCAACTCGCAAAAATGTGCATTTGGGGTTGAGTCAGGCAAATGCCTAGGTTACTTAGTGAACCAAAGAGGAATAGAGGCAGACCCATAGCAGATTCAAGTTCTTCTAGATATGAAGTTTTCAACCACTATCAGGGAAATTTATAGCATGACTTGGAGGGTGGCAGCACTCAATAGGTTTATTTCCAAATCATCCGACAAGTGCCTCCCTTTCTTCGAAATCTTGAGAGAAAGCAAAGGCTTCAGATGGGATGAAGAGTACGACAGAGCTTTCCAGAGTCTAAAAACATATTTGGGAAGCAGAGAGCTACTTTCGAAACCGGTGCCAGGTGAGACACTTCATTTATATTTGTCCATCTCAAAGCACGTCGTAAGCTCAACTCTCGTATTGGACGATAAAGGAATACAAAGACAAGTGTACTACGCCAGCAAAACCTTCGTGGAAGCAGAAACAAACTACCCGAATCTAGAAAAGCTAGCTTTAGCACTTGTCGTCTCCTCCAGAAAACTACGACCCTACTTTTAGGCCCACTTCATAACGGTCATGACCAAACATCCACTTCGCACAGTGCTGCACAAGCCATATTTGTCTGGCAGGATGGTCAAATGGTCAGTAGAACTGGGGCAGTTTGATATCAACTATGCTCGAAGAACCGTTATCAAAGCTCAAGCACTAGCGGATTTCATCGCCAAATTTGCTGGTTGTGGAAAACAAGAGTCTAATGAAAAATAGCAGAAGTCAATTGACCAAGGATGGATACTGCGATGTGACGAGTCATCCACAGTAAAGGGAAGCGGAACAGGAACCACTCTCCGCTCTCCAGGCGAATTCACCCTGGAGAAAGCTATCAGGTTTGGATTCCAACCCTCGAACAACTAAGCAGATTATGAAACCCTCATATTCAACATGAAACTCGTTAAGGGAATTGAGATAGATGAGCTAATCGCATACAGTATCTCACGCGTCATGCCTGGTAGTTACCAGGTCAAGGGGGAGTTCAATAGCAAAGATCCCAGGAAGATGGCTTACCGCGAAAAGGTAATCAACACCATAAGCGGATTCAAAAGGTCCGAACTCATACAGTGTCCTCGTGACGAAAACCATAGAGCCGACACACTGGCCAGGCATGCCTCAGCCACTGCCGAAATATTCAATGGGCTTTTCGAATTTCAAGAACAACCAACTTTGGAAGAAGAAGAATCCAATGAAATCTATGCGTCAAATGTAGAGACAAGCTGGGTGAATCTCATCATTAAGTATGTCATTAATGGAGTCCTCCCAGATGAAAAATAGACCAGAAAGCTGAAAAATAGAGCAACACGATACACTCTCCTAAATGACAAGCTATATAACAGGTCTACCATGGGACCCCTCCTCAGATGCCTCGCTCCTTTAGAGGCGAACCGTATTCTTAAGGAGATTAATGGCGGCATGGAAGGACTCTACAAAGTGACTAAGGTCAACAGGCCAGACACATATTGGTTGGAAGACATTGACGGAAGAAGCCTAATGAGACCATGGAATGTAGAACACCTTATAAATTATTATCAATAAAAGATATTTGCTTTTTCTAAGAACTTTCACTGCTGTCTGGACCAACAACCAATCAATCTATCACTGCCCAACTCCCATCCACTCAGTAAATCGAAATAGTCAGAATCAGACTTATCAAAATTGATTAAAGTTTAGTCAATTTCAGCTGATGACGATGACTTCCGGTCCGTTTTAACGCCTAGTCCGACAGACGGATGATTAACGCCTAGTCCGCCAGACGGATGACAATGGCTTAGAAAGTAGGAGCTTAGTCAACGCTCTAACGAATAATCGAGACGGCTCGCCAGGGATCACATATAACGATCACCGAACCCGACCAAAGCATAGTCAGTGACGATTGATTAGATAACTTCTGGTCCGCTGAAAGTCTAGTCCGCAAATAACAGATGATGACGACTTAGAAAGTGGGAGTCTAGTCTAGTCTAGTCTCGACGTCTGATGATGATGGTTTGCCAGGGATCATCGTCCAGTTGCGGACAATGATCGTCAAACCCGACTAAAGCTTAGGCAGTGGCCACTGATAACGATGGCTTCTGGTCCACTTTAATACCTAGTCCGTCAAACGCGGATGACGATGGATTAGAAAGGGGGAGTCTAGTCAGTGCTAATGCAACCTGATGACGATGAGTTGCCAGTGATCTTTGCCAGATTGTGGGGAATGATCGTTGAACCTTATCACTATAACACCTAGTCCGTCGAGAGTGGATGACGATGGGTTAGAAAGTGGGAGTCTAGTCAGTGCTCATGCAGCTTGATGACGATGACTTGCCAGGGGTCGTTGTCCTTCCGCAGACAAGATTACCAAACCTTATCACTTTAACACCTAGTCCACCGAGCGCGGATGACGATGAGTTAGAAAATGGGAGTCTAGTCAGTGCTCATGCGGCATGATGACGACGGCTTGCCAGGGATTGTTGTCATTTCACAGACAATGACCGTCGAACCTTATCACTCTAACACCTAGTCCGCCGAGCGCGGATGACGATGGGTTAGAAAGCGCGAGTCTAGTTAGTGCTCATGCGGTCTGATGATGATGGCTTGCCAGTGATCGTTGTCCTTCCAAAGACAATGACCGCAGAACCTAGATAAAGCTTAGTCAGTTTTGAATGATGACAACAACTTCTGGCCCAACCCACGGTCAAGTGCAATGACTTCGAAATCTACTATGCAAGAGACGCGTCTAGGAAACCGACGCAATAACATGACAACACAGCTAACCTTTAGGAAGTACAAGTACGAAATACTACTTAACAAACTTTCTTTAAGTCATCTCTTAAAAATTACAGCTGTTTTGGAAAATTCAATCCAGAGGCCGAAGAGCCAGACACGTCAGAAGGAGCTATGGGGCACAAGTTAGCATAATCCGAAGCATGTCATGAGTTGCTAGACGGGGTCGCAAGATCGAAGGCTTGTATCTTGTCAATCTTCCAGTAAGGAGCCTTCTTGTAGCGTGCAAAGTCAAGCTCAATATCGGGGTTCACTTTTTCAATCAGACCTAGCAGTTCCAGCTTACCCTGAGTCTCCGCTTCACGGTTACGTCGACGCACGTCAGCCAACTCAAATTCAAACTTCTGGTGCAAGGCAGTCCACTAAGACTTGGCTCTCTCATGTTCAATTGCTCAAGCTTGCAAATCAGTTTAAGCCTTGCCCGCCATTTCCTCCACGTGTTTCAACTCTTTTTTCTCGAGTGCGCCCCAACTCCGCTTTAGCGGACGCCAATTCAACTTTGGTCAGATTCAATTCGGCCTCCGAGGCTTCCACTTTGGCCTCAAGATTAGCCCAAGCAACCAACAACAATTCAGAGCCCATTCCAGCACCACACTCCTCCAATTACTTGCTTAAGAAGTCTGCCTGATAGTGGCATCCGAATATGACTTTCGCAGTATAGCAAAAACCTTTTCCAAAGCATGGACTCTACTCCGAGCGTCAAGGTGCACCCCACTCCAATCCAATGACACGTTCGCCTCGCCACGGAATGTCGACACTATCCCAAGGGGACCCTTCATATACACCAGGACCCTTTGTCACGCCCCGACCCACCACGGGAATCGCAGCGTGCCGATGCGTGAACTAACCCGTAATACAGGCGGATCGTAACCGACCACAACATCATAATATAACACATTGTTGATACGAGAATCAAACGGAAATAAAAACTACGATAAAATTTGAACAAAATAAGTATATTTGATTCGCCCCGCCAAAGTCATAGCGACAAAACCAATATACAAACATCTAGTATAACAAGATAATACACCTGATAATACAGAGGAAGCAAAACATACCCGTACAGGGTGGACACGACCAAATAGCACAAAACGCGCCTACAACGGAAAACTGGGCCTTAGCGCCACGATCAGCAGGAACGCCAACACTGCCTGCACTCCAATAGAAGCACACCCCTTGTGGGGTCAGCAAAGCACAAAGCTAGCTGGTGCGAGCGAACTAAATACAAATAACAAAATAATATACAAGGAAAATTCATGCCACACAATAATGGGTAAGTAACAGGTTCTAAAGTCTAAATCACACCGTGTCTCTAAGGATAATATTTCTAAGTTCAAGCACCAACACAAGCATTTCATATTCAACAACAACTACAAGTTTACGAGATATGCCGATCATTACATGTGATTCAAACATGGTAAATATCAAACGATGAAAATAAAGAAAATAATTCTTCATAATCCCTTAGGTATAGCAATCAATTCGAAACCAAAAATTATGTATAAGTGTCTCATATCGTAGGTATCCGCATACCCTACGAATGTGTCTCACCCAGACACATCCCACAACGTGCACCAGCACCACTTCGGGTTGTTTGTATCCTAATGGGGTGCCATCTACTATGCAAGAAGAAGAAAGAAAGAAAGAAGGGGGTTTCTTTCTTAAAGGGTGGGTGGCTATGTGCCCCCACTGTATTTTCTGAGTACAACCCCTACAAACAAATAATTTTTTTTAAATCCACAAATATTACACCCTTCATATACACCAGCTCCGCAGCCGAGGCCCTCTCAATTGAAAGCTCAGCCCGATGCTTAGCTCTGGAGTCTAAGGGCGGACATCTTTGGCAGGACATGGAACATCAATAGATTCAGTGGTGGGATCCAAAGCTTCGATTTCGCTGAGGTCCGCCACCTTTGAACCATCACCCTTCTGGGCGACTACAGGAGTAGAAAGATCAAGCGCAACACCCTGCTCTCCTAGAACTATCTCTTTAGCGGATTGATTAGGTCCAGACTCTGCGACAAACACTTCTCTCCCCAGCGGAATCAACTTAGAAGAAGAACCAGTTTTACGATCGGCTCACTTCCTCTAGGGCCGACAAATGGAAGACATGGCCGCCTCCAACTTAGCCTGCCTTGTAGGGCTAGGTATTGTCAGCTTCCTCTTTTTGGAACGACTACTGCGAGCCTCCCTTGTCAATGACCAAAACAAAGTAGGAGCCACATGGAAGTACTCGAACAACCCACTCTGCATTATGTTGTCTGCAGTCATAACCTCCTCGATGGTCATCAAAGAAAGCTCATTGAACGTTCTCCTCATAGACTCCTCATCCTCAGTAAGAATCGGAGTTACAAAATTCTCCGCAAAAAGTAATAGAACGACATGTCAATATCCACATTGGTTGGACAACAAAAGGATAGGGGAACATAATGCTTACTGCGATCAGATTGGAAGTATCTGACAATTGGATGCCCCTCTAGTTTAAAATACGAAGAACTCAAAGAAGCCATAAATCAATAATTCTTCCAAATTTTGATGTCATCTGAAAGGGAGCCCAAGCAAATGGGCGTACTCAGCCAACATGCCCTGTGACCATTCAGCTGAAGGGAAGTCAGCAGATGGATCACCTGCAGAGTTAACCGAAGGCCAACATCCTTCGCCCTAATAAGAACAACTATCAAGGTTCTGAATCCATTCGACACCATCTGAGCGGGAGGAATGCAAAGATATGCTAGGAAACACAAAACATCTTCCAGAGCTAGAAAACAGAACCCAGATTGAAACATGCCTTTGTGCAAGGCGATAAATCTTTTGCGGAGGCGTTAACGGACTTTGGGTAACACCCAAGGGAGAAAGTTCCAAGTCTTCAGGAATTCGGTACTCGTCTCGGAGCTTAACCAAATTGGATTAGCCGACCTTCTATTCCCGATAAAATTTAAGACAGGCATGTGATAGCTCCGTCTAGGGGTGAGTTCGACATTGTCCGCCATTAAAGAAAATGGGAACATTCGGAATCACTTGCATCAAGAACAAAGAAGCAAGAAAGCAAAAAGGAGTTTCAGAAATATTACAAAAGTAAAGAAACTCTCTTTTGTAGAGACAACAACTTATATAAAGCTAGGGATTCGCGCCCACTTTTTACTAACAGTCACGTAGTCATTTAATGATGTGCGCCGCTCAAGATGATGTTTTATTCTCAATCATCTCGGTTGTACAGTTTATCATAAGTGACTTAGTGGACCGACGTAATGGCCAACTAACTCGGGAGCAGCAGCTGATGATAACCAAGCCGTCTTTTAATCTCTGACGTACGAGTGTCACGATCATCTCGTCAACAAAGCCAAGCGAGCCCGACTGCCCACCAAATCTAGCAAGGCCCAGACAACGTTAAGCCCAATTCGGCAGAATTCAGAAGGTTGAATCCAAGTTGCAGCGCCTTATTAAGACCATAAGTCACAAGGTAAAACCCAATACCCATAAGGCCTAATTAGACAAGTATCTGGGGGGATCACCTAAGACGGGCATGCTAGCAACACATTGGTTCTGATTAGGAAACATATACCAGAGTATAAGTTGTGCATGAAAACTTCCTTACATGGACAACACTCCAAAAGGAAAACCTATCCAGCAAATCTAGGAGCACAAATCATGTAGGGAAATTTTCCTACATGGATGACTCCCAACTATGAAAAGATCTCCAGCAATATTTCTTTCCATAAACTACGCCACCAAACTCCTAGCCGAACGAGGATACTCGTTTTATAAATAAGACACAAATTTGACGAAGAAAGGTTCACTACATAACCCAATTTGCAACTTTAAGCATTTTTCAAGCCTTGTCTGACTTTAACATCGGAGTGTCATCATCGGCCACCACAACGGTGGTCCTTGACTCACGTGCGTTTCCCGTGCTGATTTAGATCATGATCAAGGAGAGCATGATTCAACTACATCAATAGTTAAATTATTTTTCCTCATTTGCCTCTTCGTTCTCTATTGAATTTAATGTTTGTTTGGTTTTTTTCTTCATGTATTTGTCCTACAACCAAGGCTTTTAAAATTGAACAGAGACAATAGAGTTCATACTAGAAGTTTCAACAAATACAAATCAGAAAGCAAAACACTTCGTATTTATATTACTCGTATGCATATTATTTTTATTGGGAGTTGCTACGTGTACCCGACAGTTTGGCTCGATGCCCTTAACTTTATTTTTTTTAATTTCGCTTTTAAAAATTGCTTTGTGTATTCAACCAAATTTTATTAATGTTAAAACGTACAAAATACATTACTCCTATTGTTGATTAAGGACTTTGTATAGATGATTCCTAATGTAAGTGTTTGGATTTCAATTTTCTTAGGTTTTGAATGCAAATTTTTTGAATTTGATAGAATAGTTGCAACAATTTAAAAATTATGTGCTAATTTATAGTTTTATATGTTTTATTTTTAATACGTATTGGTTTTGTCAACCCATGTATAGTTAATGAACACAATGAAATTTAACGAATGCTTGAATAAATTTTAATTTTATAGTCTATATATGATGGTTACTATTGTTCTTTCATTCAATAGCCAATTAACGCACCTAAGCGAGAAAATTTTCCACCATACAAACAAATGATAAGTCGGTGTTACATACATAAGTCGGTGAAACAAAGTTGAAACATTTTAAACTACCGGTGCAACAAAAAGTTTGTGCAATTGAGCCAAATAGTCAGATACACGAAGCTCGTTAAGGGAATTGAGATAGATGAGCTAATCGCATACCATGACTCACGCGTCATGTCTGGTAGTTACCAGGTCAAGGGAAAGTTCAATAGCAAAGATCCCAGGATGATGGTTTACCGCGAAAACGTAATCAACGTCATAAGCGGATTCAAAAGGTCTGAACTCCTACAGTGTCCTCGTGATGAAAACCACAAAGCCGACACACTTGCCAGGCATGCCTCAGCCACTGCCGAAATATCCAATGGGCTCGTCGAATTTCAAGAACAACCAACTTTGGAAGAAGAAGAATCAAATGAAATCTACGCGTTAGATGTAGAGACAAGCTGGGTGAATCTCATCATTAAGGATGTCATGAATGGAGTCTTCCCAGCTGAAAAAATAGACTAGAAAGATGAAAAATAGAGCAGCACAATACACTCTCCTAAACGACAAGCTATATAAAAGGTCTACCACGGGACCCCTCCTCAAATGCCTCGCTCCTTTAGAGACAAACCGTATTCTTAAAGAGATTCATGGCGGCATCTGCGGGAACCACCCCGACAGGAGAATTCTGGCCCACAAAGCCCTAACTTTAGGGTATTATTGGCTGAAGATGCAGCAGGACACCAAGGATACCGTTCGCAGATGTGACAAAGGTCAGAGGTTTGCGCCGCATATACACATGTCTGCTTAGCCTTTGACTCTGGTAACAAGCCCATAGTCGTTCGCGCAACGGGGGATGGGCATCGTTGGGTCGTTCCCAACCTTAGCCGATAAGAAGTTCCTCTTGGTAGGTGTAGACTACTTCACTAAATGGGTTGAAGTTGAGCGCCTGTCCAAGATAGGCCAGAACCAAATTGAGAAATTCATATGAGCTTCCATCGTCTGCAGGTTCGGCATCCCAAGGACACTATTCAGTGACAACGAAACTCAATTCGAAGGCAGCGAGGTTGAAAAACTGTGCAAAAATCTCGGCATCAACCACCAATTTTCCTCACCAAGGCACCTGCAAGCCAATGGCCAGGCAGAAGTCACCAACATAACAATCTTGGAAGCGCTCAAAAGGAAACTTGACACGGTCAAGGGAAAATGCGCTACAAGGATTACTCTGGGCATACCGGACCACCAAAATATCACCCACTGAGGAAACACCTTTTGCCCTAGCCTACGGGTCGGAAGCAATGATCCTAGTGAAGCTTGAATTACCAACTTTCAGGACAGAGGAGTTTAGGCCGGAGGATAACGATGAAACTTTACGCGTCAGGTTAGACCTCCTAAAAAAAGGAGAGATCAGGCCTCTACCAGGACAGTCACATACCAACAAAAGATGGCTCAGTACTACAATAAGAAAATCAAGCCACAAAAATTCAAAGTAGGGGACTGGGTACTCAGAAAGACTCAACATAGCACTAAGGAACCAGGCGTAGGCAAGCTGAACCAGAATTGTGAAGGACCCTACAAAGTGACTAAGGTCAACAGGCCAGACACATATTGGTTGGAAGACATTGACGGAAGAAGCCTCACGCGACCATGGAATGTAGAACACCTTATAAATTATTATCAATAAAAGGTATTTGCTTTTCCTAAGAACTTTCACTGCTGTCTAGACCAACAACTAATCAATCTATCATTTCCCAACTCACATCCACTCAGTAAATCGAATAAGTCAGAATCAAACTTATCAAAATCGAGCAAAGCTTAGTCAGTTTCGGCTGATGACGATGACTTCTGGTCCGCTTTAACACCTAGTCCGCCAGACAGATGACAATGACTTAGAAAGTGGGAACTTAGTCAATGCTCTAACGAATAATCGAGACGACACGCCAGGGATCACAAATAACGATCACCGAACCCGACCAAAGCTTAGTCAGTGACGACTGATTACGATAGCTTCTGGTTTGCTAAAAGCCTAGTCCGCAAATAACAGATGATGACGGCTTAGAAAGTGGGAGTCTAGTCAGCACTCTCGACGTTTGATGACGATGGTTTTCCAGGGATTATCGTCCAGTTGCTGACAATGATCGTCAAACCCAACTAAAGCTTAGGCAGTGGCCACTGATAACGATGGCTTCTGGTCCACTTTAATACCTAGTCCGTCGAACGCGGATGACGATGGGTTAGAAAGTGGGAGTCTAGTCAGTGCTAATGCAACCTGATGACGATGGCTTGCTAGTGATCTTTGCCAGATTGTGGGGAATGATCATCGAACCTTATCACTCTAACACCTAGTCCGTCGAGATCGGATGATGATGGGTTAGAAAGTGGGAGTCTAGTTAGTGCTTATGCAGCCTGATGACGATGACTTGCCAGGGGTCGTTGTCCTTCCGCAAACAAGATTACCGAACCTCATCACTTTAACACCTAGTCCACTGAGCGCGGATGACGATGGGTTAGAAAATGGGAGTCTAGTCAGTGCTCATGCGGCCTGATGATGACGGTTTCCCAGGGATTGTTGTCATTTCACAGACAATGATCGTCGAACCTTATCACTCTAACACCTAGTCCACCGAGCGCGGATGACGATGGATTAGAAAGCGAGAGTCTAATTAGTGCTCATGCGACCTAATGATGATGGCTTGCCAGTGATCGTTGTCCTTCCATAGACAATGACCGCCGAACCTAGATAAAGCTTAGTCAGTTTCGACTGATGACGATGACTTCTGGCCCAACCCACGGTCAAGTGCAATGACTTCAAAATCTACTATGCAAGCGACGGGTCTAGGAAACTGACGCAATAACATGACAACACAGCTAAGCTTTAGGAAGTACAAGTACGAAATACTACTTATCAAACTTTCTTTAACACCTCTTAAAATTACAACTGTTTTGGAAAATCCACTCCAGAGGCCGAAGAGCCAGATACATCAGAAGGAGCTATGGGGCACAAGTTAGCATAATCCGAAGCATGCCATGAGTTGCTAGACGGGGTCGCAGGATCGAAGGCTTGTATCTTGTCAATCTTCCAATAAGCAACCTTTTTGTAGCGTGCAAAGTCAAGCTCAAGATGGGGGTTCATTTTTTCGATCAGACCTAGCAGTTCCAGCTTACCCTGGACGATATCAGAGAATTCTGAAGTCACCTGTTGCTCATGTTCCTGAGCTTGGACTCCGCTAAGCTCGTTTTCGCCTTGGTTAGCCTAAATGTAAACACAACCACAAGAGATTACTTTTTCGCCAGTTGTTGTCTTAGCGGATTTTACTCAGACAACACAAACGTAGCCTGAGCCTCCGCTTCACGAATACGTCGACGCCCGTCAGCCAACTTAGATTCAAACTTCTAGTGCAAGGCAGTCCACTGGGACTTGGCTTTCTCATGTTCAACGACTCAAGCTTGCAAATCAGTTTAAGCCTTGCTCGCCATTTCCTCCACGCGCTTCAACTCTTTCTTCTCGAGTGCGCCCCAACTCCGCTTTAGCGGACGCCAATTCAACTTTGGTTCAATTCGGCCATCGAGGCTTCCACTTTGGCCTCAATTAGCCCAATCAACCAACAACAATTCAGAGCCCATTCCAGCACCACACTCCTCCAACTACTTGCTTAAGAAGTTTGGCCGATAGTGGCATCCGAATATGACTTTCGCAGTATAGCAAAAACCTTTTTCAAAGCATGGACTCTATTCCGAGCGTCAGGGTGCACCCCACTCCGATCCAATGACAAGTCTGCCTCGCCACGGAATGTCGACACTATCCCAATGGGACCCTTCATACACACCAGAACCCTTCATATACACCAGCTCCATACCCGAGGCCCTCTCAATTGAAAGCTCAGCCCGATGCTCAGCTCTGGAGTCTAAGGGAGGGAGAGAGGAAGAGGGTCCAGGCCCCAAGACGACATCTTTGGCAGGACATGGAACATCAGTAGATTCAGCGGTGGGATCCAAAGCTTCGATTTCGCCGAGGTCCGCCACTTCTGAACCATCACCCTTCTGGGCGACTATGGGATCAGAAAGATCAAGCGCGACACCCTGCTCTCCTAGAACTATCTCTTGAGCGGATTGATTAGGTCCAGACTCTGCGACAGGCACTTCACTCCCCAGCGGAATCAACTTAGAAGAAGAACCAGTTTTACGATCGGCTCACTTCCTATTGGGCCGACCAGTGGACGACATGGCCGCCTCCAACTTAGCCTGCCTTGTAGGGCTAGGTATAGTAAGCTTCCTCTTTTTGGAACGACTACTGCCAGCCTCCCTTGGCAATGACCTAAACAAAGTAGGAGCCACATGGAAGTACTCGAACAACCCACTCTGCATGATGTTGTCCGCAGTCATAACCTCCTCGATGGTCATCAAAGGAAGTTCATTGAACGTTATCCTCATAGACTCCTCATCCTCAGTAAGAATCGGAGTTACAAATTTCTCCGCAAAAAGTAATAGAACGACATGTCAATATCCACATTGGTTGGACAACAAAAGGATAGGGGAACATAATGCTTACTGCGATCAGATTGGAAGTATCTGACAATTGGATGCCCCTCTAGTTTAAAATACGAAGAACTCGAAGAAGCCAGAAATCAATAATTCTGCCAAAATTTGATATCATCTGATAGGGAGCCCAAGCAGATGGGCATACTTAGCCAACATGCCCTGTAACCATTCAGCTGAAGGGAAGTCAGCAGATGGATCACCTGCAGAGTTAACCGAAGGCCAACATCCTTTGCCCTAATAAGAACAACTATCAAGGTTCTGAATCCATTCGACACCATCTGAGTGGAAGGAATGCGAAGATACGCCAGTTAACATAAAACATCTTCCAGAGCTGGAAAACAGAGCCCAGATTGAAACATGCCTTTGTGCAAGGCGATAAATCTTTTGCGGAGGCGTTAACAGACTTTGGGTAACACCTAAAGGGAGAAAGTTCCAAGTCTTCAGGAATTCGGTACTCGTCCCGGAGCTTAACCAAATCGGATTCGCCGACCTTCTACTCCCGATAAAATTTAAGACAGGCATGTGATAGCTCCGTCTAGGGGTGAGTTCAACATTGTCCGCTATGAAAGAAAATGGGAACTTTCGGAATCACTTGCATCAAGAACACAGAAGCAAGAAAGCAAAAAGGAGTTTCAGAACTATTACAGAAGTAAAGAAACTCTCTTTTGTAGAGACAACAACTTATATAAAGCCAGGGATTCGCGCCCACTTTTTACTAACAGTCACGTACTCATTTAATGATGTGCGCCGCTCGAGACGATGTTTTAGTCTCAATCATCTCGGCTGTACAGTTTATCATAAGTGACTTAGTGGACCGACATAATGGCCAACTAACTCGGGAGCAGCAGCTGATGATAACCAAGCCATCTTTTAATCTCTGACGTACGCGTGTCATGATCATCTCATCAACAAAGCCAAGCGAGCCCGACTGCCCACCAAATCTAGCAAGGCTCAGACAACGTTAAGCCCAATTCGGCAGAATTCAGAAGGTTGGATCCAAGTTGCAGCGCCTTATTAAGACCATACGTCACAAGGTAAAACCCAATACCCATAAGGCCTAATTAGACAAGTATTTGGGGGGATCACCTAAGACGGGCATGCTAGCAACACATTGGTTCTGATTAGGAAACATATACCAGAGTATAAGTCGTGCATGAAAACTTCCCTACATGGACAACACTCCAAAAGGAAAACCTATCATACAAATCTAGGAGCACAAGTCGTGTAGGAAAACTCTTCTGCATGGACGACTCCCAACTATGAAAAGATCTCCAGCAATATTTCTTTCCATAAACTACGCCACCAAAGGCCTAGCCGAACGAGGACTCTCGTATTATAAATAAGACACAAATTTGACGAAGAAATGTTCACTACATAACCCAATTTACAGCTTTAAGCATTTTTCAAGCCTTGTCTGATTTTAACATCGGAGTGTCATCGGCCACCACAACGATGGTCTTTGACTCACGTGCGTTTCCCGTGCTGATTCAGATCATGATCAAGGAAAGCATGATTCAACTACATCAATAGTTAAATTATTTTTCCTCATTTCCCTCTTCGTTTTCTATTGAATTTAATGTTTATTTGGTTTTTTTTTCATGTATTTGTCCTACAACCAAGGCTTTTAAAATTTAACAGAGACAATAGAGTTCATGTTGGAAGTTTCAACAAATACATATCAGAAATTGCAAAACACTTCGTATTTATATTACTTATGCATATAATTTTTATTGGGAGTTGCTACGTATATTCGACTGTTTGGTTCGATGCCCTTAACTTTTTTTTTTTTTTTTTAATTTCGCTTTTAAAAATTGCTTGGTGTATCCAACCAAATTTTATTAATGTTAAAACGTACAAAATACAGTATCCCTATTGTTGATTGAGGACTTTGTATAAATGAATCCTAATGTAAGTGTTTGGATTTCAATTTTCTTAGGTTTTGAATGCAAAATTTTTGAATTTGATATAATAATTGCAACAATTTAAAATTTATGTGCTAATTTATATTTTTATATGTTTTATTTTTAATACGTATTGGTTTTGTCAACCCATATATAGTTAATGAACACAATGAAATTTAACGAATGCTTGAATAAATTATAATTCTATAGTCTATAGATGATGGTTACCAGGGACGGATTTACGTGGGGTCAAGCGGGGGCAAGTGCCCCCACTTTTGAAAAAATAAATCATTGTTTTTTTCTTCTTCTCAATTTGCCTAACTTGCAATCGACGACATCATCCTGCTCCACCCCTCCTTCTCTTCCACTATTCTCAGTGCCGCTAACAATCCAGTTCTTCACTTTCTTCTTTTCTTTACCCTCTATTTGTTTACTGGCAAAAGTGTACTAGCTGAGTTAGTAGAGGTACAACGCGTGAAATCATACGTCACGAGTTCGAACTTGGCCGGCGGCATGGGGTGGGGAGGGTTATGGGTAAAAAAAAATGTTTACTACGAGAACAACAACCGCTCCGCCTCCACTTCTCTTCCTTTCCTTCTCTATCTGTTTGATTTGTTTTCCTTTCCCACCATCGCCACCAGCGCCCCAACCTGTTTTATCTGCTTTGAAGAAGAAAAATGTTTTTTAAGTATTTTCTCGAGATAAATTTGTATATCAAGATATAGTTTAGTATTTTATTCATAGGATTACTTGGAGAAATGATCCATTAGTATTTTTGGCCCTTAACTTTATACACCAAATGAATTGACCAGATCGATAGAATTGCACGATATCGAGTTCTCTCATTATTATATATTTTTGAAAGGCAAGTGTGTCGCCGTCCTCTATATATTTATCTCTTGTGCACCTACAAAGTAGATAATTGGATCAATTTTCCTCACTCATGGATTAGATGGAGTTTTGTTTAGAAATTGGTGTTTTGTATAGTTATTTATGTCTTGTTCAAAATTTAACAAAAATTATATTAAAGTACTTAATTATTATATTATCATTAGTTAAATATGATTTATCACTTTGCCCTCATTCAACGAAAATTCTGACTCCATCATTGATGGTTACTATTGTTTTTTCATTCAATAACCAATGAGCAATTCTAGATGTCGAGGTTTTGGGCGAGGGATGGTGCGTCGCACGCGAGCAACTGACGTGGTAAAAAAAAAAAAAAAAAATTTGGGGGGAAATCGAAATTTTTTGGGAGAAGAAGGAGGGAACAGAGCTCCCTCCCCATTTTCTTCCTCTCGCTCTCCCCATTTGCTTCCTCTGGACAGGTCTCCCCCTCCCTCTCCTCCAAACGAAGCGCTCTCTCTCCCTCTCCCTCTCCCTCTCCCTCTCCCACCTTCATCGTCATCGACTCAAACGAAGGAGAAGAGAAGAAGGTCAAACGAAGCCAGAGAAATACTCTCCTAGGACCCATTTCAGATCTGGTTTTTGAGGCATTTTTGGCTCAAAATTTCGTCGAGGAAATACTCTCAGGTTTTTGGCTCAAATCTAGGGTTCGAGATCGGGTGTTTAAGTCAGTTGTGAGGAGTTTGTGAGGATTCTGTGAGTCTGTGAGGAGTTTTATGAGTCTGTGATTTGTGAATCTCACTGGTGTTCGATTGCTCTGTGAAGAGTCTGTAAGTCGACTGGAGCTTGAGAGGCTCGATTTGGAGAGTGGTTGTTTGGCTCAAACTTTCGACAAGGAGAAACTCTGAGGACGATCAAGACTGGAGAAGGAGAAGCTGGGGTCTGTGTTTCTCACCCACCCATTTGATCTGTTTCCTTATAAAGTTTCAATTTTTATGTTTTTGAAATATATATATATATATTTTGATTTATTTGGGGGTGCTGATTTGAGTGTTTGAGTTCGAATTCGTGTTTTTTTTTTTTTTTTTTTGTGAAATTGGAGAATGGGATACTAGTAATGTCATAAAGTCTACAACCCATCACCTTATCTCATTGGATTTCACTACCACCACCACCACTATGATCCATGAAGAAAATTTCAAGACTTTTTTATTTTTGCAGAACTTACTGAACTCACTCATTCATTCATTGATTTTATCTGAAAAGCAGGCAGATAGTCCTACTGGGAGGGGAAGAGTGCATTAGTGATGAGATTGCTCTCCACTTTGGAGCTACAAACAAACAACTGTTCGAGGTGAGCATTCAATGGAGCCCTCTTTCTAGTTCTCTCTCTATTCAATAAGTTTGATTGAATGACAAGGGGTCCAGTCCTCGACTCTATCCATTTAAAGGAGGAAAGAGTACACCCTCATGGCCACTGTGGCCTCACTGGTTGTTGCAAATTCAGACGATTAAAGGCCTTTAGTTTCTTGGTTGTTGCAAGATGAGCATGCCAGAAGAAACTGTTCACCACATGCATGAGCTGAGCTTTACCACCACTATGTAGTGAGTGAATAGCTATAAGCTAGCAGACTTGCTTTCTAGATGCCCTGCCTTTGTGTGGTCAATTCTCTCCATTTTTTTTTAACTGACAGTCACTGAATAGCTATAAATTTTCTGTTGATTCAAGGCTTATAAAAAATTTTAGTTTATTTATTTTGTATTAAAAAACAACTCAGTTGATAGAACTGAGTTTGCATTGTCAGCACTTTTGGGAACTTCATGTTGTAGTCTTTATACATGCAAATTTTCATTCTAATGCTTGAATATATATCTGAATTCATATTTCTTGTTTGTCATTACTAGATATGTAGAAATGCACCGATGCAAGCGTGTCATATTTTAGATATGCTGTCAAAGAATAGTGCAATTGTAGCACATGTTCATTCATTCTAGTGTAATTCCTGTACAGTATTTTATTGGAATGAACTATAGATAAAATCTTATGAACTTGGGAAGTATTCAAGAAAACTAGCCAGAGTTGGATGATTACCAACAACTTACAATGCAATAAAGAACACAAAATCGGACCTGCACCCTCTTCTCATATCCCTTCTAAGACCCTTTGGAAGTCTTCTTGCTGAGATTCATTTTCTAATTGTAACATTTCATTTTGTAATTGTAACTCTACTTCTTTTGGAATCTGTTTTGAAGCACGGAGATAACTGGAACCTGAGAAGCAATGGCTCCGGACCCTGTGGAGTTGCTATTCTGTGGATGCTGCTCTGTCTCAACCTGACTTTTGTTGGATGCTGAAATTTTGTTGCTGAGTTGGATGCTGAAATTTTGGAATTGGATGCTGAAATTGTATGCCATCAGACTGAAATTTTAAATGCTGAATTGTTGCTGAGTTTGTGTTAAGGATGCATGATTGCTCGAAAACCTTTATTGATTACTCTTCCTGCAAGGTTTTCCAGCTTTGTTCCAACTCCTAACGAGACTGATGTGGTGGATTGTTCAATGTGAGATGCAATTTCAGTTTGTTGTGCTTTTAATTTGAGATAGACTGGGTTTGGTGGCACTTGCATCCAAAGAAATATCACTTTGGCTTTTTGTTTGTCATATTATTGTTTGGATCTGTTGTGTGCCTTTTGTCCGTCTTAAGCTTCAGGCAGAGTGTCGGTTTCTGTCAAATCTTGGTAGAGGCTTGATTCAATGTTTCTTTTCAAGAAATCAGACACTATTCTTATTAGGAAGTAATGTTCCTCAATCTTTTGCTTGGTGTAGAGATTTGAAAATTTTGTGCCTTTAATAAGGAAAAACTCTTGCTCAGTGTGTTGAGATAAGTTAATCAAGATTGCAGATTGTTTGCACTATGGAGCTGGGGTTACCTCTTCTCCTTGATGTAGACTAATATTCTCAGAGTTTTTTTAATGCTAGTTTGAAGTGATTCTGAATTTTTTCTAGTCGTGTGATTGAATGTAAGAATTTAATTTGGACCATTCTGAAAGTTCAAAAAAATCCTCTTGCAAGCAATATGTGCGAAGCAAGCATGCAGAATGCTTTTAACAGGCTTCTTCCCTTCCCTTCAAATCCATTTGTATCTAGGGCTTCAGGGTTACATGCATTGGTTTCATTCCTAACTAAATCACATAAAACAAAATGATCAAAGAAAAACTGAGAAAACAAGCACATTCGGGTAAGACCCTTTCATTCACACATAATTTCATCAAACACTTTCATTCTGCAGGAAGAAAGAACTTTGCCGGTTTGGTTTCATACAATTCAGAGTGCCAAAAACTTCAGGCTTACAATTCCTGGACTTAAATGATGCTTCTTTGGACAGCAGCAACAGTAATAATAATAAACATGTTTTTGTTTTAAAAACCAAGCAACAGTGATAGCACTGAAATAGAAAGCATGGACTTGCACGATAGCATCAAATGATATTGAACTGAACTTCTTTGTAGCATTGAAATATCAAGCAAACTAAACATCATGTTAGTCTATATTGGTCAATCCAGATAACCAATTAAAACTTCTCAAGGGTACAACTTTCTACTAATCTCTTTTTGTATTATAAAAAGGAAAAAGAACTTCTACTACTCTCAATCCAGCAGTTTTCCTATGATTTTCATCCGAATGACCTACCTCTTGTCAACTTCTTTACCTTTATATCGACCCCATGGAAATTAAAACAACTGCAGCTTCAAGTGGCCTGGTAGCTTCTTCAAGTTCATTTTGGTATTGTCGGTTCCTCTTCAACATCACTTAAATGCTGCTTGTTGCCCTCCTCATCCAATTCACTTCAACTGTCTTCTATGAGATCATTTGAATGCTTGTTAGCTTCTTCATCACCAACTTTCTCCAATTCATTCGTGCTCTTGGTAACTTCATCAAGTTCATTTACGAAGCTCTTGGTAATCTGTGTTACATAAATAATAGATCTGAGGATTACACAACAACAGACAAACAACAATCAACTAAAGGCCTTCAACCAAGAAACTGAAAATATAATGTGCAGCTTAATCAAAATAAAACAAGCTTCTTCTGGCATGCTCATCTTGCAACAACCAAGAAACTAAAGGCCTTTAATCGTCTGAATTTGCAACAACCAGTGAGGCCACAGTGGCCATGAGGGTGTACTCTTTCCTCCTTTAAATGGATAGAGTCGAGGACTGGACCCCTTGTCATTCAATCAAACTTATTGAATAGAGAGAGAACTAGAAAGAGGGCTCCATTGAATGCTCACCTCGAACAGTTGTTTGTTTGTAGCTCCAAAGTGGAGAGCAATCTCATCACTAATGCACTCTTCCCCTCCCAGTAGGACTATCTGCCTGCTTTTCAGATAAAATCAATGAATGAATGAGTGAGTTCAGTAAGTTCTGCAAAAATAAAAAGTCTTGAAATTTTCTTCATGGATCATAGTGGTGGTGGTGGTAGTGAAATCCAATGAGATAAGGTGATGGGTTGTAGACTTTATGACATTACTAGTATCCCATTCTCCAATTTCACAAAAAAAAAAAAAAAAAGCACGAATTCGAACTCAAACACTCAAATCAGCACCCCCAAATAAATCAAAATATATATATATATTTCAAAAACATAAAAATTGAAACTTTATAAGGAAACAGATCAAATGGGTGGGTGAGAAACACAGACCCCAGCTTCTCCTTCTCCAGTCTTGATCGTCCTCAGAGTTTCTCCTTGTCGAAAGTTTGAGCCAAACAACCACTCTCCAAATCGAGCCTCTCAAGCTCCAGTCGACTTACAGACTCTTCACAGAGCAATCGAACACCAGTGAGATTCACAAATCACAGACTCATAAAACTCCTCACAGACTCACAGAATCCTCACAAACTCCTCACAACTGACTTAAACACCCGATCTCGAACCCTAGATTTGAGCCAAAAACCTGAGAGTATTTCCTCGACGAAATTTTGAGCCAAAAATGCCTCAAAAACCAGATCTGAAATGGGTCCTAGGAGAGTATTTCTCTGGCTTCGTTTGACCTTCTTCTCTTCTCCTTCGTTTGAGTCGATGACGATGAAGGTGGGAGAGGGAGAGGGAGAGGGAGAGAGAGCGCTTCGTTTGGAGGAGAGGGAGGGGGAGACTTGTCGAAAGGAAGCAAATGGGGAGAGCGAGAGGAAGAAAATGGGGAGGGAGCTCTGTTCCCTCCTTCTCCCAAAAAATTTCGATTTCCCCCCAATTTTTTTTTTTTACCACATCAGCTGCTCGCGTGCGACGCACCATCCCTCGCCCAAAACCTCGACATCTAGAATTGCTCATAACCAATTAACGCTTCTAAACGAGAAAATTTCCTACCATGCAAATAAATGATAAGTCGGTATTACATACATAAGTCGATGCAACAAAGTTGAAACATTTTAAAGTACCTATGCAACAAAAAGTTGGAGTAACGGAGCCAAATAAAATCTTATCATATTCACATTAAGTCAGCCATAAAATTTTCTGAAATTAAGTTAACGACAAAAAGCTCGAAATCCATATGAATTAATTAATGCATGTCAACAACATACTTGTTGGCGCGTCAATGATGTAGATGTTGTGAACCGCCTCTCAAGGCAAAAGATTTGAAGACTTTTTCAAGTATTAGTCACTAGTATTAGTCATTAGTAAAATCATCTTCAATCTCTGTTAAGACACAATCAAACCATGTCATAAACACTTCTTCAGCCTCAGGGTCATTTTGGAACCTAAGTCACAATTCCATGGACTATTAAACAAGGAATGATATTTCACGAAATGAGTGAAAATTTCGTGTTTTTGAAATTACGAAAAGAAAAAGGCTGAAAGAAAAAAATTACATTTTTCGAGGGATTTTGAAAATTTTTTTAAGGTATTTACGTTTATTTTGAATTTTTTTTGTACATTTCGTAAAAAATACAAAAATTAGCTACCAAGAATTATATTTTTTTCGAGGGGTTTTCGAAAAATTTCAGGGTTTTTTTTTGTAAAATTCGAGATTTATTCGTATTATCATTTCTTTTAATTGATTTTTGAAATCACCTTTTGAATTTTCTAATTATAATTTCTTCTACTTATATATTAATTTTTGAAAACAACTCATAATTTTTAATTATATATTAATTTAATATTATTTCATTTCTTGATATTTAGATTTACTTTAATATATTTAAAAATTTTATTTATTTCCATGTTATTTTTTCACATGCTGTCGTGTTCCCTCGAAATTCATTTTTATATATTTTACATATCCTCAAATTTATACGTTTTTTCTGACAGTAAAATTCCCTCCTACTAAATTCCATGACATTGAAAGAGTCAAAGATAGGGTAATTTGGTCACTTTGACACACTTGAATGCTCAGTTTCACACGTCTATTCTTCTCTTTATAAATACCCAAAGCCATCTCTGTCTCCTCCCAGTCATCTCTTTCTCCTCTACTTCTTCTTCTTCTTCTGTATATTGTAATATAGAAGGAGAAAGAAGAAGAAGAAGAAAAAGATGGGTTCTTGATTTTGTATTGTTTCAAGAGGAGGAGAGGGGTTTGCTGAGCTCATCTATGGGTAATTGTTTCAATTTGTCAGCTCGAGTTGGTAATGCTCAGAGCTCCAGAGCTACTTCAGGTAAGTTTATTTGATCTCATTTACATCTTTTGAATTACTGAATTTGTGTGCAAGATTAGATTTTTATGGGTTTAATTGGTTAAAAATTGAAGCTTTTGCAATGGGTTTTTGGTTGTTTGTAATTTAAGTTTTGAAAGTCAACAAACAACAAATTGTGGTGTTCTTGAGCTAACTATGCAAATTTTTTTGTTAGGTTTTTTTAGCAATTGTTTGAGATAAGTTGCAGTTTTGATTTGGTGGCCTGATATCCTTGTCAAGCAAGTGGGTATTATTATTTTTTGTCCATTCTGGGTGTTCTGTAAACAGTTGTAAAATCAGGTGGTTTCATAATACTTGCTAATTCAAGGACTATAGATTATTAGTTTGTTCGCTGGTAATGCCATAGTAGAAGTTTCGGTTTTCCAAGTCTTGATGGATCTTGACTTTGTCTGAACCTTTTACTTCTATTTGGGGTTGGACTGTTGAGGTTTATTCTTATGTCTGATGACATGAGACATATTCAACTTCTGTAGTTTGAATTGAATTGGAAGATGGGTTGTCATCATTTTAGGGAATTCATTTGTTTTTGAGGAAATAATTGGAGGGGTGAGCTAAAATGTAAGATTTTAGGTCATCGCCAAAGGTAGCCAGGTTAGTTGGCTAAGGCTGTGGTGGTTTGACCCCCACCAGCGGCACCCTCGCCTTTCAAAAAATAAAAGGAAAAAAAAAAACACCATAAAATGATCAAGTGGGATTAGTTTGCATTGAAAATGTTATTATGAGGCTCTCTGGGTCTCAAGTCTTCGATGATATTCATAAATAGAATTTTATGGTTTCACTTTATGGACATTATAGTTTTGATGTTTCTTTGTGAAGGAACCATTGACATAGGTTTGATTCGTTTCATCAAGAACTCAAATCCGTATCACTACTATTTTCAAGTGATAGTTATTCAAAAAATTGGGATGGAGTGAACCATGGAAAAAGGCTCCTATAAAAGAAAGGAGGTTAGGCAGTATCCTAACCTACGAACAAGCTCACAATTTTAGGGATGTACCCTAAAACTGAAATAGAATAACAGGAAGGGCATAGCTGCATCATAGCCTTACATGTATTATCCATTAACACTTGCAATGCGCATAGATCCAACCAAGGACCTCAACAAAAGAGTTTACTTATATTCAAAGGATAGTACAAGATGTATCTGAATGACACTTTTTCATTAGATCATTTTGGAAGGATGCTGGTAAACATATGTCTCATCTGTCCAATTCAAATTTTAGCTGGGTAATGGGCAGCTGCATTTAGCTTCTCTAAATACATGAGGAAAGGGGCACTGAGCTAGCATCTCCGATATTGGAAAGGCAGTTAAGGCTCCTCGAGAAACATCTTTCAATACCATTAAAATTATCAATATGGCTGTCATTCTCAAGGAGGCTCTGTAAACCTCAAATGATCCATTGAAGACATAAAAGGAGGCCCGAGGCCCGTAGCCCATCTGATCATTAGCTTCTGATTGGATTTAGAAAAATTCTGGAAGCAACTTTTTGTGATCAGTTCTAATCTTTTTTGGTCTGTGTGTGCTTGTTCATGTGGTGGAGTTGTAAATTCTGACAGCATTCTTGTCTCATCATTTTTTTTTTGTTGTTGTGCGTGTTTATGTGTTCAAACATTTAAAATTTGATATTTTTTTGATTTAAGTTTTGACTTGACAAACTTGAGGATGAAATTACTGATTGGAATTCATCTATAGTGTTTCGATTCTATGAAGCATGAACTATGAAATGTTATGATAGCATTCTATAATAAATGTTTTTTCTCTCAAAATTCAGGGGCGGCCTCAAGAATCACTGGTAAGAGTAATCTGTCATCAGTTAGTTCAAATCTTCCACTTCACAGCCAAAATAGTACCTGTGGAAGTCTTCCTACTCCAAGATCTGAAGGCGAGATATTGGCATCTCGTAATTTAAAGGCCTTCTCTTTTAGTGAGTTGAAGAATGCTACAAGAAACTTTCGCTCAGATACCCTTCTTGGAGAAGGAGGATTTGGTTATGTTTTCAAAGGATGGATTGATGAGCAAACGTTTGCTGCCGCAAAACCTGGCACAGGGATGGTCGTTGCGGTCAAGAAGCTTAAGCCTGAAGGGTTCCAAGGCCATAAAGAGTGGCTGGTAGCTAATTTCACTCATTCATCTTTTTTTCATTAATCAAACTGCTTTATCTTCCGATACAGCCTTTTCAGTTATTCTGATTGGTTGCAGACAGAAGTTAATTATCTGAGTCAACTTTATCATCCGAATCTGGTAAAACTTGTTGGATACTGTTTGGATGGTGAGAATCGGCTGTTGGTTTATGAGTACATGCCCAAAGGAAGTTTGGAGAATCATCTATTTAGAAGTAAGTAATTTAAATAATGTTTACTGGTGACCTGATTTCTGCTACCATCTACATTATTATTGTGACCCTATTGACCTGTGCAACATATTTGAGTCTCAGTAGGCCTTAAGTAAATTTCTTTCTGAATATGTATGTTTAACTAGAATTTGTCTATTTTAAAGTGAAAAAAAAACGCAAAGGTTAGTTCTTCCTATTTGAAACAAGTCAACTCGGGAGACCATGCAAGTTACCAAAGAAGTCCAAAGCTTTCATTGATTAATCAATAATCAAATAAATTGATGATCCAAACAAGAGATGTCTAATCAAATACATTGAATGGAAAACACATATTTGATAGGTTACAGGTACCAAGGTCGTTATTTGTGTCACGATTCAAAATGAAGAGTTATCTTGTGTCGGAGCATCTTAGGATTGTGTTTGTGATCTTAATTGAATTGTTATATCTTGTATTTCAGGAGGGGTGCAACCACTTTCTTGGGAAATAAGGATCAAGGTTGCTGTGGGTGCTGCTCGAGGTCTTTGTTTCTTGCATGATCCTGAATCCCAAGTTATATATCGGGACTTTAAAGCATCTAATATTCTTCTAGATTCAGTATGTTGTGCAACGAATATTATATAAATTTTCATCTCACAATTGTTTGCTCGATGATTTTTTTTTCAAGATTTCCAAAAACTAACACATGGATATGCGTACAGGAATTCAATGCAAAGCTTTCTGACTTTGGCTTGGCAAAGGCAGGTCCTACTGGTGACAGAACTCATGTTTCCACTCAAGTCATGGGTACTCAAGGCTATGCAGCGCCTGAATATGTTGCCACTGGTGAGTAGTCCATTTGGACAACTCTTATTCTTTTGACTACTTTACGTTCTTTTTCCATGTTTAGAAAATAGAAAGAAGCTCGATAATCATAAGCTTTCTCTTGCTTCTCTTTTCAAATTACACAAATCTCTAATTTATTTCTAGTAAGGGAGATTAAAGTCTATGGTCAATGTGGCATTTCCTATGAGAGCAAATACTGTATATTTTGTGTGTGGGTTGTATCTCTTGTGGATTGTGTGGGGGTGGTGCATCATGATCACAAATGCGGTGAAATGACTCTTCAACTATTAACTCACTTTTGCTCAAAATACGTGCTTGGGTAGCCCCTTTTTATTTTTCTTACAACCATACTGTTGGTTATCTCCATTCACGATCCCTTGATATTCCAGCAAATACTCTTGTAAACGCAGATAAGTTGTGTTGGGATGAAAAGATGATGATTCTGCACCTTGATAAGTATTGTTAATGTGACATGTAACTTTACATTGCACACTAATATTTATCACTTTTTTGGCAGGACGGCTTTCGGCAAAGAGTGATGTATACAGCTTTGGTGTTGTTTTATTAGAACTTTTATCTGGGCGGAGTGCAGTAGATAAATCAAAGATTGGTATAGAGCAAAATCTAGTGGATTGGGCATTGCCATATTTGGGTGAGAAGCGCAATACCTTGCGGATAATGGATGTCAAGCTGGAGGGTCAGTACCCAAAGAAAAGTGCCTATGTGGCTGCCAGCCTTGCTCTACAATGCCTTAGTAGCACAGCTAAACTCCGGCCACACATGTCAGAAGTTTTAGCAACACTAGAGAAGCTCCAAGGTCCAAACAATGTGGCTAAATCGACACTATCAGATAAAAGAGAGGTTCAATTCATCGAGAAATTACCAATGAGGAACCATCCGTCCCCTCTGAATCAGAAACGTTTTGGGCCTCCATCTCCATTGTTGTCCCATCGGAAATCACCACGCATCCAGTAGCAGGAGATTGCATTTTGCTAGGTCGTGTATTTTGGGTCCATGTAAATAATTGGTTTTCTTGATTTTTGTATACGAACTAGTGCAGGCTTGTATTTTGATTAATTGAGTCATGAGTGGCAGAATACTGCCTAAATGTGCACCTACATGTGCCTTTTGTATCCATTTTTATACGGTTTTGATTGTAGTCACAGCCTTCTGGCTGAAGTCAAGCCTTTTTTTTTTTTTTTCTTTCTTTCTTTCTTTCTGTTCTTTATGTAATCCGTTGTAATTTTCGGTTTGTCTAATCATGTTTATGAATGAGATCCTTGGTTGCATCCCATTTATTTCCATCCAATGAGTTCGGTAAATTCTGAAACTTTGTTGCAGGTACTTATCGTTGGCCTCATAACTCGAGGATGTGAATTACCAGGCATTGAGGCCCAAGTGCCTGGTTCTAAAAACTTATTGGGGTTTAAGAACCAACTTTTTCTTTACTTTTAACACCTAAGGTACCTGCTGTTGTGACATGTGGCAAATGAGTAATGCTACAGTACCCGGCTGTATGCCCGGCTACAGTGCCCGGTTGCACTGTAGTACCGTAGATATGCATCGAGACACTGTAGAATTTTCCGTGGCAAATTCGATATATTTCGAAACCATTTAATTTTGGGCCCCGATTCAGTTCTAAAAATCTAAAAATCGGCATAGGCGGTCTGCTGGGCGGGTTTTTGAATTTTCTTTTAATTTTTAGTTCGAAAAATAAAAAGTTAAGATAATTTTTCTTAAGTACATTTTGCATAATGTTCTTGGCATGAATTGAATGTAGTTTATATGCTATTATGTTTAACTTTTATAAATGATAAGTTATAATAAATAAATAAATAATCACCTAACTTCTACCTAGTTTTTGGGCGCTAGTCCCTTGCTCGCCGCTTGCCTAGCTATTTTTAGAACACTGCTCTGAGAAAGTATACATGTGGAGGTATCTAATATAACAACCAAATTGTTATTACGAGTTTGAATAATAATAATAAAATAAATAAATAAATATTATTTTTAAAATCCAGTTGGGGGTCATGCTTCAGACATTAAGAAAACCCAACTAGTGGGTTCTATGGTCAAATTACATTTACTTCACAATGGCTTTTTCAGCAAAGATGTGTCAGCTGTGTTTGGTTGCATGGAATCTTAAGGTGGGAATTGGAATCTCATTCCATGACATCCCATGTCATGGCATCCCATGCCATGGACTTGACCAACTTTGATGTTTGGTTGTCCATGAGAATTGGATTCCAATTCCTATTGTGAGTGTTTGGTTGCCTAAAACTAATCATGGGAATTTTATTTTCATTTTTTTTTTTTTTTTCATTTTGAAGATCCCACAATTCTACTTTTATATATAAACTAGAATATGATTTTGATTTTGCTTCCTGCAAAACATCCTTACAGTATAATTTTAAACTCGACGTCTGCTTAAATCTTTCAATGAGAAATCAACGTTCAATGGTATTCAGAATTCTAATAAAAAAAATTTAGCAATATATATTTTGACTAAAATTTTCAAAATGAAATCATGTTTACATTGCTTTATATGGACTTGGTCTAAAGTACTCGTGGCTAGTGTTGATGTAATGAGCGAAGGAATGAGCTTGTATTTGGTTCATAAATTTTTTTTAATATAAAGATCTAGAGATCCTTCAAATTCCTGCTTGCTTTTCAGAAAAAAAAAAAAAAAAAAAAAACCCTCTGGTCTTTGCACAAACCACACAGAATGAAGAGTGAAAAATTGCTTCCTACTTCAAAATTCATTTCTATTGCTATGTCAACAAAATTTATATCCATAGCTTGCTGGGAAACTTTAGCATAACTTGTACAGTTTTCTTTCTCTCGACCTTCTTATGCTCTGGTGTTTTAGAACATAGGCCGGCCGATACAAAAATCTGGCAGTGGAATCGAGGCAAAACTGTAGAACCTCTCCTCAGATTACATAACGAATGTTGATAATATGTTTCTCTTCAGGGTTAACTCATCTGCCTTTGCATCGCTGATTGACTGCAAACAATAACCAAGGGATGTAAAGCAGAGGATTAGATGCTAGAATTATGTTTAAATCATCATTAACACATGAAATTTTTACTGTCAAGAATTTACACTTTCAAGAACGTTGTGGAGACGATCAATCTCTTTCCTGGCATAGTCAGAACCCTTCTTGATACAACTTTTGGCTACTTTTATGTAGATTTTTGCATACCTACATAACCCAAAGCAAAAAACAATTCAGGCGCTTTCATTGCATGTGGAGAAGATGGCAGTAGGTGCCTTCTCCATCCTGAATGTTGATCAATGATCTCGTTGGGCACACATGATTCTAGGTTCACCCGATCAGAAGAAAATGATAAGGATACTGTTTGATCAGCATTTTGCAGACAAAAGTTCGTATTTTTGGATGAAAAGAGTGACGAAGTTATACATTAATTTCTGGTGAAATTGTTATTTGAACAATATTGTGTTACCGTAAGGGATCAAATTGGTACATAATATATTACCTTTCAGCAGGTCCTTCCAAATCCTCGGCTTCCTCTTGTATCTGAGATAAAATTTCTTTCTTTTCATCAATGCTACCACTGACAAAGTCCTTCACCAAGAGATGCAGACTTTCAACTATACCAGCCTATAACAACCAGAAAGATCAAATAGTAACAAATTCAACAGGTTCGTATTAGTACTGGTGGTAGCGCTCTGCAAATTCAACAGGTTCGTATCTGATACTCACATCCGAAGTAAGTTTTCCATTTGGATCACGTCTGGTACCACAATGTTCGTTGATGAATAATATGAAGTCCTCCAAATCTAATTCACCATCATAGTCTTCACCATCTTTATTGTGCTTAGGAAAGAATTTCAGCGTAGGATAACCACTGATATCATACCTGCAAATTAGCAGCATATGAAGTAATTTTTTTCTGCTTTTTTTTTTAGACTTACTAGAACTTTTCTACCGAAATGAAACTTCAAGTTTACTTAAACTCATCTGTCAGCCAGGTCCTTGTGTTTTTCAACATTTAGTTTAGCAATTACAACATCCTCTTCCATTTTATATGCTGCGGCAAGCTTTTCGTAATCCTACAAGACGGAATAACACAATGAAAGCTTTCAAAATGTATAAGAGCACTTAATTAGACACAAGACACCCTTAGCTATAAACAATCTAACACACTTACAGGAGCAAGTTTTTTGCAATGCCCACACCTAGAGAGAAATATTTGTAAAGGTTATAAAGGATAACAGCGGATTGACAACTTATGCAAGAAAATGAAAAAATACAATGAGAATTCAGACATAAACTTTGAACTTTACCGTGGTGAATAAAACTCAACTAGAACATGTTTGGCATGATCAAAGACAATCTCATTGAAATTTTCGTCTGTTAACACTACAACATGGGAAGGAATCGGTACAAACTTCACTTTCGTACCTGTACATCACACATCTATATTTCTCAAATACTGAATTTGTTACAAGGTTTCATAGTTGAACAATATAATCAGATGATAGGGAAGATGTTGGTTACAAAATATATCAGTACCTCCTTTCCAATTCACAAATCCCGTAAGAGCTTCTGCGGTACGTGCACCTTCATACCTACATATTTAATGCGATTTAGTCTTATGCACCCATAGGAATATAGTGTAGATGACTTAGAAAAGAAAATATAAGTAAAACAATATCATCCTTAAACATCTTATTGAAATGTTATTAAGATCCTCACGTAATTGGTTCCAAGGAACCCTTCGGAAACCACTTGATTGTTGGGTAACTAGAAACACCATATTTTGTGCACAAGCTTTTGGAGTCGTCACAATCCACCTACATCAAAGTATCAGTCGTCGATATTATAAGAGATTTTATTAACATCATTTGGCAGCAAAACTTGTCTAAAGCATTATACAAACAACTAAAAAAATCGAAACGTTGTGTTCATAATAAAAACCATTGTAATAACTAATGAATTGCATGTACCTTTCCAATTAGAACAGACTTATCTCTCTTAAATTCAATTCAACATACAAACAAAGAAGGAAAATGGAGAGAAAGGGATTGTTGAATGAGCTCCTAGAATTCAAGTACATAACATACCCACAAATTAATGCCAAGTTAGTATAATTTCTTCTCTTAATACCTTTGCTTCATAAAACCCCCGGAACTGATCTGCCTGCGGGTTTCTATACATCACACAGACTATAAAGAAAACCAGGAACTATTGAAATACCTCATTTGTAAAAAATGAATCATCTCAATTATGGGGTCTCTTGAACAAAAATGAGCAATAAAACCACTCAAAATGCATACAATACAAGTCCATAAGACCAAAACATTCAATCATTGCCATACTTCTTCAACCATGAAGGAATTCCATAAAAACCCATTTCTCTTAATCAATGAAAAAAGATTAAAAACTCTTCCAATCCAAGAGGAAAAGCACGAAATGATCATAATCAATGAAATGAGAGAAAAGACCAGGGATCTCAACCCCATAAAGAGAAACCAATACCCATTGTGATCATTATATGAAATGATAAAGCAAACCAACCCACAGTAAAAAAAAAAAGCAATGAATTTGTTCAAAATTTACCTTTCCTTCAAATCAGGAAGAGAATAATAACTCCCAAATTTTGCTCTTGGAACTGGAAAGCCCAGAAATAAAAGCTACAAAAACAAAACACCAAAATCAGTTCAAAAGAAAAAAACCCAAAAGTTTCTTGCAATCCAATCCTCCTAACAAAATCACACACCATAGTCATTATTCGCCAAGGTAAATATCAAACCCAAGATCACATAAACACAGTTAACCAAAATTTTCTGTACTGTTGTTCACGTTCAATGTTCCATACTGGAAATTTCTAACATACCCATGATTAGATCTGTGGTAAATACTTGTACATTACAAAATAAAAAATGGAATTCATTGAACTGAAAGAGATGAACTCACAGAGGTATTCGTGAGTCTCTGATGCGATGGAGTCACAGAGGATGAGAGGAGATCGCGGAGATGAGATCACAGAGGAGGAGAGGAGATCGCAGAGATGAGAGATATTCGAAAGAGGTGAGATCGAGCCTCTGATGCGATGGAGATCAAGAGATCTTCGATCAGCCCTTCACAGAGACGAGAAGAACGAGATCTTCGTGAGTCTCTTATGCTCCTCTTCGATTCTCAACTCCTCCATCAACACCACCAGTACACCACCAGCTGAGATCGGTAGAGAGATCAGTGGAGAGATCAATGGTAGTTAACATGTAGAGATCGAGAAATAGAGAGGGAAGAAGACGAGAGACATACCTGGGATTTTTTGCAAAAACTTGCTTCAATTGATGTGAAGAGAGGTGGAGAGAGGCGAGGCTGCGAGGGAGGATTAAATCGAGAGGTTTTAGGGTCGCCAAAAGTTTTCCTTGGGTGAGCCGAGGCGTACGATTCCCATCAAAGGTGGGAATATGCGGCACGTGCTGGCATCCCTCACCTACCAGTAAACTCTTAAACAAACACCCTTAATGCTATTCCAAGTGGGAATAGGATTCCTATTCCCATGGAATGGGTGCAACCAAACACACCCTTTGTTTCAAGGTAAGCCTTATGGTATTTTAAATTGAATCATGTGGGTCATCAACAAATAGTAGAATTTTAAAGTTAAACTCATGAGTTAAAAAGGCGATGGTTATAAATTGGAAGGGGTATGAGAAGGTGGTGGTGACTAAAAAGAGATTTTCGTTTGAATATATAAGTGTGTGTTTGGTCGAATGAAATCATATTTCATGAGAATCTATGAGGGATTACCTACATCTAAGTTAATTTTGAGTTTCATTCAACAATACACTATTCGATTTTGTGATCAATAATGAGAATGTGAAATCTCATGAACATGAGAATTGAACAAGTAATGTGATTCCTATATTCATGAGACTTTCATTCTCACTATCGATCACAAAATGTAATTAGTGGATAAAGAGTAATAATTTAGCCTTAAATGTAAAAGTTCCCTTATAAATTTCTATGAAATATGATTCCATACAACCAAACTCACCGTAAGAATCCAAAAAAAAAAAACCAATTTTATTTTATCAGTTTATTTTGAAGTCTTTCCGAGGTATTACTCAACGGCCATACAGGGCGTACATAGCAACTACGGAAAGCAGCTAGGCTTAAAAGTTCGCAATGTTTTCCTTCCCCTTTTGAGGTTTGTTCCAATGCTCAAAATTTCATAGCTTTTTACAAGAGTGAGAGATAGAGAGAGAAGGGTCTGATTCAAGTCTTGTTCAATTCCAATAAACACCCTTTCTTTCATTCTTGTCGTTCGTTTCGTTTTGTGAAATTGGGGGTTTGAAGGTTGGCGGTTGTTCGATTTTGGTAGCAGCAAAATGATTTGGTTTGGTTTTGATTTCCAATAAGAATCTTCCAAAGAAGCTCCGTATTGCTTTGCTTTTGATTTCCAATAAGAATCTTCCAACATTGAAGAAGCTCCGTCATCGAATTTGTAAGAATGGTGTTAGTTTTAGCTTTGGGGGATCTGCACATCCCGCAGAGAGCAGCTGATCTACCTCCCAAGTTCAAGTCCATGCTCGTTCCCGGCAAGATCCAACACATTATTTGCACTGGCAATCTCTGCATCAAAGTAACTTACTTATTATTAATCCTTTCTTTTCATCTCATCGTTTACTGCTAATTATTACCCATTTCTTCAAACCGCTTTGATTCTATTTATAATTATGTCTCTTTTTTTATTGTAAAATTCTGTAGATCATCGTCTTACTTTGATCAGTCAACTTCCATATTGTTTGTATACCTTGCATAGAAAATTTGCAACACTTCATTTTCATACCCCCAATTAATGACTGCAAATGAGTCTTGATTTCGGTCAGCCAGTGGTGGTAGGGTGGGATGAAGTGTTTGATTGAATTATCTTTGTATCAGAAAAGTTAAAAATAAAAGAAAGAAAGATTGAATATCTATTGAGTCACGAGGACGGACTAGTAACCTTTATTGTTTGATGAGAACTAAACAACTGACCCTTTGAATGGGAGGTAGTTTTTGCTATGTTGTCAATGGTAGGAACTAACTCTTGGGGCATCTCCAATCCTGGGGGGAGGTAAATGGTTAGCTGTAGTATAACTCATCTGTTACCTTCCCTTAGTGCACCAAGGCTAAGATGTGGCATCACCTCATATTGGCGGCATGCTATACTGATTCATTTAAAGCTAAGGTCCTTTCCCCTTAAACATTGGAATTAGACTGTAGCACAATCCATAATTTTTTATGCCATACTATAAGGAGCCGAAAGACAACCAAGTGGATGATGATATTTGGCCCTTTGAGCTTGTTGGGATGGATAAATAAACTTTTACATATACCTTCCCCCCAATTGGAGATGCTCTTACTTAGAGATTTTGGGTGACTAAAAAAGCACAAACCTTTTTACCTTAAGTGGGCGTGCTTTGCTTCAGTTGGTTGGAAAGAATGAAGGAGACTGAAGACTGTAGTAAAATGTAGTCTATCTATGGAGAATGGTTTTAAATAGAAAATGGAGGGGAGTTGATGGGATTTTAGCTAGGTTTCATCGATAAAAAAGGGAGAAGACAAATGTGTTTCTACTCAGACCATGAAACTTAGTGTTCTATTTCTATTCATTTTTGTCGATGGCTGATGGGCTATAAGCATGCAAGTAATGGTGGCTGAGGCTTTCTTATGTCGAACAAGAAAAGTCATGCTACGAGCTCATCAGTCCAGGCAATTGAATCTATTTCTTGAATGCACAATACGGGAAAATACATGTGATTCTTCAAGGGGTGAAGAGAAAGTGGAGTGAACTCTTAAGCGTCAAGAATGAAGTATATATTTCTCAAAAGGATCAATGGTGAAGTATTACCAGGGTACAATTGACAAATATATTGCTCACTTTTGCTTTATCAGAAAAGCATGTCTTCCACAATTCCATTAAGCAACAAAGCGTCTAATTTTGTTATGTTAAATCAATTCTATGGCAATGGGCGGAAGTAGCAAAAAAGGTTGCGGGTAAGGTTAAAGAATTTCATGTTTGTCTGGAACAGTTCATCACATGTATTGCATTTACCTTTAGGCTCAAGTGAGTTTTTCCATCACTTTTGCTAATTATTTTATTTAAAAAAAAACTCATTTTGTTGAGAACAAGAAAAGATATGGATGCTTCTCCTTGTTCACACTAGACTGGAAATGTGTATTATCCAAGCAGACTTACTTGGGTGTCATTGAATGGATTAGTCAAAGAATTGCCGGAAGTATTGAGAAGAGGACATTTAGGCAATGAACTTAAAGTCTGGAAATGTTTGTTTGACAATGGTAGTAACTTCTTCAGGGTTGGGTTAGCACCCGAAGGGCCTGTCTAGAACGAATACTTAAATATAAAAGCTTGTGAAACAGTTGATAGACCAGACTGCTAAACTTGTTCATCAGAAGGTGATATTCTTTTTCAACTTCCGATTTTAAATGGATTGCTTGATATATTTTTGCTGCAGATTTTATTCTTGTATAAAGTTCCACATAAAAGTTTGCCTGAAATCCACAGTTCCTTGCCATGACCATTTCCAAATCACTGACCGCGTTGCTTGATTCTTCTCCACCTTTTTACGCACGCTTAATGTGAGGGGCATGATTTAATCAGGGGAAATTATCTTAAGGTCCAGGGTAAGAAAGAAATGAAAAGGAAAAGAGAAGGCAGTGAAAAAACATTAAACTGTAGCTCAGAATTTAGAAATGTTATGTTTTTTTTTTTCCTGAGAAATCAATGCTAACAGTGGTTTATTCAGTATCAAACTTCACTTTATGAATTCTTCGAGTAGAAAATTGTTAGGATAATAGCATTGGAATTGAAATGAGATTTAGACTTGGACATATGAGTTATTGAAGTGCAGTTCATTTTTATGTGAGGTTATGGCTTTACATGATTGCACATGTGGCAGTGCTCTCCCTCTTTGCGTTTTTTCCTGTCATGTTCATTAAGTTATATGACTTATTCGCTTACATGCAAAACAGCCCCTTCTCTATTTTCTGGCCACCACCCAAAATAATCTCATAGCCATAGCTAGGTATGAAACTCAGTATGAGTCTCGTAATCGAAACAATCCTGAGATTATGCCTTGATTTTCTCAATAAGCAGTTCTTTTGTTTTCACTTTTTGGTCATGCGATTCTTGCAACATGGAATTGAGTCATGCATGCAACAACATTGTGATGCCTCGAGTCTACTTACCCTTATTAAACTTAAAATTTGGTCTTGGGAATATTCTTGGTCCAGAAAAAGTGAAAATGTGCTAGTTCTTATTGATCATTTTCATGAACAGGAAGTTCACGACTACTTGAAGAGTCTTTGCCCTGACATGCATATTACTAGAGGTGAATATGATGAAGATGCACAATATCCTGAGACCAAGACTCTTACCATTGGTCAATTCAAGCTTGGTCTCTGCCATGGTCATCAGGTTAGATTATCAATTCATCCTTCAGGCTTTATTTATTTATTTTTTGGTCTAGTCTAAATTCAGATTTACATTTATATATGATGAGTACTGCCTTTCAACTTTTCGATGACGTTGCTTAATTATATTCTGAAAATTTTAGCATCTAGTGGATGAGGTTGATCTGTAGCATGAATAAAATATGAATAATTTTTTTTTTTTGAGATTCTAGCTAACTCTTAACACCATTACAGAAGTCACAACCTTTTTTTTATTTATGTTATTTTACACAAGGATGACAACATATCATTTTTGTTAAACAGTTCAATTTGAAACCTTTAAGTTTCTCCCCTTTGAAGCTGTGGTTATCCATATTGATAACCTTCACTTTGAGATGTCCAAGTTGAAATGACCAAGCTTTTGATGCCTAGCATGCTTCTTTTCAATTGAAATACATAAATTTTGGTTTTCATTGTGTTCAATTTTTGGATGTTTATTAGGATGCATCAACATTGCCAACAGTGTCCATTCCCAATTGACGATGTTCTCAGTTCAAAGCAGTTAGTATTCACTGTATATGGATATTATTGTAACATCCATTGTCTAATGCCCCTTTCCTAGGCATTGACAATTTGTCCCAGCCTAATGGGTATCCGAACTATTTCGACCCTAATGGTTCGGTTCAGTTCGGTTCTGGGTCTAAGTGGAAGGAACCGAGTAGGTTCCGGTTCGGTTTGGATTCTAGTTGTTCCGATCCTGATGGCCGGATCCGAATCGAAAATATATATAAGTAATTAAGTTATTAAATGAATTATATATGTATATAGTTTATCCCCCCAAAAAACTTAGTTGTAATTAGGGATGACAACGGGGCGGATTTGAAAAAATCCATCCCCGCCCTGTCAGGAATAAAGGATCCCCAAATCCGCCCCGCCAATCCGTTTATAGATTTATTTAAAAACCACCTCCGCCCTGCACAAATATCCGTTAAATGCACAAATATCTGTTAATTTTTTTTTCTAAATCAATTGTGAGATATCTCAGTTCAATCCTAAAAGTAGGTAATCCATCTTACTACAGTAAAATATACTTCATTCATTAACACCGGTAGAATCCATACAAAAATTATAACAAAAAATTACAAAAAACCATACAAAAAAAAAAATTTCGATCAAAAGAATCTCGGATATGATATCAGATCTCTGTTCTGAGATCTCTGATCTGAGATCTGAGATGATTTGAGATCTGAGATCAAAGATCTTTGATCTCTCTTGCAGTGAGGGAAAGGCGGGGAAGGGAAGGGAGAGGGAGGCGGCCAGGATGGAGACGACCCTCGCTTCGCTAATGGAGGGGAGAGGGAGACGTTCTTTTGAAGCAGAGAAATGGAGAGGAGATAGAGATGACCACGGCCAGACTGAGAACTTCGAGTGTCCGTGAGAAGGAGACTACCTGAAGGAGAAGAAGGAGACGCTTCGCTGGCTTCGACCTTCGCTGTGAGAAGATTGTGAGAGTGAGAATCGAATCTCGAGTGAGATTTGAGAATAAGGGGAAAATGTTAGATGAGAGTGAAAGATATCTAGGATTTAATCCCTTTATATAGTTGAAGGGTATTTTTGTAATTTTATCGATTAAACGGATATTTTGATAGGTTATAAAAAATGGTCATTGAGCGTGAAAATATGTAAGAAAAAAATGCCCCAAAAAAAAAAACTAATGGTTCTGGGCATAACTGTGGCTTGGGTCTACCCGGACCTGAGGAACCAAAATCGGTCATTTGTTTTGTTTTGTTTTGTTTTATTTTGTTTTTTAACCCTGGATATGGGAAACCCGAACCAAATCTGTCCCATTGCCATTCCTACCCTTTCCACCTCCGTAATCAATTATTTGCTTTGTTGTTATAGCTCATGACATACACCTTCTATATGCAATTCATTTGTGGTAGATGAATGTGTTTGTGTTTATTAGGGGTGGACACAGTTCGTTTCGGTCGGATACCACCCCCGTACCAGTCCTGTTCCGACAATTTCAAATCGGGACGGTTTGGCTCTAGATAATTTTGAAGTTGGTATCATCCCATACCGTCCCAATCGGGTTCGGTTTGATCTGGTACAAATCTTGGTCCGTCCCGATTTCTCAAATTCAATCCAGTTTTACAAGAATCATGTTTGAATTCAAACTCGAACCATTTACAACTGTCAACCTTACACTGTCCAACTTCGATTAAAACCATTTTTTTCATATCCTCCTTTCTCTACTCTGTAAAACCGAATGGCCTTCCTCAAGTCCAAGCTCTGCTTTCTCCCTATCTCACTCCCCTCTCGTCTCATCTTCAAACCTTTCTGTTTTTCTCCTTTTACTCCCCAAGATGAATAGAAGAAACCCCACCCCACCCACCAACAACACCTCCCATGATTTGCATAGTGACTCCACTATCTAATTAAAAACCACCACTCCCAGAACCTAAACTCGAACCCTAACCCTAACCCCCCTTCCCAAATTTTGGGAGCAAAAACCTTCGATTCATCTTCGATTAGCGTTGGAGAAAATTTTCGCGCCGCTAGAAAAAACACCTTCGACTTGGGTTTTTTGGCTAGGGTGGAAGAATGAGAGAAGGAGAAGAAGACAAAAAATTGGAGAAGAGAGATGGAGATGAACTTTGGCTTGTTTTCCCCTTCTTGGGACTACAATAAAAGAAGATGAAGGTTGGGCTTTACTATACTCATGTACTAGTAAATTAAAAATCATAATATGCTTGTAACATTTGTAAAGAATTGAAAATATATGATAAAGTTGATCATATAAGCATAGGATGGGAGTATCCGTCAATGTCAACACGCATGTTTGACACTTTTTTTTTTTTTTTTTGTATAAATAGAGTTTTGTTACATAGGTTTGCACTGATGGCTTAAACATTGGTGTTTTATTTGGAACGAGTTATTTAATTTTGCAAAGTGGGAAATGGATTTTCTCAAACAAACTTCTCGCGAAGATGAAACAATTATGCACATGAATAGTTCGTTGGAAACGTCAACTGTTTTCATGTAATTTGCATGTGCAATCTAATTCAGCATTTACCCATGAAAAAATTTCAACGGAACCAAACAGTCTTATCTTCTTTCCATCTCACTGTAGTGTGAACTTATGTAGTTTGCATCAGTTATAAAATGATGTGGTTCGTCAAAGCCCTTGGATGGTCGGATGACCTCTCTTTTGAAACAATCGTTGGCCCTTTTATGTAATATGCTTACCATTGTCAATGTTTAATGGAGATCTAAGTATTTGTAAGGCATCTGAATTACCCTTACATCTTCCTGGCTTTTTTTTTCTTTTCTTAATGCTGTGAAGGTTATTCCATGGGGGGATCTGGACTCTCTCGCCATGCTCCAGAGGCAGTTGGATGTGGATATTCTCGTGACTGGTCATACTCATCAATTCAAGGCGTACAAACATGAGGGCGGTGTGGTCATAAATCCTGGGTCTGCCACAGGTGCGTACAGCAGCATCACCTACGAAGTTAACCCAAGCTTCGTCCTCATGGACATAGATGGATTACGTGTGGTGGTGTATGTTTATGAACTTATTGATGGAGAGGTGAAAGTTGACAAGATTGATTTCAAGAAGACTGCCACAACCCACACTGCTCACTGAGGGGTTTATTCTCTCAATACTTTGTTGCTTCTTGTTTCTTCAGAATCGGGCTGAAGGTTGGTGTAAATGATGAATTGGAACTTCACTTTTGGACTAAAAGTTATGCTGGATGTAGGTTGATTTCACTCAGTATTCTGTCATAACTTTATTTGGTAGGAGTTGATACATCTCACAGATACATATTAATCAGATCTTTGATATTGTTTTAAGGGGCTTTTGATCATATGGAGGTTCTTCTTTTAATTTTTGCCAGTTGACTTTTTTTTTTCCCTCTCTCTAATGATAGTTTTAGTTGATGTTTACCAGAAAAGAACCGCAGGTCAGCAGCATGAATCTCACTCACAGAAAGCCAAAAGGAAGTGTTCTTACGAGTGTATTTCAGGTTGTTTTGGATCCTACAGTTGAGACTTTAGACTGATTACAAATATGCCACTTCTTATTGAAGAGAGGGCACGTTTGAAAAATTGGGCAACTGTAGGTTGAGAACGTTTTCCTAACCCTGATTCTAGGGGGCGAGGCCCAGAGCGTGAGGCCCGCCCACCATCATCCTTGAGATGCTACACATGAGCGCATCTCGAGGATGATGGATGGTGGTGGCCTAGAAAGGTTCCTTTCCTAGTCTATAACACTTAATAAGATTTTCTTACAATAGAATCATTTAGCATCTCAAGGGAATTGTGCAATGAACCAACAATAACCAAACATTGCTTCAAGGCTAATGAAAAGATGTTGCCTCCACATTGTAAAACTTTTCTAGAGAGGTGCGGGCCTGGCTTTCTAGAATGGTATCAGCGCCCATCTCGAGGAGGATGGGCGGAGAGAGGCCCTCCCTCGCTCCCTAGCAAGGCTCATAGCCACATTGTATGAAGATTTTCTTTCACTGTGCTCCACCGAACTGTTATATCACCTAATCCATTCCCGTAAACTAATCAATGACAAAGTACACGAGTTATTCTAGAGAGTCGGGCCAGGTTAGGCCCAACACCATCCGTAATCATCGAGATGCGCATTTTGAGGATAATGGATGGTGTTGGGCCGGGCCGGGCCGGGCCAGGCCTGGCGCGTACCTGGCTGGTCTGGCCTGGCTCTTTAGAAAAGTTGTTTTCCTAGTCTTAACACACTGATAAAAGAGTAATTCTAGCCATCCTTATTTGGTGGCATTTTCTTGGCCTTGTTTTGGTATTTTTACACTTTTTGCTCATTTCTCTTTAAAAAACAACTACATTTTTAAAACACAACTACAAACACTATCTATATAAGGGGTAAAAATGTAAAAAAAAACTCAAACAAAGCCAAGAAAAGGCCAACAAACAAAGCTGACTAGAATTTTTGCAGATAAAATTTTTACTACAATAGAATCAAATAATAGCACCAAATATAGCCCCTAATTTTGAGGTGGCTGCAGCTCTATTCCATAATAAAGTCAACAAATGATGAAAGAGATAAATCAGTTTTAAAATTTGGACTTGTAGGCTGAAAACTTAAACCCTGCTTAAAACTTTCCACCCAAAGGAAAGGAAAAGAAAACAAAGAGGATTGCAACTTCTACTATGCCTCCTCAACCTTCTTCACACATTTGTCTTACCAAAACACTACCAAACCTACTCAGACCAAATGCATTTCACTCATCCACAACTGTCAAAACCCCCCAAAACCCATGTCAAGACCTTACCTCTCTTTTAAAAACTTACAGACACCCAAACCAGCTCAGCCAAATCCATTCACTTATGACATTCACAGGTCTCATTCACAACCCCATTCCATCATCCAAACTAATAGCATCTTTTGCCTTAAACCCTTTTCCGGGAACCACGTGTATTGCTCGTGCAATCGCTGATCGAGTCGATGGGCTCGATTCGTACACCTGGAACACCATACTTAGAGGCTATTTGGAGGAAAATGACCCCAAAGAAGCACTTTTGGTTTATGGGAATGTGAGAAGACAAGGGTTGAGAGTTGATAGTTATACACTACAGTTTGCTACCAAGGCATGTAGGGATATACTTGAAGGGGAACAAATACATAGTCAGATTTTCAAAATGGGGTTTTTGTCAGAACTAGTTATAGTGACTTCAATTATGCAAGTGTATGGTTTGTTTGGTAAGGTTGACTATGCCAAGAATGTCTTTGATGAAACACCTCATAGAGATGTGGTCTTGTGGAATGTCCTAATTGCTTTGTATGCTCAGAGGAACTATGCACAGGAAGCACTTTTAGTTTTGAGTTCTATGGTTAATGAGAATGTTAGACTAAATGAGGTTACTGCAGTTAGCATTCTTTCTGCTTGTTCTTATTTGGGAGCGACGAATGAAGGGAAACAGGTTCATGGTTTTGTACTTAGAAATCTTGTTGGTATTGATGTTTTCGTTCACAATGCCTTGATGAAGATGTATGCGAAATGTGGGTATCTGTTCAGTGCTCGAAAGGTTTTCCAACAGATGCCTATGAGAAATGTGGTTTCATGGACTACAATGATCAATGGGTATAGTGATAACAATTGTCCGGATGAAGCGTTGGTGTTGTTTGAAGAAATGGAGAATGAAAATGTGTGTCCTGATGAGATTATGATGCTGGGGATTATTTCTATGTTCTCAAAGTCAGGAAGCTTAAAGCTAACATCATGGATTGATCACTATGTAGAGAAGAAGGGGTTTAAGGATAGTGTTTCAGTGACGAATGCTCTTATTGATATGCATTCCAAATGTGGTGCCATTGATAGGGCTTGTCAAATTTTTGATGAGATGGAGGCGAAAACAATAGTGTCTTGGACCACTATAATAAAAGGCCTGGCAATGCACGGCCGTGGCATAGCTGCTCTTACTAGATTTGATCAAATGCAAAGGGAAGGGTTTAGGCCAGATAACATTCTCTTTCTCAGCATCCTATCTGCATGTAGTCATGCGGGTTTGGTGGATGAGGGGCGAAAATGTTTTCAATCCATGAGCGAGGACTATTATATGAAACCACAATTGGAGCACTACGGGTGTATGGTAGATCTTTTATGCAGAGTGGGGCTAGTTGGTGAGGCACTGAAGTTTGTGGAGGACATGCCAATAAACCCAGATGTGATCATTTGGCGTACGCTGCTTGGAGCTTGTATGGCACAAGGGAATACTGATCTAGCAAGTCAGATCCGAAATCGATTGCTTGAATTGGAGCCTAAGTATAGCGGTAATTATATACTACTATCAAATATGTATGCGAATATGGGGGAATGGGATAGTGTTAATGGTGTAAGGACGCAAATGGATATTAAGGGAGTACACAAACTAGATCCTGGCTGTAGTTCCATAGAAGTAAACTGAAGTGTACGTAAGCATATACAGTTCATCCAATATCAAGGGAAGTGTCTGTACTTTCTGTTGGATACCAAATTGTGAAACCACAGTGAATCAAGCTTTCTTATTAAAAAAGATGTATGTTTATGACTACAAAGCTTGTATAAAGATACAGCCTCTAATTATTGGCTAACCTGGTAAAGAATTGCATTAAATGAAATGGAACGATTCATTATCAGAATTCTCTCTTGTTTTCTTATTTTTTCTACTATGAATTCCTGAATCTCCATTCCTGTATGTCGATCCTCACACTGCAGTCGCAGAATAATTTCATTTCCAATTTTTAGTGAAGTCACAGGGATAGCCATTTTGTAGGTTCAGTACCTGTGGCAATAGTAGAACAGAAAATTTGTTAGAGATATTGATCGAATAGCATTTGTGAACTGGTGCTCAGTTGTCAGAACGGACCTCATGAGGGCAACGCAAGGGCATCTGTCTCTGCATTCTGTAAAAGGATGCCATAGAAAGTCTGGCTATCTGAATCATTCTGCAACTGCCAAGCATTCACAAGGTCCAAAATCATTCCAGTCGGCATTAACAATTGAACATAAATTCAACAAAGTGATTTCCAAAGCAAAGCATATTACAGCAGTTTCTTGAAATGCAAATTATTTATGAAAATGCAAGCATGCTGTGCAGATAAAAAAAAGGCAAACATAGGCTGATGAAATCAGTAATTCATGCTTACATAACAACTTGCATGTAGCTTGTGAAATAAAGAAAAACGGTTTACACGATTACGTGAAGAGCACAAGTGCCTTAAGCTGAAGAGACTATCCATACGTTGGTATTGAGAAGAAGTGTTTTCTCTAATTTTTTGATGTTTTGTATGAATCAAAGACAAAGACTAGTTATTGGAGTGCCTGTTACTACTTGCTTGTTGAAAGGAGCAATAATCTCAAAAATTATTTCTAAAGAGCCTTGATCTTCACATGCTTGTTTCTACTTACTAGTTTTCTAAAGAACCTTCACTTCTTGAGAAGCTATAACATGCTCCATTGGTTCTTAAATGATCGAAAGGGGAAAAGAAAACGTTTAAGTCAAACAAACCTTAGCCTCAACAACCGATGTCCTTTGACATCCACTTTGATCAACAACAATAACCTCTTTACCTGCTTGCAATTCTGAAAGATAGCTAGTCCTCCCTCCAGGTACAGCTACATAGGAATGCACTCCCTTGTAAATCTCCCAGGGAAAGCTTGTTTGATTTAGTCCGTACAGAGGATCACAAACCCAAGCCATGTGGCTGAACTCAACAAATACCAGCTAAAACTGACAATTATATTCTATAAAACCTTAGCTTTTTATAAACATGTATTTCGAGATAAAGTAACTTCTAGGAAAAGGCCTCTAGCAAAGGATTGATAGGATCTGAGAACAAATAAGAACAAAGAAGTGTTTATTGATGGATGAAAACAATCTTTACAAGAAGAATTTGTACAAAGCAAGCTTTCGAGAGGCTTGGACTCTCCTAGTGAGCAAAAACTCTTAACAAGAAAGAATTTTCTATCTCCCTTCTACTGTTCTGTCCTTATTTATATGAGTATCTCCTCTTTTTGCCAGCTCACTGTCTTGGACAGTTTAGCATATTTCTAACAACTCAGCCACTTGCATTCCTAACACTTGCTTCTCTACTGACTACCTGACTTATATTTTCATCTTGTATATGTAAACCTTATAGGAGGCCTATCAATACCCCCGCCCCAAAGATGCACCTTGTCCTCAAGGTGGAAAGAAGGAAATTGGTGTTGTAACAAATTGAAATCCTCCCAAGTTGCTTCATAAGCTGGTAAACCCTGCCATTTGATCAAAACTTCCAAAGTACCTGGCTCTCCCTTAACCGTGTGACGCACGTCCAACAATGATTCAGGTTGGACCAGTAATTCATATTCACTGTTGAGTTGTGGAGGTAGGGAATTGACATGAGAACAGACCCCGTTTGCTCGCCTTAGTAGCGATACATGGAACACAGGATGAATCTGTGTGGCAGATGGTAAGTCCAATCGATAGGCAACAGATCCCACCTTTGCTAAGACCTCATAAGGCCCATAGAATCTTGCCGATAATTTCTGATTAGCTCGATGCACCAATGAATTTTGGTGATAAGGCCGGATCTTCAAAAACACTTTATCACCCACTTCAAATGACTCATCTCGTCTAGGCTTATCAGCTTGTTTCTTCATACACTGTTGTGTACGTAACAAATGCATTTTGAGGGTCTCCAAAACACTATCCCTATCCAAGAGTAGCTGCTCCACTGATGATACTACCGTGGTGTCTGATGCATACCTAAGTATTGGTGGTGGATCCCTTCCATAAAGAACCTTAAATGGAGTGTATCTCGTAGCCGAATGCATGAAAGTGTTGTACCAGTATTCGGCCCAAGGTAGCCACTTATACCACTGTCTGGGTTTTTCAGAAGTGTTGAGATAAGTTTCAAGGCAACGATTTAGCACTTCAGACTGCCCATCTGTTTGAGGGCGGTATGCCGTGCTATGCTTCAATTTGGTGCCTTGCATTCGAAACAATTCACGCTAGAAATTACTGAGGAAGACCCTATCTCTATCTGATATAACTGATTTTGGTGTCCCATGAAGTCGAATAATGTCCTTAGAAAATACAGATGCCACCCCTTCAGCTGTGAATGGATGCTTCAACCCAGAAAAATGAGCATACTTGCTAAGGCGATCCACTACGACCAAAATAGTATCAAACATTCCTGAACGAGGCAACCCTTCAATAAAATCCATGGTAACTTCGTCACAGATTTGAGTGGGTAAGGGGATAGGTTGAAGCCGACCCACTGGGGATGTAGCCATGGTTTTGTTGCGTTGACAAACTTCACATTCACTGACCATTTTTCGAATATTTGTCTTCATTCCAACCCAATATAGCTCCTTAGCTATTCTCTGGTACATTTTTGTCTCCCCAGAATGCCTCCCCCCCCCCCCCATCGCGAAATCATGGAACTCCTTGAAAAGAATGGGATGAGAGAAGAAGATCGGGGTATGACTAACTTGTTTTTATAGTGTAATAGGTCCTGAATGACCACATAGCCAGGGTTGCCCGAGCCTTGCAATACTGTCTCTTTCAAATGTTCTAGAGTAGTGTCACCTAGTATCTCTGACCATAATGTTTTCCAATCCTGCCAAGTGGGTAACGTAAATTGGAAACAGGATGGAGAAGAGGGAATCCTTGATAGAGCATCCGCGGCTGCGTTGGATGACCCTGCTCTATAATGAATCTCAAATTGGTAACCCAATAACTTGCTTATCCATTTCTGATATTCGAACCCAATTACCCGCTACTCCATTAAAAACTTCAAGCTCTTTTGATCAGTACGAATGAATGAATGATGAATTTCCTTCTTAACAAATATGCGTGCCACTTTGTAACTGCCAAGACAATGGCCATCAATTCCTTCTCGTAGATGGGTTTGAGCCTGGCTCGTTGCCCCAAGACCTGACTAAAGAAGGCTACTGGCTGTTGTGCTTGCATTAAGACAGCCCCCATCGCATATCCTGAAGCATCAGTTTCCACTATGAAGTCCTTAGAGAAATCAGGCATTGCTAACACTGGAGCCTTAGTCATGATCTGCTTCAAACTTTGAAACGCATTTTCTACCTCTTGATTCCATGCAAACCCATCCTTTTTTAACTGGGATATTAAAGGCCAAGCTACCTGACTATACTCCCCTACAAACTTCCTATAATACCCGGTGAGATCCAAAAACCCACGTAACTCAGTAAGGGTCTTGGGTTGTGGCCAATCTAGGATAACTTGAATTTTTTACTGATCCATGGAGACCCCATTAACTGAAATTACATGCCCCAAATAGCTCAACTTCGAACACCCAAATTCGCACTTCTTTTGATTGGCATACAAGCGATGTCTCTGTAGTAACCCCAAAAATGTCTCCAAGTGTTCTATATGTTCTTCAAGTCCCTGACTGTATACTAGTATATCATCGAAGAAAACGAGCACGAACTTACGCAAATATGGTCGGAATATGGAGTTTATCAATGCTTGAAACGTCGCCGGCGCATTTGTAAGACCAAAGGGCATTACTAAAAATTTGTAATGCCCCTCATGTGTACGAAAAGTAGTTTTTGCTTCATCCCCTTCCTGAAGTCGAATATGATGGTAGCCCGATTTGAGATCCAACTTCGAGAAGATGTCTGCCATGAAGCTCGCTAACAATTCATCGATGATGGGAATTGGGAATTGATCCGAAACTATCTGTTTATTTAACGCCCGGTAGTCCACACAAAATCGCCACCCCCCATCCTTCTTCTTGACTAGTAGTACTGGACTAGAGAAAGGACTTACACTGTGTCTGATGATTCCCGCCTCTAACATCTCTGCTATCAACTTTTCAATTTCATTCTTTTGGAATTGAGGGTAGCGATAAGGATGTACATTGACTAGACTTGATCCCTCGTGCATGACAATAGCGTGCTCATACCCTCTTGTAGGAGGTAGCTCTGATGGCATCTAGAACACTACTTGATATCTCCACAAGACCTCAGACAGTTCCGCTGGTATCTCTGGTACCTCCTCCAACGGTACTGACATACTTCTCAACTCCACCAAAATCCCATGTCCTTCCTGCTTAATTGTGTGTAACATTGTCTTTAGTGAAACCAGACTTTGCCCTAACGAGGGATCTCCCTTGAGAGTGAGAGTTTCTGACCCAACTCGAAAACGTAGGACTTGCTCCTTCCAATTTACAGAGGTAGTTCCCAAGGTCTCCAACCACTGAATTCTCAGTATGACATCAGAACTTCCGAGCCCTAATGGAAGAAAATCTTCCATAATTTCTATCCTCTGTAATATCAATCGCACCCCTCGACAAACCCCACTCCCTTGAACTGAATCACCTGATCCCATGGTCACCCCATAAACTCCAGTGGAAGTAATTGGTAATTCGACTTGCTCCACCAACTTCCGAGAAACAAAATTGTGTGTCGCTCCACTGTCAATCAAGACCACCACTGGCTGACTCGCGATCTCTCCCTCGATCTTCACGGTCTTTGGATTTGTTAGACCCATAACCGAACTTAAAGACACTTTCACCACTTGGCTTATCTCAGCCACTTCCAACTCCTTTTTCTCCCCCAACTCCAGAACTTCTTCCTCCTCCATTTCCCCTTCCTCCTGCGCGATGAGTACACTGACCTCCTTTTTCTTGCACCGATGGCCCGACGAGAACTTTTCATCACATCTGAAACACAACCTTTTATCTCGCCTTGCTTGGTAGTCAGCATAAGAGAGTCTCTTGGTTTCTCCTCTTGGAAGCAAAGTTCTCTCAAACTCTTTGGAACCTACTGGTTGGCGGTGATTGTGATATGAGTCTTTAGCTAGAGACTTATCGAAGTCTCTGGAGGGTGCGATCACTGGATGCCCTAATGGGCCTTGTTCATATTGCTTTTGTCCGCCCAAGGCCCGGTTGTGATAATGTTGTAGGCCCGATCTAGCTAAGCCCGTTAAGGCTTGTTTCTCTTCCACCCTTTGGGCTAAGTCCATGGCCCGGTTCTAACATCCTCACCTCTGCTTGAATCGAAGGTTTCAAGCCATTGATGAGCTTGCTCAGATACACATCCTCAGTCAGGGTTTCTAATGGGGCTGCATGTGTGACGAACTTCCGGCAATAATCAACCACTAATCCTTCTTGCCGAAGAGCAAGAAATTTCTCACACAAAGACCCTTCTTGATTTGCTCTAAATTGCTTTAGTAGTAACCCTTTTAGTTCTTCCCCAAAACAAAATTGATCGCCTTTTACTCTCCCATTGATACCAGAGAAGTGCATCTGCTTCAAAAGAGATTATTGGTGCCTCAATCTTCTCTTCATTGTTGTATCTTTGGAAGGAGAAAAATCGTTCGGCCTTCAAGATCCAGTCATCTCGATTCGATCCTTCAAAGGTTGGCATTTCCAACCTTCTGTGTTTTCTGTCGAACTGGTACCCTTGCGAAGAAGATCCTCCACCTACCACACCATTCGGACTTTGTGCCTCGACATTGGTTGGAGGTATTTGATCTTTCTCTGCCGTAGAAGCAATTTTTAGGGCTTCTTCTTGCATCTTCATCATTTGCTCCATCCTTTGCATCATTTCTTGAAAATCTCCCCTCAACAATCCCACTTTCCCTTAACAACTTCCACAACGTCTTCCATGGCATCAATCCTTGCGTTAGCACTTGTTACAGCTCCTTTTCCAGCCATCACTCCTTAGGATTGGACTGCTGGAACTGATACCAGATTTGATAGGATCTGAGAACAAATAAGAACAAAGAAGTGTTTATTGATGGATGAAAACAGTCTTTACAAGAAGAATTTGTACAAAGCAAGCTTTCGAGAGGCTTGGACTCTCCTAGTGAGCAAAAACTCTATTAACAAGAAAGAATTTTCTATCTTCCTTCTATTGTTCTGTCCTTATTTATAGGAGTATCTCCTCTTTTGCCAGCTCACTGTCTTGGACAGTTTAGCATCTTTCTAACAACCCAGCCACTTGCATTCCTAATAGCAACTTGCATTCCTAACACTTGCTTCCCTACTGACTACCTGACTTATATTTTCTTCTTGTATATGTAAACCTTATATGAGGCCTATCAAAGATCCAACCTATAGAACAACTTTTGTGATTTGATTACAAAAACAACCACTGTTAATGAAGCTTAAATAGGTACGTGATAAAGGAGCAACCATAAAGTCTAGGAACTAACCAAAAGTCCTTCACAAGGTCTCATAAGGCTACATAGATCCACACATACCCTATCACCAATTCCAGATATTTAAACTCTGTGTTACAGTCGCTTTAGTCAAGTTCAATAGGTTTGCCTATGCATTTCTTTTATCAACATATTCCTGATAAACTTGACCACGATAAGAAGCAATGCTTTATTAGAATTAAAAACCTCACCCCTTGAGAAATTACCTTCAGTTCAAGGACAACATCAACATCTTCAGCTTTCAGAACAACTCCACCTAAACCTTGCTCCAACGCCTAAAAGGACAACTAAGTGGAATTCTCTCAATGAAGCCAAATAAAATGGTTAAAATGACAATATTACTGAACTTAACAAATTGGCGAAGTCTCATGCTTAGATTCTTCTATTTTGAATTTCTAAACTACATTTTAAAGTTACCTCAAGGAAAATTTGTGCTTCCTCTGGAGTTTTGGAGATGGCAAACACTGTTTTCTGACTGGCAGCTATTCCCTGCATTTATTAGAAAGCTAATCGATGTTACTGAAGAAAATTTAACAAAATTCAAACTTCCCTTGGAATCTACAACCCCATTATACATTCCTAGATTCTTTATCATATTGCTCTTACAATTATATCCTCAATCTTGGCAAAATTTGTACCATGCCATAGAAATTAAAGCCTAGCTTATTGATACATGAGAAGAAAATTACATATAATATAGAATAGCTAAACCAATATCAGTAGATTGTGTTTTAGTTTCAAACACAATGCACCTTAATATTTTTGTTACATGTGATTCTATTGGGCAAATGTTCTACCTCCAAAACAACCAAACAGCAGAGCAAATTAAACAATGATTTTTGCAATCTGATTATGGACATATAGTTTCAATTTCACCTGAAAGTCCAAAGAACTGAATGGAGAGAATTACAAAGAAAAGCTTCATTGATATCAAAACCCTTAATCTATTTATAAGCATAGTGAATAATAAACTGGGAAAAAGAACCGGTTGGGGATGTTAAAGTTTCTAGGGAATCTGACATAGGATTGAAATGAAGTGAGCCATCTCTTCTCTTTATTGCTCAACTTCTTCAATCCATAATTCTGTTTGCTATCCAACAATCTCTTTATTGCAAATGGAGCTGATACTTTCATATTGAATTATATAACGAATTTGCAATATGTTTAAATAATTGCGCATTTTATTTACAACTGTTGCACCTGCATCACAGCATTACAAGGAACTCGTCCTGCACATTTACTTTGTCGAAAACTGATACACCATGTAGTGGTTGTAAACTTCTCCTGGATTTACAATCTGTGATGGGAAGTTAGGATGGTTCACTGCATCGGGGAAACCTTGAGTCTCCAAAGCAAGTCCTGCATGAGGTCCATACACGGCGCCTCCTTTCCCCTTCACATCCTTCAACATACCACCGGTATAAAACTGCACTGCTGGTTGATTACTCATCAACTGCATAAGTCTCCCGGACTTGGGATCATGCACGCTTGCAACTGGCTTCAGTTCATTAGCCACTTTTTCAAAAGACTTATCAACTGGCTTAAGGATATCCATCACATTCTCAGCAGATTTATCGAGCACGTAATTGATATCATACCCCTTGGGCAGCTGGTTGAGCCTACTTACCACAGTTTGGGATTGAAGGAAATCGTATGGGGTTCCCTTAATCGAGGTGATTTGTCCTGTTGGGATAAGTTCATTGTTTGTTGGTGTAATGTGTGAAGAGAAAAGGTGGACTTCATTCGATAGGATATCACCACTATTGTGACCACCTAGGTTCCAGTATGAATGTTGGGCAAGGTTCACTGGAGTCGCAAGCTTGTGAGCTTTGGCCTTCATGATCACAACTAATCTATCGTTTTCAACCAGCTTATATGTTACTGCAACTGTGAGACCACCTGGGAAGCCTGTTTGATCAATGCGGGAGAAATTCCCATTAGTTAGAGTTGCACGGTATGATACATTGTTTCATCGTACAAGTTGTTTTTGTGTTAGCTAGTTTAAACTACAGAAATAAAGCTTACCTTCTTCACCATCATGACTTTTATAGTTGAAAGTGATGTATGGAGTCTTCCCAGTTTTAATCTTTTTCACCCGCCAAATCACATCACCAAACCCAATCTTCCCACCTAAAATGATTAAAACAGATACTCAATTACAAAAGAAAGTAGAGTGCAGAAAGTGAAGAAGGTAATCAAGGAAAATTGGTGTATAACCAAGTATACCATGAAGCGTATTTTTGCCATCATTAGCGGATAATCTGTAAGTTTTGCCGTTTAATGTAAATTGTGCCCCTCCAATTCTATTTGCAACTCTCCCCACAAGTGCACCAAAGTATACCGTATCATTCTGCAGTTAGAAAAAATTTTGCAGGCTATTAGAATTGAGTATAAACAGTCCATGTTTTGGTGCTTTTTAGTCGAAATGTCTGACACCTTAACTCGTACCACAATTTGGATTAGTGGGGAATCTTGAGTTCATAAAAGCTTTTGGGACCTCCACCGGATAGTCTAGTATTTTGGATTGGAAACCAAGCCTGATAATACTATTAATGAAACAATTACCTCAATAAACTAATAAAAAAGCCAATAAATTAATCAAAAGCGATAAGGCATCTTATCATATGATTAATAAAATGGGTTGTCGTTGAAACATTCCTAAACTACAAAAAGGTCTAAACACGAGTACAAACAAAAGACAGAACATCAGTCAAACAATTTTCCAAAATCTAATAGAACCAATTCATCAACACAACCAAGAAATGAAATATAAAAGCCTCACCTTATATTCATCTACTGTATCATAACCAAGGACAATATCTGCTGATTTCCCTGCAAAAACACAACAAATATGTTAGAAAACACATCAACAACAACGAAGAGACGATGACAGCAAGAACAAACAGTTTCACGAACCTGATTTATCAGGAACTGAAAGAGAAATAATAGTGGCACCATAATTGGTGACCTTCATAGATAAATCTCCCTTCTTAAGCTCATGGATCTCAATCTCTGGGGTTGCTTTCTTTGCAACAGAAACATTAACAAAACAAAATGCAACAAAAGCAAGAGAGAACCACAAAGAGATTTGAGACATTTTGGAGAGAAGGGATGAAGAATTGGATCTGAATGAACTCATTTTTAAAGGAGACAAAGAAATGTGTATTAATAGATAGAGGTGGAGAAAGAGACAGAAAAGATGGGGTTGGTTTTGTTTGTCATCTATTATTTCTCCATCATTAGTAAAACCATCTTTTAGATTATCATAATTGTGCATGTTCAAACAATCTCAACTTACTTTCCTTTAGTTGTATCTAATGTAATTAAGGTAATGTATTGTTTCAAACATTATCTGAAAAATGCATTCAATAATTTGTTGGATTAAAAAGTCTTGAAAAAAGCTTAACAGTCCAAACCTGCCAGTCGAGCAGATCAATAACAACATATTTTCTTTGGTCATCCACTTGTTGAAGCTGATTGAATTGTTGAGGGTAAGAGATTCCAAAAAATGTGACGATTCTTCTCTTTGCACTGTCAAGAAGTCCCCAATCTTCCTTCGATAACGTGCGGATCTGTTAGTGCAAATCCTGAAAAAAAAAGAAGTTAATAATAATAGATATTTTGTAATTTAGAAACTTGGTTACAAGTCTTGTTGCTGTAAACAAAGTTGAAGGTTCAGGGGTCCTTAAAATTCTGTATGCTCTTAAAAAAAACAGAAAAAGAAAAATGAAGCAATATATATTAAAGATACCATGCTGCTTGCATCTGATCACTGAACAGTTTTTTTTCCTTGACAGAAAACAAAATGAAAATTTGAAACACAAAAAAGTAGGTTCACATAAAAAGTAAATTAATAAGGAAGATGAAGAAGGCAGAAAAGTCTTGATAAACATACATGACCACTCTGTTGCGAGTTTCTGTTTCCCAATGTGAAAATGAAGTAGCCCATGATCATCTCCCAACAGCAGCAGTCATGACTTGCTTATTCTCTGTCAATACCCACATCCGGCTTTGTTTTCTTATAACTCTCAAATATCGTCGTAGAAGACATAATTATTTGTGAATTGGCTTGCTTCCTAATTCCCTCAGCATTTTCACATTATCAGAATGTGATAATGTATTCCTATTTCCTACAATAGTTACTATTGGAGTCTAGGAAATCTCAAATCTTCCCATGGAATCCAAACACCCCGATATGCATTCCTGGATTATCTGTATACTGTACAACTATTTCTTCAATCCTTAGCAATATTTTTAAAATTTCATGGAAATTAAAGCCAAGCATATTGGAAGGCTGTTGAGTATACAAACTAAATTACATTTGACTTAGAATAGCTAACCTTGAAGGCAGACCAATCAGTAAATGGGATATTATTTTCGCAATGTTTCTTTAGTATCTTTGTTAAATGTGATTCTAATGGGCTAATGCTCTAACTCCAAAAGGACCAAAACCCCAAAACAGAACATTCAATCAAAAGATAAAAATATTTTTTTTTTGACAGTCTGATTATAGACTTACAGTTCACTGTCTGTCAGTTATTTTCACCAAATTTTAACTCTTGACCAGAGAAACTAATATTCCAATTATAAGAGTAAGAAACCCACATTACATTACACAAGATCTGGATGACACAAAGAAGAGATTCATTCATATCAAAACCCTCAACCTATAAGCATAACTATTGAATCCATTTGAAAAAATTGAAGAGGGGAGAAAAAAAACCTGTTGGGGGAAGTCAAATTAAGATCTCAATGGTCTAGGGAATCTGACAGAGAGGGCTCATGTGAAATGAGCCATCTTCTCTTAAGCTTAGCCTCTTCTTCTATCCAAGGATTAAGAGATTAAGTTATAACTTTTTAATCAAGTCCATGAAATGTATCCAAAGACAGTACATACAACTTAGTTCAGTGGTAACGTTTCATTACTTTTAGAAACAAAATGTAGAAGTCAGTGATTTGCAAATGGAGCTGTTCTTTCAAAAAGACGCTATTTCAAATTGAATTATGAAACGAATTTGCAGTATGTTTTCAATAATTGTGCCGTTTAAGTACAAATACTGCATTATAGCATTACAATGCTCTTTTCCTGCAGATTTACTCTTCGCTCTTACTTTTTGTTGAGAACTGGTACACCATGTAATGGTTGTAAACTTTTCCTGGACGCAAAATCTGTGATGGGAATTTCGGATGGTTCACTGCATCCGGGAATCCCTGAGTCTCCAAAGCAAGTCCTGCATGAGGTCCATACACGGCGCCACCTTTTCCCTTCACATCCTTCAACATCCCACCGGTATAAAACTGCACCCCTGGTTGATTACTCATCAAGTGCATAAATCTCCCAGACTTAGGATCATACACGGTTGCAACTGACTTCAGTTCCTTGACCGCATGCTCAAGAGATTTATGGACTGGCTTCAGTACACTCATCACGTTCTCGGAAGACTTATCGATCACGTAATTGATATCGTACCCCTTGGGCAGCCGTTTGAGCCTACTTGCCACAGCATGGGATCGAAGGAAATCATATGGGGTTCCCTTAACAGGGGTAATTTGTCCTGTAGGGATGAGTTCATCGTTTGTTGGTGTAATGTGTGAAGCGAAAAGGTGAACTTCATTTGATAGGATATCACCACTATTGTGACCACCAAGGTTCCAGTATGTATGTTGGGCAAGGTTCACTGGAGTCGCATGCTTATGAGCTTTGGCTTTCATTGTCACACTTAACCTATTGTGCCCAATAAGCCTGTATGTTACCGCAACCGTGAGACCACCTGGGAAGCCTGTATGATCAATGCAGGTGAAAATTCCCATTAGCAAGAGCAACATCATATGATACATTTTCATTATATGAGTTGTTGTTTACTACAAAATTTGAAGGTGCAACGATCACAATAAAGCAAATTAAGACCCATTAAGATACACTATAAAACTAAAGCTTACCTTCTTCACCGTCATGACTATTATAGTTGAAAGTGATATACGGAGTCCCCCCATGTTTAACCTTTTTCACCCGCCAAAGCACATCACTGAACCCAATCTTCCCACCTAAAATGATTAAAAACAGAAACTCAATTACAAAAAGAATGCAGAAAGAAAATAAGCAAATCAAGCAAACTTGGTGTATATCAAAGTATACCATGAAGCGTATTTTTGCCATCATTAGCGGATAATTTGTAAATTTTGCCATGTAATCTAAAATTTGCTCCACCAATTCTATTTGCAACTCGCCCAACAAGTGAACCAAAGTATACAGTATCATTCTGCATTTGAGAAAAAATTGTCAAAAGTTATCCAGCTGCAACCAAAAAAATTGATGTACAATAGTAAAATTGAGCGATGTGTTCCTGTTTTCGTGATTTTTTTAGTCGAATTGTTTGATACCTCACACTCGAATTTGACCCCTAAACACATACCAATATTGCTGAATATGTAAAATGATTGAAATAATGTAAATTGGGTCACTGCAGAATCTTGAGTTTATTAAAGTGTCTGGGACCTCCACCAAATAGGCTTAGCCTTTCGGATTGGAAACTAAGCCTGAGACAATTTGCTGTAATCATATTAAATACACCAATAAACTAATCGAAAGTGATAACGATGCCTTATCCTATCAATTATAAAATGGTTTGTTGTTGAAAATATATTCCTAAACTACAAAAGGGTCTAGATATGTGCACCAACAAATGACAAAACATAAGCTAAACAATTCCAACATACTAGATAAGAGAGCAAATTCATAAAAAACAGTCAAGAAATGAAATGCAAAAGTGTAAAACCTCACCTTATATTCATCTACTGTATCATAACCAAGTACAATGTCTGCTTCTTTCCCTGCAAAAACAATCGAGTATGTTAGAAACTCAACAACGACGACGACGAAGAGCCGAAAACAACAAGAACAAAGAGTATTGCAAACCTGATTTATCAGGCACAGAAAGAGACATAATAGTTGCACCATAATTGGTGACCTTCAAAGACATATTTCCCTTCTTAAGCTCATGGATCTCAATCTCTGGGTGTGCTTTCTTTGCAAAAACAACATTAACAAATGTAAGTGCAACAAAAGAAAGACAGAACCATAAAGAGATTTTAGACATTTTGGAGTGAAGGTTATGAAGAAGAGTTGGATCTGAATGAAACCCTTTTGAAGAAAAGGGAGTGTGAAGAGGTATTAATAGACAGAAATATGGGGGATTTGTTGAGAAAATTTAGATGAAAGTTGATGATGGTGGGCTGTTCCAAATGATTTGATGTTTTGATCTGTTTGAGTTGTGTGTGGTCTATATAATCAAGGGTGTCTATATCACTTGGTGCCTTTTTTAGACTTTTGGGAACACATCTTGAAAAATCCCGTTTACATGTCTTTTTCCCAAAATTGTAGAATTGGAATCAAAATCATAAGAGCATCCACCACCAATCGGTTTAGTCTATTTACCCTAAAAGTTAAGTTTTTTTGGTTTGGAAAACGAGCAAGGTTTTGAGGATCCCCAAACCTTATATTAATAAATAAAGATAATGAAGATTATGATTGCTTATATGTTCACTCATTACATCATCAATAGAAACATAAAATTGCTTCAAAACCTCAACAAAATACCTAATTAGGTCTAGATCAACGATCTCCAAGTTTGAGAATAATCTTGCAAAGCCATCTGCAATAGGGTAGTTGCTTGATGCATATGCCATAACTTTACTCTCTCATAAGCACCAATCAATCATTTAATCACTCTTATGACCTAATTTATACCTAATGTGGAGCTCAAGATGTAAGAGAAATTGGCATAAAGAATCGGAAAACAATGAACCCTGACAGAAAGACCATTAAATGCTAGCTCTAATCTAGCATCGATACAAGATTCTAATAGATATATGCATCCTATATGAATTATCGTCATCAATTATCTGAATTTGAGATTTGCTCTCTTGTTTCGAGAAGCGTCTTTCTTAGGCGACTGAGTTGTGATAACCTCACATTCATCTTCAACAGTGTCTTGATCCACCATAGTTACTTCCTTTTCCAATTGAACTTTTATTTCGGTGAGTTCTTCCTTCAACACGTCCGTGCCAATCTTTGTATTGTTGCCTTCAAAACATTGCTAACTTAATTTCCATTGTCATATTCTTCTATCATTTTCAAAATATCTTTAACCTCAGGGAGGGATTGTGAATTTCCATCTATACCGTCAAAGAATCTTCTTGTTCATCTATGGATGCAGAGGTAGAAACCATTTGGAGGTTGCTTGGGGTTCTTCAGGGAGCATAAAAACTTATTTTGAGATTGCATCAACCTCATAAGTTTCCTGCAAGCCTTGTATTTTTCACTATAGCATCTGCTGCCACATCATGTTCTTCCCGTTCCTCATCACTACCCTGCTCATCATCTTCAGTGCTTCATTCCTCATGTTCTCGTCCATGTGGGTAGTCAGTGCATGGGACATGCAACATAATTTCTTCATTTTTAGCCTCTTTCACACCTTCTACAAAAGGTATCAAGGCCAATGCATTCTAAGTCATTGGATGTTCATTCCTAGTCATTACAATACCTTAGGTAGGACTAGTGCTTTCCTTCGCAGCTGGGGGTGCTTGTGGCTTCGATTTGAAGGCACGCCTTCCACTGGCAGTAACCCAACCTTTGTTATCTACCTCTTGCACTGCTACTTTTTTCCCCTTATCTCTCCACACTTGTTGAATAGGTTTCTTAGCATTTGATCTTTGAGGGCAGTTAGTTTGAGCTTGACCAAACCCTGCACATACACTATACTATGCTGGAAACCAAACATACTCAACTTTTACCATCTTGGTCATCACATCATTTATTGCAATGGTCATACTTTTTGGGAATTAGTTGTTGATTTCTCCTAGGTGGCTTTATCAAGCATGATTGGGTTACAAATCACACTTGTTATCCTTTGGAGACCTTCGGGATTCCACAGTTCTTCAGTGAAACCCAAATTAGGATTGATATAACAACTTCAAAGTCCTCTTCCAATTATGGTGACTGTGATCTCATTATGAACAACCTACCAACAATGTGCATGGGTCCCATTTCCAATACTCTTTCCTTGTCTTTTGTACCATTGGATTTGAAAATGAACATACTGTCACCATGTATATTCATTTCAAAGTTCCCTGAAGAAACAACTCGTTTTATGTGAAAATGGCCAACTTCATGAGGATTTAAAAAGGATAAAGGAACAACTCGTTTTATGTGAGTCAAGTAAGAAGGATGCCCTTCATGAAGTTGAAGAAGCCAAGAACCAGGTTGTGCGTTTGACTGCAAAGCTTGAAGAGTCCAAAAAGCCAATTTCTAGAGCTTTCTGCTTCTGAAAAATCCCCGGAACTCTCAAGAGAGGGAGTCTGTCTTGGGGCGTCACGCACGTGCACTTTCGCGCACCCATTGGTCCATTATACATAGCAACGATATTGTCCACAACTTAAACACCACCTATCGGGTCAGGCCTTCCATCTGGGCTTAGGTGGTGTGGGGTTTTCTCCAAAAGGCCTCGTTGCTATTAGGGAGTGAACAATTTCCTTATAAACCTTTGTGACAACTCTTTCTTACTTGTTGTGGGACTATTCAAGCCAACACTTTCCCAACAATCTCCACCTTTGCGCGAATCGTCACACATCCTACAATCCATCCATCGGTCTGCAACATCTCGAAGTACACCTCCTCCTCCTCGAGTCTCATGTGCAACCACGATCATGTGGGTAGCACTTGGTGTATGGGCTCGACTATTCCCGGCGTTGTTGGCTCCACCTAGTCGCAAGCTCCGCACTAACTCCACCTCGTCCGGACTTGTAGGATACTCCCGAACACCTCATCAGCAAGGATCTGGAGCCTAATCTGGATCATTCATCTGACGGACCGCGCACGTGCGATGCTCCACCTGGTCTGGCTCTCTGCCATGCGCCTACTCTCTTTGAATGATAGAGGATGATCGTTCACCCGAAAGACCTGCGCTCATGCCTGGATCTCCATAACAATGTGTCGTCCACACCTCCACCTCGGACCGCGCACATGCGATGCTCTACCTGGCTCGCTACCTCGTGTCGGATCCCCTGAATTTGTAACAGTGGTATCAGAGGCACCTTGGGTGAAAAAGAGAGTTTGAGTGTGCAGCAGCAACAACTCAATATATTGCAGTAGCAATTCACTCATGGCCTCTGGAAACTATATGCAACCATCCATTCCATGCTTTGATGGTCATTATGACCATTGGAGCATGTTAATGGAGAATTTCATGCGCTCTAAAAAGTATTGGCATGTGATTGTTTCTGGGGTAGCAGAACCAATAGCCGGTACGACGTTGACGGATGCGCAAAGAACTGAGTTAGAAGCACTAAAGTTGAAGGATTTGAAGGCGAAAAACTACCTTTTTTAAGCCAATGATCATTCTATCTTGGAGACAATTCTTTGCAAGGACACCTCTAAGCATATTTGGGATTCCATGAAGAAGAAGTACCAAGGATCAGCAAGGGCGAAGAGGCAGCAACTTCAAGCTCTTCGTACAGAGTTTGAAGCACTTAAATGAAATCAGGAGAGTTGGTTACAGACTATTTTTCACGAACGATGGCAATAGTTAACAAGATGCGAATCCATGGTGACAAGACGGAGGACGTCACCATTATTGAGTAGATTCTTCGATCCATGACACCAAAATTCAATTTTGTTGTTTGTGCTATAGAGGAAGCGAAGGATATTGATGAATTACAAAGTTCTTTGTTGGTTCATGAACAAAAAATTGTTCAGCAAGATAAAGAAGAACAAGCTTTGCGAGCTGCAACCAATCTAAAAGCGACTAGCCATGGAAAAGGGAGATGGAAGGACAAAAGTTCACACCACAAAATATAAGAAAACAATTCTTCTAATTTCAAAGGGAAATGGAAAGGTCGTGACAATCACCATTCAAATGCTTACAAACCAAAGTTTGCAGACAAGTCACATGTTGAATGCTATAGATGTCACAGGTGTGGCCATTATAAAAATGAATGTAGAACTAATATGAATAGAGATCGTGGTGTGAAATCAAATTTTGCAGAAAAAGAAGAGGAAATTTCTCTCCTGATGGCATGTCATGAGCCAATGGAAGAAACTAACCACCACTTGTGGTATTTAGATACTGGTTGTAGCAATCATATGTGTGGGGATAAATCAGTGTTTTCAGAATTGGATGAATCATTTCGCAACACTGTGACGTTTGGCGACAACTCTTCAGTTTCTGTCATGGGCAAAGGAAATGTACATATCCTCACCAACAAAAACTCTACTCAGATTCTCTCCAACGTTTTCTTTGTTCCTGACTTGAAAACAAATTTGCTTAGCGTTGGTCAGCTCCAAGAAAAGGGATACGAAATTTCCATCAAAGATGAAGTTTGTCGCATTCACGATGAAAAATTGGGCTTAATTGCTCAAGTCAAAATGACGACAAACAGGATGTTTCCCTTGTATCTTGACAACAACACTCAATCATGTTTTTCCGCGAGATTGAAGAACGAGGCGTGGCTATGGCATTTTTGCTATGGACATCTGAATTTTGGTGGTCTAAAAACACTGCAACAAAAGAACATGGTGACGGGTCTTCCGCTAATTCAGAGTCCTTATCAAATTTGTGAAGAGTGTGTTGTTGGCAAACAACATCGAGATCATTTTCCAAAAGGAAAATCATGGCGAGCAAATAAGGTGTTGGAGTTGATTCACTCTGATATTTGCGGGCCTATCAATCCGACTTCGAATGGTGGCAAGCGTTACTTTTTAACGTTCATTGATGATTATAGTCGGAAAAGTTGGGTATATTTTTTGCAAGAAAAATCTGAAGCATTTGTGGCCTTTAAAAACTTCAAAGCTCTTGTTGAGAAAGAAGTTGGAGGAGCTATAAAAATACTTCGCACTGACCGTGGAGGAGAATACAACTCACATGACTTTGCAAAATTCTGTGAGTTCCATGGAATCAAAAGACAACTTACAGCAGCGTATACGCCCCAACAAAATGGAGTATGCGAGAGGAAAAATCGCACTATTTTGAATATGGTGAGAAGTCTTTTGGCAAGAAGTGGCATTCCAAATTTTTTTTGGCATGAAGCAGTTAATTGGAGCATTCATATATTGAACAGAAGCCCCACTCTTACTGTTCGAAATATGACACCGGAGGAAGCATGGAGCGGACGAAGACCGGTGGTATATTATTTCAGAATTTTTGGATGTATTGCTTATGCCCACATTCCGGATGCAAAGAGAAAAAAGTTAGATGACAAAGGAGAAAAATGCATTTATCTTGGTGTTAATGAGCAATCGAAAGCGTACAAATTGTACAATCCTATCACCAACAAAATTGTCATTAGCCGTGATGTTATATTTGTTGAAGACAAAAATTGGTCTTGGAGCATCAATGGTATTGGACAAACAATATCAACAAACTTTGATGGTGCAAATGAAGAAGAATCACAACAGCCTTATGATCAGCAACATCCTCCAACATCTCCTACTCCTGACAATCCTCAAAATGATGTTTCTACAACAATTGCAATGTCACCAATAGCAACAGAACACAATGAGTAGGATGATGCTACTGCAAGTTCTCACCCTCGACGTGTTAGGCGAAGGCCAGCATGGATGCAAGACTATCAGGTAAAAGGAATTGATCACTCTGAGGATCCACTCACTCATTTTTCACTATTTTCAGACTGTGATCCAGTACCTTTCAGTGAGGCTGTCAAAGAATCGAAGTGGCGGAAGGCTATGGATGCTGAAATTGAGGCCATCGAGAGAAACAACACTTGGGAGTTGACGGAGCTTCCAAAAGGGCAAAAGACTATTGGTGTGAAGTGGGTTTTCAAAACAAAATTGAAGGAGACCGGTGAAGTTGACAAGTACAAAGCGCGTTTGGTGGCCAAGGGCTATAAGCAAGAATTTGGTGTTGATTACAAAGAAGTATTTGCTCCGGTTGCAAGGCTTGACACAATTAGATTAGTGATTGCATTGGTAGCTCAAAATTCATGCCAAATTTTCCAGTTGGATGTCAAATCGGCATTTCTACAAGGAGACTTACAAGAACAGGTATTTGTTGATCAACCTCCTTGTTATGAGAAACTAGGTAATGAGCATAAGGTTTATAAGTTAAAAAAGGCTCTATATGGCTTGAAACAAGCACCAAGAGCTTGGTACAGTCGTATAGAGACTTATTTTTCGAAGGAAGATTTCAGCAGATGTCCATATTAGCATACTCTTTTTATCAAAATTGAAGATGGAGGAAAGATGCTTTTTGTATGCTTATATGTAGATGATTTAATTTACACTGGAAATGATAGGGCCATGTTTGAAAAGTTTAAAGAGTCCATGATGATTGAATTTGAGATGATTGATCTTGGCATGCTGCACTATTTTCTTGGCATTGAAGTTGTTCAATCAGCTATCGGAATTTTTATTTCTCAAAAGAAGTATGTCCAAGAAGTTTTAGACAGGTTTTAGATGGAAAATTGCAATTCGGTTAATACACCAATTGAGTTTGAGTTGAAGCTAAATAAAGATCACGGAGGAAAGAAGGTAGATGGCACTCTTTACAAGCAGATTGTGGGAAGTCTAATGTATTTAACATCAACAAGGCCAGATATAATGTATTCATTGAGTCTGATCGGCAGATACATGGAGAATCCGACAGAGATGCATTTGCTATCTGCAAAGAGAATACTTCGGTACTTGCAAGGTACTAAGGAATTTGGCTGGTTTTACAAGAATGGAGTAAAATCATACTTGATTGGTTTTACTGACAGCGATTATGCAAGGGATCAAGATGATAGAAAAAGTACTTCAGGCTATGCTTTTATTCTTGGTTCAGGGGTTGTTTCATGGTCATCAAAGAAACAGTCAATCGTCCCTCTATCAACCATTGAAGCCGAGTTTGTTGCTGCAACTTCATGTGCATGTGAAGCCATATGGTTGAAAAGAGTTCTTGAAGTACTTCATTTCAAGAGACAAGGGCCTATTGATATTTTTTGTGACAACAGTTCATCAATAAAACTCTCCAAAAATCCTGTTCTACATGGCAGAAGTAAGCACATAGATGTGAAATTTCATTTCCTAAGAGATCTCACAGAAGCTGGAGCAATTGAACTCATCTACTGTCAAAGTGAAGATCAGCTTGCAGATATATTTACAAAGCCTCTCAAATTGCCTTCATTTCCGAAGTTAAGAGATTTGTTAGGTGTTTGTATGCTGGAAATTTGAAGAACTATGGAACTGTTTCTTTTTCTGAATTATGTATTAAACTGAATGTTTGAAGACATCAATTTAAGGGAGGGTTTGTTATGAAGTAGTCAACAAGGTCCTTAGATGTAGGTGGAGTAGACCTAGTCCTTAGCATGTTTCTAGTCTGTTTCAGTATTGAAGTGGTCAAAACCTGTTGCTATTTTTTAGTACTTAGTTGTTGATGAATTGCCTATTTAAAGGCTATTGATAATTGAATAAAATCATCGAGTTAGTTTTCCTCTTTGTTGATTATTTGCTTTTGCTGGTCTTGAATTTGTAATAGTCTGAACTTGAAGCAATGCAAAAACTAAATTCATTAGACTATGCAACTTTAGAATCTGCTCTAAATGAAATCCAATGGCTGAACTCTAAGTTGGAAGTTGTATTTAAAGTGATATTTTGTTAACTTTAATGACAATATAGTTGAATTGATCTATGATTGTTGAATGGTTTTTGCATAAAACAATTGTATAAAACTGGGTTGTTGTTGGATGTAAAAATGTGATTACAGGTTGGAAAATGTGATTATAGGAAGAAAAAAATGTGGTTTTTTTTTTGGTAAAAGCATATGTGTATATATATATTTCGACTGTCATTAGCGATGGCTGTAACCGCTGCTAAAACCACTACCAAAAGGAATTTAGCGGTGATTATAACCGTCGCAAAATGTTTGATGACCGTTAGCGGCGGTTGAGAAATGCCGCAAAAATGCAAAAATTCATCATTTCTCAATTTTTTGCGATGGGTAAAACTATCATAGTATGCTAACAACCGTCATAGAATGTTATATTACATTTAGCGACGGTTATACCAGCGGTTGCATAAAACATTCGCTAAATGACCTAGTGACATTTGTATTAGTGACGGTTATGACCGCCGCGAAAAGCCTTTGGCCACCGTCACCAACTGCCTCATTTGTTGTAGTGTTTGTTCTCCAGACCCGAATAAAAAAGTCCTTTACACATCCATAGGCAAGTCTCTTCCCTACAAATCTGCCTACCTCCAATTGCTCACATTCTGAGATTAGTTGAGAGAACTCAGAAGTGCTAATTTGCACAATCTTTCTCCCTTCAATGGTGAATGGGGGAACATACATCAGTTTAGTAACACCTGTGTGTACCACGTTTGAGGGTTACAAGATAAACAAGGTGTAATCAATCTCACCGAATATATTTGAGAGATACAGATCCAGCTAAATCTGGCTCAGCAACTCCTCCTCCGCTTGATTGAAGCAACTCAGTCGATCCAATTCGACACAAACATGCATGAGAAGTAGCGGTTGTTGGATCCTCTCTCTCGGCTGCTTTCACTATTCCTATGTTTCTCCTTTGAGAGATTAGGACTATTATTTTATGAAGGAACATATGCAAGATCCCTAAAATTTAAGTTGGTGACACTTAAAATGCCATTCAAGATTATATCGATCATCAAAGTGTGTGATTTGCGTATTATCAATGCTCAATGGTTCTAGTTATAGACATCTATTGACTAAGATTATTATTAATTTTTTTGTACTAAGTAACCCTTAATTTACTTAGAAAGTCTGAAACTTTGGTTTCTAACTTTAAATGTAATTGACATGGCAATTGTTTTTCAAAACCGATGAATTTTTGGGGAAGGTAATATATTTAGAGGTGTTCATCGTTACAACATATAATCATATATATAAGGTTTATATTTTTACATTAAATTTAAACTATATAATGAGAGTTGCGCTTATGAACAGTGATCTGTATATCTTTAACCTGATTTTCGGATTTTCCATTTCGCCTTTTCAAACTCATGTAATTTACATTTAATCCAATATCTTTAAACATTCATTAACTACACCTAGCATTCCACAACCTTAGAGTAAAGTTCAATCATCAGATCTACTATAGATTTTACTGTCTTAATATAATTTATATAAAGCATTTCAGTTATCAATAAATTATAAAAATGCCCTCACATCTAACATTTTGATTTTCCATCAAAGCCAGCCCCTATAAACATTCACTAAATATACCTAAACCCCTAACAAAATTTATTTAAAGCCCTCCATATATCTATAAATTATTAAAAAAAACTCTTATATCTAACTTTTTCATTTTCCATTTTCCATTTTTGCCTTTCACATTTCATATTTTTACAATCAAAATCAGCATCTCTCAAACATTGATTAATGAATAATAAAAAAAAGATGTATATTATTAACCTGATTTTCAGTTTTCAATTTTGCCCTTGCCCAAATTAAGGAATGATTATTATATCCACTTCCACTCCCTCTTTCCGTTCTCCTCTTCTCCACCTACCGATCCTTTTCTTCCTCTCTCTTTGTTTCGCAACCACCTTCGCCTTTTCCTCTCTCTGTTTCACAACCACCCTGCTCGCTTCTTTCTCCATTTTTGTATTTTTTACCTCCATTATTTATGCGCATGTAGTGCACTTCCACCCCTAGTATGACTTACTAGAAACTTAAAAATAAAAAAATTTAGTTGACGAATCTCTTCCTATAATCCTTATAAATGGGTGGAGGTTTGACCGTTTGACTAATGTATAGTCCTCTTGTCCATGTCCCTAATCATTCTATATCTAACACTAATTTTAAATATTTTGCATTGACCAAAATTGATACAAAAAATTGAAATCCGAGGTTGCAATAGATTAGATTCACTTTCTTATTTTGCCCTCTTTTAATTTAATTTTTTGAACAAAAAATTAATACATATCACTAAAAGATTATCTCGTGCAACACTAACTCACCATTCTCTACTTCGTTGAAAACCTATACAACATGTAATGCTTGTAAGGTTTCCCTGGATTTATGATCACTGAAGGAAAATTCTGATGGTTAACTGCATCAGGGAACCCTTGAGTCTCCAAACAAAGTCCGGCGTAAGGCGCATACACATGCCCACCCTTCCCTTTGACATTCAAGTTATTAGCTGTGTAAAACTGAACGCCTAAGGCGTTGCTATCAACCTCCATTACTCTTCCTGACTTTGTATCGTGTACCACTGCCACCTTTTTTATGTCAACCCCATTAGCCCCATCAATCACATAATTGATGTCATAGCCAGGGGATACTTCGTTGATCTTGCTACCTACAATATGGGGTTGCAAGAAATCATATGGAGTTCCCTTCACAGGGACAATTTCGCCTGTGGGAATGGATGAATTGTTTGTTGGAGTGATATGTGATGCGAAGATTTGCACTTCGTTTGATAGGATATCACCACTATTTTGACCTCCCAAGTTCCAATATGTATGTTGAGCAAGGTTTACTGGAGTTGGCTTGCCTAGAGCTCTAGCTTGCATTGTTGCAATTATTTGGTGGTCTGGAAGTAGTACATATGTCACTGAAACTGCAAGAGTACCTGGAAATCCTGCGTAATTAATGTAGGTTAAAGATTACATTAGCAAATATAACAATGTCAATGTTTTGATCAGATATGCATTAAAACATCAGTGTAACATTCAATGTGAAGTGTCTTGGAGGCCTAGCAAACAATGTTGGTTAAATAAGCAAACTGATTGTACTATTTACCTTGGTCACCATCGTAGCTTCTATATACCAAATGTATATAAGGAACTTGACCCACTGGTTTGTGCTTTGTCACTCTCCATACCACGTTACTGAATCCCTTTCTCCCACCTAATAACATCAGTAAAATGTAAAGTACAAAAAAAATTATTAAATTTAAGACTAAATTACTAGACTTGGTTTGGTTTGAGGAAACAATTGCGAAAAGTATAGAATAAAAAAAATTGAGATTGAAGGCATAGTATTCAACCTCATTTCTCGACCTTAAATGTGTGGGGATGTGTGTGTGTATATACATATAATAAAGTATACCGTGAAGCGTATTGTTGCCTTCGTTGGCATCTAATGTATAAGTTTTTCCCTTTAATGTAAAATTTGCCCCTCCAATCCTATTTGCAACTCGCCCAACAATGGCTCCGAAATATGCTTTATCATTCTGCAAAGAATAAACAATTATGTTTATTAAATTAATTAACGACTATGTATTTCTTTTTCTTTTTAACTTTTTTTTTTTTGAAAGTGAGTAGAAGTTTAAGGATCCCCAAACCTTTATGTTAATAAAAAAATGATGAGGAACCAGTATATACCTTGGTAGAATTTACATGATCATTTGGACTCAAATTGCTCTTGTTGGTTCATGGAACTAAACTTAAACTTCACGTGTGAAAATATATACCTTAGCTTATTCAGCTTTATATGCATTTAACAGGATTGGAATATTGGTATAACTTGAATAAGACAATATATTTTTTTTTTAAAAGGATCCTACCTTATACTCTTCAACAGAATCATACCCGAGGACAACATCATCTAAATTTCCTGCAAAATACAAAGATAAAAGTAAAAATATTAATACAAAACACAAAAAAAAAATACAAATTCTACTATTGCAGAAAAATCAGATCATCAAACCTTTATTGTCAGGCAAGACACCCGAAATAATTCTCGCACCCAAATTAGTTAACCTCACTGAAAAATTCCCACTCTTAAGTTCATAGATCCCAACATTTTGGTCATGTTTTGCAAGAGAAACTTTAACAAAAGCAAGAACAACAAGAACCAGATACACTGACAAAGTAATTTGATACATTTGTAAAAAAACACAAGATATATCTTATGTGAATGTGGCGGAGGATGAAAAAGATCATTATAGGCAGAAGTTAGGCAACTTTAATTAAGAGATGGATTAAAATGGGGTTATATTTTTTTGAAATGAAAACTGATACCATTGATAAAAAGACTTAATTTAATTTGAGTTTTTAATATGAAGTTATTTGTTTGCTTATTTATTGCAATTGACTTGGTTTCTTATGGATTAATAAACGCCATTAAAATTAACTTAATGTTGGGTGTTAAATCTTGGAATTAAAACTTCAGCATGTCAGGATCATTTCTATATAAAATTACTAACCAATGCGTCTAGAGAGCCAAGAACTGACGCCAGGAGAGCGCCAGGGCGTGATGTCTAGCACGTGTTGAGGAGAGGGTTTGGATTTGGGTTTTGTTGTTTTTCTTTTTTTTTAATCACTCTCTCTCTCTCTCTCTCTGCCCTTACTTTGTTTCCTCCACTTAAAACACACAAAAACATCCGTGTAAAAAGATTGAAACTTGCATATCTAACAAAAGGGGTACTTGGGGTTTCTTCAACCTTGAACGTGCATTCACCCTCAACATCCACTCACCAACCCCTTGTCTAGCCGTCAACAAGTTCAACTCCGATTTTAAGTTATTCCTTATCACTTGATGTGCTTCTTGTTCTTTAGAGAACAAAGTAAGAAGTTCTTCATCTTCCCAAAACAAGTCTTGCTCTAATAAAAAAAGGGGTAGTAGAGAAGATTGGGTTGCTGTTATTGTTGATGATGAAGTTATTATTCCATTTGGACTGTCGCTCTCTTCATCTTCACTCTCTACTACTAATCCATCATCTCCTTCTTTTTCATCCAAGTTGTCTTCTTGATAGTACAAAGCATAATTTGGTTTTTTTTTTTTAAATTACTCTCTCTCCTCAACATGTGCTGAATAGCATGCCTTGGCGCTCTCCTGGCGTTAGGGCCTAGAATATTTGATGATAAGCGACTAAAGCGAACCTATTGAACTTATGTTTGGGACAAGATCACTTCCCCTCACCACCTTGGCGACCTCAATATTCCTGCCACTAGGAACAAAAACCTGGCCTTGATGCCCAAAAACGTTTGGAATACTCTCATTTTCTCTTCTTCCCTCCGATCTCAATTGCTCCAAACCATCTTCTACTACTTGAAAACCCTATTCCAGGTCTCTAAACCCCATGCACTGGCATCTTATGTTTGGCGAGGTACTCTCAAAGCCTTCCACGCTATGAAGCTCTTATTCATTAACAAATACTTTTTGGAGAAGCGATCAAACCTTGGAGGGATTCCTGGGTCAAACTGGGACTTGTGTTGGAAAACTGCTTACTGGATCCCTCCAATACTCATTTCCGCTTATCAGATCTCTGGCTTTTCTCTCCATCCTCGTCCATTTCTTGGAATGAGCCCCTTTTTCACTCATTGCTCCCTACTCCAGTGGTTCATGATATTCTGGATATATGCATCCGTAGGACATCTAGGCCTGACTGCCTCATCTGGACTGGTGACAAAAAGGTCTCTTCTCGGTTAAAAATATATGCTACCCGGACTTTCTCCTCCACCTCAATGGCTAGCACATCCTCCCCTCAAATCCATTGTATTGGGACCTCAAAATCTTGCGCCATTTCTGGCATATAAAAGCTCCCCCTAATGCCCTTCTTTTCCTCTGGAAGGTTAGTCAAAACTTGTTGCCCACTATATCGAACTTGGTAAGAGTTCACGTTCACTGGAAAATAAGTGCGCCTTTTGCCATGACCACAAAGAGGATACCCCCACTTCTTTTTGTTGTGCCCTATTACTAGACGACTTTGGTTTCTTTCTTCCCTTCCTCTGGATTGGAGTTCCCCTTCTCTCCAACCAGCAACGGTTCCTCACCTCTTTAGATTCATGTGGACCTCAGCTAAAGCACATCACTACTCCACCGAAGAGACGCTCTATCAATTTATAGCCACTCACCTCTCTATCTGGCAACTGAGGAACAATGTCATTTTCAATGGCACTAAATTTAGCACATCTTAGTTCATTTCAACCCTTACAAGGATTTGGACCATCTGGGCGTCTCAATGGTTTAGTCGCTCCGATCCGGCAAATCACCTTTCGCTGACCTCCACTCAGCAGATAGTAAGTACTGCCCAAACAGAAAATCTCCCGCTAGTTGGCCCTAATGACACATCACACCCGGTTGTGGATCACCAGTTATTACTTGTAGCAACTCGCCTCCCTCTTATCCAATCCCAATTTCGGTTCGCCAGGTCCCACAGCATCAACACCCACTTGCTAGATCATCTTGACTGTTTTGACATGCTTGACCATGATACTGTGATTGTTAACTTTGATGCATGCTTCTGTGACAATTCAAAACAGGGTTCATTTGGAATAATAACAATGGACATTCGAGGTCGTGTGCTGGCAACGGTAGCAAGTACGATTCATGGTAAGATGCTGGATAGCACGATGGCAAAATTCTTCGCAGGAGAAGTCGCCCTTATGTTAATCCTCGCTCATAGGTGGAAGTGTGGTTTTTTATTCGGGGACTCAGCCAATCTCCAAGCAGCGCTGACTTCGGAGGATAATACCCTCTCCTTTGTTTTGGACTAGGCTTGGAGCCCTCTTTTTTGTAGTATCAAGCATTTGTTGGTTTTGCTCTCAGATTGACATTATATATATATATATAGACCTCAATTATGAGGCCCTTAACCTCACCTCCTCTAGGAGACCCTTGTATGTTCCTTAGTTTTTAATGCAATAGTGCTTTACAAAAAAAAAAAAACCTAGGCTTGAAGAACTTGGCGCATAGACTTCACACTATCATTTGAAGGGAAATGTTACCTCTCCAAGTAAAAATACTTGATAAAATTATTATTATCGTTATTGTTATTGGCAAAGATGATCATTATTTCACGCATGACTTAGTGCAGGTTTGTAACAATTAAGTAGGGGTGGGCACGGGACGGGATGGGACGAGATAGACCCATCCCTATCCCATCCCATTCATACGGGATCGGGACGGGACGGGATGGGAAAAACCTCATCCCGACCTCGTCCCATCCCAAACGGGTTCGGGACGGGACGAGATCAACGTGCTCTCATTTTTTGACAAATTACTGCTTACCCAAGACCCAATTTACTTAGTTGAAAAGAAGCAAAGACAATTCGTAGAGCTACACATAAATGATAGCCTTAGATTGAGTATGCAACATCATAATAAACTATCATAAATGATAGCTTAAATTCACCATATAATTAAGATTTCTACAGATTTTTGAATGACTAAGAGGTGGACAGTATAATGACAATGGTGAACCTGCTCTACTGTTTCAAATAGTGAACAAAAGAATGAGTAGATTTGGGGTGCTAAGAAGAATGTTTCATTATTGCTTTAAAAAAAACAGTCATTAAATTCATTGTCTTGACACGAAATAAAACTCTCCAATGTAGTTAGCAATCCCATTTTGAGTTTTAAAGAGTTTGCAATTAAATAATTCAATTAGAATTTTAGAAATAAACCAATATCAAGTAGTTGCAGATATAGACTAATATCAATTACACTGATTTCAACTAAATTCATTTTTCTTCAATTACACTAATATTGCAATCCTAAAATAAATAAATAAATAAAAATATTAATAATAAATATTAAAAAATTAGCTCGGGACGGGATGAGATTGGCGGGATTGAAAATCTTCATCCCATCCCATCCCATTCTAGATCGAGACGGGACGGATCGGGATGAAATTATTCAATCCCATTAAAACCCGAAAAAATCGAGACGGGACTGGACGGGAACGGGATCGCGGGATGGGATGCCCACCCCTACAATTAAGCCACATCATGGTTCATGCCGACTCTTAACATGAAGCATATTAGAACAAGAAGGAAAAAAAGTCTCCTGTTACAAAATTCTTTCCATTCACTTTATAAGAACCTAAACAACCTCTCCCTTTCCCAGGCAGCAACCTCGCTCCCTTTCCCGGGCCAGCTAGAATTGGGGAACTTAGAATGCTTGCAAGGTTTTTCCCATTTTACAGTCAATCAATCAATCAATCAATCACAGTAGAGAAATTAGGATTGTTCATTGCGTTGGGAGACCCTTGAGTTTCCAAGCAAAGTCCAGCATAGGCCCATAAACACATCCACCTTTCCCCTTCACATGCAACTTGTTAGCTGTATGGAACTGCGCGCACACCTGGTTGCATACTCTAAAACTTGTTAGCTCATGTTGATTGTGATCATATAATGATATTGTGCTCTCATGGAAGTTGGTTAATCCTATCATCAACAGTGTGGGCTTGGAGGAACTGATATGGCCTGCCCTTAGCAGAGGCTATTTTACCATGGGATCAGATCACTGAATCGTCTGTTGGTATGATATACGGTATGAAAATTTGGATCTTGTTTGATAAAATACTTAATGATGGCTAGAAAAGATAATAACGAACAAAGGGTGAATTGTTATTTGGTTGATAGAGTGTTGAAATTAAACTGTTCTTCTAAATGAAAGTTCAGGATGTGTTGAAATTAAATCAATGTCATATAAAATTCTAAATGAATTAAATAATTAATTCTAAATGAAGTTCAATATTTATTTATTTAATATTTATTATTATTTATGATTAAAGTTATATGTATATAAATTTGACATTATTAGTTTGTGAGCAATGTGGGATGATATTCTTTTGTTATGTTTCATTGGATGATTATTTAGTACATGTTCATCTCGTCCCATCCTGATCAAGGGCGGATTCAGGATTGCAGATAAAGGGGGGCAAAAAAATATGTAACATTTTCAAGAAATTTCTCGGTATACAGCATAAAAAATGTCCTTTGTATAAGAAGTTTCCAAGAATTAGTAAAGGCATCAAAGTTTGTCTTCTTTTTCTGAGTTCTGTTTAACTGATGGAGATATACAGCATAAAATTTTCAATTTTTATGTACATTGCAAACAGACTATGTATGTCACTATTTGTGTAGTGTGGAATGTGTACATGTGGTGTGTATGAGGTGTGTTTGTCTTTGAGTGTGAGATTGATTGCTTAGTAACATTTTGATGCGACGGACTTCAAAGACATCAAGGTATATCCTCGAAGATCATCTAGAACGAAGAAAAGTAACAACAAGTACATACATTGATCTAGGTGTTTTTATTTTGGGTTTACTATGATGTATGTCCTCTGGTTCTTTTTATAGGGTAAAGTCGTCATGTACCCCCGACTGATGTAAAAGATTTTTTCTAGTAATAAATTTTTATTTAAAAAAAAAATTTTTTGTATAGCATTTTTTTTTTGCTTTTATAGAAAGATCATTAAGGCTTATTGTGAGATTGTTTTCAAGAAGGATGAGATTGGCTTAGAGATATTTCATTTTTTTTTTTTTTTTGTTAGTTGTAATATTAGATGGAGAATCTCTGAATCGGTTGACATGAAAAACTATATTAAATTCAGGAATTTAGGTTTCAGAAATTCATCTGAATTTTTATTGCAAGACCAAGGCATAAAATCAACAAGTCAGAGATGGAGAAATAAGAACATTAAACAAACTCACGTTTCAGACGGAGATGAAGAAGAACTGAAGAAGATATTGCAAGACGCAAGCGCATATGCAGACACAAGAGGCTCGGTTTCTCTTGCGATTTGGGATCTATGATTTTTTTGATAAGAGGGAGCAATATGAAATTTCAAGGGGGGGCAATATAAATTTTCAAAGGGGGACAATAGTGAAATTTTAACTATTTTAATGAATTTTTTACAAAACCTAAGGGGGTCATATCCAAGTAGTGGATCCGCCCATGATCCTGATCCCAAACGAACAGGATGGGATAGGGATGAGGTCCATCCCGTCCCGTGCACACCCCTATAATACCCCATTATGTTCTTGATTGAACACTTTGCAGTCCTCATCTAGAGGTCATTCTAGATGGAATTGATAACCGATTCGCTGAAAAAGAATCAAATTCAATTTCTGAGTACTACAGTTGAAAACTGGACAATAAAATTATAGTAGAGAGTTTTTCATCAGTTTAATTAGCTTAACAAAAGTCTCGATGTCTTAAATTAAATTATGTATTTCTCCATGAAGTTAATATAAACAAACATATGATGCATTGAAATCACTCACAAAGACCTATACTCTTGACCTTGGTAACAGTTCTGGAACGCCATTTACTCCAAGAAAGCCATTTCAACTTATTTAGTTTTCAAAGGATAAGGTTCCACTTGAACGAGGAAAAAAAAAACTTCCTGACATACAACACAGCTATTAGCTGAAAACTCTCTCAAATAGAAATAGTAAACCTCCTTATTACATAGTTTGTTCGCCTACTTCACTGAGAATTTAAACAGCATGACATGCTCGTAAGGTTTTCCTGGACTCACAATCACTGAAGGAAAATTAGGATGATTAACCGCGTCAGGGAAACCCTGAGTCTCCAAACAAAGTGCTCCATAAGGTCCATAGACGTACCCGCCTTTCCCAGTCACATTGTTCAAATAAAAAGCTGTATAAAATTGCACAGCTGGTGCATTAGTGAACAACTCCATCACTCTTCCAGATTCTTTATTTTTCACAACTGCTACCTTCTTGAATCCTTGTGGCCCATCGATCACGTAATTAATGTTGTATTCTCCTTGAGGGAGTTTATTGATCCTGCTACGAACGGTATGGGATTTGAGAAAATCATATGGGGTGCCCTTCACTGGTACAATTTGACCCGTAGGGATCGCTGAAGGGTCCAATAGCGTAATTTGTGAAGCAGAAATCTGAACTTTGTGTGATAGGATATTGCCACTGTTGTGATTACCTAGATTCCAGTATGTGTGTTGGCCTAAGTTTACTGGAGTGGGCTTGTTCAGAGCTTTAGCCCTCATGACCACACCGAATTTTTGGTTCTCATGCAGCTTGTATGTAACTTCTGCAAGAACCGCGCCTGGGAACCCTGTGTAATCGATGGTATTGAATGTTTGCATTAGCAAAATATAACTAAATGATCAAACAATTCATAAATCTTTAGACCAAGTAAAATTAAGATCCAACAACACCAATGGATTTAGAGAAAAATAAAGTTGTAAAGCTCTAAGTAGTAAGTACACAGTTAATTAACTGTAACTTACCTTGATCACCATCAGGACTTTCATGGACGAACGTAATATATGGAAGTTTAGCCTTTGGTTGATACGACCCTACCTTCCAAATCAGCTTGCTAAACCCTTTCTTTCCACCTAAATCATTACACAAACAACTTAATTTTGCATCTACGCCTCCCGAAATAGACATGTATATATTTTGATGTTTGATGAAGTGTACCATGAATTGTATTATTGCCTTCATTCGCATCTAATTTGTAAGTTGTTCCATTTAATGTAAACTTTGCTCCCCCAATCCTATTTATGACTCGCCCGACGAGAGCTCCAAAGTATGTTGTATCATTCTGCAACCAATCAAGAACTATTTTTACTAATGTTTCAGTATTACATATAGAACTTGTACCAAAAAATACTTCTTTTACTAAGAAAAATGTGTTTTGTATGGAAAGTAAGATGTAGATATTTTGTTAGCATAGAAACGGTATGTGACTTTATAGACATCATCAAATGGGTCCATATAATAATTATGCATGCGTTGAAATGATGAGCTTGTTAGTGCTCAAAAGCAAGCACATTTTGTCTACTCGATCTCTTGGTTACCAAAGTGTAGAATATTATCCACAAAAAGAAAAGAAATTGCTACCTTATATTCCTCAGCTGAGTCATATCCAAGGACAATATCCCCTAATTTTCCTGCAAAAATAAACATACAGAACCACATAAGTTAGAGTGAAATAATTAAAAAATTAAGTACCCAAAAATACAACAGGTTCATCATCATAATTCATCGAAACCAATCTGAAAACAAGAACACTATACCTGTTTTATCAGGAAGAACAACAGAGACGATAGTGGCACCCCAGTTAGTAAACTTCACAGATAAGTTTCCCTTCTTGAGCTCAAAGAGCTTAACCTGGTCATCCTTTGCAACACAAACATTAGCAAATACAAAGGCAGCTAAAACAACATAGACCAATGAAGAGAGTTTAAGCATCTTTGACAGATAGGGAGAGTGATAACCAAAGAACAGATCTGAAGGATTCAAAGAAACGAAGAAATGGTGTTTGGATTAGAAAAGTGACACAAACAATTCCCAACAGTCAATTGGATATTTTTTAAGTGATAAATTTGCTGTGTTTGTCTGCTTCCACTTGATGAAGAGTCTGGCGGCCTGCACTATATAATTGACTTGTTTATCTATGGAAAGCACGATCAAGTGGGTCTATCACATATGTTAATAGGTGCAGACAGACCCATTCAACAAAGAATGGTCGACGCTATGTTTGGTTGCAATGGCAAAATATGTAATGAGAAAATTCTTTGAATTGTTCACTAGATTGCATGTGCAAGAATTTGTAAAAATGGTCATAAATGACAAGTAAGGGAGAACAAAAAAAAAATGGTTGAAAATCAGTATCTTATTAAAAAGATAAAGAGTGTTGATTTTCCACATAGAATTCCCTAGATTTGTAATTTTAGTTAGAACAGATCCTAGAGATTACACTAAAGAAAATAAATATTCGGTTGAAATGAACAAATAAATAGATAAAGTTTACGAAAGAAGCAGAGCCTTTATTATTTAGAAAGCACATGATTAAGTACAACATACAAAGACTTCCTCACTACATAATGCTTTCTCCTCTACTTAGTTGAGAATTTAAAGAGCATCAAATGCTTGTAAACTTGACCCGGACTAACAATAATTGAGGGAAAATTAGGATGATTCACTGCATCAGGGAATCCTTGAGTCTCCAAGCAAAGTGCAGCCTGAGGTCCATAAACATACCCTCCTTTACCCTTAATACGCAAAGTATTAGCCGTATAAAACTGCACTGCTGGTGCATTTGTGAACAGTTCCATCATCCTCCCTGACTTACTATCATGCACCATGGCCACTTTCCTTATCTGATGCCCAGCAGCCTTGTCGATTATGTAATTGATGTCATAGCCAGCGGAGAGTTTATTGATCCTGCTACCAACCATATGGGGTTGGAGGAAATCATATGGGGTGTTCTTAACGGGAAGGATTTTGCCTGTGGGGATTAGTGAGCTGTCTAATTGTGTGATTTGCGATGCCAAGATTTGGACTTTGTTTGATAGAATATTTCCACTGTTCTGACCTCCCAAGTTCCAGTATGTGTGTTGAGCCAAGTTTATTGGAGTTGCCTTGTTTATAGCTTTGGCATTCATGATCACACTCAATTGTTGGCCTTTTAGCAGCATGTATGTCACTGAAACCACAATAGTACCTGGGAATCCTGTTTTAAATTGAAAGTTTACATTAGAGATTACATATACCAAGTTGCAATAAAACAATCTACCATTGGAATGTTATTTATAAAGTAAATTTCGCAGCACCAAACTCTGCAATAAAACATCCATCAACGTGGATGATACATCAAATTGTCACCTGATCATGGTCATACACGAGGCACAAACCTTCATAAATATTGGAGGACCGTTACGAAGGAGATAAGGAAGGAATTACTCCATCTCAATGAAGGAGGAAACCATTATAATAAACGTTCCACTTCATTGCACCATTCGAGCTTAACTCACACACATAGTTGAATCCACTCACTCATTATATAAGCTAAAGGAAAATGTATGAGAAAGTGATTCGATTCGATTATTTTATCAACACTATGCAATTTTAACTGCTTCATCTCTAACAGATTTACTGACTTAAGCATCGGAATGTCTTCGGTCACCAAACAGGTGGTCTTTGACAATCTAACCTTTATTTTACAGGTCGAATTTATAGGAGACTAGAATGGACGCATCAAACATCACTTCAAAATTAAAAAAAAAAAAAAAAACAAAAGACTTAAGCATTGTATAGGCTCACTTTATTCCTCTAATCATCTCTAATTGTTAAGTTGACATTATTGTACTTTCCGGGGTTCGATAACAAATAATAATGCTATGTACCACCAATCAGGGACAAGACAACAAGTAATGGAAATAAAAGCTTTACCTTGGTCACCATCATAGCTGGTATGGGTGAAAGTGATGTAAGGAACAGGCCCATCTTGTTTATACTTTCTCACCCTCCACACCAAATGACCAAACCCTTTTCTCCCACCTAAATAATTTTTAGAAAGAAATTAGCAAACAACATAATTAAGCATTAATAATAATAATAATAATGACTTAGGGTTATTAGTGTTTAAGGAGATATACCATGAAGTGTATTTTTTCCTTGATCATTAGGATCTAATTTGTAAGTAGTGCCATTTAGCTTAAAACTTGCCCCTCCAATCCTGTTTATGACTCTCCCAACAAGAGCTCCAAAGCTTGGTGTATTGTTCTGCAACAATTCGACAATTTTGTTTGCTATCATTATTATGAAACAGGGGAGACAAAGGAGTCTGGAAACTGAAGAAGAAGAAGATCAACAAAATAGAAATAAATTTTAAATGTTTGCCTTATAGTCTTCAGCTGAATCAAATCCAAGAACAACATCCTCTATTTTGCCTGCAGAAAAAAAAATTACAATAGTTACAATTACATGAGCAATAATAGAAACATCATTTGTAATAATCTTCAAAGAAGAACACCAAACCTGTTTTATCAGGAAGAAAAACAGAAATAATAGTTGCACCCCAATTAGTGACCTTCAAGGAAATATTTCCATTCTTAAGCTCATATACCTTAATCTTCCCTTGATCACCCTTGGCAACAGAAACAGTGACAAAGGAAGCAAATGCAACGAAAACAAGACAGACCAACAAAGAGGTTTTAGACATTTTTGAAACAGAAGAGAACTTGTGATGGAGGAGTAAAGAAGACCTTTATAGTAAGTGTAATGTGCTGTTCAGATAAGGGTCGACTTAGAAAAGGAAGAGAAGTGGCACTTTGATCAGAAAAGTAATACAAGAGACAAAAGGCACTGATTTTTTTTTCCAAGTGTCTGTTATCTACCAAGAACTGGAACCAAAATCAGATACGAGTTTGGTAACTTTCCAGTTTTTAGTAATTTGGTTCTGGAACCGAAACAAATTGGCTTGAAAAACCAATTAAAACAAATGGTTTAAGTTTAGGGTTGGGAAATTATGGTATGTTTTTAAATGGTTTGGTGGATTCATCATTGAATTGAATAGTCAAGTTTTGATCTTGATTGACCTCGATCGAAGATTTAGGTCATGTTTATGGGGTTCTCAAAACATGGACATGTGTGTCAAGTGCATCTTAATGAATAATTAATAATAATATAAGGGATCTGTCTATTGATCTCTCCAGGCTTCTATACTTTTTCATGTAGAAATCAATTATTCTAAGGTTAGTAATACACGAACTTTGTAGATCCAAATTACTGGAATCAGCACAAAATGTTTTCCGAGATTTTGGCTTGCGCCTTACCTCTTAGAAATTTTGGAGTAACATGACTTTGTGGAGGATGATTTCTTACGTTTTAAAACAACTCTACCCAGAATCAAATAAAAAGAATGCAGATCACAAAAAATCCTAGTGAGTGAAAACAAAATGGGAGCAGAGGTGGGAACTAAGCTCATACCTTTTGCTAAAACAAAAATTGAAGATGCATCACATATCCATAGCTAAACTTAGGGGTGGGCATTTCGGACCGAAAACCCGGACCAAACCGACAACCGAATCGATCGGGTCGGTTTGGATCGGTTTTTTTATTAATTATAAATTTTTCGGTTTTAAAATCCGACCCGGCCCAAAGTTTCTGGTCCGACCTCGGTTTTCCTTTTTGAAACCCGTCGAATAACCGGCCCGGCCTTCGACCCGGCCCAGGTTAAATAGTTAAAGGGGACCATGACAGCAAGACAGCTTGTCTCTCTAGAGCAAAGTATAACGTTCAACAGTAATCAATTTTTTTTTTTTGTATAAATTCCTCCTGCTTTCTCTCTTCACCCAAATATCTCAAACTCTCACTTTTGCTCTTTCTTTCCAACAAGTAAACAACCTCTTATTCTTATTATGAAAATTCTAGGGGTCGAGGGAGGGAACGAGGGAGGGAGCGAGGGATGAATGGAAGCCACCCATCCGCCTCGAGATGAGTGCCAATGTGCATTTCAATCCAATGTGCTCATCTCGAGACGGATGGGTGGTTACCACCCATCCCTCGCCCCTTTCCCTCGACCCCTAGCAAAGCTCGAACTAGGTGTGTTTGATTTTGTTTGGAGTTTTGCTGGAGATTTAAAGGGAAGATTATGGGTTTGTTTGGTTTGATTTGATTCGGCAGAGAGAATGGATGTGATAAGAGTATGGATCTACTACATATGATTTTTTTTTCTTTAAATTAAATACATATATTTACTTGACTCGCGGAATTTCATTTCTTTTGTTATTTTCATTATTGGGTTATCTATTTACTTACAGTAAATCAATTTGGGCTGAAATTTGGACTTAAAAAAAATTCAATTTGAATGTTGCTCTTAGGACCGAGATCGGTCCGAAATTCGGTTAACCGGTCAACTCGATCCGGTTTCGGGTCTCATAAACACGGGCTTAAATTCCTCGGGCCGATTTTCGGTTTTTACATTTTGGGCCGATTATCCGAACTTGCCCAGCCCTAGCTAAACTTAACTCGACCTTACCAACTAAGATAGTTTATTAGATTTGATAAGATACTCCAACAAAAATGCGAGTTTTGCAATCCATCTATACTAGAACAAATTAAGTGACACTTCTAGGCGTCAGTAGTTTTTTTTTTTTATTTTATTTTATTTTATTTTTGTTAGATTGGTGACCGTTTTATTAATGGCAACGACTACTCCACACCACCAAAAGCGCTTTATCTTACCACCATTGATTTTTTATTTATTTACTTACTCACACCACCAATAAATATGCATAGCCTAACAGGGAAACCCAGACTCAGAATGAAAAAAATGCATAACTTTCGACCAATTTAAACCCTAATTGAAACTGATTCTCAAGCTCATCAAAACACGAAAATTGTAGTACTCTGAGTTATCTAATAAACACAACTTGGATCACTTGAAAATGTTTTGAAATGAGCAAGTTATGATCATTTTACTAAAGTCGCGCAAATCTGTCTCGCAATGAAAATGGGATAGTGTACTTGAATTTCGCCCAATTTATGTGCTCGATCGAGACCGATTCTGATGCAGGAGGGTTTGTAGGGTTCCTAATTTGAGTTTTTAGGGTTTCTAATTTGCTCTTTCAATTTAATTAAGAATCTTTTTAGTTTCCTTTTAGGATTAAGCTTTACCTTTTCTTTTAGGAATAGACTGCTTGTTCTTTTAGTATTTGATTCTAATTTTTCATTTAGGAATATGCAGTTTCCTTTTAGGATTAGACTTTATTTTTTCTTTTACGAATAGACTGCTTGTTATTTTAGTATTTGATTCTAATTTTTTCTGTTAGGAATAGACTGCTTATTATTCAAGTTATTTGAGCACTATAAATAGAGATATTCCTCAATATTGTAAGAGACCTTTGATTTGAGTAATTTAATTTATATTAGAGTTATTTCTCTGTGTTCTTGGGCAATTCTCTTGTGTTATTCCCTGTGGATTATCTGTTAAAACTAGCCTGCAGGATAATCGCTATTCTGCCCGGCGTCAGTTGTTATCAGAGCTTCAACATCTTCTTGGGGTGAGATTTCATTAGTTTCTATGGCTGGTGGTCGTGGTCTTCGCGGGTAGGTTCCGAATGAGGAAGACCATCACCGTGATCGTAGCGTTCAGGATGTGATGATTGATGATTTACAAAGGCAAGTTGCAGAGCTAACCCAGCGTGTAACGTCGCAGGATTTCGATAATCGTTGGATGGAAGATCACGATTCTGATTCCAGTTTCGAAAACCCGTATCACAATCGTGCTCGATTCTGGGAGCACCATGGTCGGGAGGATCGTCATGGAGACCTCGGATTCAGAGTGAATCTTGGTACGTTACAGGCCGAAGGATTCATCGATTGGTTGCATAAAGTAGAGCGTATTTTTTTCAGCCTACTTGATCACTGCTGATTATTGGCCTCACATTATTCTGGTTGAACAGGAAATTTCAGCAAATTTTTTTAATGTTCACCCAGATCAATGTGAGGTTTTGCAAAAATCTCGCATTGTCTCATGTGAACAATTTTTTTTTTTGTGATTTCTGAAAATTTTTTTGAAGCTTACTTTGTTTTTGTGATTGAAAATATTTCTGAAGTTTCAATGAGATTACTTTTTTTTTTTCTGAAATTTTCTGGGGAGGTTGCAATTTGGGGTGGGTTCGATTTTTAAGGGTTTCAATTTTGAGGGAGAGGGAAGAGATTTGAACGTGGGAAGAGATTTGCAAGAGATTTGAATGTGGGAGAGGGAAGATATTCGAATGGGGGAAGGAGGAATCACGTTTCAATTTGAATGGGGAGGGAAAAAATGTTGGTTTTTTGTTTATATAGGTGGAGTGGGAAAGTATTATGTGTGGGAAAGAAAGTAGGTAGCGTGGGAGACTAGAATGGTGTGAGAAAACACTTATGGTGGTGTGGAGTAGTCGATGCCTTTATTAATTTAGTCATTTGATTTTTGAAGGTTTTCAAGGATCCAAAACAATGTCTGAAGGCCACATCCTCATACTATACGATAACCAAACGATGGCCAGCTAGCCTGATGGCTAATTGGAATCAGTAAGTAAATAGTTTTATCTGTTTTTTCCTTTAAGAGAATTGTAAATCTAAGGTTCTCTCCCAAGCTGGGCAAACTGTGATGATCAAAGCAGTTCTCAATTCTATTCCAGTCTTCACTATGCAGACGTTTTTTCTCCTTTCGGGGATTACTCGCCAAATAGATGCTCTAGCCCGCAACTTCTGGTGGAATGGCCAAAAGGACGGTCGCGCTAAGCATCTATGCACCTGGGATAAAATAACCAAACCCCGTTATCCGCACTACAAGAAATCTGACATTAGGTGGCGCAATTATATGTGACACTTCAAAAATTGTCACCGATTTTTAGTTTCTGTGACGAAATTTTATGAGTTTTCACATATTTGTGTAAGAGAAATTTTGGCTCTCAATTCCTTACATAATCATTTCACAATCATCACACAAGAGAGAGGGAAAAATTGGCACTTAAATGAAATACATTTGGTGAGGATACGTAACATCTCGTCACATTTCATCCAAATCCCAACTCAAGAGTGAATAAACATTCCTCACTAATACTTTTTATGGGCATAAGCGCAAGAACAATACTTACATCTACTTCTTCCCCAACATATACTTGTTCCAAATCTGCGCATAAACCAAACGCCAACACAAACTTTCTCTTCCAAAAGAAAGACCTTATCTATAAGGTTCGAAACCTCTCATCTCCACTTGAATTAGATTCTTGTTCGTTTAGTTTTTTCTCTTCGATCAACAAAACTCCCGACCCCCTTTGTTTTCAATCTTCTTATGGATATTTTGATTTTCAAAACATACCCAATCAACCAATCTTTATATTTTTCAAGTCGCAATAGCAAAACCGATCAATCTGCTATTTTTTCTAACTTACAATCTTCATATTCTGTTACTGCCGATTGCACCCCCAATTGTAGTTTCCATCATTCTAGGTTTTTTTTAATACTAGTTCAACAATCAAGCTAGGTTAGGGAAATGAGGAGAAGAAGAAAAAAACGACGGGGAAACTAAGTTCTTGAACCATTTTTTGGTTTTGTGTTGTTTTTGTTGTTTGGGTATGCTTGTTTTTGTGTAAGATTTGGGTCTTTATGGTGAAAAGAAGGAATTGTGACATTTTTTTGGGTTTGGGGGTCTGTGAATTTGAGTTCTGTACATAGAGTTGGCAAACCCTAGATTGTTTGAATTGGGTTTGTGAAATTTGGTCATAATTAAATGAAATTTGTTTATTGTGTTATTTGAATTTCGGGGTTCCAATTGTTGATTGTGGTTTTCGAAGTCAATCTAGAAGATGAGCTCCCCAAAGCCCAATGATTTCTGCCTAAACTGATGCGCTCTAAAGTGGGTTGAGGATAGCTGGAATTGTGTGGATGAAATTGGAAAAGTTAGGAGTAGTTAAACATGTTTTGGGTTGAAGTTATGGGTTTTAGTTAGATTAATTTATTGTGGAGCCCTTAAGGATGAGTATTTGTGATGGCTAGAAAGGGTGGTAATTAAGATAATGAAAGACTTTGGTTACTTTCTGCATGCAATTCATGATGGTTATCTTGTTTCTTATATTTGTAGGTAATAATCAATGTAAATAATTTTCTACAGTTGACAGTTATGATGATAGTGTGAGCTCCTCGTCAACGGCAATGTCGGACTGACAATTGCTGAGAACACTAAAGAACACTTGGGTGAGAATGAAACCTTGGAACAATGCCTGGACACTTTGTATGAGAAGAGGTACAAGATACATTGTTAATCTCTTGGGAATATATTTTTTTTGTTTATTTTTATAACTCAACGTGTAATTTACATTGTTTTACCTTGATTTCTGTTTTATCGGCTTGAACAAATCAATTGTTTCCTAGATGTTCATATAGCGATGGCATTATATTTGAGAAAATAGGTAGTCAATTGAAAATAATGTACCCCATCAATGATAATTTCTTAGATAGTTATTCAGTTTATGGAGAAATCAATAAAATTTGATAATAAACATGATTATCATGGAACTATCTATGGATGAATTTCAACATATTTAATTGACATAATTACACCACCCTAAGTTGGATTAAATAACTTTGCAATCTATATACTAGCAAATAATTTTCTTTGCAAAAACATACCATGATGCATCGACTAGAGGAGTGATATATGTTAGCTAGGTTATTTTTTTAAAATGTATTTATTATTCACTCTATCTACGTTTGGTTTCTTGATTTCTAATTTCGCTTGGTATGTTCCTACAAAATTTTTTTTTTTGACAGATTTTTAATCAGTCTAAGTCGCCTGTTAGAAGATTGATTAGTACGTATATGTGTTATCTTATTTATCTATCTCCTATATCCAAAATTGTTTATGCTAAAACTGTGATACAAAATTTCAATCGTTTAGTTGATGGTATAGATCGAAGCCATATCAGTTATTTTTTCAAACTCTTTAATCCATCGATTGAAACTAAACTCTTTTCATATAAATACCACATACCACTTATACATAATATCTAGGGTTCAAATCTTGCCAAGTTGCTGACCACAAAAACACTCCCTTCAGAACTTTTTTCTTTTAAAAAAAAGAACCCAAGGACAAATAAGAAAATAAGGTTTGGGAGCTTCGACTCTATGGGTGATTGTCCCTGGTGTAGTCCCACCATTGGCTACCGCAGCCATACACACATTGAGTTGAGTTTCTAGCTTCTCAACTTTTTCCCTGTAAGCATGCATCTCTGCATCTTTGGCAACAATTTGGGCTCCAAGGGACCCGATCTTTTTGGACTCCATGTTCACTACTGCGTTTAAGGCTCCTTGCATCTCTTCCCGGAGCTCTTGGTCCTCCCCATTGGACGCTTGCCCCTCGATGCGTTGGTCCATGTCTTCGACTTTCTCCCTCAAGTCGGACATGGTAGCACACAACTTAGCCAACCTTTCATCCATCGCAGTGATCATGTCCTTCGACTTGTCCTTGCGGACTTTCCCACCTTTGTCGTTGTTTCCAATTGATGAGTTGTTGACCTCTGACGACATTCTCTTGTGTAGAATGATTTCACCAACCTTGCCAAACCTTGCTCTGATACCAACTGTCACGGACTTTCTTTTCACAAGTACTTCTCGTGCGACACTAGCAAACTTTGCCCCGACTTATCAAAGAAAGCTAGTCAGCCTTTCCCACGAAAGACTTACTTAGACTTTGGAAAGCTAAGCAAGCTAAGAACACACAAGAGAGCTTAAAAGAACTAGAACTTGTATTGTTTGAATTATCTGAGGTGACTACAACAAATGAGGCCTTAGCCTATTTATACAACTCCACCTTCTCAATGGACGGTGGTAATCAATTTGATCTAACGATCTATAATGAACTTCTACACACTTCCTTAGAAATATCTAAGGACTAGAATCCTATGGAACGACTCTATGGAATGTTATGAAAGGTTCTAGAGAACTCTCTAGAACAATGTGGAATAATCTACATTATTTACACTTGCTAACCTCACTTGGTTAGGCAAGAAGATAGTTGTGACATTCTCCCCCACCTAATCAGGCGACGTCCTCGTTGCCTTCAAATCCTCGTACGCTTGGATTTGCTCATTGAATTGCCACAAATGCTGGATTTGCTCCCAGCTAGCCTAACTTTCTGGCAATCCTTTCCACTTGACGAGTAGCTCATGTGTGGAGGTTGGTTGGAGTGACGCACCACACGATCTTACAAGATAGTCTCTACTTCCTTGTCATGTTGGATCCTCATGCCCATTGGTGCTCTTTGTGAAACTCTTATGCTTGGATCATCCCGATCTTCCTTATACGATTTCAATAGGTTCACATGGAAGACTGGATGAAACTTGATCCTCGGTGGCAACTCGACCTTGTATGCTTGTTTTCCCACTTTCTTGACTATGGGGTAAAAACCCTCATATCTCTTGATAAGGTCACGATGCAATCCTGAAAGTTTGGCATGGGTATGCATCTTGACAAGCACAAGGTCTCCAACCTGGAACTCTCGAGGCTGTCTCTTCTTGTCGGTCCACTTCTTCATCCTCTTGGATGCCTTCTCTAGGTAAGCTCGAGCCTCATCAACTTGATCATTCCATCATTTGGCAAACTTATAGGCTGATGGACTCACTCCAATGTAGCCAGTGGCAATAGAACTCGGGGTCATAGGTTGTTGTCCCATGACAATCTCAAATGGGCTACGACCCGTCGTTTCACTCTTCTGCAAGTTGAAAGAGAATTGGGCAACATCCAACAACTTAGCCCAATCTCGCTGGTTGGCACTCACATAGTGCTTAAGATATAACTCCAACAAAGCATTCATCATTTTCATCTGACCATCCGTTTGAGGATGAAAGCTAGTAGAGAAGTTAAGGTCGGTACCCAACAACTTGAATAACTCAATCCAAAATTTCCCCGTGAACCGAGTATCCTGATCACTGATAATAGATTTGGGCACACCCCAATACTTCACCACATGTTTGAGGAATAAATGTGCGGCTTGCTCGGCTGTGCACTCCTTGGGTGTTAGAATGAAGGTGGCATACTTGAAAAATCTGTCCACAACCACAAGTATCCAATTGCAACCTTCCGATGCGGGCAAACCAACTATAAAATCCAAGGAAACACTCTCCCAAGGTCTCTCTGGGATGGGGAGAGATTCAAGTAAGCTGGCAGGTGACTGTTGCTCCACCTTGTCTTGTTGGCATACAAGACAAGTCTTTACATATGCTTCGATACCATCCCTCATATGTGGCCAATAATAGGAATCTTCCACAAGAGCAAGAGTCCGATGCATACCTGGATGTCCCACCCACTTGCTATATCATGGCATTCTTTCAAGACTTCCTTCCTTAGGTTGTCATGAGGTGGAACATAGATCCACCTTCCCTTAGAGTATATCAAGCCGTTCTTCACCCAAAACCGTCTTATCTTCCCATCTTTGACAAGAGCTATGATGGTTTGAGCCATGGAATCATGTGCCAATCCTTCCTTTATGCGTCCCTTCAGTTGCTTTGAGGTTGACTTATGTCAGCAAGTTCTCCTTTTCTACTCAAAGCATCCGCAACAAGATTAGCCTTGCCAGGCTTGTACTCAAAAGTGTAATCAAACTCTGCTAAGAAATCTTGCCATCTAGCTTGTTTTGGTGTGAGCTTCTTCTGTGTTTGGAAGTAGCTAGTGGCAACATTGTCGGTCTTGACCACAAATTTGCTCCCAAGCAAGTAATGACGCCATGTTCTAAACAATGCACAACCGCAGTCATTTCCTTCTCTTACACTGTGTACCACCTCTCAGTATCATTGAGCTTCCTACTTTCAAAAGCAATAGGATGCCCTTGTTGCATCAATACTCCACCAATAGCAAAGTTGAAAGCATCCGTATGTACATCAAAAGACATAGAATGGTTGGAAAGTGCCAACACTGGTTCCCCCACAATTGCCTTATTCAATCATTCGAAAGCTTGTTGGCATTTTGAACTCCAATCCCAACCTCGTCCCTTCTTGAGCAAGTCCGTCAATGGAGCTGCTATGGAAGAGTAGCCTTTGATGAACCTTCTATAATAGTTCACCAAGCCAAGGAAAGATCTTAACTCGGTGACTTTGGTCGGTGGTTCCCATTCTTGGATGGCTTGTACCTTGGACTTGTCCATACGAAGCTTGCCCTTGCCAATGATATGACCCAATAATATCACCTCCTCTTGGGCAAATGAGCACTTCTCCTTTTTGATATAGAGCTCATTCTCCTTTAAAGTTTGGAACACTTGCCTCAAGTGATCCACATGTTCCTCCAATGTCTTACTATAGATCAAAATGTTATCAAGGTACACAACAACGAACCAATCAAGGTAAGGAGCTAGTACCTTATTCATTAGAGTGCAAAATGTAGCCGACGCATTAGTTAAACCAAATGGCATGACTAAGAATTCGTAAGACCCGTACCTTGTAACACGTACATGCCGTCTTTGGTTCATCTCCTTCGGCTATGAGGACTTGGTAATATCCCGAGCGTAAGTCAAGTTTGGTAAAGTACCTTGCATCACCAAGTTGATCAAAGAGATCCGCAATAAGTGGAATCGGGTACTTGTTCTTGATAGTGACCTTGTTGAGTGCTCAATAGTCAATACAAAGCCGTAGGGATCCATCATGTTTCTTTTGAAATAAGACCACCATATAGAGCTTTGGAGGGTCAGATATAACCAGCATCAAGTAAACCCTTCAGTTGTCTTCTTAACTCCTCAAGCTCACGAGGTGCCATACGATAAGGAGCAAATGCGGGTGGCTTTGCTCCAACTTCTAACTCAATAGCATGATCCACCTCTCTCCTTGGTGGAAGCTTCTTAGGTAACTCGGCAGGCATAACATCCTTGTACTCCTTGAGAACATCTTGGACGACCTTAGGTGCATTCACCCCTCCATCCATGGGACCTTCGTCTTCCTTGAGGGTAGCTAAGTAAGTAGGCTCATTCCTTTTTACTCCTTTAGAAAGTTGGAGAGCGGACACCATTCTCTCCTTACTTATCTCCCGTACCACGGGCACAACACAAGGTTATCCCTTCTCCATGATGCACATGGTGTTGGCATATGGGACCAGAAAAGCCTTCACCATGTCCAAGAAATCTATACCCAAATAAAACTTGTGATCATCAATTGGAGCAATAGTTATGTCGACTTTACCTCGCCATTGTCCAAGCCGAATATCGGTGCCACGAGCTATTCCTTCAATTGGGAGACTTTTAGCATTGACTCCCTTGATATATCCTTTCTCCTTAGTATATGATAGGCCAATTTCTTCAGCAAGGTCTTTGGCCATGTAGACTGTGTCGGCTCTGGTATCCACCATGGCTTTCAAAGTCTTGTTCCCGATCTCGGTCTCCACGTACATCCTTCCACGTGGTTGTTCCTCGACCTTAGCTTGAATGACACTTAGGAGATTTATTGAGGCGATCCTCCTTTCTTCTTCCTCCATGACAAGCACGACAAGTTTCCCCCTGTTGGGACACTCGAATGCCCGATGGGGTCCACTACATAAGAAGCAAAGCAAGATATCTTCTTGGGTGATCCATCTCTTTTCTCCTCCCCTTTGTCTTTGGAGTTCTTGTGTTCTTTGGAGGACTTCTCTTTGTCTCTCCCACCTTTGCCATCATTACTCGGCTTTTTCCCTTGCCCCTTGGATGAGTCATTTATCTTGAACTCAATTAAGGACTCGGCCGCAGCCATAGCTGTTGCAAGGTCTTGCACACCTCACCTCTTCAACTCCAACTTGGCCCAACCTGTTAGGTCATCAAAGAAGCTAAACAAAAATCATTTTCTCCCATGTCAGGAATCACCAAGAGCAACTCCGAGAAATCCTTCACACACTCCCTTATGTGGCCTTCCTTATGTTGAAGGCGGTGAAGCTTGGCCCTAGCTTTGTTTTCGGCATCCTTCGGGTAGAATTGTCTCTTGAGTTCCTTCGCGAATTCTTTCCAAGTGTCGATGGTGCACAATCCCTTCTTGACATCATCAGACCTTCTGCGCCACCAAACTATAGCAACATCATTTAAATATAAGGAGACACTACGTACCTTTGATGTTTCATCTTTTATGCCAACCTCATCAAAGTAGCGCTTCATGTTCCACAAGAAGTTGTCGATCTCCCTTGCACTCCTTGCCCCACCATAGGCCATAGGTTTGGGAGCTTCGACTCTGTGGGTGATTGTATCTGGTGTAGTCCCACCACTGGCTACCGCAACCATACACACATTGAGTTGAGTTTCTAGCTTCTCAACTCTTTCCCTATAAGCATGCATCTCCACATCTTTGGCAACAATTTGGGCTTTAAGGGACTCCATATTTTTGGACACCATGTTCACTACTACGTTTAAGGCTCCTTGCATCTCTTTCCGGAGCTCTTGGTCCTCCCTATTGGACGCTTGCCCCTCGATGCGTTGGTCCATGTCTTCGACTTTCTCCTTCAAGTCGGACATGGTGGCACACAACTTAGCCAACCTTTCATCCATCGCAACGATCATGTCCTTGAAGACTTGTCCAACTTTGTCGTTGTTTCCAATTGATGAGTTGTTGACCTCCGACGACATTCTCTTGTGTAGAATGATTTCACCAACCTTGCAAAACCTTGCTCTGATACCAACTGTCACGGGCTTTCTTTTCACAAGTACTTCCCGTGCGACACTAGCAAACTTTGCCCCAACTTATCGAAGAAAGCTAGTCAGCCTTTCCCATGAAAGACTTACTTAGACTTTGGAAAGCTAAGCAAGCTAAGAACACACAAGAGAGCTTAAGAGAACTAGAACTTGTATTGCTTGAATTCTCTGAGGTGACTACAACAAATGAGGCCTTAGCCTATTTATACAACTCCACCTCCTCAATGGACAATGGTGATCAATTTGATCTAACGGTCTACGATGAACTTCTACACACTTCCTTAGAAATATCTAAGGACTAGAATCCTATGGAACTCTATGGAATGTTATGAAAGGTTCTAGAGAACTCTTTAGAACAATGTGGAATACTCTACATTATTTACACTTGCTAACCTCACTTGGCTAGGCAAGAAGATAGTTGTGACATTTGGCAAGGCTGCTTCATGGGAAGACATGGCTATTCTCACTCGACTTACTTGTTATCTCTTCTACTAGTAGCTACAAAACTCCATGTATATCAAGATTGTGTTTTTATGGGCTTCCTTTCCCATATGGTTACATTGACCATTGTATTCAAATTAACACTTAGAGATCTTTGCCTCTCCTTCATTTCTGTGAATGATTGAAGAAGTTTTTCCTAATCAAACCCTCACTCACATTGTAGCTTGGGTTATTGTTGCGGGTGAAAAATTCATGATTGTGGTTCCAAATTGAGTAGACAAAATTTGGTGATCAAGATAGATTGGCATTATTGATTCCTGACTGTGGTTCCATTTGGTGTTCAAAATATGGCGAATATTCCTCAGAAATCTTTACTGCGTTGGAAATAATAGATGAAACATCACAGTTGACTGCATGAGCTGAAACCTAAAACCTGAGGTGAAACCTGAAACTGAAACCTTTATGATTTGTATACTCTATGTCCAATTTGTACACTCTGTATCCATGATTTTTATGTGGACAAACAAATTTCCAATTTGTATATATATTCTTATGGGTTTTTGTTTTGTTCATTTCTTTATGAGGAGGGGATAGTAGATGAAACATCACAATTGACTACATGAGCTGAAACTTGAAACCTGGAACCTTTATGATTTGTATACTCTGTGTCCATGATATTTATGTGGACAAACAATTTTCCAATTTCTATGATGAGGGGATATTATAACACCATTAACTGAACAAGAATCTTCCTTTTACTACAATTCTAAAACCATTTTCCAGCTTGTCAAACCTCCCGCTCATGCTTCCTTTGCCTGGCGGGCACCACTAAAGCCCTACATATCATGAAGCGTTTTTTTTTTTTTTTTTTTTTTTTTTGTAAGTGCTCTCGGGTGACCAGATTAACCTATGGCATGATTCTTGGGTCAAGCCTGGTTTACTTTTAGCCGAGTGTGTTCTGGATCCTTTAGCACCTGACCATCCTTCCTGTCTCCCTGACCTTTTGTCCGTCTTTTATTCATACTCGATTCACTTGAATGTTGCTCTCCTCCGTTCTTTTTTCCTGCTCCGGTGGTTAAGGATATTACTAATATTTGTCTTAGAGCTACTACCAAGCCTGATCGTTTCATCTGGAGTGGAGACAAAAAAGTTATCTTCTCGATTAAGAGTGTTACTCTAGCTTTCTCTTCGGTAGACGGTGTGAGCTCTTCTTGATCGGGCTCCTTTCCATCCAGCCTGAGGTAAAAAAATTCTTCGCCGTCTCTGGCATATTAAAGCCCCCCCCCTGCTCCAGTGTCATCTTCTTCCTCTAGAAAGTTGGTCAGAACATCCTGCCCACCATTTTCAATTTGGTAAGGGTACATGTTCCTATTGAGAACCGGTGGGTCTTTTGTCAGAATCATGAAGAAGACGCTCTCCATCTTTTATTCATGTGCCCAATTACCAGCCGACTCTGGCTTTTTTCCTATCTTCCCATTGATTGGCATAATCCTTCTCTTTACCCGTCTTCCATCTCGGGCTATTTCAATTTTATGTGGAATTCCGCTAAGGCGCACCCTATTTTCACTGAGGAGATGCTTTCCCAATTTACTGCTACCCTGCTTTCTATCTAGTGGGTTCGAAATAATATTATCTTTAATAAGACCAGGTTCCACACCAAAAAGTTCAATTCAATCCTGGATAAGATCTGGTCTACCTGGTTTTTTTATTGGTTCAGAACCAGTGTTCTAAAAAGCGGCCTGGGCGGCCGCCTAGGCGCTAGTAGGTAGAGAGACGCCTAGACTAGTTGCTGGGCAGATGGAAAAATCGGTCAGGGCGCCTAGGCGGGCCTGGGCGGGTCTGGGCATTTTTTTTTCTCTGGTTGCAAATAACCAAAACCAATCGACCAAATACCCATCGAAATTTTTAGGTTTTGCAAAACAGAGAGAAAAGAAAAGGGGAAGAATATGAAGTATAGAAGGGGAGGAGGATGTTGAGTTTGAGTTTGACACAGAGAGAGTTGTTGAAATGGAAGGATATGAAGAAGAGATAGAGGCCTAGCATTTCAAGTTCAACTATCAACTTTCAAGTATGTTTTTTTTCCTCTATGTTGTTGAAACTCTATGTTATGCAACTTATGCTATTATTAATTTTAATGTAAGCTTAATTTTTCATGTTTATAAACTTTTCATATGTATTACTATTCTGGCATTAAATTGGAAGTAATTGATAAAATATTAATGTATTATGCTAAATTTTTGTAAATTATGAAAATTATAATACAAAATCTAAAACCGCCTAGGCGCTAGGCACCTGCTGGCCGCCCGCCTAGCGATTTTTAGAACACTGTTCAGAACTACTATAGTTCATTTTGAACTTGCTCTTAAATCAATTCCTCATATTTTCAGCTCTGCCAGAATAGATAGCAATACCCACTCCTCTTCTCTCCCTACTCACCATGTTGAAGGCCCCTCTATTGCTCCTAAAGTTGGTAGAATTTGTCTCATCCAGGCACAACTTGAGTTCGGTAGCACTAATAGTCTTAACATCCGTCTCTCTCCTCACCTTGAATTGTTGGGTTGGAGTTGGCTTGAATAGTCCCACATCAAGTAAGGATGAGTCGTTACTAAGGTTTATAAGGAGATGATCCACTCCCTAATAGCAACGAGGCCTTTTAAGATAAAAACCCCACACTCGTGCCCCGGATGGTAGGCCCAAGACAGCGGATGTTTAAGTTCGGGACAATATTGTTGCTATGTATAGTGGACTCAGGTGCGCGCACACGCTTAGCGCGCCAACAAGTGGTATCAGAGCCGATGGTTTGGCGGGGACTTGGCAAGTGGTGCAAGGCGGCACATTGTTGAAGGGATCAGGCGCGAGGTGGTGAGCTAGGTAGAACATCGCATGTGCGCGGTCCGAGGTGGAGGTGCAGGCGACACATTGTTCTGGGGATCAAACGCGAGGTAGCGAGCCAGGTAGAGCGTTGCATGTGTGCGGTCCGCTAGATGAATGGATCCAGATTAGGTTCCAGATCCTTGCCAAGAAAAGGTATCCTACAAGTTCGAACGAGGTTGAGTTAGTGTAGTGGTTGTGACTAAGGTAGAGCCAACAACGCCGGGATAGCAACCCGTACACCTAGTGCTATCCACAGGATCGTGGTCGCACATGAGACTCGAGGAAGAGGTGTACTTCGAGATGTTGCAGACTGGTGGATGGATTGTATGATGTGTGACGATTCGCACCAAAGGTGGAGATTGTTGGGTTGGAGTTGGCTTGAATAGTCCCACATCAAGTAAAGATGAGTCGTCACTAAGGTTTATAAGGAGATGATCAACTCCCTAATAGCAACGATGTCTTTTAAGATAAAAACCCCACACCCGTGGCCCAGATGGTTAGCCCAAGACAACAGGTGTTTAAGTTGGGGACAATATCGTTGCTATGTTTAGTGGACTCAGGTGCGCGCACGCGCTTAGCGTGCCAACATGAATTTCCCTTGATGTTGGACCCAGACACAATGATTGTTAACTTTGATGCGTGCTTCTTTGACCATGCTAAACAAAGCACTATTGGTGTCATTGCAATGGATCTGAAAGGAAATGTTCTTGCTACTGTGGCTAGTACGATTCAGGAAAAGGTCTTGGTGGTAGACTGGTCTTGTTGATCCAAGCCCAATGGTGGAAGACTGGTCTTGTTTTTGGAGATTCTGCCAATCTGCTGGAGGCACTGTTCTCAGAGGACATCAGCTCGACTTTTGTGTTGGACTGGGCTTGGCGTCCACTTTTTTGCAATATTAAACGCCTTCTCCTCTTGCTTACCAACCGACATTGTATGTATATCAATTATCACAAGCTCGCAGCTCTAGTGGGCCAAGCTTTGTACGACTTTTCTTATTCTATCTAATGCATAATGCTTTATAAAAAAAAAAAAAGTGCACATTTTGTAAGAGATATTCTAGAGAAATACATGAAAAGTAGATGGAAATGTTAATGTCCAATGAAAGTCATATATGGATATGGTATCATATCTTTTGGCGACTCAGTTGTCTGATTCTACATACCATCTCACATTCACGTTTACAAATAAGTCTAGGTTCAATGTACACGGCCTATCTCCTGGATCTCTCTACGCAAATTGGTCCTGTGCTGAAGGCCACTAGTTACCACCAAGTGTACCAAAGGGATTTCCATTGACTAGCTATAAATACTTCTGAAGTTTCACTTGTTAATTAAACAGTGTCGATCTACAAGAGTTAGAAAGGGAAACATTACATGAGGTGCACTCTAGAGTTCCCTCAATACCTTCAGTGCAACTGTTCCACTAAGCAGAGTAAAACATAGTTACTGAAGTGTTTGGGGGAACTCCTGGCGCCACCTGATATTTTATTGTTGCATGGTAATCATCTACCATAAGTTCCTGCAGTGGCAGGATGTAAGCTTTTTTTTTGGAAACATAGTGTAAGTTTCTAAACTCATAGAGATAGCGCATGCACTGTTATAGTGTAGAATCCTTGCGTAAATTATTTTTTTAACATGACATTTGTCCAAATAACCATACCATGATAGTGTAAGCTTTTATCTCCTCTAACACTATTGTGGGGGAAAAAGAAGAAGTTATATCATGTCTGTATAAAATTTACTTTGAATTTATAGATATCAGGCCTAATAGCTGACACATGCAGACTGTGAGAAAGAGCCCGCTGGCTCACTAGGTTATATCGTATGTTGCCTTTTTGTATGTGATTTTCTTTTCTAGATTTCCCAATGGAATGGTTCTCTTTGAGCAGGCAGTCGTCTTTCCACGATAGTTGCCTGTGTGTATTTTGCAGATTTTTTTTGACTATTAAATAATTTTTTACACCTAAACTTATAGTCGATGCTCTGGCATTCTTAAAGATTTCTAGATGTGGTTGGTTACTTCGAAAAAATATTCTATGGTCGGCATGTCTATTTACAATAGAGGTGTTCTGTTAGTTGAGATTTTCTTGATGAAAAAAAAAAAAGGGAGAAAAAGAAACAGAAAGTTGAGATTTTATTTATTTAAATGAAATGTGAACCTAAACCCTATTCAAACTTACATTTAAGAAAATTTTTAATTGATTGCATAAAATTCATTAAAAAAATTGTTTACATTTTGGATAAAATTTTTTCAAGAATTAATTGCTTTTAGTTTTTTATGCATGACAACTGAAGCTATATATATATAAATTTCCAAGGAGCTGAACTGGGTTTTAACCCTGTGAACAGCATCAATCTCCATTTAGCACAGACTTCACCAACTATGTCAAAGCATAATTTTCATCCTCCATGCTGGCAAGACATTCGAGTTATCAGGACAATTCAACAATAGATTCAAAGATTTCAAAAAATCGATTATTCTCCACACAAAGACTAATCAAGCAACTGAACACCTGGCAAACGTATATCCAGGAGTAGAGTTTGTTGATTTTGTGGTTAGCCTATCTGCATGGGACCCAAGAAAATTGTATACAATGATGAGAGTGGGAAAGAATGTAAAAGATTGTAATCTCTTGGTTTCATTCAAGGTTCCTGTTGAATAAAACTTATAAAAAAAAGCAACTCTATTCATTATTATATCTGCCCTAAAATCCTCACAAAACAGAAATTTGACTTTATACAATATTTGTTTAAAGCCTCAATTATCTTATCCTAAAATAATCTCGAGTCAGAAAGATTGACTGCAATATATATATGCTTGTCCATGCCAAAAGATATTGAAAACCATACCTTCACATCAGCATCCTTGTATTCATTAGGCTGGATGATAAAACATATAAATCTAGCTTAAAACTTGCCTTGAAATCAGTTTGGTTTAAGCAAACACCGCACTCTACAATCATGTTTATTTAAGTTAGACACTGAAAATTGTAACCCAAATAGGTACAATATTCAAAATCAAAGTTATCCATAAATTTGACTTCCACCTCTTAAAGAGTTTGAAAGTCCACACTCATTAACACACATATAAGAAGAGAGCTCTAGAGTTGTTTTTGGTCTTGCAAATAGCAAACTAGGATTTGGGTGGTCTAATGGCACCTCCCAGGCATCTCATGTCTACTGCTGTCTTCCTGGTTGCTTTCATTTTCTTGGGTTTTAGTTCATCTTGCTATAGGAGGTACATATGGCAATGTAAGTTAGGTTCTCTTAATCCTTCTCTTTTTCGATTTATATTGGAAAGTTTTAGTTTCAAGGATCTATTCATTTTTCGTTTCTGTTTGTTTGCTTCGATATATAACAACATATTATTAGAGAAATGTTAATGGATCATATGTGACTTCTAGATAATGGGATTAGGATTAGAAAGTTAAAAATATGTTATTTTTATGTTTGTTACAAAAGTCATGTAAGTCTATAATTAGTAGTAATATGCTACGAATTTGATATTGATATCTAATATCTTGTTAGCCCGAACCAATTGTTATGGGTATTTGACAACTTTTAATTTTCATTTAAACACCTTCCTTTTTACAGTGGTTAAACCATGGTGGAGATTTGCACAACAGGAGATATGCAGAGGGGGAAATAAAGATAAATCCTAAAACCGTTTCAAAGCTAAAACTCAAGTGGGAATTCTTTACAGGGAAAGATATAAGTTCGACACCAGCAGTCGTTGAAGGGGTGCTATACTTCCCTAGTTGGAATGGGTATATATATGCGGTGAAAGCCTATGATGGATTGCTAGTGTGGAAGAACATAGAAGAGCTTACAGGAATCAAAATAGTTCCATTCATAACAAATGTTAACTCAACCGCAGCTAGAGCAACTCCAACAATAGCTGACGACCTACTCATAATTGGTCTAAATGGTCCTGCAGTTGTTATTGCCGTCAAGAGAGCGACAGGGGGCGCTTGTATGGAAGACTCAGCTTGATGATCATAAGAATGCCGTTGTTACCATGTCTGGAACTTTTTACAATGGGTATTTTTCTTCTGCCAAATATGCTTGCCACAGTGTACATGACATACAATAATCCACACAATTGAATAAATCATGCAAAATTTTCTAAATCTTGGTTCAAACCTAACAACCTATATTTTTTTGGGCAGTAGTTTACGTAGTGATTATGAATTTTATGGTTCGAGTTTTACAGGGGCTTCTACGTGGGAACATCATCTTTACAGGAAATCTTGAGTTTGGAAGAATGTTGCACTTTCAGAGGCAGTATGGTTAAACTAGATGTTCACACAGGTGCGATCTTGTGGCAAACCTACACGTTTCCAGACAATGGTGGAAAACGAGGATTATATGCAGGAGCTGCAATATGGGGGAGTAGTCCTTCCATTGATATAACTAGAAAACTTGTCTACGTAGCAACGGGCAACATTTACTCTGCTCCACCCCATATAATAGAATGCCAAGAGAGGGAGAACAATCAAACTGTACCTACTCATCCAGACGAGTGCATTGAACCAGAAAATCATGAGAATTCCTTTTTAGCTTTTGACATAGATAGTGGCAAGCTAAAATGGTACAAGCAGCTAGGAGGCTATGACCTATGGTTTCTCGTTTGTAACAATTTGTCAACCCCTGGTTGCCCTCCTGGTCCTAACCTAGATGCCGATTTCGGGGAGGCACCCATGATGCTTACTGTAGTTGTCAATGGGACAAAGCGCGACATTGTTGTAGCAGTGCAAAAAAGTGGTTTTGCATGGGCTCTAGACCGTGATAATGGAAACACTATTTGGTCTTCTGTAAGTTTTGTGAATTTCACTCGTTTTTTTTTTGACCTTTATTACCTATATTTGGTTTAAATATTAACTAAAGATTTCTCTGTATATAGGTAGCTGGCCCTGGTGGCTTAAGTGGAGGAGGTTCCTGGGGAGCTGCCACTGATGGGAATAAGGTGTATACAAACATTATTAACAGTAATCGCTTAAATTTCACACTTGCACCATCCAAGAAAACTACTAATGCTGGCGGATGGGTAGCACTACGTGCTTCCACAGGTGAAGTCCTCTGGTCTACAGCCAACCCGAGAAATACCACAGCGTCTGGTCCTGTAACAGTAGCTAACAATGTTTTGTTTGCAGGATCTGATGATCCAAAAGGGGCTGTATATGCCATTGATGCAACAACTGGGAAGATACTGTGGACAGATGATACAGGTGCCTCTGTGCACGGTGGTGTGTCAGTGAGCAATGGGTGCATTTACGTAGGGAATGGATATAACGTGAGTGCTGGAGCAACTGCAGGAACCACATCGGGGACCTCACTCTATGCTTTCTGCATTTAATGGATGTAATCACTTTTGAATGTGTAAAAACACGATTATCAATTAAACAATAACTGTAGGCAGGAACATACATGTTTCCTTCCAACATACTATCATCTTGATTATCAGAATAAGATTACACCATACCAATTATGTTGCTTAACATGTTGTGTGTGACTTGTATATAGTTGTAAATTGCATAATAAATGATTACTAAGCATGAATTCATGGATTAGTTCTGCCATAACAGTATTCCCGATCAATTTGATTGAACAGGTAAAAATATACTTTGATTGCGTCATCAAGATCTGAAAGAAATGGCTTTTAAATCACATCGGGAAAATTTGAACCAAACAAAACTGTCATCCTTGCTGATGAAGTGAACAAATTTAACGAAACACACTAGTTATCTTTTTTGATAAGGCAAAACACGAAATCACTGGATATCAAAGATTTAAGAAATACAAAGGTCCGTGAAAGAGAGGAGGTTCACTGACCAAAACCATACAAGAAAACCACCCAAACATAAAAGAGTCAAAACTGATCATTGTCATCCTTCCCGCGGCGTATCCACAAAACCAGAGTTATGCTTTGAACTAGATGAGCCAAATTAATCTCACGCACACTATCTCCATTATCCCTATTGAAAATGCTATTGTTCCTCAACTTCCAAACTGCCCATGTGGTTGCATGAGGTAGCCCGTCTCCACAACCAGATTCCCAAGCCATTTTAATTTTAATTTTTTTGGAAATTGAGCAGGGGTTATTTAGGATCCCCAAACCTGTTGAAAAAGAATTCCAGCATTACAATCTCAAGTAGGTTTTGCCTATTCTATCTTCTTGAACAATATCTTTCAAGTCCTCCGCAAAGGAACTCGGAATGATCTCTATAAACTCAGAATTTGGAAGTAAACTCGCCAGCTTAACTGCAATCCTGTTGGTTTCCCTATAGTCATGACTGATCTTATATTGTTCAAGCTGTCCCAACATGCTTTTGATTCTTCTGATGATGTGACTTAGGTTCCATGCTGAGTTCATATCTTTAGTTAAGTATTCCAGGGTTGTGGTGGAGTTGTTGCAATGTCAAGCTTCATAAGATGGTGCAATCTAGCTAGTTTAAGCCCAACCTCTATTCCTTGGAACTCATGTTTAATAACTGATTGTCCATTGGTAGCTCCTGAACAAGCTGCCACCACAGCACCAGTGTCATCTCTGATTACTGCACTGTATCCTCCCCTAGTGCCCTGAAGTGAACCATCTGAGTTAACCTTATACCAGCCAGCATTCGGTTTCTTCCATTTGCATTTGAGCGGTCTCTTGATTATGTACTTTGCCTCCATGTTCCACTTGCTAAATAGTTGCCTGTTTTGCGCACTGTCCTCGACTATAACCTTCTATGCATTGAACTTCAGCTTGATGTCTATATATATACGTTTGACTAACTCAATTCCACTGCAGAGTTGCAGCTCGTACAGCCTACTGTTTCTCTCAGACCATAGAGCATACACCGTTGCATTTAGTGCGATCTTTTTTAGCTTTGCATTGTTGCTGTTTCCTACAAAGTGTTGACCACACCATTGAAATTCTTCCTCCCATCCTGAGACTTGTCTCGAGTAGTTCAGGTAGTGCAATATCTTTTCCCATACAAACTTAGAATAAGTGCAATAGAAAAAGAGATGCTTGTCAGTTTCTATTTCCTGGTTGCATAGAGGGCACATATCACTTTGAGCTATTCCCCACTTCTTGAGTCTACTTAGAGTTTTCAGTGCACCATGAAGCAGTACCCATGTGATAAAACTATGCTTGAGAATGTTCCCTTTGAACCAAACCAATGGCGCCCAGTCTACCTTCCTGCTTCGACTCCTTATGGCTTCATAGGTAGATTTCATTGTAAATGCTCCCGTATTCCCTACAGTCCACAGTACCTCGTCCTGTCTACTTTCATCCAGTTCAACATCACCTAGGCTACTAACAATTTCAGTGATTGAGTTACTCGCACTCTGTGGGATACCCCAAGAGTTCTCACTAATAATTGCAGAGACTTTAGCATTCTTGTGAAGAAAAGAATCATACTGTAGCTCTTGTGGGAATCTATCAATCAATATACCTATGGGGTGCCACGGATCTTTCCAAAAGAGAGTTCCTTCACCATTACCTATAGAATGTAGTACCAGACTGGATGCCTTGTCCCTACAATCTAAAATCCTACGCCAACACCAGGAGGCCTCTCTTGGGGGTTGCATGGTCCAGAAGTCTTTGTGTTTAATCAAATACTTCTTGACCCATTTAACCCAAATTGAGTGTCTTTGAGAGACTATGCTCCATATATGCTTTATAGTGGCTGCTTCGTTCCCAATCCTTATGTTCCTGATTCCTAGTCCTCCTTCATTATACGGACAACATACCTTATCCCAACTCACCATAGCTTTTTTAGTGGATACATCACTGCCTGACCATAGGAATGTACGCAGAGTTGCACTAATGCAGTCCAATGTTTGTTTAGGCAATCCATAACAAGTTGTCCAGTAGATGTGCATACTTGATAAAACTGCTTTAATGAGGACTAGCCTTCCTGCATAGGTTAGAAACCTATTCTTCCATGAGTTAACCTTCTTTCTGATTTTGTCTATAATAGGTGTACACTGATGGTGAGATAGATATGATGAGATCATGGGAAGGCCCAGGTACCTTACAAGAAGGTTACCCAATTGAAGTTGTTCTGTGATCATCCTGCGTTCCTGATCCGATACACCTGATAGAAACAGTGTGCTTTTGTCACAGTTAACTTCAAGTCCATTGTACTCTTTGAATAGCTTAAGAAAATCAAATAAAGCCTTCTCTGAGCCACTATCTTCATAGAAAAAGGCTATAAGATCATCCACAAAGCATAAATGTGTAATGATGGGATCCTGGCATCTGTAATGAAGCTTATAGTGACCTTCCTGCACTTGTTTCCTTAGAATAACATGCAAAACATCCATTATTATAACAAACAGATAGGGTGACATAGGGCATCCTTGTCGTATACCTCTTGTAGCTTTAAAATATCCTTTAGGAGAGCCGTTTAGACAGATGGAAAACTTAGGAGTAGAGATACATTCCTTGATCCATTCAACAAAAACAGTAGGAAACTATAGCTTCTTCAATAAATGTAGTATTGCATCCCAACGTATCATATCATAAGCCTTTTTCAAGTCAAACTTCGCAGCGCACCTAGGTGGACCTTTGTCTCGGTGGTAGTTGCGCACTAGCTCATGGGCGAGCATAATGTTGTCTTGAATATATCTGCCACTGATGAATGCTGACTGAGAACCACTAACCACCCTTTTGACTGCCTCCTTCATTCTGCTTGCTAGAATCTTGGTGATACATTTGTAAGCCACATTACAGCAAGCAATGTGTCTATATTTACTGAAAAAATAGGCATTAGTAACCTTAGGGACTAAAGTAACATTAGTTGCATTTACCACTCCTAGTAGTTTGGATCTCCGAAAAAAGTCAAGGATTGCCTTAACAAAGTTATTCCCAACTATACGCCATGTGCATTTGAAAAATAGAGATGAGAAGCCATCTGGTCCTGGTGCCTTCACTACAAAAAAAAAAAACATTAATAGCTACGGAAATTAGCGACGGTTTTTTTATACCGTCGCTAATTATAAGATTTGCGACGGCAAAAAACAGTCGCTAATGCTTTTGACATTGTTTCAACCCATATTTATAAAAATTCGTCGCTAAATATTTTGCGACGGCTTAAAATTGTCGCTAATTCTTGTATTAGCTACGGTGGATTTTTTTTTTAAAAATATATATAAAAATTCATTAGCTAAGATTTACAAATAAAATTCATTAGCTACGGTGGATTTTTTTTTAAAAAATATATATAAAAAAAAACATTTAGCGACTGCACACTTTACAAATAAAATTCGTTAGCTACGGTATTCTACCGTAGCTAATGGATTTTTTGAAAAACAAATATATACAAAAAAATAGTTAGCCATGGTAAATGAGCCGTCGCTACTTTTTACAAAAATTTTATTATTAGCGACGGCAAAGAACCGCCGCTAATTGATTTTTTGAAAAAAAAAAATTTAACATTATTTCTCGCTAATTGATTTTTTTTAATTTAACATTATTTTTATATTAGCGACGGCAAAGGACCGTCGCTAATTGATTTTTTGAAAAAAAAAATAACATTATTTTTATATTAGCAACGGCAAAATACCGTTGCTAATTTAAAAAAAAAATTTAACATTATTTTTTACATTCGTCGCTAATTGATTTTTTGAAAAACAAAATTAACATTATTTTTATATTAGCAACGGTGAAAAACCGTCGCTAATTGTTTTTTTTTTTTTTTAAATTTAACATTATTTTTATATCAGCGACGACAAAAAACAGTTGATAATTGATTTTTTAAAAACAAATTAACATTATTTTTAGCTACGGTACATAACACCTAAAAACTAATATTTAAAAAAAAACCCACATCACTGATCCGTGTGAAACCTCATCTTAACCGTCAATAACACCAAAAAACTTCAGCTCAATCCAACGCACTAAACCAAACCACGTCACCGATCCGCGTGAAACTAACACAACCAATCCCCTTCAATTAACTCTCTCTATATAAATTTAAATTTTCTCTACAAACCAACTTATACAAAAAATTTCTCTCAACCAAAAATTTTCTCTCAACCAAAAATTTTCTCTCAACCTGCAGAGAAGAAACCCATAGAGGAGAAGTCCGCCGCCTCCCTCGACACCGATCCCGACCGCCTTTCTCTCCCCTCCCTTCCTCCGCCGCCTCCCTAGCTGAAAGAGATCTCAGATCTGAGATTTCATAACTCTGATCTCCGCGATCTGAGATATCTCGGAGATCAAATATTCTATAGATCAAATTTTTTTTTCTTTTTTTTTGTCATTTTTGTATGGATTCTTTGTAATTTTTGTATGATATTCCAGAGATTCTGTGTAATTTTTGTTATAATTTTGATCAATTAAGTTTAGTTCTGGTAGTTGATATTAATTTTCAGAATGGACAATCACTAATAGCTAATTTCATTATAAAAAACGAATTATCATTTGTAATTTGTAAATTTCATTTGTCAATATGATTTGCAACAAAGTTGTCCCTAAATAGCCACTGCAAATACCGTGGCTGTTTTTTCAATTAGAGTTGCAATTTAGTGATGGCCAAAAACTGTCGCTAAATAGCAACAACAAAAAAACCGTTGCTAATTGATTTTTTTTTAAAAATTAACATTATATTTATATTAGCGACAGAAAAAAACCGTCGCAAATTGATTTTTTGAAAAAAAAAATTTAACATTATTTTTATATTAGCGACGGAATTTTTTGAGTTAGCGACGGGTTTTGACCGTTGTGAATTAGCGACGGGATAGTTTACCGTTGCTGATTCAAATAGCCACGATTAAAATAGCCACGGTATTGCGACGGTTGTTTTGTCGTTGCTAATTCATTTTAGCAACGGTTTTTTGACAATTAGCAACGGTTTTTAGCCGTTGCTGAATCGTCTTTTTTTTGTAGGGCTTGTTGGAGTCAATTGCTGCTAGAGTTTCACCTATTTCATCTCTACTTATCTGTTTAATTAACTCAGCTCCCATTTCCTCTGTAACAGTCTTATCAAACTGCAAATTTTCAATTATTTTAGGATCATAAGCAGTGTCATGGCCACCAGCAAATATGTTCCCAAAATATTGTATGCACTCTACATCTATTGCTGTTTGTTCTTCTAGTTTTTCGCCTTGGCTATTGTAAATACTCAGTATTTTATTTTGCATTCTGCGTTCCTTGACCATGCTATGAAAGTATGCATTATTTTGATCCCCAACTGCAAAAAGAATAGATCTAGATTTCTGTTTCAGCTCAGATTCTTCCTGCCTAGCAGCCTTTGCAAACTCTTTGACTTCTTGACGTTCCTGTAATAACAATGCATCTGTAACCGGGGTGTGTTGTATGCTTTCCTGGGCATGTTGCATACGGGCTCTAGCTTGCTCTACAGCTGAGCTAGCTCTATTGAAGCCATTTTTGCGCCACACCGTGAGCGCTTGCTTCACATTCTTTAATTTCTGGACAAGTCTGTACATAGGAGTACCAATGACACGTAGCCTCCACGCTTCTTCAACTGTCTTATATAAATCATGCTCATGGATCCAGTAATTAAAAATTTGAATGGAGCAGGGCCTCTAACGCTATTATCATATAAAGATACAGTGATTGGTGTGTGGTCGGATATACCTGCATTCAAGAACTCTGCCTCAGCTCCAGGTAATTGTTGTAGCCATTGATTATTGACCAGCACCCTGTCAATTTTCGATGAAACCCTTCCTGATCCCAATTGATTATTGCACCAGGTGAAGAAGTTCCCCTTATATCGACAGTCGTAGAGACTAGCTTTGGTTACACAATTTAGAAAATCATGCGCCCCTCCTTGTTGTGTCTCAGCATGTCCTATCCGCTCCGCTACATGTAACGTAGCATTAAAGTCACCTATCAGGATCCAAGGAGTTGTTACTGAATTTGCATACGCTTCAATTTCTTGCCATAGCAGTCTCCTAGTAGTATACTGGTTACTTGCATAGATGAAAGTCAGTGCACACTCAAGTCCATTATTCCATTTAGCCTTCACTGTGATAGCTTGTCCTGAAGCCGTGATTGTAGAACATGTAACCATGCTTGGGTTCCACCCAACCCAGACTCGACCTCCTTGAACATCTGCCCCATTATCTGTCCAGACCCAGTCTCGCATCAGTGAGCGTTGCAAGGCACCCTTCTTAGTTTCTTTAACTTTAGTTTCCACTAATCCTACTATATGCAATTTCTGCTTCTTAATAAACTCTCTCACCTCATGTTGTTTAAGAGGATCATTGAGCCCCCTTATGTTCCAACATCCAATTTTAATCATTGACAACCGAATAAGAAGAGAGCTGCTTGACTCCCGAGAGTTTTCAATCATCTCAAGCGTGGGAGGAAGAGGCACCCTTCTTAGTCTTATGACCCGTGACTGGAGGCACCGCCCTTTGACTTTTGGTTTCTTAGTTTCTTCACCTGACTGTGCCCCCAACTCTAGATCCTTGATAGCTACAGATTCCGTCCATATCTCCGAAGCCGACTCTGTCTCATCGCTATCTGAGGTGCTTTCGAAAGTATTGATATTCCTTTTTTTCTTCTTTTTCCGCATAGCACGACCTTCCTCAACCAAGTTGATATCATTATCTATAAGCAATCTCACCTCCTCATGAGTAACTGAATGTTCTCCATTTGGCTTAGAACTATTACCAGATTCATGCTCAATTTGATTCGGTGCGATGAGGTCCATGTTAACGGTTGTCTTTAGATTAGCTGCCCCTATTTCCGCACCGACTGATTGTTGTGATATGATCGCAAAACCGTCATTGTTTCCTGCTGAAACAGAGCGTGCAAGCTCTGTTTTTGGACTCTCTTTCAGCTGCTGTTCTTCAAGTGGAGACGTGGGACAGTCTTGGTCAGCATTGGGCAATATTTGCTCACCCTTTTGGCTCCCTGACTCGGGAAGACAGCTCCCAACTTCAACGTGAACAAGCTGCCTACCTAGGACAGCATGAGCTGCTCCTTAGCCTGAATTGCTCGGGAGCCCTGTCTTTTGAGAAGCTTAATTGGACTGATTTCAACCTTTTTTGACACATCTTCCATCCTAGGACTTGTCGTCCCCGGGTTGCATGAGCCATCATGTACCATTAGGTCTCCTTGCTTAGTTTTTTCAATCTCACTAACTGTATACCTCGCCTCTTGGAGACCTTCCTCCGTCGTTTCATGCGCAACTATGTCATTGGCGATATCCTTTTCCTTACTAGCCGAAAGATTTTTGATTTGATTACTCTCCTCTTCAACAAAATCCTCCGTAAGCGTCTCAAATTTGTTTGTCAACACTAAATTCACTGGTTCTTTGGCCTCTTGTTTCTCCGTATTCCTTCCCTCATTGATTTCCTCCCCCATATTATTTTTTGCACCACTAGTGCCCACTTCGGATTTTGCAACTTTGTTTTTATTGTCCACTAGCAGATACTCTCGCCTGATGACTTTGACTTCCACCTTTTGTTTCTCGTTCTTCTCTACGTTCACCAAATGGGATGCTTTCACACTGCCCTTGAGACCCAATTTTTTCCTGCAAAATTCCTCCATATGTCCTAGCAAAGAACAATAGTTACAATATTTGAACCCCGGGTATTCAAATTTTTGCTAGAAGCCCCTATTGTTAGCCCTGTCTATCCAAATTCTATTAGGAAGGCTTTCTGCCAAAGTCATCTCCATGCAAACACGGGTAGAACCCGGACGTGATAAACATCGAGTGTGATCATCCATACGCAAAAAACCACCAAAAGAATTCACAATTGCTTTCAACAGAGGAGGATGAAATAAATGCAAAGACAAGTTAGACAACTCTACCCATAATGGAACCGATATCGGATCTGCTTTCAGACTGAAACCATCGTGCCAGCGAAAAGCTTTGAATCTAACTCCACGAATAAAAAAGGAATCCCTCGACAACACTTTCTTTGCTTCCGTCTCGGATTGAAGACGGACTAAAACGTGACGTTGATCGAGTAGTCCTAGCGAGAAATCTCCTAGAATGCCCTAATTTCTATGAATCGAATCCCGAATATCTTCCAAAGTTGGCCTATAGCTAGAGAACTTTAGAACAATCACATGCTTCTCCATGAAAGCTTCCCCACGTACTTCATCCGATGCCGTAATTCCAATTGCTGGCTCCCCATCTTTGCGGAATCTAGTTCCCTCAACGTGCATATCCGTAATATCCTCAACCAAAATTTTTCCAAGGATTTGGGCAAACGAAGGCTTGGGCGCCCCTTCGTTGCTCCCCTTCCCTTGCTCCCCTACCATAAGGGAAGGTAAAGATGCTGCCTGACTAGTTGTCATGCCAAGAAAACCATGAACACAGCCTGAAGGACCTGCACACAGTCAACAGGACAGAGCAACCAGGCAGAGCGACCAGCAAGTGGCGTCCTGTTGTGACGCCAGCCAAGCTTGACGGCTGCCTGAACTGTGTAAAAATTGCCTAGGTTTTCTTGCTGAAACCTAGCCGCCACACTAATCAAGGGTGTAGATAAGTTCCAAAGCTCTTGGAACGGCCAGGATTGAAAGAAACAAAATCAAAACCTTAATACCCAGAGTACCCTTCAAATCGCCTCAGAGCGGCCTCTTTTTAATTGGCTAGATTTGTGAGTCAATGCCATTGATATGGTTCTCATGATTAATTCCAATTTGCTAACTAATCCTTCATCGCGCCTACCACTGTCTTTTGCACACCAAATTCAGCAATGAAAGAAATCCAAATTTGGCCAAGCTATGATAGAAGCAGGTGGTCAATGCTCTTCTTGTCGATACCACATACATATATAGCATCTATTAGGGATCATCCATCTCCTCTTCCTCAAATTATATCCAGTCAGAATTCTACCATGATTACCGTCCAGAGGAAGAAGTTGAGCGAGGGGTAACATCTTTTACCCATACTCCTTTCCAAATGTCTTCCTGATTGTCAAAAGCTCTCAAAGCCTCATACATTGACTTCACTGTGTAGTTACTCATTCCTTGCTGTAGCCATTTATTCTCTTCATTGGAGACTTCAAGATTAGCTAACTGCAATTACTAGCTACAATGGAGTTAACTAACTGCAATTAGTAGCTCATCAGGTAGGATTCTGATAGATACCTCTCTTAGAACTCAATCTGTACAAAGAAAATGCCTAGTTATCATCTTCAAGGCGAATTAACAGAAAATTGACACAAATCTAAGCATAGTCGACACTTTTATATATTTAGTTGCCTAATTAACAACTTTGGTTCTTGTATGTTGAAATTTGTATATGTAACATCTGTAAAATATAGCTTACAGTTATTTTCCATGTAAGATACTTAAATAAAAATTCCCCAAAATTTTAACAAGGGAAATATAAATTTTGAAGATTTTCTAACAAGAATAAATTGATGGAAGTGAGTCAGTACTCAAGAGGACGAGAAAAGGTCATGATATAGAGATATATATGGTATCTCACACACCTTTTGGCTGCTATGTTGTTTAATTCTCTACGCCACCTCATATTCACATCTACAAACAAGCCTAGGTTCAATAATGTACACAGCTTATCTCCTGGATCTGTTCATGCAAAAATTGGTCCCTATTCTGAAGGCCACTAGTTTCAACTAAGTGTGCCAAAGGTATCTCACCAGGTGACTCGCTATATAAACAGTTGTGCAGTTTTCTTGTTAATCAAAACAGTGACTAGATCAAGAGCTAGAAAAGTTACCGATTACATGAGGTGAAAACAGTGACTAGATCAAGAGCTAGAAAGGTTACCGATTACATGAGGTGTCCCCTAGACTTCCCTCTATACCTTCAGTACCACTTCGGTTTCATTACTTAGAAGAGTAAAACAATCATAGTTAGTGAAGTGTTTGAGGGAACTCCTGGTGCCACCTGATGTTACATTGTTGCATGGGTAATGATGCCCCATAAGTTCCTGAGGTTGAATCTGTATATAAGTTTCTTCATTTATTTTATATATTCAGAGCATCAATCCATTGTCATAGTGCAATTTGTCCTAATAGCCGTACTATTATAGTGTTAAATTGCACCACTCTTCAGAAATTTACAGGCTTATCAGGCCTAATTAATAGTTGACCCAAGCACACAGTGAAAAAGAGTGTGCCCTCTTGCTAGGCTCTGTAGACAATCTTTGTAACTTACAGAATTTACCATTCCTAATAACTGACAAGTGACACTGGGAAGGTGTGCACCCTCTAAGAAGGCGCTCCAGAAGGATGTTTGTCATTTGTTGAGTTTTATCAATGTCTTCTTCATGAGAAATATGTTTCTTCTTGTTTGTGTATCTGAGTTCAGAGACATTAATGGATGTTGAATTTCTTTTACAAAGAAGAGTTCGCACTGAGAACGCTCTCCTCCACCTTAAGAGCTCCCCCCTTACCTGAGAGGGCACTAAATAGTCGTTGTGTTACCTTTCTAGATTGTGGTTGTTTACTTGGAAAAACATCCTGAGATTTACCTGGGGTCTGTTTACAATGATCAGAAGCCCATTGTGGTGAATGGCTCAGCCTTTAGCTCCTAGAAATGCCAATAAAACAATATCGTGAATCTGTTTGGTCCAAAAAGAGCAAACCTTTTCTCAGAATGCTATTACAAGGGATTCAAAAACTCAGTGATAAATGCAGGCACTGGCCATTCTTCATTCTTTAATTGCTATTTCTCCAAAGAGTTGAACTACATCTTAACCTTGTGGACAACATCAACCTCCAATCAGTTATTGTAGTATGGAGTTGATGAACTATATAAATTAGATATTGTGCATAGACAGAAAGACAAATTGAGCAGCTGACCACATGCAATTCTATTAGGGGTAGAGTTCGAACATTTTGAGTATATATTTTCATTTACAGGTGACCCACCTAAAGGGTTTCGCTTTTTTACAGTGATAACATGAGTTATGACCATAGTCTCTTATGATGCCATTTTCTTTCCTGATTAACAATAAGGTTCCATGAGAATTTTTGCGGTCAACCTGCAGGGAGATGTTTTGGCTAAAGTTGCTAGTCTGATTGCTGGGAAGGTCTTGGTCTTAGATAATACCATGGCGGAGTGTTTTGCAGCTGAGGTGACTATAACTTTTATTCAGGCAAAACAATGGAAACCATGTTTAATTTTGGGTGATTCAAGCATGCTCAACTCTATTTTGAAGCAAGATCTGCAGCAACCTCTTTTGGCCACACGCTGGGTGTGGCGCCCTATTATCAGTAACATTAGACGTTTGCTTTCTATTCAGACTTTATGGTATTGTTGTTGAAAGTAACGTAAAGAATGCAAAAAACAAGAGTAGAGGGGAAACATAGAGCACTCTTATTCATTGATATGAGCCTCTATATATAGAGGTAGCAATTACATAGTATCCCAATTTGAAACGAGATAGGAAACCTATGCCAATAAGGAATCTAAATCCTACTCCATAACAAAGTAGATATCCTTCCTTGTTTGGACTAGTCACACAATCCTAGTTTAACTGCAACACCCCCCCTTGTGACGTCCAAACGCGACGTTACGTTACATCGATGTCGCATGCCATGTTGCCTTGTTAAAACATTGCCAAGTAACAAAAACCCAGTGGAAAAAAATAACCTTGGTCGAAGAAAAATAGTACAACGCGTCCTTTCCTTGAAAATGAAGTAAACGTTTCGAGAAAATCTCCGTTGCGCATCAAATCTCCCCCTGATGCCAACGTCTCCCTCTGATACCAACAATCAAGGGAGATTAGACAATTTACGTGGTCCGATACTACATACATGTTTCTCGAAAGTTTCTTTCGGTAAAGCTTTGGTGAAAATATCGGCCACATTGTCATCAGATCTAACTTCTTTTACTTCAATCTTCAGGAGCATTTGTTGCTACTGATTATAGAAGAACTTCGGCGATATATGCTTAATATTGTCGCATTTGATGCAACCTAGCTTCATTTGTTCAATGCAAGCGACATTATCCTCTTAAATGCACTTAAGTTCATCTGTGGTTGACTTCAAACCACAAGTACTTCGAATATGCCCAATTATGGATCTCAACCATACACATTCACGAACTATTTCGTAAAGAGCATTAATCTCTGCATGATTCGAAGAAGTAGCAACAAGAGTCTGCTTTGTCGACCTCCAAGATATTGTTGTATTCCCTATGGCAAAGACATAACCCGTTTGGGAACGTCGTTTGTGCGGGTCAGAGAGATACTCGACATCAGCAAAACCTGTCAAGACATCACTTGGAGTCTGACCAAAGTGAGTGGCAGCACGTTTGTCGGTGTTGATGGTGGCTTGACCGGCGGCGGTCGGCCGGCGGTGGGAGATGTGGCCCTGCCGTCGGTTTTTGGGAATTTTCCCACTTTGTGAGGACCAACATCCGATTTGATCTCTCTCTATAGGGATAAAACAAGCCCATATCAATCATACCTCTTAGGTATCGAACTATGTCTTTAATACCAATCCAATGGCGGCGTGTCGGCGCAGAACTAAATCGAACCAACAAGTTCACAGCGAATGAGATGTCTGGTCTCGTACATTGCGCTAAGTACAATAATGCACCTATTGCACTTAGGTAGGCCACCTCTGCCTCTCGTCCTCCTCCTTGGGACGGAATGGATCTTTCTTCGGATCCAGACTCCGGACGATCATGGGGGTGCTACAAGGCTTAGCTTTATCCTCATTAAAGTGCCTTAACAATTTTTGAATATAGCCCGATTGGTGAATCATAATCCCATCGGCACAATGCTCGATCTCCAATCTGAGGCAAAATTGTGTTTTCCCAAGATCCTTCATCTCAAATTCAGACTTCAGGTGCTCAGCGGTTTCCTCTAACTCCTCTAGAGTTCCAATCAAATTCATGTCATCGACATAAACCGCAACAATAGAAAACCCGAAACTTGTTCTCTTAATGAACACGCATGGGCATAACTCATTGTTTATGTATCCCCTTCCGATCAAGTATTCACTTATTTTGTGATACCACATCCGTCCGGATTGTTTCAATCCGTAAAGTGAACGTTTCAATTGATAGAAAACGTGCTCCGTGGTTTAGAACTGCTTGATTAGGGCAAACGAAGTCCATCCGGGACTTTCATGTATATCTCTGTATCTAGATCCCCGTAGAGATATGCCGTAACCACATCCATAAGATGCATATTCAGTTTTTTGGAAACTACCAAACTGACAAGGTAGCGGAACGTTATTACGTCCATTACGGGAGAATACGTCTCCTCGTAATCGATCCCAGGGCGTTGAGAAAAACCTTGCGCCATGAGACGAGCCTTATATCTCACAATCTCGTTTTTGTCATTACACTTCCTAACGAATACCCATTTAAATTCGAGGGGTTTTACACCTGAAGGGGTTGGCAGTACCGGCCCAAACACCTTCCGTTTCGTTAGGGAATCCAATTCAGCCTGGATCACATCTTTCCATTTTGGCCAGTCAGCTCTACGTTGACACTCTTCAACGGAGCGGGGTTTGATATCATCGCAAGCTATGATTTCGCGCGCAACCGAGTATGCGAATACATCGATTCCTTGTCCCATCTATGCATGCATAATTGACCAAGATTTCTCTATTCTCGAGAGTAGGTATCGACGTTGAGGCGTCCCCCAATGATGACTCTTCTCGGACATATCCATAGTCCGAAATATTCTCATGGGATGGTTTGATCGAGATAGCGATGTCAAATGGATTGGTTTGTGTCGTCTGTGTCCTCTTCCTAGGACGAGAATCCATCGAACCCAATGGTCTACCGCGCTTTCTCTCGAGATCAGATGACAAGTTAGCCGCCAGGGTACCACGCGCACCGTTTCCGTCACGGGAGAGGGCGCCGTGCCCGGCGTCTCCCGGGGCGGCGCTATGTCCTGTGGTGGGGATGTCAATCCTTGCAGGCACGTTTGCAGCAGGTATATGTGATCTCGTCACTTTAGCGATGTCAGTTAAAGCGTCTGGCAACTTATTTGCTACGCTTTGAAGATCAAGAATTTGCCGCACCTCACTCTCGGACTGTGCGGTTCAGGGATCAAGATGAGACAAAGTGGGGACAGACCACGACAATTCCTGTTGAATGTTAACGTTCTTATCTCCCCCTAATGACGGGAAGATTGTCTCAACAAAGTGACAATCCGCAAATCGTGCGGTAAAGAGATTGCCCGTCAAGATTTCCAAGTAGTGGATAATTGATGGTGTATCATATCCCACATATATACCCATCCTTTGTTGAGGCCCCATCTTGGTACGTTGTGGCGGCGCAATTGGTACATAAACTGCGCGCGCACCCAAAAATGTGTAAGTACGAAAGATCTGGTTCGTACCTAGTCACCAGCTGTGACACATAGAATGGTTGGGTGGCAACCTGATATTCATGTAATTATTACATAATATATCCCTTAATTTATATATGTTAGTGTTTCAATTAGTATATTTTATTCTAATTATTTCATTTTCAAGTTTTTGTAGGAATTTGAACGTGAATGATTAAATCGCATAAAATGCGACAATTTGAGGAAATGATATATTAATTGATCGATTCTAGCGGTGGTACAAAGTAGATAGTCACATACTTAAACCTAACCCAAACAAGCCTAGGTCCACCTAATTTAACCTAAGCCCAAGCCTAAAAAGCTAACCTAGAAACCCTAACCCAACCTAACAAGGAAATAGGAGAACCCTATTTAGTTTATTTTTCTTTTCTTCTCTTGCTCTCCCTATTTTCCTACGTGTGTTTTCCTCCTCTCTTTTCCAGCCACCACACTAATCCACCTTGCTGGCAATCCTCGCTCAATAGGATAATTGGCAGTGCGATCATCCCGCCATCACCACCTCCTCCTCGTCCTCCACCATCAGCTGTCACCTCGCCTTCCTCCCTCACCCGCTCTTCCTTGCTCGCTAGGGAGACGCCACACCCTGTCCATCGTAGACATCATCAACTCTTGTGTCAACACAACCACGCACAACCACCGCCCCTGTCCCTGATGCAAACCACCGTAACAACGCCGCCCACGACCCCCTGTTCCTATCTTATTCCCCTGTTTTTGTGTATCTCTCTTCACCTCACCACCGTCCAGTATCCACACCGCCGAGCACCACCATCACCACCTTGCGCACAAAATAGAGAAGAAACAAGGAGGACATCCCTATTTTCTTCTCTCGCAGCAGACTAACAACCCACACACACCACCATCATCTTTGTTCCTCTCTTCTCCACGGTCTCTTCCTCCTCCACCTCTCTCTTTCTGCTCCTTCATCACAACCAGACCACACACCACCACCGGTACAGGAACAAAAACAGGGAGCACCACCCCTGTTTCTCTCCCTCTTTTTTTGCTCTCTTTCACGTCTCTCTCTTTGTTCTTCCATCATCTCTCTCTCTCTTTTGCAGGTACCAGAGCCGTTCGGAGGAAGAAAAAGCTCGCGAGGAGCGAAGACGAAGCAGCGCGAGGAACGCGGCTCGCTGGAGACGAAGACCAGAGGAACGCACGTTTTTTTGCGGGAACCAACTGCTTTTCAAATAGTTGGCTATTAGCACCCTGAGATCCTATAAGAGCCACCACAGTCCATCAACAGTCTTTTCTCGGGATGCATGTTCGTGCTAAGATGGATTCCACAAGTGATGTGACCACCGCCACCATGATCTTCTAGACCCCACGCCGAGGCGAAGATGAAACCACAGGGTTACCTAGAGTTTGTTGTATTTGAATTTATTGTTTTCTATATACTTAAACGTTAAACACATTTGATTTCTGAGTTTCAATAATTTGCTTTCACCGATTATATCCGGATTAACTGTCTAGACTAGTCGATAGTTAGAAGTACCCTTTATTTATATTCAAAGTCTGCTTTAATCAATTAATCTGAATTAGTGATTGTGTGTGTCGTAAGAAGACATGCAATGCTAGGGATTTAGAATTAGTTAAAATAAACCTGTGATTGTGTGTGTCGTAAGAAGACACACAATGCTAGGGGTTTATACCTTTGCTGAAATCAATTGCGAACTTAGATTAATGTTTAGGTTAGTCATGTTAATTCTTCAAAACAATAATTTAGATTACACAAATCTCGAAGAACCTGTGGTGGATTCGATGTCTCGGTCCCCTCTCTATCATCTTATCAGTTTAATTTTAGTTGTCAATTTCATTTTCTTAATTTAGTAATTTTCATCTGCTGTAACCCCCAACTCTAATTTAGTTCAAATAAGTTTTAGAATTCGACTGTCTCGTCAATCCTCATGGGATCGACCCGTATTTGCCACTGTCTACTAGTTAGACAGCTCTGCACTTGCGGTATTACAAGTAGGGTTTATTAGCTTATTAATTTAGGTTAATAAAAACTCCATCAAGTTTTTGGCGCCGTTGCCGGGGATTGTAACGGCACAATCGAAATCTAGGGTTGTTTTTGCTAGTTTATCAATTAGGTTTAATTTTCTTTTTAGGAAAAGTGTTACGATTCATGTTCTTATTTGTTTTATTTGCTTGAGTTTGAATTGTTTTTTTGGCATTTATTTTGCAGCGGTTACACACATAGGAGCTCAAGTGGGAACGAAGTGAAATATTGCGATTCGCGAAGAAACTTTCAGAAATCGACTTCTACCCGGCGTCGCAAGTAACCCGAAATAGGTTCACGCCGGAGGTATTTTCTACCCACCGCATCTGCACGCGGTTTCTATTTGATCACTTGTGTTTAGCTTATTGTAGGTAGTATTGCATGCAAATTTGAATAGTGGCGGGATTGAGTTGAAACTTCCGTGCCCTTTCCCACGGATAGGTTAATCACCATCTATTTTAGGGTTAGGAATCTAGGCCTTCAATATTTAAAATTTGTAGCAAGATAATTATCTAGGACAGGTGTGACGCTCATAGGGACCCTCTTTGGACGTTTGATAGCTTAAAGTGGTTGAGTGAAGGAACATATCCCATTTGGGAACAATTCTTGAACTGGCATTTCACTTTGAGCTAGAAAGTGGAAAAAAAAAGGTAGGAGCAACTCTGTAGTGGCGGATTGATAGGAAGTTACCGTGCCTCTCCCACGGTTAGGTAAATTTAATTGAATTTCAGCTATGCATTAGTAAAGAAAAGCTCTGCCATTCATTTTGTTTGTGCATCATTTAGGTGTCATTTAGGGTCCCGTTGTTTTTAATTTTTTCAGAGTTAGGTCAACTTCATATAGCGGTTAGGCTTGCATTAAATAAATAAAAAAAATTAATTGAAGCCTGTTTAGGAGTGTTGACTTTGAACCTTCGTTATCCAGTAGTTTATGCATACCTGAGTGCGTGATTCTAAGAATAGACTTGTCCGACAAGAATTCGAGGAGTTCTTTTAAGTCCCCATTACCTATTTAGGTTCATCATCCTTGTCCACTGAGATGGCTGAGGGGAAGGTCTTTAAGGATTACTTCACCCCTCTTCCTAGTAGTGCTCCGTCTTGCATTGTCTTACCTGAGACAAATGCAAACGGTTTCGAACTCAAACCATCTATTATTCACCCGCTGCCTTCTTTTTATGGTTTTGAGAAAGAAGACCCTTATCTTCATGTCAAAGAATTTCTTGACATCTGCGCTACCCTGAAGTACCAAAACTTTTCTGATGATACAGTTCGTCTTAGGTTATTTCCCTTTTCTCTGAAAGATAAGGCGAAATCGTGGTTAAATGCATTAGAGCATGATCCATCACATCATGGGATGCGTTGTCAAGAAAGTTCTTGACAAAATACTTCCCCATTCATAAAACGAATGCCCTTCGACGAGATTTATCTAATTTTCAACAAAAAAGGGTGAACATTTCTATGAATGTTGGGAAAGGTTCAATGAGCTCATTGTCAAGTGTCCCCATCACGGATTCGAGAAGTGGCGGCTAGTTCAATACTTCCAAGACGGTTTAACCCCTCAAAACCGTCGTATGATTGATGCCCCTAGTGGTGGGTCATTAATGAAAATGAGTGTCAGTGAAATTTGGAAATTCTTTGAGATGCTTTCCGAAAATTCTTAGCAATGGGATTATTCGAGAAAGGAGTCTGATAGGCATAAGGGCGGTTTATATGAAGTTAGAGATACATTTGTTCAACCCCCTTCTACCTCAAAGTTAGAGACGGTTGTTATGACCATGACTCAAAAGATAGATGCACTTTTGAATTTGAGTCAACCTATACTTCCCGCAAACGCTTCATCTGAATTCTGTGCTGCATGTTTGAGTCCTGGTCATTCAATAGCTAATTGTGACTTGCAAAACGATTATCCTGCATACTATGCTGAGCAAGTCAACTCTTTTAATACGATGTAGCGACCTGGCAATAATCTGCAACCTAACTATTACAATTCAGTGTTCGCCAAACATCCAAGTCTCTCTTGGACCCATGGCCCACACCAAGGGGGACCTGTTGTTGTCTCCCAGGTTCCTCAAGCCTCTAGCCCTGTTAAGCCCCACCTTAACCAAGTTCCTTCATCCAACACATCAAGTTTAGAGGAAACGGTTAATTGGTTTTTGAAGCGCTCAGAAAGTATAATTGAGCAGCATTCTAAGGACATATCCGAGTTGAAAGCCAGGACTCAACACCAATCTCAAGCCCTCAATAGACTTGAGATAGCTGTGAGTAAGATTACTCAGTCCTTTTTGGAAAAAGAGCCAAGTAGATTTCCTAGTCAACCTGTTCCAAACCCAAAGGATCAATTTGAAGTTGGTAGTACATCTGAGTCACACCATGAAGATGTCCAATCTATTACTACCCTTCGGAGTGAAAAACAGGTTGACAATCGGGTACAAGTGCCTGATTCGAGTGTCGTTGCATCTCCGTCTAAGTCAACGCAGGTTGCATCTCCATCTGACAAGGAGGCTAATAAAGCCTCATCTTCTAAAGATGTGTCTCTTGACTCTGACCCCACTCAGGCATCTTATTTTCCAAGGGCACCGCTTTCATCACGGTTAGCTCCGGCAAAGAAAGGAACAAGTGTAAATGACGTAATGGAAATTTTTAAACAAGTTCACATAAATATCCCATTACTCGATGCTATCAAGCAAGTTCCTAACTATGCCAAGTTTTTGAAGGATCTTTGCACACAAAAGCGGAAGCTCCATGTGCAAAAGAGAGCCTTCTTCACCGAGCAAGTGAGCTCAATTATTCAACATAGAACCCCACCTAAGTATAGGGATCCTGGTTGCCCGACTATTTCTTGTATTATCGGTGATCATGTGATAGATAAGGCATTGTTGGATTTAGGGGCGAGTGTTAATTTATCGCCATATTCTGTTTATGAGCAATTAGGTCTTGGTGGGTTAAAAGCGACTAGAGTAACACTGCAATTGGCAGATCTATCTGTCAGAGTCCCCTGTGGTGTTATAGAGGATGTGATTATCAAGGTTGAAAAATTTTATTACTCTGTGGACTTTATAGTTCTTGATACACAACCTGTTCACAATCCCTCTAGTCACATTCCAGTCATTTTGGGTCGACCATTTTTTGCCACATCCAATACCATTATTAACTGCAGGAATGGAATTATGAAATTTTCATTTGGCAACATGACTTTCGAACTCAACGTTTTTAATGTTAGTCAACAACCTCCCGAGCCCGAGGATGTTTGTGAAGTTGACATGATTGAGAGTTCGGTGGAGAATTCCTTATTGCAGTCTGTATCAGATGATCCCTTAGCAGCATGTTTGACTCACTTCGGTTTAGACTTTGATATTGATGATTCCATTAGGGAAGTGAATGTTTTGCTTGATTCAACACCTATTATGGATCCGGGTTACACATGGAAGCCTAAAGTGGAACTCCTTCCACTCAGTGAGTCAAAACTGAACCCTTATGCTGATACTATTGGGCTTTCTGACCCATTCCCTTTTCAGCTTGTTCATGATGACCCATTTGACATATGTCCTCCTAGTGACTTTTACATGAAGTTTGATCATCAGTATTCTTTTGAGATAATACATCTCATAGGTAGTGTTGATTTCAGGTTTGGGGGTGTTGTTGAACTGTTTAGCTCATCATCTTTGTGCAATTCATTTTGTTATGATGAGCCTGTACCACCTGATATATCTATAGACATACCGTTTTCCATCCCTTTAATAGTGATTGACGCTACCTATGTGGATCCCTTGTTTTTAAGGGATGATTTTAATTTTGACCATCCTATTGTGCAACACATTCAATCTTCCGATTTGACACCAGACATAGGATGTCCCCTTTTAGGTGTAGAAAATAGTCATTTGCAGGATATTCCTGTTGGTGACAACTTTTTGCTCCAGGTCCCTATGACTTCTTTACGATCGCAGGTTCGATTACATTTTCTCTATGATTTTGCATGGCGTCTTCGTCATTTTAGGGATGTGTTAGTTTTTGTTGTGCTGCATGTAGGTGCTACAATATGTTGGACGGATCCTCGACTTTTTCGGTTATTGCTATATGATCTAGTCAACATCATGGACTAAGTGTCTAGGTTTGGGGGAGTGTTCATTATGTTTTTCCTCGTCATTTCATGGTACATCATTTATGAGGAAGACTATATATCGGGCTGACGACGTTAAACCAAGCGCTCCTAGGAGGCAACCTAGCTTCAGTTGTGTCATTATGGTTAGTCTGGATTGATTTTCGAGTTCTTTCTAGTTGCATTTCACTCATACTCGTTAGCTCCGTAACAATTTTGACTTACAACTAATACATGTAATTTTTTATTTTTTTATTTTTCATTTGTGTCATGTATTGTTTTTATCAATTTATCATGATGAGTCCACAGTTCTTATATTTTTGAGCGTTCACTGGTGGATGATTTTGTCGAAATTGGTAAAAACTTCCCATGGTAATATCACTCTAACTCTCATCTTTTCTTTTTCCTGCAATTGTCATAATCATCATTTTATACATTGAGGACAATGTTTAGTTTAGGTTTTAGGGTGAAGTTTATGAGTTTTTCTGCATTTTTCAAAAATTTTGAACTAAAATGTATTTCACATTTGATTATTGTATTCTACTCAATCTCCATTGAATACATAGTTAATTATGAATGTATGGAAAAATTTTCGATTTGAAAATGCATTCAAAATCTAAGTTTAATTCTTTTCAATGAAGAGGATGTGCTTTCAAATATGCCTTTAAATTTGAGGAATACATGCTTTCACTTGTCACTTTTATATATCAATAGGAAAACATATGGTTTATATTATCTTTAAGTTAAATATATTTCATGATACTTTTCGACTCGACCACTCTTGCACTATAAGCTGAGTTAGCATGATTTGAAGTTAATCAATAAGATATTAACTAGAAAACCTTAGAATAATAGTGGAGACTTAACCCTTGTGAGTTTTGAGACATTCTATTTTTCTTGAGGGTTATTAAATAAACTCTGACTTTTCTTGAGTCCGCATTTTCTCGTTGATGATCTCATTATTCTTGTTTCTTTTATTGATTGCTTTGAGAATGGTGTTAAAATTGAATTAGTACACTAGAACTTCTTGTTTTATTTAGTTAAGATGTCAAAATACCGACTAGAGCTTAGGAAGTGATATAGGCAATATTTTTCTTTGTACCGTTCTTTAGCCTTTTAGCCTACCTAATAATAAATATCCGTTTGCAGCCATTTGAGCCTTTAAATAAACTTTTTCTTTGCTAACCCCATCTCCATTACCTACTCCAGTTAGGGAGTAATATCTCATACTATTTTTATCCTTACCCAATGTCTCTGAGAATGCGTATGGTTGATATATTTTTGGAATAGGCAAATAAAAAGAGTTGAAACTAAATATTCCATGAATCCTCGGGACTGAAATGTTTTATTGTGCAGAAGGGGAAAGCATGTAAAAAAAATAATATATATATATATATATATAAATGAAAAAAAAAATTGATGTTTCGAAAAAAAAATGATATATATATATATATATATATATGAAGAAAAATTTCGAAGGAAGAAAAATTAATGGCGACAACATTGGTTTATTCTTCAGAGCCCCACGTGTTTATTAAAGGGTGTATCCATTCTCAGAGAAGTTTCTCGTATCCTTTTCCATTCTTATTAGCCAAAATCTTAGCCTCACACTACAACCTAATAAAGATCTAATTGATTTTAAGTAAAATTTGGCTCATAGATGTGAAGATTAAATAGACAAGAACTATGGTGTATGATTCAACATTCTCCAAGTAATTGATATTCCTGTCCATGAGATCATATTCATTCCATTCTTTTAAAAGTATGTTTTTCATGATTATTATGTGTGAGATGTTTTTCTTTCCATAATTTATTTTTTTTCTCACATATAAACTGAGTGATAATTAGCCAATCTCTAAGTGATTCATTTCTGAGTGACAAGAGAGATTTGTAGTCGAAGCGTACAATTCAAAGGTTATCTAGTCGTATCTTTGCTGAGAAAAATAAAGTTGTGTTGATAAGGCCATGCACACACACTTCGAGTTGAGAATAATTGATGAAATTTATTTAACCTTTGGGTATTAATAAATTGTTGTTAAACTCTTTGATATATTATTGTAACATTGTTAGTTGTTTTCTGAAAATTTTGGCAATTAGATTATTACTCTGAGGATAGAGTGATCAAGTTACCATATTTTGGAAATTTATTGAGTCAAATGTTTGTGGGTAACATTTCTGGAAACCCTCACGAGACTATAACTCGTCCACTAAAGGTAATCTACCAGTTTAAAGCCTTGTTGCACGTTTAAGGTAAGTGCTACCGATGATTCCTACAAAAGTGAGTTAGAATTTTATTTTTATTGTTTTGCTCGAGGAATAGCAAAATATAGGTTTGGGGGTATTTGAATATTCACGTAATTATTACATAATATATCCCTTAATTTATATATGTTAGTGTTTCAATTAGTATATTTTATTCTAATTATTTCGTTTTCATGTTTTTGTAGGAATTTGAGCTTGAACGATGAAATCGCATAAAGGCGACAATTTGAGGAAATGACGATATATTAATTGGTCGATTCTAGCGGTGGTATAAAGTAGATGGTCACATACTTAAACCTAACCCAAACAAACCTAGGTCCACCTAATTTAACCTAAACCCAAGCCTAAAAAGCTAACCTAGAAACCCAAGCCTAAAAAGCTAACTTAGAAACCCAAGCCAAACCTAACAAGGAAATAGGGGAACCCTATTTAAGTTTTTCTTCTCCTCTTCTCTTGCTCTCCTTATTTTCCTATGTGTGTTTTCCTCCTCTCTTTTCCAGCCACCACGCCAATCCACCCTGCCGGCAATCCTCACTCTATAGGCTAACCGACAGTGTGATCATCCCGCCATCACCACCTCCTCTTCGTCTTCCACCATTAGTCGTCACCTCGCCTTCCTCCCTCACCCGCTCTTACTCTCTCGCTAGGGAGATGCCACACCTTGTCCATCGTAGACATCATCAACTCCTGCGTCAACACAACCACGCACAACCACCGCCCCTGTCCCTGTCGCAAACCATCGTAACAACACCGCCCACGACCCCTTGTTCCTCTATTTTTCCCCTGTTTTCGTGTCTCTCTCTTCACCTCACCACCATCCAACATCCACACCGCCGAGCACCACCATCACCACCTCGCGCACAAATTAGAGAAGAAACAGGGAGGACGTCTTTGTTTTCCTCTCTCGCAGCCGACTAACAACCCACACACACCACCATCATCTCTATTCCTCTCTTCTCCACGGTCTCTTCCTCCTCCACCTCTCTCTTTCTGCTCCTTCATCACAACCAGACCACGCACCACCACCGCTACAGGAGCAGAAACAGGGAGCACCGCCCCTGTTTCTCTCCCTCTTTTTTGTTATCTTTCGCGTCTCTCTCTCTTTTGTAGGTACCGGAGCCGTTCGGAGGAAGAAAGAGCTTGCGAGGAGCGTGGCTCGCTGGAGACGAAGAACAGAGGAGCCAACTGTTTTTCAAACAGTTGACTATTGGCACTCCGAGATTCTGTAAGAGGCACCACAGTCCATCAACAATCTTTTCTCGGGATGTGTGTTCGTGCTGAGATGGATTCCACCAGTGTTGTGACCACCACCACCATGATCTTCTAGACCCCACGCCGAGGCGAAGATGAAACCACAGGGTTTCCTAGAGTTTGTTGTATTTGAATTTATTGTTTTCTATATACTTGAACGTTAAACACATTTGATTTCTGAGTGTCAATAATTTGCTTTCACTGATTATATCTGGATTAACTGTCTAGACTAGTCGGTAGTTAAAAGTACCCTTTATTGATATTCAAAACCTGCTTTAATTAATTAATCTGAATATGTGATTGTGTGTGCCGTAAGAAGACATGCAATGCTAGAGAATTAGAATTAGTTAAAATAAACATGTGATTATGTGTGCCGTAAGAAGACACGCAATGCTAGGGGTTTATACCTTTGTTGAAATCAATTGCGAACTTAGATTAATCTTTAGGTTAGTCATGTTAATTCTTGAAAACAATAATTTAGATTACACAAATCTCGAAGAACCTGTGGTGGATTCGATGTCTCGGTCCCCTCTCTATCATCTTATCAGTTTAATTTTAGTTGTCAATTTCATTTTCTTAATTTAGTAATTTTCATCTGTTGTAACCTCCAACTCTAATTTAGTTCAAATAAGTTTTAGAATTCGACTGTCTTGTCAATATCCTCGTGGGATTGACCCGTAATTGCCACTGTCTACTAGTTAGACAGCCGTGCACTTGCGGTATTACAAGTAGGGTTTATTAGCTTATTAATTTAGGTTAATAAAAACTCTATCACAACCGTCCTCAAATGGAATAACATTGCTGCGTGCAAAATTGCATAGCCCCATGCGGATATAGGCAGGTTGGTGTGCATAACTAATGTCCGAGCGACCATCTGTAACCTCTTGATGGTGGCTTCCGCGAGATTGTTTTGGGTGTGAACATGGGGAACCGGATGTTCAACATCAATCCCAATGGACATGCAATAATCATCGAATGTTTTCGATGTAAACTCTCCCGCATTATTGAGTCGAATTGACTTAATAGGGTAATCCGGGTGGTGAGCCCTTAGCCAAATAATCTGGGCTAAGAGTTTAGCATATGCAGCATTTCGGGTGGACATTAGCGTGACATATGACCAGTGTGTCGACGCATCAACCAACACCATAAAATATCTAAATGGTCTGCAAGTTGGTTGGATAGGTCCACAAATATCACCTTGAATTCTTTGCATAGGACGGTCTCAGTCCTAATTTTCCCAAGGAACAGGCTTTGCAAAACAAGCGAGCTGCGTGCATGGCGGCACCCCTTGGTGCGGCAGCAATGGCGGTGGCCCGTGGATCAGCGTTGGTCAACCGAAGTGGATTCCTGTTTAGTGCTTTGGGTAGCTCAAAAGAATGGATGTCTTGCACAATGCAAAGTGAACAAAATTAGTGTTATTGAGCCAATGCTTCCAGGAAACAGATATCCATGGAACTGGATTAAAATGAAACTCAAAGTTTCAAACAATGGTCGTGAACGGTCATCGTTCAATGCTACACGGACTGCGACCATAGTTCGGAGCGAACACCATAGTTCAAGCTTCACAAACTGCCATAGTTCGGAGCGAATGCGAACCCCCACTGTTTGACTTGGTGCGAACTTCCATAGTCCGACTTAGAGGGAATGGAGTAGAAAACTAATTGGGAGAGACTGGAATTTAAATTAATTCACAAAAGCTATAAAACTTACATATAATCAAAGTAAGCCATCACAAAGTTTCAGAGGAGTTAGTAACGTCGCAAAGAAATAGATAAACACTGAGAAAGCCAAATGTATCGATGAGGATAGATCAGGAAGAATTAGCTTGATTTAGTGCATCTTAAGCATGTTTTGTTTTCATTGCTTTATGAAGAATACGATGTTAGCAAGTTAAAAACTTACTTTACATTATATTATACAGAAACTTGGGACTAAGAACTATGAAATTCTTTTCTACCAAATCATCCAAAGAGCAGCTATAGGAATTTTGCCCCACACCTAATGAGTTTGAGAAGAGAATCACCTATTAAGCCCCAGACACATCCGTGCTGCAAAATGAGTTCATAGACAGAATCGGGCCATTGGACTCTGAAACCAACTCCAATGGACAAGGGACACAGAAAAAAGAGATGGGTTTTGGATTAAGTTAGCTTCACAAAGTGGACATGACCATTTTCTTAATCAACTTATCTACTATCAGAATTTGGCACCTGCCCAAAAGCAGAAACTTGCCCTGGCAGATCCCTGTTTCACTCACAAAAGAGGACCCTCATCGAGGATAACTTGAGAAGAAGAGGAGGCAATCCGCTGTCTAACAGGTGTGCACTATGAGCATTAACCACCTTTCTCTAAACTGTACCAAATAATGCTGAAACAATTTGGATAAGTGAACTTTCCCAATTCAATGTAAGCAAGGTGCATGGTATGTGAAGCATCAACCAGTTTCTCCCAGATTAGAAGGCTTTAAACTTATCTAATGTGCAGAAGTACATTTAAAATAGACTGCCTAAACTTAATGGTATGGAAAGAAAAATCATTTTATCTTTTGGGGTAAACAGAGACGTTAGTCCAACACATCATTCTTTGCAGTTAAATCCTTGGTAAGCCCTTAACCTGTCAAGAAGTGTTTGGAGACTACTTTGGAATTAAGCCCATCTTTTCCAAATATAGTTCTCTTTAACCCCTTGAAGTAATATTCTGATATGATACAATACTCTTTGTATACATGTGAAACATGCAGTGTCATAAGTTTGGCATGACATAAGGTAAATACTTGACCAGAAAAAACATAAGGACAACCTAATCAACTCTAAGAGAAATAATATATAAGCTCCATCTGATCATCATATTTAAGTAAATCATAAAACCCAGCAGTTGAATAAATTCTCAGAAGCATAATAAAATAACTTCAGAAGTTGAAAAACATACAGACCTTGAATCCATGCACATTAACTGGAGATGAATCCACAATACAAAATATCCAACCCTTGTGACAGATGATAGGGCGGTCATTGATTGATCTGATGAACCCATTCATCTCTTTTTCAAAATCCCTCTCCTAAATTCATTGCTTTCTGTGTTGGCAGTTTAACCTGCCCAAGCAGGAGGCAAAACAATAGTCGAGGGGGAAGACGCTCGTGGTAAGCATTTGTGGCGGACGGTGTTCGTGGTGGATGGTGCTAATGGCGAATGGCATTCGTGTGGGGATTTTTTCTTAATAGCTGCTAGGGTTAGGACTCGTGCTGATAACGTGTTGAAAGTAACGGTAAAAAAGCAAAAAACAAGAGTAGAAGGGAAACATAGAAGGGAAATATAGAGCTCTCTTATTCATTGATCCTTTATATATAGAGGTAATAATTACACAGTATTCCAATTTGAACCGAGATAGGAAACCTATGCTAATAAGGAATCTAAATCATAATCCATAACAAAGAATATATCTTTCCTTGTTTGGACTAGTCACACAATTCTAGTTTAACCGCAACAATTGTAACTTTATTAACTGAGAACTAAACTCGGATGCTCACAACTTAGCCTCTTCTCTGGGAAGACAAAGGTGTAATATTTCTTAGTCTTGCTTTTATTGAAATGCTTTAACAAAAAAAAAATGAGTTATGACATATGGGATTCGAGAATGAAGGTTGTTTATAAAAAATAGGCATGGTATATAGGCAAAATACAATGTGGAATTGTATGATAATATTTTTTTTGCAAAATTAATTGCCTTCAGTTTTTTATGCACGACAACTGAAGCTATATGTATATATGTAAATTTCCAAGCAGCTGAACTAGGTTTTAACTCTGTGAACAGCATCAGACTCCATTTAGCACAGACTTCACTAACTATGTCAAAGCATAATTTTCATCCTCCATGGCAAGACATTCGAGTTATCAGGACAATTCAACAGCAGATTCAAAGATTTCACAAAATCGATTATTCTCCACACAAAGATTAATCAAGCAACTGAACACCTGGTAAACTTGTATCCAAGGGTAGAGTTTGATGATTTTGTGGTTAGCCCATTTGCAAGGGACCTAAGAAAATTGTATACAATGATGAGAGTCGGAAAGAGTGTAATCTCTTGGTTTCATTCAAGGTTCCAGTTGAATAAAACTTATAAAAAAATAACTCTATTCATTATTAAAAATCCTCAGGAAACAGAAATTTGACTTTATACAATATTTGTTTAAAGCCTCAATTATCTCACCCTAAAAAAAGTCTTCAGTCAGAAAGATTGACTACAATACATGTTTTGTTTTTTTTTTTTTTTTTTTTTTTTTTTGAAAAGCAAGCGGGGTTATTTAGGATCCCCGAACCTTAGAAACGAAAAAAGAGTATGATAAAGTTTACAATCACTCATACGTTCACGTGTTACAGCATCCACAGGACAAAAAACTTGCTTCAAATCTTCAACAAAGAACCTAATTATTTCTAGAATCACCGTCTCCAAATTGGGGAGTAACCCTGCAAAATGGTCTGCTACTAAAGTACTTGCATGATAGATCTGCCATAACTTTTCTTCCTCATAAGTACCAATTAATCCTTTAATCACTCTCATGACGTGATTTATACCTAATATGGGCCTCAGGATGTATGAGAAGTCGTCGTAAGGATACGTACCACAATGAATCATGATATAAAAACCATTGAATGCTAGCATTAATCTAGCATCCATACAAGGTTCTAATAAGCATTTACATTCTACTTGTATTATCATCATCAGTTACCTGAATTTAGGATTTGACTTCTTGCTTCGAGAGGATCTTCGAGGAACATAGGCTGTGGGAGGCTGTATTGTGGTAACCTCACGTTCTTCTTCACTAGAGTTTTGCCCCACCTTTGCTGCTTCTTCTTCAAGTGAAGTTTGAATTGCAGCAACCAATGCATCCTTTCCTATTTTGTCAATTGTTGAATGCACAGCCTTAACGTCTTGGGGTGTTAGGCAATCCATGAGCGTTGTGGGATCTTTCCCCAGTCCTCCTATACCAGCGATTGCGCGAAGCACCTCCACCACTTGCATTGGGTTTTCTTCTGAGTTAGATATGGTGGTAGACAGACCTGGCTCTGCTGCTACTTCAGCGTCTGAATCCGCAGCCTGAATCGCCATTTCAATCCCATTGGGTGAGTAACCTGCATCCCTACAATCATCCCTGAATTTTTGTAATTGTTGTTCCTTAACAACAGCAACCAAACTCTGCTGCTCCTTAGAAGACGTTACCTCACTTCTTGCTTTGCAGTTACTTAGCCTCAGTGTGTGTTCAGCCATGCGCTTGGTATCTACTGTACGAGGCCTTGATGCATTTGGGGTATCCAGTTCATTAAGTAAGTGTATCAGGCATGTCTGTGCTTGAGGATTCTTAGTGACACTTTTTTTATTGTGAGAAGCTAGCCCTGCACCTATGGTGGGTCTAGGTGGGGCATACATCATAAGAGCCTGTGGTTCAAGATTCATGCTGACTACAATGGCTGTATTGGAGTCTGAAGGAGTTTCTCTGATTGCTGGATGCTCTTCAACTGGAACTATCTGCATGGACTTCTCGGCCCCTGGTGCAGGAGCTGCATTTTCTCCCATCGACGAGCCTGCATTGCCTTGCTCCACACCCACTTTTGTTGGTTCTTCCACTGGTGTTGTGTCCACTTTTGCAGGTTCTTGCATTGGTGATGGTTCTAAGGTCTCCTCTTCGGGTTCATCTATGTCATGCGCCTGGGCTCCATGGGCCTTCTGTTTGCAAGAGTGCTTACCCTGAACTAGCTGCCAGCCCTCTTCTAGTTCTGGGCTCTTCTCCTGGTTCTCCGTCACTATCATCCCCGTTGGTCGCCAATATTTGGTGCTTTTGTGCTTAGGAAGTGTTTTGTTTGGGCATTAGGAGGAGGTATGACCAAAACCCTTGCAATGGATGCACTTCACCAGACGCCAGGAGTACTCGACGCCGATGGTAATAGTCTTACCATCATCTATTTTGAGAGGAATGGAGCTGGGGAAGTTGCTATTTGCGTCAATCTCGACACATACCCGTGCATAGGCCAGCCTAGACCTGCTTTCTGTGGCTTTGTCTAATATCATGGGTTGCCCCAGTGCACTAGCAATCTCCTGCAAGCCTTCTGGGCTCCATAGGAATAGAGGTACACCGCGCAAATTCACCCATATTGGTACTGAGTTAACCACTTCAACATGTGATTCTATGTAAGGCTTCCATGGTCTTATAATGAATATTCGGCTAGCGATGTGCACCGGGCCCAACTCCATAACTTTCGAACGATCCTCGTCATTATTGAACTTGAAGACGAAGGCTTTCTCACCATAGACAGTCATATCGAAATCGCTTTTCAAACTCCATAATCGACTTAATCGTTCCTTCACAAAACTATATGCAAGGCGTTTCCCTACGAAATTGCCAATTAAATAATTTTCACATTCCTCCAGTCGCTTGCCATGATCAGCCATGCGTATGTGTACAACCCGTTTGCCATCAATCTCTGTTGGAGGGACATATCGCAACTTCGTGGTCCCTCCTGCATTGCTCTTAGCAAAGAAGGATGCCCAACTCATTGGTTTAGGTCCTGAGGCATGATGTGTTGAAGGAGTTGTATGGGTATTCAGTGCATCCTGTAGTGCTGCGTGCGATACTTGCAATAATGCAATCGTTTGCGCATCATTGTGTACTTGTGTGCTAGGTTATGTTGTGCTTTTCAGATCCATTCCAGCAATAGGGATCGGTGAGTCGTGTCCTTTAGTGGTGCTTGCATCTCCTCGCGGCGGTAAAGGGGGGTCGGACGTTGCTGCATCCTTAATCCATGAGGTGAGAACAATAGATCGAAACGACTGTAGACGAACAGCATATCAAAGTCTACCGTTCCTGATCTGTGCTCTCTGTGCCAAACCCTAGAATCGCCTCTCTGTGCCAAACCCTATAAATTGTCACTTAGCACTTTACAATACATGCTTGTCCATATCAAAATATATGATTTTCAATATATATTGTCCATATCAAAATATATTGAAAATCATATCTCCACATCAACATCGTTGTATTCATAATTAGGCTGGATGATAAAACATATAAATCTAGCTTTAATTAGCCTTGAAATCAGTTTGGTTTAAGCAAACACCGCACTCTACAATCATGTTTATTTAAGTTAGACACTGAAAATTGTAACCCAAATAAGTCAAAATGAAAATTATCAATAAATTTGACTTCCACCTCTTAAAGAGTTAGAAAGTCCACACTCATTAACACCATATAAGAAGAGAAATCTAGAGTTGTTTTTGGTTTTGCAACTAGCAAACTAGCACTACATCAAATTGGCATTTTTGTAACAATCCAAAAGATAATAACACTTTTGAGCTATAACAATCCACAAAGCAATTTTACACATTTTCACAAACAAAGTGATTCAATAATTGTATCACCACAAATAGTATGGGCTTACAAGTGATGTTATTCATGGTGATCTAATTTATTGTATCATTTTTTTATAGCTATTTTTTTATTTTGTTGACTAAATTTAGTTTTGACTTGAAATTGTTTGGTGAATTGTAATAGCTCAAAAGTGTTACTGTTTTTTAAGTTGTTACAAATATGCCAATTTGGTGTAGTGTAGGATTTGGATGGTCTAATGGCACCTCCCAGGCATCTCATGTCTGCTGCTGTCTTCCTGGTTGCTTTCATTTTCTTGGGTTTTAGTTCATCTTCTGCTATAAGAGGTGCATATGCCAATGTAAGTCAGGTTCTCTTAATCCTTCTCTTTTTCGATTTATGTTGGAAAGTTTTAGTTTCAAGGATATATTCATTTTTCCTTTCTGTTTGTTTTCTTCAATATATAACAACTTATTATTAGAGAAATGTTAATGGACCATACGTGACTATTAGATAATGGGATTAGGATTAGAAAGGTAAAATATGTTATTTTTATGTTTGTTACAAAAGTCATGTATGTCTATAATTAGTAGCAATATGCTACGAATTCGATATTGATATCTAATATCTTGTTAGCCCAAACCAAATGTTATGGGTATTTGACAACTTCTAATTTTCATTTAAACACCTTCCTTTTTACAGTGGTTAAACCATGGTGGAGATTTGTACAACAGGAGCTCCATATACGGAGGTGGAAGTAAAGATAAATCCTAAAAACTGTTTCAAAGCTAAAGCTCAAGTGGGAATTCTTTACAGGGAAAGATATAAGTTCGACACCTGCAGTCTTTGAAGGGGTGCTATACTTCCCTAGTTGGAATGGGTATATATATGCGGTGAAAGCCTATGATGGATCTCTAGTTTGGAAGAAGAACATAGAAGCGCTTACAGGAATCAAAATAGTTCCGTTCATAACAAATGTTAATTCGACTGCAGCTAGAGCAACTCCAACAATAGCTGGCGACCTACTAATAATTGGTATAAATGGTCCTGCATGTTACTGCCATCAAGAGAGCGACAGGGGCGCTTGTATGGAAGACTCAGCTTGACGACAATGAGAAAGCTGTTGTTACCATGTCTGGAACTTTTTAAAACGGGTATTTTTCTTCTGCTAAATATACTTGCGACAGTGTACATAACATACAATAATCCACACAATTGAATAAAATACGAAAAACTTTTCAAAATTGAGATTCAAACCTAACAACCTATATTTTCTTTGAGCACTAGTTTGCATAGAGATTATGAATTTTATGGACCATGTTTTGCAGGGGCTTCTACGTGGGAACATCATCTTTTGAGGAAACCTTGAGTTTCGAAGAATGTTGCACTTTCAAAGGCAGTAGGTTAAACTAGATGTTCGCACAGGTGCGATCTTGTCGCAAACCTACATGCTTCCAGACAATGGCGGAAAACGAGGATTATATGCAGGAGCTGCAACATGGAGGAGTAGTCCTTCCATTGATATAACTAGAAAACTTGTCTACGTAGCAATGGGCAACATTTACTCTGCTCCACCCCATATAATAGAATGCCAAGAGAGGGAGAACAATAAAACTGTACCTACTCATCCAGACGAGTGCATTGAACCAGAAAATCATGAGAATTCCTTTTTAGCTTTTGACATAGATAGTGGCAAGCTAAAATGGTACAAGCAGCTAGGAGGCTATGACCTATGGTTTCTCGGTTGTAACAATTTGTCAACCCCTGGTTGCCCTCTGGTCCTAACCCAGATGCCGATTTCAGGGAGGCACCCATGATGCTTACTGTAGTTGTCAATGGGACAAAGCACGACATTGTTGTAGCAGTGCAAAAAAAGTGGTTTTGCATGGGCTCTAGACCGTGATAATGGAAACACTATTTGGTCTTCTGTAAGTTTTGTGAATTTTTATTACCTATATCTGGTTTAAATATTAACTAAAGATTTTTCTGTATATTGGTAGCTGGCCCTGGTGGCAATCGTGGGGGAGGTTCCTGGGGAGCTGCCACTGATGGGAATGAGGTGTATACAAACATTATTAACAGTAATCACTTAAATTTCACACTTGCACCATCCAAAAAAACTACTAATGCTGGCGGATGGGTAGCACTACGTGCTTCCACAGGTGAAGTCCTCTGGTCTACAGCCAACCCGAGAAATACCACAGCGTCTGGTCCTGTAACGGTAGCCAACAATGTTTTGTTTGCTGGATCTGACGATCCAAAAGGGGCTGTATATATGCCATGGATGCAACAACTGGGAAGTACTGTGGAGCGATGATACAGGTGCCTCTGCGCACGGTGGTGTGTCAGTGAGCAATGGGTGCTTTTATGTAGGGAATGGATATAACGTGAGTGCTGGAGCAATTGCAGGAACCACATCGGGGACCTCACTCTATGCTTTCTGCATTTCGTGAATGTAATCATGTTTGAACGTGTAAAAACACGTGAATGTTTGAACATTCATATTTCCTTCCAACATACTATCATCTTGATTATCAGAATAAGATTACACCATACCAATTATGTTGCTTAACATGTTGTGTGTGACTTGTATATAGTTGTAAATTGCATAATGAATGATTACTAAGCACGGATTCGCTGGATCAGTTCTGCCATAACAGTATTCTCGATCAATTTGATTGAACAGGTAAAATTATGCTTTTTATTGCATCATCAAGATCTGAAAGAATTGGCTTTTAAATCACATCGGGAAATTTGAACCAAACAAAACTGTTATCCTTGCTGAAGAAGTGATCAAATTTAGCGAAACACACTAGTTATCTTTTTTGATAAGGCAACACAGATTTTGGATGATTCTTGTATAAAAAAATCATGACTCAATTCGAGTCTTGGTATTACTCAATTCGAGTCAACACAGATTTTGGTAATGACCAAAGATGGTGGGTGTGAATAGCAGAGTGAAAGAGATTCAAATTTCTTTCTTTTCCCTTTGCTTCTTCATTTGTTTCTTCTTCGCTTCTTCCTTGTTGTGTGATCTGATGTGCGATCGAACTTGTGACAGGGAGATAGAGAGGACGAGAGAAAAATTGTATGATCTACATCTGTCTGGGTGTTGCCGTCGTGCGCGCCAGAGAAAGACGTTGTTGTTGTTCTTTGTTGAGTTGAGAATTTTTTTTTACACGAGTTGAGAAAATCATGCCTTTCTCTTCTTGCTCCTTCTTCTTCACTTTTCCTTTGTTCTTGTCTTTCTTCATTGTTTGTTGTTGCTGCGATCGATGGAGGAGACGACAAAGGTGAAGTTGGCGAGGTTGCGTGTCTTTCAATATTGAAAGAGCTGATGTGGAGGAGTTTTTCAAGGATGTTGGTGAAGTTGTCGATGTACGTTTTTCATCAGATGAGGAAGGTTTAGAGGATATGGTCATGTTGAATTTGCATTAGTAGAAGCAACACAAAAGGCAGTTGAGTTGAATGGTAAAGACCTTGCAGGACATCCAGTGAAGCTTATTTTGCACGTAAAAGGGGTGCATATACTCCTAGAGTCAGTATGATTTTTTTTTTATATATATTTTTGGTTTGCGGAAGTGGTGGTGGTGTTTGTTCCGGTTTGTTGCGTGAGGAGTATGTCGATTGGTGTTGGAGATGAAACAATTGGTTGCAGGCGAGAAGATGGCGAAGCACGATGTGAGGGCGTGAATGGTTTGTGATGGTGGTTTGAGCTGTCTAGCTGAGAGAGTGATCAACCTGACAGAGTTTAAACAAAGCATATGCTTATCTTCTAATTCCTTCCCCCCCTCTTGCGTCTAGCGTAGTCGTCAGAGGTGGGGAAGAGCTTGAGTCCCTGGAATCTTATTTCACCAAAGAAAGTTGCTATGTTATCATGTAGAGAATTGTATTGAAATATTATTGTTGTAATATCATTATATTTATTCATTGATTGAATACAAGTTTATAAAGCTAACTCTGACCTAACCTTGTGAAGATGGAAAACTTAAGACTTCTATTATATTCTGACTTTCCTAACATATAATATTCTGTAACACTTTCCTATTATGTAACATAGGTAGACTTCCTTTCTTTAACACAACGAGACTCCCAAGCCATTGATATAGTTCGGATGATTCCAATTTGCTAACCAATCCTTCATCGAGCCTACCACTGTCTTTTGCCCACCAAATTCAGCAATGAAAGAAATCCAAATTCGGCCAAGCAACTATATGGTAGAAGCAGGTGGTCAATGCTCTCTTGTTGATATCGCATACATAGCATCTATTAGGGATCAATGCCCTCTTCCTCAAATTATCCACAATCAGAATTCTACCATGATTACAGTCCAGAGGAAGAAGTTGATGCGAGGGGTAACATCTTTTATCCATACTCTTTTCCAAATGTCTTCCTGATTGTGGAAAGCTCTCAAAGCCTCATACATTGACTTCACTGTGTAGTTACTCATTCCTTGACGTAGCCATTTATTCTCTTCATTAGAGACTTCACGATTAGCTAACTGCAACTACAGAGATATATTCCAGGTATTCTGGTTTTGCCGATGTTTGATTTTGTTGTGTTTCCATCTCACCCATGTTGATAACTGTTTTATCTTATACTGGGAACCTGTTCATAGTATTTGGAAGATCAATACCACTGTATATCAAAATAAAAATATAAAAACAAAACTTGTGGGATAGAAATATTGACTGCAATAATTAATACGCATGTCCAAAAGAAATGTGATCATCTATTATATTCTAAAGAAAGATTGTTACAAAGAATGAATATCATACATTCACGTCACCAGTCATTGTATTCTGAGCCAGCTTAAAAATAGCTTGGATAGTAAAACATCTAAAGCCAGCTTAAAAAAATTTGTTTGTTTCCAAGAAAATAAAAAACCCTACAGTAAACCACTAAAAAACGGATTTTTTATTCTCTTCAAATGTTAGATGCAATATGTGAAAAGTATAGGACGATTTACCCAAAATTAATTATGACTAAACACCTAGCAATGCTTGGATATAAACATTTGCTTTAATCCCCTGATTATTTAGCTCTTATAAATTCTACTGTGTTTTTCAGGGGATTTTATGTTGGAACCTCATCTTTGCAGGAAATTTTGCCATTGGAAGATTATCGCACATTCCAGGGAAGCATGGTGAAATTAGATGTTAACACAGGCACAATCTTGTGGCAGACCGATACACTTCCAGATAATGATGAAAAAAAAAAAAAAAGGATTATATGCAGGGGATGCTATATGAGGAAGCAGTCCTTCCATTGATAATATGAGGAAAGTTGATTACGTAGCAACAGACAATCTTTACTCTGCTCCACCCCATATACTCGAATGTCAGGAGAGGGAGAACAATCCAACAATACATACTCACCCGGATCAGGATGAGTGTATTGAACCAGATAATCATGAAAATTCCTTTTTAGCTTTTGAGAGTGATAGTGGGAAGCTAAAATAGTATAAGCAGCTAGGAGGCTATGACCTATGGTTTCCTGCTTGTAATAATTTGTTGACCTTTGGTTACCCTCCTGTCCTAATCAAGATTAGGGATGGCAACGGGGCGGATTGGGGCGGATTTAAGCAAATCCATCCCCGCCCCGCTGAGAATTGCGGGGATTAAAATCCGCCCCGCATATCCGTTTGGTATTATTTTTCAAAACCGCCCCCGCCCCAGACGGATTTGCGGATATCCGCCCCGCCCCAGATATCCGCATGAAAATTTCTTTCATTACAGTTTTACGATCATTTATACATTAAAAAAAAAAAAAACATACAACAAATTTAAAAAAAAAAACATACAACAAATTTAAAAAAAAAAAACGATCTAAAAATTACAACAAATTACCAAAAAAAAATCAGATCTGATCTGAACTCTAAGATCGAGATCAGATCTGATGAGATCGAAATGGAGATCAGATCAGATCTGATGAGATCTGAGATCGAGAACAGATCTGAGATGAGATCTGAGATCGAGATCAGATCTGATGAAATCTGAAATCAGATCAGATAGATCAGATCAGTCTGATCTCAGATCTGTTGATCTGATCTCGGATCTGATGATCTGATCTCAGATCTGTTGATCTGATATCGGATCTGATGATCTGATCTCGGATCTGTTGATCGGATCTGATGATCTGATCTGTTGATCTGGATCTAAGAGATCTGGATCTAAGATCTTATTGCTAAGATCAGTCTGATCAGAGAAGAAGGAGATCCGGAGAAGGAGAAGGGGTTGATCTCTGTGAGAGGGAGATCTCTCTGCGAGGGAGGCAGATCTCTCGCGGTCGACGCGGTGTGAGGGACCTCTCGAGGTCGACGCGGTGTGAGGGAGGCAGATCTCTCGCGGCGTGAGGGGAGCAGCAGGGAGGATCTCGCGAGTCGCGGCCGCGCTGCGTGAGGGAGGGCGACGTGGTGTGAGGGAGGGCGACGTGGGCGACGCTGCTCTGTGAGAGTGAGACGAGAGCTTGTGCTCTGTGTCTGTGAGAGGGAGCGTTTGGTGAGGGTGAGGGTGAGGGGAGGAGCGTTTGGTGAGGGTGAGGGAGCGAATGAAAATGAAATGAGCGAAGAGCGATTGTGACTTGTGAGTGATTTGTGAAAAAAAATTAATCCTTTATATAGGCGAAGGGCACTTTTGTAAATTTGTTGGTTAAACGGATATCCGCGGGGCGGATATGGCCAAATCCGTATCCGCCCCGAATAGTGAACGGATATTTTTTGGATACCCGAAACCACCCGAAAACCCATTCAGCCATATCCAAAACCGCCCCAAACGGATTGGGTGGGGCAGATATCCGTGAAAATCCGCCCCACTGCCATCCCTAATCAAGATGCCGATTTTGGGGAGGCGCCATTGATGCTTATTGAAATTATCAATAAAAAAGAACTGTGACCTTGTTGTTGCTGTGCAGAATAGTGGCTTTGAATGGGCTCTAGACCATGATAATGGAAGGAAAAATTCTAATTGTCGAGGAAAACAGCGAGGGACCCCACAGGGTTGGGGGGAGCCGTCCATTCCCCCCGGGATGCACACTTGAAACCTTGGGATGCGTGCATTGAAAAGTCATGCACGCATCCCGAGGGGATGGACGGCTCCCCCAACCCCTACCCCACCACCCCCCAAACCTGTGGGGTCCCTCGCTGTTTTCCTCGACACTTACGGGTTCTAATGGAAGACACTACTTGGTCTTCTGTAAGTTTTTCACATCTCATCATTTTTATCTTTACCTAGGACTAATAAAAGTATTAAGGGGAATTCTAATTGTCGAGGAAACCAGAAAGGAAAACAGCGAGGGAGGGAGGGAGGACCTTCCATCCCCCTCGCAATACGTGCAAAGGATGGGTCGCGCGCATCACGAGGGGGATGAAGGGTCTCCCTCCCTCCCTCACTGTTTTCCTCGCTGGTTTCCTCGCCAATTAGCCAAGCTCAAGTATTAAACATCTATGTGCATATAGGTAGCTGGCCCTGGCAGTTTAGGTGGAGTTATGTGGGGAGCTGACACTCATGGGAAAAAGGTGTATGCGAACATAGTTAACAGTAATCGCTCAAATTTCACTCTTGCACCGTCCACAAAAACTACCACTGCTGGTGGATGGGTGGCACTAGATGCTTCCACAGGTGAAGTCACTACAAAAAAAAAGACGATTCAGCAACGGCACAACAACTGTCGCAATACCGTGGCTATTTTAATCGTCGCTATTTGAATCAGCCACAGTAAATTATCCCGTCGCTAATTCGCAACGGCAAAAACCCGTCGCTAAATCAAACAATTCCGTTGCTAATATAAAAATAATGTTAAATTTTTTTTCAAAAAATCAATTAGCGACGGCAAAATATTAAATTTTTTAAAAAATAAATCAATTAGCGACGGTTTTTGCCGTGGCTATTTAGCGACAGTTTTTTGCCGTCGCTAAATTGCAACTCTAATTGACAAAACAGCCACGGTATTTGCCGTGGCTATTTAGGGACAACTTTGTTGCAAATCATATTGACAAATGAAATTTACAAATTACAAATGATAATTCATTTTTTATAATGAAATTAGCTATTAATGATTGTCCATTCTGAAAATTAATATCAACTACCAGAACTAAACTTAATTGATCAAATTTATAACAAAAATTACAAAGAATCCATACAAAAATGACAAAAAAAAAATTCGATCTATAGAATATCTGATCTCCGAGATATGAGATTTCTGATCTCAGAGATCTCTGATCTCGGAGATCAGAGATCTCTTTCAGCTAGGGAGGCGGCGGAGGAAGGGAGGGGAGAGAGAGGCGACCGGGATCGGTGTCGAGGGAGGCGGCGGACTTCTCCTCTGTGGGTTTCTTCTCTGCAGGTTGAGAGAAATTTTTTGTATAAGTTGGTTTGTAGAGAAAATTTAAATCTATATAGAGAGAGGTAATTGAAGGGGATTGGTTGTGTTAGTTTCACGCGGATCGGTGACGTGGTTTGGTTTAGTGCGTTGGATTGAGCTGAAGTTTTTGGGTGTTATTGACGATTGAGATGAGGTTTCACGCGGATCGGTGATTTTTTTTTTAAATATTAGCGACGGTTGTTTGCCGTCGCTAATAAAAAAATAATCTAAAACTTAGCCACGGTTTATTGCCGTAGCTAAATTCTTTAGTGTAATTATTTTTTCAAAAAACCAATTTGCAACGGTTTGTTGCCGTAGCTAAATTCTTTAGTGTATAAATTTTTGTTTTCAAAAAACCAATTAGAGACGGTATTTTGGCGTCGCTAATAAAAAATTCTAAAACTTAGCCACAGTTTATTATCGTAGCTAAATTCTTTAGTGTAATTTAAAAAAAAAAAAAAACCAATTAGTGACGGGTTTTTGCCATCACTAATATAAAAATAATGTTAACTTTTTTTTTCAAAAAATCAAAAACCGTCGCTAATATAAAAATAATGTTAACTTTTTTTTTTCAAAAAATCATTTAGCGACGGTTTTTTGCCGTTGCTAATATAAAAATAATGTTAAATTAAAAAAAAATCAATTAGCGACGGTATTTTGTTGTCGCTAATATAAAAATAATGTTACAAATTTTTTAAAAAAAAATCAATTAGTGACGGTTTTTTGCCATCGCTAATATAAAAATAATGTCACAATTTAAAAAAAAAATCAATTAGGGACGGTTTTTTGCCGTCGCTGATATAAAAATAATGTTAAATTTTTTTTTAAAATCAATTAGCGACGGTTTTTTGCCGTCGCTAATATAAAAATAATGTTAAATTTAAAAAAAAATCAATTAGCGACTCATTTACCGTGGCTAACTATTTTTTATATATATATATTTTTTCAAAAAATCCATTAGCTACGGTAGCTAACGAATTTTTATATATTCTACCGTAGCTAACGAATTTTATTTGTAAAGCTTAGCGACGGCTAAGACTCCGTCGCAATTACAAGAATTAGCGACAGTTTTAAGCCGTCGCAAAATATTTAGCGACGGATTTTTATAAAAATGGGTTGAAACAGTGTCAAAAGCATTAGTGACGGTTTTTTGCCATCGCAAATCTTATAATTAGCGACGGTATAAAAAAACCGTCGCTAGTTTCCGTAGCTATTAATGTTTTTTTTTTTGTAGTGAGTCCTTCGGTCTACAGCCAACCTGAGAAATTCCACCGTGTCTGGTCCTGTAACGATAGCTAATAATATTTTGTTTGTGGGATCTGAGGATCCAAAAGGTGCTATATATGCAATGGACACATCAACCGGGAAGATACTATGGACCGCAGAAACAGGTGCCTCTGCTCATGTTGGCATGTCTGTGAGTGATGATGCATTTACTTAGGGACCTCACTCCTTGCTTTCTGCAATTGATAAATCTAACTGTAATTGATTTGGAAGTAACTTTACAAGTACCAATCGAGCAATAAGGCATCCATGTTTCCCAGTTGATTTGATTGTTAGAAAATACATATGACCTCGATATATCATATATATCCCTATTTGTATCCTAACATCAGGTGTATATATTACCAGCAGTTGAACACTCATAACACTGGTGTAGTTATGTTAACTGATTACATTGGGCATGAGCTCTCATGATTGAAAGTTGCAATTGTAAACTAATGATTAGTAAACAGGTTACTTGTGATTTTAGTTGCAAGAACTAGGTTTTCAAAGTTCATTGGGAACTTTTGAACCAAAGAAACACTCAATGCCTGCTTAAGAGGCCACCTCAGTCTATAAATTAATCACACTTGTATAGGCAAAGAGAGAATTTAAGACAATTGTAATTAATTATTTTCAAAATTAAGCTTAGTATCATTTGAAGACAAATTGGATAGGTATAGAAAATTTCACGATGAGAGAAATATTTGAGGAAAAATCACTTGAAAAAGTATACCAAGACTGAATGCCACCACAATGTATACCAGAGGGATCTCAAATTAAACCTGATTTGCTAGCTAATTATTAACAGTTGTGTAGTTTCCCTTGTTAATCAAAACAGTGATCACTAGTTAAGAAGAGCTAGAAAAAAAAGGAACATTTCATGAGGTGTCCCCTAGAGTTCCCTCAATACCTTCAGTACCATTGTTTTCACTACTACTAAGCAAGAGTAAAACATATGTAGTTACTAAAGTGTTTGGAGGAACTCCTGGTGCCACCTGATAATCATATTGTTGTGGAGGTAATCATCCCATAGGTTCCATAGTGGCAGCAGCATAAGGTTTTTTTTTTTTTTTTTTTTTACATTCAGATAAAACATTGCCATCCAGATTTTTTTTTTTTTTGTTTCATTTGTATCCCTTCTTGTTCAATGCAAACTCCTTTCGATGTTACCATCATATTGACAGTGACACAAAGAGCTAGCCAAACCCAACAAGCAAAAATAACTTCGATATCCCAAGGTTATGTTATCAATGCAGGGACCGGGTCATCCTTGCAGTTTTCAATTGAACTGGGTTTTAACCTAGTCAATAATCAGGTTTACTTTTGATCAGTTGTTTTTGACATGCACTCATGAAGCGTGTTTAGTATAAATAATAAAGCATAAGGTCCGTCCTCCATGGCAAGTCATTTTGATAATGAGGAGAATTCCATATACATTTGATTCAAATATTTCGCCAACTCAATATATGTCCATGCAGAGAGACTAATTGAGTAGCTTGTCAAAGCTTCTACACAGAAATAGAATTTGTTGATTTTGCAACAAGCTCGTGTGCAAAGGACTCAAAAGAAATTGTATACGATGATGCAAGTGTGAAATGCATAAGATTTAATTAATCTTTTATATTTCATTGTTAAATAAAAGGTTGGAGCTAGCTAGCCCTTAAAATCCCGTTGAGTTTAGATGTAATTATTGTTTTTTGGCTCAGTTTTGGTCTTTTTGAATCGGTTTTCCCTAATACATGTAGGATTGCTTTAACTGTTGCCAATACAATAGAATTTTCAGATCATATCCAATGGTATTCCTTTCAAGCTCATGAATTTTATCCTGAGCTCAAACTATTGCCTATAGCCTGTCCATGCCGAAATTATATTAATTAACTATATAAAATGCCTAGTTGACTCAAGAAGCAGATTTACTATCATAATAAAAAAAAAAAAAAAACAATTTCCTTCTGTTTGTCTATGATTTACTAGGCCAAGTAATGCTTAGGTACACAAGGCTGCCAACAATGACCTGGTATAGAGTCGGATCTCCCAAAGGTGCATTAAGCACAGCTAACACTCTACGCAATCTGATTAATTACTAAATAACTAACTCAAAACTAAAGTCATTGAATGTACAAAAGAAAATTTGGGTTCTCTGAACACGAACAGTTGAGATGAACACTAGGCTCCACGTTAGACCAACATCCTAATTTTTTTTTTTATGTTTTATTTTTTTAAGGTCTACTAACTTACAAGGGCAGCTAAATAAGAACCGATAAAATCTGGCCCAGTTATTGCCTAAATGGAACACGTAACCAAGTGGGAACAGGTTTATTTCTGCCTTCCTTCATTGATCATCCATAAATTTTGGTTAACAGTTTTTTAAGAAATTAATATTTTTATAAATTCCACTTATTTTTTCATCTTAGGTCCACATTTTAAGAAATTGATATTAGAAAGTCCAATCTTGTTTTTAAATTGGGTTATTTATTTAATCATCTTTCAAAGCCCACTTTAGAATCGAGAAAATCCATACCATTTTATTTAATTCTTTGTTTATTTGTTTATTCTTTGTTTACCTTACATAAAAGGCTACCTCTAGTGTTATGTTTTATTCTTGCAAACAGCTAAACGAGATTTAGGGGTTCTAATAATGGCACCTCCCAGGCACCCCACCATGTCTATTGCTGTCCTCATGATCATCTTCAATTTCTTGGCCTTCAATTCATCTCCTGCAGTAGCATCTAAATGTGCAAATGTAAGTCAGGTTTCTCTAATCCCTCCTTTCCTTCAATTTGTGTTGCTCCGTCTTGTTTGTTCAAGGAGAGCTTTACTTTCAAGGACTATTTTTGTTTTATAATTTTATTTGAATCAGACACCATATTCAGGTACTTAAATATTTTGTCTTGAAGAAATCTTTTTACTACGTAGATTGCTCTGACCGAAATACAGTTAATAATCCATTTTGGTATTTGTAGTATATGAAAAATTTTGAAAATTTATGGTGTGGAATCAATCAATTTTTAGTGTTAGTGACACCAAAATTATTGAGATCATCCCTAAAAACCCCCCAACTTATTATTTGGAAATTTTAGATTGGTTTGAAAATTCCATCGATTCATTAAAAATACACGCCATTGCTATCTATGACTAAGCCTTATATATAAAACCACATTCAAAACAAATTGTTACGTCTATCACCATAGAATAATTCAAGTTTGTTATATTCATTCTTGTGATTATATTTAATTTAGTCAGGAGTGCTTAATACATACTACATAAGTTGAATGCAATGCTACATAATTGAACTTAATGCTTTCTCATGGATAGTACCTAGCATATAAAAGTTTCAGTGTCGTCCAATGAAAAAGATCAAAACCCGTATGTGTTTATAATCCATTCTATTTTCTAACTAAGACATTTGTTTCCATGCACAGTGGTTAAATCATGGGGGAGATTTATATAATAGAAGATATGCAGAGGAGGAAGTAAAGATAAGTCCCAAAACTGCTTCAAAGCTAAAGCTCAAGTGGGAATTTTTTGCAGGAAATAACATCAGCGCGACACCAGCAATCTTTGAAGGGGTGCTTTACTTCCCCAGCTGGAATGGAAATATTTATGCGGTAAAGGCCCATGATGGGTCTCTAGTGTGGAAAAAAAGTTTAGGAGAGCTAACAGGGTTCAAACCAGTGACATTCTTACCACTTAATACAACCATATCGCATGCCACCCCAACAGTTACTGGTAATTTGCTCATAATAACTATATATGGCCCTTCAGCTGTTATTGCTGTTAATAGGGCGACAGGGAAGCTTGTGTGGACGACTCAACTGGATGACCACAAGAATGCGGTTGTTACAATGTCTGGAACTTTCTACAAAGGGTATTTTTCTTCTCTTAGCTAAATATGCTTGCTACAATGTATGTTGAAAGTATAGGACAATTCACATACTTGAACACAATACTTTGTCTTTTCGAATTGTGATTAATATATATATATATATATTCTTTAAACACTAGTTTTTGTCATGTGATTGAGAATTATACAATGTTTTGCAGAGGCTTCTACGTGGGAACATCATCTTTACAAGAAATTTTGAGTATTGAAGAGTGTTGCACTTTTAGGGGTAGCCTGGTGAAACTAGATGTTCGTACAGGTGCAATTTTGTGGCAGACATACACTCTTCCAGACAATGGGGGAAAACGAGGATTATATGCAGGAGCTGCTATTTGGGGGAGTAGTCCTTCCATCGACATAACTAGGAAACTTGTTTTTGTAGCTACAGGAAATCTTTACTCTGCTCCACCCAATGTTCTTGAATGCCAAGAAAGAGAGAACAATCAAACTGTACCTGCTCATCCAGACGAGTGTGTTGAACCAGATAACCACGAGAATTCAATTTTAGCTTTCAACATACATAGTGGGAAGCTCAAATGGTATAGGCAGCTAGGAGGCTATGACATATGGTTTGCCGCTTGTAGTATTCCATCAACCTCTGGTTGTCCTCCTGGTCCAAACCCAGATGCTGATTTTGGGGAGGCGCCAATGATGCTTAGTCAATTTATCAATGGAACAAAGCGTGACCTTGTTGTTGCAGTGCAAAAAAGTGGCTTTGCATGGGCTCTAGACCGTGCCAATGGCAATATTATTTGGTCTTCGGTAAGTTTTTTTTACGTACATCTCATTTATTCTTTTACCTAGGTCTAATTTAAGTTCTAATTGAGAATTACATGTGTAGGTAGCTGGACCTGGTGGCTTAGGTGGAGGGGGTACTTGGGGAGCGGCAACTGATGGGAAGACGGTGTATACAAACATAGCTAATAGTAACAGCTTAAATTTCACACTTGCCCCATCCACGAAAACTACTACTGCTGGCGGATGGGTGGCACTCCGTGCTTCCACTGGTAAAGTCCTATGGTCCACAGCCAACCCAAGAAATAGAACTGCGTCTGGTCCCGTGACGATAGCTAATAATGTTTTGTTTGCCGGATCTGATGATCCAAAAGGAGCTATATACGCAATAAAGGCAAAAACAGGGAAGATATTATGGACAGCCGATACAGGTGCTTCTGTTCACGGTGGCATGTCAGTGAGTGATGGATGCATCTACGTTGGAAATGGATACGCTGGTTTGACACCAGGAACGTCACTCTATGCTTTTTGCATTTGATGAATTTAATAATCTTAGCTATTAAGCAGTAAGTACTGCTCGGAACATCCTTGATTCCTAGCCATAAAATTCAATTGTCGGGAGACATATAGCACCAGATCAAGTTATGTTTTTGGTCTGTTCTCTACTACCCCATAACTCATATTTAAGCATTTAGCAAAAACAATGTAAGGTTTGTTCTCTATCATCCTTTATTGTTATTATTAATATAAAGTTTGGGGATCCTCAAAACCCCGGACCCGGGGGGGGCTCCTGTGCACAAAGGGCAGGAGGAGCTCCTGCGCATAGATTTGGGCCATTGGATCTGATGGACGGTCCAGATCTGTGGATTTGAAAAAAAATCACAGTTACATTACCTCAACCTATTCAAGTTTTTTACAAAAACTCAATTTGTTTTCACTTATCTCACCCCCGCCATTGTTGTTCATCAGTAGGTTCTCCCTTTTTCACTAATTTAAACTGCATAATTTAGGACCAGAATCCAATTGTATCTTGTTACTGGTAAGTGGTAACAACATCAGGGAGAAAGGAACATGTTTTTCTTCATCTTCAAATTGACATACCTTGAAAGGTCCATATGCCATGGATAAATGGAACCAATTAAATTGCAGTACCTATTTGTTTGAAGATGTAGTCAATAGTCGTGTCCATGTTGTGTTAAGTATTGCACAATACTCTGAGAGCATCTCAAAAAACGACCACCCACAGTAAGAGTACTGCACACTTAAGTTCCTTTCAAAGCTAGGTATCTTTTCAAATTGAGCATAGCTTTTGATTGGTGGTCAACAAGTCAACTGGTGGTGGGGGAGATGGTGGTGGGGGTGGAGGTGAGTAAACTGGTGGTGGCGGAGGTGGTGGGGGTCGAGGTAGAGGTGGAGGTGAAGATTGATAAACTGGTGGTGGTGGGGGCGGTGGTGGTGAACTCACTGGTGGTGGTGGAGGTGGAGGTGAGATAACAGGTGGAGGTGGAGGTGGAGCAAGAGGTGTTGGTGGAGGAGGGGGAGAGAGTAATAGAGGTGGTGGTGAAGGCAGAGTGGGTGGGGGTGGTGAATTTGGTGGTGGTGGAGGGCAGAGACCGGAGGTGAGATAACTGTGAAAAATTTTCATCACCACCAATTTTTTTTTCTCTCTCTACCGATGTAACTGTGAATTTTTTTTTCAAATCCACAGATCTGAACAGTCCATCAGATCCGACGGCCCAGATCTATGTGCAGGAGCTCCTCCTGCCCTTTGTGAGTAGGAACCCCCCGGGTCCCAAAACCCCTGCTCGCTTTCAAAAAAAAAGTTTAGGTTCAATATACACATCCTTATCTCCTGAATCTCTTCATCCAAATTGGTCCATATTCTGAATGCCACTAGTTACAACTCAGTTTACCTAAGGGACCTCCTCTGATCACCGTACATGTTGGGCAGTTTCCTAAACTTTTTTATCAAAATAGTGAGTAGAGGAGATAGCTAGAAATTAAAGGTACCATTACATTTACATGAGGTGTCCCCTAGAGTTCCCTTAACTTCTTCAGTAGCTAGTTAGCAAGGACTCTCCATATGCACATATAGTTATTAATTTACTAGTGAAAGTGTTTGGGGGAACTCCTGGTGCCACATGATAACAACATACATCCACAAGTTTCTTCATTTATCCTATTTTGTCAAAATGAGGTTTCTTTGTTAATACTTATAATCTTTCAAAACAACGAACAAACAAGTTTGAAATGATTTTGATTGACAAAAAAAAAAGCGCATTGTCATAATAACAATTTCAAAAATCTTTAGTTGATAGTAGTTAACGAAGGCTATTTTATTATTAGTTTCTGATAAAATCATGCCCAGAGATTAACAATCCATGCCCTGATTGGGACAGGGCCATTCGAATTGCTTAGGACCTGGTCAGTTAGTTTATATATGATCTTGTTCTTGCGTGTTTCACATTTAACAGTTTAAGTTAATGACCAAGTGGATGGTTGATAAGTTCATGCCGTCCCCCACATTCTTCGTTCCGAAATCCATAATTTACTAAAAGATCGATATCTGATAATGATATCCATATAAGCTAATCTGCTAACAATGTCAAAACAACCGCTCTAAAGTATCCATCGCATACACATAACACATGGTTTTGTCCAATGGAATAATCAAATATACATAATAAAAATAGTTGCCACGACTCTTGACATATTTTTTTTTTCATGGTTGTATAATTTCATCTGTTTCTCTAAATATTTCGAAACTTTTGAATGATATTCTGAGTATAACATACTTTCAAAAGCCATATATACAATTAAAGACTAAAAGAACAAAAATCCAAGTTATAATCTATAAATGTTGCAACTGTCTCTATCAAATTTTCTTGACTCTCTGTATAATATGTGGTTAAGTGCAATGTCTGTGTATTATAGTAGAATGATTGATATAACGATAGATACGGATCTTATACATTATTGTCAGCCTTCATTATCTTATTGATGATAATAGGGTGGTCAAATTAAATATCTAATCCGAGCTTAAGATTAGCCTTCAATTTAGCTTATTAATTCGTTAAACAAGACATTCTATAACAACTACATTTTATGGTTCTGAACGTGTCAAATTATTTATTTTAATTTGAACGTGTCAAATTATAAATTATCTGTATGGTTCTGACACTCCTTTCGAAAGAAAACACAGAATCCTTTTGATTTTGAGGAACCCTATCATTCCAATAGCAAAAAAAATTTCTTACCCCAAAAATCTGAAAACGGGTTTCCTTAAGATAAATAAATAAAGTAAGATAAAAATTAACTTGAATCAATATTTTATGCTTTCTTTTATAACCTTTTAGGAATTTTGATGTGTATTAGCAGTAGTAGTACTAAGATGGCTGAGAAGAGATAAAAAATTAAATTAAATAACATTTTATTTTTGCTTAAATATTTGATTATGCATTTCTGTAACATATCAAAAAATTTGATTTCCATTAAGAAATTCATATTTAGAAAGTCCACTCATAATAATGTTAAATAATGGGTTATTTTGAAGTTGACACTCATTTGTTTATACATATTTTAGAGCTACTGACGGTTAGTTGGTTTATACAAACATAGTTAACAGTGATCACTAACATTTTATAATAATGTTACTTCAACTGGTCCAGTTACTGTAGCTAATAATGTTATGTTTGCTGGATCTTACAATCCAAAAGGGGCAATTTACGAATATGGACACCACTACTGGGAAGACAGTATAGACGGCCGACACAGGTGCCTCTGTTCATGGTGGCATGTCCATGAGTGATGGGTGCATTATGTAGGGAACGGATATAATGCGAGTATTGGAGCGGAGGCACCGCTGTTTACAAAAATTACTGCAGGAACTTCACTCTATACTTTCTGCATTTCATGAATGTAATCAACTTTGATGGTAGAATGTATGAAGTAACAATCAAGCAATAAGTAGCAGTAGGAACATCCTTGTTTTGTTGTAACTTCTCTGTAATTAAGTATTTTGATTGTCAAAATACATATGACTATCAGATCAATTAAGTTACTTACCTCGTGCCTGAATACTATCGATCAGAATTGCATAATCCATGAATCATTACCAAGCACTAACTCTTTAACGAAATATATATGCCTAATGGCTAATACTTTGATACAATTCTAAAGCTCTTCTGGTACAACTCATACTGCCTGATCAATCTCACGGTGCTTCAGCCTCTTCCATTGAATGTGCTGAAAACATTAAGCATGTACTTTTTATAAATTTCAAGAAATAAATCATGTGAAACAATGATGCAGACAGTACTGATCATGTAGTTAACAACTACATAGCTCTGCTAATAAATTTCTGATGTACTTTAATGGCACACTTTTCTTCATTTAAGTGAAATTTGAAGGCCGTTGACATAGTTTAGAGGGTTTGTAATAATTTGTACAAATTTGTATCCAGCCTAGTAGGGGTGATACATATATTAGTCTCCCAGCAGCTGAGATTTAGCTGATTACTCAACAGAAATAAGTTCATAGTTCGAAATGCAATGAATTTCTTACCATTTACAGTTGTATATATAGCATTATTCTACAAGAACAACCAAACTGTGCTCTAGTTGCATCAAAAGATGGCGTATAGCAATTCAATGGGACCTTATGGTCTGATACGAATTATACAGGTACGAGAAAGTAGATGTGAAGTTTTTCTAATGAAACCTTTCGGCCACTCAAATTGCTCTTTCGAATGTACACAGTACTCATCCTATGTTCAAATCCGCAAAGACGTCCAGGTTCAATGTACACAGCTTTATCTCCTGATATTTTCATGCACCTGGTCCCCTATTCTGAAGTCCACTAGTCACAAGTTACAGCCAGGTACATACCAAAGGAACCTCAGTTCATTAGCTATAAATACTACTGCAGCTTCCTTTGTTAAACAGTGCCTAGAAGTGAAATGGGTAAATCAGGAGTCCCCTAGAGTTCCCTCAGCCACTTCAGTAGGACTTAGTTGTATTGTACTACTGAAGTGTTTGGGGGAACTCCTGGTGCCACCTGATCAAATACTGTTGCATGGCAACCATAGTCGATGATCCCGTAATTAAGTTGCTGAAGTAGCTGTAAGTTGTGTCTTCACTCCTTGCTATCAGTTCTTTCATTGATTATCTCAAATTAGATTTTGGAGTAATTGTCAATCACAAATGTGATTCATTGCTGAATAAAACCCTTAAATAGTTAAATGGTTGTTTACAATCTTGAGTTGGCTCGTTCAACTGTTTTCTTTTTCTTTTTCTTTTTGCCCTCAACTGTCCAATTTACAGGGTTATCTTTGTTAAAAATAAAAATAATTTAATTAGCATATGAAGATGGCACCGCAAAAGCAATTTGCTAAAACTCAAGCACACTAGATGACGTGATTTAGGTCTATTAAAATAAAATGAAAAATCAAGTTTTGAATCTCCATAGTTGTTCTTCAACTGTTCTTTTTCCTATTTCAAACTAAAAACACTGCTGTAACAGATTTTTCTGCAATAGGTTTAGTGATAGAATCAAGATACGGAAGTGGTATTTAATATTTATTCTCTCAAATTAACATTGAAAGTTTATATTACTTGACAATCATTCTTAGTAAATTTCTACAAATCAACAACTTCGGAGTATGCAGATTATATTGATTCTACCTTCACTCTAGGGTTGAACAAAAAATCAAATAAATCGATCGAACCGATCAGTTCGGTTTAGGATCGGTTTCGGTTCAATTTTTAAATGATTTTAACCTACAAAACCGAGCCGACCAAATATATATAATATATATTATATGTAAAAATAATATAATGTGTTTAATTTAGTTGGTCGGTTCAATTTTATGTCGATTTTAGTAACATTTTAAGCGGCTAGTTAGGTTTTTTCGATTTATTGGCCGGTTCGGTTTCTTATATGTTAGGTTCGGTTCAGTTGAAAATTTTTAAAACAGATAATATTTTGTTCAATTTTCGATTTGGGTAAAAAATCGAACCGTCAATTCGATTTTCAACCCTACTTCACTCAAAAAATCCAAACATACTAGTTCCATCTCATACAATCTGTGGATGTACAACACTATGCCTAAATAATGAATTACATTTGAGTTATAAAAAAATATGAATTTCTTAATTTAGTTTGCCTTCCATTAAAAAATTCATATTTAGAAAGTCCAGTCATAATAATGTTAAATAAATTCTCTTGCACCTTATCTAACCACATACCTATTATTAAATTTATTCTTTCAAATAACAATTAACAAGATTTGGGAGTTCTAATGGCACCTCACAGGCACTCCAACATGTTTGTTAAACACTTATATTATCAATTAAGAGCTTTTTTTTTATTTAGAATTGAAAACAATGGTTTTCTTATTAACTGGGTTGTTAATATATTTGAAGTTTGAATTCAACCCATGCTAATTGATGGCCAAATTATGTGTTTAGTGAAAAATTATATTTTCTTACTTATCTTTAAAGATTAAAAGTTGTAAGCATTTTAAACCTTCAATCTTTATCTTATACTTCTATTTTTAACATCATACCATGCTAAAAAAAAATTTAATGAAGTTTATTTATCATTTTAAGGAACCCAGCAAACAATTTTTTCAAACTTGGATATTCAAGTTCAAGGATTATTTATTTATTTATTTTAGTATCATCATTCAATATAAATTTTTCTTCCATATTAGCTTTCAAATAAGATTATTTAGTTTCAATGGTTTTACCAAACATATTCATTCTCTACTTTTTTTTTTTATCCCTTAACCTTGGACTTGTGATTCTATCCGCCACAAGTTACCGCTAAGTTGATACCTCATTGACTGCTCATTCTCTTCCTTGAATTCATGAGATTGGAATTAGAAGTGTAAATAACACATTGACTTACCATGTTGTATAGCCCGACTTATAAGTTTTACAAGGTTATGGAGCACAATATTCCAATTTATTTTAGATATAATTTTTATTTAAAAAAATTAATTTTTTTAGATATAAATTAATTACATTTTTTGGAGAAATATTACAGTAAATAAATTAGTAAAGAGTTGTATATTAAATAAGGTATAAATTAGTAATTGACTTTATACTAACTCAATTAAGTTAAGAAATATCATTTTGCTTGAAAAAAAAAATCCAACCATAGAGCATGTATCACTAAGATATATAATGGTATGTGGATCACATCCATCTGATTTACAACTAAAATGAACTGAATAATCAAATTTGTGTGATATCTTATGCTAATTTCTAACTAATTTATTCCTTGCCCTTGGCACAGTGTGGTTAAACCTATTAGCGATAAGTCAGCTGCAATCCCGTAACTACTCTTATCTTGACCAAGTCTGCTGCCTACTTTGTAGCTTCTTTTAATTATTCAAACTTTGTTAAATAGATCTCCTTATTTCCAGGAGATATAGCATAGATATAGGATACTCACGGTTGATACAAGGTGTATAAATTTCAATCTCTTAGTGAATACAAGATATAATCTTCAACACAAACTTTGTTCATTGTTATGGTATCAGAGCATAAATAAACTCATACGAGTATTTCATCTTTTTTACTACTCTGTTCATCTCCTATTGCTCTATCACTTGACAATGCCTACAAATCCTCAACCATCTCTAGTTACCACTCCTGAACTGCCCAATCATGTATGTCGTTTACAGAAAGCAATATATGGGCTCAAGCAAGCACCTCGTGCTTGGTACAATGAACTCAAGCAGTTTCTACTTTCACTCGGCTTTCACAAATCTCAGTCTGATACACACACCAGATCTTCTTCTTTACATCCTAGTTTATGTGGATGATATAATAGTGACTAGAAACAATAAAAACCTCATACACCAAGTTCTTCATAAGCTATCACAAAGATTCTCTATTAAGGATCTTGGTTGCCTTACGTATTTTTTGGGTGTTGAAGTCTTACGTCAAGTAAATGGCCTTATTCTCTCACAAACAAAATATATCCAAGACATCTTGCAAGAGTGCAATATGCATGAAAGCAAAGGTGTTATGACCCCCATGAGTTCCAGTATGCCGCTCCACCTAAATGATGGATCATTGCCCACAGATGGCACTAAATACCGTCTTGTTATTGGCAAACTTCAATACTTATCCTTCACAAGACCTGACATTAGTTTTGCAGTCAACAAGTTGTCTCAATTTATGCACGCTCCAACAATCTTACATTGGCAAGCCGTAAAAAGGCTATTGCGCTACTTGAAGAAAATGGTGCACTTTGGCCTTCACATTACAAGAAACACGTCCAATGCCCTTCACATGTACTCCGATGCTGACTGGGCTGGGGATTTACATGATAGAACTTCTACATCTGGACATATCCTATTTCTTGGAAGCAATCCTATAAGTTGGTCCTCCAAAAAGCAACGAACTGTTGCTAGATCATCTACCAAAGCTGAATACAAGGTCGTTGCAAGTGCTCTAGCTGAGACAAATTGGGTGTTGAATTTAATGTGTGAGCTTCATGTACCTATCCTCACCACTCCAATCATTTACTGTGATAATGTTGGTGTCACTTACTTATGTCACAATCCAGTCTTTCACAGTAAAATGAAGCATATTGTTGTAGACTTTCATTTTGTTCGAGACCAGGTACATAATAACCAAGTCAATGTCAAGCATGTTCATTCAGCGGATCAAATTGCTGACACTCTGACCAAACCTATTCCTAAGTCAGCATTCCAGAATGTTTTAACCAAGTTAGGAGTTGTGGACACATCCTCCAACTTGCGGGGGCGTATTAGTGATAAGTAAGTTGCAATCCTGTAACTACTTTTATCTTGACCAAGTATGCTGCCTACTTTGTAGCTTCTTTTAATTATTCAAACTTTGTTAAATAGATCTCCTTATTTCCAGGAGATATAGCATAGATATAGGATACTCACGGTTGATACAAGGTGTATAAATTTCAATCTCTTAGTGAATACAAGATATAATCTTCAACACAAACTCCGTTCATTGTTAAAACCATGGTGGCTGATATAGTCGATTCTTGTTTTCCTTCCTCGCTGCTTACCTAGACCTGCACGGGTAGAAAACGTGGGCCAAGGACCACCATGTGGCGGCTAATGGCACTCTGATCCTTGTTCGGCTAGGTCTTTGGTGGCGTAATTTAAGGAAAGAGATCTTGCTGTGGATATCATTTCCTAATTGAGAGATGCCCATAGTTTTCCTATACAACTCGTGTTCCTAGATCTGCAGGAGGGGTTTCCCTTTCTGAGTGTTGTCCATGCAAGAAAGTTTTTTTTGCCCGACTTGTACTATAATATATGTTTACTAGTCGGGTCCAATGTGTTGTTGGTCTACCAGTCCTGGGTAGATCTCTCAGATACTTGCCTTAGAGGTCTTATGAGTATTGGGTCTGACCGCGTGACATGTGGGCTTAATGACTCATTGCAACTCAGACCCGACTGTTTGGATCCTGCCAATGATGGGCTTAGTGCTGTTTGGGCCGCGCTGAATTGATCATGCAATCGGGTATGCTTTGTTCTGTTGACGAGATTATCATGACACATGTATGGTGCTGATCAGAGGACGGTTTGATGTATCATCAGCTACTCCCCCCGAGTTAGTGGGTCATCTTATCGGTTCACTAGGTCATTTCATGAAGCAACTGTGCAGTCATGGTGGTTGAGTCTGAGTTGTTTCCTCGAGCGGCGAATTGCATTAATTGGGTGTGCGCTAGCTTGGAAGCAGGAAAGGCGGGAGTTTAGTTTTCTATTCAGATCTCCTACCTGTGGAGTGTAGCCCTTTACTCTTTCGATCTCAGAAATTCTGCTTTGTCGTATTGTCTTTTATGTTCTTGACTTTGCTTAACTTTCATATTCAAAAGTTTGAACTTTTTTTCATGGCGGGTTGGAATCATCTTTCTAATGAACTGCTCGCTAAGGGCCATAAGTTTTTTATGAGAGGTTGCTCTCTGAATCTAATATGGAAATCCTTCGTAAGACATACTAGATTCCTAATGTTCTGGTGCTCTGCACTCTGGACATTGATTTGACGCCATTGTACCCTCCTGATGGATTTATCTGTCTTCACTAAGGTATACTTCAATCGGGCATCCGCATTCCTGTTATCAAGGAGATTTGGAAATTTTTGGCATACCTCAGTGTTACACCCGTTCAGCTCGTGTTGAACGTGTATAGGACTATCATTTCCATCCCGATTAGGGCTAAGGACGTTGTGTCCGAGTGTCTTCGAGGGCGCTACAATTGCTTACTTCTAATCGGATAAACAAGCACGTTGTGTGTGTGTGCTGACGTCGCATGACTACTTCAAAAAACTGCCTGATGATTTTAAATCATGGCAGAAGTTTTGTTTGAGCTTGCTGGTCGTCTGATCGAGCGTGAATTTAGACCAATGAGTAAGTTGACTCTTTTTTTGGTCTTACTTGTGTTAACTGCGTTTTAGATTCGTTGTGGTTTTTGCAAGGAGATTCCCTACTTAGCCACTTTCTGTTGAAGATAAAGATACTTTGGATGCGTTCTGTAACATGCCTCGTCTAGAGGTAAAGGATGTCGTTAAGCCTTCTAATGTCGAGCGCAGCGATCTATGGGCTCATTGGCACGTGGCTCTCATTTTTTTCGGGTGAAGAAGCCAAAGCCTGAGGGTTCGTCTATTTAACGGAAGATGAAGCATCCCAAGATCAAGGTTCCAAGCCCTTCGATGAGGGCAAAGATAGATGAGGTGCTTCCTTCTCCTGTGCATTCAAAGAGGTCTTGTGCTTTGTCTAGGTCTATCCACAGGCGTCTGGCCTCGTCCAAAGGACGTGATGCTGTTGGGCAAGAGCCTAATGAGACTGATGTTTCTGAGGGGCGTGATGCTCAAGTCATGACCCCTATCTCCCTTCCTGACTTGGAGAGGGAGTATCTACAAATGGTGGGCGTGGAGGATGTAACCAAACTGAGCACCAAGCAAGCGGAGTTTTTGAATAAAATGCTACTACAGGCGGGCATGGAAGTTTCAGATGGTCATCCTTTTCCAATAAAGGACTTTGAAATCCACCTTTCTATGGATCATGAACTCATTGAAGAGTCGTCCGATAGTCGGCATCATGGCGAAGGGTCCCCTTCTTATCGCCTGTACTGTGCTCCATATTGTTTTTGTCCCTATATTCAACTGACGACAGGTCTAAGGAATAATTTTCTCCCCTCTTCTTTGTCAACTAATTTTGGATCAGCACGTGAAAGAGAGTCAGTTGTTGATAAGGGCCCTAATGCAGTGAAGAGGGCCAAGGGTGGTGCTAGGGTGATTCCTGTCCCGAATGATCTTCATATGGATGCTTAGATCAGTATGTTTGTTCCAGATGTAATAAGGATGAGAACCAAGCATGGCATCATGAGGTTGACGTCTCTTACGATGCAAGGAAGAATATCAGTAGGCGGAATGTCTGGCTGGCGAACTGCGCTCTGGAACCATTGGGAGAAATGCTAGAAGGTTGTTTAGATAAAGGGCAGAAACACGTTGTGCTGGGGATGTCATATCTGAATCAAGTGGCCGCGGCTGGAATTGAAGTCGAGGTCGCTCGTTAGAGAGTGTATACCATGGAGCGAGTCTTTGCAAAATTGTAGAAGTCATACTCTGACACTCTCCACGAGATTGAGTCGTTGAGGAAGCAACTTGAAGCTTTCTCAGATACTGGAGAGGAATCCAGGTCCATTAGGTTGGAAGTTCAGAAGGCTCGCTTGGAGGTGCTTGAGTCCGACTTGGGAAGGGGGCAGTGTTCGTGAGGGATCGATTCGAGAAAGAATTGAACATTGTCCATCGTGACTTGCAACTTGCCCGTGAGACTGTGGCTGGAATGCAGGCTGAACTACAGGCTCTACATGCTGAGGGGGTCAAGAAGGAGTCCAAATGGACAGTCTGATGTCAGCAGTTGGAGGCCGACGTTAAGTTCAATGCCAAGAGCACGTGGATCACTGAAGAGCAATTCCTTCTGGCGCAGACTGAGCTGAATATTGCCAATAATAAGCTGGGTTCTGAGCAGTCCAAGACTAAAATGTTATCGGGCGAGCTGGAACGACTGAAGCAGGAGCTTTCCTAATCAAGAGGGCACGAGGAGAAGCTTCTCAAGGCCCGATGCATGTTTGAATTCAGCAAAGTCGTGCATGGAAGGCTGAAGCTATTGCATTTGATGAAGGGGATCAAGAGGCAGCACCTACAGATGTGTCTCCTGCTTTTTCCCCTACTAAATCTAGTTCTGTTGTATCTAACTGTCCTCCTGATGAGGGGTGAAACTTGTAATTTCCTTCCAGTTTGCAAATGAATAGTACCTCACAATTGTTTGTCTTCCTTTGCTTTTCCCGCTAGCTTTTACCTGCTTTGTCTAATTTTGACATTAATTGTCAGACGAGAAGCTCTTCTGGGTTAGGAAACTTTATGTTTGATCCGCTGTTGAGAGCTCTGACTTCTTGTGCTGCAATAGTTTGTGCGGTTCTGGTCAGACTCCATTTTGGAGATCGGGGAATGTAATACACCCTCTGTCTCCGCGGTTTGGTTGTCTGTTAGATCAGCAGTTGTTATAAGCGCATTAGTCAGACTGTGGTCCCAGCGCTTGCACCCTTGTAAATGATCTAATAGTAGTCCTTGCAAATCGTTTGGGTCGAGTTTTCAGAACTCTAACCGGACTTTTGACTCGTCTTTATTTGTTATTCGTGAATAGGCTTAATTGGACCGGGGGTTGTTATCACGAGTTATGATTTACTAAACCGGAGTCAAGTTTCAGTGACCATGTGGTCCCTGGCAAGCCATCTTGATCAGGCGTCGAGGCCACTTACTAGACTCTCATTTTCCAATCCATCTTGATTCGTTCGTGGTGGGCTAGGAATTGGAGCGAGCCAGTAGTTATCATTTTCAGTCGTTCTGACTAAACTTTGGCGGGGATTCGGTGATCATTGTCTGCAGTTGGCCAATGATCCCTGGAAATCTTTCTTCACCAGGCTACATAAGCACTGACTAAACTCCCACTTTCTAGGCCGATGAAATCCGCGCACGGCGAACTAGGCTTCGGCAGACCAAAACCATCATCATCAGCAGCCACTGACTAAGCTTTGGTCGGGGTTCAACGATCACTGTCTGCATACAAGTAGTGACCCCTGGCACGCCATCTTAATCAGGCGTCGAGAGCGCTGACTAGACTCCCACTTTCTAGGCCGTCGGCATCCGTTATTTGTGGACTAGGCTTCTAGCAGACCAGAGGCTATCGTCGTTGGTCATCACCAAAAAAGCTTTGGTCGGGTTTAATCTATATTGCCCATGTGTGGACAATGATCCCTGGCAAGCCGTCTTGATCAGGCATCAGCGCTGACTAAGCAGCCATTTTCTAAACCGTTGACACCCGTTTAATTTAACGGATTGGGCGTTAGAGCACACCATAAGCTATAGTCATAAGTTGAAACCGACTAAGCTTCGGTTAGGTTCAGCGACCATTATCTATAGTTGGACAATAGTCTTTGACAAACCATCACGGTTAGGTATTACAAAACGCTGACTAAGCTCCCACTTTCTAACCATCGTCATTCGCTCCTGGCGGACTAGGTGTTAGAGCGGACTAGAAACTATTGTAATCAATTGGAGCTGACTAAGCTTTGGTCATAATAAGATTTTGGGCGTGTAAGTCTGATTTGGATGTCCTAACTTACTTAGCTCACATGTAAGATTCTAGACGTGTAAGTCTGATTGGGTGTCTTGACTTACTTAGCTTGTCTGGCGGTCTGATTCTAGTTTAAGTCAAATCGATTGGTCGGACTAATAAGAGGTTGATCAACTTTAATGAATAGCAACTGAATAATAATGGAGTTGATGCCTTGGATTTGGTGATAACACTTTGTAGGCACGCTCCTTATTTTATGGGCGCTCAGGGCATTTGTTGTTTGTTCATTTATGTGTGGAGTCGGATCTGACAAGGCATAAGCTTGGGCTCATTAGTTGAGGGGCCCAATTAGAAAAAATCTTTGTGGATCAGCGTGCTAGGGATACGATGCATGCTGCGAGACGGTTCAGTATCGATTACTCCCCTTAGTTAATGGGATCGCTTGCAGGGTCTTTAATTCAAAGGATGTGGACTTGTGCAATTGCAATTGGAACCGTCATTTTTCGATTACTTGTATGACATTAATGTTGAAGTATATGTTTGTTGACACCTCTTCTTGAACCATTTCGCTTATATATGGGATGGCTATTTCTATGTTCAAGTACTGCAATGAGAACAATAGAGGATGTCAATCAAATGCATCTTACAAGAGAATTTGCTTTGGATTTTCCAAAGGCTAAAAGAAGATCTCCCTCACTGGAGTCTTCAAATGTTCTAACATTTGCGCCGATGAGTCTTGATAAGAATTGTTATTATGTGGTGCCGCTTGATCTAGGTGGGCACCAGGTTGATCCCATTAGATCTTGTAATATCTTCTGACATTGTGAATAAGAGTTACTGAATTCCTCTCGAGGGTCAGGTATGTCTTCCATCTTTCGATGCTCAAGCACTCTCTCATCCATTTACTATTGTCAAGGGATGGTCCTCGCAGCTAGTTTATGGTTGATAGGAGCGTTGGAGATCGCGACTCTCGTTTTCGGGGCAATATCTCTACGTCACCCCAGGTATTACAGATTTGATAGGCGTCCCCATTTGGCTGCATTGTGAGACCTCGGTGATCTTGTTGTTAGGGGATGTTTTCATCAGCTTTCTATCTCTTCTTTTTTACCCTCTTCATGAGGTAGACCAGCGTAGCAAAGAATTGAGGGAGTGCTCGCAGCCTTCTTTATGTATTTTGCTTGCCACATTTGAATCATGTTTCTAGGGTGATTCGACGGAGCAATAAATTGAGCGCGCTCTTTTGTCTTCTATCGCAGATGGTTTACTTTAACCATCTTTTCTTCTGGAGGCGGATTAGCAGATCAGAGTCTCTACCCTTGTTTCAGCTGATAGATGCTTGCATCGAACTTAGATACTTGCAATGTATCAAATGATGTACTAGTTGGTCGACAGGCTTTGTAATAACTCTCATTGCAATCAATAAAATCTTAGTTATTTCTGGAATGTGTCTTTTACGAACAATTCTTCTAAACTAAAATGAAAAATAGAAAACAAGAAACAAAATCAAAGCAACAAATGATTTAACACCGAACGGAGACTAAGCTAATCCGGCCCAGAAGGAGGCGCAAATAGTCCTAGCTCGGATTGCATGGTCCTTCTAGCGGAGTTTTTTTGAAAGCTAACAAAGTTACTGAATAGTGGACTTCATGCTGGCAGGCAGTTCCTTGATAATTAACAACTCTTGGAGTTGGTGCTCGTTTGCTGAAACATCGTTACTTAGCTCTTTATTAGTTTGGATAGCGTTGCTAGCTTTGACTTGTGGATTTTCCCATAACTGCACCTTGGTTATCTGGGCTCCTCCACCCTCATAGAGTGATTCTCCTCTTTTGTCTAAGCTTGATGCATGACATGTTGGTTTTGTACGCCCGAGCCGTAATTGGCAACAGTTTAACTGCTTTAGGGCTGCATAATGACAGTTTTTTGCTGCTGGCTGATCTCCTCGGATAGTCCCTTGGGCATGGTTAGTTGTATATTTTATGCATTGGCTGATCTTCTGTAGCTGCATGTTACGGAATGCATTGAAGAACATGACATTTAGTGAGCTTCCAGTGTCCACCAAGGCTCTCTTGATCTCCCACTTAACGATAAGGATGGAGATGACCAAGGCATCATTCCGAGGAGAATGTACCTCTAGAGATCCCTCTTCGTAAACGACAGTAATGGGATCGAGCTGTGAACTCGTGTGTGCTACACTTGTCGGTCCTCATACTGAGATGATGTATGTATCTCGGTCAGTGTCCTTTTGCGGGACTTGTTTGATTGCTTTCATTTGGGACCGACTCCGTGGAGGACGTAAATGATGTCAGGAGTTTCCTTTTCAATCTTCTTGACAGCGTCTGCTCTTTCCTTTGCTCGGCCCTGCCTCCTGTCCGAGCCTAGGAACTCCTTGAGTTTTCCTTTCCTGATCCAGTACTCGAATTCTCCTCTAAGTTTTCTGCAATCCTCAGTATCATATCTGCCTTCCATGTGGTAGGTGCAGTATTTGATGTTGTCACACCGAGCAGGGTCTCCTCACTGCTTAGGTGGCCACTTAAGTTCTTCCCAATCCTTGATGGAATCTAGGATGTCGGACAGACTAGTATTGAGAAGGGTGACAAACTTGGACTCGATGTAATTTGAGGCCTTGTTCTGCCTGGTGCAGCCCAAGTCGGTCTTGTTTTCTATGCACTTCCTCTTGTTTTTATCGTCATCCTCTTTCTTCTTCCCCTTTTTCCTGTCCTTTGGAACAGATGGTTTCTTCTCTGACTTCGCTTCTCTCTTGGCGGCCAGCATTTCATTCAGAGTGATGTATCTCTGAGCAAGTCTGTCATATTAGTTGGGGGGTCCAGGGTAAGGAAGTCATAGAGTTTGCCTCTTCTCAAATCTGACGTGAAAGCTATGACGTACTCCCTCAACGTCTCATTCTATTTTTACTTTAGGGTCAGCAGATAATGCGAGCCCTCCTGAGCCGTTGGCTGCCCACGAAGCATGTGAGAAACACTAATGCCAACGTCCGAAATGAATCGATGGATTTTGGAAAAAGGTTGTGGAACCACGTCAGTGTTGACATCTTTAGGCTTGCAGGGAATAATTAGCAAATTATTGCATCAGACCTTTCCTTGAGCGCCATAACATGTTGGAAGTAGCGCAAGTAATCGAACGGGTCTCCTATCCCATCGTAAAACTCCAACTTTGATGATGTGTACTTCTTTGGCAGCGGTTCGTCCATGATATGGTCCATGAACGGAGGGACCGTGACAGCACGTCTGGGTTTATGGCCCCGTTACTGATGGAGTTGTGCCAGACTCGCCTTTCGGCTCTAGACGTTGGGTTTATGTTGGCCGCACCTCTGCCTCTTGTCCATTGAGAAGTGGATGAAGCAGCGTGGCTCTCCTGAACATGTTCTTTGGAGCTATTTGGGGATCGGGCCCTTCACTACTCACTGTCCCCCTCTGCAGGTGGAGGATTTCGTTGTTTGAGAGCCTTCAACATTTTTGCGATTTGTTGCATCTGTGTTGAAAGTAGGTCAACTCTTGGGCCTGTTGCGGCTGCCATTAGCGCGGATGATTTCTGAATGTGTCATGGTGTATTTCCTGTAGAACGTATTCAACATCTTCTAGTGCAAGGCACCTCAGTAATGGGCTTGTGGCAGATTTTCTGTATAGTTTTTCATTGATCATTGTGTATCTTGTTGCCCGATTTCGTAGCTTTCTAGCTTTCATTTTATCTGTTGGGAGCTCTCCGTTTGATATATACATCAGGATTGGAGTTGTCTAGTTGATATCTTGGTTTACGATGCATGCTTCTTTCGATTGGTTTTCGAGTATGGAGCTTTTTTGTGTCATGACAGTGAATTTTCATTATCCTTTGTTGTCGAAGCTTCCTTTGCTAGTTCGTTGGCTCTCTTGTTCTATGCCCATGCGCACAATTGAATGGTAGCATTTCGGAAGCCTTCTACTAGCTCTATGGTTTTCTGGTGGTAGGCTTTCATTCAGGTATCTTTGACTTGAAATTCGTTGTTTAGTTGATTGACCATCAGCTTGGAATCGGCAAAGACACTAATGTTTTTTATTCTCAAGTATTTTGCTAACTATAGCCCTGCTATCATAGCTTCGTATTTGGCTTCATTATAGGAGGCTCTAAAGCTAAATTTTATCGTCTTTTCTAATGGAATGTCTTTCGAGTTGTACAAGACTAGTCCAGTTTCGCTTCCTGCCTCATTGGAGGCTCTATCACAGCGGAGGATCTATCCGTCGGAGATTGGTTTGGGTTGTTCTGTTCTGCTTTCTTATTTCTCCTGTTGGTTGTTACTTCCTATGAACTCAGCGATGAAATCCGTTAATGCCTGAGCTTTGATAGCGGTTCTGGGGGCATAGCTGATGTCGAATTGTCCGAGTTCTATTGCCCCCTTTACCATTTTTCCCGACAGATCTGGTTTGTGTAACACCGACCAAAGTGGTTGTTCGGTCATAACCATGATTGGGTGTGCTTGGAAGTATGGTTGCAATTTTCTTGTCGACACGATTAGAGCAAAAGCCAGTTTCTCTAGGGCCGGATAGTTGATTTATGCATCTGCGATTGTTTGGCTGATGTAGTACACTGTTTTTGCACCTCATTTTCTTCTAGTATCAATGCCAAACTCACAGCGTGATTGGACACAGACAAATACAGATATAGTGCTTCTCCCGAGCTTGGTTTTGTTATTAGTCTTGTGCTTCCCATGTATGTCTTAATGCTTCCTCGCATTCATCATTCCATTTGAATGTCTTGTTCCCCTTCAAGATTTTGAAGAAAGGCAGACACTTGTCTGATGATCTGGAGATAAATCTGTTCAAAGCTAATATCCTCCCGTTAAGACTTTGAACACCTTTTATGTTTGTCAGCGACTGCATGTTGAGAAGCGTTTGTATCTGCTTTGGATCGGCTTCAATTCCTCGTTGGTTGACCATGTACCCAAGGAACTTTCCTGACCCCACTCCAAATATGCATTTCTCTGGGTTCAGCTTCATCTAATACTTTCGCAGCTGGGAGAAAACATGTTCAAGATCTGCGACGCGGTCTGCTATGCGTGAGCTTTTAACAAGCATATCGTCGATGTAAACTTCCATCATTTTGCCGATCTGATCTATAAACATTTTGTTCACTAGCAGTTGATACGTTGTTCCCACGTTCTTTAATCTGAATGGCATTACTCGATAACAATATGTACTCCTTTCTGTTATGAAAGAAGTTATTTCTTGGTCAGAAGAGTACATCTGTATTTGATTATACCCTGAGTACGAATCCATGAAGCTCATCATTTTGTGCTCGACAGTTGCATCTATTATCTGATCTATTCGTGAAAGTGGAAAGTTGTCTTTGGAGCAGGCTTTATTTAGATCGGTGTAGTCCACGCACACCCTCCATTTTTCGTTCTTCTTTTTTACCAGTACCGTGTTTGCCAACCAATATGGGTAGTGAGCTTCTCTTATCATTCTTGCACTGAGTAATCGGTGCACTTCTTCATTTATTGCTTGATTATGCTCTAGGGCCACTGGTTTTTTTTATTGTCGGACTGATTTCTTATCTGAATTCACTTGAAATTTGTGAGAGATGATGGATAGGTCAATCCCCACCATGTCCTTCATTGTCCATGCAAAAACATTTTGGTTATCTTTCAGCAGTTGAATCAGTTCCTTGGGGTCTGAGGAGGTTCCTCCCGTGGCGATGGTGGAACGGGCAACGCTCTGCCGGTTTAAGCGTTCGAAGGCTCAACAACATCTCCATTGTTGTGAGACCTTGTTGTCACCATCTCGTCAATTATATGGAAAAAGTGGTACTATTGTGTTTTCTGAGGAACTCAGTCGTTCCCCACGGATGGCGTCAAACTGATGTAGTCAATTCCTGCTTTCCTTCCTTGTTGCTTACCTAGACCTGCATATGTACCAAACATAAGCCAAGGACCACCGTGTGGCGGCCAATGGTACTTCGATGCTTAAGTTAGATAAGGCTTAGGAGAGGCTTAAAACTGTAAAGTGGGATTTTGTAGCGGATCTCTAGTTCATCGACCTTATTTTCGTTTTATAGTGTAGGAGTCCATGTTCGGCTGGGCATTTTGTGGTGTAGTTTAGGGAAAGTGATCTTGCTGTGTGATTATTTCCTAATTGAGAGTTGTCCATGTGGGATAGTTTCCCTACACGACTCGTGCTCCTAGATCTGAGGGAGAGGTTTCCCTTTCTGAGTGTTGTCCATGCAAGGAAATTTTTTTGCCCAACTTATACTCTAATATATGTTTCCTAGTCGGATCCAATGTGTTGCTGGCCTGCCAGTCCTGATAGATCTCTCAGATACTTGCCTTAGAGGTCTTACGAGTATTGGGTCTGACCACGTGACGTGTGGGCTTAATGGCCCATTGCAACTCGGACTCGACTGTCTGGATCCTGCCAATTATGGGCTTAATGTTGTTTGGGCCTCGTTGAATTGATCATGCAATCGGGCCTATTTTGTTCTGTTGACGAGATTATCATAACACATGTATGGTGCTGATCAGATGACGGTTTGATGTATCATCAGTGGCGATTTTCCATCTGATTACAACTAAAATGAACTGAATAATCAAATTTATGTGATATCTTATGCTAATTTCTAACTAATTTATTCCTTGCCCTTGCCACAGTGGTTAAACCATGGTAGCGATTTATATTGATGTGTCCAAAAATCGTCCTCCTGTGAGTTTGACTTGCAAAACAATCGTTAGACTGCCAATGGCCACCTTTTTGGTGGCCGAAGGCACTCCGATGCTTAACTCAGTAACTCTATTGGAAGAAAGAAGTAAATCTGGACAAAATTCAGTTAAAGTTGCATACCTGTGTCGAACATTCCCTTTACCTTTTATAATGGTCGCAATTAACTATCTTCGTGAGTTAAGCGTGAGAAGCGCAACAAAAGAAGGAGATGTTTCTTGTAACAGTCTCCTCCTTAATGGAGATGCGTTTGTGGAGGCGTAACTCCCTCCACGACTCTTTTTTGGTGCAACGTTTCTCTTCTTTATGAGAGAACTTGTGTAGGGCCTGGATTGGGCTCTGATTCGTTCAGGCCTTGATTCGGATCCTCTTTATGTCTACTTTATGGCGGGCCTTATCTGGGCCTCTGTAATCGGCTATATTCTTCTTGGGCTTTATGAGTTGGCCCAATAGATTGAGAGTTATATTCTCATGATGGGTCTCTATGCCACGTGTACGGTCGTGATGATCGGTCTATTTTGATGTATCATTAGCTACTCCCCCCTAGTTAGTGGGTATGTTCATGTATCCACTAATTGTGTGGTGGTTTTTTTTTCGAATTCAACATTACGGCACATTCAATGCTCTTGCTATCTGTTGTTGTTGTTGTCTCTTCGATGTTCCATTCGCCTGTCTGTTTTGGCGCAATTTCTGGGATTTCGTGTGGTTGTCATGTCTTGCATGTTCTCCCAATAGCGATTATTTCGCTGCTTGTCCCTATAAAAGGAGAAGTTCAAGTGTGTCTCACTTCCTTTTGCACCTCCTCATTTTCTAGTTTTTGATTCATTGAGTTTGTTCTGTAATCATGTCTAACTCCAGGATTTTAAACGGCGATGTTTTTTATGCCTGCGAAGCTTTCTTTTTAACTAAGCGGGCAACACACGCAACTCTGGACAACATTCTTCACGATTATTTGTTGTCGACTAATCTGGATATCGTTCTTCCCGGAGAAAGTGTCAGTCCTTGTCATTCCAAACATGGGTACATTGCTTTGTACCTTGGTATGTTCCACTCTGGTCTCAAGCTTCCAGCTCCATGATCGTCTGGGAGTATTTAGATCTAGTTGGTATTGCTCCGACCCAACTTGTCCCTAATGGTTGGAAAGAAATGATTTCGACCTTAGCGAGGGTTGCCTCAACTCGTGTAATACCCGCCTAATTAAATAAATATAAAATTTCTTATTTATTAATTGTGGCATATGTTGTAACCTCAATTATTGGGAAAAAGATTTGTTTTGTTTGTCATTGCTAAATAGAATAAGGTGTGTGTGTGCTTAGCCAAAATTTGAAAATCCAAAAATAAGACCTTTGTTTTAAGTGAACTAGTTAGCCCTACACATATCTCTAATTAAACCCTAATGTTGATGGGTTGTTACTCAATTGTATTTGGGCTTGGTTTTGGGCTTTTATTAAACTAATGATTAGGGTTTTATTTTGTGAAGTTAGAGGGTGGGTGCCCTCAGAATTTCAGTGGGGGTGGATAACCACCCACCATATAAAGAGAACAATCCCTCCTTTCTTCCCCATTTTTCTTTCTCCCTACCCTGGGTATTCCTCTACTGCGGCGAGCTCGATTGTGACCGAGCGTGGAGCAGCCCCCATCGGCTCAATCTTCCTCTTCTCTCTTCCTTTCTTCTTCCCTTATCTTCCATCTCCTTCCCACTTGATTTCAGCCCTTGAAACTTATTCGCAAGCGAGAGGGGGACTGGACAGTGGCGTGCTATCAAAAGAGGGTTCGATGGTAGGGAGAGGTTGCAAATGGGCAAAGGATTGATCAAGGGGAGGAAGGACATGACTCTGTTGATTGAGTGATGGATGATTGGGAAGGTTTCGATCGAGGGAAGTGGATGAGGGATGCGGCTAACGGGTCGGTCGAGCAACTGGATGAGTCGACAAACATTGTAGCTCAACCGGAAGAAGGGACAGAGCCACTCGATCGTTCGAGGGTGGGTTAACAAGTCGGCGATCAACAATGTGAGGTGGTTGTAAATCGATGGGAGTTTGTGGACAGCTCTGAGGTCGATCAACCAGTTTTGGGTAACTCTGAGGGCGTCAATGGAAGTATAAGGGTCGACTATGATGGCGACTGGAACAATAACATAGATGTTGTGGGTGTTGCGGCTTGTGTCTGGTTAGAAGGATGTGTGACGGTGTATGCCAGAAGAAGCTGAATCGGTGAGTCTTCTTTCATTCTCTATATGAGTTCCTCTTTTTGAAATACCCATATCATTGTTTGTTGATTTTGGTGTGTTTGATGGTTTTACTGGAGATTTAGCGAGTTTAGGGGTTTGATGTTGTGTTGGGCGAGACTTTTTATGGATTATTGAGAACTAGTAGGTTTTAAATTGTGTTGGTTAGGTTATTACCTGAACATGAGTCTTGAGTTTGACAGTGTCTTGTTCTTGCAGTAAGTTAAGATACATGTCTTAGTGTTTATGTTATCTGTTTAGTTGCTATATGCTTGAAGAATGTCTTGTATGCATGTGCCTAATGTACCCATCCTCCAGACTTATATTTTGGATGTGGAGAAGGTGAACAAGAATTCTTGCCTTGGCACTAATAGTGGATTATATAGACTGGTTTTATATGTGGTGATGCTGAGATTAGTTGTGGCAGTAGTTGATTGTGCCTTTACCCTCTCTGTCTATTTTACCATTGTGAAAGGAATGGGCCATCTTAGATGGTTGCCATTTCTCTACAATAGTGGGCGTTTGTGGCCCTTGCCCCAAAAGTGAAGCAGTATGAATTGGGAAATTTGGAAAGGCGCTTTTGTTGCAGGTGTTAATATTGTTTGGTTATCTCTGAAAATTTCATATTGTCATATCAGTTTCTAGCTCATATTGTGTTTTGGTGTGTTTCTGGTGTAAATTATTTTTATGTTTATGGTTTGCCCAAATTAGTCAAATTTGAAGTTACAGTTTTGTTCCTAGTATTATTTTGACATAAGACTTTCTTGTTGTTTCCTCAGATAATCGTGCATTGAAATCGCTTGTTATGCCAAATTAACTTGCTAAGGACTATCCTTATATTGAATGAGTTTGATCCCGGTTGTGTTATAGAAATGAATTTATGAAAATATTACTTGTCCCCCAAAAGAATGGGTGAACATTGTGGTTGATTTGTTATGGTTGACAAAGTGTCACCATAAAAGAGTTTTGAGGATTCATTTATTTTTTTATGCTCTTTTCCACAACTCCGTAAAAAAAATGTGAAAAGAAAAGAAATTGTTTTGTATACAGATTTGCTTGTATACGTGTGATAGAATTATGGGTATGCAGACTTGCTTGCATATCGGTGCACCGTTCCATGTGAGTTCGGTTGTACGTGTAGATTTAGGAAATGTTTGCCATAGATTGAACTTCGGGTGAGATGACATGTTCCTCGATGTGGCACCCTACTTGGAACATGTACGCTCCGAGTGGTTTCGAAGGCAAGGGAGGCACACTTGGGTTAGGTGTGTTCGGCACAAGGAGGATAGTGCGATTGTGGAAAAGAAGCGAGATTTATTTTTGGTGTATGTGCATGATTACCTTAAAGGAAGAAACTAAATGCTCATTCAACCATTGAATGAGAATTATATGTCTTCCTAAAGGTAGAAAATGCGTTTTGTTGATATTTTAATAATAATCTGATATGACTATGATTTGTATCATAGTTTGAAAATAAATTACATTTATGAGGATTGATAACTTAGAAATATTATCCGATTGTTTCTAACCTTTTCATGCAGGATGTGGATGACAAGTCCACTCATATTTATGCAGGTCAGACTTGCCATAGTCAACTTCTAGAGCGTAAGTACTAGTAAAGGCATATTTATTTATTAGGGTGATGACACCTTTACCTCATTGAGGAACTAGTTGTTGGTGTAGTTGTTTATTGTTTGTGCTTAATTGATGTTATCACGTGTGGATTTATTGATTTTGGGATGAAGATTTTTCACACCAGCTTCATTGCTGACCCAAGTGAGCTTTTGCTTCTTGGGTACATTCCTTTGGGAGTGTAGCCGATTAGCCTTTCAGGTTTAGAGATTTTTGGACAGCGTTACTGGAGTTCCATTAGTGGGGTTAGAAATGTCAGAGTTTTTCCGGATTAGAGTTTTATTTGTTTCAGTAATTTAATCATGTTTTAGTTGTTGCTGCTATTTGTTTCTGTTGTTATTGAATTTTCACGTCCCGAGTTTTGGGGGAAACGGATAATCCTACGTGGATTTTAGGATTTTCGTTTTCTTCAAAAATCGGGGCGTGACAGCTCGTATCCCTATGAATGCCAAGGTTCTGCGTCCTTTGGTGGGTTTATCATACACCCCAATCGCACACGTTCCTTGCATTTTCCTTCTTGTTTCAAGGACCTGCGAGAGGAGTATGGGGGATGGTCGAGGTCTTGGTTCTACGCATCCCTTTCTGCAATCGTTCTGGGAGCCTAAGAAAGTCGATTTGTTGTTGTCTTTGGAAGAGCAGGAGTTCTGCAATCGCTTTTGCAATTTTCCTTAGGTTTTGGTGGAAGATTTTCTCACTACGAATGGCATTACCTGTAGTGGCTTATATTCATCAGATGAAGCGGGTCGCGCTTCAGAAATGACTGTTGCGCGTGTTGGTGATGCAGACGTCAACCACCGAGAGGGTTCTGCTGACGAGCATGTAGGTCGAGCTACTTCCATCACTACCTAAGGTTCTAGATGCATTGGTTCGATTGTGAGGAAATGGAAAGTTCCTAGGCTTCCCAGCCCTTCCAAGATGCTGGCTATCAATTTCGGTCGTGTGTCAAAGAGGAAGAAACTTGCTTCCTTGGTTTTTGACGCTGTCAGGGCTCCCCCTCGCCTTGCTTCTCTCCGGAAGGGAGATCGTGGTTCGAAAGATGATTCTTCTACTCCGGAGGACGATGTGGTAAACCAAGTTCTCGAAAGGAGTAAGAAAGAAGTCTCCCACCCTCTAGACGACCGTGAGAAAGATCTTGTTGCCTCTTATGGTTTGCAGCCTATACCGACCTGTCTATCGATGATTCGTGCATCGTTGAGAATAAAATGCTTCAGCTTGGTCTTTGGAAGTTGAAGAATCCGGAGGGTACCAAGACCTTGGACGACTTCGAGTATGATCTGTCAGTGGAGGATCGAGTTGCTGACCGAGCTCGAGATTTCAAGCTCATTGTTTCTTCTATCGTGGCTGGGACCTCGGGATCACTTGCTACTCCTTCTGCATCTCGTCATGCTTCTACTGTTCTCGGGGAGACCTTTTGGCCTTTCGAGGCTGATGTGCAGGACAGCACTCGCAACCTCATTGGCGGTTGTCACGGGCGTTTGACTAATAGGGCTCTTATGCTCATACTAAAACCACATCACCATATTGATGATGGCCTCCAAAATCTTATGGAGGGGATGACGCAACTTACTTATGCGGTCGTGATGGGGTCGAATTATAAGGCATCTCGTGATCAGGTGGCGCACATCGAGCAGAAACTAGCATGACACATTCTGGTCCTTTCTCATGTTCTCCATCGGTTGGATTTGTTGAAGGAGTAAGTGCATAGAGCATGAGAGGGCTGTGAATTATGTGTGGGTGTTACTGAGGGAACTCGAGGGTATTCGTGATACGTTTGATTCTGACCTTGAGACGTTCGAAGTGGAATTGGGCAAGTTACGATCCCGTCTAGATGTTGTTTTTTTTTTTTTGGAAACCGAGCGGGGTTTTTTTAGGATCCCCAAACCTGAAAAAAAGAACTGGAAGTTATATTCGTATATAGGTTTTCCCAGATTTATCATCATGAACAATATCTTTCAAGTCTTGAGCAAATGAGCTCGGCGTAACTTCCACATAGACCGAGCCTGGGTTTAGACTTGCAAGTCTGTCCGCAAGCCTGTTAGCTTCTCTGTAGTCATGCCTTATTGTATATTCTTCTAGAGCTCCGAGCATTCTCCTGATTCTATTGATCGTATGTCGTAAGTCAATTGGCTAATAATGTCACTAATAAGGCTTCGAGCACTCTGGGGTATGCTCCAATTATTGTCATTAATAATGGCCGAGACTTTAGCTCCTCTATGAAGATTAGAGTCATACAGTAGTTCCTGTGGGAATTGAGTCATTAGAATACCTGATGGATGCCATGGGTCCTTCCAAAAGAGTGTATTTTCGCCATTCCCAATGGAGTAGATAGCTAGCTGTGATGCTTTTGCCCTGCAATCCAGTATCTTTCTCCAACACCAAGATGCTTCTTTTGGGGTTTTCATCAGCCAGAAGTCTCTTTGTTGAGAAAGAATTGTCCGACCAAAAGGTTGAACGTGATGAGGCTGTTTGTTCTGCCAATGAATGTTCTGCCAAGCTCAAGGCTTTTACTATTCGAATCGCTCAGCTAAATTTTGAGTTTGGCGAGACCAAATCAGCGATCTCTGTTAAACTTGCGGGCATTGACAGAGAGTTAGCGTCAACCCAAGTTGAGTTGTCCACCGTTACTGAGAAGCTGAAGGTGGCAGAGGTCATGGATTGGAAGAGAGTGGTCGAGGGTGGCCACAGTTTCCTAGATTTCTTGGAAACGCAAGGTTTGGACATGACCCCATACCGTTGCTTCGCTGAGCAGGAATTCGATGATGTCGAGGAAGTTGTTATGGATTCACTAGGTGATCCGGATATCGGGAAGCCTTCTGATCCTATGCTGCCTGGAGATGATGCCCACGACGTTGATTCTCTTTCTTAGTTGTTGTTTGCTTATTCTTTTTGTAATCTCCTTTTGTAGAAGATGAATGGAAAAAATTTATTTCGCATTTGTTATGTCCCATGTGTCTAGCTTGTTAGATTTTATTTATGACATTTCTGAGATATTTCTGACTTATTCGTCCAAATTTTTACGAATGGTTTCGATGTTCGACGTTCTAGCCGTATAGAAGCTCTAGTTTATGGAAACCTGTTTTACATTTAGATTACGATGTCCCGATTAAATTCTTTGTCCCAATTAAATCTAACTTCTTTGTCCTGATTAAATTCTTGTTGTTTCAAAATTGAGAGCAAAAGATTTTATTAATAATATTTTTTCAAGTGCTCTGCATTCCATGGTCATGGTAGCATTTTGCCCTCTTTGTTTTCCAACCAGTGCGTTCCTGGTCTGTTGATTTTTATTACTCGGTACGGTCCTTCCCAGTTTGGGTTCAGCTTGCCCACGCCAGGCTCTTTCGTGTTGAGTTGGACTTTTCGTAGCACCCAGTCACTGACGTAAATAGTTCGGATTTGCACCTTCTTTTTGTAATATCCTACCATATGTTGTTGGTAGGCTACTGATTTAATGGAGATTGTTTCTTGTTTTTCTTCGAGGAGATCCAGCTCGTCTCTTAATGCTTTGACGTTGTCCTCAGTGCGAAATTATTCGGTTCGGAATGTTGGCATTCTGATCTCCACGTGTATCATTGCTTCTGATTCGTATGCGATGGGGAAGGTGTTTCTCCTGTCGGAGTTCATTTTGTTGTTCTATACGTCCAAAGGCCGTCAGGTAACTTGGATGTCCATAGCTTTTTTTTCGTTTCGAGTCTTATTTTGATTGCTTCCAAGATTGTCCTGTTGGTGACCTCGGCTTGTCAGTTTGCTTGTGGATGAGCTGGCGCGGAGAAATGTTGCTGGATATTCAGATTTTCGCATAACTCCTTAACCTTTTTGCCTTCAAATTGCTTCCCATTGTCTGTGACGATTACCCTTGAGATCACGAATCTGCATATGATGTCCCTCCAAAGAAATTTCTCAACTTGGGCTTCTCCTATCTTTGTGAGGGGCTCTACTTTTACCCATTTGGTGAAGTAGTCTACTGCGATGAGAAGAAACTTCTTCTTATTGGATGCTGGGAGTGGTCCTACGATGTCCATTCCCCATTGTGTCAATGGCCAGGGGCTGCTCATTGGGATCAAAGTTTTGTCCCGGCATGTAAGTGTATGGGGCGAATCTTTGACATTTTTCGCATTTGCGAGCTAGCTTTTGAGCATCTGCTTGCATCGTCGGCCAATAATAACCTAATGTGAAGGCTTTGTGGGTCAATGTTCTCCCTGGATGATTTCTGCATGTGCTGTGGTGTATTTCTTGCAGAACGTATTCAGCATCTCCTAGTGCAAGGCACCTCAGTAATGGGCTTGTGGCGAATCTTTTGTATAGTTTGTCATTGATCATTGTCTATCTTGCTGCCCGATTTCGTAGCTTTCTGGCTTCCATCTTATCTATTGGGAGCTCTCCGTTTGATATATACGCTAGGATTGGAGTTGTCCAGTTTGTTTCTTGGTTTACGGTGCATGCTTCTTCCAATTGGTTTTCTAGTATGGAGCTTCCTTGTGTCATGACGAGTGGCTTGTCATTATCCTTTGTTATCGAAGCTTTCGTTGCTAGTTCGTCGGCTCTTTTGTTCTTTGCCCGTGCGCACCATTGAATAATAGCATTTCGGAAGCCTTCTACTAGCTCTGTGGTTTTCTGGTGGTAGGTTTCATTCATATATCTTTGACTTGAAATTCGTTGTTTAGTTGATTGACCACCAGCTTGGAATAAGTAAAGACACTAATGTCTTTTATTCCCAAGTATTTTGCTAATTGTAGCTCTGCTATCATAGCTTCGTATTCGGCTTCATTATTGGAGGCTCTAAAACTAAATTTTATCGTATTCTCTAATGCGATGCCTTTCGAGTTGTACAAGACTAGTCCAGCTCCGCTTCCTGCCTCGTTAGAGGCTCCATCACAGCGGAGGATCCATCCGTCGAAGGTTGGTTTGGGTTGTTCTTTTCTGCTTTCTTTTTCCTCATGTTGGTTGTTACTTCCTATGAACTCGGCGATGAAATCCGCTAATGCTAGAGCTTTGATAGCGGTTCTGGGGATATAGCTGATGTCGAATTGTCCGAGTTGTATTGCCCATTTTACCATTCTTCTTGACAGATCTGGTATGTGTAACACCGACTGAAACGGTTGTTCGGTCATAACCGTGATTGGGTGTGCTTGGAAGTATGGTCTCTATTTTCTTGACGACACGATTAAAGCGAACGCCAGTTTCTCTAGGGTCGGATAGTTGATTTATGCATCTACGAGTGTGATGTAGTACACTATTTTTGCACATCATTTTCTTCACGTATCATGTAGTACACTACGAGTGTGATGTAGTGTTTCTCCCGTGTTCGATTTTGTTAGTAGCTTTGTGTTTTCCATGTATATCTTAAGGCTTCCTCGCATTCATCATTCCACTCGAATGCTTGTTCCCCTTCAAGATTTTGAAGAAAGGCAGACACTTGTCTGATGATCTGGAGATAAATATGTTCAAAGTTAATATCTTCCCGTTAAGACTTTGAACACCTTTTATGTTTGTCGGCGACTGCTTGTTGAGAAGCGTTTGTATCTATTTTGGATCGGCTTCAATTCCTTGTTGGTTGACCATGTACCCGAGGAACTTTCCTGACCCCACTCCAAATGTGCATTTCTCTAGGATCAGCTTCATATAATACTTTCACAGCTGGGAGAAAGCATGTTCAAGATCTGCGACGTGGTCTGCTCTGCGTGAGCTTTTAACAAGCATATCGTTGTGTAAACTTTCATCATTTTTTCGATCTGATCTATAAACATTTTGTTCACTAGCAGTTGATACGTTGTTCCCGCGTTCTTTAATCTGAATGTCATTACTCAATAACAATATGTACTCCTTTTCGTTATAAAAGAAGTTTTTTCTTGGTCAGAAGGGTACATCTATATTTGATTATACCCTGGGTATGCATCCATAAACTCAGCATTTCATGCCCGACAATTGCATCTATTATCTTATCTATTCGTGGAATTTGAAAGTTGTGTATCCACGGTCATCTTGTGTATCCACGTTCTCACGAGTAGTATGTTGTATGCAGCAGGAGCATCAACGACGAGAAAGTCTATCAACAATACTCGCGACTTTCCTGGCTCTCCTACTTTGACCAGTAGTTGAATCATTCCCAGTAGGTGACATTGTTCCCTACTAAAACCTACCATAGGTTGATCGCTAGGTGAGAGCATCTCATTAGTGAACCGCCATCATTTGGAAAGCTGTCAGGTATAAGTGGTTGCCCGAGCTGCCAGTGTCGATCAATACTCTTTTGATTTCCCACTTAGCTATCATGACTGAGATTACTAAAGCATCATTGTGTGGGAAATTAACCCCATCAACATCTTCGTTCGAGAAGGTTAGAGTCATTTGCATTGTTTTTGCACGGTGTGCGGATGGTTCTTGGAATCTAATCTTTGTACGCAAGTCTTTGACTATATGCTTTTGGGATCGATTGGGTTACTCATTTCCTCGGTTGCGCCGTGCAAGACATAGATTGTTTCCTTTACTTGCTCCCTTAAGATGATTGTTTCGTCTTCGAGTTCGATGAATTCTCTGAGTCGTCCTTCTCTAATATGACGTTCAATCTCGTCCTTCAGACTGCGACAATCTTCAGTATCGTGGCCGTAATAGTTGTGGAAAAGGCAATGTTTGTTCTTGCTCCGCTTCTCCGGATCTCCTGTCATTTTCGATGGCCATTTGACATCTTCCTACCATAGCTTCAAGAATCTCGCTCCGACTTGCTATCAAAGTTGAAAACAATATCTCGTATTTGAGCTTTTTTGTTGTAGATTTTCGGACTTCCCTTGATTACACCTGGAGCGACTAGGGAGCTTGTACGGGTGACTGAAGTGGATAATCATACCGATTCTCTTATTACCATATCTGGAAATTTTTACAACGGGTAAAGTTTTTATTATTTACCAGAGATTCATATAGCTATCTCTACAAGCACTTATTTGTTTGGAGATTATGAACTGTATATATGTTTTGTGGAGGTTTCTACGTGGGGGTATCTTCTTTACAAGAACTCTTGGATCCTGAAAAGTGCTGCACTTTTATGGGTGGCTTGGTGAAACTAGATGTTTATACAGACAATATTGTGACTCTTCCTGAGAATGGTGGAAAACAAGGCTAATACGCAAGAGCTGCTAAATGGGGGAGGGGGGAGCAGCCTTCCATATCGATGTAATTAGAAATCTTATTTTTGTAGCTACAGGAAATCTTTACTCCACTCCACCCCATGTTCTTGAATGCCAGGAAAGGGAAAATAATCAAATTGTACCTACTCACCCATGACGAATGTGTTGAACCAGATAATCATGAGATTCAATTCTAGCTTTTGACGTACACAGTGAAAAGCTCAAATGGTAATGGCAGTTTGGAGGCTATAAACTATGGTTTCTCGGTTGCAATGATTTGTCTAACCCTTGGGTGCCCTCCAAGTCCCACTGTCACAAAAGATCTCATTTCTGGTGAAAACAAGTGTCAAATAAAACCTATTTCTGGCGGACAAAAACGATCTGCCAAAAAAACATTGCAGTTCGGATAGAGAAACCGCCACGTATACAAGTGCTAAAAAATATTTTTTTGGCGGATAGGTATCTTAATCCGCCAAATATAGTATTTCTGGCGGATATAAACGCCAGAATGAGACATTTCTGGCGTTTATAAGTGCCAGAAACGCTTCAATTGTGGCAGATATAAATGCAACATCTGGCGCATATATCCACCACAATTGAAGCATTTCTGGCACTTATATCCGCCACAATATAAAAATTAAAACCGCAAGCATTCAATTCAAGATCTATGTCAACACGAAGCAAGCTATAACGAAACTATACAGACGAAATAAATGCGATGCAAATCTAGATCTTAGAAATTAAAATGCAAGAAGAGATAATGGAACAACACACATGCAATAGAATAGAAAAAGCAGATCTTGAATCGCAAGAAAAAATTAGCAAGAAATCAAGAAAATGAAAGTAAATCAAAGAGAACGAGAGAGAGAATACAAGTTATTGGTGAATAACACTATGCCACTGTAAAAACTCAATAGATTTATTTTGATTAGTGATTTCAGGTTGTAATTTTTCTATGCTAATGTGTAAAATAACAAAGGAATCAAACAGTCAGTGAGTTGCACTACATGATTTAGCAAAATCTAATCCAAATAGTCAACACAAATTATAGAGATCTGATATGTCAATCTTTAACACATGTAAACATCATTAATTCCTAAAAGATGCTAACTTTGACACGACTAAACTGTATTTCTTAGGCAGATCTACTTTAAGAACAACAAAGTGACATAAAAAAGAAAACGATTGTTAGATTAGTCGTCTCTAACCCTAGATCCATTAGAAAAAGTTTATCAGAAGAATTCGATTGAATTAACACGATCATCGAATAGTCAAACAATCCAGAACATGTTTTCAGATCTACACAAAGTTGAGATCACACATTTGTAATCCACGATCACAGATCTAACAAATAATGGTGTTAGCTTCAAATGTCCACAAATCAACAAAAACATCACAACATGTTATGAAAAGCTACAGATCTTCAAAGAAACGCAACAAAAGTCACAAAACATAAGAACAGTGAACATATTAGTAAAGAAATCCTAGCGAGACCACTAGATCTAGGTTGCTAGAGAGTCTTTTGTTCGAATCGACCATGCGAAAAGCTAGGGAAAGCGAGTTCAAATAAGAAGATAAGATGTGATGTTACCTTTGAAGCGCAAATCGAGTAAGACTTTCTGTGTGTGCTAACAAAAAAGATATGGAAAGGAGAGGACTTAGTTGAATTTGTTGAAACGTCTCACAAAGTGGAACCCACAGCAACAAAAGAAATGGGGGGTTTAAGGTTTTGGAATCGAAGAATGACCAACAAGAAGATGAAACCCACAACAGAAGAAGTAAAGGAGACGATGAATCAAATAATCGACGGCTATTGTGCGCGGGGATCGATGATCCAAAGAGAAGCTATCTCTGAGTAAAGTGGAAAGTGGCAAAGAAGAGAAAAATGTGGAGAAGAATAGGATAAAGTAATTGTGGCAAACAATAACCACTAGAAAAGTCTAAAGTGGTGGTCCACTTATTCACCAGAAAAGAATTGTGGCGGATATGGAGCAATTCTGTCGGATGCCGTGTCCGCCAGAAAAAATAGGAATACTAAAGTAGGAGAATTCCCGCTTTCTCATTTTAGGTGGATATAAGTGCCAGAATTAACCAATAGTGGCGGTTTTAGGCGCCACAAGACACTATTTATGGCAGAAAGCTTTATCCTCCAGTAATGGCAATAAATCTGCCACAATAGTTCGTTATAAATGAACCATTTTGTGGTAGTGTCCTAAACCAGATGCCGATTGGGGAAGGCACCCATGATGCTTAGTGTCACGCCCCGATTTTCGGGAAAAACGAAATCCTAAAATCCACGTAGGATTATCCATTTCCCCAAAACTCGGAACGTGAAATTCAATAACAACAGAAACATTTAGCAGCAATGATAAAAATATAGTTCAGAAAATAGGAACAAACTTAAATTTATAACAAAACTCTAACCAGGAAAAACTGACGTCGCTAGCCCCACTAGCGGAACTCCCGTAACGCTGCTCAAAAGTCTCTAAACCTGAAAGGATAATTGGCTACATTCCCAAAGGAATGTACCCAAGAAGCAAAAGCTCACTTGGGTCAGCAATAAAGCTGGTGTGAGAAATCTTCATCCCAAAATCAATAAAATCGCACGTGATAAACATCAAGTTAAACACAAACAATACACAAACACACCAACATGTAGTTCCTCAACGAGGCAAAAGTGTGATGCAAGAAAACACAGTTCCAAGAATTTAGTTCCTCAACGAGGCAGTTATATCATCATCCTAATAACTAAATATGCATGTACTTGTACTTCCAAAATCTCACAAGAATCCCCAAACCATAGTTTCAGATGTTAAAATAGTTTGGTACACAAAAACAAAAAAAAAACAATTGTAGAAGGCCGCCCTAATAAACTTTTAATGTGGAGAAACTATTGTTTCACAAGCAATAGACCCAAACCCTAGCTTCATTTAATCGCTAAAAACATACTAAACCAAATCTGAATCCATGACAGTAAAAATATAGGGCAAAGAGATGCAAGATACTGGGAATAAGAAAACTCACCTTTAATCCAAGAATCGAAACTCAATCAACACGTGCTAACCATCTCGTCGCAGCAATCATCTCGCCACAACCCATCACAACCGCGCCTCACAACTTCGCACCTATCACCGCCACTCTTCTCCACCATCTCGACAGACAACCGGCCACCATCGCGACTTTCCTCCTGTCACCACCCTGCTTAGTACCCTGATTTTTAACCTGAAAATTACCCTGATTCATGCCCCGAACTGAAACAATTTTAGCAGCCATGTTCTTGAATTCAGCAAGATTAAAATCCTTCTCGGTCCCCTATCTTAAATCAGCAACTACACCTTCTAATTTAGCCTCCATGTTCCTGATTTCAGTAGTATTGCAATCCTTCACAGTCCCCAGTTTTAACTCAGCAACCACACTTTCTAAATTACCCTCCACGTTCCTGATTTTAGCAGGAATAATAGATTCAGCAGCACCCAAATTACTAATAACATTAGTGTTTCCATCCCCTCCTCTTTCGATTGCCCCCTGCTACCAAGCAGACCAAACAACACCACCATTCCCAGCGCCGCCATCGAAGAAGAAAAAAAATGAGGAAGAACAACTCTTCCTGTTGCACAAGAGAAGAAGGAAGGGTTTTTGTTTATATAGTGTGGGTGCTTATTCGCCCCCACTGGACTTCTGAAAGCACCCACCTTCTAAACTCACCAAATAAAACCCTAAATTTTGAAATTCACATTCAATTAAATGTAACCCTATTTTATTTAATTCAAAATAAAATAAATTAGTTTTATGAAATTCAGCGGTGTTACATTATACACACGTTAAATGGAATCTCGTCCCGAGATTCGGATGGTAAGACAGTTAACTGAATTTTGAAAAATACGAGTTGTCAAACAAAAGAAGATTTTAAAACACAAATTTCAATTGAATTTTAGAAACATAAATTATTTATTGTTATTGGAAAAGTAGGGGTGTTACATTATATACAACTCAAAAGGAATCTCATCCCGAGATTCGCAGAAAGTGTTAATTGAACACTACGGATATCAAAAACCCTAAGAAGAAAACAATACGGAATAATGTCACGCAAATATCAACATTATAAGTAAGATTACTAGCGCACACACAAGTCAATGGAGCCTCATCATGAGATTCACGAAGAAAATGAAACAATACTAAAGTTTCAAGGTTCAACCTTGTCACTTCATCTTAAGACTTCTACACTCCTACACACCCATATCCACATTCCGAGGATCACCTAGACTCTACCTCAGCCTAGGCTAATCAAATGCTCTGATACCAAACTGTGACAACCCTCTCCCTCACATATAAGGAGCATCCTCCTCTCCTACCCAGGAGATATGGGACTATGATTCCCCTTGTAGTTCGTCCAACTCCTCTTGGCCTATTGGGCTTGTTGGGCATCTTTGGCCTGTTGGGCTCCAACCCTCACCCTCACCTCAGGTTCGCCCACTCAGGGTCTCACAATCCACCCCCTTAAGGCCCAACGTCCTCGTTGGCCACACAGGCCCAACGTCCACGTTGGCCACACAGGCACAACGTCCACGTTGCCCGAGGGCCCACCTCCATGTGGCATACTTCCGGCTGGGTCAGGCTCTGATACCAAACTTTCACGTCCCGAGTTTTGGGGAAACGGATAATCCTACGTGGATTTTAGGATTTCGTTTTTCCCGAAAATCGGAGCGTGACACTTAGTGTAGTTGTCAAGGGGCTACACTTATCTGAATTTAGAATATAATATATCAAAAAAAATCTCTTTCTGTCTAGTTTCCAAATCTTCAAACGGTGCATCAATTGGGTTTGTATTGAGAAAGTTATGGTCAATATACTATTGACTGTTCAGTGGAAACCGAAAAACAGTGAATGGTGAAAAAGTGTCTTTTGAAGTCCAAGAGACTTGAATAGCATGACCATGAAAGATTAAAAGGTGTCTTTTGATATGTAAGAGTGTGATTGATGAAAATTTATCTCTTAAGTGTTCTTTGGAGTAGTATATATAGGCATGTACTCAAGTTATGTTTCAATAAATAAAAAATAGAGTTGTGTAGTCTTCTTCTATTCGATTCCTTTCATAGTTGTGTGCTTTGTTTTAATCTTCTCCCAACAAAGTGGTATCAGAGCCTTGTGCTAGAGAATGTCTTCTAAATGAGCAATTATTTCTTTCCAATACCCACAACTCACCAAGATTAATTATGAGAACTGGGCAATTCGAATGAAGGCTATCCTTGGTTTTCAAGGACTATGGGAGATTGTTGAGAAAGGCTATGAAGAACCTCAAAATGAGGAGACTTTGAATCAATCTCAAAAGGATGCATTGGAGAAAGAAAGGAAGAAAGATCAATGTGTTCTTACCGTCATCCATCAAGGTTTAGCTGATGACATGTTCGAGAAGGTTGCAAATGAAACCAAATCCAAGCAAACATGGGATACCCTTCGGAATTCTGTCATGGGAGTTGAAAAAGTGAAGAAGGTATGACTTCAAACTCTTAGGGCTGAGTTTGAATCTCTTTTGATGAAGGAGAGTGAATCCATTTTGGATTACTTCACAAGAGTCTTGGCGGTAGTGAATCAAATGAAGAGGCTTGGAGAAAAATTAGAAGATACTCGTGTTGTTGAGAAGATTCTTCGTTCTCTCAACTTTGAATTCAATCATGTGGTGGTAGCCATTGAAGAGTCCAAAGATTTGGATGCCATGTCTATCGATGAATTGAATGGATCCTTACGGGCTCATGAAGAGAGAATGAACCGAGGCAAGCAAGAACAAGTGGAGCAAGCATTGCAAGCAAAGCTTTGATTGAAAGCCAAAGGAAATACTTATAGGTGGAAGAGGTCGAGGCCGTGGAAGAGGTCGAGGCCGTGGACGAGGACGTGGCCAAGGAAGAGGATGAGATGATCACAATTCTTCTCAAGAGAGAAGGTATCAAAATTCTTCAAGAGGTCATGGAAGAGGAAAAGGAAAAGGCAACTATGTAAGATACAATGAGGTAAAGAATGACAAAAGTCAAATTGAATGTTATTCTTGTGGAAGCACTACTACAAATATAGGCTTGCATAGCGCTTAAAAATAGGCTTAGATAGCGTTTTTTAGCGCTATCTAAGCTACCGCTATGGTAGCTTAGATAGCGCTCAAAAAGGCGCTATGCAAGGCGCGTACTTGAATAGCGCTTCGTTAGATAGCGCTATCTAAGCGTTGATTTTTTTTTAATTAACTTCAATAGCGCCTTAGAAAGCGCTATGTAAGCGCTAAATTTTTTTTTTAAATTAGCTTGAATAGCGCTTTGATGAGCGCTATTTAATTTTGTTGATTTTTTTTAATTAGCTTCATTTCGGTGAATTTTTTTTATTAACTACCATAGCGCTTTTTTATGCGCTATTTAATTTAAATGAATTTTTTAAATTAGATTTGTTTATCTGCTAAGATAGCGCGTAAATACCAATACCGATTTTCTGGGCTAAATATAATATTTAATATAATAATGACAACGTTCAATCAATCAATAAAGACACAACATGATAACTAACTGTTTCTCATTCATTCAAAATATAATTTAAGCATTCATACAAAATTGTTAATATGCTATCATATATATTTGTTCGTAGCACAATACTAATAAATATCTTAAACTACAGGCATAATTAAAATGTTTTGCTTCAGCTTTCCATTTTCTCCTTGAGAAATCGGTTGTACAAGTATCCTGACCAATTGATTACGAAATTCTCCATACGGACTCCATATGGTAATTCCAGCTGATCTACAGACTGCAACGGATTCCTTGACGCCCGGACGAAGAGGATCCTTGATACCCACATGGAGCTATTTTAAGAGATGAACATGATGTAGTCATAACAGCATGTGCAGGATCATCGCCTGGACACTCTGTAATTATGCACGAACTGCCCTTAATCTGATGGAAAAACACTATATTAATAAGGCTATTTTTAGCACTGACTCAGCATATGCCCTGTCCATTCTCACAAAGAATGAAGCTACTCCATGGGAGGCTATTGCTTTTGCAATATATTTGACATTGCAAAGTAATATGACATGTACATAAACATAGATACCAAGGGAGAGAAAAAAAGAGGGAGTAACTAATCTACATTAATGCCGTACCAGAACATAAAATAAGAGAACACCACTGCAGCATTGATCATCCAATGTTTTAGTCTCTCAGAGTGACCCTGGAATTGAGCAAAAACAATAATCAAAAGACACCTATCAGCTTTTCTACCACATCTTGTTCTTGTGTATACTTGATAAAAATAAGAACGTAATTGCACGGACGTGTATGCCCAACTTTACGTTACTAATAATGTTAAGTACCTAACAAATGCCCATGACATTGCAACTAAATGTGGACCAATAAAGTGCACAGCAGCCATTAGGACTATCCAAATAGGTGCTTACTCATGGCACAAAACTTCAATTGGTGACACAACACAAATCCTTGAAACACATTGAAGTTAAATGTTTTGTAAGACAAATTGGGTTCACCATCTCAGAAACACTATAATAGACCATCTAGGTTCAGAATATTATACTTCATGACGTTGAGTTTGTAGATTATAAAGAATGGAGATAAGCTTGAATGAAATCTTGAGCAATGAAAGATTCAAAACTCAATAAGATACTCTCCTTTTCTTTTTTGTTTTTGGTATACTTACCAAAGGTTGAGATTGGTAAAGTGCCCGCAGAAGCTAACCAATAGTTGCATCTCTTTCGGTCTATTACCATTTAGTACTCACAGTTTCAATTATGAACAATAAATGAAAACTATATAAACTGTTTGATTAAAAAAAACAAGGCACCTGCAAGGCTGCAACCTAAGCTTGTTAAAGGGGGTAAAATGACTACAAAAGAGAAAACTACCTTATTGGAGCTAGGAACCAGTTCCTGCAAAGCTTTCATGCGTTCTGCTATTCTTTCTCACTCAAGTACTGAGTTCCTACAGAAGAGTAAATGCTTGTTAGTATTAGGCCCACATTTGTATGTCATAGAAACTCTTTATTATCCAATCTGGCCACTTAAACTAACAAGTGGTCAATCGTCTTCTTAGACAAAATGTACAAGTAATGCAGGGAACAGACACAATGGCAGCAGTATAAGCTTTCACAGGCACACATGCATATCCTATTTATTTTTTTAGAGATAGTCGTTAGCTTGATGGCTAAATCACAACAAAATCAAACTTGCTCACAAGCAGCATATGCTACCAGACATATCAAAATCTCCTTTGACTGCCTAAGATACATTTCGGATTCATAAAAATAAAAAAATATAAATATAAAGAAGACATGATATGGCGAAGGTCCTAGAGATGATGTATCTCATGATAACCATTGCCCTTAGCCATTTTCAGGCAAAAACTTAGGCAGAAACTTATGATGATCACTGAATCAACAAGTGTGAAGAGTTAAAGCTTTGTGCACAAGGAGTCACTTGCAGGAAACTGATATTCATGGCTATGGATAATTGGAGCATGGGGTTGCCAACTGATCCAAAAAAAAAAAAAATTAATCCTTGTGACTTTCTTTGAAGAGATGTTTTCACTGCTGCCCAAGATGTTGCTGATAATTTTGTAAAGGCTCATGTTATGATTGCTAATGCCTCTACATCTCTTACCCTTTGAACCAAAAGTAATCATGTTTGTATCAAATTTGTTATCAGCTATGACATGTATAAAAGATTCTGGTTGTTCAATATGTATGTAACTTATCTGAATAAGAAGCTGAAAAATGAAAAGAAATTTCAATTCTGTAAAAAAAAAAAATAAAAAAAAAATAATTGTATGTTGTTTATCCAAATACACTGAATTCCTTATTAAATTACTGTTTACATGAAAGTTAATTTTTTTTCATAGTCCAATGCTGATCATGTTAACTTACTAGTAACCACATGGATATGTAGTTATGATCAACAATTCGATTGGTTTGGAAGATTGTTATCAAAGTCTAAACTAGTAGACTGCCTATATAAGAAGTCGTTATCTTAAATAGATTTGTATTTCTTGTACAAAAACCCCAAAAAAAGAGGAAAAGGAATTAATGCATCACCTTAAGAGGTCGGTTTGACTGTTTTCTTCTCTGCCTTTTAAGTTCTCTTTCATCCTAATTCAAAAAAATGAGATGCATCAGAAAAGTTTTGATATAACATAACCAAACGTACAGGTGTATCCAAGCCTAGCATGTACATCATCACTAAGTAGATAGCAGGGCAAAAACACTATAATTAAAATTTTCAGAGATCTTCTAGGCATGCCCCTAAGCAATACAATAAAGAAAAAAATCATCAAACACTCAAAAAGCAAACAAGACTATGCTATAATAGTAACATATAAAGATCTTTATCCATTGTGTTAGTTGGATTTTGTCTCTCACAATTACCTACTAAAAGCTCAAATAACCATCAAGTATATTTCTAATAACATTATGCCACAGACTTGTAAATAAGACTAGTAAATTAAAATGACAGGACGCTAATAGCAGACTGATAGAACACCAAAAGAATCACTCATTTGGATAACTATATGCCATTCAATGGTCTATCATGACAAGAAAGTACCTTCAATCCATTACATAGTTATCCCAATCAATAATAAGTTTCCCAATCTAACCCCCATCAAAGCTGAAGATAGGAAACAACCTGAAAGGTGGTAGAACTGTCCAAGCCATTTGATATCTCATCCATGAATCTCTTGTTAGGCCAACAATCATCTCCCTTACATGAACCAATTGTGTTATTTAGTGAAACACTAACATATAAACCTTTCTGTAGTGTACTTTTGCTTCTTCTTTATTTTAATATGAAGGTTCGAGGTCCTCAAAACTCCACTTGCCTATATGACCTGACTGAAGATTGTGTCTAATTAAACATTGCTACTAAGTAAAGCACACAAAATGGTTTTATACTTAAATCATCTATTACACTTCTCATTTTCTGATTACCAGTACCTGTAGTTAATCTCTTTTTTTGGCCGCCTGATAAACCTCATCTCATTGCATCCCCAACCATTGTATCAGCACATATATCTAGTCTCAGAATCTGACATGTGATGGCTATCAATTGAAAATTAGAAACAAAACCAAGGTGAAAATAAGAAATCTTAGATGAACATCAATTTTCAAAGACTTCCTCAATGGGGATGTTTTCCTGCAAGAATCAGCTTCTAATTTTATCACATTTGAAAAATAATTCTTTCTGGCACGACTCCATAAATTGCTTAAACTCCCAAAAAAATTAGAATAAGTAAAAAAGTTTAAAAGGATCATGGGGTGTTAAAGTGTATACCAGATCAACAGCTTCCTTGTTAACTGCTTCAAGGGCTATTGATTTGTCATCCATTTTCACTTCTTTGTCTAAGCCTCAGAAGAGAATCTGCGGTAATTTCATAAGTAATGCAAGTACAAAATTCAGTTCCAGAGTATCAGTTAAGAGACACTACATTGATTCAAACAGAATTTTCATAATCCGCCTTTTTTAAATTGTCAATTTTCGGTGTAATGGTCTATTTGATGAAAGAGACCTTCATATTAGAATCTGTGCATTTTGAAATTTCTATAGAACACATGGATGAATATCATCGGCATAGAAACCCCAAACCCTTGATTTGTTCATTGCTCCTTTGAAAGTTCATTATGATTTTCACTTTTTACATTATGCACCCAACAAAATATGTTTAAAAAGATGACTAAATATTACTACTGAATCAAGTCCAAAACACACCCTATAGATCAAACTATCACTGACATAAAAGTTTCTGCCAATTCAAATACTTAAAAGTTCCAATTATTATCAAGGCTTAAGAAACAAAGAATGAAAATGAGTGAATAAACTCATACCTAGATGATATCAAACAGTCCTTAATTTGCTCCTCAAATCATACTTCACTTCATTCCCATTCTCTCCTTCTCCTCTTCCATCCTGCAAACAAATGGTCAAAATCAGAAAAAACCCAAAGGAGAAATGGTAAAATTAAACACAAAAAAAATGGTTTTTACCTGATGGGCAGAAGATGGCATGCGCTGCAAATATGGAGAACTCAGAACCTAAAAACCCCAAACCCAAAATTTTAGAGATCTTGATTGAGTGAAGAGCTCGATTGGGGGAAAAGGGAACTCTCTGTTTGTTGTATTTATAGAGAGGAAAAACAAGAGAAAAATAGAATTTCCTACCTAACAGTAGCATAAAAATCCCTAATTCAAACAAATAATTCTAGCATACTGCATTGTCAACCAATTCAAAACCCAATATGCAATAAACCCTAACAATATCAAAGATATAAACTTTTCAACAAATCATCCAAGAAAACAAATGCCTTAAGCTAATCAGACGATCTTGAGAGTGCAAAGAGTAATAGTTGACCTAATTCAACTTGGAATCGATTCGTTGTTGTGAATTATCAATAGAGATAGATGAAATTACTTGACTAAAAAGTTTTCGATCTTGAGAGATGAAAAACTGACGATCAATTGGAGAAAGAAAGAGAGGAGCACCACAGAAAGACAGCAACAACACTCCGTCGAGCAAGAGCCAAAGCTCGAAAGCGAGAGAGAGTGAGAGCGGTGGAGTGAGGGAGGCAGGGAGAGCAATGGAGAGAGTGAGAGCAATGGAGATAGGGAGCAGGGCGAGAGAGAGGGAGGCAGAGCTACGCACAGAGGGGGGACGAGAGAGAGAAGGAGGCGTTGTTCTCCCCTTCTAGGTTAGATCGAGCGGGCTTTTAAAAATTTGGGTGAAATAATAAGCGGTTTTATGTATTTGATCTCCCGCTTTTATTCGGAAGCGCTATCCTAAATGTAAGTAGCATAGCGCTTCGGAAGCGCTATGGTAGCTTTGGTAACGTTTTTTCTCATAGCGTTTTTTAAAGCGCTATCTAAGACATAACTAAGATAGCGCTTAACTGAAAAAAAAATTAAAAGCGCTATTGTAGTGTTTTTTTTTTTTTTTTGATTTTTTTTTTAAGACAAACAAGCGCTATCCTAGTGCCCACTTGGATAGCTCTTTAAAAAAGCGCTATCTAAGTGGCGTTACCTAAGCTAATATTTGTAGTAGTGAAGATATGGACACTTTTCTTGGGAATGTCACACCAAAAACGTAGAAGCCGAGACAAAGCTTATCATGCACAAGGAAGAAGTGGAGGAGCCCGCATTATTCCTTGCACATAAGGAAGAACCCAACGGAGACACGAGTTTATGGTACCTAGACAATGGAGCTAGCAACCACATGATGGGTGATAGAAGCAAATTTGTGAAACTTGTCACCAAAGTGATTGGCCAAGTGCGCTTTGGTGATGAGTCGAAGGTGGAGATTAAAGGTAAAGGCACAATTTTGTTCGAGGCAAAGAATGGAAGCCATAAAATTCTTCCTAACGTTTATTACATTCCTAAAATGCAAAATAATATTGAGTATTGGGCAACTTATGGAGAATGGTTGCAAAATAAACATGGAAGATCGTTTTCTTTGGCTTAGAGATAATGAAGGAAATCTTATTGCTAAGGTTTTTATGACAAAAAATCGCATGTTCGTATTGGATATGAAGATTATGGGAGCCATGTGTTTGAAGATGTGTGTTAAAGATCCATCATGGATTTGGCACATGAGATATGGGCATCTAAATTTTGGAGGGCTTAAAGACTTGGGAGCAAAGAAGATGGTGAAAGGTATTCCAACAATTGATCACCTCAATCATTTATGTAAAGCTTGTTTACTTGGCAAGCATTCAAAAAAGAGTTTTCCCAAGCAATCCAACTTAAGAGCAACCGAGCCACTACAACTTATTCATGCGGATGTTTGTGGTCCAATAAAGCCCTTATCTCTTGGTAAAAGCTCTTACTTTTTGCTTTTCATTGATGATTATTCAAGTAAAACATGGATTTATTTCTTAAAGCAAAAGAGTGAGGCTTTTGAGGCATTCAAAAAATTCAAAGCTCTTGTTGAAAAAAAAAAGTGGTTACAAAATAAAATCTCTAAGAACCGATAGAGGTGGAGAGTTCACTTCCAACGAATTCAAGGCCTTTTGTGAAACACATGGAATTCGGCGTCCCAGACTATTCCTAGATCGCCACAACAAAATGGAGTCGTCGAAAGGAAAAACCGAACAATCCTCAATATGGAAAGAACCATGTTGAAAAGCAAGTCAATGCCGAAGTAGTTGCATGTGCAGTTTATCTCTCTAATTGTTCGCCTACCAAAAGTTTGAAGGACGTAACGCCTCAAGAAGCATGGAGTGGATGGAAACCAAGTGTGTCACACTTGCGAGTATTTGGGTCTATTGCCTATGTTCAAATTCCGGAACAAGAAAGAACAAAGCTTGATGATAGAAGCAAGAAAGTTGTGTTTATTGGCTATGATGAGAACTCAAAAGGCTACAAGTTCTTCAATCCAAGCAACAACAAAGTCATGATTAGTAGGGATGTTGAATTTGAAGAAGATGCAACATGGGATTGGAGTACACAAGATGAAGTGGCTTATGATTTTCTTCCCTACTTTGAGGAAGAACAAACTCTACTAGAAGAACCCCAAGATGAAATTATAACTCCAACAACACCAACATTGTCTTCTACAACAACATCATCAACCTCTCCTTCATCTAGCTCAAGTGAAGGACCTCGAAGACATCGAAGCCTCATGGACCTCTATGAAGAAACTGGAAGGTTAGAAAATGAGAATTTATTTTGCTTGTTCTCCAATGATGAGACTTTGAGTTTTGAAGAAGTAGTGAAAAATGAGAAATTGATAAAGCCATGGATGAGGAGATTCAAGCCATTGAGAAGAACAACACTTGGGAGCTTGCATCACTTCCAAGTGGTTATCAGGCTATTGGAGTCAAATGGGTGTATAAAATCAAGAAGAACTCCAAGGGTGAAGTAGAAAGATACAAGCCGAGACTCGTTGCAAAAGGCTACAAGCAAAAACAAGGCATTGACTATGATGAGGTCTTTGCTCCTGTTGCCCGTTTGGAGATGCAGCACAGAATCAATGGAAAATCCATCAAATGGATATCAAGTCTGCTTTCTTGAATGGTCACCTTGAGGAAGAAGTTTATATTGAACAACCTTTAGGTTTTGTTATTGAAGGTTTTGAGGAGAAGGTATTAAGATTAAAAAAAAAAACTTATATGGATTAAAGCAAGCTCCAAGAGCCTGGAATAGCCATCTTGATAAGTATTTTCAAGATAATGGTTTCACTAGATGTGTTCATGAATATGCACTCTATGTGAAAAAGGGAAATGAAGATATGTTATTTGTTTATGTCTATGTGGATGATCTTATATTCATAGGAAATAATCAAATAATGTTTGAAGATTTTAATAAGGCTATGGCTCAAGAGTTTGAGATGAGTGATATGGGACTCGTGTCCTATTATTTGGGACTTGAAGTTAAGCAAATGGAGGACGGGATTTTTATCTCGCAGGAATCTTATGCAAAATAAGTGTTAAAGAAGCTCTTTGAAGCTCCCCAAAGAGCTTTAATAGCAAGCAATCAGATCCGGCTGCGAAAGGGCGAGAGAGGGTCTGCGAGCACAGATCCAGCTAGATCCAGCCGGTTGGGGAGAAGCCCTCGTCCTCGGCACAGATCAGGCTCGAAGGAGAAGTCGCAAGGGCACAGATCTGGCTCGATCCAGCCGGTTTATCCGCCTCCTCTCCGGTCTAATGATAGAATCTGCTCTCTATCTTCTTCCTCTATGCTTGAAAGGGAGGTTTTTCACCAAACAGTTGGTGGGTTTATGAATCTCGGTGCTGGATGACATCACATTGTACTCGAGAGAAGGATTTCTCCATCTCCTTCAGTGGAACAAATGGAGGAGACACAGCCAGTGAGAGCGCGTTTGCACAGGATGTGTTAATGGCTTTTGAGGAGCAGTACAAAATTCATGGCGATGGACTGTTACAATTACTAACAAACGAATATCAAGTGGCTGTAAAAAATGGAGATACGCTAGGTGCTAAAGGACTGGAAATCATGATAAACCCCAATAACTGGGGGATGCTGACTGCAAGGGTGCCAGCCAGTCAAGTGTAGGCTGCTAGCATTCAAGGTTGTCATGGTATAGTGGCTGCTAATGTGCCACACAACACAGGAATGACCACTGCGGCGCAAAAGAATGAAGAGGCTTTGCATAAAGCAGATGAATATACAATGCCAACCAGTGTTGCATCCTCTGGTCCTAGCAAAATTCAAGAAGAAATGACAATGGCAAACCCTGCCGTTGCACCAGTGAGGATGAGTTGGGCATCAAAGCTTAAGCAAAGCAAGCATACGGGCTCTACAAAACTGAAGTATGAACCTCCAGCTACTATTGAAGGCAGGAAAATAGTACAAGTGCAGACTGCTCACTTTGCGAATAGGATATAAGAATGTGAAAGGTTGGTTATTGGCAAATTTGTGGGCAAGCGTTTGGCATATGGTTATGTCAAAGAGTGTCTGATAAGGATGTGGGGAATTCGAGAGTTTGAGATGAGCATACACGGAGATCAGAACTTTGTATTCAAATTCAAGAAGGAGGAAGATAGAAGTAAGGTATTGGAAATGGGACCTCTACATATTGCAAGCAGATTGTTCATCCTCAGGACCTGGTTACATTCTATGGACGAGGATGCCGAGGTGCTTACCTCGATACCTATTTGGGTTACACTGAATAAAATTCCTTTATTCCTATGGAATCCAGAGGGTATTCAAAGGATTGCTAGTTTTATTGGAGTGCCTATCATGCTTGACAAGGCTACTGAAGAAAAGACAAGATTAGCGTATGCGAGGGTGTGTGTGGAGGTGGATGTAAACAACCAATTACCCAAAGACATCCATGTGGCGGTTATCAATGGAGATAAGAAAAAAATAGTTGAAGTTGAGTATGCATGGATTCCTGTAAAATGCAATTCTTGCGCAGTATTTGGCCATACAAAACAACAGTGTTCAAATAGCAAAGAAACTAATACTCCAGGCCATATGGTATGGCAAGCTACAGGTAGGACCCAGCCACTAGAAAGACAAAACTCTGATGGTTGGACGATCGCCAAGGGTAGGCATACATTCAAGTCAAAGACTCACCCTAGTTTAGAGGGAGTACAGGTCCTAGCACAGAAAAAATAGGGAATGTCACCAGTGCAGAGGCCGCCATTGAGGCAGAGCAGAAAATAAATGATGACCAGAGTGATGCCATAACGCAGAGTACACAACCATTGCCTCTTGACAACCCAATGCTCGAGCGTAGTGATAGTGTGGAGGCTAGTGAACACACACCGACTCAGGACAAAGAGAACACTACAACAGATGAGCAGAGTAGTAACGAGGAACATGAGCAAGATCCTTCTAGTGAAGACGTTGCAAGAGATTTGGCTACAAAAAAATTCCCAAACTCTTGCACTAAATATTTTAGTCTCTGCCCTCGAAGATCTTCTAGGGCTAAGATAGCAAATAAAAAGTACAAAGGTTGAATCCTTTCCTCCTTAACAAAGGAGAAAGGAAAAAAAACAACAACAACAACAAGAGGTTTCTTCTTTGGCCGATGCTAGTTGAAGATTATTATAGGCCTAGTAACCTTGTTCACTTTCACTAGAATTATCTTTCTTGTGAGAGTTTGTTTTTGTTTCATTTATATAAGGGTTTAGGGGTCCTTAAAACCTAGCTTTCTTTCCAAAAAAAACACGCCCATGGAATGTGGAGTTAAACTTTCGATGAAGAATGAAGGGATTAAAAAGGTTAATCCAACATTGTTCCGAAGTCTTGTGGGAAGTTTAAGGTATTTAACTTGTACCAGACCTGACATTTTATTTTCAGTTGGACTTGTAAGTCACTTTATGGAAAATACGTCAAAGACACAAATGAAGGCAATCAAGAGAATTCTTCGCTATCTTAAAGGTACCCTTGATTATGGAATTTTTTATTCGGGTTCAAATGAGTTTAAATTGATGGGCTATTGCGATAGCGATTATGCTGTAGATATTGATGATAGAAAGAGTACTACTGGGTTTGTTTTCTTTATGGGAAATAATGCAATTTCTTGGTGTTCTAAAAAACAACCCATAGTCACTCTTTCAACATGTGAAGCCGAGTATGTTGTTGCTAATGCTTGTGCTTGTCATGCAATTTGGTTAAAGATATTGTTGAAGGAACTTTATTTTGAGCAAAGTGAAGCTACCAAAATTATGATGGACAACAAATCAGCCATTGCGTTAGCAAAGAACCCGGTGTTTCATGATCGAAACAAGCATATTGAGACAAAGTATCATTTTATTCGACAATGCATTGAAAACATGCACGTAGAGGTAGAGTGTGTGAAATCACTTGATCAAGTTGCTGATATTTTCACAAAGCCTCTCAAGTATGATATTTTTCTGAAGTTGAGAATGATGATTGGTGTTGGAAAGATGTCAAGTTTAAGAGGGAGTGTTGAAAAGTAAACTTAAGACAGATTTAGACCAGAGTTTGAAGGGGCTACACTTATCCAAATTTAGCTTATAATATATCAAAAGAAATATATTTTTGTCTAGTTTCCAAATCTTCAAACGGTGTATCAATTGGGTTTGTATTGAGAATGTTATGGTCAATACACTACTGATTGTTCAGTGGAAACTAAAAAACAGTGAATGGTGAAAAGGTGTCTTTTGAAGTCCAAGAGACTTGAATAGCATGACCATGAAAGATCAAAAGGTGTCTTTTGATATGTAAGAGTGTGATTGATAAAAAGTTATCTCTTAAGTGTTCTTTGGAGTAGTATGTATAAGCATGTACTCAAGGTATGTTTCAATAAATAAAAAACAGAGTTGTGTAGTTTCTTCTATTCCTTTCATAGTTGTGTGCTTTGTTTTAATCTTCTCCTAACAGGTACATACCAAAGGAACCTCAGTTCATTAGCTATAAATACTACTGCAGGTTCCTTTGTTAAACAATGCCTAGAAGTGAAATGGGTAAATCAGGAGTCCTCTAGAGTTCCCTCAACCTCTTCAGTAGGACTTTGATATATTGTACTATTGAAGTGTTTGGGGGAACTCCTGGTGTCACCTGATGAAATATTGTTGGATGGCAACCATAGTCGATGATCCCGTACTTGAGTTGCTGAAGTAGCTATAAGTCGTCTTCACTCCTTGCTATCATATCTTTCATTGATTATCTCAAAATAGATTTTGGAGTAATTATCACTCACAAATGTGATTCATTGCTCAATAAAACCCTTAAATGGTTGTTTACAATCTTGAGTTTGCTCGTTCAAGGAGGATGGTACGCGATTTTACTAATTCAACTGTTTTCTTTTTCTTTTTTCCCTCAACTGTCCAAAAACATTACCACTCCCCCCCCCCCCCCCCCCCCCCCCCCCCCCCCCCCCTTGTGTAGTACATATGTTCCATGAAGCACCAATTTACAAGGTTATCTTTATTAAAAATAAAAATAATTTAATTAGCATATGAAGATGGCACCTCAAAAGCAATTTTCTAAAACTCAAGCACTAGATGATGTGATTTAGTTCTATCAAAATAAAATGAAAAATCAAGTTTTGAATCTTCATAGTTGTTATTCAACTGTTCTTTTTACTATTTCAAACTAAAAAACATTGTTGTAATAAGTTTTTCTGCAACAGGTTTAGTGACAGGTTGAAGAGCATCTATTGATAGAATTAAGATACGAAAGTGGAATTTAATATTTATTCTCTCAAATTAACATTAGGAAAGAGAATTTTTATAGCACTTATTAAATCATTCTTAGGAAATTTCTACAAATCAACAACTTCGAGTCTGCAACAAATTATATTGATTCTACCTTCACTCTAGGGTTGACCAAAGAATCGAATAAACCAAACGAACCAATCGGTTTGGTTTAGGATCGGTTTCAGTTCGGTGTTGTTTAGGAAAATTTGAAACTGATATGGTCGGTTCAATTTTCGGTTTTTAATTGATTTTAATCGACAAAACCGAACAGACCGAATATATGAAATATATTATATACTAAATAATATAATATATTTAATTTAGTCTGTCGGTTCAATTTATGTCGATTTTAGTAACATTTTAGGCGGACAGTTAGGTTTTACGGTTTACATAAATTTGAAATTGATATGGTTAGTTTGGTTTCTTATATATGTTAGATTTGGTTCAGTTTCGGTTGAAAATTTTTGAAACTGATAATAGTCGGTTCAGTTTTCGGTTTGGGTGAAAAATCGAACCATCAGTTCAGTTTTCAACCCTACATCACTCCGAAAATCCAAACATACTAGTTCCATCTCATACAACCTGTTATAGAATCTGTGGATGTGCAACACTATGCCTAAACTTTTCCCATTGGAGCAACAATGATCCTAGTTCAAAAGGAATGATTAGAGAAGGGTAGTCTTGTTAGTAGCAACTATTCTTTCATTGGTGAAGGCGTTGTTTTTTCTAACTATCTAACTGAACTACAGACCTATTTTTTCAAACATTCATAGATTAATACTGAGCTGACAACATTGCTATGAAAATATGTAGGTTTTCAACATGTTTTCCAATAGGGTTGAACAAAAAACCGACCAAATCGAATAAACCAACCAAACTGATTGGTTCGGTTTAAGTTTGGTTCGATTTAGTTTCGGTTTTAAAAAATTCAAAGCCGAAGTGGCCGTTTGGTTTTCGGTTTCTATGTGATTTTAACCGACTAAACTGAACCGACCGACTATGACCGAATATATAATAAATAATATATTTTATATAAAAATAATATAATATGTTTAAAACAGTCGATCAATTCGGTTTTAGTCGGTTCGGTTACGGTTTGCATAAAGTAGAATCGACTCGGTTTCAGTTCGGTTTTGTTAATGATCAATTCGGTTTTGGTTCAAAAATTTTGAAATCTGCCAAAGTCGATTCGGTTTATGGATTAGGTGAAAAATCGAACCATCGATTATGTTTTCAACCCTATTTTCCAAATAAAAGTTGGTCGGCCATTGCAAAGATTACTACAAAGAGTACTCTATTTTGCAACATATTACTTACTCAGAAAGAGTATTAAATTTTGTATTTTGTGTGAATTAAGCAAGCTGTTTTCTCTGCCATTGCATTTGCCATGTTAATTTATCATCTATATATGTCAACTTGCAAAAAAAAATGGTGTTTCAATCTTTGAGTGGTTGATACCTTGGGATATGTATAACCTCATTACACCAAATTGACATTTTTGTAACAACTCCCAAAACAGTAACATTTTTTAGCTGTAACAGTCCACCAAACAATTTCAAGTCAAAGCTAAATTTAGTTCAAAAAATGAAAAACAGTTAAAAAAAAAAGTTACAATAAATTGGATCACCATGAATAATATCACTTTTAGCACCATACTCTTCATGGTGATACAATTATTGTATCACTTTTTTGTTTGTGAAAATGTATAAAATTGTTTGGTAGATTCTTACAGTTCAAAAGTGTTGTTGTTTTGGGGTTTGTTACAAAAATGCAATTTGGTGTACCGCCTGCGTATATAAATACCTTTGACACGCCCATACACACCTAATCATATTTATGTAAGTTCTCAGTTATCTAATCAAGCTAATTTTCAAGCAATAGATTAGCAACATATTTCCCTTTTATCAGACAGATTTCCTGAAAAATCGACTCAAATCACTAGCTTACAAATAAATATATGAGCTTGTCCTTAGCCGTATATCAAAAAATCAACATAACATAATTGTTTGTACGTTGTTATAACATATAATAAAGCATACTTTGACTGATTACACTACTAATTAGATATGCCATTCTAAACATAAGATCCCAATCTAAACAAAAAATAAGCATGTTTAGATTTTTTTTCGACCATATGGTTTCAATATTAGTAACTCATTTTTAACACCTCAACCTATGAACATGTGAGTGGCCCATAAATTTGACTTCCACCTTGTAAGGGATTCAGTTTTAGAAAGTTTGGTCATGACAATGTACATTAAATTAAACAAATTGGCACCGTGTGATACAATACCTAATGTTCTTCCCATTGTAGCAATTAGCAAGAAATAAGCTCTAATGGCACCTCCAAGTCTAGTGTCCTCCTCATGGTCAGCTTCATGTTCTTGGCTTCATCTCCTTGCATAGCAGACCAAGATGAAAATGTAAGTCAGGATCTTCCAAGCCTTTCCCATTCTTGATCTATTGTATCTCCTAGTGGTGCCTAAGGACCTTTGGTTTATTTTCTTTTCTCTTAGGGTCTGTTTGGTTGCACGAAAAATAGACATGGAAATTGAAACCCATTATCGAGAATCTGATTCCAAGGCCTCCCCTCGGACTTGGATTCCCATGAGTAGTGGGAAAACAGTCTTACGAATAGTCGATTTTCTCTCAGTAAATAGATAACCAAACAACGAAAATCTGCATAATAAGGGAATTGAATTCCATTTCCCAATGAAAATAGCTAACCAAATAGATAGAAGCAAACGTCTTAGATGGGTCATCCCCATCTTCCATCTTAATGCGCGAATCTCGATGCAGAGTGGGGGCAACGTGCCAATTGTCCCACAGCCCACTACGAACGAAATTGAAAACTCTTATGATATCAATCGCCTCCCTTTTTGCCATGACGTGAAATGCCTCCATGGTGATTTGTTTCTCTAAGGTAAGAGGATCAATGGGAAACCTTCCTGCAAAAGAACACAGACAATGATCACTTAGACCGCTATCAAGCACATCAAAGTCACAGGAAAAGAGTTAGAACTTACAAAGCGACCTGAACTGTCGCTCAAGCGAACGACCCTTGCACTGGAGATATTTTGAATCAACAGGGCCAGAAAACAGTACTTCTGCCAGAACTTGAAATCGTCCGGCAGGTTAACAAAGCAATTCGGCAACTTCATCTTGCAAATAACATTGATCTACAGTCGATGAGCGATCAGCAACTGAATCACCCGTGGGGTCACACTAACGTCGGCCTCCTTAGCACTGAGCAGATTCATAAGAATGATCTTGTACCAGTTGGGTCCCAACTGAGCCGGAGGAATCCCCAAGAAATCCAATAACTCCCAAATCACATCCTGAACTGAGAAACACGCTCCAGTTTGAAGCATCCCACGATGTAAACAGATGAAATCGGCCGGAGGCGACATTGGCGTCTAGTCACCCTTTAGAAGATACAACGGCAAGTCTTCAGGAACTCTAAACTTCGTATGGATTTCAGTGAGACCAGGCTCGGACAGTAGCCTGTCTTCAAAAAACTCTAGGCCCTTAGCTAGAACAGCATCATCAAGAAGCTTTTCTCGAGCCATGAAGAAGACGAACGAACCTTTCAGAACAATATCTTCAAAAGCAAAATGGTCAGTCTCAATACTGCGGATGACCTATTTAGAGGATAGGTTCTTGCCTCTTTTTCACCGAACCAACACATACCCAATTAATGCAGCGTGCAACTCAAGCAACAATTCAGACTCAATCATCATGAGCGCCACATCCCTTCAAGAGATGACTTAGCGAACCGATGTGACAACCCACTAACTCGAAATAGTAGTTGATGATACATAAAAATGGTCACACTCTTGAGCCGAAAACATGTCATGCTGATCTCGAGGAACTACGGGCCCAAGCATCGGCCCAACACAGATCCAGCCGAAGCAGATCTAAGCCCGCTCAACTTCAGTCTGCCAAGCGAACTCGGACTCTCACAGCATGCTAGGCCCACACGTCTCACAACTATCCACGATACCCATAAGCCCTCTTCAGGCAAGTATCTCGAGGATCGGCTTCGGACAGGCAACTACAGCTGCTCTCTGCTTACAAATAGGAAGCAAACTTCAGAGTATCTTCCACACAGGGAAACTCCCTTCTACAGATTGCTTTTGGATTGTGAACTATTTCTCACGTATCTAGGAGTGTAGAGCTAACATGGAACTTTCCCCCTACAACACGACTCTTAATTAGAGAGGGATCTCCACGAAGATCTCCTCCCTAAACTATGTCTACAATGGCCTGGTTGAATCAGGACTCCTTGCACTATAAATAAGACATGAGGTTGCTATGTTAAGGTACCCTACAAATTCTCTGTTACAACATTACACCTTCCTCAGATCCCTATCTAACTTTAGCATCGAAGTGCCATCGGCCACCCCACGGTGGTTTGTGGCTCATATGTGTTACTTGTGCAGGTCAGCAGGAACAAGGTTAAAGCAGGGAGCGAAAATTGACTACATCAACACCCATACACACCTAATCATATTTAGAAAGTTCTCAGTTATCTAATCAAGCTAAATCTTCAAGCAGTAGCTTAACAACATATTTCCATTTTATCAGACAGATTTCCTGAAAAATCGACTCAAATCACTAGCTTACAAATAAATATATGAGCTTGTCCTTAGCCGTATATCAAAAAATCAACATAATGTAATTGTTTGCACGTTGTTATAACATATAATAAAGCATACTTTGACTGATTACACTGCTAATCAGATATGCCATTCTAAACATAAAATCCCAATCTAAACAAAAAATAAGCATATTTTCGATTTTCGACCATATGGTTTCAAGATTAGTGCTAAAGTCAAACTCATTTTTAACACCTCAACCTATGAACATGTGAGTGGCCCATAAATTTGACTTCCACCTTGTAAGGGATTCAATTTTAGAAAGTTTGGTCATAACAATGTACATTAAACTAAACAAATTGGCACCGTATAATACCATTCCTAATGTTCTTTCCATTATAGCAATTAGCAAGAAATAAGCTCTAATGGCACCTCCCAAGTCTAGTGTCCTCCTCATGGCCAGCTTCATGTTCCTGGCTTCATCTCCTGCCATAGCAGACCAAGATGCAAATGTTAGTCGGGATCTCCCAGGCCTTTCCCATTCTTGATCAGTTGTATCTCCTAGTGATGTCCAAGGACCTTTGGTTTATTTTCTTTTTTCTTAGGGTTTGTTTGGTTGCACGAAAAATAGACATGAAAATTGAAACTGTTTCCGAGAATCTAATTCTGAAGCCTCCCTTTGGACTTGGATTCCCATGAGTAGTGGGAAAACAATCTTACGAATAGTCGATTTTCTACTAGTAAATAGATAACCAAACAGCGGAAATCTGCATAATAAGGGAAATAAATTTCATTTCCCAAAGAAAATATGTAACCAAACAGACCCTTATTGTCTTTTGTTTTAATAACATATTCACATCTATTAAACATGAGAACTAGAGGTATTACAACCAAAGTTATGGTACCTACGGGTGTAGCTAATTCTATATTGCCCCAAGCCTTGTAAAAGCCTAATAATACTCCATACATTAGGATTTTAAACCCCATCATCATGGAATACTTTCTTGTTCATGTACAAAAAATATTAGACATGACGCTCGAAATTGTAGAAAATGAGTACGAGATAAAGTTACAGACTGCAAAAAACGAATGAAGAGATCGGAGAAGACAATATTATGATGATGGATCTTACTATCTTCAATCCAAATTCAAAAATAATACTAGATGGATTGACAAAATGAGATATTCGAACGACGTCGTGCAAGGACAAGCGCCACTCCTTCTGTAGATGACCCTATGAATGGGGAAGCAGCAGCTGGATCTGGTTCTTCAGCTAGTCTTTAGGAAGACATGTTTCCTATTAGGTTTATTTTACAAAAAAGACATAGTCTATTTAAGTATGTCATAGAATTTTCTCCTTAATTAAATATTTTTATTTCAAGCAAATTTGTTCTTTATTCCATTTAAAACAAATACAACTACACAACAAAAACAAATATATAACACAAAATCAAATTGAACTACTAAGTGTTTCCAAAAGTTGTCCATAAATGTTCAGTCAAATCATGTTTCAACTACGTATTAGTTTCCTTTGAATGCATCTTATGCAAATTCAATAGTGATTGGAACAGAAGCAATGATGTGCGCATCATTGGTATTGGTTCTGATTCATGGCCTAACAGTTGGAAGTTTTCATGATCCAAGTCAACTTCATTTTCAATGATCATGTTGTGCAACATAATACAAATTGTCAAGATGGCAGATAGATCAACTTATTCCAAAGTTGGACAGAGCCTTTGATGATTGCCCACCAAGATTGTAAAACTCCAAATGCACGTTCAATATCTTTTCAAACACTTTCTTGACATTGAGTGAATGATTGCTTTGTCTTTTACAGATTGGTTGACTGATGTTCTGAATAAGAATGGATTATTTAAGGTATATCTTGTCTAAGAGATAATACCTCATGTTGTATTGATTACGTACCATTAACTTCAAACTGAAGTACCATTGGTTATGTCATCAAACAAGGGCAAACAATCTAAAACGTTGATATCATTGGGGGACCAAACCATACCTAAGAAATTGTATCAAATCCATAGTGACTCATCTGCAACGTCGTAAAGGATAATGGTAAGTTTATTCACATAACCTATATGAATTTCATGCCAAGATATTGGATAGTTTTTCCATTGCAGTGCATGCAACCCAAACTTTTCAACGTGCTTCGAAATCCCCAAGCTTCTGTTTGATTATGCAATCGTTGAACATCATGTTAACTTGGCTTTCGTGTGTGTGGACCATCAAAGATGGCCAGAGATCGCGGACCTACAAAAGCACTTCAACGTCACCAATGTAGTGTTTTCTTCGATTCTACACTTGATGTCGAGTTGATCGATTGGACAATCGTACACAAGTATATGAATTGCGACTATCATATTTTGCAAAGATGAATGACTTATCCTCCCAATTATTATGTCGACTTCTTGTTGAAAGTATTGATTATTTTCCTCCAATGCATTGAAAATGCAGAAGAACATAAATTTACTAATTCGATGCAACTCAAAAATAAGATTTCGAATCAATTGAGTTTGGTGCGAAGTAGTCATTCCAGAGTCATAAATAACCTTCCTCTTTATTACGCTCAATGGCTTGCCTTCATTATGGGAAACCCTGTGAGAATAACATTGATCTTCTTCATCTTGTTGATATTGGATTGTAGCAATACACGACATGATAATGCCTCCGACATATTGAAAATGTCTTAGACAAGATTTATCATCCTCTTCTATAGGTTGACAATGATGATTCTTCTCAAGACAAATAATTTGTAATTGACAAAGGGTGAGTAGAAGGGATCAAAAGATGAGAGATAAATGAACAAATATTTGCGAAGATAAAATGAAAATGTTGAATGTTATTAGCTCATTCAATAATTGCACATAATGTCAGAAGAAACAATAATTCATCTCTGTTATTATAAAGTAATAATAATGTTTTATTATTTGTACTATTTGCACGTATTCGATGAACAATCAAAATAATGAATTTTATTTTTTGAAATAAAAATTAAGAATAAAAAATTGTAAAATTGGTGGTGATAGCAAGGCTAGGTAGGGGCAAATAGCCTGATTCACATAAAACTATCTATTAGAAGTTGTGCGGCCTGTAACAGATAGTTTCTTGCTATCCATTGGTAGGGAGATGAATAGTTTTATCCATTTTAAGGGGATGGATATGAGTTATCTGTACGGTGACGCGACCCAAATGGATATAGATAGATAACTTTATCCATTTTGGCCTCCTATCCATCTCCACTGGAGTTGGTCTTAAAGCATTCACAATACGCAAGGCTATCTTTGTATTTTCAAGAAAAATTTACAATCCCAAATAGGGTTGAAATTTTTTTACCGACAGTTGATATTCACATCATTATTACATAATATATCCCTTAATTTATATCCCTTAATATATCCCTTAATTTATATATATTTTATAGTAATTATTTCGTTTTCATGTCTTTGTAGGAATTTGAGCGTGAACGATGAAATCGTATTAAGGTGACAATTTAAAGAATGACAATTGGTCGATTCTAGCGGTGGTACAAAGTAGAGGGTCACATATCTAAACCCTTAAACCCAAAACCAAGCCCATAACTTAAACCCAAAACCTAACCCATAAACCCAAACCCAATGCCAAGCCCAATCAAACCCTAGCCTTAAATCACTCATTGAATCCTCCCCTTAACTTGTCCATATTCATTTTTTCCTAATTCTTTATAAATACAAAAATTTAATGGATGAGAAAGGGAGGAAGAGAAGGGAAGAAAGAAATCAGTAGAAAATCAAATCTTCTTTCCTTCAGAGAGTGATTCTCATCACCATCCCAACCAAGCTAATCTAGGTTTTCTCTCCTTAATCCCTCTCCCTGTTCCATAACGCCACACAACCACCACCACCGTGAAACAGGGGCGTGACAACCTTGTTTCACGTTAAAAACTTCACTCCGCCATCGTCACTGTCCCTCTCCCTGTTCCATCACGCCACACAGCCACCACCACCACAGAGCACCACCATCAGACGCCTTCCTCATCCCCTGTTCTCACCGTCACAAACAACCACCATCGCACAACCCTTCGCGACAGAACAGGTTCAACCACCACAGACCGCCTCGCGACAGAACAGGGAGCATATCTCTCGGCCTCTCTTTGTCGTGGCCCTCCTTCTTTGCATGTTCTTCTTCTTCAGCAACGCGAGCCACCATCACCACCATCTCTCTCGCACTGAAACAGAAGAACAGGAGCAATAACAGAGCATCGCGAGCCGCCCTATTCCACCACCTCGCGACAGACTGCTCCTATCCTTTCTGTCCTCTCTCCATCTCGGCCTCCTTCTTGTCTCCCTCTCTCATGGCCACCATCACAGAGCGGCGCGCCAGCGGCGCACAACCACCACGACAGCAGAAACAGGGGAGTCTCCTTCCGATCTCTCTATCTGTTTTTTAGTGTTCTCATTTCACCTCTTTCTCTTTTGCAGGTTCCAGAACCATTTGGAGGACAAGGACGCTCGCGAGGAGCACGGAGGAAGGCGGAGCAGCGCAAAGCGCGACTGTTCCATTGGCGGGAGACTGAGTCAAACTGATTTTGGCTATTGGCACCCTGATTTCTACTCTGTACCACCACAGAGCATTTGCAGCCATTTTTCTCGGGATTCATGTTCGGACCACCTGCTGATCTGCTGAGTACCACCACATCGAGTTTGCGACAAACCAAAGGGGTTGCATAATTCATTTTGATTTATTTTACTGAATTGTGTGTTTAATTGTTAATTACAATTTATTTCTGAATTTTTGATAAATTGCTTTCACCTTTCATGTTCGAGATATTAAACTTGATATGTTTGGTAGTTAGAATTACCCTTTATCAATATTCAAAGAATGTGCTAAAAATATTAAGCTTAAACTTTGATTAAGTGTGCCCTAAAAAGACACTTAATACTTGGTAAGAGCGTATTTGCTTGAAATAATTTGTTAATGTTTGATAGAAACATGATATAATTTGAATTGAATTTTAACGATCACATATTCGGTGTAAGCAAGGGATTCTCATCCCTAAATCTTCTCGTTTAAATTTTAAGTAATTTAGATTTAAATATTTTTGCTAACTCATTGGTGAGTCCAAGCCCACAAAAATCCATCTTTTTCTTTTATTTTATTTTTATTATTTTAATTTATTTTTAGTTTAGTTTTAAAAATGTTGTAACCCCATTTCCTACAAATTAGTTTAATTAAATTATTAAATTCAATTGCATCCACTTTCCTCGTGGGATCGACCCGTACTTGCCGTTGTCTACCAGTTAGACACCGTGCACTTGCGGTAATTACAAGTGGGATTTTATTAGCTTATTAATTTAGGTTAATAAAACCCGCATCAAGTTTTTGGCGCCGTTGCCGGGGAAATTAGCAGTGTAATTGAATTTAAGATTTATTTTCACTAATTATTTTTTAAAAAAATTCAAAAAAAATTTTATTTTTATTTTGCTAAGTTCTTTTTACACTCATTTCGTTTTATTTGTTTGATTTTGCAGAATACACGCTTCTCGAGGAAATTGGACAATCCTGCAAAACATTAAGCAAATTTTTTTATTTTATTTTGTGAGGAGAGTTTTAATTTTATTTTCACCTCGTTTTACGAGTGTGCGGTGTAATAATTTTTGAGAACTCTACTGTTTTTCATTTTGTTTAATCACCAAAAAAAAAAAACCCTAAATTCTCTAAGTCAAAAGAAAATATAGGGAAACAATTTTAATTGTTACCCAATAATTTCTTGTGATTTAGAAATCCGACTTCTAAGACCAAGACCAGTAATTTGATTGCATATGTTTGTATGCTGATTGAAACGGATAAAAAGAAGTCGGACTTTTTTTTTTTGAATTGTGCTAAATTTTTGTGCAAAACGGAATACGCACACTGTAAGTATTTCTATCACACGCAATGTGTTAGCGACCGGGTGTTTTGTGTAATTGTTTGAAATTGTGTGATTGGTTGTTTAATTACTGTAATTGTGGATGCTAAACTTTAGTAATTCATAATAAGCAGACCCAGTTTCTAAATAGAAACTGGTGGGGCTTGATATCCCCACCTCATCACTCCAGCTGTATGCAACCAATAGCCAAACATAATTAAAATCAATTAGCAAGTTAGATAGAGCCATCTTTTAGGTACGGTGTTCATAGGACAACCAAGACCAAGGTGAATCCAATAATTTTTGTGTTAACCAAAGCTAAAAGTGACGATGGATTTAATCATTCAATGAATTCCGAGAAGCCACTGCCACAAGGGTAATTTACCCGGTAAGCCGAGTCATAAGTAAGCTATGATCCACAAGAAGGATTGGTGTAACTAACAGTTTTGGGTTAGGAACACAAGCCTCAAGTGTACATTTAACATCACATCGTTCTCACATCTATTGGCTTACAGAGCGGTAGTACAAGGAAGTACTTAATTGGACCATTGTGACCTCCTTCTCTTGTGCGATAATCCGGTTTCTTTGAAACAAAACTCTAGCCTACTGATTTTGAACTTTGTGGTGTAAAATATACACTCTTAGGATCATCTTGAAGCACCCATTGCTATGTCATAAAGATTACATAAGAAATAATTGACCCCCAAAGATAAAAAGATAATTGAGCTCAAAAACGTTGATTGCTTAGGGAGGCATGTTTCTTGTGCATTTACTGGTTGCTGATTATGTGTGAGTCTGTGTATATTTTTAGAGTTAGTGATTTTAAAAAAAAAATGAACACAAGGGATTATCCAGCCTATTTTTCCGAGCAAGTCAATTCATTTTATGACATGCGACGACCTGATTATGATTCATATTTAGATTATTACAACCCAGGTTTAGCATATCATCCTGACTTCTCATGGGCTCATGGTCAGTACCATGGAAGCCCTATTTTCACTCCCCCGACTCCTCAAGTTTCCATTCCTGCTAGTGAGCCTCAACCTAATCGAGTTGTTCCTCCTTCTAACACATCTAGTTTAGAGGACGCCTTAACTCGTGTTATGCAGCGAACTGGAGATATGCTTGAGCAAAATTCTCGGGATATTACAGAATTGACAGTTATTTATCAACAAAACTCTCAAGCTATCAAGAAACTTGAGATGACATTGAGTCAAATAGCTGAGTCACTTCCTGAGATAGAGTCAGAAAATTTTCCTAGCCAACCTATTTCCAACCCAAATGGTCAATTTGAAATTAGTGGCACATCTGAGCCGGACAGTGAAGATATCCAATCCATTACTACCCTTAGGAGTGGAAAACTGGTTGACAATCAGGTAGAAATGCCTGACATAAGTGTTATTATATCCTCACCCAATTTTACACAGGTTGCATCCTCCTCTCATAAGAAGGCTGATAAAGCCTCATTTATTGATGAACCTGTAGATTCTGAGACACTACAGACATCTCCTTCCCATGTTGACTCATTACACATATGCCTTCCTAGTGACTCATGCATAGAATCAAACTGTGAATATTCTTTAGAATCTCCCCTTGACTGTTTTCATGATACACATGACCATTTAGAGGCTTGTTTGACTCATTTTAGTTTAGACTTTGATGATTTCATTAGAGAAGTCAATGATTTGCTTGACTCAGTCCCCATTGTGGATCCTAGTTATAAATGGAAGTCTAAAGTGGAGACTCTTCCACTCAGTGAGTCAAAACTAGTCCCATCAGTTGAGCCACCTGAGCTTGACCTTAAACAATTACCTGATACCCTCAGGTATGCGTTTTCAGGTATTGATGATACTTTGTCTGTTATTATTTCACCTATATTGAATTCAAAACAGGTTGCCCCAAAGAAGTCGAGAGATATATCTAGTAAAAGAGTGCAATCCATAAGTAGTGTCAATTCTAGGGTTGAGGGTGTTGTTGAGTTGTCTAGACCAATATCTCTATGTGATTCATGTGATGAACTTGTACCACCTGATATATCCATCGTCTCATCTACTTGCATCACATTCCCATTTACTAAGGCTACTGTCACCGATCCCTTGTGTTGTAGTGAGGATTTCAGTTTTCACCATCCTGTTGTGAAAATTATCCAATCTTCTGATTTGGAACCAGACTTAGGATGTTCCATTTTAGGAGTAAGGGAGGATCCTTTGTTTCATAGCACTACGTGCGACCCATTCATGTTTAAGATCCCTACTGACTTCCAAGGAATGCGAGCTTCTTTACAATTTCTATATGATTTTAGATGGTGTCCTTGCAACTTTTGGGATGTGCTAGTATATCTTGTGTTGCATGTGGTTTCTATTTTTGAATGGACTGATCCTCAACTGTTTAGGTTGTTGATATACGACCATGGACTAAGTGTTTGTCATGTTCTTCCTCTCCGCTTTTCGATACACCATTTTTTAGGAATTAAAGAATATTTGTCGGGCTGATGACGTTAAACCAAGCGCTGGGAGGCAGCCCAACTTTTGTTGTAAATAATGCATGTTGAGTGTGTATTTTATCTATTTCTATTAACTAATCCACAATTCTTTTGTCTTTGAACTCTCATCGGTGGATTACTTGTGGAAATTGGTAAAATCTTCACCGCGATAATACTGTTCTAACCTCCTCTCATGTACTTTTTTCATTCATTTGTCAGAATTATTTTGTTAAACATTGAGGACAATGTTTGGATTAGGTTTGGGGGTAGGGTTCATGAGTCGGTGAATTTTTCGTAGTTTTTTTCTTTTCTTGTTCTTAAAATTTAAAAAAAAATGTCAATGAGGATAAAGATGTGAGAATGAAGAAAAATTGATGATGCACAACATTGGTTTATTCTTGTCAGTCCTAATTGTTCGTTAAATGGGTGTATACATTCCTAGAAATTTTTGTTAGAATCCTTTGACATTCCTTATTAACCATTACCCAAGCCCCGTTACAACCCAACAAAGTCCTAGTTGATCTTAGGTAAAGGTTGTATCCGTAGATGTGGAGATTTAATAACCAAGACCTATGGTGTTTGATTCAACATTCCCAAAAGTAATTGATATTCCTGTCCATGAGATCATGTTCATTCCATTCTTGAAAAGTTCGTTCTTCATAATACTATATGTGAGATGATTGTTTTCAATTATTTATTCTTTCCTCACATATAAACTGAGTGAAATACCAAATCTCTGAGTGCTTTATTGTGAGTGACATGATAGGTTTGAAGTCAAAACAAACTTTTTCTACAGGAGATTTAGTCATTGTTTTACTATGAAATGAAAAGTTATGTTGATAGTGTTATCCACACACACACATTGAGTTGAGGATGATTGTGAATTTTTTCTAATCTTTGGAGAATATTAAATTATTTGGAAATTTGTTGATACACTAAAATGACACTGTTGGTTTCTTGCATTTCTTGAAGTTTTAAAATGAACATTGTTTGACCAAGTTTTGTTGAGTCAGTAATGTTTGTGGGTAACAATTTCTGGAAACCCTCACGAGACTATAACTCGTCCACTAGAGGTAATCTAGGGGTTTAAAGCCTTGTTGCACGTTTAAGGTAAGTGCAACCGATGATTCCTGCGAAAGTGAGTTAGAATTTTATTTTTATTGAGATTGAATAGATAGGTAAAGCAAAGTTGGTTTACCTTGGTTGGAAACAAGAGTTAATCCCATTCAATCCTTTTACACTTGCCTTTGTTTAAAGCTCGACTTCCCAAAAAACTTAACCCCAAAAAGTAAAGAAATTTGACTTTATGATTTATTTATTTAAGCTTGCATTTGGTGATTTTACAATATAGAAAGTTACTCATACCAACAAGTTGTTTACACTTGCCTTTATTTAAAGCTCAACTTCCCAAAAAAGCTAACACCAAAAAGTAAAAAAATTTGACTCTATCACTTATATATTTAAGTTTGCATTTGGTGATTTGATAATATAACTATTAGCTAGGGATTTACAATCCCACAAAAACCTTCCTCAAATCCTTAATCCGTCGGTCGGTCTTATTCGATTTAAAAAATATGAAAATTGAGAACCGAAATGAAACATGCGGTTTACAAATATTCAAAATCGAACCGAACTGAAACAATCGATTTGGTTCAGTCGGTCGGCTTAATCGATTTGTTCGATTTTTTTCATCCCTAGCTTGAATGTATACTGCGAGAGTACATTCGAATGCTGAGGGCGGCTGCTCATCAACAAATATATGATGATTAGCTTGCAGAGAATCTCATTTTCAATTAATCCAATGAGGATGTCATTGTTTAATTACATTACGAAACAATAAATTCTTACTTTATACAAAGGTTGAATGCAGCTAGGCAACATGATATTGTCACCGATTCAGAATATCTCAGCGACTGAGGATGTTTGCATATGGATGTATTGTCGATTTTGTTGATAAGCACATTAAAATTGTTGAGACCACTACTCTCAAATGCTTGCGACATTTTTTATTTACTATGATTAAGTTACATAAGAAACATTATTTTAGATCACCCACGCAAACAGATGGTCTTCAATTGCTACAAGAGAACGAAAAACGTGGGTTTTTAGATATGTTAGGCAATATTTATTGCATGTATTGCAATTGGAAGAATTGTCCGACCTCTTAGCATGGTAGCTACACCAATTACAAAAAGCATCCTTCTATATTTTTTGAGGCCATTGTTTGTCATGATCTTTAGATTTTTCATTTTTTCTTTGGAATGTTTGGTTCTTTTAAGGATATTAATGTGCTAAATAGATCGCATGTGTTTAATAGTCTCCTCTTTTAATGATATATCCGCAGTGACGACTAATATTCCTCATATTTGATAAAGTGATGAATTTAAATGTTTTAGTGAGAAAAACATTTTTTACCAAAGCCCAATTTTCTTATAGTGTTACCACAAGTACACGTTGTCTATTGAGTTAGAAACCGACAAGTACGGGTCGAATTCTATGAGGGCTTGAAAAAAGTTGGAAAACTTGTTCTAAAATCAACTTGAAATACTTAAGCTAGTAAAATAGAGAAATCAATGAAAAGATAAAAATAAAGCCAATTAAGATTGATAGTGATGTAGTCGATTCACGCTTTCCTTCCTTGCTGCTTACCTAGACCTGCACAAGTAGCACACGTGAGCCAAGGACCACCATGTGGCAGCCGATGGCACTCTGATGCTTAAGTTAGATAAGGCTTAGGAGAGGCTTAACACTATAATTTGGGTTTATGTAGCGTACCTTAAGTTCATCGACCTTATCTCCTATTTATAATGTGAAAGTCTGTGTTCGGCTAGGCCTTTGGTAGCGTAGTTTAGGGAAAGAGATCTTACTGAAGATCCTTTCCTAGTTGGGAACTATCCATTTGGAATAGTTTTCCTACACGACTTGTGCTCCTAGATCTACGGGAGAGGTTTCCCTTTTTTAGTGTTGTCCATGCAAGGAAGTTTTTTTGCCCGACTTATACTCTAGTATTTGTTTCCTAGTTGGAACCGATGTGCTGGTGGTCTGTCTTTCTTGGGTCGATCCCCCAGATACTAGCCTTATCAGGGCTTACTCTTATCTTATCAGGACTTATGAGTATTGGGCTTGACCGTGGAATGTGTGGGCTTAGTGGCACATTGCAATTCGGGTCCAACGTTCTGGAATCTTCCTATAATGGGTTTAATGTCGTCTGGGCCTCGCTGGATTGAGTATACGATCGGGTATGCTTTGTTCTGTTGACGAGATTATCATGACACATATACAATGTTGATCAGATGACGGTTTGATGTATCATTAGCTACTCCCCCCGAGTTGGTGGGTCGTCTTATCGGTCCACTACGTCATTTCATGAAGCAACTGTGCAGTCATGATGGTTGAGTTTGAGTTGTTTCCTAGAGCGGCGAGTTTCATTAATTGGGTGTGCGCCTGCCTGTGGAGTGTAGCCCTTTACTCTTTCAATCTTAGAGATTCTGCTTTGTCGTATCACCTTATATGTTTTTGACTTTGCTTAATTGAAAGCTTGTACTTTCTTTCATGGCGGGCCAGAATCAGCTTTCTGAATAACTATTCGCTAAGGGCCACAAGTTTTTTCAGGAGAGGTTACTCTCTAAATCAGATCTGGAAGTCCTCCGTAACACATACAGGATTCCTAACAATCTGGTGCTTTGTACTCTGGGCACCAATCTTACGCCATTGTCCCTTCCTGAAGGGTTTATTCGTCTTTATCTAGGTATGCTTCAATCGGGTGTCCGCTTTCCTATTATCAAATAGATTTGGAAGTTCCTGGCATAGCACCCGCTTAACTTGTGTCGAGCGGGTATAGGATTGTGATCGTCATTCTAATCAGGGCTAAGAACGCTGGTGTCCGAGTATCTTCGAGGGCGATGCAATTGTTTACTTATCCTCAGATAAACAAGCTTGATGTGTGTGTGTGCTTACGTCCCCAGACTGCTTCGGTAACCTACCTGATGATTTTATATCATGGCAGAAGTTTTGTTTCATGGCTCCTGCGGACTTGACGTACTTTGAGCTTGTTGGTCGTTCGGTCGAGCGTGAATTCAGACCACTGAGTAAGTTTGACTTCTTTTTTTCTGGTCATGTTTTTGTTAGCTGCATATTATTAGATTGACATGTTGTGGTTTTTGTAGGGAGATTCCCAACTTCGCCACTTTCTACTAAGGATAAAGCAATTTTGGATGTGTTCTGTGACATGCCTCATCTAGAGGTAGAGGATGTCATTGAGTCTTCTAATGTCAAGCGTAGTGGACTGTGGGCTCATTGGCATGTAGCTCCTACTATTTTTCAGGTAAAAAAGCCAAAGCCCGAAGGTGTGTCTGCTTCGAGGAAGAGGAAACTTCCAATATCAAGGTTCCAAGCCCTTCGAGGATGGCAGAAATAGATGAGGCGCGTCATTTTCCTGTGCATCTGAAAAGATCTCGTGCTTTGTCTACATCTGTCTACAGGCGCTTGGCTTTGTCCGAAAGACGTGATGTTGTCGGGCAAGTGCCAAATGAGACTACTATTTTCGAGGGGCGTGATGCTCATGCCCAAGGCCCCTATTTCCCTTCCTGACTTGGAGAGGGAGTATCTGCGAATGGTGGCGTGGAGGATGTAACCAAACTGAGCACCAAGCTGGTGAAGTTTCTGAATAAAACATATGGGGAGTGAATTAATATGATAATGACAACATTTGCATTTGAGAAATAGGGAAAATTGTATGCATGTGAGAGATGAGGGTAAGTGGTTTGCATGTGAATTGAGCAAATAGGGCATGAAAAACAAAATGGGTTGGAGGTTGAATTTTGACTTATCATGTTAGAGGTTTGTAGCGATTCTTTTTCTATGATGGATATGTGGAGATTCAAATCTCAATTTTAGTTTCTTTGAGATCTGTAAACTTGTAAATCATGTGGGCTTGATTTCGTGAATCTTGGGCTTTGCAGAGTTTGAACTTTGCCCTATTGTGCAACTGTGTCGAATTTGCTATTAAGCATTGAATTCCTACAAAACACACAAAATGCACATAATGAGATATTATTATTATATAATTGGATATAGCATTTTATGATTAGGGGCATAAAATATCGCATTTCTATGCCTTTCAAAACCTCCAAACCTACATTTTGCTATTTTCTAGTAAAAGAAAAACCTAAAAACTAACTCTAATACCAACTATAACTATCCACTCTCAAACTCACCCTCGGTCTAAGTGCGTACTACTCATCCCCAGCTCTAATACCAGCTGCAACTGCCCACTATCGGACACAATCCTACCACCTTACCCAACCTAATTCCACCACTTTTTTGCTAAGCGTATGTCGAATTCATTTCTAACTCAAATACCAAGTGTAATTACTTACTCTTGGACACGCCCTTGGGCTAAGCGTCTTTCTAAGGGGGTATCACAATTTCACCACATTAACCACAATAACTCAGGCTAAAAAAAATTCCAATAACCGAGAAAGGATCAAATTCATAACCTATGGTACCATCTACCACAGTGTTCGCCATTGAGTCGAACAAAGTCTTATTGTCAAAATAGTGTAAATCATTACTTATAAATCTCCTCAAATATGATTGTTAAAGCGTGAGGGACACAACTTGATGCAAAGAGCATCACTCCTCGGGCCTACCATCCGGCTCTGATACTAATTGTAACGACACACCATCTGCCACAGTATCTATCATTGAGCCGAAAAGGCCTTTGTTCCAAAATAGTCCAAATTGTTTCGGACGATAGTCTAAGTGTGGGAGACACAACCTTGCGCAACCATCGCCACGATAAGATTTAGGCTATTATAATTTATAAACCTCTTAATGTTGCTTTAGTTGGTAAATAATATTTTCTTAGTCGCCCTCGGATCTTTTTGATAAGGTATTGTCTGTCTTTTGTTTATTTTCCTATAAATACATTTTAATATTTACACTATTATATCTATCATCATATTATGGAGAAACAATGAACTGACATTATAAACTTACAATATCAAATTTTCTCTCGGAAATCACGTACTGCAAATGACATTTCTTTTTTTGCTTTTTACTTTTAGGCGAGTAAATTTATTATACTCTAACGAAAATTCAATCTCGCAACAGTGACCCTGTCGTGTCATACTGAACTTTTGATTCCAATAATGCCCATCCAATTCTCCTTTGTTTACATGCATTTGATATTAGCAAATGATTTGATATCAAGGTTATAAATGTAACATCGCAAAATTATTATGATATTTTCCATTTTTTTGCCAAAGCCATGTGGTTCATGGTTCCCGCCATCAAGAACAACAACATTTTATAGGGAGTGATTTCCTAAATTAACCTTACCCTAACACTTCCTTCCCATTTTTGTATCTTCTTCTATTTCTCATCTCCACTACAACAAAAAAGCCTTTCTATAACATTAATTTTATAACATAAAATCGCAAATGTTATGGAAAGCATATACTGCATGGCATTGTTCAAAACAATGCTATGTAATAGCCTTGCACATTTTTGTACATTATTTGTTAGTGTTATGCAAGTTATTGTAGCATTTTAGGCAGTGCTATAAATCCAAAAGAAAAAAAATGCTATGTAGTTTCAAAAATAAAACTCTCCCGTTAAAGAAGGACAAGTGTTCAATACCCGTCCAATGCAAAAATCTTAACAATTTTTTTGGAAACCTTCTACCAAAGATGGGAGAGATCACCCTTTTCATTCAAACCAAACAAACATCTCAACCCCTTATTCTCAAACCTATCAAATCCAATGCCCTAACCCTCCGATCCTTCATCGAGCTCCTTTCACCAGCACATTCGACGACAAATTCAACTTTGTTGTCATTCTCCAAGCTCCATTCACCACCACCAGCACTTAGTTCATGGCTTCTATGTGAGAATCAAATTTGCAGTTCATCTTCACCGAGCTCCATTCACTTGGTTTTGTTCTAGTCTCTGCAAAACTCTATGAAATCTCCAATCACCCTATTAACATAAATCAGATTGGGTTTTATGAGGTAATTATTTCTATTTAATGTTTGATTCATCATTTACCCAAACCCTAATAGAAATCAAGATGGGTTTTATGAGGCAAGTATCCCTAAATCAAAGCTCAATTTTTGAAGGATTTGAGGTAACAAAAATCATTATGTTGAACTAGGTTTTTTGTTGACAAATTTCAAAGTTTTGTTTTGTCATGTAGTCATAGAGGTCTTGGAACATGGTTTGGTTTTGGTTGTTGATTCATGTATCTTCATGATAACAAAATTTTGAATGCAGTAATAGAACCAAATTTTTTTATGGAAATTTGTTTTGTTTAGATTTTCAGAAGAAGGGAAAACAAAATGAAGATTGGAGGGTTTCAAATAAGATAAAGGGAAATAGGGTAAATCATAATGAACGGTTGGTGTTTGGAGAAACCAGATTGATCAGGTAACTCTACATAATAAAATCTATATTTTCTAGTAATACTCATATCTCTCTTCATTTTTCAGAAAAACATGTCCTCAGCGATCCTGATGTAGTATAATATTGATGCAATTCGTTCGTAATTTTGTTGATGTACTTGTTTATATTGGTGGTTATAGGTTGTTGTTGTTGTTTTAGGTATGCTGCAATATAAACATTGATTTTGCAATATGATTGTTGTTATTTGATTTTTCAGGTACAAAGGTGGTCCAAAAAATAAGCTAATCCCCATGGGTTGTACTAAAGAATTTGAAACGGATAGTCAGAATTTCCGACTTCGATTACTCGGTGTTAGAAATAAGGAGGAAATCGTTATCAATAAAAATGTGCATTTATACTATGACATGAGTGGAATTAATTGAAAGTAAAATCTTCAAATAACCCATTTTAATTTCTAGTAAAAGAAAATCTTGATCACAAAGCTCTTATTTTGAATTTTCATGTTTGTATTGTGGGGGAGCCGCAAAAAATATTTATTTTGAAGTTTTTGCATGAACTTATTTTGATCGTCAAAATTGACATCATGCTAAGTTTCCTATGTTGATAAGAAGTTGGTTGCAAAATGTAAGATTAGAATGTGTTATATTAAAGCTTATTGGATCTCTTAGCTGACTTTAAAGAATTTTCTGTAAGTAATACTTTGGTTAATGGACATTTCAGGCTATTGTACATGAACTCTATGACAATATTTGTACACTTCTTGGATTAGCTTAGAAGGAGGTAGGTGTTATTATTGTTGATATTTTTTAATATTTTTTTCTATGTTGTTTCTTTTTCATGATTTTGTTGCACTATTAAAGTTTAATCCAGTTCTTGAACATCTTCATTGATCTACAAGTTTGTATTTTGGATTGTATGGGTGAAGTAAAGTAAAAGTTATTGAATGTTTGTGACCAAAATGTGGAAGACAATGAATTTGTGATGGCTCTGAACGTTAGCATTCCTCCTAACATATTTAGAATACATTGTTGTCTTTTGTTGATAACTAGACTACATTGGAACTGATGTGTGGTCCAAGTGATAATTATAGAGGTATTTAGATTATATATTTTGAAGTGAATATTGATCTTTTACATGTATTTTCTTTCCCATCTTTTGTATAACCTATGTTTTTTTACTTACATTTCTTTTGTACACTTGAGCAAGAACGCCGGTACTAATATCCAGAATAAAATCTATTGGAACTTGCTTGTATATATACAGAACGTATGTGTTCCACATAACTTTTGATTGCAAACCAATTTTACCTTCTATACCTTACTAAAGTATAAGCAATTAACATATTTAGTTTCTTGTCAAAAAAATATTATATGTGTGTGAAGAGGTGCATCACACAATGTGTGTATATTTCAGCTACCAAATCAATTATCTCCATATTCATATGATTTCTACCAGGATAAAATTACCTTTTAGTTCTATATTGACGCAATATAATTAAAGTATTTTCCACACCTTTCATCGAATGATGAGGGAACCCAAAACGAAGTGGTTGCCCTCATCATTTGAGATGATTGTATGAAATATGTGTTTTCAATCGGTTCTTCAGTTGAGTTTTAATTTTGTTCTTTCAGATTGGTCAATCTTGTTGATGCTTCTACATTCTGCAAATTTATGTGGAGATTCAACGAGATAAGAATTTGTTTTCTGATTCTGATGGTAATCAATTACCATCAAATTCTGTGATTGATTCAACTTCAAATGATCTTGCCTTGTATAATAATCCAACTGGATACACATTTAATTATATGAGGCTCATTTAATGCTCAAGAAGATGAATGCAATCATTTTTTAGGTGTGGCAAAAGGAGCTGGGAAAGGGTTGACATGATTAAGGAACTTTAGAAATACTTGTTATATGAACAATGTTGTTTAATGTCTGGTGCATACTCCCCTCTGGTTGAATATTTCTTGAATGATTACATTGCAGAGATTAATGAAGACAATCCTATAAAAATGCAAGTAACTATTATCACTTTTATCTCTGTCTGGATTCCTATGTACAATGTTCCTACATGTATGTGGAATAGTGCAGGGTTAGGATACATTGATAGTTATGTAAAAAAAAAAAACAATCGATTTGATAGGGCAACAACTAAAAAAACTAGACTCAATTTGGTTGTTGTGTATGTGGAGGTTAAACCAACAAAGGACCTTCCCACTAAAATCAAATTAGATATTGGTAGAGAAGATAGAGAGCTTGATGTGGTTATTATTGATTATCCTTTGAAGCCTTTGTTATGTGCTGATTGTTGTGTCTTTGGACACGAAAAAGACAAGTGTATGGAAGATGTTATTTTCAAGGTCCAACAACAAAAGGAAAAGATGTTGAATCGTAGAAAAGGTTACAAAAACAGCTTGGATCAGAGGGGTAAGAAAACAGAACAATAAGGTACTACTAGAAAGAATACTCAAGACTAGGTAAAGATCAAAAGGACAAATGAGAATATGGTAAAAAAAAAAAAAAAAAGGGAGTACCTTAGGTTGGATAATAATTTATTCAATGTCCTGCATTGTGTTGATGAGAACAATGTTATAGAAGGAACTAACAGTATATATAGAGCCCTTGCGTGTAGATCCGGAGATTGGAGGACATACTCATCATTCTGTTCAGAAGATTGTGCAAGGAGATAAAGCCCAGATTGATAACATAGATCAGTCCGCGAACGAGTTTGCTAGTCTTCAAAACTATGATGAGGAAGGTGTCAATGTAAACCAACAGATACAAAATGAAGAGCAGTTGGGAGCGGAAGACAAGATTGATGATATTCCTAAGGTACAAAATGAAGAGTTGTTGGAAGATCCGAAAGGTGATATTGAACCATATGAAGAGCAACTTGGCCATGAGATTGCTTAAGGTGATAAAGCTCTAGATCAAGCCTTGAACGAAATCGTCCATGAGACAAGTATAGACATAGAGGATGATTGATCATTGAACGAGGTTTTTCATGAGCAAATACGGGCATAGGGGGTCCCTTAAAAGGCTTTTCAAGACAGGAAAAAAAGATGAGGATAATGACGAAAACCACTCCAACAGTTTTGAAGTAATGAATGCATGTAGTAATGATATAGTGGAGCCAGCGGAACCTCGGGAGTTTTATGATATTGGAAATCGGATTGTTGGATGCAAAGAATATGAGCATCTCAAGGCTCTAATAGAAGACACTGAAGCAAATTATGTACCAAGCCCTCGTCGATCCATTGACGTAGAAAATGTAACAAAAAGTACATGGAGTATACTCTACAAGGAAAAATGTAATTGACTTATCGATGTTAATGATTCATGAGATGTGTAAAACCTTATAGTGGTGTCACTCCCTCTGGAAAGATGTTGCTTTCCAATATATATATATATATATATAATCACTTTTTTGGATTGTTTATTTTTCGTGCCAGATTAGCGTGATTTCATTTATGCCTTTTGTTTTCTTTATTGTTCGTGCCAGAATCCCCTCGAACTTTAAGAAACGAAGGCAATATCCGACCAACAAGGATAGGTGGATTTTTTTAATCCGTAAAAGCAGATTTTTATAGTGCAAACAAAAAGGCATTAAAGACCTCAAGCTCACAGATTGTACCTCAAGCAGAGTTCATATCATTGAAGATAATTGTTTGTGTTTTGATGTTTATGGTGATGAAGTATGTATGTAATATTGAAATGTAGAAAATTTTAGTTGCAGTGCATTTGACAAAGCTGCTATCAAGTTCAAGAGAGTGGAGGCTAATATAAATTTCAGTCTTATTATGTTTGTATTTAAAATATATTGTAGGTTAGTGAGTGTGGTGTTCAAATGTGAGGAGGATAGCAATTGCAAGAGCAGTAATAAAAGCATATCGAATTTTGCTTCTAGATGTGGCAACCAACGCACTGGACTCAAAAAATTAAAAGTAGTAATGAAGCTATGACTTTTATTGTAATGTATTGATGAACCTGTGAGAGCAATACAATAATGTATGTGTCCCATTATGTTAATATAAATAATTTTGATGAAAATATTTCAATTTTGCCATATTTAAATTTTATTTATTTATTTATTTATTATAGATATATATCTTTTACCAATACTATTTGATTATAGCATTTTTAAAAAGTCATTTTACGATAACATTTTCTGAATGTTAAAACAAACAATTGATAGCATTCATATACATGTGATAGATGATATAACCATGACATTTACAAATGTTGTGATAGATAATAAAACCATGACATTCACAAATGCTATGTTGGGATAGCATTTTCATAGTGTTATGTCAAAAAGATAACATGGGCTACTATGACTTGCACTAAATGATATGGTACCTCTTTCAAAGCATTCTTGTAATGTGTTAAAATACAATTTTTGTTGAAGTGCTCACATTTTTTCCCATTTATCCAACAAAGTAAATGACCCCTTGGCATATGGTAAAACTTATAACTTCATTTTTTTTTCTAATAAAACTCACTAGCTAAACTATCTAACATTTTAATTTCACTTATTGACATTTTAAACAAAATAATAATGTTAAATATACGCACACGTAGAGTATGTCGACGCATCTACTATATCGTAATTAAGTCCGTCAATTTTTTTAGTTTTTCAAAAATGCTCTCTCCAAAGTAGGAATTTTTAATCAAGTTCGATTCCAATTGAAATAAAAATAAATGATTGTTAGGAAACTTATACCATATTAGTGCATACTACCGAAATCGGTGCGTTTAATTTTTTTTCTTAACTAATGTCTCAAAATTAGTATAATATTTTGTTAGCCAATTTAAAATTTATAGTCAAAACACGCAAAATTTTAATTTGCACTTATTAATTTTTTTTAAATAAAATCAATACTGATATACGCACATGTAGAGCACGTCGACCCCCTAGTAACTTCATAATTTTTTTTGTGTCTTTTCATTAGTAGAGTGTGTAGCATCACATGCTTGAATACGATTTAAAATATTTCTTTTCTACCATTTCGTGGTCCTCTTATAGTATTGTGTAGTGTTCGAACTGGTTTTAGGATTCGGCACCTCAATCATTTTATTTTTTTGGGAAGTTTTGTTAGAGGGCGACAATGTGATTGCCATTTCAATGCTTAAAACAATGCTACCAGTTGACGTGGATGCCTATATCCCATTTTGAATATCTATTATAGCTGAGATTTCCAAAAACGAGTAGGTGCAAATGTAGTTAATATTCAAACATATTAAAAAACAATGATGTGATACCCTTGTGTGGGCGGACCTGAGGGGAAGGGTGAGGGTGAGGGTTGGAGCCCAATAGGCCCAACAGGCCTGTGGATCCCAAGAGGGGTTGGACGAGCTACTCAAGGGGGATCATAGTCTCACGTCGCCTGGGTGCGGGAGGGTGATGTGCTTTATATGTACGAGCTTGGCTCTACATGATACAACGCGTTTTAAAGCCGTGCGGGCCAGTTTGGGCCCAGAGCGGACAATATTGTGTCATGTGGACCGGGGTCGTTACAAATGAGCATTTCAAATTTTCTATGCTAGCTTATTATGAGTGTTGTCAAGCATATCTTTGAATTTGAAGCAAGTGAATTAGAAATTTTGTGATTAAATGAACCACAACAAGCAATATTACTAGGATAACCTGAGCTTAAAATTATGTTATGTATTTTTTCAAAGTCCCAATGAATTTTTTTTCTCCTTCATAGTTGTTATTATTATAATTTATATCTTTCGTTTTACTTTAGAATGCAAGTTGGTGTTATAGTTAATCTCGTAGTGGTTAACGGTATCACTTGATCAAGTTAGTAAAGGAGATCAATTAGTGTTTAACATACATTGGTCATGGATGACCCGACTCTCTCGAGATGCTAAAACTATATATGTTAGCATAAGAGTTTGTATGCTAACCACTAGTTGCTCCAAACAACAAGTTTCTACAGAGTCTAAAAACTTAAAAATGGAAATGAAGAAAAAAGAAAATAACATGTCAAATAACGTAATTTATTGGGATATAATGATTAACGGACAAAAGAGTTGACAGTAATGGTACCACAAAGACTTGAAGCCATTTTTCCTCAATCCACTTTGTAAAAAGTTGTAATTCAAATTGCTTGAACATTTTTTTTTTCTTCTTTTCCTAATGTTTAAAAAACACATGTATTTGTTTCCAATAAGAACTCGACTCCACAATGCAAAGTCAAAGTAGGCTTCTACCTTTTCTATCATTTGAAATTATTTGGGCACTGAAGACTGAGGAAGGGAAGGTCGGAGATGTTAAGAGGGCACAACTAATTGTTCTTGTACTTCAAGTTTGTATACTCAAATGAAAATAATTTGTTCTCAGCTTGTGAGATTAGAATAGCTAGGAACCAAGCACCGCGACAATATTCATCATCAAATATCACTTCTACGCACTGATTGGAAATTTCCCTGCGTAGAGATATAAAAGAAAAATAAATAGTTATCCAAAAGCAATAGAAAAAATCAACTCTGGCAGTAAAACCGAAACCCCCAATACCTAGCATGATCACCAAAAGTCCGCATATGAGTGTAGAGTCGTATAAATGGGATGGTTCAAGCCTGACCCTTCATGGTCTGCCAATCCTTTAGGTCCGGCTCGACCCATTGTCAACCTTAATTGATATTGTCCCCACTTAACCACCCCTACAGAGGTGTGTGATTTTAGGCCCAAATAAGCCATTTAATAAATTTGGAACCCATGCTATATCATATCTGCCACATTGGCTGTTGTTGAGCTGAAAATGCATCAATCTCAAAATAATGCAAATAGTTACTTATGAATCTCCCTTCTTACCGTTATTTTAAGTGTGAGGGATAAAACCTGGGGCAACCATTACCACTCATTGGGCCCATCACCAGACTTTGATACCCACTGGTATTGTCCCGACTTAATCACCCTATAGAGGTGTAGGGTTTTAGGCTCAAATAAAACGTCCAATAAATTGAACCCCGACGAGAATCAAACCCATGTCATACCATTTAGCACAATGTCTGCCATTGAACTAAAAAGACTTCGGTGTCAGAATAATGCATATCATTATTATGAATCGTCTCGGACAATTGTCCAAGTGTAAGGGACACAACCTAGCGCAATCATCACCCATCTTCAGGCTAGACCTCTTTTCAGCTGGGTGTCTCATTGATTCTGTTAAAACAATCAAATAATTGGTGGTTCCAAGCACAACTATAAGTTGAAAAAGTACGAGAATCATGCATAGTCGGTTGAGTCAAAGTGAATAAATAATGACTTTGAAAGGTTTTTCTCTAGGGCTTGCATGCAAACAACATTGCATCCAGTGGAACTTCTATGGAGGAGTGAGGGACTTATAATGACTTTGAAAGCTTTTTCCCCACACACTCTATGTCTAATGACAATAGGGCCTTATAACCTTGTGGAACTTCTATGGAGGAGTGAGGGACTTGTCAAGAGCATCCAGTGGTTTGCTAATTTTAGACTTTAGAAAGCCAAATCTCCTACCACTGATTTCCAAATTTAGAATTTGATTAAAAAAAAACAAACAAACCCTATCTCAGCCAAATACGAAAATTCATGAAAAGATTTGGAAATTCAATAAAGCATTGTTGATACAAACTTTACAAAGTATTGTCAAAGGCAGTGACTACTCCACACCACCATAAGTGTTGTCTCACACCATTCTACTCTTCTACACCATTTACTTTTTTTCCCACACCACCTATATAAACAAAAAACCAACATTTTTCCCCTTCCCCATTTAAATCGAAATGCGATTTCATCCTCCCCCATTCGAATTTCTTCCTTCTCCCAGTTTCAAATCTCTTGCAAATCTCTCTCCGCATTCACATCTCTTGCAAAATCGAAACCAATATCTTCCATCTCCATCGAAAATCTCTTCCCTTTCCCTCAAAATCGAACCCAAAATCGCAACCTCCCCAAACATTTTCAAAAAAACAAACTAATCCCTTGAAAACTTCAGAGATATTTTCAATCACAAAAACAAAGTAAACCTCAGAAAAATTTTCTGAAATCACAAAAAAAAAAATATTGGTCACATGAGACAATGCGAGGCGTTGATCTGGACGAACAATAAAATTTTTTTGCTAAAATTTCTTGTTCGCCCGGAACTCTACGAGTTTTTGCAAAAACCTTGCATTGTTCCAGGCGAGATTTTGCGCGCAGAGTTCTAGGCGAACAGGAAATTTCAACAATTTTTTTTGGACAGATTTGTGCGACTATATTAAAATGAGTCATTTTAAAACATTTTTAAATGATTCAAGTTTTGTTTATTAGATAACTCAGAGTACTACAACTTTTGTGCAACATGAGAATCGGTCTCTATCGAGCATATAAGTTGGCCGAAAGTCAGGAACACTATCCCATTTTTATTGCAAGACATATTTATGTGACTTTAGTAAAGTGCCCATAACTTGCTCATTTCAAAACATTTTCAAGTGATTCAAGTTGTATTTATTAGATAACTCACAATACTACAATTTTTATGATTTTATTAACTCAAGAATCGGTCTCAATCAAGCACATAAGTTGGCCAAAAGTTAGGAACACTATCCTGTTTTCATTGCGAAACATATTTGCGTGACTTTAGTAAAATGACCATAATTTGCTCATTTGAAGACATTTTCAAGTGATTCAAGTTGTGTTTATTAGATAACTCATAGTACCCCCAATTCTAGGCAGTCAAGCTTTATAACCACTTTTTAGCCAGGTTTTGGGATTTTTACATTTCTACTCCTTCTATAGATAATGTTTGTGGTTGTGTTTTAAAGAGAATGGGTAAAAACATAAAAACATCCTAGCCTGGCCAAAAAAATGGCTTTAAAGTCTGGCTGTCTAGACAAATTCCTCAGAGTACTACAATTTTCGTATTTGGATGAGCTTGAGAATCGATCTTGATCGGGCATATAAGTTGGCTGAAAGTCAGGGACACTATCCCGTTTTTATTGCGAGACAGATTTGTACGACTTTAGTAAAATGATCATAACTTGCTCATTTCAAAATATTTTCAAGTGATTCAAGTTGTGTTTATTAGATAACTCATAGTACTACAATTTTTGCGTTTTGATGAGTTTGAGAATCAGTCTTAATTGAGGGTTTAAATTGATCAAAAGTTACTATGTTTGTAAGTTAAGTTACTGTTTAAAAAAAAATAGTTTTTTGAGTGGTGGTGGTGTGGGTTCATAGGAAAAAAAAAAAAGAGTACATGGTGGTGCGAGTAGTCGTTGCCATTGTCAAAAGCTCCGGTGGTCAATGATTGCGGGACATTTAGACATGGTGATTTACTTTCCTCTTGGTGGTGCACGTAGCAGTTGCCATTTCTATTTAGCAGTAACTTAAAAACCCTAAACCCTATTTCACGAAACCACTCTTCTTCTTCTCTTCTTCTTCGCATCTCTCTCACTGCACAACCAATGGAAGACATGGATTTAGACGAGGAGCAATCAACACGTCTAAAGGTGGAAGCTTTACAGGATTTGGTGGCCGGTCCACTCACCTCCTCAATCGCGAAGCTCTCCGGTTCAATCAGAGGCATTCCTTCTGAAGAAGACTTCCATTTTTACTACAATTTCACCGAATTCAAACACCCAGTGAAAGAACTATCTAAGAAATCCGAATCCCTCTTGAAAACCATCGGTGGTGGCGGTGGCTGGGCCAGCGGGAAACCCTTCCCTGACGATCCAGATGATGACGACGTGTACGATTGGTTGGTTGACATCAACGACCAGCTCTTTGAACGATTCGATGCTTCGGTGGATGAATTTCAGAGATTGCGAAAGGAACGTGAGGATGGAGATGGGTTTCAGTTGGTTTGTAGCAAGAAGAAGAAGAAGGCTGAGAATATGGGAGGAGGAAAAGAGGAAATTAAGATGGGTTCTAAGGACATGAAAAGTAATCAACCGCGTGTTCCGTTTCATATTCCCACCATTACGAGGCCTCAGGATCAGTTTAGGATTGTAGTTGACAATTCGAATGAACCATTTCAACATGTGTGGTTGGAGAAGAGTGAGGATGGAAGCAGGTTCATACATCCTCTCGTAAGTTGCTTTACTTTACGCTTTCAATTGTTTTGAGTCCGTCTATCTATCGTAGAGTTTGTTGTCTTAATCTATATGTTGCTTATTCCTCAATTTTTCAGCATGCACCACATTCAGGGGCTGACCCAAGAATTTGAGTTTGCCTAGGCTAAATATTGTTGTCTTCGTTTGCTAAGAAATCAAGAAACTTTATGAAAAATTACTTTAAAATGTAAATACAAAACTATATTAGTAAAACAGTAAATGCGCTTAATATAGAGCAAAAGTTAGTATGTTTTTAACTAGATAGATTGATGCCTATAGTGAAAAATTAAACTACTTTCTCCATGCTATTTTGTAATCGATATTTTCTTATGAACGGTGTTTTAAATTTTGAATTATTTTAAATGCTTTAACTTGAAAGTTAACGATCAAGTTTTTTGTGACAAAGATTTTCACTATAATTTTAGAAAATTACTTAGTTTATGATGCATTATATTATATACTCACAACAACAGTTGTTCTCAAAACTCAAAAGGATTAGGACAAGTTGACCTGGTGTTTCTCCAATGTATCTGGTCATTTGCCTTTGTAATACTAAAATAGTCAAAATAATCATATTTCGGAGGTGATTAAAAAAGTCAGTGAAGGAATACTGATGCAGCCATTTTTCGTTCTCTGCTTTGACTTTAACCTGCACATTTACTGACATGCACAGGGAACGCATGTGAGCCACGAACCACTGTTGTGGTGGCCGATGACACTCTGATGCTAAAGTCAAACAGAGATCTAAGGAAGGCGTAATATTGTAAACATGGAATTTGTAGTGTACTTTAGTTTACCAACCTCATGTCTTATTTATAGTACTGGAGTCCTGATTCGACCAGGCCATCGATGCCGTTGTTTAGGGAAGGAGATCTTCATGGGGAATCTTCTCTAATTAAGAGTTGTGTATTAGAGGAAAGTCTCTCTGTTAGCCTTGTGCTCCTAGATACGCGGGAGATAGTTCCCAATCAGAGAGTAATCCGTAGAGGGAGTTCTCATATGTGATATGTAATCTAGTATTTGCTTCCTAGTTGGAAGCGAAAAGCTGTTATAATTGCTCGTTTGAAGCTAATCCTTGAGATATTTGCCTTAGCATGACTTACGGGTTTTGAGGATAGCTGTGAAACGTGTGGGCTTAGTAGATTGTAATGATTAGGGTCCGTCTGGTGGACTACATTGAGCGGGCGTAGAATTGTTTAGACCAGATCAGTGTTGGGATGACGCTAGGGCCTATTACTCTTCGAGATTATCATGACACGTGTACGGCGTAGAGGGACCCTTTTGGTGTATCATCAAAAATTTTTTAGATCACTTAGTAACATTCAATCTAATACAATTTAGAGAAGTTAGTGCCACACACATAATGTATAATGCATTGCACCACTGGTGCCCTATCAAAAAAGAAAGCATGCAACAGAAAGAAAAGAGGATGGGCATATAATTTTTCTTTTTTAGTTTGCATTGGAAAGTGTTCATTCATGCCAAATATCTATGTTTCGGCATAAATATAATGAGAAACAATTTTTTATATGTTTCCTATCCACAAAGGAGAGATTTGTTCATACCATGAATTCATGAAGAGTACAGATATGGAAGGTACATATAATGAAACAAATTGAATGTTACCACTTTACAAATTGTACTAGTAGTTCATCTCCAATTTTAACTTTTATATGCATCATTACTCTGGAAGGTACATAAACAAGTGTGGAAACATTGTTAATGTGGAAATTGCTCCTCTAATAGTGGATTAACAGCTTATTCTACACATATTTGTAATAAGAAAATTATGAAAATAATAATAGTAATTTTTATCCCAATCCATTTGCCTTGGCTTTATTTCTTTATTTTAATTTTAAATTCTCTGTTCCCTCTAATTTGTAACATATATCATAGTAGTCAATCTTCACGATTGAATTCTAGTGCTAAAAGTCTAAAACATGGTTCAGTAAGTAGTAAACAAAAGCCGAATCCATTGTATTTTATTCATTGAAGACTGGAAACTAGCATTTGCATAATGACTGTCACTATGTTTGGTATCCGTTAAAGGAAAACACAACATGTAATATAAGGCAAATGAGACATTGGTATAACATGATAATTTTAACAAAAATAAACAAATCCTAATCTAACTTGAAAATACTAAATGTTATAAACAATATAAACGGAAGTAGAAAACCTAAGAGAAATGTTTTTCTATTCCATCATCCCCCCTCCAAAAAAAAAACATGAAGGCTTTGTTGAACGAACCTGATCTAATTGACCGAACATGAGGAGTTCATACGTTTTGATTAGTCCCATTTGTATTTACGGCATTAATTATCTTCTTTCTGATGTTGAAACAATTGAAAATTTTTATGGGCACTTTCAGTTTAAATCTTGGGATACCTACTAGGCAGACCAACTGATTGTAACCGTAAATCTCATGATTCAAAGATAATAATCAAGAGCAAGAAATGTGATTGCACTTCCTGTAATTTTTTGCTTGATGCTTTCTTGTTCTGCAAGGAAGGCATTTTTCTACATTTGACTTGCAAGTTATGTGGATTGCTTTTAACATTTTTGGAAGTATAACCTCAATTACTCGATTGGCATAACTGATAATGGCTGAAACCGCATTCTATTTGGTGTCCTTTTGATCATTCATTGTCAAATCTGTGTTGCATCAACAATGCTATCTTCGTGTATGCAGGAAACTTTCTCAGAGCAGGACTTTGTTGATAGAAATATTGAGGACATTGAACTGGTAAAACCCCTCCCAATAGAGAGCACCCCATTCAAGATGGTGGAAGATGTCGAACAGTTGAAGGAATTAGCTTCTAAGCTGCGTGAAGTTAATGAATTTGCAGTAAGTATTCATTACATGATGGCTTCCTATTATGATTCTTATCAATTTTAGCCTGTATGAGCAGGTTTTTTTTATTTACTGTTGCCCTTCACAAGTACAAATGTAAATTTCTTAATATGATGTGGATTCCCATGTCTGTTCATATTTTCCATGACTAAGGAGCGGTTCAACTTGAATGTGATCCAAAAATGGTACCTTGTTTCAGTTACTAACTTAATATAAGTTCAGAAGATCTTGACCCAAAATTTTCATAGATGTTTAAGAATGAAGTCTGAAGTTCCTCTTTCTTTTTATGGTTCCAGAAGCTATGCATTATTATCAAATTCTGTATCAGTGTAAAAGTTTCCTTGGTTGTCATCATGCTATCGCTTGAATCCTGCTGAAGGCAATTAACAGTTCTGGGATTCAGTAAAAACTCGTCCTTCAGAAAAAATAAAAATAATAAAATGAAAGATAATAAAGCTTAAAAACTTGCTTTAACTTTAGGGGATAAAAAGAACTTGACCAAGTGGACCACCTATTGCCCCATTGTCCCATTTCTTTTTCGATTTGGACTTTTTCTCGCCGAGTTGGGGCTTGCCTGGGTAAAAGGGTAAAAGCTTATATAGTGAGGGATCTTGCCTTCTCATGGAAAATTGGAGCTATGTGCTTCATTGGAACCAAATATAAGATGATTTGAGGTGATAGTCCAAGAGAGGAGGAGCTCCATCTTTTGTTGGTGTTGGGTGTTTAAGGAGTTTATGGGGTTTCATTTTGATGACTATATATAGTACGTCTTCTGTTATTACTTTATTTGTTTTCAATGAATTTAATTTTATGAAAATGAATAAATAAATGTAGAGAGTGACTTGCTGGGATCTTACACATTATTTTAGCGTGTAAGATGAGAATAGTTTCAGCTGATTACTCTTCTGGGCTAAAAGTTCACTATGCATGTAATGGGTGGGTTGGTTGGGGATAGTTTTTAAACGTGGAGGCATGAACCGAGGTGTTGCAATGGAAAAATGTGCTAGGCTAAGCCTTTTAGAAGTGTATATTTCAGTAAAAAATTGTACAATAATGTAGAATTTAAGACCAATGATAGATAGCAAATTATTCCATGTATAGATACGAAGTTTCCATATATGTATATCAGTTTAATATTTTAAGTAAATTAAGAAAGTTTCACACTTTAGCAGTGAAGCGTAGCAATGGCACAAGCCTCAAGGCATAATCGCCTTTGGATTCCATCATTGAATGACATTGATTTTGTTGGCATTTTTGAAGATAAAAAAAGATTGGTCCAAGAGCTTTAAAAGTTGTGGATTACCATTTGCTGGCCCAATGTTTTCCAAAACACTTTTACCTCGTGGGTTTGGTATTTTGTTGGGGAAATATGTTATGAATATTATTGTTATTAAAACGCATATCCCATTGTGTACGTTGGAAGCCTAAATTTAAGATACATGTATCAAAACGTATGCTATCATTTATCGTAAGGTTGTTGCAACAATAAATATATATGACTTGTGTGACATATACAAGTAAGGCTATGACTTGTGTGACACACAAGCAAGGCTATTGCGTAATCCTGCATCTCACTTACACAAGGACCTGCACAGTCCTTTTATCGATGTATTGGTGTATCGTAAGGTACTAAGGTATGCATTGTTGTGGCATAGATACAATACATATCGAGTATGGTATCGTGGTATTGGTTTGGCTTGGGTACAATATATTGGTTTGGCAGTTGATATAATGATATAAACACACATTTGACCTTTGGTTGATAGTTTAGCCAGAAGGGGGTTCAACATCACAAACAGGTGTGCTTTGTGCGAAGCCCGGCAAGAGATAGTCCCACTCTCATCAATGAAGTCAAATCTTTAGTGTGGCAGTGGGGTGTTACCTGAGGAATGTTAAAGATCTGGAATTCCATAATTGTTACTTGATTGGGCTAGCATTTTTAGTTTATATTAGTCCTCTGTTTTGATGTTGGGCTGCTGCCCTCTCGGTGATCTTGTACTCTTTTCTCCTGCTTTCTAATGATTAATATATTGCCTCTGTTTGATTGATGACTTTTTTTTTAGATGTTAGGACATCATCTCTGACTTTTTTTTTTTTTTTTGGGTGGGGGGTGTTGAGCACTTTAGGTTGTTTTGGAGTTGGTGGCATCCTCAACTCATACTGCTACATGTGTCTTCGAGCTGTGCACCCCAACCCCCTTTTACTATGCGTAAATAAAATACATCCTCTATAATAGAAACAGTAGATGTTAATATTTTTCAATGTCATGGTGGTGGACCATTTATTAATTTAAATATATTGGTTTCCTTATAGAGCTCTATTCACCTATTTTCAGGTTGATTTGGAGCATAATCAATATAGATCCTTTCAAGGGCTTACATGCTTGATGCAAATTTCTACTAGAGTCGATGACTTTGTGGTGGATACACTAAAACTTCGAGCTCAAATTGGTCCATACCTAAGGGATGTCTTCAAGGATCCTTCTAAGAAAAAGGTTCTCCTATTTTATGCTCAGTTTATCGGGCTATTACAAATACAATTGTGAATGTCCATTTCTTGATGTATTTTGCTTTTCTAGATCATGCATGGAGCTGATCGGGATATTTTATGGCTTCAAAGAGACTTTGGCATATATGTGTGCAATATGTTTGACACAGGACAGGTATTCGCTTGCAACCTCTGCACACTCTTTGAAGTACTTCGAACATGATTATTGATCTTTCCACTGTTTGAACATCATAGTTGGCATGGTTATATATTTTTTCTTAATTAATTTTTCTAATCAAATCCAATCTTCCTTCTGTTTTCCTGGAATAAATAGCCTTGTTAATGACCAACACTGCGTAAAAAATTTGCCGATCCTCCGTAAAGCACTTTGTAAATCGAAAAGCTAAATCTGACACTTCCTCATGGTTGTCATACCTTTAGCAATAACTCCAAATTGGTTAATGAGCCTAAAATCTTTAAGCTCACAACCTTTTTTTTAAAATAAAATTCCAACCCTTGTTTAGAAAGAAAACCATCCGGACCTGGAGGCGCATCTCCACAACAAGAGGATAATGCCTTCATTATCTCATCTTCATCGAAATTCCACTCGATCCATTTGTTTTGCTCCTTGGATAGTTGGTGGAAAGTAATGCTCCTCCCCCCTCCCTTAGTTCTTGTAATTTGTATCGTGATCAATCACATGATTCTCAATCAGCACCACTCATTTTCTGATCAATGTACAACCACTCATTTTTGCTCATAATACGTTTCAACTGTGTGAATACTTATGTTATGTATATATTTTCTAATGCGTAGGCCTCAAGGATATTGCAGTTGGAGAGGAACAGTCTTGAGTATCTTCTGCATCACTTTTGTGGATTTGCTGCAAACAAATTGTGACTTTTTTTACTCATCGTAAATTTCTTCTTATGATCATGTTTTGCAATATACCTGATGCAAGCAAAAACAACTTGACCTGGAAAGTGATATCGCCAACTAACCTCATCTGATGCTGGGTTTTAAAGAATATGATGCTAGGATTGTGGTTTGATTAAATTTTGATCAATAGAGGATGGGGAGAAATGGGCCAAAATAATTTTTTTTTAAAAGGAAGTATTGCTTCACAAGCCCTCTCATACTTTGAATATATACTACACAATCACATATTGTACATGACATAACATTGTAAATGCATTTTTTGCAACTTGAGAGTGTAATCGTAAGATGCTGAGTGACCATTTACTCTGATTATTTTATTTATTTATTTTCTGACTGTGTAAACCTAATAAAATATCATACATGAAGTTCTGTTTGATTTTCTACGTTCTTATTTTAATGCGTTCCAAAACTCAAATTGCCCGACCAACCCAAATACCTGATATGCGCTTTGGCTCATAACATGTACTAGGGGTGATCCTCGGATATGGCGCGTTTCAATTCACACAACCAAACCATGGGAGTAGGGCTTAAGTTAGTGTCCTACTCACACAACCTGCCTAAATGTTGCCCTAGCTTGGTATGGTTCAGATTTACTGATCTCTAGTTCTCTACTACATTCATACTGGCCTATGTTAAATAATCCAAAACTGATTACTGAAATAATATCCAACACTGATTCAGTAAGATTGGATTGTGATATTATGACAGATGCATTGAACTACGAGTCAAAATTTGATAATTGCCAGCAACTAAAAAGAATATTGTCGTGTTATTGCCTTAATCAGATTGACACTATTTTTTCTCATATATGATACTTGTTTTGCGGATCAGAAAAAGAAGAAAAAAAAAACATAATCCCATGAATACCATGCCAGACACTGACACTCCGACACATACTTCAACAGACACTCCATGCTTAGATTATCAACTATTTCACATAGGTTTCAATTCTTTATAAAAAATTAATTTATGGAATGTTAGTAGTACATATATAACCATATTTATCCATACGTATAAAAATCATCATCATCAAGCCTATTCCCAATACTCTCGGGGTCAGCTACATGTATTTTGGTACATGTATAAAAATATGGCTAATAAATTAATGTCTTAAAAAGTAAATAATATTCAAGCGTGTCCCCGTATTGGTTTTTTTAGTTGACATGTCCGATGCCTGTATTTGTGTCAGAGTCACTGTTTAATCTGTATCCCGCCACTTTATTGAACTTTCATTTCTGATTGAAGAACCAGTCAGAATCACTGCTTTAATGGACGAACAAAGATAGAGAAAAATCATTGTTTATTTATATTGTTAGAGTACATTTGATTCCTAGGTCAAATATTCACCAATGTGGTCTGCCAGATGGGCTTGATTAGACTGAATGGAGTCCGATATAGTTTTTTTTTTTGCCTTTGAACATAATATGATATGACTTGGTACTATTTTCAAATCGACTGCTTGTGTTGGTTTGGGGCCTCCTGGCATCCGTTTTGTATTTCACCTTTGTTTGAATAAGTTGCAAATCTTCTAAAAAAAAAATTTTAAAAAAATAAAAAAATCAACTACTTGTATTGTCTAAAGTGATTTTCTAAGGTTTTACTTAATGGCTATCTTGCAGATATCAGAATGCAGATTGGAGATTGAGGCCTATTCCTAGTGAAATGCTCAAGTAAAATAATTTTTTTATTTTTCGTTGTTACCTTCCTTGATTGGTCAATTTCTGAATTGATATTTAATGATGTCGTCTTGTTGAACTTCCATATTTGCAGATATGCAAGAGAGGATACCCATTATTTGTTGCATATTTACGATCTGATGAAAGTTAGGTTGCTTACAGAATCAACGAATAATGAAGGTGGTCATGATCTTCTTACAGAGGTATGTCTACGTGGATTGCATCTTATATGCATCTATGGCTTTAGAGTAACTAGATTATGCATTGAGTTTCTACACGATATTTTTATGCAATAAGCTCCCATGTTATGGTAGTACAGGGTTCACTTCATGCACTTAACTTTAGACACATGGAAAACAAAGGAAACCAAAAAGATGTGGAAACTAGAGAAACTTGGCATCTTTCCTCCATAGATCCCAACAAGCCCATGTAGAGTCTCCTAAAATCTTGTTTTCCCTGGACATTTTTTAGTGGGAACTTTAGACTTTGATCCCAATATTAATTAAAAACTAGACATTGGTTCTAAAACTACTCATTTTCACTTTTGTCCCATGTTTAGTTTCCATCAGTGGAGGTGTTAAAATGGCATGTCCAACGGATGTGAGCAATGAAACAATAAAACTGCCCTTGGAGAACCTGATCCTCGCTTATCTGGACCATTACATGGCTTCTCAAGACCCTTTATTAACAGTTTAAGCTATATTTACTCAACTCTGTCTCTGTGTTGGTCGTGGGTTCTTTTTTTGGTTTTTCAATGAGGGCTTCTATCCACCTCAGAATTACCCATACAGCCATACACGATCTTTACGATTAAATGACAAATGAGACTACTAGCAATTGCATTTGCAAGGATGGTCAAAGCAAACAAAATGAACCTTTTTGGTTTCATCACCAATTTGTACCCCACTTTTAAAGGTTATAACTTATTAGTTGGTTTGAATGTAATTACTTGTCTGTAAATTTACTTCTTTATTTCTATTTTAATTGGTAAATCCAAGCAGAACAAGTAGGTCACGGTTATTTTGATTTATAACTTTTTCTGCAACTAAGAACTCACTAGTGCTCTTATGACGTTTGTTCTGCAGAGCATGAGACTATCACTACAAAAAAAAAAAAAAAAAATTTACCTGTTTCAGTTAAAAGATGTAAATGAATTTAAATACCCTTAGTTTTGTTTGGTTCACTTACATTTAAAAAAAACATTATTTAGGGTTCAGTTCCATCATTTTTTTCCCTATCGATTCTCATATGGTTTATGAGGAGAGTTTCAGACTTGCTCTCTAAGTCTTTTTTATCTCTCTTTTCTTTAATTGTGCTTTCTAGCAGCTAATCTAAAACTCAGTTTGATATATCATTGGGAATGACACAAAAGAACCAAAGAGATCTGATTAAAACGGATGGACTTTAACTCCTTTAATTAGGTTAAGGAAATTCACCTTAGATACTCATCATATTCTTCACAAAGGATAAGTTCTGCTAATCATTTCCTGAAAGCCTCTTCTGAAATATAAAAAAACCCCGAATATGTTTTACCAGAATCCAAACTTCTGGTGACCAGATCTTTGCAAGATAGGTGTTGGTTACAGGTACCAGGTGAAATCTTCCCGCCCAAGGTCCGCCATGGTTGATGAACATAACACCACCAGTCAATTTGTTATGGCCTGATGAACCTTCCAGGTGGTTCTCCACTTGGATGAGAAGCCTACGGTGGCTGTGGCATTGCTTTTAATTTTGTGCAGTTAAAACCATGGTGGTCAGGAAAAAAAAGAACACAGGGTGTTGAGGAAGATGTTGTGTATCAACATAATCTTGAGGAGCTATTTTAGAATCAAGCTGAAACTTTAACATTAGTATTTTTCTGACGTTCTTCCTCACGATCCCTAAAAATTTCAGCACAAGTGGAGCAACTAAAAATATAGTTCACGTGCAACCTGGTCACGTTTTGGCACATTTCTCAAAGTAAGCATGTCGAAGAAACTTTAACACGTTATTCCTTATGTTGGCACAGCTCATCAAAGTTTCAGCTTAAGTGGATTGCAAAACATTTACTTCATTTACAAGGTTGTCCTTGAAGTGCACAAAATACAAACTTGTCTATTTGATGTAAGAAAACTGTTTTTTGTTCCTTGAAGCCCATTGCCCCATTCTATAAAAGGAATCCATATAAACCTCACATGAATTACACTAGCTTTGTAGCCCTAGTTAACAAGCTCTTGGATGGAAAAAATGCGGAGCCATGATACTCAAGTTTTGATTATTTTTTAGACTGACGCCTAATCTCACATTATGCTGGGACCTACTATTTTTTAATGTAAAAATAGGAAAAGGAAGTGAAAGTAGAGAAGCTTCAAAAAACACAAATTCCAACACATTTTGTTTCCTTGATAGTTGTAATTGCAATATCTAAATTGTCCAACCCAACTTGCTCAAACTACATATTAAAATAATTTTTTACTTTGTAGAAATTAAATGCAAAAGACAATAGGATTCTGATGCACATAGAGAATTATGTGGATTTTTGTGGTCTAGGTCAAAGAGAGTAAGAATTGCTGTTAATTCTCAAAGAGCCCCCTAGTGTCTCTCAAGTAATCTTTATTTAAGCATAAAAGACTTTAAAGAGGAATTTGGTGCATAGGGACCCATATTTGCATTTCACTGCTTCATGAATACTGGGCCTTTCTTTTGTCAACTTGTTACAATTGCCATCTGGTGTCATGAGTTGAAAGCAATGTGTCTGTTAGATGATTGAAGAGTTTCTGCTGTTTATTTATTAATTTTTTCAGACCTCATCACTATTTTATTTATTGACTAATTCTTCCAGTGTCTTCGACTCTCATAGACATATCAATAAACTTCACATGACTTGATCACTCCACTTTACCTGTCCAGTTTATTCGACACATCTGTGGCACACTGGCACTCTGCTTTTTGTCGTCAGTTTTGGTTTTAATCATATATTTTGGTGCAGGTCTACAAGCGAAGTTATGACATATGCATGCGGCTTTATGAGAAAGATATTCTGACAGAGACTTCATATCTGCATATTTACGGGTATTTTGTTTGTGTTTCAGTGTGTGTTGTGATTATAGGAATTTATCTTGAGCCTTTTATTTTTTTGTTTTGTTGTTGTGGTGGTGGTTGGGGGTGTATTCATCATTATCTAGTAAAAAAAATTTTAATGCCATGGACCTGTGTTTCTTCCATGACAGGTTACAGGGGGCTGATTTCAACTCAGAACAGGTTGCTGTTGTCGCTGTAAGTTGCCGCTCGTCCTTCCAATGTAGTCTATTCCTTTAGTAAAAAATTAAGATATTTCGTTTGATGTATCACAAAGGATACGGCAGAAACTTACATTAATGGATATAAAAACACCAGTATCACCTTTTCCTCTAATGGTGTGTCTGATTTATTATTATTATTAACATTATCATTTTTTTCCATGGAAAAAAGTGAAAACGTAGGGTCTGTTTGGTTGCACGAAAAATAGACATGAAAATTGAAACCGTTTCCGTGAATCTGATTCTGAGGCCTCCCCCTCGGACTTTGATTCCCATGAGTAATGGGAAAACAGTCTTATGAAGAATCGATTTCCTATCAGTAAATAGACAACCAAACAACGAAAATTTGCATAACAAGGGAAACGGATTTTCCATTTCACAAGGGAAATCGGCCAACCAAACATACTGATAGTGGAAGAGATGAGGGGGTAGGGGAGGGGAGGATATTTCTCCACGAGAAAAAAAATAAACACACCCTAAAATACACTATGGCAATTGCACAGGACTAGCTATACTAAAGAAGTTGTGAAAAAGTTTAATGTATGCTGATTTTGAATAAATCCTGAGCAGCAATCAAGTAATAGTTTCTAAGATCTATGCATAAGGACGGAGTAATTATCCAGCACTTCTGCTCATAAAATCCTGAGAACTATTCACTAATAGATATCAGGTAGCAAACACAAGAATTTTACTTAACTAGAATCTCTGTACATTTTACTTAACTAGAATCTCTGTACCACCTTGAATGAATGCCATTGTGTTATGTAGTCCGTCCCCTTTGCTTAATTCCCTGCTACCTGTGGCTTTAATAGACAAGGGCGGTCAATAGGCAAACTGTACCAGATGTGTAAAACCATTTGAATGATCCCTCAATAATGAATTTGGACTTAATATAATGTAATTGTTCCTTCTAATATTACCAGTCAACTTTGTTGCTCTCCATTGACGGTAATCTTTATTGATATATTGAACTTAAATGGTAGGCACTGTGCAAATGGAGAGACGCTATTGCCCGTGCGGAGGATGAAAGTACTGGCTATATATTACCAAACAAAGTTCTACTTGAAATTGGTACTTGAAAACCTCTGAGACTTCCCGGCTTCTACACTTTTAATTCCCAACTACTTTTCCTATGGACTTACACTTATTCCCTCATTTTGTATAAAAGCCAGGCTGATGCCAGACACTTCTGGTAAACTTCGTCAATTAGTGAGATTAAAGCATCCATATGTTGAACGAAATCTTGGATCTGTGGTTAGCATCATTAAGAAGTCAATCCAAAATGCTTCTGCTTTTGAGGAAGCTGTTGAACTACTTAAGAAGGCCCGCGAGGAGTTGGTAAGATAAAAATCACATTGCATGTAATTATAAAGAGCGTGTCATTGAGACCTTGTCCATACTTCTCTTTGTTTATTCCTTTCTGCCTTTGTCTTCTTCTCTGTGGTGACGGTTATCTCTTCGATACACAGGCAGCTAAGCAGCATATGTCTGTTGCTGATGAATCTGGAGTCATGTCTGCTCCTTTAGATCCAACAAGCTTGGATGTTGTGCATGATGAAGCAGAAAGTCTTCATGTTGAAGATGGAAACCAAGAAAGCAAGAAAGTAGATGAGTTTGCTACCGCACATGTGCATAGTAATGACGAACCACTCGAACAGTGCACTGATGATATTGATGGTCATCAAAAGGAGATTTGTAAAGAAAGCATTGGCATTTCAAGACAGCTAAATAGCACAAATATGGTGGCTACTCCTCTACCTTCATCAGCAACTGTAAACATCTTCACACTGAAAACTTATTCCCTTTGTTTCTTTTACCATCAGACATTATTCTGGAACCATCCATATAACTATGTTGACTGGCAGGGCCTTGGGCTCTTATACAATGGTGGTGATCGTTATCTCTTCACTGCCTGGAATGTGTTAGGAATAACAATTTGTAATGTTTATGGCTTTTATACTTATTTTGATTTTTCTTTCCATTTAGCATTCTAGATTTTTCTCTTATCTTTGACTTCTCTATTTAGAATTTCAGAATTTTGAAACTTATCATTTTCTTCAAGTATAAGCGTTGTAACTGCTCTTGGCCGGTCTGTAGACACTATTATAATGGCATCGTTCAATCTTTTTTATGAGATGAAGTGAGCTCACAATATGTTGTTCCTTTGCAGGAAGCAACTGTCCCTGTTCCTTCGCAAGAGGCAACTGTCCAAGTGTCAAGGAAGCCAAGCCGTGCTTTTGGGGCATTGCTTGGAAAACCCGCCTCAAAGAAAAAGCTTAATCTAGATCCAAAAGTGAGTTGTAATTTATATTAATATTATTTTTCTTTTATGAATGCCTTCCTCTATAAGCCTTGAGCGGTCATCTGCCGTTGTTGAGAAATCTGACCTCCAATAGAATACACATGCAAGCTACTCGATGGATTGCCCCAGCTGTATTACCCAAATACATGGACGTACTTTGTTTTGAAGTGTTTTATTTTACCATCAAAATGGTGGCCAACATTGATAAACAATTGTGCCATGTTTGTAATAAAAGAATCGTCCCTCCACTTGCATCATGCACCATGCAACCATGCTCTCTGGATTGCTGATAAATATTAATCCCTTGTACTTTTCAGGCAGAAATCAAAGTCGAGCAGATAAAATCTTCAGTAACCTTTCAGTTTCAGTCGTTTCCAGAAACAAAGAAGCAATCAAAACCACCTGCAGAAGAGAGCATCGAGCCCTTGGGAAACCTGCATTCTGAAAGACCAGTTTCTCCAGCAGCTGGTATAGCAAAGTTAGAGGACATTATCCCATTGGAAAATGATGGCGATAGTGATCCTTCAGAAAATGTTCCTATAGAAGCCAATAACAGTTTGGAGCATACGGAGAATGTCAGCACTGTTGGACCAACGCCATCAGAAACAGAGGAGAGACCAATGTCTCTCTCGGAGTTATCCTCCAGCTTCCAGAAATGTTTACATTCGGTGAATGAGAAAAGAAACACCAGACAGATGGATAAGTCTCAAGAATCCAATAGTATCCAGTTGAAGCCGTTTGACTATGCAGTTGCAAGAGAAAATACGATATTTGGAGAAGACCACAAGGAGGGAACAAAAGATGATGGAATGAAGAATCAGTCGAATTCAAAGGAAAGACGGCGCAAGAGTTCCATGAGCCGGGGTCCTAGAGATGAAGGTACAACAGACATCCAATCAGTTAGAAGGCGTCAGGCATTTCCCCATACAGGAAATCGGAATGTTACTTTTCGTTGAGCCTTGGGAAAACTAATGTTTCAGGTGTTCAACCTTGAACCGGACTTTGATTATTTGAGTTTCCTTGTTGTGGACCTTGCATGTTTTAGTTGAACCTTAATGTTACAAACTTTCAAGGATCTGAGAAGCAAGTTGTTTTAAATCTAGAATATATATGTACAACTATCCTTGAAACTAAAAGAGCGAATTGCAGTCATGACTTTATGTTTGTTTGAATCATGTAATGTTGTTGATCTCTCGGACACAGGCTCCTCCCACTGCTTGGGAGCTTACGGTTTCATGTTCTATTTCACTCCCCAATGGGAGTTCTTTTCACCTTTCCCTCACAGTACTACTTTGCTATCGGTCACCCAGGAGTATTTAGCCTTGCAAGGTGGTTCTTGCTGAATCACACGGGATTCCACGTGCTCCATGCTACTCGGGTTAGAGCATATGCCAGTGATGCTTTCGGCTATAGGGTGCAGGATTCCACTGCTTCACCTAGCAGCACGCGTTTAGAGATCTCTGTCATTGGATGTAATCTTCTCTCCATGTCACTAAACTGTCAAACATACATACTGATAAAGGATCTTAACTAAAGAACACTCCCCCTTCTCCACTTTGCTCCCCATTGAACCCTCCTCTGTTAATCTTTGATGTTGCGACAAGCACAAAAATGAGAATAGATTAGACTTGGGCAGGCTGTTAATAAAATTTCACATGTAAGTATTTAAGACAGTTAATTTCTGAAGCATTATACAATAATTTTCTGCCTTCGTTAGTTTATTTTTTCATGATGACATTCTGCTTTCTACTTCGAGAGATACTCACCTGCATAGATCAAACACATGCATCAATCGAGTGAATACGCATGTATATCCCAAGTAAAACGTAAAGATTAAACCTCTTTCAATCAAAAATAAAAATTTATATATTTGTCAATGTCAAACACAGATTACTCAACAAATATTAACCATGAAAATGCATGCATGTGCATTTCACTGGTCCCAAAATTTATGAGAGTGCAATTCAACCACTTTTCCAAACTTCACCAACCTTTCTCCCCACATCAGAGCTCATATAACAGTGACTATTTCCATCTCCATGCAGTTACCATACACCACCAGCGCCACCTTTCAAAGCTTCAACTGCCCTTCTACATGCATTTATCTATAATACAACACACAATTCTATCTCTTCAATCTTCTACTGTATCAGATACCATACATATGCTTCCCCTATTAACACTCACAAAACAGAAAAAGAACAAGAAAAAAAAAAATGAGACCTAAACAACAGCTACAACTTCTTCTGTATCTCTTCTTTACAATCCTCCCGATTCGCACATCAACAAAATCTGTAATCGAACCCTGCAACTCTTCCGATTCATGTACAGCACTTATCTCCTATGTTCTCCCTTGGGATTTGAAGGTCTCTGAGATTGCCTCCAGATTCAACCTTAATGTTACTGACATCTTAACCGCTAATGCTATAGAGCCAACCAACCCCACCATACAAACTCACATTCTTCCTAAAAACTCTCTCCTCAAAGTACCTATTTCCTGCCCATGTGTTAGTGGCATACGATGGTCAGTATCCACCACTTACAGTGTTCGAGCTGCTGACACTGTTGATTCTATATCGGATGGTTTTGGTGGACTTGTGAGTGCTGATCAGATTAGGAGTCTCAATGGAATTTATGGTCGAGATGGATTAACGATTGGAGAAACTATTGCAATACCATTGCCTTGTACATGCTTCAATAACAGTGATAATGGCGTTCCCACGGTTTATATGTTGCGGGTAGTGAGGCGAGGGGAAGGGTTGAGAAGCATAGGAAGGGAGTATGGCACTACTGTAATGGATTTGAAAGCTATAAATGGACTAGATCAGGAAGTGGTTGAACCTGGAGAGGTATTATCCGTTCCAATTCCAGGTTAGTTGGTTTGGTTTCAAAATGTCACTCCTCCTTTTAGGTGTTTAGCTTAGAAAAATTCAAAACATTGAGATGCAAAACACCATTACTTTAAAGGTAACTTGGTTTGAGAAATTTCTGGTGCTATATGCATCTCAGTGTATCTAGCTATGATGCGAATTCAAGTCCACGACTATGTAACGGCCTTCTTAACAAAAAGACGGAGGTTTTCTCTGGAGCGTGTTTCTGTGAGCAAATTTGATATTGGTCATATGGCTCATCTTGATAGTTTTTCGGAAGGGTCATCTTGATAGTTTCTGTGGCAAGATAACTTAAACGTATTTCAGGTAAGACAACTCAAACGTATCATATATCACAGTAAGAACACAATGCATGTCATGATTTGTCATTTTAAGAATTTTCAATAGGATCCATGTAGATTTTAAGGAGTGAAAACATTGTTTTTGAGATTTTTTACCATTACTTGCCACTTGGTTGAACCAGTCTCCGGGTCCTTGGTGACAGCAAGCCCAATTTTCCGTTTGTAGAAGAAGGCAGAGAATGCCGCCTGGATAAACTGTTTGGCTCAGCTCCATCTAAGCCAGATTTCAAGGTTCCATGTCCTTGAAGCTTTGCCTTCGCTGATTCCATTGCCGCCGTATAGCTTTACTTAGCAAATTTGTACAAACCTACACACTTCTGGACAACTGTTGCAAGCGAGGATTATACGCTGAAGATACCATACAGGAAAGTAACCCATCCATTGATAAAACTAGGAATCTCATCAATGTAGCTAGAGGAAATCTTTACTCTGCTCCACCACATGTTCTTGATTATCGAGATAGGAAGACAATCAAACTCTACCTACTCACCCAACCAGTGCACTGAACCAGCTAAGCACGAGAACTCAGTTCTGGCTTTTGAAATTGATGGTGGAATATCAAATTGTATAGTCAACCCCTGGTTACTCTCCTGGTCACAACCCAGAAGCTAACTTCAGGGAGGCACCAATGATGCTTGTTGCAACTGTCAATGGGACAAATCGAGACTTTGTTGTCACACAATGAAGAAAAGTGGTTATGCATGGGATCAAGACTGTGATAAGGAAACATCGTCCGATCTTCTGAAAGTCGGAGCACCTTATTCTTATCTACATATGGGTTTTAATATGGTTTCCTACGTACTTGGAATACAGCAGGGATCTCACTGTATGCCTTCTGCAATCATTAATGTAGGCGACCTTATGGGTATGCAAGTAACAATCAGGCATTAAGTACCCAAGGACATTCACGCTTCCTAGCAATTTACTGTCTAACTATGTCAATGTCAGAATAACTACTATTATAAATACAATGTGCTTATCTGGAGCATAACTAAAAACTGAAAATTGCCGAGTGGATGATCAAATAACATAAGGCTCTTTCTGCCTACCAAAATATATAGAGGCATTCTCAATTTCATTGAACAGGTGAAAAGTTCAATTTTGATTATAAGAAGGATTGCTTTTTGAAGCAACATTCAGAGTTTTCAATCGAAGATAAATGTCATTCTTACTAAGAGAGAACATTCAGTGAGTAACCTGAACATTCAATGACTACCCCCCCTGGCAACCTTGATGAAGACATCTTCCAAGGTGGTATCAGCTAAACCCCAAGCATGTATGGTGAACTTTTCCTTTGCAGTCGCGACAGCTTGGAAAACATCACTTATTCTGACTTCTTCCTTTGGCAGTTCAAACTTTTGTGTTCCAGATAAATGATAGATCTTTGCTGCATTAGGAGAAAGCCGGAACACCAATTCTTCAACCTCTGCCTCATGACTTGACGACGTTGTCATTGTAAACACATAACATCCTCCATATCGACTCATAAGCTGTCTTCACAAGTGGCAGATTATGAGCTACCGTTGTGATGCTCCCCCAACATTAGTAGCAAACTGACACAAGCCTAAGCAAAGAAATTACATGAAGAGCAAAGTTCATTCGTATAAAATACCAACTTGGCACTTTTCGTGGAATCTCTAAGGGGATGAGTGTGTTATCCAACAAAGACAAGAAAAGGTTGTCCCTTTCTCCTTAACAACAAAGTTTTGCAAGATTATAATTTAAACATGATCAGCTATTTACCTCCTTTGGATTTCCTATGCACTGTAAGCCTCCGTCAACAAATATACCCACCCGATCACAGAGTGCTTCAGCCTCTTCCATTGAATGTGCTGAAAAAATAGCATGCATTTTAAGCAGTTTTAGAAAAAGAAACCTGTGGAACAAATCTGAATATTTAGAACATGCAAACAACTGCCTAATTCAATTGCTCTATAGCATGTTTGAGGTAGTTGCATTCAGATCTCACTAGTGGCATTCGTGCATATTCAGATTTGTCCTAAAAATGTAATAAAAAGTATAGACATAAAATAATGCTAAAGGTAAATGATTAAAATGATCAGTTAAATACCACATTAGCCTTAGAAATCAATGTCCGTATTCCATGCAACAAAATGTAGACATCAATAAAATGAATTATCACTAACTAATAACTCAAATTACGCAAGTGCAAATATTGATCAAATGACTCCCCTTTTATTCTCTTTATTTCTTTTTTTGTCGTGGGTCAAGGATGCACCGACTCTTCGAAACCCCTGGAATTTTGAGGCAAATACGTGTTGGACGCAGATTCGCGTGCAACACACGCTTGATACACACCCGACACGGAGTCAACAGTCAAGACACGTTGACCTGATCAGACACAGCCCGAACACAGTCATGACACGTACTGGGTGGACATGTCATTGTTTAAAAAATTTTACTGGGTCCAGAGGTCCTCGACTTCTCTCCTTCTTCTCCCTCACTTCAAAATCGACCCACAAACGAAGTATAATCTGTAGAAAGAGAAGAAACTATTTGGTTTTCTACAAACATGAAGAAGCGATCATGAGTTGTAACAACAGAATCCAAGTTGGAGAACTCAGGATGAGATCCTTGGACAAGAGGAACTGCAGATCTAATGAGAGTGGAAAATGCCATTGAAGAAGATTCTGCCTTTCAGATCAGATCTACAGGGAAAAAGAAACGAGAAGCAAAAACCCTAGAAACATCTTCTTCTCTCCCTTTCTCCCCCCTTTCCTTCGCTTTCTTTCCTCTCTAAAATCTAAGATTACTTCTCTGTTTCCCCTGTACGGTAGAAGGGAGACTTTGTCGTGTTGTTGTGTGTGGGACTAGGGACGTGGCGCAAATGCCAAAAGTTCACTTTCATTTTCTTACACCTCCACAGCGGTATCACCTAACCTAATTTGCCTAGGAACATCAAACCTTCAAATGTTGCATCTTAATCCGCATTCAGTAATTAATCAGTGGCTTAAACTAGAAGGCTCAAGATTCAACTAAACATCAGATGAGATGGATGATCTCGATATGCATTAAATAAATCGTCAATTATGAATGATGGGGTAGGTGGCGTGGAGCCAACGCATTTTGGGATTACTCGTGTCAAGTGATTGGTGATGTGAATTTTAAATAGATAGCATTATGGATCTTCTACAAGCTGTGTTAGTTGAGAATTACCATCTGTGAAGTGATGGAGCTGGTTGCCTTGTATGTAAGTGATATTTCTGAAGACAAATGTGATTATATTAATGTTTATGTTAGTATGAGTTATAAAACATTTATAAAAAATATAAAGGTGTGACATGTCGCCGCGTCCGACACCCACACGCGTGTCTGAGTCCGTGCATCCTGTGGATTAATTGGTTAACTGGGTTAATTGGTTAACTGGTGAAGAAGAAACGCTCAGCAAGTTTATCTCATAATTTTTGCCTAAATTTGTTCCTTGTTTGTTGGGATATGTTATACAGTTGTGGACGTGTAGTGGGTTAGCATTTTTCATTCATTGAGAAATTTCCATCTTCCAAATATTACAATATGGTTGGGTTTCAAAGTTTTAGAAACTTTGAATTTTTCATAAATATGTTATTACTAACTGTAAAATTATGCTTGGAGTTTTTTAACCGTTGGTTATTTTGAAATTTCAATTTGTAGTCTTTCCAATTTCCAATATCTCTAATTTAAATTTTCGGAAACTTGAAGAATTACTGGAGTCGTATTATTTGGCAACCGAATAATATGGTTTGCTACTTTTCTTCGCACATATAAGCGTACTACTCTGTGCACTTTAAAAAAAGTTGCCACATGTGTAATTACTTCTCAGTAGCATAAGTAAATTATATGTTTAAAAGAAATTCCAAAAAGATCGAATTTAGAGTTTAGCTAGTCCAAAAGACCTAAACAATTAGGAATACGAGGAATACATTGAAAGCATTAGGATTAAACTAATATGACCATGAAGACTTCATTTCTTGTGCTGTATTTATAAATGCAGAAAAATAAGAGATTGAGTATTACTTGTAAGAATGATTGCCCTGTTTTTCTTGGCGTGCTTCACGACATTCCATAAGGTTTGTCTTGAAGCTGGATCTAATCCAGTACTTGGCTCATCCATGTAGACAACCTAGTAGGATGCAAAGCATATAGAATTAGATCTCAATTCTAAAATAGCATAGAACTTAGCTGGTTCGAACAGTTGAGTATTAACATACTTTCGGATCCCCAATCAGAGAAATAGCAACGCTAAGCCTCCTTTTCATGCCTCCACTGTATGCTCTGGCTTTTTTATCACCCACGCCTCCATCGAACAGATTTACACTCTTCAGAGATTCATCCACAGCCTTAAAAATAAAATAAAAGAGAAACTACTGAAACTCGATGCTTAAGTTAGGAGCCAATGAGAATTGGTGTACAATAAAACCCTGAAAAATATTTAATTCTGACAAGAAAAGAGTTTGTTAATATGACTGAAAATTACAAACAACTGAAAGTATGGTCCTTTTTTTCATCAAGAAAATGTCTGATAAAAACTCTGCTCACCCTTTAAAAAAAATTGTACATATATTATACTTATATATATAGCCCAAAGCATAGATTGAATATTCTTAATTTGCCAAATTTTACACATAAGTACTGAAGGTCATTCAACCATTTTCGAACTACTCACATTTTTTTTATATGGTTCACACACTGAGTCTGACTCTATTATTTTCCTATATTCTTCATCATTTCTCTTCTTACTTAAGGTTCTTATTCTATTGTGTAATTATATGAAAGTCAGCTAGTAAGTAAGCGTATTTTTAGTAGCAATCTTGTGTTAACGTGATCAAACAGTCAAAATAAGTAAAAAGTAAGAAAATTCTACCCTAAGACAGGCTCCATTGCGGCTGCAGCAGTCCTTGGCTGTATAAGACCTCTCCTTTCCTAACATGGAAGATCTATTTCTTTCTTTTCTTGTTCTTTTTTTTATTGAAGAAGAAAGGGTAGAATCTAATCCATTAACAATACACGAGTAGAAAAGATATAAAAAAAAAGTGAAGTGGACCACTAAAGTGGTATTAAGGCCTAGTCATGATATTAACTAAATCAATAATTGAGTTTAAAAAAAATTTACCCTTTAAAGTTTGTTTCCCTTGTCTATTTTTCGAACATTCTAGTTTCATTTCTAAACAGATGACCCAACAAATGCATATTGGATAAATAAAATAGGATTTAAAAAAAAAAATTTTGAGACACTTAGAGAAAACTATACAAGATATCGCCAATATCCAAAGAAATGGTCAACTCCCCTCGGAGAATGCCAAGGAAACAAACAAAATCTCAAAGGAAAAAGGCACCAAAAGAAGAGATGGTTCTCATCATCTAACCCTTAGTGAATAGGGTTGAAAACCGAACCGACGGTTTAGTTTTTCACCTAAACCGTGAACCGAACCGACTTTGGTTGGTTTCAAAATTTTCAAACCGAACCGATTCTACTTTATGCAAACCGTAACCGAACCGAATCAACTAAAACCAAACTAAAATCGAAATAAAATCGAACCGACCAACTATTTTAAACATATTATATTAGTTTTATATAAAATATATATTATTTATTAAGTATATTCGGTCGGTTCGGTTTAGTCGATTAAAATCACATAGGAATCGAAAACCGAACCGATCACTTCGATATTGAATTTTTTAAAACCGAACCGAACCAATCTGTTGATTTATTCAGTTTGGTCGGTTTTTTGTTCAACCCTAATAGTGAAAACACTGCGCATTTTTCTCCGCATTCATACCCCTTCTAGAAAGAGCATCCCTCGTAGCAAGGATATTCTAAACACATCCAATACTGTTATGCTTTAAGGTAGGAAAATGCAATGGCTTCCAACTGCAAGTCCATTTTTTCCATCTTAACTCTAAAAACCCCTCCTAAGATACTAGAGCCAGTTAAATGATAGCTACTAAGGCATAAACAGTTCATATAGGTGCCTTTCAAAAAAAAAAAAACAGTTCATATAGGCTACAACTTAGTTCCCTTTATCCATTTGCCCCAAACTATGCCATCGCCTTTCCAAGTCCCCCAAAACAAGGGGATAAACCTATCATTCAGTGTCAAATTAAATATTGTTTCAGAGAAATGTCCTGTGCTTGTGTCTTATTTTTTAACATTTGACATAACGCTGGTCATACTACATCGGATACGACACGAGTTCTACCCCTGCTCCTTATCTTTTCCAATAACATTCAAGGGGTGTCTAACATTTCATAACTACTGTAACTTACGTTTCTGTTATTAACAAATGCATTTATAAAGTCACTTTTCGTATTATCTCATATTTCAGTTTCCTTGGTTAATTAAAGGAAATTGGCAAATTATCATCCCATCCCAGTGAGGAAGTTCTTCATGCTCATAAAGTGCTTTTCCAAAGACAGTATAACTTACCAGACCAAATTGAAATTGATAACAATATGACTTACTCGTGTCAAATCAGCACCTTTCAGGTTCTTTAGTCTGCCATAAAATTGTAAGTGTTCCCTCCCTGTTAGTGTTTCCCACAACAAGCTGTATCATAATCCAACAAAAATAAAAAATGAAAACAACCAAATGAATAATTCATAAACAATTATGTTAGGTCCATAGCAAGGAGTATGATTTTGTTTTTTGAGTTAATTTCGGTTTCCTGATTTTAAGAAATATTTTGGTGTGTAAGGAAAAAAGGTAAAAATTTCGAAGATACATGAATATATATAATGAATTTCGAGGGTATATCAAATATGTGAAAAACGAATAAGATGCCAATAAATAAATCAATTAAACAAACATGAAACCAGGATACAATTAGATAATCAGGGGTGGTTTCAAAAATCAATCTATAAGTAGAAGAAATGATAATTAGAAAATTGGGGGGTGGTTTCAAAATTCAATTAATAATTAGAAAAAACCCCGAAGTTTACAAAAAATCCCGATTTTTTGAAAGAAAAAAAAAAACCTCAAAAAATATACTTTTCAATAGCTGAATTTTGTATTTTTTCGAAATTTATGAAAAACTCCCAAATTTTTCAAAAAAACCTAAAAAAATGTTTTATTTTCTCTCGCCCTTTTCCTTTTCGTAATTTCAAAAAACGAAAATTTCGACGAGATTTCGTAAAATTTTGCGAAAACACAATCCTTGGTCCATATCACTTGGGACCAAGATTGATAGAAAAGGTTGCCTCAAGATGGAAAGAGTAACATCTGTTGCTTACTCATGCTGCGGACAAACACCCATGCTTGTATATATCCTATCCATGTCAGTTCTTATGTCCAATCCCTGTATGAAAGCTGTCCCGGAAGTTGGCATTGTGAGCCCAATCATCTGTAAGCAAAGACAAAGATCCATTGAAGTTAAGCAAAACAACAAAGTTATTTTTATTTTATTTAAGATGAGATAAACTCGACCAATGATACCACCTTTGTTCAGCGGATGAGAAGGAAGTGAAATAAATATGACCATATTTAATAAGTAATATTTTGAACTTAGGCTCATAATGTTTGGCCTGGTTAGACTTGGGCCCCACATACTTTGGTATTAGGATTTGGACCTTACATTGTGATAAAGCCGTTCGGCTATATATGAATGACCGTACTGCCCTTACATTAAGTTGACCTTGCATCACATATGCATTTGGAAAGGTTTGGTGTGCCTAAATTCTTTATAGGCAAATCATGAGGTTAACTTGCCTTCAAAAGGTTTGCCTCATGATGCTTGGTTAACCTAATTTAAGGATACGGTGGTCATCTCCTATTAGCCTACCAGCTTTGTCACGGCGTAAGGCCTCAAGCCTAATATCGAACTAACTAGGGCCAAAGACCTAATTGAGCGAAACAATGTGTGCCTAAACTCTAACAATCTCAAGTAATAACAACACCAGTCTCGGAAATTCCTAATTAACAAATCATCACAAGGAATCTAAGGGTCACTTGAATAATAACAAAACCTCTAAAAATAAAATAAGTCGAGCATTTTTTTACTTACCATACTGATAAAGGAGGTTTTGCCAGCACCATTAGGACCAAGCATACCGAAGCATTCCGCTGGAGGCAAAGCAAGAGACAACCCTCTAACTGCAAACTTATCTGGGTTACCATCCTTCCCTGGATACATCTTTTTGATATTGTCCACAATAAAATAATTTGGATTTGATCCACCTAGTAATTGTTCAACCTTTTCCCTCTGAAATATAAATAAAGGACATAATGTAATCTCACGTACTTGGAGAGACAGGGCATTCTAACAAATATAATCCAACTCTTGATGAAAAATAGGAAAATCAATTCTAGCCATTACACAATGGATGTGTCACCAACAACAGGATGATTTCAGTTGTAGATACACACAGTGGGATAAACTAGCTATTGGTATATCCCAACCAGAGTTGAACTTTATACGTAAATAATATTCTACAATAATTTAACAGCTGGATTGTCGTGAGGATAGTTTTGAAAAAGCAAAATGTATCAGGTATTGGGGCTCCATTTTTAAGAAGAGTAATTAACACAGACTTTTAAATTACATATATACACATTAATTTATTAGCATATATGATGATGGAAACAGAATTTAGACAGCCACTACAACAGTAGTTTTAATTTTACTTTATTTAAATGTCTTATTTCTTGTTGGGTTTTCCGTAGTAATCCTCTTATAAAAATAAGGGATTAGGGCTCCAATATAACTTAGGGGTTTCATCTGCTTAGCTAATAAGCAAGTTCTATTATTAATAGGCATAGTTATAAATGTCTCACGAAATTCACCACACGATACTCAATAAGTATCATATCCAGGCCTCATTGATACGGAATATACACCAATGTTGTACAAGTGACATGAATGAATGGATGGATGATAAGCAGTAGTTTGCTTGTATATGTTACACAAGTCATACGTCAATGGAAGTGTTTTTGGGACCACCTTGCCTGAAAAGTCTTATTTATGTTTTTTATATGATTAATATATAAAATAAAACACTATAGACGATATATGATATGATAAGTTATGACAAACATATCTTAAATTAGGTTTCCGATACACAATATGATACACATTTTGTTAATTATGCTAATAAAGCCCAAGGGCCATAGTTGTAGTTGGATTTGAATGAATTCTAGAGTTTTAATTGTGTATATCTTTTGTTTTATTATTTTTTAATTTTCTACAATTTATTTTATTTAGTGTGATTTGTTTTAGATTTAGATTATTATTAATATATATAAGTGTATTTGAGACAAAAGTATTAATTCAACTATTTCTTTGCAAACAGGTCACAAAGAAATTGATATTTCTCACAAAGTTCCATATTTTAACGTACTAATATTTGATGCTAAAACGCCTTAAAAGAACTTTTAAAGTCATTGAGAAAAGGAAAACCAAAAATTGAAAGCAAAACCTTAAAAAATGAATTTGAACTCTTCTACACGATGTCTCTTATGTGATGGACATCATATATTGGTGTATATATGGATAGATGATATACAATGTTGCAAAACATATCGTGTAGCGAGGCGAGCCTTAGGATCATTTCATTTATATATAATAAATCGAAATCATTTTGTCTATTAAAACATATCATAAGTAGGGGTAGGCATTTCATCCTGCGACACCGATCTCGTCCCGTCCCGTCCCGATTTTTTCAGGTCCTTTTAGGATTGATCAAACCCATCCCAATCTAGAGTGGGATGAAGATTTTTAATCCCATCCCGTCCCGAATTTATTTGTTCAATATTTATCATTATTAACTTTATTCAAACTACTCTTCTAAAGCAAAGTTTAGGATGCGTTGAAATTAAATCAAAACATCTGTGGTTTAAAATTTTGCTTGCTTGATTTGGTATTCTTTGTTTCGATAAAAACTTTGGATATTTTAGGTCAAATAGAACCCATGAAAATTTATGGCTTTTCACATTTTAGATTAGTTATAGGACAATTATTCTTGTAGAAAATAAAGGCAAATGATGGTTTGGGTTAGTTTTGCACTATGAGTTATGTAGTTAGAGATTTGGTAAATGAGCAGTATATTTCACTTTTGAACTTATATTAAGACAACTTGAGAACATTGCTCCTAAGTGTATCTTGAATGATATTTCAACTCTTGCAGAAATATGCAAGACGGATCTATGGAGGGCTCATTCCATATGTCATAATTCACTTGACAAACTTAATTTCATTGTAAGATAACCCTCCACAAATTTTTTATGACATTTAATATTTTTATGATGAAAATTATATGTACATAAATTTGACATTATTGGTGTGTGAGCAATGGGAGATGAAATTTGACATTAGTACACGCTCATCCCGTCTCGTCCCCTCCCGAATGCGTTTGGGATGGGACAAGGTTAAGATGAGGTCTATCTTGTTTCAATCTCGAACGAACGGGATGGGATAGGGATAAAGTCCATCCCGTCCCATCTCGTCCCATGCCCACCCCTAATCATAAGCATTTGAATTTTATTTATTTTTTTGAAAGTTAATTTTATTAAGCAATACTCGTGGTATTACAAAACAAAAACCTTAAAGCATTAAGGTCCTGACACTATAGAATCCCATTAAGCATTTGAAAATAATATACCCCCTAAATCATTTAACATAAAATTGTAATCTCATTTTGTTTAATCTTCAGTTTAAGAGGAATACTTAATTATTTTCATGTTCTCGTACTGAACCTACATATTTAGGTTGTTCCGATTATTTTGAGGAATACATGATTTGCTTTTTCGGATCGTTTCGAATATTTTGGAGAATTTTTTGATGATTTATTTCCAAGTTAGTATAGAGCTCTTAGTGCATCTCCAATGGTTTTCAGTATAAATTAAGGTCGTATGGCTTCTCAAAACCTGAATGTCACATAAAGCCCCTTAAAATTAGATATTAATTGAAGATATCAACTATAACATAAAATTTATATAATTATTAATTAACAATTGAGAGTAAAAAATCTGATAATTTTAATTAACTAATCATTATTAAATATAAGTATCAATATGTTTAATATATTCATTTTATGTCATAAATATATCATTAATCACCAAAATTGAAAATTTTAGTATTGTTAAACATTTTAAAACATTTTGAAAAAATAATAAACACCTTACACTGTGATTGGACCACACAATTTTGAAGTTTTTAAGTGCACAAGGCTTCTGAGAAGTCGTGCGAGCATGTATAACAATATGGTATAAGCTTTATACCACCTATTGGAGATATTTTGGCGGTATATGTTTAAAGTTATATTGTTCATACATCCTATCCAGTCTCGGGTGATGCTTAGGCGACAACTATACGAAAAAATAAAAAATAAAAAATTCAAAGGAGCTCGCTTAGGTGACCCAGAACTACATATTTTTTTAAAAACATTACTTGTTGCCTTTTACCCAAGGTGCTAGGCGCCAGGACAAGTCATCACCTCGCCTAGATGTATATACCTATATATGTGCAAATTTTTTTTGTTTTCTTCAATCAATCTTCAAGTATTATGTAACTATATAAGATGTATATACCTATATATGTGCAATTATAAACCATTTTAATTAGGAATTTCACACAAATTGGGCTAAAAACATCAAATTCAAAGCATTGTAGTCATAATCCAACAACAAAGGAACAACAACGATAGTCCAACATCAAAGTTGGATGAATGAAGAAGAATAAGATTAGGGTTCAATAAAAGGAGAAAATAAGGTCGGTGACAAGGAGGGTGGACGGCAGTGGTCGGATGGTGTCGATTGGAGGGGGCATGGTCAGCGGACGAAAAATCAATCTTTGTGCGTCTGTTGTTGCTGCGGTGTGTATTGCGATGAGAATCGAGGAGGGGTTGTTTTAGGGTTAAAATAAAAATCTTGTGTTTGACCAATTAATACATATATAGTCCCAGGCGGGCGCCTGAGACAACAAGGAAATGACTATTTCTCATTTCCTTGCCTAGCGATGGAGGTCCTAGATGCCCGCCTAGGCGACGCCCAAGACTACATAGTGCCCAATTCCTGGGACCACATAGCATATATCACTACCACTGGAGATGGCCTTAGGCAACAAGTTATCTTGAACCTAAATAAACCATCAAGCTGATTTAATAATTAGCTATTCTAGCTTTAGGATTAAAAATAACGAGCAGGATCCCCTTACAAGGTTGTTAAACAAGGTCATTAACAAGGCTTGTAAGCTATTGCGATGAAGCAATCCAATGATGAAGATCGTGGTGATGTGGAAATTAGTTACTTTATAACAAAAAAACCCATGCCAAACCATCAAGCCATATAACTGAATCATAAGGTGTCCTACTTATATGCGATAGAAGGATGCCTGCAAGGCTAAAAGAGAAATGCTATAAGACAATTGTTCAACCAGCCATGCTATACGGTTCAGAATGTTGGGCTACTACGGGACAACATACACATAGGATGGCAGTAGCAGAAATGCGTATGTTAAGGTAGATGCGTGGTAAAACCCATAAGGATAAAATTAGAAATGAAAGAATTAGGAGATACTTAGGTGTAGCGCCCATAGAGAACAAAATTAGATAAAGACGTTTAACTTGGTTTGGTCATGTGCGAAAGAAACCAAGCATGCCGCCAATTAGAAAATGCCTAGATTGGCAAGTTAATGGAGGGTGTAAACGGAGGGGAAGACCGTTGAAAACGTGGATGAAGGCGGTGAATGAAGATATCATTGAGTTTGAATTAGGCGAGGATATGTGGGAAGACCGCATTGCTTGAAGAACCAAAATCCATGTAGCCGACCCCGAAAATATCGGGAATGGGCTTGATGATGAAGATAAGGTGTCCTACTTCTTCGGAACTTCTTCTCCATCTAACTCTACCCACTGCATTCTCTTTGTTTGTTAGAAAAAAAAAAATTTAATAAAAAAATAAAAATAAAAAACAGGTTGATTTTCAACTTACAAGTTAGACCTTGTTAAACACCTGGGCTTGTCAAATAGATTGAAAAAATGAATACTCAAGCTTCTCAACTTGAATTGAATTGATGCAGGTTAATTATGGGTTCAGCAAATTGCATTAGCAGAACGCAGCCAATGCAATGTTTCAAAGTTCATCTCATCTCTGAGCTGAACATAATTTCTTCCATTTAGTTGATTGATATACAGGCTAAAGAAAAGGTCAATACAAGTCCTAATTCCATTTAGGAATGGAGATGCCCCATCTAGAAGGCACTACACCTCACAATTATTTCAACCTTACCAAATGAAGCAGATATATACCAAAATACGTAGATTTCATTTGTAGTTTCTACACTACCATACAGATTTCCTAAACAACCAACCACATTGTTTCTCAAAGGAATTTGATCATTGAGGCTAGTGGCAAAGACAGTAGATGATAGAAGAGAAAGTCTACAACTTCTTTAATTGCGGTAGTTGATATTCATGAAATATTTTGTTTATATCTGAAATTGCGCCATGGACTTTCCTCCCAACAGACTACTGAACTTTGGGTTTTTATTTTTTCATCCACAGAGAGTGGAGAAGAAGAGAGAAGGAGATAGAGTTTGACAGATTGAGAAGAAGTCCCAAAGAGATGGGACACTTTATGATTCGACTATATGGCTTGATGGCTTGGCTTGGATTATCAGTTAATTAACTAATTTCTATATCATCGCAATCTTCACCGTTGGATTGCTTCATCGCAATGGCTAATAAGCCTTGTTAATAACCATGTATAACAGCTTTGTAAGGGGATTCAGCTCATAAAGGTAAAACAGAAAACATGTCAAAACCCCTTGTGTGTGGGTTTCTTTGTGGACCCAGGGAAGCACCTCCGATCTTAAGTTCAAATGTCTGGCCCAACCTTTACTTAAGTTGGCCACCATTTTACCCATAACCAACCCGACCTTAAGTTCTTAGTCTTCATAACAAAGATTACTTATCACCTCCGATCTGATATGTATACAAATATTCAAGCATATTTTAAGGCTGATTATACGACCACTCTTGGTGCTCAATAAGAAATCAATTTGCTGGCACTCAGAAGAAGATAACAAAAGGCTTGAAAGTGCTCACAAATTACAATAATTCATTGAAACACAAGTTCACAATGGAAATTGACATGTATTCATAAAAATGTATGATAAGCAGCTGATCAGAGTATATACGGAAATAATAAAAGAGAAGAAGAAGACAACTTATTCTTATTAACTAACAAAGATTACAACACTCTCAAGAACAAACTCTTAAGATGCTAATTTCCTGGATGCCCAGAACCTATATATGTTAAACAAGTCCAAACCAAACAAAGAAAGCCTACTCCTAATAGGAAAGTGTTTTCATCTTACTTTTCTTGTCCCACATGGAGAACTTTATTGTTTTAACCAAACAAGTAAACATACTCCTAATAGGATAATATTTCCATATTACTTTACTTGTCTGATAAGGAGAGCTGCCCTTTTTCCACATAAAACGGAATTAGAAACCTTCTAAATTTCTTCCCAAACCTCAAGTTCCCAAAAGAGGATACTCTTGTATCAATGTACGACGAAGATACTTAAACATTTAAAATGCATGCCCAAACCCAAAAAGTATACGCTATATAAAATGTTGCATACTTGCATCATCAAACCTAAAAAGTGTACCATAATAAACAACTAACTATAATGAGAAGCTCATCATCTCACCTAAGAAGCTGAGAAATTGCATCCTGGTCATTACGTAGAGCTCCAAATCGAAGCTTCGAAAGTTATTTGGATTTTGTAAACTCAAAAAATTTTGGAGTTTATAATTATAGCAAGTATTGGTGGAAAGAAGAGTGTGACAGGAGAAGTTGTCGAAGAAGCTCCTGAAGGAGAAGTTGTATCTCTTGTAGCGGATGACACTGCATGCCGCCTTCAAGCTTGGGAACAAGCTTCTTCAATCCTAGGAGGATGATGGGATTAGAAACGTCTAAGCTTTTGAGCCTAGGAAATTTTTAATTGATTTATTTAAGTTGGATCGGGCTACTAGGCCACAATAATCAAGGGTTTTTTTTTTGTGTCTGAAGCATTAATAGCTTGCTTAATCAATAACAAGCTTAGGTTGTTATAAATAAGGCCATGAAACTTGGATTTGAATTTAAGAAAACTCTATAGAAAGTTTTAGTTATTTTTTTGTTCTTGTGTATTTCTTTTATTTGTTTATTTTTTTATTAGTATCACCATCACCTTTATACTTGACAAATTGTCATTCTCTATAAAACTCAAACTTTTAAAGATGGTGAAACTATTCGCATATCAAGCGGAAACTGAGGCATGGGACTAGGACTACATATATTGGCAGTACTAATGGTGAAACTATATTGTCAACACACACGAGGATGGTCGTGGATAAACACGGGGAAAGGCCCGTGAACAGCAAAAGTGGGCTTTAATATTCCAATGCCCCCTGCTGGAAAATACTGAAAAGATCTCGCAAGAATTGCATTGAACAAGACTACAACCCAAGGCCTCCGACAGCTAATGCTTTGATACCGTGATAAATTGTCCTCTAAAAGGTCAAATTGTTATGAGGCGAATCAATTCACATATCAAGTTGAGACAGAGGTAAAGGCGTGGAACTACAACATATATTGGTGGATACCAATGGTACAACTACACTGTAGACACACATGGGGATTGACATGGAGAAACACATGGGAATATGCCCATGGACAACTAAAGCGAGATTTAATATTCCAAAAAAAAAAACAGGGACATGTTTTCAATTAGGGGATGACGAGGACTGGGTCCCACTTAGTAATGTTTCAATTTACAGTATAGCCTCTATAAATTAATAACAATGGGGCCACTTAATAATTATTAATTGATCGATAAATATATAAGTTATTATTAATTTACAAAGATATTTATTTATTTATTATTATTAGTATTATTATTATTTTATTTTGGAATCAATACATTGTACTTATTCAATTTAACTCATTCAATCAATTAAGAATTCATTGAATTGTAGTTAATATCAAGATTCAATATAGTCAACTTATTTAAAGTAAGTGCATAGGTATTGAATCAAATACAAACACTACTTAACCTAACACATCTTATTGTTTATCATTAGACATCTCTAGTTTCTTTAGTTTTAAAATATCAAATGGTTTCCCATCTCAAAATTGTTCAAAAAATAATCCCAAGTCAATTTATTATGTATTTTTTAACTAATTGTTGATTTTAAAATATTTAGGACCTATAGAATGCTATAAGGAAATATCTTAAATGTATTATCTTATAGTTTTATCGAGATTATTAATTCTTGGTCCCGACTCGGAACCTGAAAATTTTATTATTTAAAAGAGATTATTAATTTATTGAGTATTAATTTAGAGAGGTTATATTGAATTTGCTTATTTGGATTGTTTACAATAATGGCCTATGAAGCATCAATTTTGGTGTGAGGGAGGCCACTAGTTTCAAAAGAATACAAATATCACTTTCAATAGTACAATACAAGACAAGCTAAATATCTGACTATTTATATATCTACTTCTAAACCTGGAAGTTAAACCAAGAACATGCCTATTTTTAAATGAGAACAAAATACCTCGTGATGAACATCAGGCCTTTCGATTTGGACAGAAACTACTGAGCCCTGACTTTGCAAACTCGGCCTCCGTAACATTGATGGAGATTTTCCTCGAAAAGTTTGCAAGAAGAATAGAGGGTGCTTTCTGACGCCACTTCCGACTGACATAACTTGATCAAAATAATATGCAAGAAGAAGCAGAACAAACCACTCTAGACACATGGAAATTAAGAGTTCATCCATCCCATTTTTAGATAAATCTTTCCACCGCATTGGATATGCACCCACATTAATTACTGAGGTAGCAGATTGTCCAAATTCATAGAGCCCTCGGTACAATGACAAACCAGGATTTAGCTGCATTAAAAGGATCCAGTGCTCTGCCAACGGAGAGAAATTGACCCTGTCAAAAACTTGTAATCAACATATTTATCAAATTCACTTTGAAGCTCGCTGTGATATGGAGGACGATTTGGCAACAATTTAAGAAATATTGGGCTAAAAGGGCTCAATTTCTAGTTTGACTGCCAATTTAGGATCCCCTAAGTTTCATTTACTCAAAAGGGACCCTATTAATTGAAATTATTGTTTATTTATTAGTTTGAGCTCCGTTTGAGTGGAAACTTTGAAGAAAATTATAAATTCATATAAGAAACAACTTGGTAAAGTTTCAGCTCCTTTCAACATGTGTGTCTCGAGATCCAGGCTAAGTGGGATAAAGGAATTTCTCTAATATCACGAAGCGAGCAAAGGCCCACCTTGGACGCAATACTAGGCCGGCTAATTCCCATTGTCCAAGACCAAGTGGTTCTTAAACACTCACACAGACTGTTTATCAAGATATTTAATGGCGGGGACCTAAATACATATCTCGATGAATGGTGTCAAAACGAGCACAAATTTGAAAAAAAAAAAAAAAAAACGTTTCTAGTGTTATTCCGTAATTTTTCTGAAAATTTCAGCTTAAACAGAGCTCAAAAGAATTAATATACATTTTTTTTTAGTTTGGGTAGGGTCCTTTTAGCTAAATGAAACTTAGTCTTTTTAGCAAAATGCCCCTTTGAGAAATCATGTCTGATGGTTGATCAAGGTTAATAGTATATCTTAAATTCTTTGCATGTGCAAAATGAACTGCCATGTCGAGATTATTTTTGCATTTCCTACTTTGGGATTACTACTCACTGGGAAAGGCCGGATCTTGAAGGAGTTCCATGAAAAGAAATTGTCCTAAGAGCCCCGAACCAAATACAAATATGTGCGCACACACTGTCATCAAAATGCAATCATTAAATATTGTCATATTGAAAACTAACAGTGGGATTCACATTGATATATAAGGCAATTTCAAAGGGGAGGCTAAACCTGTAGCAGTTTTGACATTGGAAAAAAGTGTTGCTACTAAAAATGTGAATGCAATCTGCTGGTTCGCAAAAACAAAATAGAAAACTAATTGTATGCTGTAGTTGTTGGATATGAAGAATTGCAACCCTGCATGCAAGAAACTCAATTGAAACTAAGCCACTTATACGATAAGTTGAAGCAACTTGAGGTAAAGCAGTTACATTTACTGTAAATTACCTATGATAGCTCCAAATAGCACAAAACATAATATATAAGATGAAGATACCAAGAAAAAATAAGCATAAGATATCATCAAATAAGGACCATCTCTAAGCCCGTGCATCTTCATCATGATTCTCAAATTTTGTTGCTTCTCATAAACGAGAGATGTCAAGATCACCTTCAACATGAGGCAGGATTTCATGAGAAAATGAACAAAAAATTATGTAATGAATTCATGTAATCCCTGCAATGATATTAATGATAATGATAATGATGATAACAAACAGTAGTATTATTAATGTTATTGTTATTACTGGTAATGTGACTTTTGAACTTTTACAATAGATTATAGGGTAAATTTGAGGTTGTTCCCATGTACTAAAAGGGTAAATAGTTTTAGTTTCCTTGTAAATTTAATTTGGTCTTGGTCTTGGTCTTCGTCTTGGTCTTGGTCTTGGTCTTGGTCTTGGTCCCTCGCCGTCAGGTGACCATCTAGTCGACCGTTATCTTCTGCACGAGCTTCTCACATGATGGGAATAAAAAACCCTAGATTATCCTCATTTGAGAGAGGGTTGTCTATGATGGATTACCCTTCATATTCCCTTCCCTCAAATGAGGGTTGTTCAAGTCTTTTTTCACATCTTGTGAGAAGCACATGCATGGTAGTCAACTGGCGGCAAGGGACCAAGACCCAACAACATTTACAATGTGGACTAAAGCCATTTAGTTTATTAGTATAAGGGACCAACATCAACTTTACCGTAGACAATATGTGATTGTTGTCATTAAATAAAAAGACAACAACAACTGTTACAACACAAAGCACTCTTGGTCCTTTTCTTGTCTTCAACATGATATGTTAAAGGAGACGAAGATTTAACTTGGTCAACGCTTGTTCCCAACACGGCTGACAAGGACATAGTCAAAATTTTTGTTGAAGGGGGACGAAGTGATGACTGATAAGTCATAGTTAATTAATCATCATCATCGTCATCAAAGCCCATTCCTAATATTTTCGAGGTCGGCTACATGGATTTTGGTTCTCCAAGTAATGTAGTCTTCCCACATATCCTCGTCTAATCCAAGCTCAATGATGTCTTCATTCACCGCCTTCATCCAAGTTTTCAACGGTCGTCCCCTCCATCTACACCCTCTATTAACTTGCCAATCTAGACATTTTCTAACTTGCCAATCTATAACGGGCGGTAATTAACTATAACTCCGCCCATGGCAACGGCAGATCCCAAGCCCGGATAAAGGAGGAGGGTTGGTGTTAGGCTTGTGAAAGCCAACTGTAAAAAAAAAAATCCATCACATCCCTTTTCATGGAATTTGGTTCAAAAAGATTAATGCAGAAAAATAGGGTGTCCCCCTTTATAAGCGACACGCTGCACCTACGCTCGGGTGTAATGACAAATGAGTAAGGCGCCCGGCTGTAGTGTTAAATAGGCAAGGGTTCTCACACCATTCTAGACGGGGGCGGGTAAAGAAGCTAGTCTAGGTTAGAACTAGAGATAGAATGATTGGATTAGCCTTTTGGAACATAGGAACCTTGACGGGTAAGTCAATAGAATTAGTGGATGCCCTGCGTAGGAGGAAGGTAAACATAGTTTATCTCCAAGAGATAAAGTGGGAGGGGAACAAGGCTAAAGATTTAGGAGGGTTCAAACTCTTCTATTCTGGTAAGTGGTAAAGATGGAACTAGGAACGGAGTGGGAATAGTGGTAGATAAAGATTTTAAGGATGCAGTAGTCGACGTTAGGAGGTTTGGGGATAGAATCATAAGTATTAAATTAGCTTTAGACCTAGAGATAGTGCATGTTATTAGTGCGTATGCACCCCAAGTGGATTTAGACGAGGGGACTAAGAAGAGTTTTTGGGACTCTTTAGAGGAGTTAGTTCTTGGGAGGGATGTGAGAGGTTTTTTAAGCCAAATTCCATGAAAAGAGATGTGACGGATTTTTTTACAGTTGTCTGTCACAAGCCTAACACCAACCCTCCTCCTTTATCCGGGCTTGGGACCGGTCGTTGCCACAGGCAGAGTTATAATTAATTAATGATAATATAATAATTAATTACTTTAACAAACAAAAATTTACATTCGAACAATATATAAGTAACTATAGAAAACACCAATTGTTAAACAAAACTCCATTTAATCTATGGGGAAGAAAATGAATCCAACAAGTTAATTTGTAGGAGCACAAAAGATAAATATGTGGAGGATAAATCAAATTGGTATATAAAGATAAAGAGCAAAATTTAATTTCAAATGTAAACTAATGGATCAAAATTTTCATGTATCTCCAGAAAAATCATATTAATAAAATATAAAGTAGACCTCGAGATACAAATTCATTCGAAAGAAAATATATATTCTTTAACACCTTCTTCCTCAAAGCAGGCAAGAGAGGTTGGGGTTGCTGGTGGTTGGTGGCAATAGTAGAAAAGAACTAAAATCAAGCAAAGAGGGAGGGAAAAGAAGAGAGTAGGAGGCGGGACGGTTGCTGGTGTCACAGTAAACAGAAAGAGGGAGCAGAAATGAGAAAGTGGTGGAGCAGGGTCGTCGGCGTTGCAGAGAACAAAGAGGAAGAGGTGGGGCGGGACGGAGTCGTCGACATCGCAGGGGTGGGCATATTAGAAATAACTCAAATTTTTTCAAAAGTCAGTGGAGCAAGTGCCGCCACTTGCCCCCACGTAGCTCTGTCCCTGAGTGCATGAGTGCATATAACAACCGTACACTAGTTTCAAAATGTGGCTTCACTTTTGTTTTCATCATACGCAAAGCTTTGATTCAATGGTGCTACCATCAATGGGTTGACTGGTATCTTACTTCATATGGCACGCGTCCTCTTCAAATAGTTAGACCCAACAATTCATTTGGTGAAACATTTCTTGCACACAATCAAGTACAAGGTCCCAAGTATTCTTAAGAACAGAGGAAAAATGTTGTGGAATAAACTAGCCTAAGTAAAAAAAAAATTTACAAAATAATTCTCAAACATTTAAAAGTCACATGATGGCCTAGATTTGGGGGCAACTTGGGAACAAGTTATGAAGGAATCAAGGAATATGGTCTTGCATATGTTGGAAGACTTGGGAAACCTATTGGGTTTGTGGCGTTTAAGGTTGTGATATGTAATGTGTCACTTATTGAGTGCCACAAGACTATTATGTTCAGTTTTATGTAACCCCACATGCCACACAAAAGACTCCACAATTGTTTTACCTGACATAACCTTTTGCATTAACTCTCTAACTCCAAACGATCTTTTGAATCCTCAAACTTGATCCCACAAGCAACCTCACAAAGTGCAATCACGTCCATTACTCTAGGATCATGATTTGTAGTGCATAAGTTTGGTACCATGAATTAAGGATCAATCAATGATTCCAGAGTAACTGCACAATAATTTCAAATTAATCCATGTCTTCATAAATTGTTTATAGAGGACTGAATTAAAATTTCTTCAACTTCCTAAGGACAAATGTTCCCTATGAATTTTTACGATTTTTCTTTAAATTGATTTGAGGAAACATTTTACTAAAATTTGTGGAAAGCTAATGTTGACTAAGTTTTGTGTCAGAATCCAAATACGAACTCGGTGCTTCCACTTTACATAATTGAGTCTCAAGAGTTGTAGCTCAAAACACAATTGAAAAAATTAGAGAACGATAACAAGTGAAATGTATATTTGGACATAGACCTTTTTTAAGTTGTTCTCACTTCTTTGTAAGAATGGCTACTTAATAATATATACCAATTGTCAAATGTCAACTAAGTTATCTGCATAAATAAGAAGCTTTCATACTGCCATTCTATTTTATTGTAATTATTCTTGATGTAATTTCTGCTTTTGTCTCGTGACTTGATTAGAAAATTGATATTATGACACATAATCACGATGTTGTGTGGGACACGGCGGGAGGCTATTGTGCCTATGAGGCAACACATCCTCTTGATCGCGATTACACCATCAACTTAGTGTTGTCTTTGAATATTCGCAAGACACAGTGATAGAAAGGAATTTTAAAGGTTGGTCACATAATAATAGAGCGGTTCAGACTTTGGTCTAAGAGATCAAACTATTTAGCTCATGGTCCCAAACCGTGACTTGATTGTCAAGTCCTCTATTAAGTCAAAAATAAAAGACATCCTTGCACCGACTCCAACATACTGTCAATTTCATGTCTATATGCCTAATCCTGCTATCCAACACCACAATAAGCCTATGACCCATATTACCCATAACATGAACCCGTTAACCATATACCACCACCCCTGTTGGCCAGAAATATACACCCTACTAGCGTTTAATCTTTTACTATAATTATGCAAGAAATGACAGTTTTTTCGAGAAATCGGTAGGAGTTCAGCAAGATATTTCTGGATGAGTGACAACGCTTAGGGAAATATTGGAGGGAGAACTCGAGCAGATGCGAAAAGAGCAGGACGAGAGAAAGGCATGGGAGCCATATTGTTTATCTTTCTAACTTTTTGAGGAAGTTAAAGACACCATCACACGTACTCCATTTCTGACATATGGGCCATCTGACTTCTATGATTTTTTTGCCATTTTTTTCATCCTCATTTTTGGGCAAGAGGTGGATGTTCCTACAAAGGCAAATAATGTTTATACTTTATATTGACCCAATATTGAAAAACCTTTGTGGAATGAGCTTATGCAAATGAATCTATTCAATAGGTTTGTTGTGTGTAAGTAGTTAACTCAGAACTCAGTAACGACTCGATCCGGGACGGAATACGGAGTCAACCGATTACTCGCGATGTTTTCAAAAAAACTTGGACAGTAAATCAATAATTATTTTTTATAATCATTCTAAATAAAACTTAAATTAGCAAAAGAAATATCAAGAAAATCAACGTTCTAATGCATATCATATATAAATGAGAATTACCATTGTCAAGATAAAGTTATGATAACAAAAAAATATCTTAAACATCTCAAATATATTTACTCAACAACACAAAAAGAAATCCCAAGTAAAAAACAACAAAAAGAAACATACAAAAAAAAGCCAAAAACCAAAACCAAGTTTTCCAATTAACTCGGCCGATTTCTTCACTCCAATTTTTAGTAACGATTTTCAAAAATATAACTCATTCTAGTGTTCGATACCGATTAATCGGTGATTTTTCTACTTAGGCCACACTACAACATTTTTGGGTAATTCATTTGTCTATGGTCAGTGGTTACTAAGACAAATTTCATGGACAACATCTGGCACATTTTGATAGGTGTTGGATCATTGATGTAATTGTTTTAGCGTATGCAAATGTGTAAAGTGGCGAGTTTCGAGGACATCTCGTTCGTATGCACTTCACATTGTTTTCAGTGATTAATTGTTTGTATTCGCCTGATTAGTTCCACTTCAAACTCGAGGATGAGCTACTTCGACCGATGGAACTAATAGAAATTAGGATTCGTTTTAATTGATTATGTAGTTAACTATTTAATTACGGCGGGACTATGAATGCCCATAGTTAATAAGTTAGGGTTAGGGCTCTATTTTGGAGTTTAGGGTTTTAGTTGGCTTGCTTAACAAGCCAAAATTAGTTATAAATAAGGCCCTAGTTTAGGGTTTAGGGTTTTAGTTTAGGGTTTAGGCTTTAGTTGGCTAGCAGTGGTTTGATTGAATTGAAACTCTAATGGAGATTATTCAGGGTTTATTTTATTTGTCTTTATTTAAATTATCACATTTTATTGTTTTAGTGTAGATGATTTAGTTGTTAAATTAGAGTTCATAAGTATCATATTAATAGGATTTTTCTTTCAAACCCTAGCTTTTTGAAATGTGCAATGTTCTTTCCTTTTGTGTAAATAGGGTTTTTCTTTCAAACCCTAGATTGTGTGAAATGTGCAATTTCTTTGGCTAAACAATTTCCATTGAACATAATATTTACAAGGAAAATGAAGTGGTAACCAAGAATTTATACCAATATTCATAACCAACAATATAGTAACTTATAAGCCTCATCACTTTCAGTGGAGGACGTACAATTGCTATCAAGTTCAATACTTACAGGAAAAAGTTGCAAGACGACCCATGTAAAGAAGAGTGGGCCCAAAATAGAAGAAACGTCGAGTTTTCTAAATGATGCAAAACGTTTGGGCATCTCCTTGATAAAATCAATTGACATCTTTACACCAGTGCCCTTTAAAAATTGAAGGTAAGCATTTGAGACCTGTAGAGGGAGTATCAGAATGGTTCCTCAATTTAATGTTACAAAATGCAAACTAGCAATTTTCAAATTTTAGACTTAATCAATTCAATTGTGAAAATAGGTCTTAGGAGAAATTTCTAGGAACAAATAATAAATGTGATGTACAATTATGTTTATTTTGTTGGTCAACTTGGTGGCATCTTCTGCAGACTAGTTTTTTCACATATATACTTTGTACCAACATGATACAATCACCCTGAATGCTCTGTAATATCTGAATCTGATAATGACGTTGTCTACCTCTTGTATAGGATATACACTAACAAATCGCAGCACCTATCAGTGATCAACTGGCACTCTCTATGATCTCAAACTAAAATGTGCATGCAAACAAGAGATTGATTCACTCCTACTATATGTAGACTAGAGATCTCTCAGTGGTGAAGTGTTAAGAAAGTCTCAGTGTCATAAATACTACTGACAAAAATTTGAAAAATAGAGTGGCATAATGAGGTTCAGTATATATACCATGTTGATGGACCGTGGAAGACGCGCCAAGGGAACATTAGCTACTAAGCCATCTTCTCTTTCAGTCAAGTTAAACCAAATATCCACATTGAAGTTATTTTTGTCAGAGGTCAAAAAATCATAAGCTGCAAAGAATATTAATTTTTTTAACCGCGCACTTAGAATGAAATTCCCTATGTCAAGCATATGAGAAGACAGAATTGCAAAGAATACCAACCTGCCATGATCTCATTAGTCTTCCCCTCTCGATTACCTCTATAGCTGCCCTTAAACAACTCATCATTTACCACTGCAGAATCATTGCGCCAAAGATACAGCCCTTGCAGGCAAGTTATGTCTACACCAAATCCAAAAGATATTAAGACTAGGTTATGTATGAGACAAGTAAAACAAGAAAGATAAAACCCTCCAAGTCAGTAAATCTTGGGCAATGCGCTCTGCATTCAGTATTTTAAGCTCAAAACTAATGAAACCCATTAGCTAAGCTACTAGATCGCTAATCTTTGCTTACTCAACAATAGAGGCAAGGTAGTCAAGGTTTGAGATAAAGGTGAAGCGAGGACCCATCTCACACCTTTAAGCAAAAAGATAGAAGCGAAACGAACACTTCACGAACGTAAAGCGACCGTGAATTCAAAAAGATCTTGATGTGCAAAAATAAAAAATAAAATAACTCTAATATGCAAATAAATGCATTTTTTTTACATCCAAGCTTCTAATTAGAAAAATCGAGTTATAAATGTTATATTAATGATAACAGGCATGTAATTCCCTATATAATTTGCACTATATTAATGATGATAATACATATACACTATATTTATATTGGTGAATATGTTCATTTAAAGTAAGAAAGTAAGCTTAAACTAATAAGTAAACAATTCTAAATTTAATAAATTATAACTAAGTAACTAACAATCTAATAGAGTTTACACTCTACTAGTCTACTTTCTAGCAGATTAGTAATATAGTTGCAATGTTGTACTTTACAAAAAGCTACAAAAGGAGTATGAAGATCTATGTTTGGACTTTGGAGTCTTTGGAAATTAGAATCAATAGTTATTGAAATAAATCAACAAAAAAGAATACTTGAAATATACTTAAATCATTATTTTTATAAAGTGGTCGCTTTAGACACCTTGCCCTTTAGAAAAAAGCACAAAAAGCGATTTCTTTTCCTCGCTTTTGGTTTCAGTTTTCACTTAGCCAAAGCGAGCGATTCTTGCTTTAAGCGCACACTTTAACTAAACAAAGTAGAGGTAATTAGACACTTGGAACAATCCAATCAAGTACAGTCCACTTGACAACATATTGTGAACTAGTCACCTTGACTTTCCTTGGCAAAGAGTTGAAGCATATTTTCTTACTGGTTGTTTGACCATGAGGCACCCCAACTCCTAATGAGGGGTCGGAGGGTGGTGTGCTAGAAAGGTGCCTAGTACATGGACACGTGATGTTCCACCAGGTTGTGTTCCACATGCATAAGCAGTTGTCTGAGTGAAGATTTTTAAGTGTAAAGCTGCATTCCGAGGACTTTTTAGCTCAACCAGCAAAGATTGTGACAAATGGTATCACACATCAGAATTCCATCCCATAATTGGTTGGAGCTATACATCTAGAGACAATATCAGTGTTATGAGAGTGGGTCTTTATATGAATCTGTAAATATCAATTTGAACCTTAAAATCTTGTGACTAATTGACATCCTCTTTTGTCCTCTATCCTATAGCCTATCATTATTTTATTTTTTTTAAATTCACAAAGTTCATTAGTTTTTACCCTTTATCACCTCTGAAAAGTTTTCTATCTCAAATTCAAGAAGATAATAATAATGAAAATCTAGTGTGATGGCATTTGGGTGGAGGGTGCTGACATAAGGATACCAATATCAAACTAGTGGATATGGATTATTGCAATACAATTAAGCCTCCTTGATCTATTTATCTAATTCATTCCATCTCATTTTTCAATAAATATTAAGATTTTATCATCAATGTCTACAACACCAAGGACCCGCATTGGCACATTATGTAAGTGTATCATAGATATAATGATAACTGGAATACACTGGGAAATAGCTATTGCCTATGATTGACTGATGATGATGATAATAATAATAATAATAATAATAATAATAATAATAATAATAATAATAATAATAATAATAATAATAATAATAAACCTATTATACCACTTCGTAAGGAGGTAGGAGTCGTTACAGGGAGCACCGCTAAAACAGGATCTGGTGGGCACTGAGGTTGAATGACGTACAAGCTAGACAAAGAATTAGGCTCCATGACAATACTTTGTCCAGCATCTGAATCAGACCCCTGATAGATTACAAAAAAAACACAGAGACACTCATCAGCATGACAATGTGTAGAATGAATGACCACATTGTTGTTTTCTGTTATAACTTGTCTTCCGTAAGCAACAAATACATACATACCAATACGACATTGAGTAATAAACTCTCGAAATCACTTCTGTTTTTGGCATACTTCCAACCACCCCTAACTGGGAAAAGATGTTTCCCCACGCCTGTCAAAGAGAAATATACCAGCATTCAAAAACTACACTTGAGCAGTGCCGAAAAGAGGAAATGGTACATACTTTCTCCAAGGGAGCGATTACGGCCGGTTAGTAGTACAGTCACGGGGCAATCCCCGAATTCAATCTTCTTGCAAGAGGGATTGGGCAAATCATCGAATGGCATGAAATTCACTCTCGCTGCACGGTATTCAAAAAAGGGTACCTGCATTACGGCGAAATTCTTCCCTGGCCTTTTTGGGTCACAGAAATCTTCAGGATTCCCTTGATTGACACAACTTTGGGTGATTTGTGCCGCCTTGTAACTTTCATTCATGAGTTTAGTTAAGCCAGAGAGCATCCAGCAGAGTAATGCCGGGAACACAACAAGTAACATAGTTTCTCTCCCATTACGTTTCTGCATATATAATAATATATCAAATTAGAGAAATTTTCCAAGAAACCCTAAAAGAACCGATTGATTTTGATCGATGAATCAATTGAGAGGGAAAGAGAGAGTAGGGACCTGGAAAGCGAAGCTCTTCTTGAACATGGCGTCGGCCTGGGTCATGAAACCGGCTGCTTTGATTGATGGATTCTCCATTATTATTCTTCTTGAAAAAAGAAAAAAACCTAAGAAATCGAATTGCGAAGAACGCTCAATGTGAGCTTTGATGAAATGAAATGAAATGAAATGAAATGGGGGAGGTTTGATGATGATTTTGACCGTCTTTGGCTTTCGTTTAATTTTTTATGGAGCCAAGGAAACCAAATCAAAAGCGGGGAAGAAGAAGGCGGGATTTTTGGGTTATTTATAAGTGGTGTTTGTTTGAACGTAACTACTCTCACGGGACTTGGTGGTACAAGCACACGTTAACATTCCATGTGTTTTAACGAGCGATGTTCTCTCGTGCGTGCGTTAAATCTTTCACTCGTTTGACGACAGGATTGTTAGGTTCACTGTTGTTACAAATGTCAGAATGAGCTGAAATTTTTTTGGGATGAGAGTGCATGTGTTGATCGCATAATGCATTCCGTCCATACAAATTGTATGGATGTATTACACTAAACTATTTTGAGCTTCTTATTCAACGTGTTTTCAATATGAATAGTATGATATCAAGTAACTAAAATAGAGAGAAATGAGGATCTCGTATAATGCAAGGGTCAATATACCATTCGATTCAATCCAATCCAATCCAATCCAATCAGGCTGTTGCCTTGTTCAGTATTGTCGACAAAATATTGCATCTCACATGGTGAGTGAGCAGAACTACGCTTCTCATAAAAGCGCTTTTACCTCGAAACTTCCATGCGCTGAATTTCTAGGAGATTTAGAATGTCCTCGATGTCTACACTACTGGGGTCTACCAGCCCATCACAGAGCCTTTTTCAGTACAGGTTGAATGTTCTGGTGATCATTTTATCAGCAAGTAGACTTAATACCGACCAGTCTAATTTTGGTGTTAGATGGCAGAGCTTTCCGCACCAAGGTGCACTGTCCTACAAGAAACTATCGCTGCGGTTGACACACGTACATCAAACAGTGTCGATGAATGTTGCCCCTTTTCTATCCCAAGAAAGCATTAATAAGGCAATCAGAGCAATCCATACTAACCAACCTATAAACTGGAAATCAGGATAATCCAGATTCAGAAACAACAAAATTAGATACTGCATACAAAACAACAACCAACCTAAGCTGTTCCTGATGAGGAAATATTAACACACCAGTCCAAATATTTGAATAGTGAGGGCACTAGCTGTTTAGATATTCAACTGCAGTATTTGTTATTTTTTTCGCCTTTAATCGAAAGAGTAGATGTTTGCAAAAAGAAACTTTTACTTATTCTCTTCTTAGTCTTTTTCCTTGCCTGTGTACTCTTTGCTTGCAATCAATTCTTTTTTTTTTTTTTTTCAATTAAACCTCCAGTGGGGAGGGGCAACTATGGGATGCCAGACCTTTATTACTCATCATAAAAATCGATTTACAATCAAATCGGGGGTACATTACGACTTTACCCGTTTAAAACCAAAAAAAAACTCGGACCAAAAATGCAACCACCAATCACAAAACTGTCAACCTAGCCTTGTAAGCTAAAAACCCAATAAGAAAGAAAAACTAAAAGCACCAACCCGCTCGATGCACATCCCTGCATCGCCAACGACATCGTGCAATAGCAAAGACGAGGCAAGCTATTCAATGTCCTGGCTTGGAATCCAAAACCTGCTGCAAGAATGAGTGCAAGCAACCTCAAAAATCAGAATGAAAAATCAGAGTGAAATGCAGCACCCAGTCTTTGCAATCAATTCAAAGTTATTGGGCACTGACATTGGGTTTGATGGGAGGGGTAGATTCGTAAAAAGCATATGATGGGTTCAATTGAGATTGAGATGGGGGAGTTTGTTGATCTTCGTCATAAAAAACAAGAAGAACCCTAGAAGAAAAGAGAGAAATAGAGAGGAATGAGAGAGAGGTGAAGGAGATAGAAAATACAAATCCGTTGAAATATGAGGTGGGGGAGGTTGGTTGAAATGACTCTTGTTATTTTTACTTTCCACTCATAAATCTTTCAAAAATCCACAACTTTAACAAATCCATCAAAATTCACTATTTTTTTTAATACATATGATTTTGATGGATTTTTGAAAAACATTAATTGAATAACCCCTGATTTTGATGAATTTTAAAACAATCTTTTTAAATCCATATTAAATGACTCTGGATTTAAAATCCTTCACAATCCTTAATTGAATACAACCCCTAAATTTACAAAATATCGAATAGAATCTATACCAAAAGGTTTTTCATCAAAAGTCATGAATAGTGATTAGTTGGGCCACATACATCAATTTTCACGCATTCCATTCAACTAATGAATCAGCAAGCCCAAAAAATCTTCCAAAAACCCATGAAAGAGTTGAAGATGACTTGAAACTTTACAAGGAAGACACTACTTTTCTATGACTTAACCAAGCCACTTCTATACATTGCAATGCACAATCATGATACGAAAACGCATCGGCGGGCAATTTAGTAAGAACACAAAATAATGACAAAAAGATTTGGGTTTGCAGTCCTATTGTTTTTTTTTTTTTTTTTTGAAAGGCAAGCCGGTTTTTTAGCCTAGGATCCGTAACCTAGTCCCGAGATGCGACCTACGGGTCGAACACCACCCCGAAATAAAGATGCCTCCAGTGGGTCTCGAAGCAAGGATCTGTAGATCAAGTCCACAACTCCTTAACCAATCGACCACAGCCCCTTTGGCTGCAGTCCTATTGTTATCAAACTCGACCACACAAAAATTTTAGTAGAATCGATTTGAGTCAATCAAATCAATCCAAACACTCTGTTGTGACTAAAGACTAAATAGTTTCCTTGTTTTCTTTGCTGAAAGCAAAATAAAAATCAATAATCAAAACCATCTTTGGTTTTCTTGAGGACTCCACTATGGACTTCTTAGCAGCCCGCCAAGGAATTAATTATACATAGCTTAAACAGACTTTTCCTTGTCAGTTCGGTATTTTAAAGAAATCGCACTGAAATGAAATTTCGATTTTAGTGTTTGAGAAAAATTGGGGCACTCATGAGTCATGACGGTCGAGTGTTGCCAATAATTGTATGATAAAGGTGACCAAGCTAAATAATTTCCTTGTCTTCTTCATTGAAGTCCAAACTCATGAGTCATGACGGTCAAGAGTGTTGCCAATAATTGTATGATAAAGGTGACCAAGCTAAATAATTTCCTAGTCTTCTTCATTGAAGCAAATATAAAAATCAATAATCAAACCCAAGCTTTGATTTTCTTGAGGACCCCATTATAGACTTCTTAGCAGCCGGCCAAGGAATTAATATACATAGCTTAAACCAAATTTTCCTAGTTAGTTCAGTTTTATTTTTTTATTTTAGTGTTTGAAAACCTGAAACCGAATCGATCTGTCCACCAACCGAGCCGACTCAGTGGATTTGCTATTTCGGTTTGTGAAGATTTTTAAAGAAGAAATGGAATTTGACAATTAAATCAGGAATTTTTTTTTTTTTACCACTTACTTATTTGATGCAAACAAAACATGCAACAATCAAGAAAGCCTTGACATCTAAATACCAACATTGATTGTGACAAATGGTATTATTCTAAAGCCAAGTGTCGAAGAGACTCAATCATGCACAGGTGAGAGATCTTATTCTAGATCTCCTCTCTCCATCACGTCCTCAATCGTAGGGTTAGTTGGGTAAGGAACACTCGCTATAAGAAACGGTGAAAAAGGGGAGGAAATGTATGTATACACACTGCAATTTACATACAGTCTTCACTCTTCCTTACATCGATATTTAACTTAAGCATCGGAGTCCCTTCGGCAACCATAATAATGGTACCTTGCTTAACCGCTGCTTAGGAAAAACTATGCGTTTTTGAAATCTCCGTGCTCCCTAGCTAGAACTATAAGGGGTCCCAAAGGTTTGGATTTAAGTAGGTTGAAAAAAGACATACAACCTTGGCAATAATGATGTTCTACAGATATATGACTCATGCGCCCTTAGGTTCTTGAAATTATGGGGATGGTGTAGCCACTGAGATCAATGCAGTCAATTATGTATATCCTAGAAGTTGGTTAGCTACCTCTCATTTTGTACTAGGACTTTTCGTATTCGTGGGCCACATTTTTGCACGTTTGATATCATCGAGATCAGCGAGGACATATCTGAACACATCAATTTGGCGTCGTCTGTGGGAAGACAACGGTAAGTTTTCCATGAAACGAACATATAAAGATCTTTTTAGCTAAGCAAAAGCATCAAGAAACGATCAATGGTACCAGATCTTGAGCATTGAATGATGGGGTCAAGCCAGACGAAGCACTGGCCGGTGAAGCCCAACCACAGAGCCGTGATCCGGTCAAGGAGGTTGGAAAACCACATGGTCGATCCGCGGAGGCAATTGTGGCCGCCACCAACATGAGTCTGGTCCTGCTCCACCTAGACCATTTGATAAAGGTGATAGAAAGGATGAATCGAGAGCGGCAACAACGATCTAAGGAAGGATCTCAGATCCAGAAACACGCCGAGGAGGGCAAAAAGTCCCATAGATGAGCAAAAAACTTGCCGGAAAGGATACGCAGGGGAGGATCATGGAAGCCACACCCCGAGAACAAACATGACCATAGTCGAGAACCCGCTCTGACTAGGGCGGCAGACCCTAATGTCCTATACGATCTCATAGTTCCTCAATTCTCCGAGGAGATCATGAGCGCTTCTATCCCTAACAAGTTCATTCCACCAAAACTTGAGTTTAATAACGGGATGTCAGATCCGTCAGACCATTTGTGCCATTACTACCACGTGATGGCGCTCAAAGAAAGTTTGAAGGTCATCATGTGCTGGACTTTTTTCACCAGTCTGAAAAAGGTTGCACTGACATGGTTCCATAGCCTCCAAGTCGATCGGGTCGTTCCAGGTCCTGACAAAGACATTCATCACCAGATTCATCGGGAGCCAGCAAATCAGGAACGGATCTCACTACTTGCTGAGCCTTAGGCATAAGCAGGGCGAGACTCTCAGGGAGTACGTCACTCGTTTCAATGATGAACTTACCTTGATCGACGGATGCTGTCACGACCCGATCCACAGAGTACCATATTTTCCGCTTTGGGCCCAAGGCCCTCACGGCTTTAAAACGCGTAGTACTTTGTAGATCCAAACTCGTACTTATATAGCACATTCTCTTTCCTCACCTAGGTGATGTGGGACTATAATCTCCCCTTGGTAGCTCGTTCAACCCCTCTTGGAATCCACAGACCTATTGGGCTTTGCCATCACGGGCCTCTCTCGTACCCTCATCCTCAGGTCTGCCCACACAAGGGTATCACAGTCCACCCCCCTAAGGGAGCCCAGCATCCTAGTTGGCACACTTCCGGCTAGGTCCGGCTCTGATACCATTCTATCACAACCCGATCCACTGAGTACTATATTGTTCGCTTTAAGCCCAAGGCCCGCACGACTTTAAAACGCGTAGTACTTTGTAGATCCAAACTCATTCATATATAGCACATCTTTTTCCCTAATTTAGGCGATGTGGGACTATAATCTCCCCTTGGTAGCTCGTCTAACCCTTATTGGGATCTACAGGCCTATTGGGCTTCGCCATCACGGGCCTTTCCCACAACCTCCCCCTTACATCCGCCCACACAAGAGTATCACAAATGCAGTGACGACATATCAGTCACCGATTACACCTCTGGCCTCTGAGGAGGTTAGTTTTATAACTACCTTACCTTGGAGCTCCTAGCGAATATGACGGGGGCTGCTAAGGAGCGCCTGGAAGTACATCACCTTTGAAAAAATGTTGACCGCCTGGAAGAGAAAAAACTGAACCAAAACGCTCATCCAAGGCCAATGACAAGGATGAAAATGGGGACAATTCCAAGCCAAAACAGAGAGAAATAAAGTGAGCTCAGCCATGGGAAGTTGTTCAAGCCTGTGGGGAAGGCGAATGGTGGGCATGCAGTCGGAGGAAGAGGTCGTAATGATATACCTGGATAACCTAGCTAACACAAAAGCAATCCAGATAGGCTCCAACCTCGAAAGAGCGTTGGCATATTACCTAGTAGCACTCTTAAAAGATAACCATAACATCTTCGCTTGGACAGTGAAGGAAATGGTGGGGATTGATCCCACAGTAATCATGCATAGACTGGCAGTCAATCCTGACTTGAAGCCAGTTCGACAATTCGACAACAAAGAAAGCTGGTAGAGCCCGAGCGCAACCAGGCCATAATGAAGAAGTGCAAAGACTTATAAACGTTGGCATAATAAGGGAGTCTCACTACCCAAAATGGCTGGCAAACACAGTCCTGTGTGAACTACACCGACTTGAACAAAGTCTTCCCAAAATACAACTTTCCTTTGCCTCGAACAAACCAGATTGTGAATGCGACATCCGGACACAGCCTGCTTAGTTTCATGGATGAGTACTCAGGCTACTATCAGATCAGTATGCATTCGCTAGATCAGGAGAAAATCTCATTCATAACGGATAGAGCTGTTATCGGGTAATGTCTTTTGGACTAAAGAATGCAGGGGCAATGTAACAACGTTTGGTGAACTGAATGTTAAAATGACAAATCATTAAACCCCTGGAAGGTTACATTGATGACATGCTGGTAAAAAACCTCCACAGTCCAGATCACCTGACGTCCTTCAAGGAGCGTTCTCTAAACTTAGGAAGTACCGAATGAAGCTCAACCCGTAGTCGGTGAAATTTATGGGCTACAAGGTCAACAAAAGGAAGATATAGGCTGATCCAAAACAAATTCAGGCTATTCTCGATATAAGACCACCCTCAACCATTAAAGAAGTTTAGAGCCTGATTGGAAGGGTGACAACCCTAAACTGGTTCATTTCCAAATCTTCAGACAGTACCTCCCAATCTTTAAAATCCCAAAGGGAAACAAAAATTTCCAATGGGAAAAACAGTATGAACATGCCTTCCAAGATCTGAAGGTGTACATGAAAAGCACAAAGCTACTCTCAAAACCTACTCTAGGTGAGATGTTCTATCTATAGTTTTTTAGTCTCAGAGAAATTTATAAGTTCAGCTCTGGTTCGGGAAGAGAAAGGTAAACAAAAACCATTCTACTACATCACAAAACATTCGATGGGGGCAGAAGCTAACCATAATAATCTGGAAAGACTGGCCTTAGCACTGTCGACTTCTTCCAGTAAACTAAGATCCTACTTTCAAGCTCACTCAATAACAGTCCTGACCGAGTACTCACTTCGGTCGGTTTGCACAAGCTAGAACTATCAGGAAGAATGATCAAATGGTCAGTGGAGCTAGGACAATTTGACATCCATTACACTTCGAGAACAGCCATCAAGGCGCAAGCACTAGCAGACTTCATCACCGAGTTCACGGGGACAGGAGAATTGGGAATAAAAGACCTGCAAGGAGACGAGAACCCCGAGCCGCCCCCACAAGGATGGATCTTGCGATGCGACGAGTCATCCAACATGAAAGGCTATGGAGCGTGGATCATCCATTACACTCCTGAAGGGATCACCCTCAGGAAGGCTGTCAAATTAGGCCTCCATGCTTCAAACAATGAAGCGTAGTACGAAGCCCTCTTAGCTGGGCTAAAGCTAGCCAGAAGGATCAGAGTAGAATAACTCACAGTATTCAACGACTTCCAACTGGTGGTCAATCAGGTGAAAGTGAATTTGATGTGAAACAACCCTGAATGATGGCTTATTGCGAGAAAACAATCAGCGCCAAAAAATATTCAAGATAACACTACTCCGCCGTTTCTTCAGGGCAGATAACGAGGAAGCCAATGACCTAGCCAAAAAGGCCTCGTCGCACATAACAACTCCAATGCACTCATAGAGTTTCATGAAAGGACAAACTAAAAGAAGACAACCTCCACTAAATCCTTTCCACGAGTACATGGACCATCTGGGTGAGCCCCCTGATCAGCTACATAAAAGATGAAACCCTCCTAGGAGATAAGCTAGAGGCCCACAAGCTGAAAAACAGAACGGTACGATTCACTATCCTCAACGACAGGTTGTACAGGAGATCAATGACTAACCCTCTGTTCAGATGCCTGACCCTAAGAAAACTAGGTACTCCTTGAAATCTATGAAGAAGTCTGGCGAGAACCACCCCGGAGGAAGGACACTAGCTCATAAAGCCTTTTCTAGGGTACTATTGGTTGAAAATGCAGCAAGAGACCAAAAACTTGGTCCGCAAGTGCGATAAGTGTGAAAGGTATGCGTCGTACAAACATATGCCTACACAAAACCTGATTCCAAAAACCAGCCTGTGACCCTTCGCCTAATGGAGGATGGACATCGTGGGTTCGTTCCCATCTCCGAGAAAAAAAAAGTTTCTCCTTGTGGCGGTCGACTACTTCCCCAAATGGATGGAAGTGGAGCCCCTCTCTAAGATAGGAGAGAATCAACTCAAAAACATTATTTGGAAGTCTATAGGAAGTGGAGCCCCTCTCTAAGATAGGAGAGAATCAATTCAAAAACATTATTTGGAAGTCTATAGTCTGCAGGTTCAAAATACCGAAAATCCTGATCTGCGACAACAATACTCAGTTCGAGGGTGGGAAAGTCAAACAACTTTGCAGCTAGTTTGGCATCAACCATCAATTTTCCGTTCCGAGTTACCCCAAGCCAATGGATAAGAAGAAGTCACCAACCGAGCTATCTTGGAAACAATCAAGAGAAAGCTCGATGCAGCCAAAGGGCCCTGGGTCTCTAAATTTTCGGGCCTCCTTTGAGCATACCATACCACAAAAAGGACTCCAACAAGAAAGACACCATTCACATTGGCCTTTGGGTCTGAGGCAATGGTTCTAGTGGAACTAGCAATGTTTATGTTTAGAACGGAAGAGTTCGGGATGGAGGATGATGATGAAGCTCTGAAAGTTGGATTAGACTTACTCGAAGAGCAAAAAGACGGAGCTTTCGTCAGAATTGCAGCCTATAGATGGCCCAATACTACAATAAGAGGGACAAACCTCGAGAATTCAAAGTCGGTGATTGGGTACTGATGAACACCAAGTCGAGCAGAGTGGCCAAAAAGAAGGCAAGCTAAGCTCGAATTGGAAATGTCCCTACAAGGTGACAACGATCAAAACGACCATGAACTTAATGATTAGAAAACCTAGATGGAGAGCATCAGAAAAGGTCGTGGAATGTAGAGTGTTTCAAGGAGTATTATAAGTAAATGTTCTCTCTTTAAAGAATCACATTTCATATAACTCCATACGCAGGAACATACCTAGTCCAACTTCCAGACCACGATGACACCCACGCAGATCGAACCCTGTCCACGAACGGTTCACAGGGGGCAGACGTGTCCTGTCCATGGACGACTCACTGCTCCTAAGATAGTATAGTCCAAACTCATGACCACAGTGGAACACCTGCAGAATGGACTAGTCCATTGCAACTGGGCAAGTCTAGTCCTCGGACAAATCGGTGCTCCTAAATGAACCTGGTTCGACTATGGGGACCACAATGCTGCACAAGCGGCGGAGCCTAGTACTTTTTTGGACGACAACAGCGTGCCGCATAAGTGACCTAGTATGCCTCAGAAACCAAGTGAACTACTCCGCAAATCATACCCAATCCACGAACAGTACACCGCAAGTGGTCGAGCCCAGTCCTCGGATGGCACCGCTCCAAAAGGAACTTGGTTTGACTACGGGGACCACAATGTCGCACAAGCAGCCAAGCATTGTCATTTTTAGTATGACAAAAACTTGCCACATAAGTGATCTAGTTCGCCTCAAGAACCAAGGAACTCCAGTGCAACTGGACCTAGTTCACGAATAGTTTACGGCAAGCGGACAAGTCCAGTCCCCAGACGGCTCACCGCTCCAAAAGGAACTTGGTCCGACTACGAGGACCACAATGGCGCACAAGCAGCCAAGCCTAGTTCTTTTTAGGATGATGACAGCTTGCCACATAAGTGACCTATTTTGCCTCAGGAACCAAGTAACTCCAATGCAGATCGGATCGAGTCCATGGACAGTCTACCACAAGCGGACGAGTCCATGGACAATCCACAGTGAGCAGACGAGTCCAGTCCTTTGACGAATCACCGCTTCAAAAGGAACTTGGTCCGACTACGAGGACCACAATGGCACACAAGCGGACGAGCCTAATCCTTTTAAGGATGACGACAGCTTGCCGCATAAGTGATCTAGTTCGCTTGAGGAACCAAGGAACTTTAGCGTGGACCTGACCTAGTTAACAGGTAGTTAATTGCAAGCGGGTGAGTCAAGTCCCCAGATGGCTCACCGCTCCCTAAGGAACCTAGCTTGACTACGGGGACCGCAATGGTGCATAAGCGGCCAAGCTTAGTCATTTTAAGGATGACGACACCTTGCCGCATATGTGACTTCGTCCGCCTCAAGAACCAAGGAACTCCAGCGTGGACTGAGTCCAGTCCACAGACAACTCACCGCTCCAGAGGTAGCCTACTCCTTTTTAAGAACTAAGGCAGCACGCATGCGAAACGAGTCCAGTCCACGGACGACTCAATGCATCTAGTCATTCTAGTCCATACGGACCAAAGCAACATCATGACTGCCAAGACTCAACTAAACAATGAGTAAGAGCGCGGATCGGAATCTAGTCTTAAGAAGATTAGTCAATTTTTCTGTCATTCCAGCTCCATACAGAGCTAGGTAACAGTACTTTGACATGCCAGCACCTACTAAAAAAGCGGGGCAACCCATAAGAAACGACCCACCTACATAAAGATCACTCTTCAGTGACCTCACCATTGGCGAATCAGGCTATTTCGCCAATAAAACTACATAGGCTGAGTCAGGACCACATGCGTCTCATTCAGGAACAGATCAGCCCAATCCCTACTCAGAGTTAAAATGTCTTATCTTTTTTTTTTTACAGTTTAGAAGATTTGTTCGCACAAGCCAATGTGGTCCACAATCATTCGAGCATAAAAGAAAAACAAATTCAGAAAAATAGGCTTATTGATTATCAAAAAGTTGTTACAAAACTCAACCGACTGGCCAGTAAAAAAGTTTACACACAAGTATCTAAGCTTGGTGCAAAACAAGGCACGAATATGGATCCGCTAGAGCACATGTTGAGACTTTGCTCTATCAATCTGCCTTTCAGAAGAGGATTTGGAAGTGATCTATCAATCAATCTGCAAAAAGACTTTGCTCTATCAATCAGAAGACTTTGCTTTATCAATCAAAAGAGGATTTGGAAGTGATCTATCAATCAGAAGACTTTGCTCTATCTATCAATCTGTAAAAAGGAGCAACCCAAAGCTGGCTGCTGGTGTGATCATTCAAATGAGGGATGTCTGGGGTGATGCAGAGTCATCTTCTCAAGGCCGCAGACCACGCACACACTGGAGCCCCGCTCCGCTAGTATACCTTTCAGCTAAGGCATCACGAGTGAAACCAAGTAAGAAGCAATGGGAACAACCATCCAAAGTTGGTTGCGGTTATTATCTCCAAACTGGATTGAGAAAGATGTTGTGGGAGCACCGAAAGATGGAAGACAAGCTTGGCCCCTAAGGGGAAGTCCATACTTGTTTTTCGCGACAAAGAATAAATTTGGAGGTCTTACGAAACCACTGGAAGCTCACTCAAAGCAGGTGGCTTCATCCAATAACAAATCTTGTTAAGACTAATCGTTGCAAATGTCAGAACATTCAGAGACTCCACCAATAGAGATCCTTTTTCGACCTTTGGCGAGGCCAAAACACATTATCTAAAAAGACACATTTGAGGAACATTATCTACAATGCTCATCGCAACGCTTGAACCTATGAGAACCAACCTATATATATATGCACGACGGTTCACAGAAGGAGGTCACCCAACAATCACATCAACATTAAATGCTACGCGGGGAATAAGGGGCGATGGTTCCAAGTACAACTGCAATAGTCCACATTCATCGAATTAACAAAACTACACGCAACCCCATTAACTAGGCAATAGCTGATGAGACATCAAACAATCACAGTCGTACACATGGCATGGACCAACTCTAGCACGTAAAAGGCTTCAGCGCAGTCCCACATGGACTGATGTGCACGCTATTGTTCATCTCGTAAGTCAGGTGCCCAAGCCCAATACATGCTAGCCCCAAAGACACATGTCTTAGGTCTTGGCCCAAGGCAATAAGGCCCGAACAACGAATCTCAGAGCTATCAGATGCCCGAGATCCACTCACACGAAATCAGCTCTAACCAAATCTAGCATTGGGTCCTAAACAAAGCCAAATGCCGAAGAAACTCAATCATGCACATGTGAGATCTTATGCAAGATCTCCTCCCTTCATCACGCCCTCGATCGTAGAGATAGTTGGGGAAGGAACACTCGCTATAAGAAACGGTGAAATGGGAGGAAATGTACGTTTATACATTGCAATTTACATACAATCATCACTCTTCCTTGCATCGATATCTGACTTAAGCATCGGAGTGCCTTCGACTACCACAACGGTGGTCCTGGCTTAACCGCTACTCATTTTCACAAATTTGATATCGTCAGGATCAACGAGGTCAGATATGAACACATCAAGTCCCATGGTGAGTTGAAATGAAGAATTTTTTTCATCAACCCAAATTTTGAAGATTCTCCCAAAACTCCTTCACCTAGAATTGTACATGGCCTAAAATTCCAAGTGGCAGCTTTTCGACTGTGCAAAGGTGTAAATTTTCACCTTATGGGTCTTCAAAATTTGCCCATCTGGATACACTTCTTCCAGGCTCACACTGTTTGATGAAATTCGATTGTTGCTTGAATATGCACTCACAGGTTCACTTATATTGTTGTTGGATGCCCCTGTTTGATTGATTCAAAATGAAATTTATAACAATAGAAAAGTATGAGTTTCAATGATCTGTAAACACCAATTTGAAAAAAGTTGTGAACTCGGAGAAAAGTAATGTATCCATTTGAAGTGATCCAAGTGGTCATGAAATATAAAGAGTTCAGGCCAAAAAATTAATGAAAACCACAATGAGTCTAAACTTGAGGCCCCTTGATGAGGCTGGGGTCTGTTGTCCACCAGGAAAACCGTTGTTTAAATAAATTATATTCAGATATTCGCCAATCCGTCCAGTGTGAAGATGAATTTAAAAAAATATAATAAACAAATATTCCAGACAGAATTGGTGATCCATGATCCCCTGTAAGGTGGGGACAGATTTGCTGAATTTCACCCCAATCCACCGTGCTGCCATCCCTAAGCATATGCTCCCTCCTAGTTACATATATAATATGTATACCATACAGATTAGTCTAATGGACAACCTCATATTACATAAACAATGAGTAGTTGAGGTGGGGAAGACCAACCATACCATATGGTAAACAAAGCCTTTTGTCTCTCCTCACATAAAACAAACAAATGCATAAGCTCAGACTGCAAGTTTAACTTTATTTAAACTTAGACTTAATGATTTAACTTAATATTTGTACGTACATGAGAGATCTGACATAAAGTGAATGGGTGTTCTACCATTTATATTTGATCAGTTTATTTAGTCGGTTTCAAACTTATATAAACGGAGAAATTAGTCGGTTTTTAATAATTGAAAATTGAACACAATGATTCCATTTGGTCAATTTATTGTTTTTTGCTAAAAATATAATAACGTGGTGCATGCATCAGCACAGTCAAATGAGCAAGCTGGCACTGAAAGCCTTCTTAATTGACGCGATCTTCTAGTATTTGCTTGGTTTACATTCAATCAATCAAAGACCAAACTTGAAAGTAACTTCTTTTCTTCGTCTCTAGATAAGGTGGAACTTGTATATATATGCTTCATTGAAAACATTAGTTGTCCATACTGAACTCCTTCGACTTCCATACACAGTCATCATCAAATTAAAACACAAAAATGTTGTCTTGGATTGCTGTGGTTCTCTTTACATTTCTTGCTGGGTTATTGTGTGTTGATTCATTAGTGAGAGGCAAAAAGAGCAAAGATGGATGTGGGTTACCTCCTGGACCAATGGGTCTTCCATTCATGGGCCATTTTCACATGTTGGGTGATCTCCCACACCGTAGCCTTGCAAAACTAGCCAAGAAGTACGGACCAATCATGCATATAAGGCTCGGTATGGTTCCAACCATAGTGGTCTCAACTCCTGAAGCTGCCGAGTTGGTCCTTAGGACTCATGATCTAGTGTTTGCTAGTCGCCCTAAGCTTCAGTGCAATCGGGGCTTGTTTTATGGTGAGAAGGATGTGGTTTTTGCAGAGTACGGACCACACTGGCGTCAAATGCGCAAAGTGTGCACCTTGGAGTTGCTTAGTGCGACCAAGATCGAGTCCATGAAGTCGATGAGGAAGATGGATGTTGAGAATTTTGTCAAGGGGCTCAGGAGTAGTGAAGCAGGAGCAGTTGTTGATATGAGTGATAAGGTTGGATCACTCATTGAGGAAATGACGTATGGTATGATATTTGGTCGTAAGTTTGATAGGTGCGATTTGAAACCAAGCGCACACGATGTCATGAGATTGTTGGGAGCTTTCAACTTGGCTGATTATATCCCTTTTCTAGGCCATGTTGATGTTCAGGTAGCTACTTTTCCTTTCATTAATTACTAACATATTTGGTTCTTCAAAATAAAAATGGTGAACAAATTAGATCTAATAGTTATGAATCTAGCTAGATCGTCTAACTCAATGGCGTTGGGTAAAAACATATTAACCAAAAGAAATTGATTCTTAAAGCTGAATCCAACCATGTGTTTGGGCGGCTCAGAATTTTCTAAATCATGGTAGAGACAATTAGAACTATATAATTTCAGTTTTCATTTTATACATTATATTATAATATAAAAAGAAATTATGGATGCTAAATATCGTGCTTCCATTTCAGGGAATCCGTGGCAGCATGAAGGCTATTCTCAAGGTGGTAGATAGATTATTGGACAGTATCATCGACGAACATGAACAAGATGCTAAAACACAAGGCCATCAGCAACATTCCGACTTCATTGATGTAATGTTATCCTTGACAGAATCCAACAGTGAGCATCGCTTAGATAGAGCTTCAATGAAGGCAATCATGTTCGACATGATTGTAGGAGCTATTGACACATCTACAGTTTCAATTGAATGGACCCTTTCAGAGCTAATAAGGCACCCAAGAGTGATGAAAAAACTACAATCAGAAATAGAAAATGTAGTGGGAATGGACCGAATGGTGGAGGAGGCAGATTTGCCAAAACTCGAGTACTTGGATTTGGTGGTGAAGGAATCCATGAGACTACATCCAGTTGGACCATTGCTCGCCCCTCGGGAGTCTAGGGAAGATATCATACTCAATGGTAATTATATTCCAAAGAAGTCCAGAGTACTTGTAAATGTTTGGGCAATTGGACATGACCCAGATGTGTGGTCTGCTAATGTTGAAGAGTTCTACCCCGAAAGGTTTGTTGGTACAGACATGCCCTTCAATGGAAAGGATTATAGATTTCTCCCATTTGGAGCCGGCAGGAGAGGGTGCCCTGGAATGCAATTGGGGACAACTGTGATTCGGATAATACTTGCACAGTTGGTTCATTGTTTCAACTGGGGGCTTCCAAGTGGCATGTCACCAAGTGACATTAACATGAATGAGAAATTTGGTCTAGCAACCCAAATGCCTAATCATTTACTTGCCATACCCACTTCCCGTCTGCACATCTGAACTTACCAGTGGATCTAAATTATATACAATAACATGATTGGGACTCCCCATGGGTGCCAACAGGATACAATGGTAGCACAAATGAGGCGAACTTTCTCGTTTAGTATGTATTAATGTGGCTTTTTGTGTTGTCTAAGAGATAAGAGTGTGTTCTCCCTGTGTATTGTTGATTCATTTTCAGTAAAAAAAAAAAAAAACAAAAAAAATCCCCGCCCCCCCCTTAACCGAGGGCCTGCAAACAACAATAAACATCTGTCTGGTAAGAAATAACAATCCAAGACAAGTCCAAGATCATCTACAACAATCAGAAAACATTTCAGAAAGAAAAAAAAGTTGGAAATACTAGTCAATAACGTGGTATTTCATTAGAGAATACTACAAGTGGTGTTAGTGTAGAAAAAAATACTTCAATTTTTTGTGTCTTTGTTTCATCCCACTACAGGGGTATATATACAATGGGGTTTTTTGTCTCACAAGAAATAATCTTACAGAATATATTTTAGATTACCTAAATATATAATTAGAATATCCTAAATATATAGAATATCCTAAATATATACATGTTTCTATAATTAGAATATATACAGCTTTCTATACTCCCTCTCAAGTTGATGCATAGATGTCTATCATGCCCAACTTGTCAACTGAGCTGTCAAACACTTTCTGAGATACCCCTTTAGTAAGAACATCAGCTAATTGCTCCTCTGAGGTTACAAATGGAAAACGAATAACTTTCCTGTCAAGATTATCTTTAATAAAATGGCACTCAACCTCCACATGCTTTGTTCGATCATGCTGAACTGGATTATGTGCAATCTGAATGACAGCTGTATTATCACAATGTAAATTCATAGGCCTTTGTAGCTTGAAACCCAATTCCTTCAGGACATTACGGATCCACAACATTTCACAAACTCCATGTGCCATACCTCGAAATTCAGCTTCTGCACTTGATCTAGCAACAACTTTCTGTTTTTTACTACGCCAAGTTACAAGGTTCCCACCAACAAAAGTGTAGTACCCTGATGTAGAGCGTCTATCAGTTTTATCACCAGTCCAATCCGCATCTGTGTATCCAACAACTTCCAATTCATTTTTTTTTTCAAACAATAATCCCTAACCAGGCGTCATCTTCAGATATTTCAAGATACGAAAGACTGCATTCATATGTTCTTCACTAGGACAATGCATAAATTGGCTAACAACACTCACAACATAAGCAATGTCAAGTCTAGTATGAGAAAGATAAATTAACCTTCCTACAAGACGTTGATACCTCCCTTTATCAGTAGGGACTTGATCAGGAAGAATAGCATGTCCATGATTCATCTCAATGGGTGTCTCTATTGGTTTGCAGTCCAACATCCCTGTTTCAGCGAGCAAATCAAGAACATACTTCATTTGTGAAGTGAAATCCCTTTCTTCGACCTTGCAACTTCAATACCCAGAAAATACTTCAGTTGCCCGAGATCCTTCATTTCAAATTCCTTCGACGGATACTTTTGCAAATCATTTATTTCTTTCGGATCATCTCCTGTAACGATCATGTCATCAACATACACAATTAGAGTTGTAATCTTACCATTCTTGTGTTTGATAAACAAGGTATGGTTAGAGTTGCTTTGTTTGTACCCAAAAGCTCTCATGGACTTCGAAAATCTTCCAAACCAAGCTCTTGGAGACTGTTTCAGGCCATACAAAGACTTCTTCAATTTACACACCTTACCAGCGTCTCTTGGGTTATTCTTCACGCCTGGAGGCATATCCATGTACACTTCTTCCTCCAAATTTCCATTGAGAAATGCATTCTTCACATCAAGTTGGTGCAAGGGCCAATCTTTATTTGCTGCAAGTGAAATTAAAATTCGGATAGTATTAATCTTCGCCACAGGTGCGAAAGTCTCCTCATAATCAATTCCATGGTGCTGTGTATATCCCTTGGCAACTAATCTTGCTTTGTATCTATCAATAGTTCCATCTACATTAAGTTTCACATTAAACACCCAACAACATCCTACAATCTTCTTTCCAATAGGCTTGTCTACTACCTCCCAAGTGACATTCTTCTGAAGAGCTTCGAATTCTTCATTCATTGTTGTTGTCCATTTTGGATCCTTCAATGTGTCATGCACGTTACTAGGAATAGATACAGTAGATAATTGATTAATAACAAGTGCATGTGACTCAGAAAGCCTATGGTTAGACATAAAGTTAGCTATAGGGTATTTAGCTTGGGCTTTGATGTCTGGTTCATATTGTTTTTTAGGAACTCCCTTAGTAACCCTTTGTGATTTCCTAGATTCAACACTTTCTAACACAGAAGACTCATTAGAGGTTAAAGGTACCTGAGGTGGATCATTCTGGGCGAGATCTTCAGTTGCTGATGTAGAAGGGGAAATGTCGTGTGTGTGAGTTTCAGATACATTTTGATCATTCTCTTTTGTCTCATGTGGGAATTGATCGCTAGGAACCAAGTGGTCAATTGTCTGCCCATTGGAAGTGTCTATCTCTCGAGACAAGTCATTTGCTGATGCTGCGGGAACATTTTCTGCTGTTACAGGAACTTCAAATTGTTCCTCCAAGTGTTCCAATTCTTCAAAGACATCAATAGAACGAGGATTCCCTTCACTATCGCTCTCCCCCTGAAGGGAAGACTGGGAGACTCCCCCTGAGTAATATGGCTCAGATTCATGGAAGGAGACATCAATAGATATATGCATTCTATCAGTGAGCAGGTCATAACACCTGTACCCCTTTTGGAGCTTTGCATAACCCACAAAAATACATTTTTTCGCACGGGGATCAAGCTTGCTCCGGTGTGGTTTTGGTATGTGGACATAGGCTGTGCACCCAAACACTCGGGGCTCCAAATTAGGCATAGATGGGATGGACAAAATTGTATGAAGCTTTTGATGAGGATTCTTGAACTCAATTACTCGTGAGGGAGTACGGTTGATAACATATGCTACAAATTTCACTGCTTCACCCCAATAGGATCGAGGTACATTCATGCCAAACAGGGAAGCACGAACAACTTCCAACAACTGCATGTTCTTTCGTTCTGCTAAACCATTATGTTGAGAAGTATCAGAATTGGAGGTTTGATGACGAATTCCATTTGACCGGCAAAACTTAGACATAAGGTCATTGACAAACTCTCCACCATTGTCAGATTGAAACACTCTGATGGATTGTTGGTACTGTGTCGTCACCATTTTGTAAAAATCAGTAAACCGTCCAAATACCTCACTCTTTCGTTTCAGTAAGGACACACAGGTCATCCGAGTGCAATCATCAATAAAATATACATAATATCGAGCTCTAGAAAAAGAAGGAATTTTTGCAGGACCCCAAACATTGGAGTCAATTTTCATAAAGGGAACGGGACATCTATGAATACTTGGCGAATATGGAATACTGTGGCTCTTGGCCAGTTCACAAATGTCACAATGAAATTCTGAATCACTAACAACCGAAAACAAATGAGGCTGCAACTTCTTAAGATAACGAAAAGACAAATGTCCTAAACGACGATGCCATAACCATACTACCTCCTTCGCATTATCGACCCTTATGACCTGATTAGCTTGCCCCAAAAGATTCTTGCGTTTCTTTCCCGTCTCTGTCAGATCCAAGTAGTACAGTTTCCCCCTTCTAACACCATAACCAAGAATCTGCCGAGTCAGAATGTCCTGAAACACACAGAAAGATGGATAGAACGTCACAATACATGCAAGTGTTCGAATAATTTGACAGACAAACAAGAGGTTATAAGCTAGTGATGGAACAATTAAGACGGATTCAAGAGTTAGGGTATCAGATAACACAATGGAAACTTCTTCTCTAACCAGAGTTGGAGTACCATCAGCAATAGAGACAACATTTTGAGGGGAAGCTCTAAGATTTACCACAAGGTTAGGGTCATTTGTCATATGATCATATGCACCTGAATCAATTATCCATGTACTATTCGAAATAACTTTATCATTCATACCTGATTGTGCTACATTAGCAAAAGAAGATTGCATGGTGTGATCGACTATTGGTTGAGTTGTGAATAGCATAAGAAGAGATACAAACCAGAAATCTGATCGTGATTGATGGATTGCTTCTCTGATGTGTGAAGCGATCTTCTGCTCTGTTGTGTGAGAGAAATAGATCAGGCAGGGAGAGAGATGGATGACGAATAATAAGCCTTTTAACTAGGGGTGGGCACGGGACGGGATGGGACGAGATATGCCCATCCCTATCCCATCCCGTTCATACGGGATCGGGACGGGACGGGATGGGAAAAACCTCATCCCGACCTCGTCCCATCCCAAACGGGTTCGGGACGGGACGGGATCAGCGGAAAGCCTGGACTGCTGGAAGCCTGCTGCTGCTGCTGGAAGCCTGGAAAGCCTGCTGGAAGGCCTGCTGGAAGCCTGCTGGGCCTGCTGGAAGCCTGCTGGGCCTGCTGGAAGGCTTGCTGAAAGTCTGCTGGGCCTGTTGGAAGCCTGGAAGGCCTGCTGGAAGCCTGCTGGGCCTGCTGGAAGGCTTGCTGGAAGTCTGCTGGGCCTGCTGCTGGAAGCCTGGAAACCTGAACATTTTATGCAAATGTTCATAAAATAAATAAATAAGTAAATAAAAATATTAATAATTAATATTAAAAAATTAGTTCGGGACGGGACGGGATTGGCGGGATTGAAAATCTTCATCCCATCCCATCCCATTCTAGATCGGGACGGGACGGGATCGGGATGAAATTATTCAATCCCATTAAGACCCGGAAAAATCGGGACGGGACGGGACGGGAACGGGATCGCGGGATGGGATGCCCACCCCTACTTTTAACCGCAACAGGATGGTTAGCTGGAATAAACCAAGGTTTGGAGCTCCTCCTGTTCAGCGAAAAACTGATGTTGGCTTGTTTGTGAAAAGGCAACAAATGAAGGCAATACCTAATAGGAGGCCTCAGACTTTGGATTCACTCTTTGCAAACATAAAAGAGCAGAAAATATGTGCGCAGTCCAATCAGAATGCACGATTACAGCAAAATAATGGGAGATTCCAATTTCAATCACAGCGTATGGGTGCTGGCCAACAGCGTCAATGGGGAAGAGGTCGATTTGGCAACTATGCAAATTGATTTGGCAGTTGGTGGTGGAAGAACAGGCTGCCTTGATACAAGTTTACCAACTGGTTCAGCAGTGGCGAAGCGAGATGCAGGAGACGGTTGATCGATGGTGGCGAGAAAGGTGGAAGGTGATGTATGTGTGAGATGGATTCAGGGCGATGACAGCTGTGAGGTTGCCAGTTTGGTGTCCTCCGGGATTCGGGATTCAAAAGAAGAAAAAAAAATATGCAAAACAAGTTCAAAGGATTGAACCTTGCTCTGATACCATGTAGAAAGAAATACTTCAATTTTTTGTGTCTTTGTTTCATCCTACTACAGAGGTATATATACAATGGGGTTTCTTGTCTCACAAGAAACAATCTTACAAAATATATTCTAGATTACCTAAATATATAATTAGAATATCCTAAATATATAGAATATCCTAAATATATACCTGTTTATATAATTAGAATATATACAGCTTTCTATAGTTAGGGCATCTCCATTCTACCACTGGAGTTGATTAAAGGAATCTGATGGAAAAACCAAAACAGTACATTACAAGAGTAGCACCCAAGAAAACACAACCTAGATTTTTATTTTTTATTTTTTTGTAAGGCAAGCGTGCATTGGTAGGTATAGAACCCAAGACGTGGGGGTTAAACCACCACAACCTTAACCATCCAACCATGCTACCATTGGTTAGGCAACCTAGATTATGATGATAACCAGACCACATTTCTTAGAAAGAATTAGCTATTTGCATTTTGTTCCTTTTTCATGACCGTAGATGCACTTAATCCAGCAGTCAAATTACTTGAACATGAGAAATCCCCATTGTCCATTGTCTGTATAGACGCAGATATGGCTCCTGAATACAGGCGATGCATCCAAAGCCGTCTTTGCCGATCTTGAACCTACAAAGTAAACAACGGTGAGCCAGGGACTACCGTTGTGGTGGCCGAAGGCACTCCGATGCTTAAGTCAGGCGATGATGCAAGGAATAATGAAGACTAGATGAAAGTAGCAACGTGTATGCATACATTTCTTCTTCCTTTTGTTCACATTTTATAGCAAGCGTTCCTTCCCTAACTGTCCCTACTATCGAGGGAGGAAATCTCATCCATAATCTTATTTGTGCATGACTGAGTCTCTTTGGCACTTGCCTTTGTTTATGATCCAATGCTTGATTGGGTTGAAAGCAGATTGTCGTGAACGAATCTCGGGCCTGCAACATCTCAGAGATCTGTGTTCGGGCCTTATTGTCCTAGGCCAAGCTCCAAGGTCCATGCCGCGTGGGCTGGCGTGACTTGGGCTTTGGTGCTTGACTTGCGAGTTGAACAATAGTTTAAGCATGGGCATGCTTAGGACTGTGTTGAAGCCTTTCTCGTGTTAGGATTGACATATGCCATGTGTACGACTGCGATCATATGACTGATTGATGTCTCATAAGCTACTCCCCCTAGTTAGTGGGTTCGTGTACTAGGCTACTAACTGACGATGTGTTGGGGTTTGTGTTGTGCCATGATGGCATACTTTGGCACCTCTTCGGTTATGCATCACATTTAATGTATATGTAGTGGTTAGGTAATCGACTCCCCAGCCAAACCTATATAAGCCCGCTTTGGGGGAGCCTTTTTCCTTTTACCTTTAAGAGCTTTACTCTGTTATCTGTATTTTTATTTTCTGGCTTGATTGATGTTTGAATCTTTGTTCAACCATGTCTGTGCAACTTAACTTTTCACGTGAGCGACACCAAGGTTGTCTTGACTTCTTCAAGGGGTCACTGATGTCAAGGTAGGACCTTACCGACCTTTGTCAATGGTATGAAGTCGCTGGTGATCTGGGATTGTCACTCCTCTTGGAAAGTGACTCTCAATTTGTTTCAGGGGAGGGGCACATCTGCTTGTACAAGGCCATGTTTGAGGCCAACTTGCGCTTCCCTATTCCTAACGCCATCTGGCACTTCTGGTCTTATCAGGGAATTGCCCAACTCAGATAGTGCCGAGTGGGTTGAGTATACTGATTGTTACTCTGATCAAGGCAAAGGATGTTGAGCTCCATCTATCGACGAAGTTGTTTCATTCTCTGAATTCCATCAAAATGAATAATTGTGACATCTGCTGGTTGGTGAATCTATCTTGTTTAAGCGGTCAATTTGATGACCCGGAGGATTGGCAGCTATACTGCTTTTATGTTTCTGTGAAATCTGGGTACTTCACCTATGATGGTTTGTTGGCCCTCTGCCGCTTTGGGGGTCCTCTGTAAGTTCATTTGCTTATTGCTCTTTTATCTAGTATCTATCGTTGTCTAAATTATCCACAGTTTCTTACTAAGTTTGCACGACCTTGCTGATCTTTCTCCTGAACCTGAGAGGACGAGAGTTGACTTCCTCGCTCTACCGCCAATGCATATCCTGGTTGTTCTTCAATCGGATAATATCAGACGGAGTGGTATATTTTTCGATGAGACTAGTGGCGTGGGGCGGGCTCTAACTTCGTCTGCTGGTTCCTTTTTAGGTGTCGAAGTAGAAGCATCTAGATCATAAAAAATAAGGTTCCAAGGATGCCTAGCACGTTAAAGAAGAAAACTCTAAAGGAATTGTTCTCTCTTCCACGTCGCTCTAAACAGCTCAAGTTGGGATCTGCTCTGCCTCTCGCCGCTCTTTTGAGCATGGAAAGGGATGTTGTGGATTTGACCGTTGGTAAGGAAGAATCACCGAAGGCCCCAGTTGCGGCTGAACCTGAAAGGAACAACTGGCCTTAGAGAGCGCCACTCCTAGCTTGTTTGAAGGCCTAATCATTGTAAAGGAATAGTCTGTCCCTCAAGGCATTGCCTGCGATCTTCTGCTAATCCGGGGATTGGACCATTGCTTGAACCTCCTTCCTCTGTTGCTGATAAGGGGAAGTAGGTTGTTCAGTCTTCTCCTTCGAAAAGTGCGACGGGAGGAGACGGATTGGCTTGATCCCAAAGTTTTTCATACTGACATTGAGGTCGGTTCTCATGCTCTAACGGGTGTCTTCCGAGGTTCTGGTGAGTATAACACGTGGTGCCAGGAGGTGGATCACAAGACTGACACCGCCAACCTGCTGAAGTAGAGTTTTTCTTAGTTAGCCGACCAGCTGCCATTGGAGAAGTTAGACTAGTTGCCATTAGAAAAGGTGGGCGGTGAAACACCTCCAACGGGGCAGCAGCTTCTGATGCTGGTAAGTTGACAACTTAGTTGTTAGTCATTAGATTTTTTGTCGCATTTTATTGTTCATATCCGCGCGTGTTTTCCAATCAAGGGATGACTCACTTAACCCATGCTGGCCTGGCGGGTACTGAGGTGGAGTCTGTGTAGGACTGGTGTTTTGCTTTGGAAACAAAGTTCACAGCAGCAGGCACAACTCTTAGATGCTCTTAGTAAGACAGATTTACTCTCATAGCAGTTGGCTGCTCGAACTAATCTAGAGGTTAAGCTAGCCGAGGCCCAAAAGAGTCTGAACAACACACTGGATGCTCAGTCGACCTTGGAGTCTCAGTTGACGGGGTCCAAGTGAATCTGGATGAAGCTCGAGTTGCCCAAGCCGAGTTCTCATCTGAGAGCTGAAAGGTGCCCAGGGAAGTCGGGACAAATCGGCAGATGAGCAAGTTGCGTTCACCGACTGCTTGGCAAATATCAAGAGATCTATTGCTACAACCCAAAGTGCTTTGAACGTTGAGCGTGCTGAGACAGTTTGCCAAAAGGGTTTTCATGAGGTCCTCCAGGCACGACTTTCCATGCTTACTCAAAAGTTAGACTTTGAGATACACAACGTGGTGAGGGGGACCGTAAGTTGACAGACTCTCAAGTGAGCCTGGCCAAGGCAGTTGGTGAGCTGAATAGCTTGAAGGCACGGTAGGACGCTAGAGAGAAAACACTTATCGAGGCTGGCAATAATGCTCAGCTCAAAAAGGTTGCTATTGGGTTGCTAAAGCTTTTGGACCATATAAAAGAGAACTGTGAGAATTGAAATCTTTCCTCCTACATGCATCTTGCTTATGCTCATTTTGAGGAGATAAGATGATTCTTCCTCTAGGTTCTCTGGTAGCCCTAGAGCTAGTTCGGGACGCAGATATGGCTACTACTTTCAATGTTCCAGAGCCTACCTTGGACCCTGTCGCCCACGAATTTGTTTATGATTTTTTCATTCAAGAAGATGTTCTTGATTCTACTCCGGCCTAATAAGCGGTTCTTTGTACTAGAAAATTTTATTAATGAAAAAATTTTCCTTTGCTTGTTGTTTGCGTTGTAACTGTCATACTTGCCATTTTTAATCTTGCTTGGATTAGGCTAAGTAGATGGGTATATCCACCACATTGAAGTAGAGCTTTAGTCTGGACTGGAGCCATTTCTTAGCTTTTTCAAGCTCATAATCTAACAATAGTGATAATTTAATCTTCTGTAAGAGTTAAGTTGTAGGGCAGTCAAATTTATCTATGCGGTTTGTGTTCCCTTAGTTACACAACTATTGTCTCTCAAAGGAGTTGAATTTGTGCAGAAACCATTTTTGCATTGAAGATTGGACTACCTTGATGGTCCCTAACCCTGTATAGCAGTTAGGTTTCTTAAGAAACCATATCTTGCCAGACTGGATTTCAGTACCATCTGCCTGCTTTCAGTCCTGACGAGGACTTGGGTTGAAGGGAAGTCACCTTTGCATGTTTAGGCTAGTTGTGGAGAAACCATCTTCGCCCAAACGGGCTAGATTTTTGTAGAAGACTTGATTTGGAGAGAAGTCATCTCTATCTGTGTGAGCTAGACTTCCATAATAAACCCCAATCCTGAACATGAGTTGGGTTTTGTTGTAGGTGGGGTCTTGATAAATCCATTGCACGACATCAAAGGTTTTTTAGGAATAAAGACAAAAATCATTATGATTGGCTTGTTCTTGAAAATATTTTATCTCCTAAATGCCGTAGAGAATTGAGAATTCGAATTTGTTTAAATTCGAAGAATGTAAATGTTGGGGATAGAAATACAATATTTTGCAATGGTAACAATGAAAATAACTGTCCCATTTTTTAATAAAGGACGACATCTTGATAAAGATACAAAAAATTTGATGAAGTTAAAATTGTTTCTTTGGCCAAATTATCGATTAGAAGATTTAGCTTGCATGAATCACTATTGGTTTGATACCTATAATGGTAGTCATTTCAGTATGTTAAGAATACACATGTATCCGCATAGTTGATGATACACTTCTTATGGATCATGTACCATTGTTGAAAGGTTGCATCAGTTGGCAAGTATGAACAATGGAAACAACATGGTACAAATTGGATGACTAATCATCTTCAATGAGGTCTCTCGTGCACCTGAGTTTTCCTAATTTGTTAAAGCCAATTAGAACAGGCAAAAAAGAAAAAGAAAAAAAAAATGAAGAAAATATAAGATATCATATGAACCTGAAGGATCAAACAACAACAACAACACAGTAAAGCCCTAAAGTTCTATACATTCATTCAGAACACCCAGAATACAAGAAGCTCTAGGCAAACCACACACCTGTTATTTATCCATATCTCAGGTTTTACAACAGAATTTTACACAAAAACACGAGGACAGGACTGCAGAAACACATCAAGGATAACCTTCAAGGTGCCTCTTTGCAAAAAGTTCACCTCCTCCACTTTGCTTGCACAACCTTCTCTGAAAATTATCAACAACCCAATGTTAAACATTCAGAAACTACAAGATACTTTCATTGCTATTAAAACTATTTCCAAGTGATACCAAACTACTGCTAGTCAGCCTTTCAAAAAAAAAAAAAACTACTGCTAGTCAAAGTCAAAGTCAACAAGGCTTTTAAGTGAGTTTCTTTAAGAAGTGGGGAAATAGACACTAGTTCATATTAGATCATTTGGTCAGTTGGGAAGGGGGAATAACTGTACCAAACATCTCAAATGGCCTGTTTTCCTTTATTATCAAGTCTCGACTCTTGATGTAATATGAAACAAACATGCATATGAGGATATTCATCTAACAATTACAAATACTATTTTTTAATAGCAGTAAAAAAAGAATACATTATCAACTGAGTATTAAAATATTGCAAGTGAGATGAATGTAATGCAAAACTATGATTTTCATAAAGAAAAGAAAGCAGCAAGGTGGCCACATGTATAGTCACACTGAATCAGTAAACCAGCAAGTGTTATTATATATATATATATATTTCGAATAAGGAAAGAGGCCATTGTTTTGAGACTTCTTACCATTACCATCTCTAGAAGACAATAAAGATTTGTCGTTCTTTATTCCATCCTTGCCACTTAGTTGAACCAGTCTCTGGGTCCTTGGCGATGGCGAGCTCAATTTTCCATTTGTAGAAGAAGGCAGAGAATGCCTACGGGCTAAACCGTTTTGCTCAGCTTCGTCTACACCGAATTTTGGAGTGCCTTGTGCTCGAAGCTTTGCCTTTGCAGACTCTGTTGCTACCATATAGCTTGGCAACTTAGGACTGTTATGTGACCCATTTTCCGGATATTCCTGCTTTGCTGGATATGAAGCTCTCCTCTTGCTGGCCTTCTCATTGCTAGTTTTAACTTCCTTTGAGATCAACTCCCCATTTGTCACATGGCCATTTTCTTCCTTCCCAGTGCTCTCCACAGTTGGTGAATCAACAACAGGATGAGCATCATGCAACTCATCAACTATCTCATCTGCTGCCAATGACTTTGGAGGACTTCCTCCATGAAGATTGTTAGACATTTGTGCGTCCACTTCTTTCTTCGTCTTCTCAGAAAGCTCAACCATGCCCGTATCTGGATGATGAGGTGCTGGAGAGCCTGATGACTTGCTGGTGGTGTGTCTCGGCTTCTCAACCTCAGTCCCAACCATGCCCATATCTGGAGAGCCTGATGCCTTTGTAGGAATATGTTTTGGCTTATCACTCTGAACCTCTATCCTATCAGCGGTCTCAGTTGTGGAATTCGAGACCTTTTTCAAGTTTCGTTTAACCTTTTCAAGCTCATTTTGCGGATTTTCCTGGACTGGGTCTACAGGATGACTCAAGGCTTTCCTTGGGATGCGTTTAGGTTTCTCAGGTTCTGAGCTAGAACGAATTGAGCCACTGTCTAGATTTGCAGCAGGTACCCTCCTGACACTTCTCTTCGGCCTCATCTGAGATTTAGAATGAACGACCTTCTTTGGTTGTGGAAGTGGTTCCCAAATACGGGAAACTGTCCAGATTTCAAGCCAACTCCAAGCTGAATTTTGTTCATCCAACCCATACTGGAGGCGAAGGGGCATCGCATTGGTTGACAATGCAAAGCGCTGGAAAGAAACAGGCTTATCACAAATCAACCTCAAAATAATTGCCCAATCAAAATAATTTTTTTATAGATCCTGATCGAATATCGAAAAGTATTAACGCATAACAAAACACTTTAGATATCACTAGTGTATTGATCCAATTACAAAAATAAGGGCTGAGAAAAGTTGATGAGGTGTGCCTAGGAAGTTACTCGTGCAATTGATTTACATGGTTCAGGATCTATTAAAAAGTTGGCTCATCGTAAAAAAATTAGTAACAATAAAAATGAGGAAAAAAAAAGAAGAAGAATGAAAGCGGATAGTTGTTTTAGAATCTAGAACCTTAAACATATCTAATACAAGATAATAATGCAATTACCTTGCTTATGAAGGCATTTGCCCAAAGAGTTGTTTTAGAATCTAGAACCTTAAACATATCTAATGCAAGATAATAATGCAATTACCTTGCTTATGAAGGCATTTGCCCAAAGTCTCTCTCTCCGGCTAGTAGATGTATTAGATCCAAAAGAAGCAGAACATTTAGCATCCTCCTGATAAAAACGTGACAATATAAGTAATTCAATCTTTGTAATTTGAGAAAGATAAATTATTTAATGTAACTTGTAAAAGAGAATTTCAATGTGTTTATATGTGCAAATATGAACATCTCAAAGTATAGAAACATAAAAATATCAACAAACATACAGAAATTCATGATGTAAAACCAAAGCTCAAATCCAAAAAAGCAAAGACTTAAATTTTCACTGGCTCCAACTTATCAGAACTCGACTCGATCTTTACCAAATTATCCTTTTGTGTGCAATGGATTCATCATTCATATAAACAGTAGTACCTTGCTTATCCATTAACAGATACGTATCATCTTTTAAATTGTTGTGAACATCCTCAGGAATTGATGATGATTTACATATTCCAATGCTACTTTTAAAGCAAGTAAAATTATCATGCACGTTTAGAAGAAGATAAATTTTTTTATCCCTTAATCCTTCCCACCCTAAATGTGGCTGGCAGAGTTCGAAGCCTGGACATGTGATTCCATCCGTCACACGCCTACCGCTGGTACCCCATTGGCATAAATAAAAATAGCATAGTATCATTCATGCGAATCCATTTACAACATCTCCCACCAAAGCATCTAAAATTTTGAAATGCTTACCAAATGGTCACTGAAGAAAACCATGGATAAAATGAAAATGCCAGTGAAAAGATTTAGTAATTACCAGTGTCTTTTTACATTTTGCATGTACTCCCATGCCAATATCAGAAATTCTGACGCTTCGGCCACGGACCAATGCCTGAAACTTGACAATTCCATGCATACAACGTAAAGTAGCAATGGCTTGCCTCCGCACCAAGTGTCCCCGAATAAGTGCTTGCAGCCTAATGATGCCTCTGAGAGCACGAAATGCTCTTCGAGCCTACACCAAAAGTGCTTCAGTTAGCATTCCCCAGAAAGCAGTAACAAAGCATATATTGGTTAAAAAAAATAACCTACTTAACAATTCATAGTTTTTTCGCCCCCTCCCACACACAACACACAAAAAAAAGATCATTGCACAGCAGCAATATAATTGATTGGCATGACGATGGAAAAGGGTTTTTATGAGGGGTAAATTGGATGGTGAAAACAGAACCATTAATACAATGAAAGTTCATTGAATTAGATCACCAGATGAAGAAATCTCAGGGGCACTGCTTAGTTTACGGGCCAGATTACTTCTACCACCACATGAAAGTTCACCTTTTTATTTGCGGCACTACCAGAAATTTCTCCTTAGTGACAACTGTAAATAGCAGTTATTAAGAAGAGATGTGTTCATGAACATGAAAAATGGAACTGTACTTCATTTATTCTTAATTTGTTAAAAAGGAATGTACAGATGATTCTAGCAAAAGACAAAAATGGTAATGTAACTGATCTCTCTTTTTATCAGCAGCAGATGATAGATATACTACTAGCAAATATGTAGCAACAATTTAACTACTTGAGAATAAGAAATTACCAAATAACCTCGAAAAGCAGCTTGTGCTCTCGTAGCAGCGTGTTCTTGCTTAATTCTTTCAGGATCATGTGGAACTAAAGATTGTGTGGTTCTTTGCATATCTTCATCTGGTTTTCCTGATCCTGTTAATACTTCTCCATCACGTGGTGTTGAATTTATCTTTTCCATATCTGAGTTCCCTCCATTCCTATCAGTAGGAGCAGACTGAGAAAATACAGGAGGGCTCACAACAGAATCGGCAGTTGGTGCATTAGCAGAACCAAATACCTCTTTCTCATCTCCAGATTTCTACAACGAATAAAATTACGTGTTAAGGCCAGGCAATTATAAATTAAAGTACAAAAAAATGATACTCTAATCCTAATTACTAAAAAGAGATCACTAAGGAATCTAACAGAGAGAGCGAGAGAAATGTTTTAATCTTTTCCTAAATGAGATGCCTAAAATTGTGAAACAAGCAACAAATATTTACAGCAAAAACTAGAAACGTTTTGGAGGCATCACACTATTCGACCAGACTTGACTAGCAAACAGCCACCAAGCACAATCTTGTAGGTTGTACCAATCAGCAAGGGCACACTCCATGCAGGGGGGGAAAAGGCGGACAAGGTAAAAAAAATTCACGTATCAGTCATTAAGCAATACGCAGAAGGCAGAACTAACAATACTATGCAAACGTTAAATACTAAAACAAGACAAAGGTTGTAATTCTTATTATGAGAGAAATACCTAAAGTTCAAAATACCTGAAGTTTCAAAATAGACAGGCCACTAAAAACAGGACCACCTACCATCTTCATTAGTTTGTTCACAATATATGTACAAGTGGTCCTACGCAAAGAAAATGATGCTTGTTCCATTCCAGAAAAAAGACAATATTAACCAATAAAAATAATAATAATGACAACAATAATAGCACCATCAAGAAAGAAAGAACTAGTAAGAAATGAAAAGACATCACTCATAATTACTACTTAGTATTAACAACGAACTATCAATCTGGAAAAAAATACTAGTGAAAGAGAAGTTACCAAGGAATCTTTTCCTTTTGACAGGTTAGACTTTGAAGATTTCTTCCCGAAAAGAACAGTCTTAATCCATTTCCCTGGAGATTTTCCCATTGCAAGACGCTGAGATCAAACACTGCAGCAGAAATATCAAGACCTGTATGATTTGATATGATGGCCAATTACAGCTTCACAATAACCTACTGCAAAACCATAAAATTCCACTGGAAAGTAGCAATCTACAAAAGGAACGCGCTCAACACAAAACAGGGCACCCATCAAATTTGACTTACTATCATAAGCTCCAACAATTTAGAGATAACCACGCATATTACATCTTCTTCAAATGACAAAAACAACTAAAATCTCAAACCCACAATAAACAAACAAAAATGTCACTGTTAGATAAATTTTTGGACTTTTGAATTTAAATACATGTCAGTCACATACTCGCATTTCTTTAACAGCTATAAATAAATTCAAAATCGAATGCTTTTCAGATTTTAGTTTTAACACCGGAAACATTGCAAATTTAACCGATTCAATCTAAAGCAATTCACAAATTGCATTCAAAACAACACAAACCCTAACCCTATTGCATCATCAACTAAAACACTCTAATTGTCAAATTTTCCACCTCTAACTCAACTCAATGCAACAAAAACTCCAAACGAGTGTGAAATGCAGGAAGAAAAAAAACAACTAAACAATCGAAGATCATCAACTCTAATAGCCAAACAAACCAAAAGCGAAACTAGTTCCCAAAAATTCAAGAACTAAGAACCCTAGAACACAACCGAAACCAACTCAACATAGATGAATCAGCGTAAAAGCAAGCAAAATGAAGACGAGGTAGACCAGATCTAAGACTTACCAGACAAATGTGATCCTTCAAAGCCTTAAATCTACCATTCCAGAACTGCAAAAAACTGATACAAATTCAATCAAACAAACATAAGAGAATGTTCAGAGATCCGAAACATAGATTCAGCAAATTAACTGAGTAGAAGAAATTAAAAAATTTGAAAGAGAGAGATTTGATTGCGGTGAAGGAAAGCAAAGCAAGAGAGAGAGTGAGTTGAGTACCTTGAATGGGCAAGAAAGCTGAAACAGAAGAAGCAAATATGAGAGACAGGTTCATTTCGTCGGCACGTTATAACAGCGCCACGTATTTGGAGACGTTGTGCGAGTTGGTATATCTGTGACTGTAGGCTGTGGGCCTTTGAGTTTTCCGAACGGGAAAAGAGGACTAGAGCTGGGCTGGAAAAGGAAAAAGGGTGGAAAAGGAAAAGTTGCATGTTTTTATCTGGAATAATTCTAGGGAGCCCGCTCATGTAGTTCGCTCTGCTGTCCGGATCCTCCCAGGCACGTGCCATAAGAAAGGTGTTTGGCACGTGAACCAAGCCTTGATTCCTTCACATTCACATCTCCTTTCTTTTGTTTCAACAAAATATAGACTTATTTCCATCTACCACTACCAAAAAAACAACAAATTTCTTTTCTTTCATTATTCTTTACCAAATCTCCTATAATCCCTATAAAGAACTTCACTATTTTTTTATTTTATTTTTGTTGTTGAATCTTTTTGTGTAAAAGAAGCAACATTATCAGTTAGTACACAATACACTGAGACTAGAGAGAGCATCAGTAAGTCCATTCTTGAGGCAGTTGAACAACCTCAGTGTTGATTGATGCTTGATTATACCTGAAATTGCGCTTCTGTGGAGATAATAGAAGATTCCCTTGAACTGGTCCTCCATTACCAAATCTTGGCTGTGCACCACCACCAGAACACATGGCTTCAAAGTTGAGATTCAAAGCTTGCACCACTCTTGCATGTAAAAGCACTGCCGAACAAGCTGAGTAACCAAAACAAAACAAAAGAGTAAGACACAATAGAGAATCTCAATCAAAATAGACACTAAACACTTCAACACTTAAAATAAAATAAAATAAGAAACAACAAATTGATTACTACAGAGGAATGAAATCTCTTCCAAACTAAAGGGTATCTTTACCTTGCTTTTTGCGAGTCTCGGATGGGGCACCGGTTCGGCGAGGCAAGAAGACACCAGTTCCACTAGACTCTCGTCTTGTGCCGGATCCACCAAGAAAAACAGCTCTCATGCCTGACCCATTTTCATTTTGGTTTTGGTGTTGGTGTTGGTGAGGTTGAAGAGGAGGCCAAGCTGAGACAGGCAGACCAAGAGGCCGAGCACCATCGCTGCATTTGGTGGTTCCGTAAGAAGCATAGCGAGGTTGAGTGTGTACTTGGGAAGCTGGTGATGGGATCGGTACTACCATCCCCTATTTTCCCCAAACACTGTTGTTGATGCTTCAACTGATGAAACTGTAAAACACAAAAACAATGCGACACGTGCCAAACACCCTCCCAGACATGTGCCCAAGAGGGTCCGGACAATCAGTCGAGCTCCCTAGAATTGTTCTTTTATCTAACTGAGAGGAAATGGGAAAATAGAATGGGGAAGTGGAAAGGAAACCAGGAAATTAATGTTGGAGGCTTGTTTGGAATTAGATCTAGTGAGTGTTTGGTGGGTTCAATTAAATTTTTAGAAATAAATTAAGTGAAACAAAAACTTATTTAATGAGCGGCAATTTTTAGAAAGAAAAAAAAATGTAGGTGTGACGGGTTTTACTCTGACCTTATCATTTCGCATTAGCGTAAGATGGGATGCGCGATAAAACAATGATTCCTTGATGGCTTTTTTCCAATGATGTAAGATGGAGAAGTTTGAATTGGATGGGAGATACTAATTGGAAGTCCACTTGGATAATAGATATAATGTTTACAAGTGTTTAATAGTTTATGTCAGGTTGTTGTAAGGTTTAAAATTTAAATTATCCATCTTCAATGAAGTAGTCAAAATTGTCTTTGAAGTTATAAAAATTGGCAAATTTTTCTCTGCCCTTAATTAGCAATTTCATTACTATGTGAATCACTTTCACAAAATTTCCTAAAATTTTCCTTTGTACATGCACGTGCACAACCACTAATTCTTTTGAATGACCTAACAAAAACCCAAACGATGTCCTTCAAAAACCCAAACGATGTCCTTAAATGATGAATGGGCAAGTTTGTATAAAGAAAAGGGCAGCTAAAAGCAAGTAATCGATACCATTGAAGGCATAGTTTAATTCAATATCCAATATGATGGCAAATTTAGCTGGATAAGGTAGCCCACCCCGGGCCTTTATATTTCCCATTTTCCTAGCAAGGGGACCATCTCACCAGCACTTATCCAACAACAGCAGTATAAAATTTGAAGGGAACCAACTTATTACATCTACATGTAAAGTTTAGTATTGTTTTTAAATAGACTTGTACAAGTATTGAGGTAGAGTTGTATAAAAATACAATTATGATATTGACAAGTTATGCTAGCTACATATTTATCATATTTAGTTGGTAGAGTTGTACAAGGGATGTGATATCAAGATTACAGGAAATACAACTACTCTATTGATAAGCTTAGTTAACTACATACTTATCCTATGTAGTTGTTACAGCTGGATAATCATCTACCACAACAGATAAGCATAAACTTCAATACTCCCCCTCAAGTTGGAGTGTGAATGTCGAAAACACCCAACTTGCAAAATAACACCTAAAATTAGGGATGACGGTGGGGCAGGTTTTCACGGATATCCGCCCCATCCAATCCGTTTGGATGTGTTTATACGGATATCGGGGTGAATACAGATATCCAAACAGCATCCATTAAATATTCTAGGCGGATACGAATTTGGTCATATCTGCTCCACGAATATCCGTTTAAGTGTTAAATTTACTAAAATACCCTTAAAATAATACAAACCCTACATCCTAAAATATCTTCATCACAAATTCACTTTGCCTCTCTGTTTCCATCTCGTTCTATGAATCATCACGTCTCCACTCCTTCTTCACGCCTCCATCAGTATCACAATGTCTCTTTTTCCCCAAATATTCTTCCCCAAATTGATTATGAAGAGGAAGATGACAGAGATCCAATGACTTCTCCCCCCAATCGATCTTGAGGATGAAATTATAACAGATCCAACGAGCAACGACTCCTCTTTCTATTTCGTTTTCTCTGTCTGAGTGAGATCAAATCAGCTTATGGGTTGTAGATACGGACCTTTTTCTCTAAAGGAAGGGGTTTAGATGAAGCAGAAGTAGTTGTTTCCTTATTTCTCAAATAAGATCTTATGCCCAGCTTAGTTTCCTCTTTAACCAAATATGTCAGCTGAGATGAGGCAGAGGCTTCGCTCTTCTTCCTCGGGAAGCGGTGGTGTGTTTTTCCAAGTTGATGAGATCAGAGCTTCAGCCAACTCAAACATAGAAAGAGAGAGATAGATCAGCAGCTATTAAAACACCCCCACTACTACTAAAAAGCAAAGCAAGCAAGAAAAAACACCCTTTTCTTCTCCTGCTTTTATTTTACTGTTCCCATCCATTTTCTTTGTGTACTCAAATCTCTGTTTTTATTTTATTTTATCATGGATGTGTAGAAATGTGGTGGAGGAGGAGGAGATCAGGAGAACCCATTGTTGATAATTTGGTCTGGCTTTGTTGAATCGTGTATAATTGTGATTTTTTTTGTACAAATAAAATCTACTACTCGTTCATGATGATGATTGCCATGGTAGATAGATCATCAAGACAAAATAATCTCAGGTTTGTTATTGAGAATAATTTAAACGGATCTTCGGGCGAGGCAAATATCCGCTAATCCGACCGGAGTGGGGATGGTTTTTGAAAAATAGTATAAACGGATATTCGGGGCGGATTTGGAAATCCGCGATCCCTAGCGAGGCGGGGATGGATTTGCCTAAGTCTGCCCGTTGCCATCCCTACCTGAAATTGATCATTGCCCAAGGCTTTAGTGAAAAGATCGCCAATCTGGTGAGCTGTGAGAATGTATTTGGTTTGGAGTGTGCCATCTTTAATTTTATCGTGCACGAAATGGCAATCAATTTTGATGTGTTTGGTATGCTCATGGAAGGCAGGATTGGCAGCAATGTGCAGGGCGGCTTGGTTATCACAGTAAAGTGTTGCAGGCTTCAAAAGAGGTACACCCAAGTCTATAAGTAGGTAACCAAGTAATCTCACAAGTGCCAGAGCCTGATATTCGACCTCAGCCAAGGACCTGTTTCTTTGTTTTCCAAGAAATTGGATAATGGCCTAACATGCTGTAATAACCAGTCGTGCAACGACGAGTAATAGAACAACTTGCCCAATCAGAGTCGCAAAAACTCTTCAGATCCAAATAACTAGTAGCAGACATGAAAAGTTCTTGTCCAGGAGAGTTATTCAAATAACGGAGTACGCATAAAGCGGCTTGAAGATGGGGTTTATATGGTTGACTCATGAATTGACTTAGAAGATTAACTGAATAGATTATGTCTGGTCTAGTAATGGTAAGATAAATGAGACATTCAATTAATCGTCGATAAGTACTTGGATCAAATAGAAGTACTCCCTGAGTAATGTTCAGCTTTGTGTTTTGTTCCATAGGGAAAAAAATTGGCTTAGCTCCAAGTAATCTCATATCTTCCAAAATTTCAAGCGTATATTTTCTTTGTGACATGGAAATGTCTGCCTTTGTTCGTGCAAATTCGATACCCAATAAATACTTCAACAAATCAAGGTCTTTAATATGAAATTGTTTTGTGTAGAAATGTTTTTAGATCATGGATTGTCGATGCATTGCTGCCAGTGATGAGGACGTCGTCCACATAAACAAGGACCATTGTAAACTCCTGGCGGGAACGTTTAGTAAAAAGGGAATAATCAACATTTGATTGTATAAAACCAGCATCCTTGAGTGCATAAGAGAATTTTGCAAAATATGGCTGAACAAAAAACCGATCAAACCGATTAAACCGACCGAACAAATCAAAACCGAACCGATTGGTTCGGTTTAAATTCGGTTCGGATCAGTTTTCGGTTTTAGAAAATTCAAAACCGAAGTAGTCGGTTCGATTTTCGGTTTCTATGTGATTTTAACCGACCAAACCGAACCGACCGAATATATATAATAAATAATATATATTTTATATATAAATAATATAATATGTTTAAAATAGTCGGTCGGTTCGATTTTATTTCGGTTTTGGTTAGATTTTAGTCGGTTACGGTTTGCATAAATTACAATCGGATCGATTTTATTAATGGTCGGTTCGGTTCACAGTTTAGGTGAAAAACCGAATCGACGGTTCGGTTTTCAGCCCTATTGCAAACCACAATCGTGAGGCTTGTTTTAAACCATATAGAGATTTATTTAGGCGACATACTCGTTGCTCCCCCTGTTTAGAAAAGCCGGGTGGAAGTTGCATGTATACTTCCTCGTTCAAATCACCATGTAAGAATGTATACTTTTCATAATGTAGTTAATGATGATTACAAATTTGGATTTAATTAGTTAATAAAATCAATTTGATTAATTTGTCATAAATTTGATTTGAAAAGTTTGCAGGTACCCCGTACATTACATTTTTTTGATAATGATTATAAATTTTGTTTTCATAATGTAATTAATAAATCAATTTTTTCACTATCGAAATTTGATCTCCTACTCTTCAATGCATAGGTACGTGTAAAGTAATAAATTTTATTCTATGTCGCTCTTTAGTCACAAGTTATCTAACACAGAGCATGATCATAGCACCATAGGTAAAATGTGAATCAATATTGAATAAGATAATTTCATGTAAACTAACCAGTGACAAAGAATTGAAGCAACCATTAATTAAAACATTTTTTTTTCTTAAAACTCAAATATACCTTCACGACCGGTCAAATACAAACACATTCAAAGTGACAAAACATTCACGAATAAAAAAATGCTAGCATGAAAATATTAATGCAGTTGTAGTTAATAAATGACATAAATAATTATTCAAACTGCAGTTAAAGAAATTATTTGTACAAATAATGGGAGGGGTTAAGGGTATATAATAATGCGAGACTTGCCAATAGTTACAAATAATGCGAGACTTGCCAATAGTTACTCTTGTGGAGAAATATTAAAGGTTGGTGATGAACTTGATAAATGAAAGGAGATGCAAAGTTGGGCTCATGAATGAATATGCAATGGTCTGTATATAATTTAGTTATTATATAAATTTTAATTGGCACCTATCTCCCAAGCTTGTAGCCTTACTAGAGTATGTCCCGTGCCGTTGACACTCCACATAATTTTATTTTTGTTAAAAAATTTGTACTTAACACCTCCGTCACTATTCCCATTTTTGTTCTCAATCAGTATTAAAGTGTAAGCCGATTCTAAAATAAAAATATATATTATAAATTTTAGGGTTAGACTTAGTCAAATTTGAATCAGTTTGGGGAATATTTTAAACACCAATAATGAGTTCTACTCCAATATTTGAATTTGCCAAAACATGAGTTCTACTCCAATATTTGAACGATACTAAATTTACCAAAATTCGACAATGATGTAGATAGTTATGATAATTTTCATTTTGCTAAAAGGAAAACAGAATATTTTTTCTATCCGCCACATGTACATTCCACCAACTTTTTTCAAATTTTTTTTCATTATTTTTGCCATTTTATATGTTTTATATTTACAAATATGTCATCGTTGGAAATGAATCTCAACCCTTAAATTCAATACATTTTCCAACTTTCAATCTTAACCATATTTTATCTCTAATATTTTCGATTTGACTTTGTCTCAGTCAACAATGATGGTAAAACATCATTCTGAATTATAATATAAATTCATATTGCAAATATATAAAATAAAATAAAATTCCCATTATTCCAAACTTGTAGCCTTGTACGGCACTCATTTGTCAATGGAGACCACGTCTTAAAAATCCTTCCAAATCAAGGGCTCTGGTTTAGGAAATCACCAGACAGAGTGACAAGTAACAAATAGTCAAATATTATCTGGCCAACAGTTGAACAATTTGAAATTTGAAATTTGAAATTCTAAAGCTTCTGGTCCAAGCTGGACTCGGCTGTAACTGACGGCGTTATGGCCGATTGCCAAACGCATGCACACAACTCGAACGCAACACATTAACGGACGTTACTATTTTAAATGATTTAAACCGTTACATGTCCTTCTTTGTAATTTAATTAAAAAATAAAGAACCCTAATTTCTCCCGCCCAAAACTCCACTTGGCAGAACCCTGACGCCCCTCTCGCTCCTTATATTCTCATTTTCGTCTTAATTTCTTCTCGAAGTCTCTCTCTCTGTGAACATCAAACATGAAAGCCATCATTGGAAATCAATCACCACCTGCTGGTGTTTCGAGTAAGCATGATTTTGCCCTAATTGTTCTCTTCACTTTCATCTTCATCGCGATTGATTGATTGAATCTGTTTGTTTTTGTTCTTGATTTTGATTTCTTAGCAAACGAGGGGAAACAGAAGCCTAAGCCGAAGCTTCGATATCCTCTGCGATCAGCGACGACGAAGGCAAAGGAGGAAAAGTCCTCCGCCATGGCTGATGGAAAGAGCTCTGCTTCTGCACCAAAGAGGTTTGTTGTTTTTGGTTTGATTATTTGTTGTATATTAAAAGTTATTTGTAATGATCGAAACATGTTGTTTGTAGAGTAATCGGTGTTTTGGTTTGATTTGTGAATAATCTCAAAATGGAAATAATGATGAAAAACCCTAGAAATGTCAAAGAAGAGAGTTAGGAACTTAGGATGATCTTGGAATTTGTTTCGGTGTTTGATGTAGTTCAGCAATGTAGGTGTGGTGGTGTTAGAACTTTAATGATTCATGAACTTTTGATGCTGATTGAGGATTTTGATTAGGCAGAGGTTGAAAAGTTATTTAAGCTGGGCAATCATTTTGGAACTTTTAATGTTTTTCGTTGGTATTTCGCAATTGCCTAGTTAACTTAAACAGAGAAAGGAACATAACAATCAGTGGGATCATGGTAGCATATGATTAATTGGTGGTAAATTCTGATGGCATCGAATTTTATGTAGTGGTTTCAATTGCAAAAAAATCTTATCCTAATTGGTGAAAGGAAAAATATAGTGAAATTTTATTATTTCTGTCCCCTTTTGAAAGTCAAGGCTGGACCTCCACCTAGTACCAGTACCAACAAGTTTTTAAACCTAAAATTTACCAATGTGCTTAAGACATGTTTGCCCTGTGCACTCCTAAAATTGAATGGCATAAGGAAATGAGATCCACTTTGGCCTTTGTTATATTATGTTATAGTGGTCAGAGATTTGGAAAGTTGGTACATAAAGCTTTGAGTTTGGATTGCACACTTAACCATATATATTTTTTTTTCTGGACTATAACATTTTATTTGTAAGAAACTTCGAGACTATGTTCAATCTGTTTGGGCCTAAGGTCCACTGTCGAAACCAAATTTTCTAAGGCATAGTTTTTGGGTATGCAAAATGGAAATGCCGAATAGATTATTGGAGGCAAAGACCTATGTGTGCCAAGTACTCTGCATTCTCTCTATCTTAGCCTTCTGTTGGGGGTGCACAACTGGCCAAGAAAAATAAAATAACCTTTGGAGTTTGGCAACTGAGAACATGAAAATAGAGTAGCAACTAGCAACTTGAAAAAGTAAAGTGCTTTCTAAAATGTGGTAAATTCACCCTAATATGAAGTGCATTTCTAAATATAATGGAGATACAAATAGTCGACTGGTGGTATTCAACTGGCTCTTTGTCATCTTGGAGATATGACTGTAGAATAGTTTCCTATGGAGATGTAAATAATAAGAAGCAAGCATGACCATATATATACAGTAATTTTCCATGACTTGTCTATGGCACTATCTGAAGAAATACATCTAACCTAAAAGATTTACTTTTTCAAGGAAAAAAGTCGATTTGAGCAAGATGGCCTAACATAATTTTAGACAGATGCATAGGGATGAACCTTTACGCCTCTTTCTTAGAATTCTCACCATCTGTTGAAATACAAATAGGCTGGTTGGTTCATGAATTTGACATTAGATAGTGGGGTTCATATTGAAGAATATCATGGAGTGAGCCTGACACAGGTCTATTGATCAACTACTTAGGATTGGTATATGAAAATTTTTCTTAGCTTCACTGAGAAACTTCATTCGAGAATCACTTCTTATGTTGTATATTAGCGGCATATGAATGAAATAAGCTCTAGAGCGTTTAGCAATGAGTGAACATGTGGTAATAAGTTGTTTGGAGATTTTGGTGGTTCTATAGCACTGGGGTCATCCCTTTGTTAAGAGGAAACTTTTGTAGATAGTACTTTTAGACTTGTCCTTCTGGCTGTTCCTCTTGTTCAAAGTAGAACATGTTTCTGGAATAATCCGTTTCATTCATCCTAGAGCAAGAGACTGAGTTGCAGCAGCTTAGGTCCTGAGTCTCGTGACCTATGGAACCGAACCTAAGCAAGGGGTTTGGCCTTTTTTTTTTCCTCCTGGTGGAAGAGATGATCTTCTTTAAGATTGCTACCGTTGTTGCACCCTGTTTAAAAGTGTCAGTGATAGTCTTGAGTGAAAGCAAAATATCATATCAAGGGTGTTTGAGCCAAGTCCTAAGTCATACGAGAATATTGTTTTCCTTGAACTCGAGCCAGTTTAGAAATGTGAGTGTTGCATAGATACTTGAGGAGTGGAGCAGAGGTGACCAACACATAAAATAGTTGTTAATCTAAACACAAGAACCTTTGCTCGTAACAGTACAGTGTGGTCATCTATTCTCTTATTGTCAGTTCTGCCTAAATCTTGATGCTTTTTAATTTTGTCAATCTCAAGAGAATTGCATTATTGATAATTATTTGTAAGCCATTGGGGCTCCATTGTTGGTTGTTTTTGTTTTTTGAGAAAAGATGTTCATGGATGAAGAATTATTTTAGAAGAGTTTTCTTCCCTTTGTTTTAACTGATATTTATTCATTTTTTCTGCTGCAATGAATTTCTATCGACTTACAGCTAAGTTTCATATTTTATCTTTTGCTATCTCAATGCAAAATAATTGTTTGTCAGGCACATTTAATTAACTTATTCTGAATGTATAATTTAAGGGGAAAACTTGCATCAAATGTAACCCAAAGTGTCAGCGTGCTAAATCCATCTAGCAAGGACAAGCCCGCACCTAGGAGGCTCTCTGCTCCGACAAAATCCCCAATCAGTCCACTTCCTAAGTCCACTGCAAAATCAAGTCCCATTTCTGGAACCAGAAAGAAGAGTTTGACCAGTGATCAACAGAAGAAAGAAACACCGCAAAAGAATGAAACACCAGTTTCAGCTGTTGCTGCCAGACCAATGCGAAGGAAGTTCAGTGTTCTGTTATCCACTTCATATTGGCTCTCTCAGATTAAACTTTCTGAGTCTGCTGCTAAGCACTCAATTTCACTCGGGTTCTTCAAGCTTGCACTGGAATCTGGATGTGAGGTACTTCAATTTGTTATGTGTTATTGCAATTTTGGCGAACTCTTCTCAATGCTCTGTTATGATCTTCATTTGACAATCTCTTTTCATCAAGGATGCACGGATGCGGACATGCGCGTCGTGTCGGACATGGACACGACACGCCGACTCGACAATTTTCCAAAAACTAGGATTCGGTGACATGTTGACACATCATACTATATTTTTAATAAGTTATATAAATAATAATCTAATAAAGTGATTTCCTAGAGTTTCTTGAAGAAGGTGACATTGCTGTAAGAAAAAAAATTAAAGTAGATAAAAAAGTATAGTAGAGGAGAGAAGAAGCAAATGAGAGAAATAAGAAGCAAAGATTAAGAAAAATCATAGACTACCTCTATGCTTTAGTGGCTTTTTTCCCTATTTATCGTAAATCATAATTGAAATAGTCATTCATTTCAGATGGATCAACAACCATTATATTACATGGTTATTTGCAAACATCTAAAAGTAAAAAATAAAACAAAGTTGATTTTCGAATCTCGATTGTGTCCTGACCAAGTTCTGGGTGTATCGGAGGCGTGTCCAACACGTTGACCACATTGACCATGTGTCTGACACCTGTCGACACGTTGACCAAGTGTTTGACTTGTGCGGAGGCGTGTCGAGCGAGTGTCGTGTGTCAGATACGTGTCAGACACGGATACGGCAAATTTTCGAAGAGTCTGTGCTTCCTTGCTTTTCATGTAAATAAAACATTTACATTATTTCATGTTTAGGTATATTGTATGCCTGCTAGGCTTCTTTTTATATATGTATTATTGGTGTAGAACATCTTGGAGAATATTTATTTGTGAGTTTTACTAGGTCAACCCAGTTTGACAAAGTCAATAGTCCAGTCGTGGTCTAAATTTAATTTCAAGTAATTTTCCTTCTTAGGTCTAAGTTAAATAGTATTAGGAAGTATGGGTTTTCAAGTTATTTCTATTTTTAGATTGATTTCTGTTTTTGTATTTTATGGCTTAGCGTCCAAATGGATTCCAAACAGTTTTATGAAGTCCCTATTATAGCTAGGTACCTTAGGAAAGTTATTTTCTATGTTTTAGTAGGTTTCTAGTTTGTATTCATGGAGAGCTCCTAGGACGAATTTTAAATCAATCAAGGCAAGTAATATTCAAATCAATCAATTTCAATTTATTTTCCGAATTCCAGTAATAATCTAGCTTCTCACATCTAGATTTTCTGAGTAATTTACGCTTCCGCTACGCTTACAGTATTATGCGTGCACACATGTTACTGCTATACTTTGGCAAAATCAAAATAAGTTGGTTGTAATGTATCTAGCTCTCTTTGGTTTTCCTTCATAGTAAGTATATAGTGTTAAAGAAGAATGACACAATTTAGTTGCATGTTTGTAGCCTCAGCGACTGCGGGATGAGTTGAAGTCATATGCCTGTCGACACAACCTCATTGAACTTGGAGACACAGCAAAGGAATTATTTAGAAGCTACAACATCTTGGAAGATATAGAGCAAGTACAAGTCTCTCAGACCTGTTCTCATGAGCAAGCTAGATCCTCTGATGAAGATGTAAACAGCTCTTCCTCTACAGTTGGGGTAAAGAAATTGAAATCCAAGCCCTTGAATGCTGAAATTAGTCAGGTTACATTGTCTAAGGAATTGGCAAAGAAGGAAAGTACCCCCAGAATTTCACCAATCAAGAAGAAGGGATCAGTGGACAGTAAGACTACAAAAACCAAATCTGTTGCAGATAATGGTAACATTGATCTAAAGAAAAAATCTCCTAGACCAAGTAGGCAGGTAGCTAAGAAGGATAAGGTGAACCCCAGCAAGGATCGGAGAGAGGAGTCTGCTCCTGAAACAGGTAAATTTGGACTCATCAATTAATTTTTCTTATCATATTATAATTAACTGAATCGCATACGTTCTACATTGTTCCAGATCCAGTTACAATTTTTCCTTCTGGAGAAACAGAGGGGCGAGGAGATAAAGAAAATATGGCAAAATGTTTTCCTTTGATGGTTTGCTGTATGCTGTGCAAGTCCAATTATATTTGGTTCCAAATTAGGATTAGTAAATGGAAAATTAATGTTGAAATGAGCCATTTAAATCTCCACTGCACTGCTAACATTGCCATGCAGGCCAATACCACACTATGACCAAGATCCCAGCATAATACCTCACCCTGATTTTCTAAAAACGTATACCAAAATTGTATTTAATCGTTTATTTGGCAATGCATTTTCTGAATAACATACTTTCATATGACAATATCTACACAGCTACCAAAACCACTTTTAACCTTATACTTTTGTGTTTCGGCACAGATAAAATTAATTTTAAAGTAAATGTTGTATAGGGGTAATTTATTACTTGTTATTGTCTCTTTTCTTAAGCCTTTTATCGATTTTGGAGTCAACCACATGTTTAAAAATGGCTGTAAACCTGTAATATGGAAGTTGACTCAGGCTACGAGGTTAAATGGATTATAATGAATTTAATAGTCTTTCAGACCGGTCTTTGGGAGACTAATGAGGCCACTATTTACCATTGTCTATTATTTTAATTTTTTTTAGATCTTGCTATCAGCATGTATTCCGCTTCCATATGAGCTATCCTAGTTTTCACTAGAGCATGTGTTTTTCCATGGCTCATTTGGTCAGGCTCATTGAACTTAAGTCCATTTTCTATTGATGCAAGTCTTCTTTTTATAATTATTACCGAAGTAAATCTAAAATGAGAGTGAACCGTTTCAATCTACAGGACACTCAACAGCCAGAGGAGATGATCTTATCTGAATAGATCTAGACAATGTGCATGAATGTGATTAGTTAGAATCATACATCTCCTTTTGTGCTATTTGGTTTTCTTTTCATACCTCATAACTACTACTGAAGCACATATATATAAAACAAGTGAACCATTTCTTCTTGCAGAATATACAGTTCCCCGAGGAGATGAGTCTGCTTGAAGTAATGTAGACAATCTACACCAATGGTGACCTCAGTTATGGTCATGTTTATTACCTGGGATGTTTATCATCATAGAGAAATGATCAGAAGGAACGCCATTTAGAACCTAGTGTGGTAACATTTAGCAAACTGTTTTCCTTTTTTCCTTCTTTGCCCCATCTCTGAAAAACTAAAACTGCATAGAATATGTGTCGATATTATTTTTACTCATAATTACAGCAGTATAGGCATCTGTAGAGTTTACATTCTAGTCTTTGTATTCGTTGAGCTGGTTGTCATGCTTATAGACTGCTAAAGTGAAGAATATTTCTGAGATGCTCAAGTTTTGGGCCCTCAATGGATCAGATGCTGGAGAGTTTTTTCAATAATTGGCCATAGACAGGGTACTCATGATTTTTTTTATTTTATTTTTTTCCTTTTGCAGCGATATCAACCACTAAATCGACCTTTTATAGGTGGTGCATGTGAATGTACGTTTAATAATTGATTGTCTGAATGAGTTGGGAATCATTTTTTGTTATCGTCTCATCTTAAACATCATAATCACCGATATGAACCATATAACAACTTAAAGGATTATTTAAACAATCTTTGCGGTGGCTGTGACTTCTTTATTGAACTGTTGTGAATTAAATTAACCCTCAAGCAAAATTGTTGTTGAGCTGAGCTGTTAGGGTACACTAATGGGGTACTGGCGATCATATCATATACCCTAAAGAGCCTACTTAAAGTTGCAATTGCCCTCCCTGAAGGGGATGCTGACCTGTCATTTTCGAAGTGGTTAGAGACTTCTTAATAGCGCTACTGACTACTATGTGTACTGTGGGGGATTTATGAATGCTAGTGTAAAGTGGAAAGCACTACTTTGATTCTTGTAACCTGTAAGTGAGTGCAAAAGTTGATTCTTTTGAACTCAAAGTTCCTTTTGAGTAAAAACTGGCAATAATTGAGCAATTTTAACATGACAAAGGGGTCCTTTCAACAAAAACTCCTCTTAATTAATTAATTTGTTCAAGTGTAGATCGTCAAAGAATATCAGGTAATGGAATATAGGGAAGAGACATTCATATGTGACATCAACACCCCATTTTTTAACATCAATTGGTCCACTTTGACAAAAATTGACTGGTCTGTCCTTCATAAAAGCCACTCATCAACCCTAAACCCCACCTCATCCATACTATACTACCGTCCTCTCATCTAACACATCGCGAAACAATTAAATGATCGGATCTTAAGGAGAACTCTCTTCATTAGGTTTACAACATCTCACCGTCACCTCCCCAGTCCCCAACCATACCAATAATGCAAAACTAGTTGACGGACAGATAGAACTACACCGACAAGATCATGTAGGGACAATTTAAGCATAAAACTTCTCCATGCAAATGCGTATCTCAAGGAATCACCCGAAAGGGTATTTTCGCAATTTAGGAAAATATAAAGGAATCTATCTCGCCATGTGACAGTCACATGCAACCCATACTTGCATTGAGAGTCACGTAAGTCCAGTCCACTTCATCAGCTTAGTCAACGGTCAACGCCATTGACCACGTAATCTAAGGTGCTTAAGCATTAATCACGTTGACTTAGCTTTTTCACTTACAACATTATCAAGAGCTTCTGTGGAATCTAATTATCTAAAATACATTGAAACGTGTGAGCTCACTTTACTAAGCTGACTTGCGTTACACTAGATCAGGAACCCTTCTATCCACATCTTTTCACTCTTGGCTCCAAATTTTCAGTCACTCACTTTTAGTCTTTGTTCATGAGTTTCATCATTAACCTTAAAAAAAGATGATTTTATTTTGGTCTTTTATGAGTCACATTTAATACAGTTGATGACTTAAGGTAGCTAGAATATATGGTCCGAGTCTGAGAGGTCTGATGTCTGAAACTATACATGATTTGGAACCACTGAATTCAATGGTTTCTTCATCACTATTTTCATGCTAAATTTGATCAAATCCACAATGGGTATTGTTTGTCACCCTAAAAAACCAATGAAGAGTCTCCAGTTTTCGCTTTCGATCTTTGTTTTAGTACTAGTTCTAGTTCTTCCTATACCATCTTTTGGGCGGTTAACATTAGCACCATCGGAAAGGCGAATACTGTTTCGGGTTCAACAACTTCTAGAGTACCCAACAGTGCTTAATGGATGGGGAAAGTGGACAGACTTGTGTTACTTGCCACCCTCAGTGTCTCTGACAGTTGTGTGTTCAGGCAACCATGTAACTGAATTAACTGTCATTGGGAACAAGAGTTCAAGCTCTATCACCCCAAGGCCTACTCAGGAAGAATTCACAGTTTCGGAAAATACTTTGTCTGACAAGTTTTCTATAGATTCATTCTTCACTACTCTTACAAAGCTTTCCAATTTGGAGAAGCTATCATTGGTGTCTTTAGGGTTGTGGGGGGAATTGCCTGGGAAGGTTAATCGGTTTAGATCACTTCAAGTGCTCAATTTAAGTTCAAATTTTATCTACGGAGAGGTACCGATACAATTTTCCAAGTTTAGGAGCCTTCACAGTATAGTTTTGGCTAATAATATGTTCAATGGGGCAGTTCCTGATCTTAGTAGCTTATCAGATTTGAAAGAATTTGATGTTGGTGGCAATCAGTTGGGAGCAAAATTTCCTGCTCTATCTGACAAGGTTGTGAGTGTTGTATTGAAAAACAACATATTCCGATCTGTGGTTCCTACTGAGATCAAGAACTTTGATCAGCTGCAGCACTTGGACTGCTCTATGAATCAATTCATTGGAACAATCCCCTCTGACCTGTTTTCGCTACCATCAATCCAGTACCTGAATTTAGCTCAAAATGAATTTAGAGGGGCGATTCCGACAACTACATCATGCAACAAGGGACTTGGGTTTGTTGATCTTTCACACAATTTTTTGTTTGGAGACTTGCCTAGGTGCATCAGATCTAATTCTTCAAACAAATTTGTGTTGTATTCTGAAAATTGTCTTTTAGTTGGTAACTCAAATGATCAACATCCTGATTCATTCTGCCATGAAAAAGCATTGGCTGTGAAGCCTCCATTCCAGGTGGAGCAGAAGAGAGGATCATCAGGTAGCAACAAGTTAGGCCTCGTACTTGGTATTAGTGGGGCTATTGTGGGAGGTGTAGTAGTGCTTGGATTGATACTATTAGTGGTATTTCGGAGGATATGGACAAGTGAAGGTCAGAACAGCCCATTCCGCAAATCGTTTTCCGAGAAATCCTTCATTAGGCTCTCGCCTAAGCAGCCTAAGATATTCACTGATGCAAGTAAGTGTTCCCTTTTCTCATCTCTTTTGTTCTTGTACTATGGTTTTGCTAAGATTTGATCATTCACTTGATGCAATCCATTGTAACAAGAAGTTTTTTCATTCGACTAGTTTGCCTACAAATTTCCAGTTACGAGTTCTAAAATTGTGTTTTCTTGTGTGATATTTGATAGGGAATGCAGCTCCCGCAATTAGTTTTGGTGCACTTGGGCTCCCACCTTATCATGTTTTCAGTTTGGAAGAAATTGAAGAAGCAACGGATAATTTCGACACGCTAAACTTGATGGGGGCAGGAGCTCGGGGTCAGGTATGTTAACGGGTTCATGTGAAAACCACAATGACTTGACAAAATTGTACTCTAACCCCATGGCACTCATTTCTGATCTTATTCCCAGCTATACAAGAGCAGGCTTCGAGATGGTTCCTCTGCTGTAATTAGATGCTTAAAATTGAAGCAGAAGGTATCTGCTCAAAGCATAATGAAACACATTGAAGTAATGTCGAAGCTGCGACATAGGCATTTGGTTAGCATTCTTGGCCACTGTATCACCACCCATCAGGACTACCCCAATGCAGCTAATACCATCTATATTGTCTTTGAGCATGTGTCTAACGGAACGCTAAGGAATCTTCTTACTGGTAACGATAATTGCCATTATGACCACTTTACATAGTTGAGCTCCTGAAAGAATATCATAACACTGACTCCATTTTTGTATTGGTTTCTTCAAGAGTGGAGAAAGCGAGACGCATTGAAATGGCCACAGCGGATGGGAGTTACAATTGGTGTTGCCAGGGGAATCCAGTTTTTGCATTCTGGACTAACCCCTGGTATTGTTGGGAATAACATAAGCATAGAGGACATTCTACTGGATGAGAATCTCGCAGCAAAAATCAGTAACTACAGTCTGCCTATATCATCTATGGTAGGTTTCAAGCAGATCATCTTATTTCAGTTTTTCCATGTTAAGAGTTTATATGCAGTTATAGAGCGTGGTGAGATATTCAATTGATTCCTATTTTCTGGTTATTGTAGGTGGGTTCAGAAAGCCCTTTCAATGGAGTAGAAGACAGGTAACGTCGCTTTTCTGTTATACTAATAGTTTGACTGTACTGCCTCACTTCAATCTGTAGAGGATAATAGCTTCGAACTGTATGTACTAGTGCAATCGCGGTCACTGTGTTATAATGTTGTATCTCAATGTGCAGTGCTGGAACTGGCAAAAGAAACGATGTTTATCAACTGGGTGTTATTCTACTGGAAGCCATTACGGGTAAATCAATCACATCAAAGACTGAACTGGATGAACAGAGAATTCAGGTACCCATTTTTTTAATGGAAAACTACAAATTGTTCTCTTCAAGACTGAAGGCTGTTTTGTGAGGGCTCGGAAACATTATACTTAATATAAGAATTATTTCTGTTTCACAGCTTGAGAGGAGCATAATGGACAGCCCATCAAAACTAACAGGACTGGCAGATCCCTCCTTACGCGGTACTTTTGCCTATGAGTCACTAAGAACTGCTGTCGAAATTACCATCAACTGTTTATCCAAAGAGGCTAACAGCCGTCCATCAATTGAAGATGTTCTTTGGAATTTGCAGTATTCAGTTCAAGTTCAAGAGGGATGGACACCTAGCGAAACCCTTGGTTCACATTCGGGCAACTTGTATTGAAGTTTCCATTGACATCGCAGATACTTTGGAGAATTTTGTATAGTTCACATTTATTAGCACCCTATCTTTGTATTCTATGCGACATTCTTCCAGATTTTCAAGAAGTTTATATTGCTCTTCATGACATAATCATTTATTTTTTTTGTCTGAAATCAGTGCTCTGTTAAGCATGCATAATAGCTATTTTGATGCCCTGCAATCAGTTCAGACAAGTGCACTGCAGATACTGTGCATAGTTCAGGTAGTAGTAGCGGTAGCCACGCAGTTGAAGTGGATTTGTTATCATCGGAGTGCATTAAATGCGCATTCTATTGTCATCAAAATTTAACATTCAAACACCCCTCGGATGGAAGTATTAGTGACCATTTCCAGGGTCAATAACTCGTCAGGTTTTATCAGATTCAAGAGCTATTACTTGTTAAAGAGGTCTAACCTGAGTCACTTAAGAGGCTCTAACTCAAGCTTATAAGTGCTTGTTTAGGTGAAGCCTTTATTGGGTAAAAGCAAGTAAAACAGTCCAACATAATTAGGTATTAGTTCATAAAAGAAAAGAAATCTAAACCACCTAGTTCAGAGGTTGTTAGGAGGAAAGAACCTCAAAACAAATTGGGCAAACTACCTCTTCTCCAGATGGCTAAAGCATAACTCAAATTAGGCAAACGACCTCACACCAAATTGGGCAAACCACCCACCTACAGAATCCCTCTCATCAAGAAGGTAAACAAACACTCAACTCAACACATCAAAAACCTATATCGAAAAGTAGGCAGAAATGCAACAAGATTTCCGTGTGCACGAGATCATCTTTCCGCAGCTAGAAAATTAAAAATAAAAATTGATTACCAAGCACTTCAATATTCAAAACAATTTCATCAACAATGCAAATCCATTTTCTAATCATTGAACAGAGACAGCAACATTACAATTTAATGTGCTGAGAAACTTTCAGAAAAGAATCTAAAGCAAACAAATATTTTGATTATATATGGAAAATCAGTTCACAATTGTTTTACGTTGCAAAGTTCCTCAAGCAGGGCTCAGAATTTTAGACAGATTACAAAGCAATTAGTCCGCTGTCCAGCTCTGCTCAACGATTTCACGGACTCTTCTGTTATACTCACGTTTGTTCTCACTAAACATTCGTGCTGCCTCAGAATTTGCAGGTGAGCTTGGATTAGGGTCGCACAGCAACGACTGCAACAAAGAAAGGCAATGAATAAAAACATCAAATTGAGAATAAACATGTTAAACAAAAACTGAAATTCTGAAATAGTATAAACTTCAAATCACAAGCGATAATCAACTCCAAAAATTGAACTGCATTGACTAGACACCATGTCATGGTCATGACCTTAGTGATATACCATGCAAAGACGAAATAGGGTGCATCTCAAGATACCCCCGACACGTCTGTTATTCTAGAAGACAAACTTGTAGACAAATGGCATGTGAATAAGTGATGAACTTTGCTAGGGTACCTGGTTTTGCAACCAGTGTGATGTGGCATAGTATGGGAAGGTTTACACGTATCTCGAAAACTTCATCATCCATTATAAAAACCCGGTTACCAAGTATTTTCGATGGGGATAGAACTTTGCAAGGGAAACAACCAGATTCTTCAACTAGGGTGATGTAGCATGATCCGAGAAAATTTTGTATGCAAACTCAATGCTTGATTCGCAATGCCACAAATACTTTAACGTCTCCCATGGTTGTCAGCTGCCACTCCCCAGAAGAGGCATTCAACATGCTTATTGAGGATTCTGCATATGTGAGCCTGATCAGATATCTAGTATTCCAAGTCATGGCTACATATGGTTTGAAGCCCCAGAATCTTATAGCTTCATACCGAGTCAAGCCAGCCTCTTTGAGTACTTAGATCGCCAATTACTTACAGTTGTTGCATAAAGAATGCACTATTGGATGACATACACTACCTCAATTAAAAATGAGGTAATCATTCCTTGGCAGATGTTAGTAATGAAACATGCAGATCACAGTACTATTTTGTCTAGTGCGGGGAAAAAAAATTCAATCTCATGATCATTTGAAAGCCTGACTACAATGTTCCTGATACCACGTCATCAAGTTTACCAAAACAAATAATACCTTTATAATGCAAACATATTAACAATTCATGAAACAATAAACAAAGATTCCATGTTACCTGAATAGATGTGAGTATAGCAGCTACGTCATAGATGGGACTCCACTGGTTTTGCAAGATGTCCAAGCAAATACTTCCATCAGCATAGACTGTAGAAATTCAAAAAGGAAGGAGGTCAGAATGCATAAGAGCTTAATTCAAACTGTTTAACACACCAACACCCCACCGAGGCTCATGGTCATGCATGCACGATGATTCAAAGTATAATCCTGTGTAAGATCATCTAGAAGCACACACTTAAAACCGCATATGCATGCATACATACAAAAGACAGAGATGTTCCATGCCCTATAACTCTGGATGAGCGGTGAGAATCCAGGAGTGACTAGGAAAATGAACAACAAAACTTTATAGTGGTATTGAGAAAATCGGGCACTAATTTTCTATAATATAAAAAAGAAGGTGAGAATCCAGGAGTGACGAGTGACTAAGAAAATGAACAACAAAACTTTATAGTGGTATTGAGAAAATCGGGCACTAATTTTCTATAATATAAAAAATAAAATATTGGAAGGAAATAAATGAACTGTGGCTCAAGATATGGGTAGCTTTAGGGTCAGTTCTTGTTAGTAGGCCTGGTGGACAAATTTCAAGATCAGACAAATGAGGTTTTACCATTAGATCTGAGTGGGTAATTTTCCTCAATCCCATAAGATAGCGAAGGTTGGTGAATGCAAGTTGGGAAGTAGTTTCAATTTTGGGCCAGGCTTGTTTGGAACTTTGGATTACATCTTGATGCCTTCAGCTCCTTTTTCGAGGTAGTCTCAAAGGATACCATTGAGAAGCTAAGCCCTTGAGCTTTCAAAATCCAAATAATTGAACTCTGATAATTTGGAAACTAGCAATGACCAACACGACGTATGAGGATAGGGTCATGGGTTGGGAAGACCAACCACTGAAGCAGGGGAAAGGAGTTAGTGTGGAAGGTTTAAAGGATAAAGAAGAATATCTTTGAAGAATGGCTCGGATCAACCGTCAGAGGGAGCAGGAAAGAAATATAGCTATGAGCCTATGAGCAAGTTAAAGGATTAATTGACAGTTTGATCAGTGAGGAGGATCATGCTTAAGGTCCAGTTGAAGATCCAAGCTAAGTAGATGTTTCAGAATCAGATACAGAATCGTATCCCTGGTAAGACATAATATCCAATATCGGAAAAGACGAGATAAGCATACTAGCGTGAATCAAGATCCTAGAGAAGAAAATTCCTACAATGCAGTAATTTTTTGAGAGAGTTTACATAGTGGAGATAGAGGGAAAAAAAAGAAGGTAAAACATTTTAAATAAAATGTAAAACTATGATCTACATGGCAAATATCTATTAGGACTTAAATTTTCAAAAAATCATTCAACATTTTTTCAAGTTTAAAATGAAATCAACAATAGCCGCGAAACAGAAACTGTGTCCGCTTGAGCCACATATGGCCCACACCAGCATGCTAACATATCTGGATGCACAATACCATCATACCAAAGGCAAAAGCTAATGTGTTGGATTCAAGGACAATTTGGAGGGGAAATGTACGTGAGAAGAGATTGGTTGATAATTTTTACAAAGACAACTGGCATAGTAGATTTCATCAAAAGGGAGGTCATCAGGCTGTCTGGGTTTGAGATTTATTCTCATTTTATCGAATAATCTGTAAGATAGTAAGAGGTAAGATTAAAAAAAAAAGTCAATATTTTATTGTTTCAGTTAAATGCGATCCATAATAGCTATGAAGCGCCTCCACAATCCCTCTGCTCGACCCTCATTTCCATTTTAAGGAACCAACAGGTAAGTTATTCCCAGCAGCCTGAAGCAGACAAACTCAACAATCGCAACTGTTCAGCCACCATGGACACCTTTGGGACTCTTCTACTGGTCTCTGAAACTTCAGTTCCCCCTTACCCATCTTCCTCTCCACAGAGACCAATCTCTTTCTCAGTCATAGCCCTTTTAATCACCTGCTTGGGTTGATTCCTATTTTAGCGCAACTGGATATTTTAGGTGAATCCTATTTAACTAAATTGGAAAACAGTCTTCCTGGTCGGGCTTTGGTGCGTTTCGAAATAGAGAAATAGCAACTTTTAGAGGGGGGCGGAGCAAAAATGACTACCAATCTTTTGTGCAAAATCAAAACCTTGAGTGTTGATTTTCATGTTTGTACATTTGATTGCGATAGCCTCTTGTCTTTGTAAGTACTTTCATGCATTTGCCTTCTGACTTTCTCAGTCACAGGCCCGCATGCAAAGATATTCAGATAAAACGTGGCGGAGGGAGGCAACAATCAGCTAAAGCCATGCTAACAAGTGTTAAAAAGGCGCAGAGGAGGTCATGTCAAAGGCATATTAACATAAGATAAAGGCACAGGTCCATTGTGTTAATGACATGCTAACATGAGCTACAAATGTGGGTCAGCATTTAGACTTAAGAGACTTGGGGCAAGCATGGAAAATAGAAATTTTCTGCAAAGATAAAACTAATGAAAATGTCATAGGCACGAATGCTACTAATAATGTTCAACATGCGATGAAGACAGACACTCAACAAATTAAATGTCTTTTTTTCTCATTTTGGAAGCACCACCATATAGGCACACATTTTAAATCAACAATATATAATATCCTTGTAAGCCAAAATTTTCAAATAGCTGGTAGAGCCGAAGAATAATGAACCTAAAAAAGGAAACCTACTTGATATGCCAACTTACTATTTGGATGGAACATTCGAGAAACAAAGCGCACTGTTGGTGGCTTGTTTGGATAATCTTCAGAAAACTGAAGAGTCAGCTTAAACGTACCTGAAAGAGAAAAATACAAGATGGTTAGAAGACATCTATATATCTCCAGTCATTTATGTTACATGGACACGAACACAGGACACGACATGGACATGGCGACACAACAAATCCCAAAAAAACTAGGATATGGGTGCGGGTAGGAGTAGGACACAACATTAAATAATAGTCAATTTTTTATAATTAATAATATGTATATTAATACTAAGTAGAAATTTCTTTTTTTATAGTTTACATATTATAAACAAAAGCAAATTACTACCAATCCAGATTACCAACTTATTTGGTCAGTCTTTATAAAATACTTCATCTACTTAAAAGATTATGCGAGAATTGTCTGAAATCTGGTTTCTTTAGGGTTTCACTTTGACCACCAATCGAAGGAGTGGAGCTTATAGCCGGCGGGCGCACTCACTCTAACGGCGTACCTTTTGCATGATGGGTCAGCGAGGAAATGAGAACAGCGGCTTAAGCCAATAGGCGTAGGCGCTTTTTGAAAAGTCGTATCACGTGAGTTAGCACTCACCCTGTATGCCCCCGATCGTGCAATTTCTTGATTTCTCGAGAAAATGATTTGGAGTATTTAGTGTCGTGTTCAACAAGAACATGGCGAACTCAGCAAAATGAAGTTGGATGCATACACATTTCACATATACATAGTTACTCAAACTCATTTAGAGAAGATAGCAGGAGGTCTTGGATTCAGGGACTTGACATTTACTCGACAAACTAACCGAGAACGAGTACAAAACTGTTGATGTTTTCATCACCATATCTTCCACGTAATTTATCTTTAGCTTTTTGGCCAAATGTTAACAAAGATAAATCCTTCAGTGTGAAATTGTTTCTATGAAAAATAAGACAATCAGCCAACAGCATGTTTAACTATGTTAAACAAATCAGCCATTAATATATAAAAAAGGCATTAATACTTGAATAGGCATCCAATGGCATGTCAAATGATTCAGCCGTTAATACTAGACAAGGCATTATACATTTTTCTTACAAGTACAAAAAAAGTGGGATGGCCATAGCTTCTCCAAGGCAATCATCCACATTAGTTCAATAACCATAACTACCATCACATATAAGGACATGGACAAGTGTTTTTTATTAAGATGACAGATGGGTATCAAGTATCAAGTGTCTAATGCATCTGATATATATTTGCTTGCATGAAGTATCACTGGTGTCCAACACGGAGAGAGCCAGATGGTGTCTAACATGGATATTCTTTGAAAAAGAAGAATCCTTCTTTTAGGCAGTAGTTGTGTTGCTCCTTTGACAAACACCACCAAGACACTGAAACTTATGTCAAGGAACAACAGTTTGGGTCAGGACCGAGTTTAAAAGATTATAAGTTGCAAGGCGATAGGATTTTCAAAATTTCCTTCTCAAGACAATGGTAAACAAAGTTTTAAAGTGTGCATGTGCTACCACAAACTCCAAAATGTAGAAAGAATATTTACATTCAATTTAAACCACGTGAGGGTAAAAGAAAGAAAGAAAGAAAAAGAAAAAAAAAAAAAAAGGAAAAGACATTGTCTAAATAATAAAAGAGGGTAGTAATAAAACCAAAACCTGACTTGCTTGAGATACTTGCTAGTATAAAAACAAAATGGAGTAGACACAAGTCTAACATTACACTAAAAGAGGGTAGTAATAGAAATATAAAACTATGTTTGAGAGCTGAAAATAATACTTAGTATTCAAGGTACATGGGGATCTATCTATAGGTCTGGATCTCATGTGTTTCATAACTATTTTAAAATCAGACAAAAGATCCATGTATAGCTCATCCCAAAAATAATGATATCATGAATACGTGAGATCGTCTACATGCTTTATTCAGATTACATGTGACAAGATTCTCTACATGTTTTATTCAGATTACATATGTGAATGGATTCTCGATTGTTGTGGAAGACATCATCAAGGGCTAATATAATTGAAATGTCTCAGATGACCTCATCAAATGTCATCATTGTGTCATGGTGACAGTATTTTGGTTATTTACTCGCACCACCTCTACCCTCTTATGGTATCAAAGCCACATCTATTTTGAATTGTCTTATTTTGTCTTAATCATTTTGGAGCCATAAAATTTTAGTCCATACAAGAATATGTGATGGCTTCCAAGTTCAATTTGCATCCTGTACCTGCTGGAGACACAAAAGACGTAGTTCAACGTCACAATTTCTATTATAAGGAAATTGCCACTAGTTATCACATGGTTATACCCATCTTCACTTTGGTGCAGTAAAGTTATAGGGTGTTTGTTTGCACCAATTATAAGTGGCCCAGACTCAAGTGGTGGACAACTTTATAACTGTGATCGTTTGCTATCAATCACTTAGGTCTTTAACAGCTATAAGTGACTTGATTTCTAAAAGCACTCAGTAATGCTTATAAGTAATGCTTATAAGTAATGCGAACAACCACCCCCTTAGCACTGACTTTCCATGGCAGAAAAAATACTTCCAATCATCTCCAGGATTGCACTACTCAATACACGTCTTACTAAATTTCAGAATGTTGTCATCAAAACCATCCAAACCACTCTTAATGCAGGTACGGTGTTTATAACATTGTATCCCAATTTATGCATGTCCCTATGTCCTTAACTTTGTGAAACTCAAGTTCAAATCCAGATCTCCAACTTCTCCAAAGCTACTCAAGTCTCCAACACGTACGTTGCCATATTGTGGCCACTCTTCCTAGCTTTCAGAGTCAAAATTATGCCTTGGAAATTTAGTAGCAAAGCACTCCTTAAAGGAAAATATTAACTTCCTGATATAAAAAATCAACCAAAGTCGTAAACACAAAACATACTAGTTAATAAAATCTTAATGATGGCTCCAAAATGATTAAGACTACCAAAAGAAGGTAGAAAAGGGGTAGAGATGGGTGAAAGTGAATAATCAAAGACTGTCGCCATGACATAATGATAACTTTGATGAAGTCGTTGGTGACATTTCAATGATATCGGCCCCGACTTGGTGAACCATAAGAAACATAACTTGTGGGATCTCACCAAACCTCTCTTGTATCCTTTGAGTTGTTTTATAATAGTATCTTTTCAAGCATCGGCAGCCATTCAAGTATCTCCAACAATCTAGGTTTTGGTTTTATTACTACTCTTTTTTAGTTTAATCTTTAGACTGTGTCTACCCTATTTTCAATTCAAGTTTTGGTTTTATTCTACCCTCTTTAAGTTCAATCTTAGACTTTGTGCCTACCTTCATTTTATTAAAAAGAAATTGTCAAAATTACGGACAACACAGTTATACAATAATTAAATGGCAATGGCGATAGATATATTTAGAAGCATCTCTGTAAGAAATAAGAAACTCACCTCCATCCCAAGAAGTGTCATCAGGACTGCAGTTAAAACACAAAAATCTCAACATTCAGGCCAGTCAAAATCGTGATACCTCAAGTATAAGGGAGCTACATAAACAGAATATTGCAGTACAATGATTGTTTTCATGCTTACCCAAATATTACAGCATTCCAAAGCATTATGTTATTGTCTTGAGGTGCACCACTGATGCCAGCAGGAGGATCTTGCTGCAATCTCTTGAAATCCCTCATAAGCCTCTTCCTAGCAGAGGTTGACATCCTTGCTATCTGTAATTTCAGGTAGAAACAAATGTTATCATTAATGTTTTAACTGTTCCTTACTGACAAAGATTTGTTTCTTTCTTTTAGAATTTTATTTTGTCATTAGTTTTAGAATTTTATTTTGTCATTGCTGCAATCTAAAGATATTCGATTGCTGCATCACAAAGCACCATATTGCCATCGGATATCCAATTGTTCCTCCCCTCGCCTACAAGATGAAAGCAGATGTCCAATAAAACTCGATCACCACATTGCCATAGAATATCCAATTGTCCCTCTCCTTGCCCATAAGGTGAAAGCAGAAGTCCAATAAAATTCAATCAAGTACTAGAAAGAGGGCAAAATAAATGCAAAACCAAAAAAGAGAAGATTTGAAGACATTAAAACAATGAGATAATATTTGGATTAGGAAAGATAAATATATAGGCTGCCAACTCTTTGTTTGGATTAGTTTAAAATATACAAGAAATAAAATGAAATATTTTCAATGGGGGGTGATATTTTCAATGATGCGAATATGGTCTGGTTTATAGGGTTTAAAAAAATCCAAAAAATAGTAAAATATTTAGGATTGCATGATTCATTTATTAACAAAATATCAATACTTGTTCGCAGAAACAAATTCCTGGCAACCTCATTTAGATGGGCCCTCTCCCTTTTTCTCAATGAGCAGTCAACGGAAAATTCGAGGAGAAGAAATCCTTTGCCTACCGATGTTTCCAACGGGATAGCAAATGTTAGCAGGATGTGCTCCAAACAATAAGGACTTCAGTCTTCACTCATTCCTCGATTGGAGGCTTTACATAACAAATTAACAATGCTCAAGCACATTCTAAAGATTGAAGGAGCTTCGAAGATCGAGGAGTTTCACCCCATCTGCTTGATTTGACCAATCTCCAAAATTATCTCAAAGGTGTTTTCCATGAGAATTCAAGAGGTGTCGCCTCATCTCCCCTTTCCCCTTTCCCCTTTCCCCTTTCCCATTCTAAAGATTGAAAGAGCTTCGAAGATTGAAGAGTTTCACCCTATCTGCTTGACTTGACCAATCTCCAAAATTATTTCAAAGGTGTTTTCCATGAGACTTCAAGAGGTGTCGCCTCATCTCCCCTTTCCCATCAGCCAGTGGCATTGGTAGATAGATTATAGATGGAGCTTTAATTGTCATAGATCACCTAAAAAGTGGAAGTCCAAGTCTGGTCTCCAAAATTAACTTAGCAAAGGCATTTTATAAGACATGCTTCACAGACCGGGAATTGGAGGCACTTGGCACTCTTGGATCCATACCAATTTTTGCACATCCTCTTTTAGTGATGGTGAATGGAGTCCCTCCTAGGTTTGTCAAACCTTCGCAAGGGATACTCCATAACTCCTATGCTTCTTCTCTTTCGTGTGTGTTGGCAGTCTTTAGCAGCTATGGTTACCAAAGCTAAATCAGTAGGGGTTTTGATGTTAAAGATTAACATCTCCCAATCCCTGTTCTATGATACGCTAACACACTCATATTCATAACTTCTTAAATCCTTTCTCATGTGGTATTAAGGGGTCTTCAAGTCAATCAACTTCAACAAATCAGTCGTGTTCACATTGGAGAGATCAATAAAATTGCGACTTGACAAAGTGGTGGACACAGTTAAAACGAGTTTGTTCGAAAAGGTGAATATTCTAAAGCAGAGTGTGTCATCTATGTAGTCGGGGACTCCGCAAAGCTCTAAAGGCTTCATTTTTTAAAAGCATCTCGCTTCAGCCTTAAGAGTTTCGCAGGCCAAAACATTAGTCATGGTGGGGACAATCACACTCCACTCCACTTCAACTGTGTTTTGTCATTTTGTCTTAGCTACCTTGGTGCCTCAAGCCACGCTTTCGCCCTTATAACATAGCTTTCACCTTTATAAAAGAATGCTCCAACCAACATTCCACTATCTCTGCTGTCTACTTTCATTGCTTTCTCTCTTATACAAGAATGCCCTGTCTACATTCATTATGTCATTTTTGTTACACCAAAAGTCCCTGATTCGATTGTAACGGATCTATAAAATTTTGAGAGATTTTTTGGGGGAAGCAACGAATGACAATAAACTCCAAAATGTTTCACTTAGTCAAATGGAGAGAAGTGTGTAAACCAAGGAGTAAGGGGGGTTTGGCATAAAGGAATCTAAAATTGTTCAACAAAGTTCTTTCGAAATGGTTATGGATACATGGGGATAGAATGTGTGAAAATCAGTATGAGCCTATGAAATTGGATTTGTACACTAAACCCAAAGAAAAACAAAATAATCTAAATACGGTGCAAAGCCAAAAACCAGTGTGGGAGAGTATCAAAAGCATGACACCATGACAATTGGCAAAGAAAACAAAACTCTAAAAATACACCGCAAAACCAAAAGCAAGGGCCTAGAAATGATTTCTTAATAAACAACAAAATTAGATGGAAATTTGGAGAAAGTATAATAAAGACACAGGGTGCAAACTTCTATGAGGCTCACTTGAACATCATAAAACATCATTTAATTACATTTTCGGATAGGCCAAATTGGAAAGCATTGGTCATGTTTCTAGGATTCAAAAAAAATCAGTAAATTATCTTAATATTCCACAATTCCAAATACGAAGTGTAGGAAAATTAAACTAAATTGACTATTTCATCCATGTTATCAACCTTACATTACCTTGCATCCACTAGAGTTGAACTTATAAATTGAACTTTAAAATAAATTTAAAATTTTTTATTGAGTTTGCCACTCATTAATTTATACCTAAGAGAGTTTGGCCCTCATTTTAAAAACTATTTGAGTCTAACCCCCTCATTTTCTGACGGAACCGTTAAGTCCACGTCAACTGGTCAAAAATATTTTTTGAACCCTTTTGCCCTTACCATGTGTTAAACCACAGAAAAACAATCAATCTTGTTGAAGAAGAAGATGGTGAAGTTTGATGAAAGTAATTCAACAAGATTAATTCTATGTCTTTACTAAAATAATTGAATTTGGGGTAATTACTCTCCAAAAACACGTCTTCATTTGTATCAAGAGAAGAAGGTGAAGTTTAAGCTTAAGCTGTAGATCAAGCATCAATATAAACATTGGATGTGAACCTTCAAGCCTCGTTTGCAGTGATCTGCTATACCGCTAATGAAGTAACTATCTCTTGTAGTAACACTCATTACGTTGTGGCCTTACCATGGGTTAAACTCCTGTAGTAACTCACATAAAAACAACCATGCCCTTACCATGGGTTAAACCTCACCAAAATTTACAAGGTCAAATCTGTCGAATTACTTTCCTCAAATTTAATTACAAAAACAAACTACAAGGTCAATCTTGCTGAATTATTTTTCCGACAATCAACCAAAGAAGTTGTATCCATCTGTCCTTTATTGCACCTATTATTGAAAGACAATCAACTGAAGAAGTTAAAAAAAAATCTCAAATTAATTATTGTTTGACCCCTATAGTTTTTTAAATAGTTAGTTTTTAGTACTCATTTTCCCCAACAACCCTTTTAGACTTAACTAAGGTTTAACATATGATAAGGGCAAAAAGGTCAAAAAAAAAATTTGACCCGTCAATGACATTAACTTAACGGTTCCATCAGAAAATGAGGGTTAGACTCAAATTGTTTTCAAAACGAAAACCAAACTCTAATAGATATAAACTAAACTAATGAGTGTCAAACAAAAAAACCCAAATTTAAAATATATATATATATATATGGGATTGAAATGGATAAAAAAGGTGGACCAATTTGAGCTTAATGGTGGGTCTAATGGGTCATTCAAAAATGGATAAAAAAAATTTTGGGGAGGCGGGGGGGAGGAATTATCAATTTTATACTATTTTCTTATTAAAAAATAAGGTCAACGTAATCCTTCGAGCTAAACACGCAAAATAGATTGAACAGTCATGCGAAACTCTTTTGATTGTCTTGACTCGCCCAAATCCTCCCGGCGCATGCCTTCTTCCAGCAATGGTTTGAGTTGAAAGAGCTTTAGGCTTTCCAATGGAGCATGCTCTAACCAACCCTATGTAAAGCTTCTATTCTAGATTAGCAACAAGTAAAGCTACTTATACAATTATACCATAAATTTCCTGGGGGAAAGCAATATAAAATAAGATGTAGTTCCTTATACCTATCATCAATCTTTCTTGGGAAATCATAAACTGAGAAAACAAGAGGCGCTAACAAAGGAGAATGTTAAAAGATTTGTGCTAGAGACATCACCACTAGGGCATTGGGCCAATAAGTAGAAACCATAAGAAGTGCATGTGTGTACCAACCTAAGTGCTATACATGCCAAACAAAATGGTCATCATTGTTGTTCTACAGACTAAATCAAATTAACAAGCCTACCAATGCACCATTAGGTCCTCCTTTTCAAAAGAAAACAACGAAACCTTTGAACCAAACTTATTGAAACTATACCTATGTAACAAGGACACTTCGTTTCAAAAATGTCCCATGTCAAGAAGTATTGGACACACAGACACAAGCATCGTGCCTAGAACATCACTTAATTTACATATCCTCTTAAACTCTTATTTCCCTTTTATTACTTATAAATAATACAAAGTTTATAGCTCTGAACAAATAGACAAATATATACTCAAGCGTCTCTCGACACCTCATATGGATGTCGGACACCCGTGTCCCGTGACACCTTCCTTATAGGTTTATACCCAATTTTAATTTGTAAAAAGTTTACTGAAATTCTCCTAACCTCCCAGACAACTAATTCGAAGCAAGTAACATGGATATGAAAGACAAAGCAAATGAATTCAGCTGAATACAAAGTAAGATTCGCTTAAGACCTATAAAACAAATAGATATTCATTATGGATACAATTTATTTGCTACATACTAGTTCCAGTAGATAGAGATCCATGTCAAGGAATTCCATCCAATATAAATCTATAAACATTACATAGATTTGCAGAGTGGAAACCGAAATCAAACATTTGACAAAGTAGACTCACAAATGAACCAAAACGGTATGAAAAGAAAAAAACAACTCACAGTGAGCAAACGCACTAATGAAAGAAGCTTTCAAATGAATTGTAGGGTTTCTCTGACGCTACAAAACTGACGACGAGAAGAAGACAGATATCAGAGAAACATTCTTAATGGCGGAGTCAGATCGAGTAAAGAGGGAATTAGGGTTTCTTCGTGATCTTACGTTCGGCGGTCATCATCTCTCTCTCTCTGTCTCTGCTCACAGGGTTACTTAAATTGCTGACCAAGTACTCACTTCCCACTTGCACGGTATATATGTCCTCTCCTGTCTGTATTATTATAAAATATTCCCTTCTCGAGTCACTGTGGCAGCATAGGTGCATGCACGCTTCTCTCACTGCGTGGTTCATACGCAGGTAGAATTAATCATGAATGAATGGGGGTTGCGGTCCCACTGCTCATGCCAATCCTGACACGGGACACAGGTAAATGGCTACTCTATTTGACCCCGACCTGACATGGCTTGACCCTGATGTATCGGTCTGTCGGTGCAAGGGGTTATGCCAATGTAACCCATAGTTTTGCTGCCTCAGTTTAGAGCGAGTGGACTTAGCCTCGTTTCTTTTAGGCAAAAAAAAAAAATTGTTCGCAAATTATTGCGCAACTTTCCTAAAACGATTATAATTTGTTCATTTCAGCACATTTTCAAGTGATTTAAATTGTGTTTATTAGATAATTAAAAGTACTACAATTTTTATGTTTTGATCAACTTGAGAATCGGTCTTGATCGAGCATATAAGTTGGCCGAAATTCATAAACACTATCCCGTTTTTATTTTTCAGACAGATTTGCGCGATTTTAGTGAAATGATCATAACTTGCTCATTTCAAAACATTTTCAAGTGATTCAAGTTGTATTTATTAGATAACTCAAAGTATTACAACTTTCGTGTTTTAATGAGCTTGAAAATCAATCTCAATTGAGGGTTTAAATTGGTTCGAAAGCTACCATATTTTTCTTTTTTTCGGTTTCAGTTTGGATTTGTCTGTTATGTTAAATTATGCATATTTATTGAATTTGGATTTAAGGGTTTCAACTTTAAGGGAATTTTGAGATTTTTCGAGGAGATAGAGGATATTTGCAAGAGATTTGAGTGTGGGAAGAGATTTCGAATGGGGGAGGGAAGGAGGAACCATTGTAGATTTGAATGGTGAGGAGAAAAAAAATGGAGGTTTTTGTTTATATAGGTGGTGTGAGAAAGTAACAAAAAAAATCAATGGTGATGCGAGGTAGTCGTTGCATTTTACATGAACTATCTATTTGTGACGACAATTCAAAAGGTGAACATTTGTCCTTCGAAATTACCACACATAACTTACAAAATTTTGAAATTGCTTCTAATATTACTCAAAGTCCTCATATTTTTCAAAAAGACCCAAGCCCAATTTTCAACCAAAAAAATAGTTCTCAGAGCCCAATTAAACTTAAAGCTCAATTAAATGTAGGGGTGGGCATTTAGGACCGAAAACCCGGACCGTACCGACAACCGAACCGATCGGGTCGGTTCGGATCGGTTTTAATTAATTAAAAAATTTTCGGTTATAAAAGCCCGGCCCGACCCGAAGTTTCTGGTCCGGGCCTCGGTTTCCAATTCTGAAGCCCGTCGGGTAACCGGCCCGGCCCGACTCCTCGACACCGTCCTTCAATTCATACTTTCATAGTCATATTTTTTATTCTAACTGGCGAGGAAACGAGATGGAGAGAGCAGGGAGACGAGATGGAGATACACCGTCCTTCCCCTCAATTCATAATTCAATTCTCTCCCTATCTGACACCGTCCTTCCCCTCAATTCAATTTCAACCCAAAATGACAAAATGGAGAGAGCAGGGAGACGAGATGGAGAGAGCAGGGAGATGATGCGGTCTGATGATGATGCTGATGATGCGGTCTGATGATGCGAGCGCAGGGAGATGATGCTGATGCGGTCTGATGATGCGAGAGCAGGGAGATGATGTTGATGCGGTCTGAAGAAGAAGAATGCGGTCTGATGATGATGCTGATGATGCGAGAGCAGGGAGATGATGCTGATGCGGTCTGATGATGCGAGAACAGGGAGATGATGTTGATGATGCGAGAGCAGAAGAAGGAAAGCAAATCCAGATCATCCTCTTATCTGGAACACAGAAGAAGGAAAGCAAATCCAAATTGATTCAGATCCCCTCCCTTCCCCATTTTTGCAATGATCAGATCTGATCTCAGATCTTGATCAATCTGAACTCAGATCTTGATATCAGATCTGATCTCAGATCTGAGATGATATCAGATCTTGATATCAGATTTTTTTAGACAGATTTTTTTTTTTTTTTGTAATTTGTTGTATGGATTTTTTCGGTTTTTTTTGTAATTTTTTGTACGTATGATGAATGAAATTTTTTAATTTTTTTTTTACTGTAGAATTTTTTTTTTTGCTATTAGGACCGAGACCGGCCCGTAAATCGGTTAACCGAGACTTCGGTTACCCGATCAACTCGGTCCGATTTCGGTTCTGATAAACACGGGCCCGAATTTCTCGGGCCGATTTTCGATTTTTAGCATTTGGGCCGGTTACCCGTACTTGCCCAGCCCTAATTAAATGTAAAATCCTGATTCAACCCAAAAAAAACTCAAGCTCAATTTTCAACTAAAAAATAGGATCCACATCTTAATTAACCCCAAAGCCCAATTCTCCCAAAATCGTAATTCAACCCAAATAGAACCCCACGCCAATTTGCAATCTAACTCGATCAAAGCTTAATCAATTTCGAGTCTTCCGACTGATGATGATGGCTTTCGATCTGCTCTAAACCTAGTCCGCTAAAAGCGGATGACGATGGCTTATAAAGTTGGAGCTTAGTCAACTCTAACGCCTGACTATGATGGCTTGCCAGGAACCATTGTCCAACTACAGATAATGGTGGGTCAAAGCTTAGTCGATTTCAACCAATGACAATAACTTCTGGTCCGCTCTAACACCTAGTCCACAAAAAATGGATGACGATGGTTTAGATAGTGGGGGCTTAATCAGCGCTCTAATGCCTGATCGAGACGACTTGCCAAAGACTATTTTTCAATTACGGATAATTGTCACCGAACTTGATCAAAGCTTAGTCAGTAACGACTGATTACGATAGTTTCAGGTCTGCTCTAAGCCTAGTCCGCCAATAACGGATGACGATGGCTTAGAAAGTTGGAGTCTGGTCAGCGCTTTCGACGTTTGATTATGATGGCTTGCCATGGGTCACCGTCATTTCATAGACGATGATTGCCGAACCCAACCAATGTTTAGTCAGTAGCCCACTGACGATGATAGCTTATGGTATGCTCTAATCCTAGTCCGCCGAGCGTGGATTACGATGGGTTAGAAAGTGAGAGTCTAGTCAGTGCTCGTGCAGCCTGATGACGATGGTTTGCTAGGGGTCACTGTCCAATTACAGACAATGATCGTCGAACCTTATCACTCTAACACCTAGTCCGCTGAGCGCGGATGATGATGGCTTAAAAAGTGGGAGTCTAGTCAGTGCTCATGCAGCCTAATGACAATGGCTTGCCAGGGATCATTGTCCAACTACAGACAATGATCGCTGAACTTGACCTAAGTTTAGTTAGTTAAAACTAATGATAACAATTTATGGTCTCCCTTACAACCTAGTCCACCAGTAGCGGGCATAAGCGATTTGAATGCCCAGTCAGAGCCCAGGAAGCTTAACTCGGACAACTCGCAAGGGCCATCATCCGATTATTTGCAGTAATGCACACGCATGACCACAGTCTGACCAGTTCGCTTATAGTAACAACTACAACTGTTGGTTCGATCCACAGCCTGGCCAGCATATGGCAACGGAGGATCTCAAGGACGAAACTCTCATCAATGGGTCAATTATACGGCTTCCTAACTCAGCATAACCTATTGTCTAAAAGCTAATAGTGCGATAAGACAAAATATGAAGGAAAAAAAAACAGCAGGGAAAGTCAAAGAACGCATCAGTACAAAATGTTGTTTAACATGTTATCTATTTTTGATAAGTCAAAATGACAAAGTTCACTCCTTATCAGGAGGGGGTTCAGATACACCATTCGGACGCCTTGGTCTTCATCACTTTATTTTTATGATTAATCACCTTATTCTTCTTCCGATTGGTCAGAGGCCTCCCCAACCTCCACATAAGATAACTTTTTCTAGCGAGAAAAGTCTAATTTGAGATGTTCCTCCCTCATTACTTGCAATAGCTCTAGTCGCCCATGCACAACTCTGTTGAACTCGAACGTGCCCTGGGTATTCAAAAACTCTTCCTCGCATACCCTCAACTCAACAAGATCTCGCTCTAGCTGCTCCAACCTTCCCGACAATGTATCAATTTTGGCTTTCTCGACAGTCAAGTTGTCCTTTGCAACACCTAGTTCATATGTTGCACCGGAATGAGGTGTTTTTTTGTTTTTCACACACTATTGGCATTAGACTCAACGTCGGCCTCTAGCTACTGACATCGGGTAGTCCACTCAGATTCCTTTTTGGCCTTCTCAGCATTCAGAGCTTGCACCTCAACCTACACCTTGGCTGCAGCCTCTTGAGCAAAATGTAAGTCACGACAGACAATGTTTAGTTCTTCCTCAAACCTGTCTTTCGCGGACATTGTTTTAGCCAACTTGGACTCAAGCGTTTCCAAGCGAATCGTTTGAGCCTCTGATCTTGTCTTCTGGGCTCCTGATCAACAGCCGATTGAGCAAGCCTCCCTTCTTTAAGTTGCTCCTTCAATGATTCAATTTCACGGAGAGCATTGGATTATGGCTTTTGCAAGTGTGCAAAAACTCGCTCCACGGTACACACCCTTTCACGGGTAGCCTCAACATCCATCCCTGCGACGACAACTTGGTTCAAATATGATATCTCAAGGACGAGATATTTTTGCCCTTTGTCCATACGCTCTCAGCGTATGGCTTGTTGGCACCGGAGCACAATTTGCCAGCCAATCATTTTACCTACTGAATGCTTATTCGAGGCATAAAAATTATCAACCTCCTTGTGATAGGTCTGGTTGCTCATCTTCAACACATCTGGAGTAAACAAACTGATCGGTGCATCTAGGTGGAGGTATTCAGGGACCAGAATCACTCTAGCACCGCCCTTCACTACATCAGGGCCCTCGTCTACCACTTTTCCCTTGCTTTCAACAATCGAATATTTTCACAAACCGACTTGGAAGCAGTAGACGAGGAAGAAGGGAAAAAGTTATCTTTTGGACCCGTCGCCACCTTGATATGGGATCGAGATCAGGACGGAGGACAATACGGGCGGCACAGAGGAGACTTCTAGCCGTAGGGGCGACTATCATACGACTTCTCACCAAGCTAAGGGGACTCACAAGCCAAATAGGGGTTGAACTTAAAATCCTTCGATGAGAAAATACGAGTCAAGCCCTCAGCGGACGAAGCCGCTAGGCCCGCCTGCAGCAACAGGTTGATCATAACCTTCGCTTCATCGGTGTTCAGCTTCGTTACATCTTTGACTCCCACCAGCTGCATATATTCCTTCTCCAAGTCAGGAAGAGAAATAGGGGCCCTTGCCTGAGCAATTTTCCCCTCGAAAACAACAGCTTCTGCCCCAGTGAATGAATCAAGAACCTGTCCCACAATTTGACGTCCCTTTGAAAGGGCCAAACACTTACTAGCGGGTTTGGTAGCAGCACGAGGCTTTTTAGAACGCGTATTAAAATAAAGCACTTCATTCATCAGTTCTGCCCTCCTTGACGGACTTGGAATCTTAACCTTCGGAAGCTTCCTCTTATTCGAGAAGGGCATGCCTTCAGACTTCAGCTTTGGAACTCTGAAAAAAGTGTGAGCCTCATGCCTATGGGCCCACATTCCGTTGCGCTTGATGTTAGAAGACTAAACAACATCCTTTATCCACATTTGAGGCATGTCACGAAATTTTGACTGCTTCGTCATCAAAAAAAGGGGTGTAGTTGGAAACCTCCCTACAAAAAGTATGGATAACATTTCAATATGTGATTAACACTGACAAAATCAAGAACGAAACTAAACTTGCTAAGTTTCCAGAACTCTCACTCGATCAATTGACCAACAAACTCAAAATACTCCAAGTTCGCAAGGCCCATGAAATAATACTTTTGCCAGAACTTGAAGTAAACAATCTGGTGATGTCAACTCGCACACAATGTGCTCGTTTATCCGAGGAGAAGTAAACAGTTGAATCACCCTTGGAAACACTCAGACACCAGCGTCCTTCGCCCTAATCAGAATGGCGATCATCGTCCTAGACCCGTTAGGCACTAGTTGAGCGGGCACAATGCCAAGGCAAGCTAAGAAGGTCCAAATTTATTTGATAATAGGAAAACATACGACCGATTGGAGCATACATTGATGCAGGCAGATAAATCCCTCTGGAGGAGACAACAACGTCTAACCAGTGCCCAAGGTGAACAACACCAGATCATCAAGGATCCCATAAATCGTGCAGGCTTTCCATATTCAACTCAGCGGGTGACCTCTTACGGTCCTTAGGAAACAGTTCATCAGAAAACTGATTTTGGCACGCTATTGAAGAACGTACGAATTTTCGATCACGGAAGTTGGATAAAATCAAAAACATGAAAAGTGAAACGACAAAACAGAGTCTCCAAGATTGAAGAGTAAAGAAAATGAACTTTGCAGATAAAGGGATTTATATAGTGAACAAAATTCCCACCTTTTCTCAAGTAGACGCACGCCCATTTAATGAAGCGCACTGCTCGATGAGACGATTCAGACTCAAGCCAACCATGACTGCTCAGGTCCTTTACGACATGACTTGATGGACAAATGAACTGGCCCACCAACTCAGAGGGAGTAGCTGATGATACACCAAATCGTCATTTAATCCATACTGTATGCGTGTCATAGTGATCTTGTAAACAGAGCAAAGCGGGCTTGATTTCCCACCAAATCTAGGAAAATCCAGACAACATTAAGCCTAATTTGGTAGAATCTAGAAAGTTGGATCCAAATTGCAGCGCCTCATTAAGCCCATACGTCACATGGTAAAACCCAACATCCATAAGCCCTAATCAGGCAAGTATCTAGGGGATCACCTAAGACGGGCATACCAGCAACACATTGATTCCGACTATAAAACATATACCGAAGTATAAGCCGTGCATGAAAACTTACTTGCATGGATAACACTCCAAAAGGAAAACCTCTCCCGCAAATCTAAGAGCACAAGTCGTGTAGGGAAACTCTCCTACATGGACGACTCCCAACTAGAAAATGATCTCAAACAAGATCTATTTCTCTAAACTACGCCACCAAAAGCCTAGCCAAATGAGGACTCTCACATTATAAATAAGACACGGGTTTGACGAAGAAAGGTAGGCTACATAACCCAATTTATAGCTTTAAGCATTTCTCAAACATTGTCTGACTTTAGCATCGGAGTGTCATCGACCACCACAACGGTGGTCCTTGTCTCACGTGCGCTCCTGATGCAGGTCAAGGTCTAGGAGAGTAGGATTCGACTACATCAATATCCTGGGAGAATTTATTTGTATGTATAAAATCTCTTTTATCACTAATTTTCCATACAAATTAATAAGGTTGTTGAAATAGAAAAATATAAGTTTATTCTCACAACTTTGTACAAACCTAATTTCATTGAATGCAGTGACTAGATCAACACCTGCATACTCATGCACTAACTTTAGTTTTATAAGTTCATTTCAAAATTATCAATTTCTCCGCCAACGCATGAATATTGTTATAGTATGACAGATTTATCTATTCATCATAGGCTCCAATAATCATTACTATTTCGAACTGCTCTTTTGTCATTTCTTTATTTTGACGAATAAGTTTTCTTAGGTCCATCATTTACTCTATTAAATGTATAATTGCTAAGCTCATTTTCAGATAATAGCTATTTGTAATTAGTAAAGAAACCATGAATATTGTATGCTTCCTCTTTTGGTCAGTGCATTATTAATTTTGGTAGTATGACTTTATCAAAATAGTAATATATCAAATTTATGGCACCTGTGACCTGAGAAGAGGCATAATATGTTTAGTCATTTACACCAAACTTAGTGAAGTATGCCTAAATTTACTTGTCCAATGTAACTAGTCATCATTGGACACACTAAGTTCGTTGTATGTTAACATTGTGGACACATTAAATGTACATCAATGGCAATTGGAGTACCTAGCCGATTCAAATTATTGTAGATTGGACATGATTGAGAAATTAGCTAATAAAACCCTTTTTCTGAAAAAAAAAAATCTCGAGATCATCCTAAAATCACATGTGGATTAAAAGTGTAGGGCTCTTGTGGATAGAAGAATAATGAATTTCAACAACTCCGAGCGGGATGGTTTTGTTGTGTATGAGTCGGTCAATTTATTTTGCTTTATTTATATTGTTCAGAGTTGTCAAAATTGATACATGACAAGTGACATTGAAAATTTGATAGTAACACTAGGGCATTTTTGCACGATAAAAAAACAAAGTTTATGACATAGAGATTATAAATTTCCAATGAACTTCAAGAAAGTCGATATAAACCAAAATATTTATTCGAGTTGATCAAATTCGTGAAGTGTTTTATGGTTAGTTGATTAGACTATCGATGCTCGCATTTGTATTAAATATGCACGTACAATTTGGGGATGTGGATTGAAATTGGATAAAAGACGAACACTATGACTATTACACTATCTTATATCTATTTTCTATCAACCATCAAAGAGGGCGCGAGGGGGAAATGTCAGGGTTAAAATATCAATTTTATTATTCGGCTCAGGTACTCATAATCTAGTTAGATAATGTAGTGAGTTTGTAGCTATTAAGCCCAAGTCAAATCCCCATGTTGTTTGGGTTTATTTGTTTCATATATCCAAAACCTAGCTAAAGCCCGAGATGATGTGGAACTCTTAGTTGTAGGATTTGAATTTAGGATAAATAAGTTTTTTGCTTGTGCAATCACCATTGGGTCTATAAATAGGACTCATGGTTCATTTGTATAAACTAGAAATACACCGATAAAAAAATCAATTCAAACAAATCGAAACAAATTTATATTTTATGTCTTTTTTCTATTTTAAAATTTTTGCAACTTACTTTCAAGCAGTTTATCTTCAAGTTTGCAATTTCATTCATTTACAATTATTGCACTTTACTTATTTGCAACTTATCTTTCACCGTTCTCAATCTTACTCAGAAGTGTCAACTTTCTTATGCGCATGAAAAAAATCATCTTAATTAAGGCATTAGAATTCATCATCTAGTTTATAAGTCACATTTCAGTTGACATTCCGTTTACACGAATTCTGCTGGCCCACTCTATTCGAATATTTTGGAGAGATCATTTCACAGCAAACATCATTAACTCTTTATTTTATTTTTATTTTTTTAAATTATACTAACTTTAGTAATATAATTTAGACTTTAAGCCCCATTGTATGAATCATGGCTAGGGTTTAGTCATTAACCCTAATGCAGTTGAATCCTACTCTCATTTGACCTGGATCTGCATAGAGAACGCATGTGAGCCAAGGACCACCGTAGTGGTGGCCGATAACACTCCGATGCTAAAGTTAGACAAGGTTGAATGAGAGCTTAAAACTGTAAATTGGGTTATGTAGAGTACATTTATCTGTCAAACATGTGTCTTATTTATAGTGCGAGAGTCATCGTTTGGCTAGGCCTTCAGTGGCGTAGTTTAGAGAAAGAAATCTTGCTGAAAATCATTTTCTAGTTGGGAGCCATCTATGTAGGAAAATTTCCATACACGACTGGTGCTCCTAGATTTGCAGGAGAAGTTTCTCTTTCAGGGTGTTGTCCATGCAAGGAAGTTTTCATGCATGACTTATACTTTGAGATATATTCCTTAGTAGAATTCAACGTGTTGTTGGTCTGCCTGTCTTAGGAGATCCCTTAGATACTTACCTGATTAGGTCTTACGGGTATTGGACTTTACCATGTGACGTGTGGACTTAATAGGGCGTTGCAACTTGGATCCAACCTTTTGGATTATGCCAATATGGACTTATTGTTGTCTGGGCCTTGCCAGATTTTTGGTGAGCATCCAGGCCCAAATTGTCATGCTAACGAGATCATCGTGACACCCGTACAGTGCAAATAAAATGACAGTTTGGTGTATCATCGAACCCCATGATCATTTAATAAGAATGGTTTCAAGTAATTCAAATGAACGATTTGAACACCTGTTGATTCTAACAACTGAACACACATTCTGACCTTTGAATTGAGACATGTGGATCTTGGACCCACTGAGTTTGAAATAAGTCAATCATTACTATGACATTCAAATTCCTTCCTTATACCTCCCAAGGAAAATCCCGAATTGGATCCCAAATTGACGAATTAGCGTGAGCTTATCCTTGCGATTATGCACTTTTCGAATAGCCAGATTGAGAAAATGTCATTTGGATGGACGGTGAGATGATGGTCAATTGGGTCAATGTGGTTGGGACCTAAAGTCAGTGTATATAAATAATAAATTTTTTTGAGTTTAACATTCATTAATTTATACCTATTAAAGTTTGGCTCTTGTTTTGAAAAACATTTGAGCTTGACACTCGTTTTCTGATGAAATCGTTAAGACCACGTCATTGACCCGTCAAAATTAATTTTCAAAGCCTTTTACCCTTACCTTAGGTTAAACCATAGTTAAAGCGAAAAGAGTTGTTGGAGGAGACGAGTACTAAACACTAATTATTTCAAAAATTGTAGGGATACAATAATATTTAATTTGTGGGGTTTTTTTATAATTTTTTTTATTGTGTACTAGATCACACAAGCAAAAAAAATCCCCACAAATCAATTATTATTTGAGGGAATCCAAGTCCTTGTAACTTTTTTTTTTCAATTTTCTCCACATATAATGAATAAGGTTGTTTAAGTCATTTTAATTAATTTGGATAAAAAACGAAACTAAATATTTTCTTACGTTTTCTTCTTTTTCATGGTCTTTTTCTTCTTCTCCATGAAAAACAAGTATGCAGGTCATTCATTTGAAGGTTTTTAATCTAGATGGCACAACAGTGGAGCGTATATTTGTAGTACTCGGAAATATTTTTGACGAAGAGTGATTGCTAGAGCAGGATTTGCTTGTGTTTGACAACACCGACCATTGGATCATTTTTTGTCTTTAAGTTAGAAAGTGATAGATTTTGGGTAAATCTACATTGTCAGACTTTCTAATACTTCCATTACTAACTTGTGTTAAGGAGAATCATCTACCATGTAGATGAATCAATTAATGTAGCTTTTACAGATTACTCAAAGTAATTGAAGAAAAAAACCACAAATTAATTATTATTTGATTATTTAATGTTTAGTACTCATATTCCCCAACAATTCTTTTGAGTTTAACTATGGTTTAACTTAAGGTAAGGGTAAAAGTATCTGAAAATTAATATTTACCGGTCATGACGTGGACTTAATGGTTCCATTAGAAAATTGGGGTTAGACTCAAATAGTTTTCAAAACGAGGTTAAAGGTAGCGACTATTTCACACCACCTAAAGTACTGTCCCACACCACCATATCAACTTTGTCTCTCCCATACCACCTACTTTATTTCCCACACCACTATTTTTTTTTTCACATCACCAATAAAAACTCAAAATTTAAAATTTTCTCTCTCCTCCCTCTCTTCGTCTTTTTCTCTTCCCTTATTCTCCTCCCTCTCTCTCTTATTCATCAGACACAACCATCATCACCACCATCGCCACATTTTCCCCTATTTTCTCCAACAAGCACCACCACCACCCCGCCACCTCTCTTACCCTCTTTGTCTATGAAAACAATGTATTATTTCTGACTTTGGTTCAATTTAAACGTTCAATTGAGACCAATTCTCAAGCTCATCAAAAACATAAAAAATTGTACTACTCTTAGTCATTTAATCAACGCAATTTGAATGAATTAAAAACGTTGTATTGAGCAACTTATGGTCATTTTACTAAATTCACTCAAAACTTAAAAAAAAGTTTTGTCCCTGATATCGGTCAATTGATGCACTCAATTGTGACCGATTTTTTTAGATCATCAAAACATAACAATTGTAGTACTCTGATTTACCTAATAAACACAATTGGAATCAGTTGAAAATGTTAGGAAATGAGCAAGTTATGGTCATTTTACTAAAGTCACACAAATCTGTCTTGCAAAGAAAATGGGGTAGTATCTCTGAGTTTCGGCTAACTTATACACTCGATTGAGACCAATTCTCAAGCTCATAAAAACATAAAAAATGTAGTACTATGTGTTATCTAATAAAAACAATTTAAATTACTTGAAAATATTTTGAAATGAGCAAGTTATGATAATTTTACTAAAGTCGTGCAAATCTGTCTTGCAATGAAAACGGGGTAGTGTCCCTAACTTTCGGCCAACTTATACTCTTTATTGAGCCAGATTCTCAATATCTTCAAAACATAAAAATTTAGTACCCCGAGTTATTTGATAAACAAAATTTGAGTCGCTTGAAAATGTTTTGAAATGAGAAAGTTATGACCATTGTACGACAAACACTCAAACTATAAAAAAAAAAGTCTGTTTTCACCCATTCGCATTGGGCAATGTGAGGAGTCTCACATTTGCAAAGGTCTATGCGAGTGGAAGTCTCACATTCGCATAGATCTGAACGAATTGGAGACTTTAATTCACACAAGTTTGGGCGAATATGAGACTCTCATTCGCATTGGGTGAAAACATATTTTTTTTGGATAGTTTGAGTGTTTGTTATAAAATAATCATAATTTTCTTATTTTAAAATATTTTTAAGTGATATAAATGTGTTAATTAAATAAATCAGAGCATTACAATTTTCGTGTTTTGATAAGCTAGAAAATCGGCCCTCAATAGAGTATAAGTTGGCCCAAAGATAAGGACCCAAATAAAAGGCCCAACCAGTTTCTGCTAACCCTGCCTTCTTCAACTTCTCTCTCAACCAGTTCCTCTCTCTCTCTCGAGCTTCAAGTCTCCCAAAGCAATGCAACACGACAACAGAAGCCCCAAACCTCCACCACCTGGTTTATAGCAATCTTCTTCTTCTTCAACAAAACCCTAAACCCTAATGGGTTATCTTCTATTTCGAGTTTCCAAGTCTCTGAACCAATCCAGAAACTTACCTCCAATTTCTCGTAGATTGATCGGAGGAGGCAGCTGCTTAGGGTTCTATCGAGACTTTTGTTCTCCCCCTCGCCAGAAAAGGGAAGAAACCATAGTTGATTTGACTGAGTACCCGACTGAAAGGATTCGAAACTTCTCTATTATAGCTCACGTTGATCATGGCAAGTCGACCCTCGCTGATAGGCTTTTGGAGCTCACGGGGACAATTAAGCGGGGTCATGGGCAGCCTCAGTATCTCGATAAATTGCAGGTACCAAAGACTTCTTTTTTGGGACAAAAATTGGTTTTTATCCTAGTAGACTTTTCCTTTAGATTCATTATTAAGGGCCTATTACGTTTAAAAATTGTTTTTTTAATTTATTTGAGCTGAATTTGATAAAAGTTTATATGTATTTATGTGTCCACCATTAAATATCTTGATAAACGGGTATCTGGGAGTGTTCACTTGGAGTGGTCTTGCTTGCTTCGTGATAGTACTAGAGAAATTCCTTTTCTCCCACTTAACGCGACTCTTGAGGCACACGCCTCAAAATGAGCTCAAACTTTTTGCTAGTTTTGAGTTCAAACTGAGTGTTAGTTTTTATTCACATGTAGGCTTCTTAATTTACAATGAAAACTAAGGAATACTCATGAATTAGTAAAAACTAGTTTTTGTCCCTAATATGCCAATACCTATTTACTGATCTTTGTTTATTATTTTCAGTAGCTAGGAAGATAATGATAAGGTTACAAGGGAGATGGAGGTCGAGAGGTGATTTTTTTAATGAATAGGAGATTCACACCAAGTTGAGGAATCTTGGTTCCACGTGCATTTTTCTGAATGGCTCATTATATCAGAAATGCAACTTCCAATTTCCCAATTTTATTTGTTAAACCAGTTATAATTGAAATGCATTTGCTTTCTATAGATGAATTGATAACACGGACATTCTATCCACTCAATTTAGAAATCATCTCCATATCCATATAAATATGAAATAACAGCCTAATTTAAATATGGGTGTATTCGTGCAGAAATTTTTGTTGGAGCTTTTGGTTTCTTTTGATATGTCAGTGAAAAATTGTTACGTTTCTCCATGTCAATTATGTTTCAATTAATCATTATCCACTTATTCTTTAGGTGGAGAGAGAAAGAGGGATAACGGTTAAAGCTCAGACAGCAACTATGTTTCATAGGCACACCTTGAGTGTCCCTGATGTATCTGATGCACAAGAATCACCCAGTTTTTTATTAAATCTAGTTGACACACCTGGTCATGTGGATTTCAGTTATGAAGTCTCAAGGTCTCTCGCAGCTTGCCAAGGTGCCCTTTTGGTTGTTGATGCCGCCCAAGGCGTTCAGGCACAGACAGTTGCTAACTTTTATCTCGCTTTTGAATCAAATCTTAGTATAATTCCTGTCATAAATAAAATTGATCAGCCAACTGCTGATCCTGACCGAGTCAAGGCTCAGCTGAAATCCATGTTTGACCTTGATCCAGAAGATGCCCTTTTAACTTCTGCCAAAACTGGTCAGGGTCTTGAGCATGTGCTTCCTGCTGTTATAGAGCGGATACCTCCTCCTCCTGGGAAGAGTGACTCACCCTTAAGAATGCTTTTGTTGGATTCTTATTACGATGAATACAAAGGAGTGATCTGCCATGTTGCTGTTGTTGATGGCGCCTTACGCAAAGGGGATAAGATTTCATCTGGTGCAACTGGACAAGCTTACGAAATTCTGGATGTAGGAATAATGCATCCTGAACTCCGACCTACTGGAATGCTTTTGACAGGACAGGTGGGGTATATTATTAGTGGAATGCGCTCAACCAAAGAGGCACGTGTTGGAGATACTCTTTACCATACCCGAAGCTCTGTAGAGCCTCTTCCAGGTAATTTTATCCTCATTTATACAACTAGTGGTGCTAGTATCTTTAATCATATCCAGAGTTTGTGTTAGAGAAAGCTCAACGACAATTTTTCCTTCTGTGTACTGATAACAGTGTTCTAATATGTTTTTCACTGATTATTTGGCTACTCATTTTTATGCCTGTTTACATTCAAAGATTTGTTTTTTTCATACTAATCAGTTATCCTTCCAATAATAAATCATTTTCATGCTAACAGTAACCACTAGATCACAAAACAATCAAAGCACTGGCTCTCTCCCCCTCTCTCTACACTAAACTCGAGGTTTCTTGATGTTGAGAACTCAGTTCTCTTCCTTATAGATGTTGCAACTGACATTCTCACTGTACACTAGCAATTGTATATGTTTTTCTTTATAACATGATACTTGAGTTAAACCCAGTTAAAAGCTAAATTTGTGTAACATGACAAAACAGTAAAATGGATTGTACAAGGTAAAACAATTTGACGCAAATTCACTCCAAATCTAAGCTGTTAATAATCATCTAAGATGTGACAGCCTTATTATATAAAAAAAGATGTGACAGCCATATTATTAAAAAAAAAAAAGATGTGACAGCCATGATTGAAATGCAAATAAAATTACTAAATCCCTAATTCTGACCCTACACGTGCTGATAAAATCACTATGATATTAGGGAGGTAATACACCTATTTTATCAATCTAGATGTTTGAAAGATGTAGATTTTCTCAACTATATTAGAATCACTTGCACTCCATTTTCAATATCATAACAAGTCGTTGGTGACATGTTCTAATACCTTTTCTATGTATTGCCTTTTATTTTTTATGTTCAGGTTTTAAGCCTGCAAAGCATATGGTGTTTTCTGGTCTTTATCCTGCGGATGGATCTGATTTTGAGGCTCTTAACCATGCAATAGAGAGATTGACATGCAATGATGCCAGTGTTTCAGTTACTAAAGAGAGTAGCACGGCACTTGGTTTGGGTTTCAGGTTGTAATAACTATTGATATGAGGCTTTTATTATATTTAGACTTTAGTAGGGGCTTTGTAGATCTTAGTAACTTATCCTCTCATAACTGATGATTGTTTATGTTTTCTAGTTAAACTTTAATATTGTTGGAATAGTGTGGTAATGGTTATTCTTACACTCTCTTAACAGGTGTGGCTTCTTGGGTTTACTTCACATGGATGTTTTTCATCAGCGTCTTGAACAAGTATGAAGCTCTCTCCTCTTCAGTGTCTTGTTACTTAGCGTAGATATTGTAAATTCACGACCTAGCCATATTTTACGTCTTACGATTAGATCTTTGCTAAGTAGGGGGAGAATGTACGAGGGTTTAGGTTTGGAGGGCAACAAAGAGATTAAATAGCAAAATATCAAAATAGCCTTGCATAAGCTTCCAAAGCAACATTGCAACATGATCTCTTCCAACGCACCGCTTTTGGGCACTAAGCTTAACAATCTCATAAAGATGATGGATGATGGCAAGAACATGAGAACGTGATATCACACCATATGTCATGTCATCCACTAGCAACAACTCACAATCACATACAACACGTTCTCCGTAACTTAAATAACCACTTTCTCTCTCTTGGATCACTATAAATATGAGGATCGAAAAAGAGGAAGGGGTCTCAATTCTCTCTATTTTCGTAAATTGGCAATCACAAGTTCTTAAGTAAATACAATTAGTTTTAGAAAAACTAGAAATCCCCCAAACCCGAATGATCGCATGAGAAGCTAAAAGTCTATCAGGCTGGAGACAACAATGATAGTGGTGGATTTTGAAGTGAAAATGTGTGGCCTGATTCTTGTTAGTATAGTAGTGATATGTATTTGTAGTACTTTAAGGTTTATCTTAAAATTTTCACTTTATGGAAATATTAAAAAAAAATTATAAACAAACAGCCCATATAATCGAAAAGTGCAAGTCATTGCAATTGAGGATGTCACAGGACTGAGGAGAAGGTATGACAAGGAGTTACATTTTCTGAAAGTCCTTGATTAACTTCATCAGTAGCAAATACTCTTGTAAATGGAAATTTCATTTCTGATCAACTAGCAGCAACTTTAGAGCCTTAACTTGCATCAGAGAGAGAAAAAAAGAGAGGACATTTATATGGCAAGAGGAAGATTCCTGCTACCCTGATCGCAGAGAAAGAAGAGAAAAATGGAAGAAAAGAGATTGAAAACTCAAAGGGAAGGAAGAGAATACCTCTCTATAAAGGGTTAGTGATCATGGTTTCATTCACATCAAAACAAAGAGAGAAGAAGAAGACGAGATGGAAGTTAGAGCATACCTGTGAGAATGAGCTCATCATTATTTAATTATTTGAGAAGGATAATAGGTTTTCACTGACTGGTACAAAATGTCTGTGAATAGTGACATTTTGACAATTAGTGGTGGTGGTGGGGAGGGTTATAACTATTTTTTATGGACTTTCATGTGAACATCAACTATGGTAAAACTAAATTGCTTTATCAAACATTGATAGTTTCAATAGGTTTACCCAACAATGAAACACACCCTTGGTTTCTAATGACGGAACCTTGTTTTCTTTTCTTTGTTGCTATTAGATTGTCCTTAGATCTTCGTTCATTTTTTTTTTGTTTTTTTTTTTCATTTTTCCATGCATCACTCATTTGTTTTTGAGCTTTTACGGTACTGATAATAGTTTTGGGAAAAAGTACTGCCTACTGATTGCAATCCAAATGATTTGAATTGTAGGAACATGGCACTAGTATCATTTCTACTGTTCCAACCGTGCCCTATATTTTTGAGTACTCAGATGGAAGGTAGGGATATTATAATTTGTTCCAATTTGTGCATATTTTGCAGACAAATAGCAAGTAATAACATGCATCAATCCATTTTTAGCAAGTTACAAGTTCAGAATCCTGCAGCGCTGTCCTCAAATCCGACAAAACGATTAACAGCATGCTGGGAACCAACTGTTACTGCTACCATTATTATTCCTAGTGAGTAAGCTCTAACAGCCCCTTTCCATATTACATTTATCTTTAATAATATGACAGGGCGTCTCATTTACTCTTCTTGTGATCTACTTGAAGATACGTGGGGCCTGTTATAACCCTTTGTTCTGAGCGGAGAGGGCAGCAACTGGAGTACTCATTTATTGATAGGTAATTTCTGAATTATGAGGATTGGTATTACTTCTTTGTAACATGAAAGCTACAACTTTTATATTATTAAAATCACCTTATAACGAAATATTACAAGATGTGATACAGTATTCATGTCTATGAGTTCTTAGTCCAAATTTGGACGAGTCTCACTGGGAACAAACTTATGTACACATCTGAGTTCGGCATGCTTCACTGCTCACCATATATCTGACCCTCCAACAGGATTCAGCTGTTATAATATGCATAGATCTACTGCTTAGTGAAATAGAAATAGTGATCATGTCCTACATACAGAAGCATTGCTCCTAATTCAATAATTTCTTTTTTTCTTCTAATGCAGTTCCTTATATGTGCATCTGAACTATTCATCAAATCCATTGAAACCATTGAGTGTGAGCCATATCTTTTTGGAATTTTTTTCCATACTCTTCCCATTTCCCACTAATCAATCCAATTTTTACTTCACATCTCTTTAAATATGTCTAATAACAACATTCAACCCCGTAACATATTTCTTAGACCTTCTTCCACTAGACTTCTTATAACCATGGGATGCTAAATCTGTTTGGAACACTTGTATACGACCCAGGAATTTTTTGCACATGTTTGTTGTGTAAACCCAACTATTACACAACCTCAAACCAATTCAAAGTCCATGGTTTTCTGGATTTATTTATTTTTTCGTTTAATAATTTTTTTTTATTGTTGGTACCTCCTCTCCCATAAAAATTGCGAAAAGCTTCCACATGATACCCACGGCAATCTTGAAGAATACCTCTCCCAGCCACAAAGTCATTAGTTGATTCCTCATCAACATTGAAAAAAGTAAAATCCAAGTAGATTGCTGTTTCAAATAATGAAATAAAGCTCTTAGGTGATTTATAAGATAATATAAGGCTATTTTCTATCCTTGCAAAAAAATAAAATTTTGCATTTGACTATTCTGTCCCAAATTTCCTATTAAAATTGTCATGGTTGGCCTGTTATTCTCACGAGTACTTACAATTAACACCTTTATTTTGCAGTCAACGGGCCTTTATGAAGTATAGGCTTCCACTGAGAGAAATTGTTGTTGATTTCTATAATGAATTGAAGAGTATAACATCTGGATATGCATCGTTTGATTACGAGGATGCAGAGTGAGTTCTTTCTCTCTTTCTTTCTATTGGTATGTGGTTTGATGTTTTATTTTTTATTTAATTTTTTTTATCAACAAAAGAAACATTCATATTTTCCAATGAAAAGGGAGCCAAATACACAACTTTAGTTATTCTCTAAATAATATTTCCCACTCAAAAATACATATGGAAATGGTGTTCTCGTAACTTATCCTAAATGATTCCCTAATGCTAAACTACGGCTTGATAGATCAATCAATGCATAGTACCTATGTGAGGTGATAAGAACCTGTTCCGCCTCGTCGCTCCCTTTAGGGCCATGTAAGGAACACTACTAAGATTTTACGGTGTTAGACATGAGGAGATCCTCCTTATGTGCTTTAGCGTGTGAGTGCAACACATCTAAAGTTGTAATTGGTTTTAGGGTTCACTGATGTTTTCCCAGGCCGTAAAAGCCATATTTCAATATGATAGAACTAAAGAATAAACTTAGGGGGGTCTATTGTATTTGGATTTTGTGGGCAATTTAATAAATTTCACAAAAGTTTTAGGGTATTCAAAATATCATTCATATTTATGGATTTGGAAAATCATGGATTCTCATGGACTTTGTAATGTTAGGTATAAATAACAAAGTTCAATGGTTTGCCAGCCTCCTATCAAAGATTTCAACGTAAAAAAAAGTCTCCCAAAGTTCTTCCTTGTGCCAGCCGCGAAGAGGTTGGTTCCCATCCTCTTGTTTTCTCGATTCTTTGCATAATGTTCATAAATCTGTTAGGGATGCAAAGATTTATGAGCATAGTGTTCCCAAATATCCTCTTTTTCTTCCCACACAGGATGCATCTGTTAGGGATGATAAGACCTCTACTTACAAGTTGATCTTTCGAGTCTTTAGTTCACAGCAACAAAGAGTTGTGACTGAGCAACAAATACCTCATTCACGAATCAGCAAGCAAGGAAGAAGAGGTCTACATCGAAGAGAGAAGAGATATCACTCTCATCTCCTTCTTCACACACACAACAACTGAGTTCACGCACATCCAAAGGGTTCCCGAACAACCACAAACTTCTTGTCCTCTCTGTCTCCTTTTTCCTCTTCCCTGCTTCAGTTCACCAATAGAAACAGAGCAGCCAAACTCCTCGTCACTTTCACAGCAGTCAACCAAGCAAGAAGTTACAGCCAAGGAGAGGAGCAGCGAAGCAATTCCTCCTCTCAAACACAGAGCAGCGGGATCCTCAATGCAACCCCTTCACGCTCTTCCTTCTCTTCACACAGTAGCCACGATATCTTCTTCACGCAGAACCAAAAAGATTTTTCTCCCTAAACGCAGCAGAAGGAAAATAAGAAATCATAGCCAACGAGGGAGGGGAATTCGGAACCCCTTTTTCCCCATTTAAAACCTTTTATTTTCTTGTTAATTTCGCCACTTTTCCCAACGGGTTTCGACCTAAAATTTTTTGTGAAATATTTTCATATTTAACTAGGTTTCATTCTTTAACGAACCAACCTTGCATGTGGCATTGTTCCTTTTTCTCCTTAAATATCATTAAAACAATGTGGCATAATGGAGAAGAGAGAATCAACGAACAACGAATGTTGGATTGCTATTCAAGAGACCCCAATATTGAATAATGGTGCTCAGTTTTTTGCGCTTAGTTTTGTTAACACTAAAACAAAGCAAGACACCTTCTTGAAGATGAGTCCAGACCAAAGACTTGACTGGATCACTTGGGCACAAAGGGATGCATAAAGCTAATAAGCAAACATCAACGTTGCTAACAATGATAATGAAGAAAGTGACCATGAAGGAGAAGAATGATCATAATACAATTTTATGGACGTTTACTTCTTATTTTAAAAATGCTAATTAACGACCTTTTCTTTTTCTAGTTTTTTTAGCACATGTATCTCTATTTTATGGACGTTTTTTTGTTTCATCACTATTTACCAATTTCTTTTTTATCTTGCAAATAATTAGAAATCTGTAAAAGTCGTTCATACAAAGTCCGTGGATTTTCATAAATCTCTAGAAAGTCTGTAGCAAAAGTCTATGGATTTAAGAAATCAGCAGAAGTCCGTGGATAATTTAAAGAGTCCGTAGACAATTTAAAGAGTCCGTGGACTTTTCAAATTATTTATCAATTCCATAAGAATCCATATACAATACACCCCCGTTAAATAGGTGAAACAATAAATTGAAATAAATAAGCAATACTCGAAATAAACGAACAAAAATCGAAATAACTATGATAAAAGTTAATAGAAAACAAATAAGAAAATAATATTCTTTCAATCATGAACCTGTTCATAATGAACAATCCTTAGCCTTATTTGTAATATTAGTAACTTCTTTGGCAATATAATTAATCTAACCCTAATTGGTTAATAATGCCCTAACTAATATTTTGGGTTGTTACTTAATAGGCCCAACTATTCTTAATATTAATATTGCTAAACTAACCCTTAATACTGTCTGCATCAACCTCCCCGGGTTGAAGAAGATTGAAGTCGAAGAAGTCCACCGAACACAAGCAATCAGTCACAGAACACAATGTAATGTGCACGCGAAGTAGACAACCTTGAACTTTTGCATTGTAGTTGCTCATAGCACGAGCAAGCAAATCACAAAACTGGCACAACAAATAATAACTACTTGTCCTTAAAATTACTCAACGGACATCCATGTTATGAATTGGATGTGTACAACTTGTCCTTAAAATGTGTCATAAAAGGTACCCAAATTAGATCATAATCACTATTCCGCTGTGTTGCATTACCCATCACGTGGTGGTGAATAACGTCATTATGATACCCCCAAAAAAATATCCTTGTGGTGGTACAACCAAATAGGGGGAGGGGGGCAAATAACGTTGTCTTCCCAATTGTTTTCACAACAAAACTGTGATGGCTACATGGGATGTTTCAAGGGCAACGACTTGCGATGGCTACATGGGATGAGGGGTTTTGCGAAGGGCAGAGGCTTTTCGACAGAGGTGGCAGGAAGTGTGTTTGGTGGTGCAGGACACTGATGGTGACAAAGGGGATGCCTGGGGCAAGGGAGCGTCTATCTGTGTGTTTGATTGGAGGGAGGGGTGGGGCAAGCTAGTGGATGATGCCAAAGGGGAGATGGGGAACGACGAAGGAAGAGGGAGTCATTGGCCCACTTGTTGGTCCGCCATCGCATGGCAGGGCAATGGTTGTGATCGGGGGGACAACGGGTGTTGTCTCGTGCGCCGCCGTTTGCAGTGTTAGAGCAAGGACCCTGCGGTGATGTCTGTGGGCGTCCGATAGCCTCTTTGATGCCTGACAGAATTGATCATCAGTTCCATTTTTTCTCGCACTTGCCATTGCCTTCTCTACTGCTTTCTCTAATGATTTCTCCACTGATTTCTCAAGTTCTATCTAGGTCCATTGTTGCAGCCCAGCTATTGTTTTATTCCAATCCTCCACTCTCTGGAGTCTCTCTTCTTCTCCTTTGTGGAGCCTCTCTTGTTCTATTTATGTGTCTAAGATGCGTTTTGAAGGATGGAAATCCTTCCATGGCTTCAACTGCTTTGGTTTTTTTTCATCTGTCATCTTCCAAGCTTTATTTCTGTGTATTTGTCGGATTTTGTTTGTGTCATACAAAAGAGGCGCTTAAGCTCCAATACCAATTAATAGAACTAGAGTCAATACTCGAAATAAACAAGCAAAATCAAAATAACTATGATAAAAGCTAATAGAAAAGAAATAAGAAAATAAAATTATTTCAATCATCAACCTCCTCGCAAATGAACAATCACCTTATTTATAATATTCAACTTATTTGGCAAGCTAACTAACCTAACCCTAATGGGCAAATAATGCCCTAACTACTATTTTAGGCTCTTACTTATTCGGCCAAATTATTTTTAATATTAATATTGCTAAAGTAACCCCTAGTACTGCTTACATCACAATATAAATTGATTAAATCATTGCACAACGAAGTATCTGTTCGTTTGTTTGAGGTTGTCCTCCTAACAGACTGAATGTAGCATAGGTTTTATTTTTTTATTTTTTATAATGACAAAATTCTGTCAGATGAAATAGATACATATTATGTGTGTATGTCAACATAGTGAAATAAAGAGAAAATAAGTAGTGCTTGAAAAAAAGGGATCATATCTTCTGCAAATGTTTTACGATAAAAACCAGCAAGGTTATGGACTTTATATGGATGCCTATTTTCATGTTTGCTCACTTTCTTCATTTAGTTTGATAACAACAGCTACAGTAATTATAATCTTCTTTATATTATCTTGTTTTGCAGTTATCAAACCTCTGATTTGGTGAAACTTGATATACTCCTTAATGGACAACCAGTTGATGCAATGGCAACCATTGTTCACAATCAGAAGGCTCAGAGGATGGGTCGTGAACTGGTGGATAAGCTTAAGAAATTTATTGAGAGGTATTAATATTAGCCATATCAGGTTCCATTTTTCAAGTTTCAGTTGATTATCTTATCCAAATTCTTCTTTTACTAAAAGTCGTAAATATTTTTTGTGAACTGTGCAGGCAAATGTTTGAAATAACAATACAAGCTGCCATCGGATCAAAGATTGTTGCCAGGGAAACGTGAGTGGTTTAACAAAATTCTTTATTAGGCCAACTAGAAAGCAAAAACATCTTTAACAAATATATAGTCCAACCATTTCACGTGGGATATCATCTGTTTTTCATGTCATCTATTTTCACCAGGGACTGGAAGTGTGCGTGGGTATGTTTTTATTTATTTATTATTTTTATTGAGTTTGCATTGTTTATGAGGTATGAGTGATATGGTTTAGTATGTAAGCTAAAAAGTTTCTTGATTATTCATTGGCTGGATTATGGAGTGTGTGAAATTGTTTGAGGTACAAGTAAATTTGAAATGAAGCTTAGGCATTGAAGAAATTTTTGTAGCTTACACGTTCATACTGGTCTTTCTTTTTATTTTTAAGTTTTTCTTTGAATTCCTCTTCTTCCTGTTTAATCCCGAAAGTTGTTTCTTCTTCTATATCAACTTCTTCTCCCCCTTTTTTGGGGGGATATCTTTTAGTTTCTTAGTTAAAATAGGCGACGATACTTTACCTAAATAGTAGACACTGGTGATAAAAAAGATCATATTAAAAAATCGACTTCGAGACAGAGAACTTTTCAATTCTGACACAAGGTACTTATACTTATTTACTAAAAAAACACGATTTTTACTTTGCCGTATCCAGAAAAATACCAATCCAACCCTATTCAGGAATAATTTCATTAATAAAATGTGACCAATTAACCAACCAACAAAACTACTTGTTAGAAATAATATATTGTTGTATCGAAACATATAAATGTTGACTAATCTAGTTAACATTGGGCTTGGTAAAACAAAATGGTTTAATAATTGAAAAATGAAATTTTCGAGGAATACACATTGAATGCTGAGATTTCGTATTGAATTTCTGATAGTAGATCCATCATAAAAAAAGTCTTTGTGATTGGTCCAGAAGAACTGAAACAAAGAATACATTAGAACTAGGACCGTTATTGTATGAGGTCTACAACCATTAAGAAGGGGTTTCTGTATTTCGTATCTAATTGAATTTTGAGACTATAATAATATATTTTGTGTCTTATTAGAATCCAACTAGTCGAATTTGCACTTTATTTAATAGATCCTTGATCTAGCCCAATAGTAATGGAAGGGAATCCTATACTACAAGAATTTTTGGAATTAGATATCGAATGACACATAGTTCTGCATCCATAAAGGAATAAGAAAGGGGGGAAAGGAATTAAGTCCCGATTCTTTTAGATATTGATTGAATTTTTATTTCGTTGCCGTGTCAGAGGAAGAATGATAACTATACTGATTCGGTATATTCTAAAGATGCCCTCGATACGATATTGACGATCTCACAAAGATGAAAGCTCAGTGAGTTTCCATTTACTGATACTATCTTTCACAGAATCAATCCCCCTTTAACTGTACAAGATTTTTGGAGTTCAGCATGTCTGGAAGCACGGGAGAACGTTATTTTGCTGATATTATTAACAGTATCCGATACTGGGTCATTCATAGCATTACTATACCTTATCTATTTATTGCGGGTTGGTTATTCGTCAGCACGGGTTTAGCTTATGATGTGTTTGGAAGTCCTCGACCAAATGAGTATTTTACAGAGACGACAAGGAATTCCATTAATCACCAGCCGTTTTGATTCTTTGGCACAACTCGATGAATTTAGTACTATTAGGGTGTTAGTACACTTTCTCCTGACTAACTGGACTAAGAAAACTCCAAATAGTTCTTATATTTGTTTGAATATTCACTTTGAGGTGAAGTCAAATGTTAGTTGATTCTTCCTCGACTCAAAGTATGTAGATCCTTGAGGAAGGACTCTTTTTACTGATGGCATGAGGATACAGGAACCTATTTGAAGTATGGGCTACAATAACCTTTTATTTCTCTGTATTCATCTATATACCTGCAGTTCCCCTACAATACAATGAAAGTGGAAGGGTAAAAAACCGAAAACCTACATTTTGACGTAGCTTATTGTTGAGTTGCCAATGGGTCGTATCGACCAATTAAACTTATAATACACGTTTTCTGCATCCCTTTGATAAAGAGGGCATTTCTTTTAGGTTTGTTGTTGCCAGTGACTGCTTGTCACATGTCAGTTGAAAAACTATATTTACAGTTGAATAGTGTCATCTTTGTGATCCTTTATCTTAATTTTGAATTGGGTGGTAATTAGTATTACATTGCTATATTCTAGTCCTTCAATTGACTTGTGAATGTTGGCATGATGATAAATGACTCTATCTGTATACTAACATGATCATTTTCTCTTCTTGCTTGTCTCTTCAGGATTTCAGCTATGAGGAAGAATGTTTTAGCGAAGTGCTATGGTGGAGATATAACAAGAAAAAAGAAGCACCTGGAGAAGCAGAAGGAAGGCAAGAAGCGGATGAAACGTGTAGGTTCTGTTGATATTCCTCAGGAAGCCTTTCATGAGCTGCTAAAAGTTTCTTGAAGAAAGGAAGGCTCATTTTTTGGACTGAAGGTTGTATTAATTTATTTCTTTCGAAGATGTACAATTCTGAAATATATTGTTAGCCTTGACGCGAGTTTTCTTTTTGTGTCAAAATTTAGTTGTATGAACAGAAAAATGTTGCAACTTTGTTCTTATAATAAAAAAAATCTGCTCTTGCTGATCTATTTCTCCATAATAGTGGTACCTATTAGTAGTTATCATGCTATAAATCTCTTCAAATATGCAATTAAATTTTGATAAATCAGTATTCAACAATGTTGAAACCAGTCCATGGTCCAGTTAATTAGCTTCACATCTTTTGCTTGCGAAAGTTGTAGAATGAAGGATCTTGGCTTCAGAGAAAGGAATTGACCCTCATAACCTTTTCCACGCCTATTATGTCCTTTCATCTGATTATGTTGGATAGCGTAAACATTGTATTGACGGAATATCGCTCGCTGTGACTTGCAATGTCTACAGCAGATAAAGATAACCTTACCTGGTCACAACTCTTCGCATTTATGATGATGATACTATTGTAATGGTTCAGGGTGTCCAGTTGCAATTTGGCTTTGCAAGAGAACACAAAATAGTTTTGTTATTGCCATTGCAAGGGCCCTCTTCCAATTGTTTTTAGATGATCCCAAGTTTCAATTGCATTTCTTTCACCCACTTTTACTTGAATAGAAAATTTAACATCAACTTCTTCCCCCAAACCCATTATTAACTTGGATTTAGAGTTGCAACTCAGCTTGCATGATAGCTACTAATGAATCAAATGCCTGCAAAAAAGGATTATGATAAGAGTCTCATTCAGGGACTAGAGATGTAGTGTACGTGGAGATTACACTGAGAATAGAAGCTACTTTGCTGTGCAGTTCTATAGGAAATGCACCAACTTTCTGGTACAACAATTGTGGCAGAGAAGGTTTAGCAAGAGTTGGAACTCACATCTCAAAGTGCAAAGAATCTCATCTTTTCTACAATTCATTTACAGGAGAAGGAAAATTATTACTGAAGTAGTTAGGTGGTTCGTAGATGAAGCAAGAAATCACATCTCTAAGCGTAATTACCCCAACAACTCCACCGCCTTCACCAGCAATTACGTGAACCCTATGAACTCGTTTACTAGCCAGAATTTGTATAACACTTCCCAGACATGAATCAAGTTGGCATGTAACGGGTGGAGCAACTTTGCCAGATTCTTGTGTTAATGTCGCAGTTTGGGTCAAGAAATCCATCACAGTTAGTTTCCTGCACACAAGTTAAATGACAACTCATTACTTGTGCTGTTAGATATCCTAGTAATAATTCCCGGACGATAGCTCAGTTCTGTTTTCTGAGGTTGCATAACCAGCAGCAAACTTTGGAAAGTAGTGTACCTGAAATTGGCAAAAAGTTGAGAGTTGAGCAGTAAGAATTTGATATCTTTTATGCTAATGTCTCCAATGAGTTTCTGCTTTGGACCATCAACAATTGGAAGACCGCCAATTTTGTGCTCTTTCATACGCTTGAAAGCCTCAAGAATCAGCTCGTCTTTTGTGATACTGATAACCTGAAAATCAAACATGTTAGGATTCATATCTGTGGGACTCAACGTCACATGTAACTATGTAAGTAAGATCTACCTCGTTACAAGACATGAATGGAAGGCCCAAATCTGAAATGGGACAAGCTGCAATGGCATCAAACCAATCCCTTCCCTTGCACTTCTCTAGACCCTGCACTATTGCCGATTGAGTAATGAAGTTTTTAATAGAAGGGTTGCCGGTTTCAACTACTGGTACGTTCCTCAATCTATATTTTGACAGCAGCAATAAGACGCTCAACATTGAACTATCAGGTGCCACAGGAAAGAAAGGACTGTAGCGATATGACTTGATGATTTCCTTTACCTGAAAATCATATTAGACATTCCAAATTCAGAGAGACAAAAGAATATTGAATTTACGAAATGCACCGAGATTAACACTTTCCATATGTAAATCTTGTTGTCTACATAGGAAACTTACTGTGGTGGATTTAAAAGGTTCTTCTTCGAGTATAGTTTTGTAAAAGTCCTCTCCCAAGCTATCAGCGGCAGTGGCAGCATCCTTTCCCACTCCTTTCTCTGCAGCCACACCACCGATAACTGCTGCACCTACTGCTGCAACAGTTAGTCCTGCTACAGTAATAGGACCAGTTGCTCCCATGGCTACAGCTCCAAGAGCTCCCACAGCACCTGCACCTACACCAGCAGCTGTTGCCGTAGTCGCTGTTAAAGCAACTTGAGCTAGTTCCGCATTCTCTAAAACCCATAGAATTATAGCGGAGTAGTCTATAATTCCTATGTATCTCTCTTCCCAATTCGTAGTACTTACTGCTTCTGGATTCTTCACAGGGACCGCCATTATGTTACTTTCAGATAAGATCTTCACAGCAACAGTAACATGAGTGTCTGCTGAAATTTCTATTACTGCATAGAGAAACACACGTGAATGAGAAGCTTCACAAATGGTAACTTTAGAACGCATGGAACAAGCAAAAATAATAACTAGAATTACCTTTGCCCCCGGGAACTTCTGGGAAAGATGAAACTGGGATTATTGCAAATGAAGCAGTCAGAGACTCTTGCAGGAAATGTGGTAATTTCTTCCTGGACTGAATAGTCTCCCAGTATGTATCAAAGCTTGGATGACCTTTAACTGCACTAGCCTCTTGTTTTTCTGACATCTCTATATGGAAACGGAACCAACATAAATGTTTATCAAGGTATTCCATTAAAAATCCTATTTCTTGCTGCATCGATTATATACAAAATCCGAAATTTAAGAAAGTGGCTTCATTCCATGGTAATTGTTATGATGCCTCATATGGGAAAGCTTAACTGTAAGTAGTTTCTTCGTCAAGTTTATAGTACTCGCTACATTGCATAGTATTTATTATCGAGCTTAGCTAGGCATCATCTAGAAATCTGAAAAGCAGCTAATAACCCGTTACCGTGCATAATAGAAAGCCATTTAGTCTAGTCTCTATCTCACGCACCTGCGACTTAGCCAAGCTTGCAGTTATGTTACCAAATGTTAAAAACTAGCCAATGTCCTCCTCAAAAGCCAAAAGCCAAAAGCCAAAAGCCCGAGGTTTTTGACGAGTGGAAAACTAATACTAAACCCGGAATCGTAAGAAAGCCAGCCATCATCCATTCATCCTATAGACACTTACTTTTCAAGAACCTCATGGGCACACCAAAAGGAAAGTTAGTCCTGATAAAATTTGACTCTCTCTCTCTGGGGCAGCAAATCAGAGAAAGGTCACAACTCTGTATATGTAAGGGATCTTGGAAGTAACCCCCAAAGCCATCAACATCAAATGTGATCTTCAAATACAAGGAATCAACAACCATATATGATTCCGCTCATCATTCTTAAGGTGTTATAAAAATATTTGAGATCTACTGCTAAACATAAATACATAAATACCTGTTTTGTGTTGGGTGTTTCAGAGTCTCAATATATCTTCTTCCCTGTCCCCTTCTTCTCTTTGTTTTTGGCTTATCTTTGATTTGTTTGAACAAAACGGTTTTTTTGTCAGGTCTTGTCTCCAAGTGTATTGCATGTGACACGTGGCAATAGCAAAACTCATGGGATCTTGAAGAAGTCTTGGTTGGCTGGATGCCTAGAGAAATGCTAGGAAACCATGTTTTGTAAACATGTTTTGCAACCAGGATGACGTGTCATGATCTGAAAAGAATGATGAAATCCCCGAAGATTTTATGTGTATCTCAAAATTGTAAAAAACTCCTCTAACGATGCCACATCATCATGGTTACGAAACATGTTTACAAAACATGGTTTCCTAGCCTCACTCGGATGCCTATTATTACACTTTGGAAAGCTTGTGCACCAAATGGTCAGTGGGGGTATTAATGAAGGGTAAACAATCATTAAAAAGAGCAAAAGCGTCATTAGTGGGATTGAAGAGAAACAGGATGGACACAGTCTTGAGTCCGGAGATGAAGTCAGCGAAAGCCTCCGCACCATCTCACAGCATGTATGTCTCAAGCAACAATACAGTCCCCAACTTAGACACCTACCACGTTTGGATGTGAGGTTTTTACGAATTGGGCTCTACTGTCCACAAAAGACCTCGTTGCGATTGAGTACATGTCCAATCCTTTATTATAACTTCACGTAATATCAACACCGAAGATATCATTTTTGACCTTGCATCATATGTTTTCTTTCAAAATGACAACAAAAAGAAAAGGACAATCATGGAATGCTTGCTTGATTGCATTATTGCACACTCAAGTATACAGAGGACCCTCAAAACTATCAAATTCAACATTTATACAACTTCAAATGGTAAAACTATGATATGGTAACATATTACTGAATCTTATAAACAACAAGTTACAACACGTCTTCAAATCCTAATGAATAAAAATGTTGAAGGTCAAAATACACATATAGAACCGCCTAGTTCATTTTGTCCCTAGTTTCTACCTCAGAAGCTCTGGAGGAAAATGGCATTGAAGGTTGAAGAGATCCCAAGGTTTCTCGTGGAGGGCTAGAAGAGGATGATGACCTATTCAAGCCCAATAAAGGTTCAGACCATTTCATGCCATTCTGGATATCGTTATGTCTCCCAGCTTGATTTCCGCGTGCCCCCATCCCACCACCATTGCCCACAATCGAAGAAATTGCAGCGGTCAATGCAGAGCGAAAATTTGGGTCTGATGTTATAGCCTTGGTTGCAGCTTCAATGCTCTCATGGTTAATGGCATTGTTGTTCTTTTGCATGTAAGGGGTGTATTGTGAGAGGGCTTGTTTTGCAAGATATGAAGAACCCATTGGGCTTTTGTTGTATGGTTGAGACCCATAATTAGCTGAATACACATTGTTGCTCCAAGAGGTTGGTATACTGTTGGACTCCAGGGTAGAGAAGTTGAAGCTTGGAGTTGGACGAGAGTATTTTGGTGGTGTAGGGAAGTTTAATGATGAAGATGATGGTGCGGTGAGGTCGAGGGTGATGGTAGGGTGGGACGGCGAAGATGAGATGAACGAAGAGTTGGGTAAGGTGTAATGACTTGCTCTTGCACTATTATGGGGGAGAGTGAAGTTTAATAACCTTTGAATTTCAGAACTGGTAGCAGTGTTGGTGGTTCCAAGTGGGGATTGAGAGGTTGAAGAGCCAGAGGTTAGCATGGAAGCGGCAGCAGAGGTGGTGGAAGCCATCGCAGAGGCTGAGATGGGGAGTGGGTGATTATGCGTTCCTTCATAAGTTGTGATTAGTATGGACATGTCCTCCACACTTCTTTGCACCTGAAATTCAGAACGTATAATATACATAGATTAGGTTTTATAAATTTTGAAATTCAATAACCATAGATGGATTACATTATAATTACAAAAAATAAAAAGTAAAACAAAATACCTGCTTCCTCACAGGGCATGCAGGTGCAACTGTGCAACGGTAGTATGCCCTAGGACAAGGATTTCCTTTCGCAGTTTTCTGTCCATATTTCCTCCATTGGCATCCATCATTCATCTATAAAAAAAATAGCAAAATAATATCAATAATTTTGGAAACTGATATAGGTGAATTCAAATGTATAAGCTCTATATATTATTCTATATCAAGCATGTCCATGCAATGTAGTACAAAGGATTGAAGATTAGATACTTACAGTTGGGGCATCACATCTTGCTCTGACAGAAACCCTAGTTTTCTTCACTTGGGGCTGTTGTGAAGGTTCATCTTCTTGGCTTCTCATCGTCTTAAGGATTTTATTCTGTTGCCATTTTTCATCACTATCAGCCTTCTTTGCTTCATCAGTACTGTTTTCCAGACTTGGGTTCAAGCCATGCTGATCTATTTGACGTGACTTAGTCACGCCAAACTTGCAATCCAATCCAAGAGCTAGACCTTGTAAATCCTCCTCATCCTTTGATTTGGTTGAATTGTTTTTATCTTCACTTTTGTGTTCACTTGAAGGACTTCTGCCAAGTCTAAGTGAAACTAGTTCAGATTCTTCGGCAACTTCATCAGTAGGAGTAGTATTTGTGGATTTCTTAGGAGCTTGTTGTTCTTGTTGAACAATGTCAAAGAGGTGCATTTGCAGAGATTGGTAATCCTTCATTATTTGATCAAGTAGCTTCTTTAATCTGTCATTTTCTTCTTTCACTTCATCCATTTCGAGTTTTGTAGATACCAGTTGATCAGCCTAGTTGGAGATATATAAAACGAACTCAAGTTAGTAAAAAAAAATGAGAATTAATTAAGATCCCCCAAAAAAATATCATGTACGTAGTATACATTTTATATAAGAATGTCCCTACGAATCTAAAGTTGATCAAAATGAATGTTTAATTGTCTTGTTCTAGCAGTTGATGAAAACAATAAAAAATGTCAAAATTTTCAAGGTCGAAAGAGATTTGAGGAAAATATGATCATGAGCATGTAAGATACATAACCTTGATTGCAAGTCACAAATTGGATATGTTCTATATGTGTATGGTAATATGATCTATGAACCATGACAAGTTGAATAGTTTTTATTAACAAGCTTCATTAGATAAATTAGTAAATTTTAATGTCTTTAATTTGCTTCCATAGATCATGATTGACTCAACGACATCTGTTGAGAAGATCCTCTTATTTTCTGTAACTTCACGATGGGTGATGCTTATGTAGTTCAGTGTTTAAGCCGATCAATAAACATGATCATAGACAACGCTATATCCCAACATCAGATCGGTCATCAACATTCAGGACCATTATCATATGAAACTTGCATGTGAACAATTAATGATCTCGATCATGTGAAAAACATATCTATAATTATATGCATGTAGTCCATTTATTTCTAATAGACTTTTCTGAGTAGAATATGAAGATAAATTATGAAAACTGATTCATTTCATATGAGAGTAAAAAATATAATTATATAGAAATTGATGCAGAATTCAAAAGTATAACCTCAATTATAGCATTTTATATAGATACTAATAACTGTTTAATTTACCTGCTTGCTGGTGTCCTTTCGGTTGGGTGATGATTTCAGAGTCGAATTATTTTCATCAAAGACGTTCCCTTCGATTCCAGTCTGGATAAATGGATCAGAAACCAAAGGCAAAAATGATTAGGTATATTTTCAATCAAAATTTTGAAGCGCGGTAGGTATATAATAGAAACCTAAGAAGATTATCAACAAAAACTCTCTATTTTAATTACTTGGATTTGTGAGACCTTTTCAATAGTAAACACATAAATAAAACTGATGAAAAATAGCTAGGGTTAGATGACTTTTTGTTAAGAACACAGCTAGTGTTCTTCAAAAGCCGATGGAATCCATTATAGGTTATAATGCAAATAAAGTTGTTCCATCCATCCATCCATCTGACTCCTAAGCTCTGAATGTTCGATCCATCATACACATAAACTACCCCAAGAAACGGAAAAAAAGAGTTTCACCTGTGCAATCTCTGCAACAGCTTCTTCTTCAACGATAGTCATAGTCGATGAATCAACCATATGTTCTTGTTTCACTTCAAGATCAGATCTTGTACTCAATGACTTTCCATCCATGGCTGTTTGAAAGATGCAGTTTCTCTCTTCTAATACAAAAGCTGCATTTCCCAAAGATATATAAAGATTTATAGAGCTCCCTCTTCTTGACTTTGTATTGTATAATAAACAAATTCAAGCCTCTCTCTCCCTCCAAGTTCTCATCTATGACACTCGCATCAAAATGTCAACTGCCAAAATACACCCAATCAAACAAAAATGTATGTTTATTCTTTTCTATTTTTAAAACAACAAAGAATTCAACTTCAACGTTTAAGGGTTTTGAATTTTTGTCCAACAAGCAGCTTGATCATGTACTCTATGTACTTGCCTAGTTGCTCACCTACAAAACTACAAGATCCCCCTCTGGCCTTAGCTCCACCTAGCTACACTATAAAATGACAAACTTTACTACTTATTAAAAATTCTTGAAAATTTTCATGAATTTAAATACATCAATACTTAAAATTAGTGAATTCTAGAATTCATTGCGGGTGAGCTGGATTATTTGATGCCAACTAGCTTAGATGGTAATAGGACTTGTATCATACACATACTGATGAGACTTCAAACAATTATCTTATCACAGTCGTACATGTGGCACAGGCCTTAACACGATTTTAAGCAGACCCAAAACTCAGTCAAATTACTGTTTAGCCCGTAAGTTAGGTGTCGAACCCAGATTACTCAAGCACAAAGATGTGCGAATCTCAGAACTTGGCCCAGGACAATAAGGCCCAAACACATACCTCTGAGCTGTCACAGTCCCAAGGTCCATTTTCACAGCTCTTGATCCAATCAAATATTAAGTCTCAAACAGAGTCAAGTGCTTAAGGGAACTCAGTCATGGAGGGTAAGATCTTGAGCGAGGTCTCCTCCCTCCATCACGCCTCGATGATAGAGTTAATGAAGGAGTTAAATATTCGTTATATAAGGTGAACAAATGGGGTGAGAAAGATACGCACTTGCAACCCAATTTTACAATCTACATCTATCCTTACTCAGTCACCTGACTTTATCATCAAAGTGTCTTTTGACCACTACAACGACGATCATTGGCTCACTTTTGTTCGTTTTGCAGGTCAGGTATCGACAGAGACAGATTTGAACGCATCACATACAATATAAAATAGAATTCGCTAAAGTTGCTAACACTCATCTATGAACCACCCCGACATTTGATATGTGCTAGATTAGCCTTTTCTATGAATTTGACATGGCCAGATTGATGGTCGATCACATGATTCACATCTCTCAATCAAGAATGCTGCTGGGAGTAGTGGATAAGTGATTATTCTACGACAGATAGAAAGCAAGATTAGAAGAAGACTTGAAGAGGCCGGGGAGGTTTGAAGCCGCAACTTTCGGCCCCCACAATATCTAAAAAAAAAGAGTTAGCAGGCAATTTTATTACTTAACAACACCGGGTCCCCACAGGACACCTTTACATTGAAGCTTCGTTCAAAACGTCACATGTCGGCACACACACAGGCTTCGATCCCCATGGGTTTCGGGTCAAATTTCAGCTGTCCTCCTCTCTCAGTCGTCACTTTCTCATATAACATGTTTCAATTCTGAGGGACCCCTTCGTTGATCTCCCATTTCGCAAACCGCCCCCTTCATAATTCTCTATTTTTTCCTGCAAATCCAAAAGCTTGATATATATATATATATTCAACGTAATGATATGATTTGAACTCCTATTTTTGGATGGTTGTTTACAAGGTCAAATAATCTTACTACATTTGGTCAAATAATCCTAAAATCAACTCTAAGTGTCATGTTATCGATGTTAATGTTAACTCTTTCAAGTTACTCATGCACATTTTCTACCAACCAACCACTCAATTAATTTCCCCATGTCTATATCAATAATCCTGTCAAAGAGCGTTACATAAGGATGGTTTAAAATCTTCGTCAATGGTCAAGAAGTCATTAGCCGCCTCATTTAACCCGTAAGAGGAGTTAACTATATAACCTACAAAAGTTAAATTCTAAATCAAAAGTCGATCACCTTCCTAGTTATATTGTTTGTCTGTGCTTATTCTCATTAGTAACACAACAAGTTCACACCCAGTACCCTAATAACTTAGTTCCAACCTTAAACTTATCGCTCTAATTAGAAGTGAAACTTACCGGACATTTAACTTTCCAATGTAAACAATCACCACCTAAGTCTTGTTTTTTCAACCAGGTGAGAGTTGAAACCTGATTAAAACCAAAGAAAGAAAACAAAACAGTGGAATCATCCTAATCACAAAAGGTCCTCTTACAAATAAGAGAATTGTTAAAGGATTTGCAGTTTGTTTATGAAGAAGATAGGTAGATATGGTGAATGGATTTGCAAGTCCACTACAAGGGCTGAAATGAAGAAAAACAAGTGGATGAAAGAAAGGGTCAATAAGTCTTCTCTTTCATACACCATTTGTTGGTTGGTTTGGTTAAGGAAACACACTAGTTGAAATGTTTTTAGTTTCAACTCTCTTGTCAATCATCATCCACACAGATCCACTTGTTATGGGATAAAAAAAATGGAGATACACCTTTGACCTTCATTATTTCTTTAGCTACCAACGCTTCATGCGCAAACATAATACTTTTCTAATAATATCAAAATACAATATTAATTAGCTCGATCATATATATAGTTTTATAAGTTGAATTGTCAATGCTTCTTAATTACACTCCATGGCAAGAATAGTGCAGCTAAGCGTCATTCTTAATTTTCTTTTCTTTTTCCAATTTAACTAATGATAATATTCATTTATTTCTTGAAAGTCTTCCATTACCCATCTCATTCAATTTATATAAACTATGATATGATTTTCTTGAATTTTCTCAGTTAGAATTGAGCCATTTAATTAGGGGAAAATCACTCAAGACTCACCTTTTGACTGAAATTCTAATGGTAATTGCCATTTTTTTTTTTAAAGAAACAACATTTTGGTCTAAAAAAGAGACTTTAAACCTATTATTATTATTATAGGCATCAGAAGAGGAAATTTGTAAAAGAGTTACCAAGTCCAACAATCAAGAACATTGCTATTGACTGCACCAAACCCATGAGATTCAAGGAGATTGTTAGTAATGATATGACCAGTAACTTTGAAGCCATCTTAAATTCTTAATTGTTGTCCCAATTGACTTATTGAGATTATTAATTTTTTTTTTTGTTAACGACTTTCTTTGGGAACCATATATATTTAATTTTAAGATATTGGCTAATGATATTAGTTATCGTGTTTTTTTTTCTTTAATGCCAAACACAAAGATTTTTATTGAAGAAAAAAGGAGAAACAAAATACAATCATCCCTGTATCAAGGAATGCTAAGACACCATGAATGTTTAAAAAACAAGTTTCTAAAGAGATTATAAGTCGAACTTATCTTTCACAACAATTTCCTAATCTCGATAAAAATAAAGTGTTTCGATCTGTTAAGTCCTTAAAAATCCTCTTATTTCTCTATTTCTACTAGTATTGTTTTAAGGCTGTAAACAAGTATCTAAACTTTATGTTTACACATCGTTCTTTTCTTGTTTCTTGTTTCTTCTTCTTCTTTTTATTGTTATGTGTTTACTATTTGTGTAATGAATTTCCAATCTAATCGTTGGCTTTGGTTTTATACAGGACCAAGTAACACACAGACAAAAAATTAAAAATTGAGATAATGATAAAAAAGAAAATAAAAATTATTTAATGGAAACAGTGTTTGTGTAAGAGACACATGCAATGCACCTGCTGCGGCTAAATTTATGTTCTACTTGCATTTGAAATAACTTTAGAGTTTTACAATAAAATAATAATTTTAATTAGCTTAGGTCATCATTCCAAACTAAATAAATATTATATTACTTAAAACTTACCTTGTAGGACTTTGTGAGCATTCCAATCTAAACATACCTTTATATTATACTATAATGCTTTCTTAGCTTATCTGTGACATGTAATCAAGTCATCTAATATACATTTTCTATAGATCAGAAAGAAAAAAAGGTTTATAATAGGTCTATTTTCTTCCTAAAAATGTGGTAAAGACAACCCAATCAATCTAAGCCTATGGTGGTCAACAATTTTTTTTTAATAGAAGGTATATAATAGGTCTATTTTCTTCCTAAAAATGTGGTAAAGACAACCCAATCAATCTAAGCCTATGGTGGTCAACAATTTTTTTTAAATATTTTTACGAATCTTATAACTTGATTGTTCTTCAAATTATATAGCAAGTTGCAAATTCTATTACCTCATCAAGGTTTCTCACTAAAACAATTCCAAGGGGACTCTATGAATGGACTTTATAAAATGGGTTGGATTTGAAACCTATTAGGGATCTAAGTTTGTTTTATTAGGGGTAAAATTATTTTATTTTATGGATCCTTGATGTGGTTGGCCACTGTGTTTCTTTATATCGTTACAGAGTTGTCTCTAAGGTGTGTTTGGTTGTATGTAATCATATGCCATGAGAAGTTATGAAGGGACTCCTATATTTTATGCTAAATTGATGTATCACTCCACATCCATCATTTGATGATCTTGTGATCAATGGTGTTAATGGAAGTCTCATGAAAATAGAAATCACACTCCTTGGTTCCCTAAGACATGCAATTTCCATGTTCATGAAATTTTCATTCTCACCATTGATCATAAAATCAAATTGTAGATGTGGAATGATACATAAATTTAGCCTAAAATGTAGGAATCCCCTCATGGATTCCCATGGTATATGATTTCATCAACCAAACACACCCTAAGATTTACGTGGTAGTGTTCCCACTTGGGGTAATTTTTTTTTTATTTTTTTTTTACCAATGACCAGTGGAGCAATAAAAAATATTCTTAGACAATAAATGCAAGTTTATTTTAACAACTAAATTATCAAACATCCTTTAAAAAAATTAAAAAAATTGAGACCTTTCGAATTCATGAGCCTTGTGCGGTTGGACTGCTTGCACCATGCTAGGCTCGAGCATGCGTAAATATGTGGTGGTAGAGACCAAACCTTGAAACTTAACATGTGAGACAATTTGTTGCAACGTACTAGTCTTACAAACTAACTAAAGTAATAGGCAACACTACCACACAAAAAATGTAAAATCTGTCAGAAAATCAGTGTAGTAGGGGAAACTGCCACATATAATTATGCCAAAAAAGCCCATTTTCTTTCATATAGGTCTCCTAATCCACCATAAATACCTAAAGACGTTGACAATGTTATAAAATTAAAGTCCGCCAGTATTGTCATATTTGGTGGATATAAGCACCACAATTGAGGCATTTATTGTGGACATAAATACCACAATTGACACATTTCTGACACTCATATCTGCCATAATAGAAAATGATATAATTTTAAATTTTGTAATTATCCGCCAAATATAACCATTTAATTCTTTGTAATTTTTAATACAAAAATAATAATTATCCACATATAAAAATTTATAAATTTTGTAATTGTCTGCCACAAATAAATACTAAAATTATATTTAATAATAATAATAATAATAATAATTGTCCGCCACAAATAACTAAATAAATGTCATATATATCTACTAGAAAAGCTACATATACATCCGCCATAAAAGATTAACGAATCTACTACTAAAGTTCATGACCAGAATATGTACCTGATATTGAATGTGACCCTGAACCCGCAGCTATTCATGATCCTCCACGTGATACAAAATGTTGTTAGGGCATCGCACACCTGCGCGCGCCTTTTGGTTCACTATACATAGCAACAATATTGTCCCCAACTTAAACACCACCACGATATTATCCCCAACTTAAACACCACCATGTTGGGCCCCCTTCTGGGCCTTATTGGTGTGAGGTTTTCTCCAAAAGGCCTCATTGCTATTAGGGAGTGGACAATTCTTTATAAACCTTTGTGATATGGGACTATTCAAGTCAACAGTATCTCAACAATATCCACTTTTGGTGTGAATCGTCATACATCATACAATCCATCCACTCGATCAGCAACACCTCGAAGTACACATCTTTCTCGAGTGTCTTGTGCAACCACGATCCTGAGAGTATTATTCGGTATACGTGCTCGACTATTCCCGGCGTTGTTGGCTCCACGCAACCACCGCACTAACTCCACCTCGTCGGGACTTGTAGGATACTCATTTGGCAAAGGTCTAAAGCCTAACCTGGATAGTTTACTGAGAGGACTTGCGCTCCACTTGGAACTGGCTCGCTGCCCTGTGCCATTTCCCCTTGAACAATGTATTGCATGCACCTCCACTTCACCAAGTCCACGCACTAACTCTACCTCGTCCAGTGGACTTGTAGGATGCTCACTTGGCAAGGATATGGAGCCTCATTCTGGATGGTGTATGCTCCACCTGGACTTGGCTCACTTCTCTACGCCTACTCTCCTTGAACGATGTGTCGTTTGCACCTACTCCTCGCTAAGTTTCCGTCGAACCGTTGGTTATGATACAACTTGTTAATGCATTGCGCACCTGCGCGCACCCTTTGGTCCACTATACATAGTAATGATATTGTCCCCAACTTAAACACCACCATGTTCGGACCCCATTTGGGCCTTAGTGGTTTTGGGTTTTCTCCAAAAGGCTCGTTGTTATTAGGGAGTGAACCATTCTTATAAACCTTTGTGATATAGGACTACTCAAGCCAACATTATCCCAACAAAAGTCTCGTCATCTTCGCATCTGATATCTTCCCATCAAGTCCAATACAAGAAAACAATGCCCCAAATCCACCATGAGACACTCAACATAAAATGATAATAGCTACCAAAAGAATGATGTGTAGGCACCTCGGGTTGATACCCTGACATCTGAAACGGATAAAGCGATACATGGGATACATTGGATGCAATGGGTGAGAGCCCCGGGGGTGTGGGTGAGAGCTCTGACGTGTGTTTGCGACTACATAGATTGCATCATCATCTTCATATGTTGTTGTTGTTGCTGAATCCGCACCTCGTCAAGGGCCTTACCTTGGGCTTCTAGCTAGGCCAACACAGCTTCTTGCTTCAATGAACTAGAAAAGACACTGTGTCAGGTGTCACCCCATGTCCATAACCCCGAACTTTGTTTTTTATCTCAGGACCCACATTATCGATATAAATTTGTGTTCGAAGTTCAGGATAGTCTTCCATTCCAGCATCGACCTGTGACTGAACGAGATTCTCCAAGGACACCTGACAAACAAATATTTAGATAAATTAAAAACTAAAAAAATTAAGAACATAATATAAACTAACATACGAAAATTTAGAATAATACATACCCCTCGATCTTGCGAAGGAACGTTAATCCAACTTTTTTATTTTCATGTATGGATGACACGAAAGAAATCAATAAGATCCGGATTTTTTCGTGCTCCTTCCTATAATTCTTATCATATTTTTGGACATTAAATAACACTATAACATAATTAAAAAAAATGGAGTGTACATACATAATCCTCACAAAGACGATCAAAGGATTTTGTTCCCGATATGTGGCTCATTTGATTACTACGATTAGCTTTATTTTTTCCGCCACCTCCTAAAAGAAAGAAGAAAAAAAATTAGTCATATGTACAAAAATGTACCATTATTAAAAGTAGAAGTTTTTACCTGAATTTTTGGTAAATCCCAATTATTCACCATCTCCACCCATTCATTGGGATTCAAACCAGCTGGACATATCATTCACCGTCGCGGTGTTCTACTATTATAGTATATATTTTCAAACTCACTTATGTATTCTCTGTAAGCATGTTCAGCACTAGCGAACACCATACTTCGAATAAGTGGCATCAAATCTTCATCCCGAAAACTAATGGTGCCATGCATTCACAATTTAAAAAAAAAAATGTTATAAGTAAAAATTCATAAATTACTTAATTTTGCTATTATTTTTAAAAGTAACTACTTACACATATTTTATTACACAAAACTTCCTTCAAATCTTTCTTAATTAATCACCAATCAGACATAAGAGGAAAACTAGCGGGATCTCTCATCTCTGAAGCTATATAATTAAAAAAATCAAGACTGTTTGCATCGACACACTTTCCATGTGCATTAAACTCACAACGTTATTTTCCCATATTATCTTTTCGCACTCACCGTATCTTCCCAAGACCACGCCCTTTCTTTTGGGGCACTGCTACATATTCATTTTGTAATCAGAATTAAAAAAAATATATAAAAAATAGCAAATAGTAGAAGAAATAAAAACAATTAACTTATATATATATATATATATATATATATATATATATATATATATATATATATATATATATATATATATATATATATATATATATTAATTAACAAAAGAATGTTCCCTAGAAGAATGTTCCCCTCTATGCTCATCAGAGCGTTCTTAATTAAAAAAAAAACATATACAAAAAAATGACATGAGTGTTCTTATTTATTTATTTATTTTAAAAAAACTAATTTAAAGCCTTCACATTATTAATATTTAACTCATTGTCAACTGTTGAATTAACCACATATTATACAACAGTAATGTTATATCAAAATATGTATCTTCCACGTATGCTCTTGTTTGAATATTTTCATTATCAAGTACCCGATCATCCAAATTTGGTATGACATATTCATCAATTGCATCTTTATCCTCCATAATACATCAAATAAATCCCACGGTTGCATCCGAACAACTATATGCCAATCTTTTTAGTTGAATCCTCAACATAAAATACTTGTATTACTTGTGAAGCTAGTATTAAAGGATCCTCCTTAAATACCAATCGATTGAAATTCACCAAGGTAAATCCAAATTGATCTGTCGAACCTCTAGGACTTTCACTATCAATCCAATTACACAAACAATATCACAATTCGAGCCTTGTCTTCTGTCTCGGTCGGACCACAATATCTAACATGAAATATCTATACAACTTTTCCATAATAATCCATTTGCATATCACTATCGGAGTACTTGCAAGTACCATTATACCACAATTTTGATTATTACAATTATCATCTACAATTTTATACAAAATCTGAAACCATTAACAATGTAACTCTATCTGGTTCAAGGATTGTGATTTCGTGTTTCGAGTTAATTTCAGTCTCTTGATTTTATAAAATATTTATGAAATATTTTGTTTTATATAGAAAAATTGTAAAAATTTTGGTTGTAGTTTTGAATCTAAAATATAAGTTATATCTTTTAAACTCTTAGATACTACATAAAAAAGTCTCACACGACTCATATTGTATACAAACTACATATTACACAAGAAGCACTCACATAACAAACTTTTGATACCAAAATATACAAAGATTGAAATAACTTTTTCTTAGAGGAATTCCCCTTAGAAAATTTAAATATTTTGGATTCGAAAGATATTTCGGTAACTACAAAATATGAAATATTTCTTACAATTTTGACATATTCCGAGAAATCACACTCCTTGATCTGGTCACAAGTCTACAAGGATAATTAGTGAGCCAATGCAAGTCTTCAGATATCAATGGATCATTGACATGACATCTTGCATTAACCTGTGATAAGTAAAAATCAAGCTACAAATTTACATTGCATGTCTGACAAAATTAAGATGTAAACCAAACAAAATAAAATTCTCACATATTCTTTGACCAATTCAGAAAATTTCTTCTTGCTTAATTCCATGATTTGTTGCGTAAGTATTTCCCTTCGATATTTATTTTTCAAGAAGTCCTCATGTTGCCTACCAAATTAGGATAAGATTTACATGATTAATTTATAAAATTTAAGATTTGATAAAACAATAAAGAACCAAATCTATGTTATGACCTTATTAACAGAATTACTTCAATTATCCATAATGTATTCGTGACATCGATTCCAATCATTTACATCAAGTTCTATAATTTCCCTGAACCTAGATGATAGCCTGTAGAGTAAAAAATGGATAACTCGCCAAACACTCTATGTCCAATACCATATGCATTTCGACCATTACGATTATGACGAGTCTCAACAATTCTAAGATACCGTACAAAAGGCTCAACCCTCATCAATCAAATACTCTTCAACAACTGATCCTTCAACCTGACTCTTATTTCGAACATATCGCCTTAGTGTTGTGTCATACATGAATAATAAATTAGGTAATAAAAAAAACTAAGGTAAAAAATGTAAACAAATCAAGATTGCTTAGTTACTGTTCAATTGGATACATCCATCCATATTGAACTAGTCCTGCAGTAGTAGCTTCATCTGCTAAGTGAATTGGGAGATCCACTATGCAATCAAAAAATGCAGGAGGAAAATTCTTTTCCATTTGACACAAGGTCAATGCAACTTCTTGAATTCTACCTTAGATTCATTTTTGCAACACAATTGTCTAAAGATAGCACTCAACTCAAGCAACACCATAATGACAACTTTAGGTAGTACCCCACGTATTGCAAGAGGAAGTAATTGTTGCATTAAAACATGACAATCGTGATTTTTCAACTCCATTATTTTTCTCTCATTCGCATTCATACAACGTGATAAATTTGCCGAATATCCATCAAGAACACGAATACTAGACAACACATTGTAAAATGAAGTTTTTTTTTCCGATGTCGGAGCAAAAAATGTTGTAGTTCCTTCTCTTCAATGGTGTTGACCATCTCTTATATTCAAGACTTTAAGATCATTATGTGCAGTCAATCTATCATTTGACATATGTGGTATATCCAATAATGCTCTCAAAACATTTTTGCATATATTCTTATCAATATGCAGGACGTCAAGATTGTGTCTAATCAAAAGATGCTTCTAGTAGAGTAGTTCAGAAAATATATTTTTCTTCTTCCACTGATTGTAATTACTTGTACTACTCGGAATTATTTGTCTTTGTTGTCTAACAGGAACATCTTTATCAAATTTTCCAAAAGTGAATCTCAAAGTAGATAGTTCTTCAAGGCATTATAAACTATTCCACTACCTAGGTGCCTCACTGATATTCACATAATTATTACATAATATATCCCTTAATTTATACATGTTAGTGTTTCGATTATTATATTTTATAGTAATTATTTCGTTTTCATGTCTTTGTAGGAATTTGAGCGTAAACGATGAAATCAGATTAAAGCGGCAAGTTAAGGAACAACAATTAGTCAGTTCCAATGGTGGTATAAAGCAATCCCAAAACCTAATTCATACCCTAAAAACCAAAACCTAATTCATACCCTAAAACCAATTCATACCCTAAAACCAAACCCAAACCTAATCCTTCTCCTTCTCTATAAATAGAGGAGGATAGGGTGAGAATGAGGGGGAGGAAGAGAAGGGAAAAGAAGAAAATTAGAAATCAAAACCCTTCCTCAATGGAGATTTCCTCAAAGGAGCTCCTCTCTCAAAGGTGATTCACAATCACCCTCACCACTCATCCATCTCTCACTCACTCCACTCACTCAGCACACAGTCACCTCGCCATCGCCACCACCGAGCTCCGCAACCGCCACCGTCACCACCGTGAAACAGGGTTGTCACACCCCTGTTTCACGTCCAATTTTCACTCCACCACCACTCTCTGCTCCTCTCCCCTGTCCACACAACTGCCACCACCTCCGCACGAGTCCCACCACCACAACAGACCACGAAAAGCCGCGACAGAACCACCGCAACCACGCCGCGACAGAGCCTGTTTCGCCTCGCGACAGAGCCTGTTCCGCCTCGCCACAGAGCGTCTTCCTCCCCTCTCTCTGTCCTCTCTTCGTCCAGGCCCCAAACCATCTCTCCGCCACCGGAAAACCACCACAAACAGAGCCGCACCGCGGCGCACCACCGTCACGACAGGAAGCAAAAACAGGGAGTCCCCTCCCGATTTCTCTCTGTTTATTTGTGCTGTTTTCTTGGTGTTTCCTCACCTTTTCTGGTCTTTCGCAGGTTCTGGAGATGATTTGAGGTTGAGGACGGTCGCGAGGAGCGAGAACGAGGCCGAGAACCGCGCTGTCGCGCTGGAGAAGACGAGCGGCTACTGTAGCATCACTGTGGCGCTACTGTAGCAGAGGCGGGAATTGGTCAATTCGGTTATTTGGCTATTTACACCCCAGTTATCTGTAAGAGCCACCACAGAGCGTTTTGGGATCATTTCCTCGGGATTCGTGCACAACCACCTACTGATTTGCTGAGTGCCACCATATCGAGCTTGTGATAAACTAAATGGGTTGTATAAGTTATTTTGATTTATTTTACTGAATTGTGCATTTAATTGTTAACTACAATTTATTTCTGAATTTTGATAAATTACTTTCACCTTGCATGTTCGAGAAATTAAACTTGATATGTTTGGTAGTTAGAATTACCCTTTATTAATATTCAAAGCATGTGCTAAAAATATTAAGCTTAAACTTTGATTAAGTGTGCCTTAAAAAGACACTTAATACTTGGTAAGAGCGTATTTGCTTGAAATGATTTGTTAATGTTTGATAGAAATATGATATAAGTTTAATTAGATTTTAACGATCACATATTCGGTGTAAGCAACGGATTCTCATCCCTAAAGCTTCTCGTTAAATTCAGTAATTTAGATTTCAATAATTTTGCTAACTCATTAGTGAGTCCAAGCCCACAAAACTCATTTCATCTATCTTTTATTTTTCTTAGTTTTCTTATTTTTAATTTATTTTTAGTTTAGTTTTAAAAATGCTGTAACCCCATTTTCTCTAAATTAGTTTAATTAAATTCTAAAATTTCAATTGCATCCACCTTCTTCGTGGGATCGACCCGTACTTGCCGTTGTCTACCAGTTAGGCACCGTGCACTTGCGGTTATTACAAGTGGGCTGAATTAACCTATTAATTTAGGTTAGTTAAATCCGTATCACTCACGAACCTCTGGATGACCATTTAATGTTGTGGATTGCCTTCGAAACCTGTGAGGAATTTGTAAAAATCTTCGATGGCTCAAATAACAAATCTTATGACTCACACGACAACTATAAAGATACATTATCATTCATGTAGTAGGGACATGTTTTATATCTCTTAGTACTCCATCCAGATAACATTGCATAAGCTGAAAAATCATTAATTGTCCATAACATAGATATTTTTATCATACAAGTTTGGTCTGAAAACGCATCATAAGTGTTAGTGTCCTATTCCCGCAACTCATTCAATTAGTCAATCAATGGGTGCAAATACAAATCAATATCACTTTCAAGAGACCTCGATCCTGGTATCAAGAGGGACAATAACAAATTCGGTTGCTTCATACACATCCATGGTGGCAAATTGTAAACCGAAAGCACCACAGGTCATGGCATGTGCTATGGTCATTCCTCATTTAACCAAAATGATTAAATTCATCACTTGCCAGCCCTAGACGCACATTTCAAATTTCTGATGCAGACTTTGGATATAGATTATCTTAATGTTTTCATGCTGAAGAATCTGATGAATGCCTTATAAAACCCATCCATGGGACATTCAGTTGTGTGTCACCCCATATGTTCAACGGTATGCTTCGACATATATAACCTTTTCAATCTCGATTTTAATGGGAAATACCACATAACCCTAGCTGAGATCTTCGTCTTAGAAGTATCATTTTTCTTCTTATCTTGATTTGCCACATACCGAGCATGCGTTCAACTTTGATGTGTCTTTCCAATATATCATGCAATCATTAGGACATGCATCAATCTTCCCATATGTAAGACCCAACCCATGTATAAGTTTCCTTGCCTTATAACAAGTATAGACAAACAATCCCCTTCAGGCAACATTTTTTTGCCAAATCAAGCAACGGGTAACTGCGTTATCCGACATACCCCCTAAACACTTAATCTGATATAATCTTACAAATGCCTCCAATTTCTTGAACTTTTTACAACTAGGACACAACTCTTATTCTGCTTCTTCAAGCAACTTGAAAAAAGTTTCAACCTCTTCCGGAACCCTTCCACAATAGGGGGTTTTAGGGCTGAAAACCGACCCGACGGTTCAATTTTAGTCTAAAATTGCCAACCGAACCAAAGCTATCGGTTTCGGAGACGTTCCAGCCAAAATCGAACCGAGATTTTTACAAACAGAGCCGAACCGAAGTGCATCGGGTTTGTTCTGTTTATGTAGAAGAGATAATAAGGAGAAGATGGATGAGGATCACATGATTTCAACTATAACCTTCAAAACAAACAAATGACTAATTACCTTATACTCATCATTGTGCTCACGCGTGAGGTTTGGTGCTGCTAATGAGACCAACAACAATGAACCAATAATCACATGCCAAGACGATGAAACTATCCATGGATGCACAAACATAAATCACAACCATCAAATTAGGTTTCCACATTCAACACTCAAAAGTTGTCTATACGGATATTCCAACTTTCAAATGAAGAAAAATTGAAAAACAAACAAAGAGAGGGGATACTGCAATTGCTCTCGCCGATGATGAGAGTGAAAAAATTCTAGGCTGAGAACTTTAAGTGGTGAGAGAGGGGTGTGTTGGAAAAATCCAACATGTATGGGCACACATATGCATTTAATGTGTATTGCTATTTTAAAGTATAACCTAAATAAATCGTGATCTAATATGGTTAATTGGGCTAAGGTATTAAAATGTCATGGGCTTAATGTGTAGATACACTTAAGCAATTTTTAATTTGACGAGGGACCAAATTAGAAATTGGTAAGTTAGAATAACTGATAACTCATCAGTTATAACTTCTGGGTTCTGGTTCCCAGTAGAGAGTATGGTTTTATTTCTTCTACAATTCCCTTCTACAGAGAGATACGCAGAAAAACATACGTTATCAACTGGAAGATCAAGACTCATCCCATTCTTGAAGTGCTATCATGGGTCTTTAGTGCCAAAATAAGTGTTTAGACAAATTTTTTTTTTTTTACTTATTTCTAAAAATTGAAAGCCAGAAGTGTTCTAAGCCTTCAAATTTTTTTCTTATGTTTACATTTTTGACATCGTCAATATAGTTAAAACTTTAAATCAAATTTTATTTATATTTATAATGAATCCAACAAACATGCTGTTAGTTATCTTATGATCTCTCTGACTTTTAAATGTGATCTTCAGTGTGAAACTATTGTGAAAACCACTAAACCATAACACCAGTTCAACTAACATATAATGCTCTTTTTCTATTATTATACTTTTTGTTTGATAATAAATTTTAGGAAATTTGTAAATTATAACAAGATTGCAAATCCCCCTAAAAGTCTTGCAAATGGAACAAAAAAACCCTCCCTAGGTTTAAGAAATTAACTATTGATATACATGAGAAAACAAAATATGATAATGGTCAGGTTTGTATCTATCTATAGCTTTCATTAAGATTTGCATATACTATCTAGTAATTATTTGTGGTGATTTTAAAAAAATTTTAATTTTAATTTTTTTTAGAAAAATGCCTTATTGCAACCAAAAGCCTAAAGAGCTGATGATTTATTTTTTATTTTATTATATGTATATATATGTTTAATGGAAAAAAGGTGATTAGTATACCTCCATTTAGCCCAACAACATTCACCAATCCATTCCATTCCATTTAGGCTACAACTTTGGTTGGGACATGAAACTACACCCTGGGCCCGTTACCAGGGAATTGCCCATACTAAAATTTTGTGAGCTCAAAATGTGTTCTTAGGTTATGAAAATGGTTATAATTCCTAAGCCATCTAAAAATGCTACTTTTTTTTTTTTTTTTTTTTTTTTAATTTTATTTTAAAATTTTATCCCTTAACCCCCTCCCTCCAAGATGCCACCAACAGGGTTTAAAATTGGACTTGTGATACCATTCACCAAAAGCCTACCGTTGAGGTGATACCCCATTGGCAAAAAAATGTTACTACTTTGTACATAATTCAAAAAATAAAATGATAGAAATCTTTCTATATAAAAGGACATTAATTATCATATAAAATCTTCAAAATTTATGCTTTTTCTTATCCAATTTTAAGACATTATTCATTTTTGTCAAGAGATAGGCGCAAAACCCATATGCACCCCACTATTATGCTTTGGAGAAGCGGTCCAAAGTTGCACCCTTCACACATTTTCACCTTTTGACGAAAACAACAGCAAAATTTTAAGATATGGGCCATACGGCTTGAATCCGATGTGGGTAATATGAGCTCATTTCAAACTTCAATCGTGCACGTCTAATGCGACATTATATTCCATTAGCTTTTTGGTGCGGCAGCGATTACTCTACACCACCATATATTCTTTCTCACACCACCATTGAGTTTTTTTGTCTTTTTATTTTTATTTTTTACTTTCTCACACCACCAATAAATATGCATAACAGAGAAACTCAAATTCAAAACAAAGTAATTTTTGACAAATTTAAACCCTCAATTGAGATCGATTCTCAATCTCATCAAAACATGAAAGTTGTAGTACTATGGGTTATATAATAAACACAACTTGAATCACTTTAAAATGTTTTAAAATGAGCAAGTTATGATTATTTTACTAAAGTCACACAAATCTGTCTCGCAATAAAAATGGGATAGTGTCCCTGACTTTCGGCTACCTTATGTGATTGATTGAAACCGATTCTCAAGTTGATTAAAACACAAAAATTGTATTATTCTCAGTTATCTAATAAACACAACTTTAATCACTTAAAAATGTTTTGAAATGAGCAAGTTATGGTCATTTTACTAAAGTCGCGCAAATCTGTCCAAAAAAATAAAAACTGGATAGTGTTTCCAACTTTCGGCCAACTTATGTGCTCGATCAAGACCGATTATCAAGTTGATCAAAACATAAAAGCTGTAATACTCTGAATTATATAATAAACACAACTTAAATCACTTGAAAATGTCTTGAAATTTGTAAGTTATGGTCATTTTATTAAAGTCGCACAAATTTGTCAGAAAAAATTTCTCTTCGCAGAGTGCATTGTGGGGTATCTGAGATACCTCGCATTGCACAATGCAAACATGAAATTATTTTTCCAAAATCACTCTGTTTACTACAACACCGGACCTTGCGAGAGCGATGAGAAAAAAAAAACCAAAAGGGGAGAAGGGTGGTGCGGCCGACTGCAATGGCCGTGTGGGAGAAGAAAGAGAATAAGATGGTGATGGATGGATGATGACCGGAATGGCGATAGACGGTATCAGCCTGTGAGTTCTTCTCATCCATCATGGCTGGGAGATAACTAGCTCTCAGCTAAGCAACTAACGAGCAACGATAGCCCAATTCTCCAACCCAACAGTGGTGGAAGAGAAAAAGTGGTGGTGTGAAATAGAAAGGTGAGAATGGCGGTATAAAAGTGATGGTGTAAAAAAGAGGAATTCTAAAATTGGTGCCCTCGGGACTTGGGAGAATCACTCCTCTTTAATAATCGGGCTGTCTTAATAATAAAAAACACGGTGAGGGCCGAATCACAGGACACGTGGACGGTGAAGACGAGCCGTAGACAAATACAAGTAGTCCACATCATCATCCATGAATGAACAGGACAAAATTACTGCAGAGGCTCGAGCCAAATACGTAGCGCCTCGTCAGAAACTCGTGTCTTGTGTTAACTTAGTACAACAAGAAGCAGCAGCGTACTATAAATCCATGTGAGCTTCCCACTTCCCACTTCCAACCCAACTCCAACCCCAACCCCAATAGAGCAAGATTATATACACAATTAAAACGTCTGATTTTATTGCCTAAACTATTTCGTCTCTTTCCCAAAATCAAAGATCAAACCTTTCAGTTTTTCGATCTAAACCACCCCCCCCACAGCTCCCCACCAACCAACCAAAGATGCATCGCTTTTGCAGGGAAATGTTGAGAGTTGGAGGAGCTTCTAATCGCTTAATTTCTTCTATCAATCACGTTAGGTGCGTTACCATCTTATTGATTTACGTGGTTCCCTGTAATGGGTTTATGTTAGTTTCATGAAATAATTCAATCGTTTGCGTGTTTCTGATTTTGTTAATGGGTTGTGTTTGTTTAATAGGTTTTTGTAGAGATTTTATCTGACATTGTTATTGTGTAAAATTTTAGTTTTTGTGGATGATTGGGGTTTTAGATTCTGAAAAACCGTTTGTTGGGGTGTTTAGAATTGGTGATATCGTACTAGTTGTTAATCGTATTTTTGTGCTTTGATTCGTGGGTATATTTAGGTTTATCTAATTATCATGTTATAACCCTTAAAATTTGTTGATTTGATCTGGTTTTATCAGTTTGTTTTTGGACCAAGATGATTTCTATGATGCACACATGGTCTTGAAGTGATGAATGTATGGTTTTATGAAATATGGAAATACTTGTCAAGTGTAATAATGAGTTGGACTTGGAGGAAATATGAAATTGTCTTTTTAGATCTTTAAAAACAAAGTCTGTTACGAAGATTAAGAAGTGTTTTGATAGATAGATATATAGAAAAGAAGTCTCGGTTGGATGACGATGATGATGTGTGAAAAGTCTCGTTCGTCTGAATGGCTGGAATCAAATTCCGTCCCTGACAACCACACTATATATCACCACTTTCCCAACAATCTCCAAAATACACTTATTTATTTATTTACTATTATATTTTTTGGGATTTTATTTGTTTGATTTGGTTTTAATTTTTTGTGGGAAGGATGGCCAATGATTAAATAAAAATAAAGACAAGCATATGTCTGAATTTATCCATGTGGAACAACCTAATCTTCTCTATGAGGCCAAATTTTATTTTACTTTATACGAAGTTTTGTCCATATAATCTTTCTGTCAGTATTCTAAAATTCTGTAGGTGATTGTTTCATATGCTTTTCGAAGAATTCCTTTTTCATATGGTTCTTCTTTGATGTTGTAGATCCTTGCAAACTCTACCTTTTGCTACCGTTGAAGCCGAAGGAATATCAGGCTCTCAACCTGGAGAAGTACACAATTTGGGTATGTACTGCTATAGACTAAGACATAACATTTGTTATCACATTATCAGCTAAAATTTTAAGACATAACATTCTAGTCAATCATGTCAATTGTTCATCAACACTTTAAAAATGTAGCCATTTGTCAAACGTACTAGTTCAAGTATTTCCTACAAGATTCTTCTCTTTTGAAATTGTCCTCTAATGCCAGTTCTAATGTTCAAATGTCATGAACATGGAAATTCGATATTTTCAGTGCAGGGTAGTTGGAAAAAGACTTCTACCTGGAATACAGTTTTGGATCCATTGAATGGCGAGCCATTCATTAAAGTTTCTGAAGTCGATGAAACAGGGATACAGGTATATAATGAGCATCTATAATAAGTTGCTTCTCATGGTTATTCTCAAATTTGTTATCCTCTTGATTTTGCCCCCAAAGATAGTTTAGTTTCTATACTGCTTTCATACCAACATAATAGTCAGCCGCTCATGATATCTATCAACTCAATCATGTCTGTTGGTGTAGCCATTTGTGGAGAGCTTGTCTAACTGCCCCAAACATGGTCTTCATAACCCATTCCGTAACCCAGAGAGGTATGATTTCCTTATCTTTAATCAGGATTTGCTTGTTTTTGAAGTCAAGTAAATATTATAGTTTAAAATGGGGGAAGTTGCTTTATCATACTTTTCTTCTATTTCACTTGAACTCTGATTTTTAACCTTAGTGTGATGTGACTAAAGGTTAAAAGTACATTAACTCATGAAAAATTTGTTCAGGTATCTATTGTATGGAGACATATCTACAAAAGCTGCTCAGATGCTGTCTCAGCCTGAGGTACTATCATACTTCGGATTTAGGAAGACGTCTTTCCTTTTTTCCTTGCCTGAACCTTTAGAAGAATATTATGCAATATCACTATCATCGATGTTGCAAATTTTTTTTTTCTTTAATCTCATTTTCAGGTGGCGGACTTCTTCACAAGGCTGGTACAAAGGGTTTCCCCGAAGAGTTACCAGCAGGCCTATACTGAAGTATTTGTTACTCAGAAATTTTTAGAGAATTTCTGTGGGGACCAGGTAAACAAAAACAGTTCAACAAATCTAAATGGTTATTTATTATCATCTGTGACAGTAGCTAATGTAATAAAGTCAATTGCACTCACCTCAAACACTCACTTAAGTGGACGCTCCACTATGAGATTTTTTACATCCTTTCTGGCTTTCCCTCCAACTGTAAAACATAACATTCTCAAACTAGGGAAGTTTGCAAACTCAAGACGTGATCAAACATGAGATTGTGTTGTCCATACATGATTGTCCCTAACACAGAGTACATATCCCTTGTGTCATCCCTATCTAAAAAGACAACCTCAATACTCCTAAAGTTAGCAGGACTATTGATCAACTCAGCATGCCACTCATCTTTTAAACCAAACTCTGAATAAATGTGTTTAACAACTTCGACAAGCAGCGGTACTAGTCACTGTATGTTAATACATATTTATGTGGGTGAAGTTGTGGTTAATTGTTGTACGATACTGTCTATGTAGTTTTCTGCTAACAGTATGTTTTGGTTGGATGACCTTACTGGAGAGAGCTGTGTTTAGGAATTTTTATGTTAGACTATGTCTGTGGATTGTTTAAATCCACAGTTACTAGCTCTAGTTGTGTGCATGCTTGTATACTGCACCCTGAGAATAATCCTATCGTTTTCGTTATTTTCCTCTTGTTAAGCATCAGTTTCATTTATTGACGCACTATTAATGTTCGAGTTTCTTTTTACCTGAGCATCATTCAGAACTTTTGTTTGCTTCGATGACATGGTTCTCTGTTACTTATCTGGCAGGTTCGATTCCTTGCAAGGTCGTTCGCAATACCTGGTAACCATCTTGGTCAGCAAAGCCACGGTTTCCGTTGGCCATATGGTCCGGTAATGTTTATACTTCTTTTCAATCTATATCATCTTTTCCAGCTAATTGGTCCAAAGTGCTGAAGTATGTCCAAGTATCATATTTATAGTTGTTTTTGGACTGACATGCACATTTCATTCATTTTTTTGTGTTCAAATTTTGTCTTTGAAAAGTAGTTGGATTGCCATATTCACTATTTTGTGCTTGACAATTCCAACTGTGCAGGTGACAATTATAACTCCCTTCAACTTTCCACTAGAAATTCCAGTACTCCAGTTGATGGGTGCCCTTTATATGGGCAACAAACCGCTTCTTAAAGTTGATAGCAAGGTATACCATCTGAAACCTCTGTAGTTGACAATATCAGGAGAAGCCTTCTTATATTTTTAGTAGATAGCGAACTAGTTCATAAGGCATATACAATTTGATAACTTGCAGTCACAGATATAATTATTTGTACGGCTAGTTCCAATTAAACTGTTGCAGATGTTTAGTTAACTGAGAAATAGGTATGCTTAGTCATTTTTAAGGAACAATGCTGTGTTAAACACTTAGTCGATTTCGGTTATTCAGATATTCTATGTCAATCTTTTCATTTTAGATATAGCTTTGATGTAAACAGGATTCGTGTTTCATAAGTCAGTATTGGGATAAGGGGTGTTCATGATGACAAAAGTGTATATTTTGTATGCAATCTTGTTCTTATTACATACACTTATTCTAGGTAAGCATTGTGATGGATCAAATGCTTCGGCTGCTTCACCACTGTGGATTACCAATGGAGGATGTCGACTTCATCAATTCTGATGGGAAGACAATGAACAAACTATTGATGGAGGTATAGTTTTCTTTAATCTTCTTCCAAGCAAACATATTACTAGGTTTTTCATGGAGAAACATGCATTCATCGGTGCATTTGAAATAACGGTGATGTTTTTTGAGATTTGTATCGGTTGATGAGTTGATGAATTTTTAATCAATGGACTGGTCACGAGTATTTACTTTTACATATTTGAGTTCATGGTAAGGTCTAATTTACCATTGTTCAAATAATGTATTATAAAAAAAACTGGTGTTTTAACCTAACAACTTTTCAAATATCTCTTGTTCTTAAGGCCAACATCTTTAAACTTTTCCTTCAAGTTTGTATCATTTGACACTATATATTTTTCTTTCTGAACTTTAAAATTTGTAATTTTTATTAAACAAGTGATTACGTACTTATGGGTGGAAGCTCTTGAAACCAACTGAAAGTGTGTTAGATTTGTGCTAAATTTCCTTGTTCAATATGTTTTTCGATATACCTACTTTGTTCTTACAGATCCTCCGAATTATTTAATTTGTGCTCACTTGACTTATCTACTCTAATCAGTTATCACTTGTATATAGATGTTTGATTAATAAGCACAATTGTCCACACTAACACGGATTACCTTTAGTGATAACAGTGACAGCGTAAATAGTTTTTCATTTTAAGCATCATGTTGTCATATGAGGTTTTTTTGTATTTAACATGTCTGTGGATTTAAGTCAGTTGTACTCTCTTCTTGATTTGAACAGGCTAAGCCGCGAATGACGCTTTTCACTGGAAGCTCACGAGTAGCTGAAAAGTTGGCCGTGGATCTGCAAGGCCGTGTTAAGTTGGAAGATGCAGGTTTCGATTGGAAAATTTTGGGTCCTGATGTTCAAGAGGTTTCTTTCTCGGTCAATTAAACAAAAGCCAACTTTTCAATTTCTCATCCACTCCTTTTTTATGTATCGATATCTCTTTTGCAGGTTGATTACATTGCATGGGTTTGTGATCAAGATGCATACGCTTGCAGTGGCCAAAAGTGTTCTGCTCAATCAATTTTATTCATGCATGAGGTATTCTGATTTCGACACTTACGTATCTCCTTTCAATTGTAAGACAGGAAAAGTCACCTTACCCATTATCTCATCTTCAAGACTCATTTTTCAAGCTTCTCTTCCATTAGTCAAAATATACAAATACACTATTTGATCACATTTTATAACTGATTTGTGCTTCCTAAAAGTTTATTCATCTCATTTCTGATCTTTCTTTTGGTTCTTATCAATGTAATGCAGAACTGGAAGTCAACTTCACTTATTTCTAAGATGAAATCCCTTGCTGAAAGAAGGAAGCTTGAAGATTTAACAATTGGTCCAGTTCTTACCGTGAGTGGCCTGCTTTCTATTACTATCTTGTCTTTCTTATTGGCTACAACCATAGTAGATCTGATTCATAACCAATGGGTAAGGTATGTTTCTTCAATCGATGAGAGAATGATAAGGCCCATGTAGAAAATCCCTATGTTTCATATTAGTAGCTTGGCAATCTTAAGAGAATCCGTCAAGTGCTCACATCCTACTGATGGGGTGACATGTAAGGTGTTGAGTTTGGTTTAAGAATTGGGGTTGTGGAATTTGAACTAGCATCTGGTAGAACCAGGAGTTTGATTGCATGATTTGCCTCTATTTTATGTCTAGATCTATAACCAATAGCCTTTGATTTTGACTCTTCTGCCTAACTTCATCCAAAACTAATTTGTTCCTTGCAGGTAACAACTGAGGCCATGTTAGACCACATGAATAACCTGCTCAAAATACCTGGAGCAAAGGTACTCTTTGGGGGCGAACCTTTGGAAAATCATTCCATTCCAAACATCTACGGTGCCATAAAACCAACAGCAATTCATGTTCCTCTGGAAGAAATTCTGAAAGATAACAATTTTGAGCTTGTTAAAAAAGAAATCTTTGGCCCATTCCAGGTAAGAGATTGATATTATTGCTTTAGAACTTTGTCATTCTTAGCTTATGACATTTTCATACCTCCAAATATTACCAATACTCCTAAAATATAGATTAAAAGACAGCTACTGGTACTGTAAAAGGATCCTTACTTTTTATTTAGGCCATAATGTTTTTAATGTATTTTTTGCTCAATCGCTTTTATATAGATTCTCTTGCACTGTGACATCTTTCATTTTCAAAAATTTATACTCTTTAGTAATTTCTGTTTGGTTTCAGGTTGTCACTGATTATAAGCAAGATCAACTACCAAAGGTTTTGGATGTACTTGAGAAAATGCACGCACATTTGACTGCCGCTGTAGTTTCAAATGACCCTCTGTTTCTGCAGGTAAGCTTGAGCTTCATATTCTCTGTATGTTGGCTAGTATTTATTATTATTATTTTTTTTATCAGAAAGAAGTTCATGAGAGTTCCCGGGTAGGTCCCTGCTTTTAGTTCAAAAATATCTGAGTGCTCCCAAGTAGGTCCAGCCTTCAGCCTGAAAGGGCTAAAATATTTTCCTTACACAATTGCAATCTCAAACCTCATCGGTTGAGTAGATCCTGTTGAAAAAATCCAACATGTATGGGCACACATATGTATTTAATGTGTATTGCTATCTTAAAGTATAGCCCAATGAATTGTGATCTAATATGGTTAATTGGGCTAGGGTATTAAAGTCATGGGCTTAATGTGTAGATACACTTGAGCAATTTCTAATTTGATGAGGGATCAAATTAGAAATTGGTAAGTATAACTGATAACCCAATCAGTTATAAATACTGGGTTATGGTCCCCAGTTGTGCGTATGTTTTGTTTCTTCTGGAATTCCCTTCTACAGAGAGATATACAGAAAACATACGTTATCAATTGTAAGATCAAGACTCATCCCTTTCTTGAAGTGCTATTATAGATCAAGGTACGCTTCCGCTTTATTCTTGATTGTTTTTCTTATCATTGAATTAATATGGAGCATACATGTGTTTGTAGAATATTATTCTTATAGATAATCCTACAAATGGTATCAGAGCCTACTTCATGATTGATTCTTTGAAAGACTATGAAATTTAGGATGAACTTTTGGCATAAAATCAAGTTTTATTATTTTATTTTAAAAAAAAAAAAAACTTGGTTCAGATCTGGTTCGCTGGTTCAGATCTGAATCGTTCAGATCTGCATGATCTGCTTTGTTTTCAGATATTGATAAAAAAAAAAAAAAATAGGGTTTAGTTTAGCTTGTTGGACCTGTTAGTTTGTAGGCCTGCACTGAACCCTCCAGTTTTATTAAGGCCTGCATTGGACCCTTTAGTTTTATTTGAAAATTTCATTGGGCCACAACTTAATTGAAAAGTATTTGGGCTGTTGGGTCTGGGTCTGATGGGTTGCTGGGACAGGGTCAGACCCTGCTGGGTCTAATGGGTCACCCTGGTCCAGTTCAGAAACAGGAACTGCGACATTTTTTGAAATGGAAACTGCGACATTTTTTGAGGATATTGAGTTTGGGGGGAGAAATAAGGTAAGAGACATTGTCTTTGAGGAGGAATCGGTTTCAACTCCTACTACTGTTTTTGACAATATACATGTTTATTTACCTGTCATTGATCAAGAAGCAGATCTGGAACCTCAACAAGACAATGTTGAACAACTCTCTGTTCAAATTGAAGTAAATGTTCCAAAGGAACAAACTCAAAAACCTCAAGGACAAATGCCATTAAGGAAATCCACGAGAGAAAGGAGAAATGCTATTCCGGATGATTACATAGTTTTTCTCCAAGAACATGAGGAAAATGATGGATTGATGGAAAATGATCCAATCAACTTCCATCAAGCCATGCAAGATTCTAACTCTCAACAGTGGATAGATGCTATGAATGAGGAGTACAAGTCTATGCAAGACAATCAAGTTTGGGATCATGTCCCATTACCTAAAAATACAAAGTCTATTGGTTGTAAATGGATATTCAAAACCAAGAAGGATTCAAAAGGTAATGTGGAGAGATATAAAGCTCGTCTTGTAGCTAAATGTTTCACTCAAAAGGAAGGCATCGACTATAAAGAGACTTTCTCTCCGGTTTCAAAGAAAGTCTCATTTAGGACAATGATGGCACTTGTTGCGCACTTTGACCTTGAGCTACATTAGATGGATGTTAAGACAACATTTCTCAATGGCGACATTGATGAAACAATTTATATGGTGTAACCAGAAACTTTGTGTCTGGAGACCCAAAGAATATGGTTTGCAAACTAAAGAAATCCATCTATGGGCTCAAGTAAGCTTCCCGTCAATGGTACCACAAATTTCATCAAGTAATTGTCTCATTTAGTTTCGAGACGAATGCAGTTGATAATTGTGTATATCATAAGTTCAGTGGGAGTAAGCATATCTTCTTGGTTTTGTATGTTGATGACATACTGCTTGCCACTAATAACAAAGACATGTTGCACGAAACTAAGAGATTTCTATCAAAGAAATTTGATATGAAAGATCTTGTTGAAACTTCTTTTGTTTTAGGGATTCAGATACACCGAGATCGCTCTCGGGATATTCTTGGATTATCGCAAAAAAATTATATAGAAAATGTGCTTAAAAGATTTGGCATGCAAAATTGTAAACCAGGAGACACCCCTGTAGCTAAAAGAGACAAAATCAGTCTTAAACAATGCCCTAGGAATAAACTTGAAGTTAAAGAAATGAAAGAGATTCCCTATGCATCAGCTGTTGGGAGTCTAATGTACGCTCTGGTTTGTACACGTTCAGATATAACATTCATTGTTGGAATGCTAGGCAGATATTTAGACAACCCTGGGATGGATCACTGGAAAGCAGCCAAACGGGGTTATGAGATATTTACAGAGAACTAAGGATTACATGCTCACATATAAGAAATCAGATCAGTTGGAGATCATAGGGTATTCTGATTCTGATTTTGCTGGATGCCAAGATAGTAGGAAATCCATATCAGGCTACATTTATCTGTTAGCTGGAGGAGCTATTTCTTGGAGGAGTGCCAAACAGACTCTCATAGCTTCTTCCACTATGGAAGCAGAATATGTAGCATGTTTTGAGGCATCCAATCATGGATTATGGCTGCGAAATTGTCACCGATTTTCTGAACTGGACCAGGGTGACCCATTTGACCCAACAAGGTTTGACCCTGTCCCAGCAACCCATCAGACCTAGACCCAACAGCCCAAATAATTTTCAATTAAGTTGTGGCCAATGAAAATTTCAAATAAAACAAAAGTGTCCAATGCAGGCCTTAATAAAACTGAAGGGTTCAGCGCAGGCCTACAAACTAACAGGTCCAACAAGCTAAACTAAACCCTATTTTGTTTTTTATCTAGATCTGAAAATGAACCAGATCTGAACTAACCAAATCTGAACGAACCAGATCTGAACCAACGAAATAGATCTGAACCAACGAACCAGCGAATCAGATCCAAACCAGATCTGAACCAAGTTTTTTTTTTTTTTTTTTAATAAATAAAACTTGATTTTATGTCAAAAGTTCATCCTAAATTTCATAGTCTTTCAAAGAATCAATCATGGAGTGGACTCTGATACCACTTGTAGGATTATCTATAAGAATAGCAAAATTCTAAATGTCGAGGAAATGAGCGAGGAAACCAGCGAGGAAAGTGAGGTGGAGGGGGGTGAACCATTCACTCCCCTCGGGATGCGTGCGCAAAAAGCAACGACCCGCATCCCGAGGGAGGTGAATGGTTCACCCCCCTCCACCTCACTTCCCTCGCTGGTTTCCTCGCTCATTTCCTCGCCACGTAGAATAGCTCATACGAATAATATTTTACAGACACACATGTATGCTCCATATTGATTCAATGAGAAGAAAAACAATCAAGAATAAAGCGGAAGCGTACCTAGATCCATGATAGCACTTCAAGAAATGGATGAGTCTTGATCTTCCAGTTGATAACGTATGTTTTCTGTATATCTCTCTGTAGAAGGGAATTCCAAAAGAAACAAAACATACGCACAACTGGGGACCATAACCCAGTATTTATAACTGATTGGTTATAATTACCAATTTCTAATTTGGTCCCTCATCAAATTAGAATTTGCTTAAGTGTATCTACACATTAAGCCCATGACTTTTAATACCCTAGCTCAATTAACTATATTAGATCACAATTCATTGGGCTATACTTTAAGATAGCAATAATATGTCTGCCCATACATGTTGGATTTTTCCAATAGATCCTTCATAAAAATAAATGAATAATTAAAAATAACAAAAATCCCCGCAAAAATGAAAAATCTCAAACTTATCAGAGCCAGGTTTCGATCCTGGAACCTGTGGGTTATGGGCCCACCGCGCTTCCGCGGGCCACTCTGATCTTATGGAGGACTTGAGATATGTATTCTCATCATGTCAGCCTCTTATTTTCCATATTGTAGTAGCCATAGCCATTGACATGAACTTTTGCTCTTCTTGTTTTACGTTAAATAGTGGTACTTGTACTTATGCTCTATAAATTTGTTTTGCAGGAAGTTATTGGCAAATCTGTGAATGGCACAACTTATGCAGGGATGCGAGCTCGAACCACAGGCGCTCCACAGAATCACTGGTATGCGAGGCACTAACAAAGAAAGGAAGTACATAATTATGTGTAGGTTTTTCGTGTGTTTAAACTGGGGGACTTATTGTGTGAAACAGGTTTGGACCAGCTGGAGACCCCAGAGGCGCTGGAATTGGAACCCCAGAAGCAATAAGGCTTGTTTGGTCTTGCCACAGAGAAGTTATATACGATATTGGTCCAGTTCCCCATCAGTGGGGGATCCCCCCATCAACCTAATTGATAAAATCTCATAGTGAAGGAATGCTCAAATCAATTTTATGAAAGTGATTGAGCAGCGGCTTATTTAGTTAGTTTATAATAAGCAGTCGAGTTTCGATTGATAATTTAGAATAACATTAGCAAAATTGATGTACTAGAATAAGATTCTTAATAAGCAGTCCAGCAGTAGCTTATATGGTTAGTCCGGAGTGCAGTGGCCAACTAAGGATTTGCCTAGGGCCCCCAATTTTTTGCTCTATCAAATCACTTATGAACCGGTCAACCATATTATACTCGGTCGGTTCGTTCGTTTTTGTTGGTTAAAATCACTTAAGAACCGGAAAAATCGAATCAACCAAATTGGTTTCAAATTCTTATAAAGCAAATCGATCTGAAATCGAATCGATTGGGGTTTTTTTGTCCAACCCTAGATTTCAATTTTGAAAAGGGATAGATAAGGAAGGTGTGGGGCGTTGGTAGTAAAGGCGTCAAGAGGCGGGGCGGTGGATAATGTCCCTACTACTAGCTACTCCTCTTGCAGCTTTTGAGAAGGCGGTGACTACATCACACTACCATTTTTTCTCACACCATTTTACTCTCATACCACCTACTTTTTTTCTCACACCACCTATAAAAAAAATCATTTATTTTTTTTCCCTCACCATTCAAATCGATAATGATTTCACCCTCGCCAATTTAAAATCTCTTTTAAATTTCTTCCCACACTTAAATCTCCTCCCTCTACTTCGAAAACTCTCAAAGTCAAAATTCTTAAACCCAAACTCAATAATTATGCATAACTTAACATAACAGAGAAACTCAAACTCAAAACGAAAAAAATGCGAAATAGGGTAACTTTCGACCAATTTAAACCCTCAATTAAGATCGATTTTCAAGCTCATCAAAACACGAAAGTTGTAGTACTATGAGTTATCTAATAATCACCACTTGAATCACTTGAAAATATTTTGAAATGACTAAGTTATGATCATTTTACTAAGTTATGATAAACAATAGTTTTAGGATAAAGATTGAGATATATATAGCATAAACCGGGTTTTACTAATAACATTTTCCAATAGTTATTTCTTAAAATTGTATTAATGAAAAAAAAAATTGTATTAATGAAAAAATAAAATAAAATTTTGAGCTCATGGGTGCCAGTTAGTCATCTTATAAGCAGAAGTTGGTGAGAACCCTTCTTCACCGCGGCACGATTCATATCACTGCTCGAGAAGTGGAAGCCTGAGGTTGCTATATATTATAGTTTCTTGTTGGTTCTTTTAGAGTCTGTGGGACTATTGCAAGATTCATCGGACGTAATGAACTGCTCTAGCATGGCGAGGACTGTCAATAGATCGAATTGGGTAGAAATTTGAATCCAATCCAATGAAAATTAAGACATTCCAAATCTTATTCAATGAAAAAAAATATCTAATATTGAAAATTAATTTTTTTTATTATTATATTATTAATCTAATCAATCCGTCTCCCTCCAACAGAAATCCTGTGTCACTGATTTTATGATAAATAAGTACAGCAAATATGGCAATTGTATTAATGAAAAATAATAAATAAAATAAAAGAATTTGAGCTCATGAGTGCCAATTTATCATCCAACAAACAGACGTTAGTGAGAACCCTTCTACACCGACTGCTCGAAAGGGATAAGCTAGACGTTGCTATATATTATAGTCTCTTGTTGGTTCTCTTAGGCTCTGTGGGACTATTGCAAGATTCATAAGACACGGATGAGTTTTGCCATGTTAGCCTACACCAATGAGTTGGATATTTTATCTAATTTTAGTTTATGGTTCAACCCCTGAAATTTATCTAACTAATCGAGATTATATTTAAATCTGCTGCCAAAAATCAATTTGAATGGGTGATTTATTGAATCCAAATAATATCCTTGTTTTTAAGACATAATGAACTGCTCTAATATTGAAATTTGAATCCAATCCAAATCCAATCCAATGAAATTTTTTTATCTAATATTGAAATTTGAATTCTGAATCTGATCTGAAAACTCAAATTCGAAACCCACGGGAACCTGATTCGAAATAACTTAATATGAAAAGAAAACTTGTACTAAAAAATAAATAATTTTTTTAAATTAAATTTTCTCTTTATAATGAACCAAATAAAAATGATCAAAACTGCACATTTTATAATACATACAATATTTATAAAATTATACAATTCGAATTATTATTGGATTCAATTTACCCAATTGCGAATCTGATACTAATCCCGAAAAGTGAAATCCAAAGTCTCACTTTTTCAGAGGTTTTCGGACAAATCCCAGTCCATTGACAGCCGTAGGAGGGGCCAGGTGCTGAGTCTACTAAACTTCTCACCAAGTCACTAGTAGTCCACATGAACGAGAGAAAGAGGGGAGGGTAAAGGCTGGTTGGATACTTTGAACTGACAGGTAGAGAATTGACATTGTTAGACAGCATGCCAGACAAGCAAGTTTACATAAAGCAAAAGGTGGACTGCAAAAAACCATATGTGGATAAAACCGGACACAACACAATAGTTTAACCAGAAATTCTAAATGGCGTGGAAACCAGCGAGGAAAACATTCGACATTCAACTGTATCGATGCTGAATAGCTTACTTTTACTTTGGCGTTGGGACAACATTCAACTTGTCGAATTAGATAATCTTGCTCAAAGAAAACAAATTACAACCTGTGTGTAGCAATAATGGTCGAATATTAGATAGAGAAACTGCCCTACAGCATATAGGAGCCAAATGGTCAATCTACTGTATACCCTGGAACATTATGCCTTACTGGGATGCAATATCATCTGGCTAACCCCAATGTGGGCAAAGTATTCAAAGGTGGTTTTATCTGGCATCAGCATAATATAAAAAGATTGGTTTAAAGGCCTAAAACCTTAGGGGAATAGTACCATCTGCTCCACTTGACTTGGGCAATGTAACAAAAGATTCCAGTGAAGCAAACAAATCTTCCAGCACCTTGCAGTCCTCTACTGAGGGATATGCACAAGATAGCCAAAAATTAGCAAAGTAGGCCAAGGCAAGGCTAAAATAGTTACTGGGGGGGGAATCCTTTGGTATCTGATGGAAGACAAATTTCTCACCATTAGATACACCACAAAAATTTGAAAAAGTTTAGAACAAGGTAATACATAACTATTTGCCTATGCTACTTTTACCTCGGAATGTTAATGCAACGGAAACACTGTAACTACTACCTGGAAGATTTTATTTCTGAGTTTGTGAATGACACATGAAAAGAATCACCTACAGAAAACAGTTCTTGTTAGCTAGTGACACCATCTTGGCATCCAACTCAATGCCCTGTCTGTTCATCTCTTCACTTCCCTGATAAATTTTGTTTTTTTTCTTCTAAATATACTAACATTTTTTCTCACATACAGAAATAGGTAGGCAAAAGAAATTCAAAAGGCAGCAGCTATTACTCCCTTGTGTAGAACTAATTAAAAAGCAGTAATCACATGTGTTGTCCCTCTAGTTTTGGGAAATGGCATAAATGATGGTGAAAACTCATCCAGCCACAAACACCCAATTTTGGGGCCATTTCCCATCAAGACTACAGAGCCTACATGAGTCAACCTCGTGACAACAAAATAGGGGAAACACTGCTTGAAGTACTCTAATCCAAAATGTTCTTATTTTCTTTTGCTTTTGCTTTGTTGTATGTACACAACAACTATAGAAGGAACGAGAGGTCTCATTCTGTCCAAAGAGAAGGCAGCAAGCAGACAACTAAAGGAGACAGAGATTATGACAGCCCGTCATTTATCCACAATTTTAGGTCCTGTATAAGGCGCTCCAAATACGAAGAAATCCTCAGGTTTTTCCTTCTCCTCGAGCCATGCATATTCTTCATTTGCATTCCCCATCACTGGCCCCGCATCACCTATATAGTAAGTACCAGAAAAAGAAACATCAAATGACTACGAAACCTGCAATATTAATACCCTTACCCGTACAAATTATTATACAAGAAATCAAACTTCCAATGCATGTGTAGTACATAGCATTGTATACCAAAATCAGAATGAAGATGGTATTCGTCTAACCCTCCATCTTTGCATATACGTGGGAGTTTACATTGAAAGGAACTGAACTAAGCGGAAGTGTACAAAAAGAAGCATTGGTGTTTCTCCAATCTTGTTTCCATCTTCCTACGATTCAGTTATCACGACTGCATCGTACTTAACCAAGAAGAGAATGTAGAGCAGAGAAACGAATTACCTGAGAAACTGGCACAGGGTAACTCACGATAGTAAGTACAGTGGCGGCCTTCAGAATCAGAGTATGGAGGACCAAGCACATCTAGAACTGCACATGATGTCAACCCCGTGAAACAATGCATGTTACCTCCTTCGGTTGGATAGAGTATGGAGGTGTCGCATGGGGCAGTAAAGTCAGAGTCTGTCTTAAGCTTCGCTAATCGCGTCCCAGGGGGTTGCACTGCAACAGGTAGCAAGAACATGGGGGATGTTGTTATTTGGCTATACAATAGTTATAGCGGGGAAAAAGGAAAAGTATTAACCAAGCGGAGATGTGACTAATATGAAGACGACATTAAGATGAACTTCTTTACAACGAATATTCAAGCCAATGACATCTATTACTGTCATAGAAAGTTGATGCTACAAGTCTGCCTAGATTCTTTTGACAGTTTCCAACAACGGATCAAGAAAACAAACAATCATGTAAATCCCACTAGATTTAATTAATCAATTAGGAATCTCACATCCACTATCCAAATCAATCTACAGTTACACTAATCATTCAATTACTACCAACATTTACAACCAACACACACTAAATAATTTATGGTTCCAACTTCCTAATCCTAATGGAATATATAATATATACTATGTCGTATCCTAAAATTAGTTCCACTCTTGACCAGAATACCCAATTTCCTGGCTTAAGTTTCATGTACTCAATTAACTATGCTGATTTCATTGCACTCATTTTTACATCTTTGGTGATGGGATTTCTGTCCTTATCATACTGAATGCGTTAATGACTTTACTGCTAAATTCATTTTAAACTCATGTATGCCCACGCCAAGCACGAAAAAAACGCACTAGCCAGAATGGTTGGTAACCTTTTAAAAGGTCTAGTTTTACCATTAAATTTGTTCGGCGATGGGGTCGAAACTATCTGAATCTCGAGACAGCTCACTTAGTAGTCAGGACCCACTGGCATAATTGGTAATTTCCAACATCTCCTTGACCAGTACAGGCATCGAAAATATGTCAACCTCAAGACCTCTCAGTCTACCACTTAAGATTGGGGTTTCCAGTACTTCCTTAAAAACAATATTGACTGGCATGCACTAACTGCAAAGAAAATATATGGAAGGCGCTCCTCCCACTCAACTTGGCTAAAGTTGTGAATGTTGCAAACTAAATTAATCAAGTCTGGTGAAATATTAAAACCTCTAGGCAGAAAAAACTTACAGTTTGAATGATTGACATCATCTTTTGTGCCACCAGATGCATCAGTTGCCCAGTCATATGATTTGATGTGCATCGACCCAAAGAGGAGCTTACTGAAGACAGTCATGCCGGGATGATTATGAAGCGGAATGACAGCAGACTCTGGTAAGCAGAAGATTCCGATCTTCAAGAAGGAAAAGAGTGTCATGACAGAAAAATAAAATCATACATTTTGATGTAACATCAGGAGAAGATAATGTACCGAGAATTTGTCGCATTCATAGACGTGCAAATAAGTTACTGGAGGGGATCCATCCTTCTTAAGCAACTTGAAGTAAGGAATGTCTTTACTTACACCAACATGCTCTGGTTTCATGCCATCTAGACAACGGAAGTTACATAAGTAAGTATCATAAATATTTGCGATGAATATGAAACAAACGAGAAATAGAGAAGTAAATGGGAAGCCTATTTTTATCATGCTTGTGTGATAATTTTCCTTTTCGCTGTTTTAACTTTTTTTTACTGGTCGTGCTTATGTAACAAAGGGGAAATCATTGACGCCTAACACAACAATAAGGTTTCCAACATTCATGTAAATTTAATATGGAAGCTGATTGAGATATTTAACCCTGAAAAATGAGGTATCTTACAGTGTCTTGAAACATGTTGTACCCTAACTTTATACTTATGCATCAAATAGTCATCTTAAGATATTTTGATATTAAAAACTAAGATCGAAACATGTTGTTCAGCGTACTGATATGGAGTGTGCATCTACTGACCTTCAGCAGACCTACAACCTACCATAGTAACTACAGAATGACCAAGTCTGAACCCATTTAGCACAGTTCATTCAAATCTGTATAGTTTCAGTTCTATAACATGCTGCTGAATACTGTCAACCATAAATCAGGGTCATACAGCATATAGGAAACACAAAAACAGCTACCGAGCATGAATTCTGGCAGCATCTGGAATTAGGGAACACAAAAGATAGTAATGCTAACTAAGAAGCAGCGCCTTCCGTTACAGAATAAACAAATAGTAATAAAATTTATTACCTAGATAGACTCAGTGGGAGATGCAGTTAAAGGTGAGGTCAGATACATACGTGTAATCACGTGTTAAGTTTTGGAAGTGCGGTGATGATTGAAGATTAGAATATTCGTCAGGAATACGATATGCACTAAATATATTAAACAAAAGTGTCTAGTTCCTGTTCACTGTATAGTTAAGGTGGCTGATTCTAACGACCATTTCTTATCCTGCGACGTTCCGAATATTAAATTCAGAATATGCACACAGTGCTTGGTAAACGTGCACTTTGAAAATATAAGCATAAAATTCGCATGTTTATGTCTGCATGCAATCAACACATGGTTGCATACGTTGTATCACCTTATTGCAAGGAATATAACCATGAATTGAACTACCAATGATACCAAAACAAAACGATGAAATATAATTCCTTCCTAATGGTTCAGTTGTATTGGATTAACAAACATCCAAAGTCACAGCTTAGGACTTGACGTCGAAATAAATAAAATCTTTTAAAGATTCCTTATATAATTTGTGAGATTTCATTTTTTTCTAGATTTCTACCCTAACAAACAACATCCTCAAAGATATCAAAAGTAACAGCATCCAGCTAATTCATTTTTCTCTATCATTTTCCTTGTTTGATTTCAACAATCCCCGTGAAATTCGAGATGATGATAGACAATAAAACGCCTTTACAATCCAATGGAGTTCATGTGAATTGCTAATTTGTAACAAGATGCTGAAAATATACGAAAATAGTGTCATTAAGATTTCATTAAAAACCGAACCATTACTCCAAATGAAAATTCCTCAAAATCCCACCACTCAATGCGGGAGAAAAAACTATTGATAAACATAAACACTCAATCCAATTTTATGAATTTGAAATGTAGGAGGATCAAACCAGAACAAAACCAGCAATGAGCAGTCATTGCAGAGTGACCATGTCATAACAATTCAAAAACCATAGCAACAATCCAATATACAAAACTCGCAAGCGCCTCAAAGGGATAAAACCATGCAAAACCTCCAATATACGAAACTCTCAAACACCCAAGAGTATCAAACCATGCAAAACCAGTAAACAATCAAGATTGAACCTTTATCGAGTAACTATTTCATTCTGCATACTTCAATCAGGAAAAAAACTTCAAAACTCTATCAAAATCACAAATTAAAGACACCCTGATAAACAAACTAACAATCAACTCAAATTCTAAAGATCGGCCATACTCACATGCAATTCAATCAGAATTTGGCAATTTCTGTACGCTCCCAATAAGCAAATGATCAATCAAACTCAATTACACAAACCAAAAATCCAAAACAACATACCAAGAACGGCGCTCAATCGCGCAACATCTTCGGGCGAAGGAACACACCCTGCCCCATCACCCTTTGAGAAGATATCCCTGCAAGTGAAAAAAAGCTTCTGAACAACGCTTGGCATGTGTTTCTTCTTTCCTTTCTTGCTCTTCTTCTTGCTTTTCTCCGCCTGCAATCCACAGAGGTTCTCTGACCCCTTCTGCTCAACCAAACCCGATTCAAGAAGCCTCATTTAGCCTCAAGAACCCCACCACACACCCTTAAAATAAAATCCGAGCAATAATTCAAGATGGGTACCACGAAAAGGACCTGTAAATGCAGAATTGGGAAATGAGTGTTTGAAATGATTCGAAAATGTTGTCAAAAGTACAAAGGTGGGATCTTTGTTGGGTGGAAGAAGAAATGGTGGTTTTTTTTTCCCTTAATTAGTTAAGTTGTTGTTTGGGTTGGAAAGAAACGAGAGAAAGAGACAGACAGAGAAGAATAATGTTGGAGCTTCTTCTTCTTCTACCTGTTGAAGAAGGAGATGATGTGAGAGAGATTGAATTGATTTGGGGTATAAATGGAGACCAGGAAGCAAAGAAAGATAGGGTTTTTATTTGATGGATTTGTTGTTGTTGTTGTGTTCTTGTGGAAGAGAGAGAGAGAAAACACAACACACAACAAAACCAAAACCAGGGACCAATCCCAAGCTTTACTGTGGGCTGTTGAAAAATCAGGAGTGGTTTCCTTCTTTTATCCATTTTTAATTTCATTCCCAACTCCAAAGGAAGTCTTTTGAGTCTTGACTCACTCGCTCCTCCTTTTGTTCCCTTTCCATATACATAGATGCTCTCCCTCCCCCGTAATTTGAGTCCGTCTAATTGTCGAGGGATGCAGCGAGGAAAACAGCGAGGGACCCCACAGGGGGAGGGGGAGCCGTCCACTCCCCCGGGATGCGCGTTTGAATTTTCAACGCGCGCATCCCGAAGAGTGTGGACGGCTCTCCCTCCCCCTGTGGGGTCCCTCGCTGTTTTCCTCGCTGCATCCCTCGACAATTAGAATTTTACAAATTGAGTCCGTCTAATTGTCGAGGGATGCAGCGAGGAAAACAGCGATCTTCCCACATGTCCTCACCTAATCCAAGCTCAATAATATCTTCATTCACCGTCTTCATCCAAGTTTTCAACGGTCGTCCCCTCCGTCTATACCCTCCATTAACTTGCCAATCTAAACATTTTCTAATTGGCGCCGTGCTTGGTCTCCTCCGCACATGACCAAACCAAGTTAAACGTCTTTCTCTAATTTTTTCCTCTATGGGCGCTACACCTAAGTATCTCCTAATTCTTTCATTTCTAATTTTATCCTTAGGAGTTTTACCACACATCCACCTTAACATACGCATTTCTGCTACTGCCATCCTATGCGTATGTTGTCCTGTAGTAGCCCAACATTCTGAACGGTATAGCATGGCTGGTCGAACAATTGTCTTATAGCATTTCCCTTTTAGCCTTGCAGGCATCCTTCTATCGCATAATACTCCTGACGCCATTCGCCATTTCAACCAACCAGCTTTAATCCTGTGGTCTACATCTGCTCCAATAGCCCCATTCTTTTGAATTATAGACCCTAGATATCGAAAAGCCTCACACTCCGGGACCTCGACACCTTCGATCTCAATTGCATTACTTCTCCCTCTTGGTTCACACCCAAAGTTGCACACTAGATACTCCGTCTTCGAACGACTAATTCTAAAACCTTTACTCTCTAAAGCCTCCTGCCACTTAACTAATTTATGACCTAAATCTGCACTAGTCTCATCCATCAAGACAATATCATCTGCAAATAATATGCACCAAGGTACATCTTATTGCAGATGTCTCGTCAACTCATCCATGACCAAAGCAAAGAGATATGGACTTAACGCCGACCCTTGATGTAGTCCTACTGTCACTGGAAATTCACTAGACATCCCACCTACTGAGCGAACACTTGTTACAACCCCTTCATACATATCCTTAATGATATCGACATAACATTGAGACACTTTCTTCCTTTCAAACACCCACCAAATCAACTCCCTGGGGACCCTATCATATGCTTTCTCCAGATCAATAAAAACCATATGCAAACTCTTACGTGCCTCTCGATATTTTTCTACAGTTTGCCTAAGCAGGAAGATGGCCTCCGTAGTAGACCTACCTAGCATAAATCCAAATTGATTCTCCGAAATCGTGGTTAAACTCTTAAGTCTTTGTTCTATAACCCTCTCCCAAACTTTCATCGTATGACTCATAAGCTTTATCCCTCTATAGTTCGAGCAATTCTGGATATCCCCTTTGTTCTTATAAATTGGTACCACAATGCTATGCCTCCATGAATCTGGCATTTTTCTAGTTTTCAATATCCTATTAAAGAGCTTAGTTAGCTATTGAATCCCAACTTCTCCCAGACATTTCCATGCTTCAATTGGTATATCATCCGGTCCAACAGCCTTCCCTGTCTTCATTCTTTTTAAAGCTTCTCTCACTTCTGTGGCACTAACTCTGCGATGATGTATTCTTTCACCGCTTTCATCCAAGTGTTCAACGGTCGTCCCTTTCGACTACACTCTCTATTAACTTGCCAATCTACACACTTTTTAGTTGGCATCGTACTTGGTCTCCTCCACACATGACCAAACTCCGTTAAACACCTTTATTGAATTTTGTCCTCTGTGGGCGCTACACCTAAGTATCTCCTAATTTTTTCATTTATAATTTCATCCTTACGAATTTTACTACACATCCATTTTAACATACGCATTTCTGCTACTGCCATCCTATGCGAATGTTGTTCCGTAGTAGCGGAACATTCTGAACCATAGAACATGGTTGATCGAACAATTTTCTTATAGCATTTTGCTTTTAACATTGTAGACATTCTTCTATCGCATAATAATCCTGATGTCATTCTCCATTTCGTCCAATCAGCTTTAATCTCATGGTATACATCTTTACGAATAGCCCCATTATTTTGAATTACATATCCTAGATCTCGAGAAGGCAGCGACAACTCCACACCACCATTTCCTCTTTTTAGCACCACCTACTTTATTTCTCACACTACCATACTTTCCAATAATCTATATAAACAAAAAACCAACATTTTTCCCCTCCCCATTTAAATCGAAACTCCATTCCTCCCTCCCCATTTGAATCTCTTCATTCTTCTACATTCAAATCTCTTGCAAAAATCGAAACCAATATCTTCCTTATCCCTCAAAATCAAAACCCTTAAAAATCGAAACCTCCCAAAAAATTTTCAGAAAAAACAGAGTAATCTCACGGAAACTTCAGAAAAAATTTCAATCACAAAAAAAATATTGTTCGCCTAAGACAATGCAAAACCTCGCATTAATCTAGGCGAACAGTAAAAAATATTGTTGAAATTTTTAGTTCGCCCGGAACTCTGCGAGTTTTTGCAAAAACCTCGCATTGTTCCAGGTGAGATTTTGCATTTTTCGGGACAGATTTGCACAACTTTAGTAAAATGACCATAACTTGCTCATTTCAAGTTGTGTTTATTAGATAACTTAGAGTACTACAACTTTTGTGTTTTGATCAACTTGAGAATCGGTCTCGATCGAGCACATAAGTTGGTCGAAAGTCACGAACACTCGTTTTTATTGCGAGACAGATTTGCGCAACTTTAGTAAAATGACTATAACTTGCTCATTTCAAAAAAATTTCAAGTAATTCAAGTTGTATTTATTAGATAACTCAGATTAATACAATATTTGTGTTTGATTAACTTGAGAATCAGTCTCGATCGAGCACATAAGTTGGCCGAAAGTCAGGAACACTATCTCGTTTTCATTGCGCGACTTCAGTAAAATGACCATAACTTGCTCATTTTAAAACATTTGCAAGTGATTCAAGTTGTATTTATTAGATAACTGAGAGTAATACAACTTCTATGTTTTGACAAACTTCATAATCGATCTCGATCGAGCACATAAGTTGGTAGAAAGTTAGGAACACTATCCCATTTTCAATTTTCGGATAAATTTGCACGACTTTAGTAAAATGACCATAACTTGCTCATTTCAAAACATTTTCAAGTGATTCAATTTGTGTTTATTAGATAACTCAGAGTATTACAACTTTCATGTTTTGGTGAGCTTGATAATCAGTCTCAATTGAGGGTTTAAATTAGTTTTAAAGTTACCCTATTTTTTATTTTTTCGTTGAGTTTGGGTTTGTTTGTTATGTTAAGTTATGCAAATTTATTGAGTTTGGGTTTAAGGGTTTCAACTTTAAGGGGGTTTTGAGAGTTTTTTAGGGAGAGGGAGGAGATTTGAGTGTGGGGAGAGATTTGGAAGAGAAAATTTCGAATGGGGGAGGGAGGAACCATTGCATTGTCAATTTGAATAGTGAGAGAAAAAATATATGGTTTTTGTTTATATAAGTGATGTGATAAAGTCATCATCATCATCATCATCAAAGCCCATTCCCGAGATTTTCGGGGTCGACTACATGGATTTTGGTTATCCAAGCAATGCGATCTTCCCACATATCCTCGCCTAATCAAAGCTCAATGATATCTTCATTCACCGCCTTCATCAAAGTTTTCAACGGTCGTCCCCTCCGTCTACACCCTCCATTAACTTGTTAATCTAGACATTTTTCTAATTGGCGCCGTGCTTGGTCTCCTCCGCACATGACCAAACCAAGTTAAACGTCTTTATCTAATTTTGTCCTCTATGGGCACTACACCTAAGTATCTCCTAATTTTTTCATTTATAATTTTATCCTTACGAGTTTTACCACACATCCACCTTAACATACACATTTCAGCTACTCCCATCCTATGCGTATGTTGTTCCGTAGTAGCCCAACATTCTGATCCGTATAGCATGGCTGGTCGAACAATTGTCTTATAGCATTTTCCCTTTTAGCCTTGCAGGCATCCTTCTATCGCATAATACTCCTGATGCCATTCTCCATTTCAACCAACCAGCTTTAATCATATGGTCTACATCTTCTCCAATAGCCCAATTATTTTGAATTATAGATCCTAAATATCGAAAAACTTCACACTCTGGGACCTCTACACCTTCAATCTCAATTGCATTACTTTTCCCTCGTGGTTCACAACCAAAGTTGCACACTAGATACTCCGTCTTCGAATGGCTAATTCTAAAACCTTTACTCTCTAAAGCCTCCCTCCACTTAACTAATTTATGACTTAAACCTGCATTAGTCTCATCCATTAAGACAATATCATATGCAAATAACATGCACCAAGGTACATCTTCTTGCAGATGTCTTGTCAACTCATCCATGACCAAAGCAAAAAGATATGGACTTAACGCCGACCCTTGATGTAGTCCTATTGACACTGAAAATTCACTGGACATCCCACCTACTGAACGAACACTTGTTACAACCTCTTCATACATATCCTTAATGATATCGACATAATATTGAGACATTTTCTTTATTCCAAGCACCCACCAAAATAACTCCCTAAAAATATGATAGTGCGAGGTAGTCGTTGCCTTTTACAAACAAGCTTGAAGAAATTAGGCTCATAGGTTGGTTATTGGTTGTGAGCCCAGTGATTTGGAGACTATCCAACTTGTTTTGAAGGGTATTTATTGCGAAAGGATATATATATAGCTACATGTTTTTATTAATGGTGCACACACATATATATTTATGTACTATATTTTAATTACAATTTTGTAAAGTATCATATTTGTTGTTATTCCTTTGTTTAAAGCTTACACTTTCATCCCAAACGAGGGATAAAAATGAACTAACACATATGTTCCATTGTTTAATGTGTAAGGTGCACTTTTCGAACGTGAAGTGCATATTCATTATAAGATATTTTCGTCCAAGGAACACCTTATGATATAATGGCATAACCTCTAATGATGCCATTCAAATCAGCGTTGAAACTACAAGGCATATAATAGAGACTAAAAAACAAGTGTAGCAAACAACGAAGTGATTCAAAGAGTTGACAAATTAAGAGTAGATCAACAAGTTCACGAATCCATGGCCATGGATAAAAAGTAGACTAGTTGAGAACCAAATGAGTGAACGTTATGAAAATAAATTTTATATTTTTAAGGTTCATTGTTTAAAATAGAGCGATAGGCTCCTAAGTATCATCTAGCTGTGTGTTGGTGATCGTGGGATAAATTAATAATATTTTTATTAGATAACTAAAATATATGAAAATGAATTCACCACAACAAATGCATGGAGCTTCTTACCCACAGAAAACAGTGAAAATTAACAAATACAACTTGTAATAAAATAAAAAAAAAATGGTCAAACATGTTAAGTAATTACCAACAATCTTAACAAACAAAAAGATCAATAATAAAATGGGCTTATGGACCACTAATAATGCACTTAATTAATCCAATTGGGCAATTCTTGTCCGAGGTTTGGCTATAGTCATCGATCTAAACAACAAACAATAGCATAAACATTTACAGTTGTATTATAATAAACTTGGATGTATGTGTGGCGGGTTACTTACTTGTAGTTTATTATTAGCTATGTAAATTAAAAAATAACCTGAAGACTGTGGGCTAACCCACGGAGACTTGGGAGAATTTTAGTAGCTGGCATACCCTGTTTTTATCATTGAAACCCTGTGGAAAAATATTCGAAAAAACCACGGTGAAAAATGTTTGTAAGGTGTGACAGTACATAAGGTTTAATTTTCTCTACGTTTTGTTTTTATTTATTTATTTTTGTTATGGATGGAGTCAAAGAGGACGTTAAGCCGTTTTAGTAGTTACAACTTACAGGGAGGGTGATGAGCGAGCGTGACTGTGTCTTCTAGAACGTTTTAACGGTTTGATAACGTGGGCTCAGTTTTGAGGCCCACGTAACAAAATATGCGTCGAATATTCTTGGGTTCGGGTTTGAAATCTCTAGATGGGCAACAACAACAGGGTCCAAAGTCCATGAAAAGAAAGTCAATTTATGAAAAGAAAGGGCTATATTTGGCATTTGAGGAATAAAGTAAGGAAACTGATCCCGATCTCAATTCAATCTCTTTTTGTTGATCAAATATCGAGTTGGGGTTGCGATTTCGTCCTTCCCCTCCCACTCGATCTTCTTCTTCATCTTCTTCTTTTTCATCTTCAAAGCCAATCTTTCTCTCTCTCTCACTATCACTGTTCAATTCGCTGATTTGGGGCCGTGATTTCCCTGATTTGGTTTGCGATTTGGGGCTCAGATTCGAAGGTGCATTCAATCTTTGTTAATGTAGGGTTTTCAATTTTGTGTTAATGATTCCGCATCATCAAATACAAATGAATCGTATTCAAAATTTATTTTTATTTGATGGTGTAATGCTTCAAAAAATATAAAATTGGTTAATTTGAGCTATTTATTTGAATTTTTATGATTTGTTTTAAAAAATATTTTGTTTGATGATGCAATATGTTTCTGGTTCATGTTGATTTGAGCTATTTGTTTCATTAGACGTACTGCAATTACAGGATTAAGCAAGTAAACTGTTAGAGATTCATTCAAAATCGAAGAGTCAATAGGACGTTAAAGACTAAACAGCATGCATTAACTCGATCGGTTCGTATGTGTAAAACTCTATAATCTACTCAAAATTTCGCGGCGAGGATTTTTATCATCTACTCGTTTATATGTTTTGTTATTGATTAAACAAAATAATGATTTGATATTAGAATTACCGTGAACCAAGTAGAGCATTATTTTCAACTTCTACACAAGAATCCGAGAGACAAATGTCCACCACACAAGCGCATAAGTGGTTAGCCATATAGGTTGCCTCAAGGACGAGTAATGCCAATTTAACTATTATCATAAAGTTTTGATTATAAGCCTCAGATCGACCTGTTATGCTTGTCCACGCAAATGAATCAACAACCATGCACCCAATAGGAAATCCTTGCTTACACAGTTGCTTGAACACAAGTATGGTTCTCCTCCTTTTCTCTTTTCTCCCTCTTGCTTAGATCTTAGAGAGAACAATTCTCTTTTATAGTTCATATGATACAGTTCCCATTGGAAATCAATAACTCCCCAAAAGCAACAATATTTTGCAACTGTAAAACTGCAAATAATTGTAGTGAATTTGGGGTTTTTTATTTTTTTTATACTCTAAATCATTGACTGAGAATGAGATTTGATGGTAAAGGCACAGAGCAGGGGTGGACCTACTAAGGGGCGGGGGGCAGCTCAATTTTCAAAATATTTTTAATAAATATTTAGCCTTACAAAAAAAATCAATTATATAATGTATAACACAATATGATAATTCTTTTATTCAGTTATTTAAGCATGTCTCTGTTGGTGTATTGGTTAGAAGTTTAATATTTTTAGTAAACGACCCGAGTACGATACTCTTGGAGCGTAAGATTGTTTTTTTCCCTCAATTTTTTTGTTTTCAATGCAATTTTATATGTAATTGCAAACATTAAAAAAAATGAATTGTTTGTTCACAAGTGGTATAAAAATCTTCAAAAAATATTTGAAATTAATATATAAAATATTAACTATATAATTAGCTAACTCATACAAAATTTGAGGCTCATATAAACAATTTTCTATGAAATTATATTAAGATCTTATTATGTTAGCAAATTTCAGATTTTTTAAGCTTCAACTAGATATTTATCCTAATTATTTTGTGATTTTAGTTATATACTTGCTAAGGTATAGATATTGTGACCTGCTTTTGGCTTAAATTTGGATTACATTGGATTCACTTTGGTATATACAATGTATTTTTAATAGTTGTATTTTTTATTAATTATTAGCTCGGGTAGAAATTATTTTTTTTTGCTTTGCCCTTAATCACTATTATCAACAAATAATTATTTGTCATTTCGCCCCCCGACTGAACTCCCACAGAGCATGTTAGAAGCTTCATATATTCCATAAAGTAAGTCATGTGAGGTGAGATTTTTTTTTTTATTATTATTTATTTTTATTTTTTATTTACATGAATCATGCATTCATAGTTATATTTAGGTGGATTCCTAGTGGTATTAGTTGATTCTTCAATATATGCTGGTTAATATGGTAAGCGAATAAGGTAACATGGTTTTTGCTTGATTTATGGTTTTCCAGGCTGTCTGTAAATTGTCAAGTATGCTTTTTTAAGTTAAGTTTCCTCGTGATTGTCCTTCCTCATTTTTTGTTCATTTGGATCTTCATATTCTCCATTTATGCGCCTAGTAGTTGACTTTTGGATTTTTTTGAGAGATTGATGACGTCTCACAAAACTAGATGAGAACAGGACATGTTTCCGTTATTAAAGTCAATTAAGGCGCAAACATATTCTAAGGAAAACTGTAACCACACTTTTGATAAATTATTTATTCACAGAAACACAGTTGTGGCAATAAGAACATGTGCAGAACAAGGATTTATGTTCTTTGATTTGGGAGTTTGGTTGGGTGTCTGGAGATATTGCTAATGATTTTTTCTTTTTTCTCTTGCAGCTTCGGTTTTCAGTGTCATACAATATACTAGTTTTGAAGGGGGCTTTGGTTTTTCCTGATCCCTCTCCCACCAATAGTTTCGGATCTTTCTCACCAAACTCTCGTATTTGTTTCGAGCTGAACTTCAATTCTCAATTCGTTCCTTCTAGTTGGAGCTAAAGATGTACGGATTCGAAGCTATGACGTTTAACATCCATGGCGGATATCTTGAAGCTATTGTGCGTGGGCATAGATCTGATCTTCTCACTGCTGCTGATTACAACAATCTTTGCCAGTGTGAAACCCTAGATGACATTAAAATGCATCTCTCTGCGACTGAATATGGTCCTTATTTGCAGAATGGTGAGTTGAATTTCTTGAAATTTATCAAATTTGTGATTTTTTGTTGTTGAGATTGTCTACATAGAGTACTGCATTTGGTAATAAGGATGAAAACTTAATCTAGAGTGGTTTTTATGTTCTATTTTATGCATCCTATGGCTCTTGAGGTTGGACGTCACTTTGATTTCTTTAACAGATTTTAATCTGCAATTCGTTTTGCATGATTTCTGAGTCCTCAAAAAATTACGAGATTGGATGCTATGGGATTGTCTGATTGGGTCTCTGTCTTCAACAGATTACATAGAGCTGGATCTGTTTGTTGTTTCTGCAAAGATATGGTTGGGTCTTGGTTAAAACAAGAAAATAGACTATTGAGGGGATTATCATTTCCCATGAGAAAAATAGAATGATAGTGGAGATCGAAAGCTTTATCTTTTGTTGGTATAGGTGTTAATCTAAGCTAACCCAGAACTTTCCTGATTTGCTGCCAATCCAAATGCGTGAATCCTGATTTGATAGAGATTGAGGAGGGCCCCTAATAATATCCAAGGAAACCTGATCTTTCTCAGCCCCAAGTTCTATGAATAGTGATCGGATGACGTCTAAGTTCAGAAACTTATGAAGCAATGCATTGGTAAAAAATGAGTTAAGAGGATGTTTGAGATCGGGCTAACGATTCTGCATGAATAGGTTGGATCCACATCTTTGTGAAGTTTGCAATGTTTTTCCCCAAGGAAAATAAATTATTCTTTTAGAAGAAGATGGAATCTTCATCAGTTTTTTCTTTTATTTTTCTAACAATACCTCTGTATGTGGGATGAAGGTGGTTTTCAGAATACTACATACACCACTCAATAGCTTAGATTTGAATCAAAGATTTAGTGGAGAGCAACAATTCAAAACATCAGTAGTAGTCTGTCAATCATCATACGATGGAATGTTTGTTATTGGTTCAATGTTTTGGAGGCTGTCAGATGAATGTTGTATAGTTTCAATATTTTTGATACTGATTTATCATTGTTTTTTTGGCAGAGCCCTCTCCATTGCATACAACTACTATTGTGGAGAAATGCACTCTTAAATTGGTTGATGAGTATAAGCACATGCTATGCCAAGCTACAGAACCTCTCTCGACCTTCCTTGAGTACATTACGTATGTATTACTTTAGCTTTCATATGGAGATTCCATGCATATAGCTAGCTCTATTTGCATTGATCATTTCATTACATAACGATTGAAATAGGGTAACATTTCAGTGCATTAAAGCTCACTTATCAAACTGTGCTAATCCACTTTTTCTCTCTGTTATTTTATCCTTTAATTGCAAAAAATGAAAAGTCTTGAATACTTTTCAGGTATGGCCACATGATTGACAATGTTGTTCTCATTGTTACTGGTACCTTGCATGAGCGAGATGTCAATGAACTATTGGAGAAATGCCACCCTTTGGGTATGTTTGACAGGTAATTTCTTTTACATGCACTCTTATCTTATTTTGGTTTTCTTTCTTTGGGTATTAGAAATTTTTTTTGCTCCTTTTCAGCATTGCTAGCCTCGCTGTTGCACAAAACATGCGTGAACTTTATCGATTGGTGCTTGTTGATACACCGTTGGCTCCATATTTCTCTGAATGCATTACATCTGAGGTAGTAGCTTGGTCTACGTGCTTTCAAACTTAAATGATCTCTTCTTCTTTGCCATTATGTTCAGGGTTAGCACTTACCCCGTATTATACTGATATCGGAAGTGCTTTGCTTATTTGCTTTTGTAACTTATTCTCCTGTCAATTGATAGTTTAGGGAGTTGTGACTCAATAAGGAGCTAGTAGTACAGTCAGGTTAAGGTATTCTCCACCTTTACAGTGTAATTGATGCAGGATTCTTTTTACGAGTGGGAACTAGAACAGAAGACATTGACTATATTTCATATCATGTCAAGTTTAATCTTTATTTCTGGTTTGGTTAAAATTACAAAATTAGAACATATTGTTAGTATATGTTGGAAGCTGTGTTTTTAACATTAATTTTAAGAATACTAGGTACTAGCTATTGTCCCAAGAAATTTGGTTGGTATTTCCTATCCGCTTGACATTATTTTTGATTGTGCATTTTTGTAGGATTTGGATGACATGAATATCGAAATTATGAGGAATACACTTTACAAGGCTTATCTTGAAGACTTCTATAAGTTTTGTCAGGTATAGATCTTGTGAATACTGAATAGTGAATGTTCTGTTGTATATTTCTTCAAACATTTGTAATTTTGATCTATACAAGTGTACACCTATTAATTTATGCTGTTATACAGAAACTTGGGGGAGCGACTGCTGAGATTATGTCTGACCTACTGTCTTTTGAAGCAGATAGAAGAGCTGTAAATATCACAATAAACAGGTAGAGTTATTAAAAGCTGGCTCTAGTGTACTGTGTTGCAGATTACAACCCATTGTTGGTCCTAAGACATGATGTCAACCAGTAAACTAATACCTTAAACTAGAGGATGGTCAAATCGAATCGTATCACTAGGTTCATACAGATTCTTCTTCAATAAATATAGCATGCAATTGCAAAAAATGAAATGCATGTATTTCCGTTTGCTTCATGGAAAGTATGATCAAATCCCATTGAAAAGATGAGATTATCTGTACCGATAAAAAACAAAAACTCATTTCCACGGTGAATTATCATACTTGGTTAAACACATTCATGTATGTACATTCATTTCCACTCAAAAAATAAAACTGAAATAAAAATAGAATAGATTAATAAATAAGAAACCATAGATTACTATTTCCATTGCTGTTTTAATCCAACATAAAGAACAAAATACTATGAAGTATAAGTTCATCTTCGAACTACTAATATCCAAAACAGCAAAAAAAAATGAAATGAAATTAGTCAACCAAGCTTCTTGTTCTTCTTCCAAGATTTTTCATGTCATCATAACCAACTTCAACATCATCAATCTCCTTTGACTTACTTGATCTTGCCTCCTGTCGATTTGTCAACTTTCTTGGTCCTATAGCAAAAGTAAATTTCTATATTACTAGAAATATTTTAATTGAAATTGCTAATATATGATAAGCTATTCCTTATTAACTTACATCGACGCTTTTACACATTGTTCAACAAAATATTTTCGGAATATCTGTTCATGATATCTCTTTTAGATGTACGGATCCTCTCGCTCTAAAATCTACCTGTCTTTCAAAATTCAAGCCCTCCAAACAACTAGAATGGATACCTTATTCCTGACAGTGCAAGTGTATTAGATTGTATTTCACAAGACAAGCACATTCAACTTACATATTCTTCCTCTTGGTATGTATCTATATTACAATTGATCAACCAAATTTACTATACTTGCTTTATTACACAATAAAATAAAGGGTTAGTTTGGGTTTGTGTCCCGTAATTTATTCCAAATTTGAGCTTGTGTCCCAACTTTGAGTCTGGGTCCCAAAACTACGTTGACCATTAGTTCTTTGTCCATTAGTTAAATGAATTTTTAATTTTTTGAATTAATATTGACTGTGGTATAGACAAATTTAGACTTTAGGTCCCACAATTTATACCAGCTTTGCATTTGGGTCCTATATTTGGAACGAAGAGTTGGCGGTCAACGTGATCTTGGGCATTAAATCAAGTGTCAATTGCCCACTTTTCTGCAGTGACTCTTACAGGTTTAATTTGGCCACAATCCACACATGTTGGCTTTAAGGCACTGCACTTTTTTGTTGAGATAATAATTTAGAGGTTCAGGAACTCCTTGTATCCAATGAAATAATTTTGAACCTGAAAAAAGTGAAAAAAAAGAGAAGTTTTTAGTAGAATGATGAGCAAGGCTTATGAAAGGGTATCATATATGCCTTTTATGTAGTGAAATGGCTCCTAAGGTGAAGTCACTTCTTGGTGAACTAACTAGTATTTTATGGTACATAGAATTAAATAATCCCCCTGTGACAAGTGTAAGGCGCGGCTTAATTATGATATTTTTTTCCCTATTGGTATCAATTCTACAATATCGAATTTATTGTGCTTATTGAACACTTGATTTTTTGTTGCGCTTTCTCATTAGAAATATGGGTCCAAATCAGTAATGAATGTGAGCTACTCTTCCATCACATGCCTTTTTACCTCGAGGTGTGCCAACACAATGGTTCGACACGATAACCCGGATTGAAATGGCATGTCACGACCTGAAATGGTGCCACATTGACCCGCTTGACCTAATACAACGCAACACAATCCGAAAATGGGACGTAATGAAAATCCCCTCTTGAGACATATCCGTTGATAATCCCATTTCGGGTCGTGTTGGTGAAACAGTTAAATTGTCAGGCCTAGTCGAATAGGACCTTCTCTATCAAAGAAAATTGCATTTGGGTTAGGCTTGTCTCGGTCATATGGAGAAAAAGGAATTCAAGAGGTTTGGAAGGAATACATAAGGCGGTCGTCAATCTTTGTAAAGAGATCATAGCTTTTATTTGTTTTGGGCTGAGATTGGGTTGTAGGACACTCCTTTCAACAATTGTATGTTGACATTAGGAAAGTATGTCCTTGAACTAAATTGTATGTTTATCACTCACATGACCTTTCTAAGTTCCAAGATATCTTTGCTTTGTTTTGTCGAGTCGTTTGACATACTATAATCTTTAATTCTCATTTTTGCTTTCATGTTATAGTTATTGAGAATTTTGACGTCTTTATAAATGTCATGATAAATCTGGTTGCGTGACATCTTATTGTTGTTTCTATGCAATTCTAATCATTTGAAACTTCGAGTATCATCATCCAATATGCGCCTGCAAAATTTCTATTTGCTCTTTGAAAGTGTTGCTTACTTGCTTCCTTAAAGGAAAAAAAAACCTTCCTTTAAACTTTAATTGCATCTTAGATAGTTTTTGTTATATAATCCAAACCGTGTGCAATGTTTCAATTTAATATCAAGATCCTTCATAGTTTCCGATGGGTGTTAGCTTGGTAAAAATTGTGGTGGATGACATTTAATTGGGTCGAGGATCCACTGAAAACCTTCCTAGTTATTGACTTATTTCCACTGATTAATAGACCAAATTGAAAAGTATACAATCCAGAGATGAAAACTAAAGAAATAAATTTTAGAATTCACTTGAAACTAAGAAAAACTCAATTGTGAATGTAGTTCTAGTTGAGAATAAGTTGAATGACCTAAAGGAGAGATTTGGAAATTCAGGCTGCAATGATTACTTATTCTGCTAATATATCGCCTTAAGACTAGTATGATTTGACTTTTTGCAGTATTGGTACTGAACTGACAAGAGATGACCGGAGGAAGCTCTACTCTAGTTTCGGGTTACTGTAAGTTTTATTTTCTTTCTTTTCTTATTTATTACTTATATGTTTTTTCATTTGTATATTGAACTATTTTTTCAGCACTAGTTTGTTTCTACTGTTAGGAATTAATCAGATCTCAATGTTTCTGCTTCATAGGTATCCCTATGGCCATGAGGAACTTGCTGTCTGTGAAGACATTGATCAAGTAAGTACATAAGATGATAAGAGTCAGTTGCATAGTTTTGGCAGTTCTATCCTCAATAATTAAAGATTATTTAATCCTTATGTTTGGTTTAATGAATATTACACTAATTTTTTTAACAATTAGAAATCAGTGCACACTTGACCCTCCGATTCCCAAGGAGGTGGAGGGTGGTCGTGTGCTAGATGGCCACCTAGCTCGTTGAGGGGTGTTGGTTGCGCTAGTTGGAGTCCCACAAGCTTAAGTAGTTGTGATGGGCATGTGATGGTGGGTTGATTAGTCCCATGTGGGAAGAGTTGGCAGGTCAAGTTATAAGGGTTTGTCATCTCCTCAATTGTACACTGAGGTCTTTTGAGACAAAAATTTACAAGGCCAAAGATGGGTGGTTAAGTTGAGGACAATATCATTACATTGAGATGGATATGGAGCTGTGGTTGGGGGATCTGATTGATTGTTAGAAATGATCTAAGCTAGTCTGAGTGGGAAATGCTTCGTAAGAAATTGATGAAGTTGCTAGCCTTGGTGGTACCAATTATGGTGGGAGATGGAGATGATCCAAGAATGCTGTATTCTCAGGTTATTCATTTTATAAGCAAGCACCCCCCTCATGCCGTCATGAGGATTTTTACATTAGCATTGGTTAATCAAGTCAAAAAAATGCTGTACTATCAATGCTAGAGATAGTACCCAATTTCAGGAGACAAGTATTTTCTAAATCCCTATCCATTTGCCAAATATGTTAGTTTCAGTCATTATTCTTATTTTTTGAGATACTTTATTCAAAACAAGGAGAGATTAGATGGCCATGAGCACCCCAAGTACAAGAAGTTATTGACCTGACAAAAGATTCTACCAGTTAAATTATGAAGTCTTGAAATTGGATCCCATTAAAAGTACAAGTGCGTACAGAATTTCAATCTCAAAGAGTAGCTCACACCTCCAGCACCACCCTATTGAGGTTTCCCCTTACTTGAGAGCCCAATTCTTTTACCCTAAATCATCCAAATGGTGGCAGATAGGGGACCGCAAGACACTGATCCAGGGATCCCAACTCACTCCCAGCTCCTCACACACAAAATAATAATAAGTAAAACAAATTAACAGATGTAAATAATTAGTGCAGTGTTTGTTTGTACAATAAGAGATGAAGAACAGAGAGATAGGAGTGTCCGTCGGGTATCTGTTAATATAATTTATCCTTTGCTTTTTAAGAAGGCCTAAATATCGTCATCAAAGTGAAATCTTTAGTGTGCTCTGAATTCTATCTGAAATCAAATCCAGATTCTCTCATGGAGGACTTCTACATTTTCTCACCTTTTCTATTTCCGAGTCTCTGGATATTTTGTAGATGAGGATTGCAGCTGTATGAATAAATGTTTCTTATTATAAGAAATGTGGAGGCTATGTTACCTTTCAACTGCTGCTACCATTTTTTTTTCCATATAGATTCCAATGCACTAGTACAAGAATTTGTCCCTCTATATATATACTAGTGTAATACCCGTGCCATTGGCACTACTATAGAGTACATCGTACTTTCACCGAATTGTCGAATAATCGCAATTGGATTTTTCTTTCATTTTAAAAAAAATACTTGCAATGAATTAACTGTGAAACAAATTTTAATACTCATACAATGATTATATATTCATAGTAAATGATAACTTGATTGTAATTTTAAGCAAGCAAATTATACTATCAGCAAGCAAGCTGCCTGCAAGCAAGCTGCCTACAAGTATGCAAATCAAAGCAAATTACTTGCAACAATTTCATGCATATACACAAAAGCATAAAGTTAAAAACTTTAAACCCAAACAATCAAATTTCAGCAAAATGAAAAGAATTGCATCCATTTCACACAAATACAAAATCAAAATTGGAACATGAACTGTAAACTTCAACAAATTTTGCTAGAGACAAACCTGCCAAACAGAGCAACCAGCCTCATGAAGCCAATCCAAGAAACGAAACGCACCTTCTCCGAGATCCCCGTGCACCTCGCATACCTGAAACATAAAACCCAGTGGCTATTTGATCATAATTTGAACTAATCTAAACTGAAAAAATTATGAGATGCAAGTAATGAAGAAAGTACGTGTAGCAGAGGTTGTTGGTAAGCAACTGCAATGCATCCGCAGTGAAGTGATTCTCATCCCACAGATCATGGTAATGGGTAGGCCTGCAAGTACCATAAAAAAAATTGAGAAAAAAATAATTATAAATATAGTCATTGTTTGTTAACCACTTAGTCATACACATAACTTTCCAAAATTAGAGAGCTTATGGTATATCATGGTATCGACAACGGTTCCTAGTGTTCATGATTGAAAGTTGGAATAGAATTCAGTAAGAAATATAAGGACAGTTATAATTACTACCTTCAAAGTAGTATAATCGATGAAGGTTTCAATGTATCAATTTAACAGAACAGCAAGATCTGGTACCAGGCAGAACGTTCCCACTCTTATCTGTGGCATTCCTGTCACCATGATTGTTAAGAAACAATTTTGTGGGATGCCTTTTCTGCACCACGACAAAGGTAATAGGAGGGAGATACCCAGCCTCCAACGAAATGCAAGCCTGAAATAGGAACACAAAGCAAAAAAGAAGTTAAGGAAAATAATGCAAGACTCGTATTGAAAATACTTAAAGAAAGGAATTGAGGTACTATTGTATTTAAGGCATTCTCCATATTAGACTAAAAGCTTTCTACTCATTAACAACACCAAACACCTTTCTAATTGCGTCAACCTCATGCAACAACACTTGATTGAACTGCCCTTCGCTCACACCATCTCTGTAAGTAAGAAAACAGGCAAGTAAAATGAGAAAGATGAAATAGGGGGAAAAACAACAGCTTCCCTACCTATTGATGATATGAGAAAAATGTTACCGGCTTCTGCCCAATTGATCTCTTGAAAGAGATCAGCAGCTCCCTGAACAACAGAAACAACAATAAAGTAAGACAACTACTACAACATATTTTTGAGGATAATGACTTTGAAGGGAATTAGGATTACTAACAAATGAATATTGATGATTGAAAAATCAATTGAAGTGAAAGTTTATCAAACATACCAAATGAGAGTAGGTCAGATCATACAGAAAATCGTCCATGCTAGAGTCAGAGGGACATTTGTGAGAACCAATATCAGATTCATCATTTCCATCATAAACTCAACTTCCCATTTCCCACAATGACTCATATTTCTCACACTTCCAATTTTTTTTTTTTTTTTTTTTTCATTCACAGCACGTGGTGGTAACACATAATATTCTATTATCCAATATCCATATACCATCAACAATGTCAGATGATGATTACCACAAACATACAACAATATCATAGTATCAATACCAATACAATGAAATCAAATAAGACTAAATACATGCATGCATCTCAAAAGTAAAGTAGAATGAGTACTCAGCATCATCATGGATTGATCAGACATCTCTGTCTCTCTTGCAGTCAGGTGGCATGCTTGCATACCTGACTCTATCAGTGCAATAGTTATAGATGGTGTATTTTTGGCGGACCCAACTGAGTCTCCTGTATTGTAGAGCATCAAGATCTTGGAACTCCTTTTGGTCCCACTAGGGGTGGGCATTTAGGACCGAAAACCCGGACCAAATCGATAACCGGACCGATCGGGTCGGTTCGGATCGGTTTTAATTAATTGAAAAAATTTCGGTTGTAAAAGCCCGGTCCGGCTCGAAGTTTCTGGTCCGGGCCTCAGTTTCCATTTCTGAAGCTCGTCGAATAACCGGCCCGGCCCGACTCCTTCACTTAAGTATTTCTCCCTCCCCTCAAACTCCCTCAACTCCAAGAAATTCAGAGGAAACCAGCGAGGACGCCTCCCTCTCCCTCTCCCCTCAAACCCCCTCAACTTTCAAAAATTCATAGAGGAAACCAGCGATTAGCGAAGGAAACCAGCGACAGCGAGGACGCCTCCCTCTCCCTCTCCCCTCTCTTCTCACAGTCGAAGCCGCGGAGGCCGCTTCCCTCTCCCTCTCCCCTCTCTTCTCACAGCCGAGGCGGAGGCGGAGATCCACCGGCTCCCTCTCTCAGCGAAGGCGGAGGCCGAGCCGCCTCCCTTCCCCGGCTTTCCATAGATTTGTTGTAATTTGTTGTAATTATAGCTTTCCATAGATCTTGATCTTTGTTGTAATTTTTTGATATAATTTTTGTTGTATGCTATAATTTTTTGTTGTAATATTTTTTGTAATTTTTTTAATTTTGTTGTATGGTTCCAGTATTTTTATTTTTTTTTTTATACTGTAGAAACATTTTTTTTTGGCTCTTTGGACCGAGACCGACCCGAAACCAGCCCGAAATTTGGTTAACCGGTCATCTCGGTCCGGTTTCAGGCCTCATAAACACGGGCCCGAATTTTTCTGTCCGATTTTCGGTTTTTACACTTTGGACCGGTTACCCGTACTTGCCCAGCCCTAGGTCCCACCATCTCTTCCCTTGTGTTGCACAGAACTTTGCATTCACTGATGCCTCACAGCCATCAATGTGGAATCCTCTGTATGAAGCTACAAATGGGGCATTAGACCAATCAGTCTTCTCAAGCCCACCCCTTGTGGCCCAATCATCTGCATTCCACAAACTTGAGTAGAGCTTCATGGGTTGGTTGAATGAGAATTTCAGGAACCAATCAGTCTTCTTACCTGTCTATGTCGATTCAAGATAGATCAAACATTTCAGGAACCAAACCGATCCAAAATCATGCAAAGTACCTGTTCACAATCAAACCATACAAAACCCATTCATCAAAATCTCACACAATTCACTAAATCAACCACCAAACACAAATCCCATTCATCCAAAATTCAACCTTTACCCATAAAACCACCAAAATCTTCCATCAATCAGCATTCACTGATGCCTCACAACCATCAATGTGGAATCCTCTGTATGAAGCTACAAATGGGGCATTAGACCAATCAGTTTTCTCAAGCCCACCCCTTGTGGCCCAATCATCTGCATTCCACAAACTTGAGTAGAGCTTCATGGGTTGGTTGAATGGGAATTTCAGGAACCAATCAGTCTTCTTACCTGTCTATGTCGATTCAAGATAGATCAAACATTTCGGAACCAAACCGATCCAAAATCATGCAAAGTACCAATTCACAATCAAACCATACAAAACCCATTCATCAAAATCTCACACAATTCACTAAATCAACCACCAAACACAAATCCCATTCATCCAAAATTCAACCTTTACCCATAAAACCACCAAAATCTTCCATCAATCAGCAAACACATTGATACCCCTTCATCAAAACCAAAAATTTTCTTTTAAAAAAACAAAATTATATCAAACCCATTGATCAAACCGCAAAAAAAATTGCTTCGTTAAAGAAGAAGAAAAAAAATTTCTGAAACAGATCTGAAGAAGAAGAAGAAGAATCTTACCTGGAAGGAGATCTGAACCGAGATCAGATCAGTGTGTTCTTCACTTCTTCAGCAAGGTATCTTCTCAAGCTTCTTCTCGCAGATGAGGATGAGAGGGAGAGGGACAGGAAGAGGGAGAGTTAGAGGAAGATCTTCTTCTTCTTTCGTCCTTCGTCACAGATGAGGATGAGAGGGAGAGGGATCCTTCTTCATCGCAGATGAGGATGAGAGGGAGAGGGACAGGAAGAGGGAGAGTTAGAGGAAGATCTTCTTCTTCTTTCGTCCTTCTTCGTCACAGATGAGGATGAGAGGGAGAGGGACAGGAAGAGGGAGAGTTAGAGGAAAGTTTCGGGGTCAAATTTTTTCACTTAACTTCTGCCACAGATATAATATTGCCACGTAGGACAAACAAACGCCACGTAGGACAAAAAACCGATGTGAATTGTAATAGATATATATATATGATTATTTTGCTATTTAATGGTTGACGTGTTTTCTTGACCTAGGTTCGTGCTGCCATGGAAAAATACCCCCCCTATCAATCTATATTTGCTAAAATGTCCTATGGAGAGAGCCAGATGTTGGACAAGGCCTTCTACGAAGAGGAGGTAAAACGGCTCTGCTTGTCATTTGAACAACAGGTACATAGATTCTACTGACCAAATTTCATATTAAATTTGTTGTAAGTGGTAATTTTTGAAATAAGGAATGTGCTGGATAGTTTAGCCTTGAAACTAGAATTCAAGTAGCTACTCAAACAGCATTTGCTTTTGAAATTTTATGAAATTGAAATGTCATCTTTGTCGTTTATTCTCTCCATTATTTGTAGGGTACACATCGGTCTTCAGGAAAGAAAAGCAAACAAATCCCATTTAATGGAGACATATCTAAATACTTTTTTAGATGGAATAAATGTAGGGGTGGCAGATTGTGAAAGGATACAAATCCACGATGCAATTATTAGATGGGTCGGTTCGAGTTTGATGTCAAAACCCGTTTGACACGTTTTGAGACGATTATCTTATGTTCTTGATATAATTATAAGATATATTCAATAGTATAGTGCAGTCATACATATTTGCAATTTTGAACTCATAAAACAGCGGTATAATTAATGAACTTGCTAAGAAATTTGAGTAAATGCTGAAAAAAGTACAAGTCTTATTAGATAAAGTAAACAATTGTGTTATACTGGCCGACACGACGAAACCCATTCGTAAAGGGGTTGGATTTGGGTTTAGGCATAATGACACACCCCAATTAGTGGCGACGTGACACTACATGACCTATTGCCACCCCTAGATGAATGAGCCAGATTGGACAGACTAGTCGCAGGTTGGCTTATTACCAGGTGGAAGTGAGTGAACCTTGTTGATCCACCATTTATTTATATGCATGAGTAGTAAGCTTTTAAGATCTCACTGGTTTTGATTTTTCAAATGAAGTTTTACAAAGCGAAACAAAGGATCAGAGACATCATGATTTCTTGTTCAAATCCTTGTTTGCATTTTCACCGAGAGTAGATATAACATGTACTTTGGTAAAATGTGTTTAATATTTACTAAATTGATTGGTAGGCCTAGGTTTTGTTTGCCCTTGGATTGATTACCTCCCAGTTGATGGTTGTTTTCTTTTATTTCTTAATTGCAGTTCCATTACGCGGTGTTCTTTGCATATATGAGATTAAGGGAGCAAGAAATCAGGAACCTTATGTGGATCTCTGAATGTGTGGCTCAGAACCAAAAGTCTAGAGTTCATGATAGCGTGGTATTTATTTTCTAGGGGAATTTGCAAGCCAGGAAATAGAGAAGAAACCTCTGCTCCATATGTTCTTTTGTAAATCTCTCCTTTTCTCCTTTGATTGTTGTAGGTTGCAGAGATTAATGCTGCTACCTCCGTGCTACTCTTTGGAGTTTGCATAGGGTAATGAAGATATGTAAGCCTAATCTGCAAGTTTATTGGAGAAAGATGTTTGTTTGTATTTGGTTTCATTCACGATCTTTCGAAATATTACATTAAGTGGAATGTGTTACAAGTTAGTTGCTATTATGTGATTATAGTGGTGGTCATATTCGTCATTTTTAATTATCAATATTTTTGTATGTCGCTACTACTACATATCTGAGTGTGTACAGAAAATGATCACCATCTCAAATTATGACATATTATTCTCTGTCTGCTACCACATTAGAAATTAGAACAACCTTGTACCTGTGCTCAGCTGTAATTATTCAATGTGAAAGTGTCATTGCAAAATGCTTCAAGGGTGAACCCACCCAATCCCCCCTAACCCCGACACACACCCACACACAAAAACGGTTCTCACTGTTTGACACCACCACCTTTTCTGTTGGACAAAACAAGACCATATATTGAATGACACAATTTCATATAAACCCATTTTCTCCAATTTCTATTCCTCCTCTAAGCCTCTCTTCTTTTTTCTTCTCTCTCGAGAACAACACCACCACCACTTTGCCTCGCTTGTTGGTTGGCTACGCCTATTTTTCTTTTCCTCTCTTGTTCTCTATTTTTTTCGCCCCCTCAGGAGGTTCTTGCTAGTTGGGTTTACTCACTCGTGAAGTCCTCTACGAGGGCGATTGAGAAAAGGGGGAGGGGGGAGCAAATGTGTAGTTCCTCATTTTTCTATTGATTTTACCTCTAATGTCTTTGTTGTTGATTGATTTCAAATGGGTATTTTTTAAATTCCAATTTGTGTTTGTTAGTTTATGACATTTTGTTCTGAAAAATTGAAGGTTTGGCAAACTGCATATCCATATCATTTTGTACACAACAAGAGGGGAGGTCGGCGGTGGCAGGTTGGGAAAGGTGGTGCAACTGGCAAGTGGGTGGTGATTGTTCCTAAGAAGAGAGAAGAAGGAACAGAGGGGAAGAGGAGAGAGGTGCGGCTGGTCGTGGCAGGGGGAGGTGGTAGTGCTGTTCATGATGGAGAAAAGAGGTGGTGTTTATTTGTGTTTATAATGGTGGTGTTCTTTCACACATTAAAAAAAGGCAACGACTACTCTACACCACCAAAAGTGTTTTCTCACACCACCATTGAGTTTTTTTTTTTCTTACTCGCACCACCCAATAAACAAATTTTGAAAAAAACAGTAACTTAAAAACATGGTAACTTTCGACCAATTTAAACCCTTAATTGAGATCGATTCTCAAGCTCATCCAAAACATGAAAATTGTAGTACTCCGAGTTATCTAATAAACATAAATTGAATCACTTGAAAATGTTTTGAAATGAGCAAGTTATTGTCATTTTACTAGAGTCGCGCAAATCTGTCTCGCAATGAAAATGGTATCCCTGACTTTAGGCCAACTTGTATGCTCGATCAAGACCGATTCTCAAGCTTATCAAAAACGAAAATTGTAGTACTATGAGTTACCAAATAAACACTACTTGAATCACTTGAAAATGTTTTGAAATGAGCAAGTTATAGTCATTTTACTAGTCGCGCAAATCTGTCAAAAAAAATGTCTGTTTTCACTCATTAGCCTGGACCTCTGCGACTCGCATTGTTCATTGAGAGGTTTTTGCAAATTCTCGCATTGTTTCATGCGAACAATACATTTTCCCTCCAAAATTCTCACATTGATTCATTTTCTGGTGAACTAGCTAGTAGTGACTAAATAAATAATGAATTCTCCTAGGAAACTTAAATTTCAAATGTTATGTTAACAAAACATTAATTTCGCGAAGCAATCGAACAAATCAAATGAAGGGGGAAGAATAATCGGGTGCTTGCGATTTGCGTTTTGCGTTTTGAATGCTATAGGGAAGATGCGTTGCCTTTGTCCAAATCTTTCCCCAACCCCAATGAACCTAAAACAAAAAATGGCAGTAAAAGATGATCTTCTAAAACAAAACCCAAACACCCCACCCCCACCCCCACCCCCACCACCAACATCTTTGTTAAGGAGGTTGATGAGCAAAAGGAGAACATGGGTATCCTTATTTGTTTCGATTTGAATGTGGGAAGAGATTTGCAAGAGATTTAAATGTTAGAGAGGGAAGGGATTCGAATGGGGGAGGGGAGAGGATTGTGTTTCGATTTGAATGAGAAGGAGAAAATGTTGTTTATTAATTTATATAGGTGGTGTGAAAAAGAGTGGTGGTGTGAGAAAAAAAGTAGGTGGTGTGAAAGAGTTAAATGGTGTGAGAAAACGCATTTGGTGGTGTGAAGTAGTTAATAGGGTAGTGATGTCCTTCAACATAATTAATGGTGTCAAAAAGTGGGTGACTTAGAATAACCTTGGCTTATGCAAACAAACACTAAGAGTGTGGTTGGTTGCGTGAAATCCTATGCCATCGAAATCCATGTGAGGACTACCTAAATCTAAGCTGATTTGAGATTCAGTCGCCAATCAAACATAAGAATCACATGCTTTTGAAGACCATGCAACTAGACATACCCTAGGTAAAACCACATTAGAGCAACCTTATATATGCTTTCAACTGGAATTATTCATTGTGGAGGGAAATGAATCTTCTCATTAGCACGAAATGGGTATGCGCACATAAATGAGGTTGCTCTTTCAGAATTATCTTTGGACATTTGTGCAATGTGTTGCTTATTAGTTAAATGCACCTTATTTCTACTTCCTTGGACATTTTCCTATGCAAGTTACATGGGTCGTAAAGCCTGTGTTGTATCGAAAATGTTAGGAAACCATGTTTTTGTAACCAGATTTTGTAACCATGGTGATGTGGCGTGATCTTGAAAGAATGATGAAATTTCCAAAGTGTTTATGTGTATCTCGAGGTTGTAAAAAACCTCTTTTAACGATGCCACATCATCCTGATTACAAAACCTGATTGCAAAACCTGATTCCCTAGCCTCACTCATGTTGTATAACTCAATCCCCAACCCTTGTAGTCCTACCAGCTACAAAGACGGATTGGACCAATTTGGAAGCAAGCCACAACAATGCTGGAAACCAACCTATTATATAAGGGTTGCCACTCAATTCGAAAAGCTAGAACTCAGATGAGGTACTTTTTCTTCGCCTAATTACAGAAAACTTTTCCAAAGACTTCATATGCTACGGAAATACTCAGATACGGGTAAAATATTAGGGAGTTACCATGGTTACCAAAATGCTCCATAGAAGACAACATTGTCAGCACTGGAGAATGAGGGAGTAATTTCACCAGCAAGAGACAGAGCACGAGAGTTCAACAGTTGAATACGAGGGAGGACGAAGGGCGATTTCACTTTTGAAGGTTGATAAAATGAAGTATAATGGTGCACAAAATCAAGTTTCTGAACTTCATTCCCTTCAAATAATCAACACCAACAATACCTAGCACCAAAGTTAATGAGGTAGTTTGCAGTCCTCAAACTACAGATCAGCCTGAAGAAAATTCAGCCATGACAACCAAATATTTTTTTCTTCTTCATGATGCTAATAGTAAACCTGCAAAGCAATATAACAGAGGATACATACACATGCATCATCCCTTCTAGGGAGCGAGGGAAAGGAAAGAGAGATGGGTGTAACCACCCATCCTCCTCGAGATGAGCGTCAACGTGCATCTCGATGGCGATACACTCATCTCAAGGAGGATAGGTGGTTACACCCATCCCTCGCTCCCTAGAATTTCTGCACATGCATACAATGAGTTTCGAATTGATGAAGTTGCTTAAAAGCTCAATAAGTCATGCTGGACATCTGCAGAATTGCAATACATCCAAGCTCATATTATGCACTACATCTCTGCTACTCAATTCAGTAAATTTTAAAATACCAAACTATGCATCCGATTGTAAATTGTAATTAAGCCAAAAAAAACAAAAAACAAATGAAAGCATCCGATTGTATTGTGTCTGTTGCTCTGTCATATGCTGCGACACAACAAAGAAGGTATTTGCTCTCCTGAGAGGCCATCCCTTGAGGTGCATGACCACTGAATCCACCTTGAGATAAATGCTGGGCACAACAGCTCTGGACCCCAAGAGTAGGGGAAAAAAAAAAACTTTACTACTAGATGCAGAAAATGTGATAGGCGCAACACAGCCTCAAGAAGCTATGTAGTGAAACAATGTGATTCTGAAATTAAAAAAAATTAATTTAAAGAAAGAAAAGAAAACTATCTAACAAGGACACTTCATTTTCAAAACTCATTGTGTAGACACATTTTTTAACACAGCATTTCAATCATCAACTTCTTTGCATGCCTTTTGAAGGTATTCACTATACATGTTGTAAGTGCATATTACAGTTAGATAATAACGTAGCAATGTTGATCCATAATTAAATGATACGACAAACAAAATGAGTTTTCACCAAAAAAGAAAATGACATTTATAGTGTCTAGTGGCTGACCCAGGATTTTAGTTGGGGGGGAGGACGAAATGGCAAATGATTATTAGTATTATCAGGGGCGGAGCTAGAATTTTTTTTTTTTCATCCCAAGCTAATAATTAATAATAAAAAAAATACAACTATCAAAAGCACGTTGCATATATTAAATTGAATCTAGTGTAATCCAATTGTAATAAAAAAATAAGGTCATTAACTTTTAGTAAAGACAAACGAACGTATAACTAGAATAAATAATTAAAATCACAAAATAATTAAGATAAGTATAAGAAGTTGAAGCTAAAAAAATATGAAATTTGCTTACATAATAAGATCCTAATATAATTTCACAAAAAAAGGTTTTTTATTAAACTCAAATTTTGTATGAGTTGGCTAATTGTATATATTTTCATTGAATTCTATAGTTATTATTTTAGATTTGAATTTCATATATATTTTTGTTGTGGGTTTTATACCACTTGTGAACAAACAAATTTTTTTTAAAATTTTTTTTTTTTTTTAATGTTTGCAGTTACATATAAAATTGCATTGAAAATAAAAAGTAGAGGCATGTCACATTTACAGAAATATTAATTGTCAATAGTTATAAAGAAATCATATGCTCCAAGAGGACCGAAACAAGTTTTAATTAAATAAAACAATTTTTTAATGTTTGCATATAAAATTGCATTGAAAATAAAAATTAGGGCGAGTAACAATGGCATAGTAATTGTCAGTAGACATAAATATGTATAGAGTAAGTAATTGTCAATAGCCATAAGGAAATCTTGTGTTAAAAGAGGATTAAATTTGAGTCGTTTTGTAAAAATGATAAACTTCCAACCACTGCACCAGTAGAGACGTGTAGAAACAATTGACAAAGCAATTTTCATATTGTTATTATACGTTGTATAATTGATTTTTTTTGTAAGGTGATATATATTAAAAGTGTGTTGAAACTTTTTTTTTTTAGGGGGGGGACCCTTAGTAGGTCTGTCACTGGGTGTGTCCCCATCTTGGTCGGTTTATGACCGGCATGAGCACACCACATACCTTTATCCGACAGCAACACCGACACCTGTAGCTGCCACATTGTTACATAGCCATAGGTTGCGAATCAAGAAAATTGATAGCCGCAATATGAAACCTTCCACAAGTTTTGCATCCATAAACAACTCAAAGCTCATAACTGAACAGAAATCAAGAGATGTTTTAGCTGTTTATTAGTATGAACATAATGGATATTGACAAGTAACTACGTATGTAATTTCTGAAAATTGCATTCCACCACTTTAGCAGTATAATGATGTAAGTCAGGAAGTAAATTAGCTTCTGGAAACCAACAAGATGTTCTTTCTAAAAAACTTAAGCTCCTCTGACGATGATAATAACACTTCAGTTGCAGAAAACCAAAAGCTAAAACCCACAAAATGCATAAGCCTAATAACACTTAAATTGCAACTGAGACGATGAGTACAAACTAAGCAGCATGTTTCAAACAAATAAATTTTACAGGATTTAGCTGTAATAAAAACCCAATAAATCATATTCAACGCCTAAAGACTCGGAAAGGGAATAGAAGGGAGAACCAAAGGCGAATGTCTCATAAATGTGACAGAAAGTTAAAGGTTTCATGATCCCATACTGAAAGCAATCTTTCATCAGATCAGCAAACACAAGCATATGGGGTGCAAATTATGGTTAAAGAAATTTTGAATGAAAAAAATAATAATAAAATATATATACATCAGACAAAAGAAACATTGTGTCATTTGTTTTAGAGGAAAAGGTTCAATCTGGAGAGAAAATCATAACATTATATTCGATATACAAAATAAACTCAGAATCCGAGCGAGAGAGAGAGAGATAATTTCCAGAGAAATTTTATTTTGAGTTTTGAAAAAAATAAAAATAAATAAATAATGGAAGCTTGCAACAATGACAAACCATACCTTCCTATACGCGATGTATTCTGTCTGCAGAAGGTAAACCTCATGTATCATGGTCACTCAAAATTTCCCTGTATGCAAAGCAATGAACAAACAACATAATAGATTCCTGAACAACCTCACAAATGAGAATTGCATCAATTTTGCTTTGGGCTCAAGGAAGCTTTAAAATACCAAACTACACCCTATAGACAACTGATAAATCATGCCGAGGTACATGCTCATTAATTTACTGTTCTTAATATAGTCTCATTTTCAGTGCATAAAGTTTCTAATAAACTTTTCTAGCATTGAGCAAAAGGACCCAACTTTCCCATGAAACTAAAATGAGTATGAGCTCATTCCATCTTGTTACAAACACACAAAAAAAAAGAAAAAGAAAGAAGAAGGTGCAACTCTCAATTGGCCAAACAAATCTTAGCAAGTGATTTTAACTTATAACTACTTGCCGAAGAATCGAATTTCACGGAAGGGTAGTAACATACTGAAACAAGACAGTTTGCCAAGCTAATCTTTTTCAAAACATTCAGAACAAGCCTATTAATATACTCCTACCAAGATCCTGTCAACCTTGGATATAAAACAATTCTTAGTAAGCATAAATACCTAGTCAGGAGATCAAAGAAGGCAAGATAGAGACAGAGAGAGTGAGATGACTAGGCAAAATCATGTGATCTCCTATATTCCTACAAAAGGATCTCTCTTACAAATCTTACGTTTCAAGTGGAAGCTTTTTTCCATTACCTGTTTCAATTAAATTGAAACACTCTCTTCTTTATCTGCTATGCACAAACAAATGCCAACCAGAATGACAGAAGACTCTGTTCGACATATCACTTGATGGAAGTTGAGCTGAATGAAATTATGTAGTTCCCAAACCATTATGCATTGGAACACCCCACTGACCCACCTTTCCTTAGTTGCTCTTCACATATGCAATTTAAACAACAATTAAACATTTTAACATAACATAAAAGATGCAGTGAATAAGAACACAATAAATAGAGTCTAACAAAAAACAATGTAACATGAAAAATACAACAGTGTTTAAATTACTTTTACCATCAAACCAAATTGGCTTAAGAATTCAAGAATGAATAGTATCATAGGCACAAGATTAACCAACACAGAAATAAGCATTGCAGTTGACTGCACCCATGATAAGGAATCACTTTGTTTCCGCATCTTCGGACAAGGGTGGTACATTCTCCTTCCAAACAAGATCAGTATAACCAAATGATCTCGCAAAACATGAAACCAACTGCTCATGAATTTGTTCTTCAGCAGGTAGCATCATCTTTGTCTCCCTTTTCAGAGATGTGACTTGTTTATCAGCAATTCCACAAGGTACAATGTGCTTAAAGTAGTTCAGATCAGGATCTATATTAAATGCCAATCCATGAGAAGTGACTCCTGATGAAATCCGTACCCCAATCGCACCTATTTTACCATCTCCAACCCATACTCCAGTCTCACATTTCCCTCCAGGACGTGCACTCACACTATATAAAGATGCAAATTCAATCATTGTGGATTCAAGATTTTCCACATACTTCCTCGCACCCAGTCCAATGTCCCTTAAAGAAATAATGGGATATAAGATTGCTTGATGTGGACCATGGAAAGTTATGTCTCCCCCTCTCTCGGAATAGTGCAACTCAGCACCCATATTTTGAAGCTCAGCCTCGGGCACGAGCAGATTATGATAGGTTTTCCGTTTTCCAAGTGTATAGGTAGGTGGATGTTGTAAGGACAAGAGCGTATCTGGAATTTTACCGATTTTTCTTTCAGAAACAAGCTTCTCTTGGAGTTTAAGTGCATCCAAGTAGTTGACAATGCCCATCTTCCAAACCTGTAGGCTCCGCTGCAATTTCATTCTCTGCAAATGATAATGAAGATGATTCAAATTCAATCATGGTTAAGGTCTGTCCAACCAACAGATTGGATGAAGTTTGGGTCTTTTCATATATAAGAGACAAAATGCACACTAATAATAGTGATAAATAAAATCCCATTAAACCCATAAATAATTAAAACCCCTTTAACCCAAGTTTACAGTGAAGCTTATCTAAAACGAAGAACACAGAAACTCAAAGAGGTTTATGAAGTAAATCAAGATTTACTCGAGATAGAATTAACGTAGCAGAGATTACACAAACACGAAAGCGAGGAATGAAAGCTATATTTGCAGAGAAGATTGAAGAAGTAAACAAGGAAGAAAACGCAACGAAAGAGAATCAATCTCAAAAGAGAGATACCTGAAGAGAGCACTGACGAAGAGGTGTGTGTTTTATGAGGAGGCCCTGGAAAAACGGGTTGAAAATGGATTGCCCACAAATCGAAATGGTGTGGACTCTAAGGAATAGCAAAAGATTCATTATCATAGGGATAGAAGATGCTAGGGGGGTGGTATTCAATTACGAATTTGAATGAATTGTCTACTAAAATTTAGGAGTATTCAATTATGGATTTAAAATAATATATGTAAATCTAGGGGTATTCAAATACCGATTTTAAAGGATTGTTTTAAAATCCATCAAAATCAGGAGATATTCAATTCATGCTTTTCAAAAATCCACCAAAATCAGGGGTATTTAAAAAGTAGTGGATTTTAATTGATTTGTTAAAGTTGTGGATTTTGAAGGATTTGTGAGTGGAAAGTATATATAACAAGAGTTATTCTCAATCCAACCTTCCCCCTCATATTTCAACGAATTTGTATTAACTATTATTAAATAACACCACCATTTCCGCTAAAGGACGTCACCATCCCATTTTTTGTGATCAACTGAAGGACACCACCACCTTTCCTTCTCTTCTCTTTTCATAGGAGCAACACCACTTCACCCCACAACTTCCAGCCAGACCACTATGCCCTACTACCGCTAGCTGCACCACCACCCACACTTCCTACTTTGTTCTTGTTCTTTTTTTTGTTATTATTGTTCTTCTTCTTCTTCTTCTTCTCATTTTCTTCCTCTTATTTTCGCTTCTTCTTGTCCTCTCTTTATTTTTTTTTTGTTCTTTTTTTTTTCCTTCTGATTTCTTCTTATACTTTTCTCTTTGTTTTTCTTTTCTTTTTTTCTATTTTTTCTCCTCTTTTCTTCTTTTCCCATTTTTTTCTTTTTCGCTCTTGCAGAGGTTCCTGTGAGTGGAGGATCCCCACTTGCCAGAACCTTCGCGAGGGCAAAAAGAAGAAAAAAGAAAAAGAAAAAAGATAGGAGAAAAAAAAATGGAAGAGAAGAATAAGGAAAAAAAAGGTGAGGGGGAGGAGGTTGAGAATAAGATGAAAATTTGTGGAGGTGGGATGAGAGGTGGCGGTGGTGATTGATGGAAAAGAAGAAGAGTGGGAGGAGGATGAGAGGTGGCAGTAGTATGGTGGTAGTGGTGATTGAAGAAGAAGAAGACGGGAAGAGAGGTGGCGGTGGCGGTGGCGAGGATAACAATTTGAAGTAAACTAGTTATTTGTATTACTTTTGGATCATCTTCAATGTATTTGATTTTTTTTTAATTTGAAGTAAAATTCTTGTAACATACAAACAATTGTTTAATTAATGTTTTGAGAGATGTTTTATGATTTATGTTGGCATAGATAATAATGTTCTTTCATTGTGTCCTATGACTAATAACATATTTATAAAAATCCATTGAATTTATAAGAATCCATAACAAACTTTTATAAAATCTACAAAATCCAATTATTTAAAATCCATCAAAATCAAATGGAAATCAAATGGATTTTGTAAAATCATTTGAAACCTTTTAAAATCCACGAGATTTAAAATTCTTCTAGTCCATTCGAATCCCGAATTGAATACCCCCACCTAAAACTATAATAATACCAGTGGGACTGCAAGCCATAAACACAAGGGGGTGGGGGTACCAGTTCAAACTTGTGAAGGATAAGGTCACAAAGTATGGGGGTTTCAACCCTGTCAGCGAAAAACTCGAGCCCTATCTAGGTTAACTATAATTTTAACCATTTTCCAATCATTTTTTTTTACACCCATAGCTTGATTTCAACGATTTTTAAGATTTGTTTGCTAGATTTTGTGTGTGGTTTGAAAGTTTTTTTTTTTTTTTTTTTTTTTACTTCCAAGGTTGTGCGAGTGTGTTTTGGAAGGTTGAAGAGGTGCATACTTTTACTTTTATTTTTATTTTATTTTAAAAAAAAGGCCACGCATATTCTACCACCCTTTTTGATATAGGGTTCGAGAAGAAAAACCCTTTCTAAATAATAATGGTGGCGACTACACCACATCACCATTTCCTCTCTCTCACATTACCTACTTTCTTTCTCATACCAACATACTTTTTCACACCGCCTATATAAACAAAAACCATCCATTTTTTCCTCTCACCATTCAAATCAACAATGGTTCATCCCTCCCCCATTCAAAATCTTTTGCAAATCTCTTCCAAATCTCTCCCCACACTCAAATCTCTTGCAAATATCCCTCATCTCCCTCCAAAACTCTCAAAATCCCATTAAAGTCGAAACCCTTAAACCCAAACTCAATAAATATACATAACTTAACATAACATAGAAACTCAAACGAAAAACGAAAAAAATGCAAAACAGGGTAACTTTCGACCAATTTAAGCCCTCAATTGAGACTGATTCTCAACCTCATTAAACTCAGCAGAAATCTAAACTTCGATCAGTCTGTTAGACACAACCTCCACGTAGTTTGTCAAATGGGTAGAAATGCTCCATTGATACACAAATATTGTGGTACTCTTAGTTATCTAATAAACACAACTTGAATGACCTGAAAATGTTTTGAAATGAGTAAGTTATGGTCATTTTACTAAAGTCGCGCAAATTTGTCTCGCAATGAAAACGAGATAGTGTTCCTGACTTTTGGCCAACTTATGTGCTCAATCGAGACCGATTATCGAGTTGATCAAAACAAAAATATTGTAGTACTCTTAGGGTGTGTTTGGTTGCATGGAATCCTAAGGTGGGAATTGGAATCCCATTCTCGCTCATTTCCCTCACTCCCTCCCTCGACCCCTAGCAAAGCTCTTGAACTAAAGTTGAATTGCAAATGATGTGATGATCACCAATCTCAAATTCTTTGTACCCATTCTGATTAAAGTTAAAATCACCCTCACCATAACTATTTTGAGAAAATTATGATTTTAAAAAATATTTATTTTAAAAATAAAATGGGTAACAAAGTGGCTAACACATATCTCGAGGTATATATGTTGAAACGGCTGAAACTTTGACATGCCTTTGATTTGAATCTTTAATTTTCTTCAAAGTTTCAGTTCACACGGTATAGTGAAATGCTATAAAATAAAATAAAAACTGTTTTGGACAATACAAAACATGTTCAAGACATGTGCAACTTCATGGAATTGAACGGTAAAAATTGGTAGTTTCTATCTATATATACCCACCATTTTCTCCCATGCCACCATGTTTTAGGGGAATTTTTTTTTTTTTTTGAAAACTTATCTTCATGCCACCTGTTAGGAAGGACAAGTTTCCTGCGAGTTTTGGTCGGAAAACTTTAATCCTTTCAAGGGAAGTCGGGATTCCAACCATTTTTCAATCGTTGTTGCTCAATTTCAACCGCTCTTTCAGGGTTTTTGTTCGATATTCACTATTTTTAGTTAATTAATTTGCTTGATTTCCACCGCTTTGAGATTTATTTTGAACTTTGGAAGCTTGTTTGAATGTGTTTTTGGAAGATGCAATTCTTGAAAGCTTGAAGATGGTGTTCCAAAGTCTTTGAAAATAAGGTTAGTTGAAGATAGGAGGATTCAAAGCTATTTTGACAAAAAGCCGTATATGGGCAAATTTACTTTTCACCACTCAAGAACATTGGTCGAGTTTGTGTGTACTCGCCCAATTATTTTTTGAAAATTTATACAAAAAATTTCTTCGTACCGCCACGGAAAAAAAAATTCTTCGTTCCACTGCGAGTATGGTGCCTAGGTTTTTTTGAAAAGTTTCGAGGTTTTTTGTAAAAAATAAAAAACAGCTACTAAAAACTACATTTTTTCGAAAACAATTTTTTTTTTCATAAATTTTGCATTTTTTTCTTCTAATTATCATTTGTTCTAATTATTTATTGATTTTTGAAACAAACCCCTAATTTTCGAATTATCACTTCTTCTACTTATATATTGAATTTTGAAACTACCCCCTGATTTTTTAATTATAGGTATTTTGGTTTCATTTAATGTGTTTAATACATTTCTTTAGTTGCATTTTATTTTTCACATATTTAATATACCCTCGAAATTCATTATATATATATATTTCATGTATCCTCAAAATTTTTATGTTTTTTATTTACAGACCGAAATATTTCTTAAAATTGGGATACTAAAATTAACTCGAAAAACAAAATCACAATCCTTATTGTGAGTACCAAACTAGGAACTCCCACATTTATTCGCGCCACCATAAAAAATCTTTATTCCATCGTTAGTACATAGAAGTTTACCCACAAACAGGACGCGAGTATCTTTATTACTACTCGCCAATTTGAGAAAATAAAATAAAATGTGAGAGAGTTTGGGCCAAGGCTAAGTTCCAAAATCTCGTCAAAATAGCGAGTACATAGAGCCTTACTCGCAAACCAGGGTGCGAGTAGCTCTTATGTTACTCACCATTTTGAGAAAAATACAATTGAAAAGCAAGATAGTTTTTAGCGATTCTAAATTCACAATTTTTTATTATACAATCGCGAGACATTCTAAACTCTAAACACCTTAACAATCGAAGCTCTTTAGAAAAAAAAATATAATAATAATAATAATAATAATTTTATTATTATTATTATAGAAAAAATAAAACCTCCAAGAACCCTTCAAAACTCTGCTCACTTCAAACCCTTTTCTTTGAACTTGAAAACAATTCTTCTCACTTTGAAACCCTTCTCAACAACTTTCACTTTCAACTTGAATCTTACAAACTCTTAGAGTGAGAGTTAGGTTTAGAGTAGCTAAGAGGGAGAATAAGGGTGTGTTTGGTTGCATAGAATTCTATGCCATATAATTTCATGAGGGGACCCTTATGCTTAATTGATGTATCACTTCATATTCACCATTTGATTTTGTAATAAATGGTGAGAATGAAATTCCCATGAATATGAGAATCACACTCTTTGGTCCCCCAAGGCATGTAATTCTCATGTTTATGAGACTTTCATTCATACCATTGATCACAAAATCAAATGGTGGATGTTGAGTGATACCTCAAATTAGCCTAAAATGTAGGGCTCTCCTCATGAATTTCTATGGCATATGATTTCATGCAACCAAACACACCCTAAGAGTAATCCTTCATTTTCTGGCCGGCCGGTTGTAGGAAGTAAAATGTGGTGGCATGAAGAAAAAGGACCATTCCGAGGTGGTGGGGTAAAATGAAGGATTTTTTTTTTTTTTTTTTTTTTGATGAAAGTGTAAATGAAGGACTTAATAAGTGGTTTAATAGACACAACACAAACAGGCCCTTATCACCAAAGCACTCTCTAAAACCCTAAACCCAATCTCTTTCATCTCTGCGCTTTCACTTCGTTTTCAGAGAGGCTACGATGACTCTGCTCGAAACCATCACAAAGGCCTCCATCGATAACCACCAGGAATCCCACACCTCAAAGTACCCAATCGTGCTAAACCCAGATGGGATTCTTCACGATTTGAAACCCCTTACAGACGATTCATCCGAAGCTTCTCTGATCAAACCCGTTAAGGGGTGGAAGATTTCGGAAACAGACTCGCAAATTATCCAACTTGGGGAGGAATTTTCCAAGAAGTTGAAGCGGAAGCTAAAAAAGATCAAAACATTGGGTAAGGATGAGTTTTTGGGGCTTTTGAACTCGTTTTTGGAGAAGATCAGAGAGAGGGTTGGTGTGGATGTTGGGTTGGAGGCGTCTGATCCGGGGTACACTCGTGCGATGCTTGAAAAGGTGGGATTTTTAATGGGTAGAGATGTTGGGGGGTTGATTGAGGAAGCGTGTGTGGGGTTGGAGCTTTGGGAGGTATTGGAAACTGTGATTGAAAAGAAGCTTGTTTGGCATTCGTCGGCGACGGGTTTGATTGAGAGTTTGATTGAGAAGAAGAGATCTGATTTGCTTTGTTTGTGTGTGAAGCATTTTTCGGAGATTCCATTGTCTGATTTTCGATCGGTTTTGATGTATTTTATTGCTCCTCCAAAGGGTGCTTACAGTACAATGGTTGATGTGAGAAAAGAATGGGAAAATCAAGCTCTTTTAGCTGTGGAGGAGGCACAATCGAAAAAGCTTTCGGATGAGAAATTGCGCTTGGCAAAGCAAGCTTCGATACTTCTGATGATTGCATACGATGGGTTCTCTACGTCGGAGCTGTGCATGCATTATTTGTTTGCGTCTTCTCATTGTGATGAGCTTACATTGTCGAATTCGATAAGGAGACTTAATGGTTCTGAGATGTTGAAGGTGATTGGTTATTTGGGGAAGTGGGTGAGAAAGTACGAGAGGTTTCCTCAAGCAGGACCATGCCCGGAAGCAGGAGATGATTTGAAATTGAGAGCCTGTGAATTTGTTCCGTCACTTGAAACAGTGGTGAGATGTATCGGGGTGGTGTTGGATGAACGTTTCTCATCGTTGGTGTTGTCTGCTGAGTTCCATGAAGAGTTGAGATCTCTAGAGGAAGCTGTGAAGTCTTTAGCGGCTGAAGCTAAATTGTGCTGTTTGGTGGCTGGTGTATTTGAGAATTTGAAAGCGGAGAGTGAAGTTCAGTGAAGGTATGGGTTATTGTATTTTGTGGCTCTATGAACTGATGATTAGTGCTAAGGTGATCAAGTTTTGCTCGACTTGTTTTTAGGTTTGAGTTTGAAGTTGAATTATAAGATGGCAATGTTATCCCTCTATATCTCCATCCATGTTAGTTTGTGCTTCAGTTTGGTTGACAATTTCATCTATTCTAAAACAATCATGGAAAAAAAAAAAACTAATGTTTCACTGAAATGGAATCAGTTACATATATGCAAAATGTTTCTACTAAACTTTACACCAGTCTGTTTAACATGTAAATAACATAAGAACTGTGAACGTATGGAGCACCTTTCAGAGAAAATCATGTAATTCAATTATGAGCTGAAGCAAATTGTCGAACTCTTTACAAATTGTGCTTATTTGTTGGTAATCACATGATCTCCACTAGAGAGATTTTTGGTCATTGGCTTGAGCTATGTGAAAGACCTAAACTGTATGAAAGCTTGTCGTGGGTGAAGAAATAGAACCCCATGACCTGCTCCGGCCACTTGTTACTAGCGTTAGTCCTTTGTATGCTTGACTCTGGACACAGACCTATGTCATACAAACCATTTAACGAGGAGGAATAGAATGCATTTGCTGAAGTCGTCAAGAAAACGTCAAAATATTTAATTGGTTCAAGTCTGTTAGAGGTATTAACACTTATCGGTCGTCAAGTCAACACTATGGTTTTGGGGAGTTGTGTTGTCATGATTTTGAACCACCAAGAAGTAAGTCTTGTCAACTGCAGCTGTTAGATGAGCATTTCCTAGTTCAATAGCACTCCATGAACTTGATTCTACAGAAATGGAGATCTCTCTGTAAAAAAAGCCAAAACAAGTTCAAGGTTTTCCATCGGAGATCTCTCCAGACCCATTTTATTAGCAGGGGTAGGAGATATAAGGATCTATTACGAGTTTTTATTGTAAAATTACATCCCTTAAATGTAACTATAGCAGCCTGGGGGATATCGCACAAAGCAAGGAAATATCACCTATATCGCACAACGCAAGGAAATATCACCTGATTGTGCGGAAATTGTGTTGGTCAAAATCAAAGTATAATCTTGGGATTAGAACAATCAAATTTTCTATGCCCTCTACTAAAATTGCTTTGGCAGTTTGGTTTGGTAGAACTTGCGCTTCGGAGACATTAACGAAAACAAGATAAAATGGAGATACTACACCGATCCTCGGGTTACCTTTGGTTGTGCCATATGGAGACAAATAATGAACTTGAAAGTGAAATTCCAAGATTTCAAATCAGCTACAAGGTTAGCAATGGCAATAGTGTCAACCCTTAAAATCAACATTTCATGAGCTTTTTGCCATTTTTTTTCACGAGCAGGGATATCTTTGACTTTGCTCTTTCTGATAAAGAGACTTCCTGGAATCTAGCCCCTCACAGAAATAACGATGATCTATCCTGTTTTCATGAAGGAGAAGACTCTTGGTCGTGACAGAATAAGACTTTCTCTGTTCAATGTGTTTATGACTGTCAGACTTCTCACCTATCTTCCAACTTGTGCATCATTTACTGGTTTAATTTTGCTTCCAAGTGCTTCCTAATATCAATTTCTTCTTGTGGACCATTATTGCCCATGGAAGAGTTCTCACCATTGACAATTTGGTTGAGGAGCCTTATGATTATCAACATATACAGCCTTTGCACGAGGAACATCAAGAACTAATCGACCATATTTTCTTTACATAACCTTTCTACATCAGGCTACAGTCTCTCATTGTAATTGAAAGTGGTGGGTCCCTTCGCTTAAAGGCAACTTGGTTGATTGGATTAAGCAATGGCTGCTTGTTCCAGGTATAGGCTAAAGGAGCCGGCATCGTTTTTCCTATGGCAAGAAAGAAACTATATGAGTTTTTTAGGGTAGAAAGTGAATCCCAAGTGTGTAGAGAAATTAAATGGATGGTCCAGCAATGGGGAGTTGTTTGGCATTTAGGTTAGCTTAAGGATGTCCATTTATCCAATGTATTTTCAATTGGGTTAATCTGCTGGCAGGCTAAGTCTGTATGCAGGTGTTTGTTCCTTTTGCTCCTATGAGTTTCTCACAGATTCCGAGCTCACTTTTTCTAAATATTCTTTTTGCGTATTTTGATATATACACAATTCCGAGCTCATTTTTTCATAAATTGATATTGGAATGTTGGCTTTAAGGTGTAAGAGATGGTCTCGATCTGTACCCTATTTGCAACCTGGCTTAAGGATGAGAAATATTGCAGGGAGCATTCTCCTCAAGCTCAATGGCATTGGACTACTAAATAGATAACAACCTAGCACCATCTTCATTTTTACTGTGGAAATCATCCTACTTGTCCTTGCTTAGGGCTGTTGGTAAATGAAACTCTTCAAAATTAGCAAAAGTTCTTGTTGGATTTTAAATTGAATTGTCCCCAAACTTCAAGGTACATCTCAAAACTCATATCTTGGTGGAGCACATATTGAGATTTTATAGTGAGAAAATGCATGGGTAGGTGGCTATATCTTGAGTGAGAACTGCTGAATAAACTTAGATGATCTTGCCCTCAATCATTGCCATATTTTGACCCACGTGTATCTTGGGCTCTAATCCAAATGGGAAATATGTGGCTATATGCTTTCTTGATTTATCTCCGTGGATTGAAATTTGTCAGCTATCTTCACCCCAGATCTTTCTATTGTGATTGACAGCCGTCTTTACCATACGAACTTGAGTGTTGGAAGGGATATTAAGGCTCCCAAGGGTAACATTGTGTATGTTTTTCTTTGTAGAAACTAGAAACACCATTGCGGAGTAAAGGCAAAGCATTTCACTGAGTATCACTATCATGCCTACCTGATGAAATCAAAATTGGAGAAAATAAGAAATAATGGAAGACAGAAATCCTAAAGCACACATTTAGAATCTTTCACCATACATTACGTTTCACTTGGATGTTGTTTTCAAGTTTAAAGTTTAAAAAAGATGTGCTCAGATTCTGTTAAAAGGGTTTCTGAGCAGGTTATAGATTTATCTTTCTTTTTCAAGACCGCGGATGGTTTTGGAAGTTAGTGAATTACATAAACAATAGAAAATTATCAAACTCACAAGTTTGAAGTTGGTTAGATCAATTTTCTTTGCATGCCTTGCTTTGCGATTCCTGATGCAATGCCAAGAGAAGAAGTGCCCATGTCAAACCATTTCCAATTATACGAGTGCCTGCAAAATAAAATACCTTGCACTCATATATAATTTCATCAACTGCAAGTCTTTCTTCTTCTTTTTGGTTCTTCATTGCGTACATCAGTAATCCTAGCAAATTACTCGAGTTTTTATTTGTTTCACCATTAATCTTGATTAACCTCTTCAGATTCTCTGGTCTTGCTTTCTTAGCTACCAGTTTTTCCTTGCGGGCGCAAATGTACATGTGCAAGTTATACAGTGCTTTCATTAACTCAATGACTTGACAAAATCGGGTCAATAACAAACACATAAACAAGCTTTACAATTAATTTTACTTAAATTCGGAAATGTATACACTTCTCAGTACTTCCAAAACAGGTTGCATTTGTTGTTCTTGCAGTTGAAAGACTCGTTTTCCTTGTCCTTGAAATTATATCTGCAGTGTGGCTATGGAGATCCTTGTGCACACCTATCTCGAATCCGTCTCTCCCATTTCTCGTCTTCCCATTTCTCTCGCCTTCCTATTTTTCTAACATTTGAGCTAACAAGAATATTTTGGAACTGAAGCCTGAAATTTTTCGCACGTTCGAGTGTACGTGTAGATCCCATTGCTAGGTGATGCTTACTAATTTACTAAGTGGGTTAGACTTAGCTTGAAGACATAATCTTGTTTGTTCATGGCCATGATTATGACTCAAGGAAAATTGTTTTATTATGTGAACTTCACACAAACACCAACATATCGATGTTATAGCATTGAAAAACAGATGGGTGGATACCTTCAAGCTTGTCTACCTTCTAAGCAGAAGAATTGTATCACCCCTTATATTTGGCCATGCTGACAGGATTTGTGTTTTGCTTGTTCTTTTGTTGGAACTTGTCAATCTATAATGTTCTTACCCTCTCAAATTCAATCATATAGAATACTGTCATGGAAACCAGCAGAAGTAAAACAACCGAATATAACGAACTTGCTTCTGATCTACGACAGGGAGATGGTCAATTTCCTAAAGATTTGCTGTATCCCACACCGTTAGGTTTCAACATATCAAACAGAGACACCGTAAATGATTTATTCCTGTGACAAACTCATCTACAATGTACAACACTCTGTTCACTGTTCAGTCGCCGTCATATGTTGATGTCTTTGTTATTGCTCGTGGACAGTCACATATAACTTCTATATATAATATGAACGTCACTGGGAATATTATAGTTGGCCGTATTACCTCTTGAGGTGTGTGCTGGAAGTATTTCGATGGACATATGTAGGATGTTTATGTTTATTACAGTTGGTCGTATTACCTTGATGCTTGCATAAATTATGTTTATTACTAACAGACCAGATAAGATTAACTAAACATTTTGAGGTCTTATTTACCTGTCTACAACGTAGGATGTTTATCAACTTGTCAGGGTTGGGAGGCAGGTGATTGATGTTCCATGTTTCATGCGAGAGTTAACTCAGAGAAACACATTGGCTTCTGACTTACAGGGCACTTGGTTGGGGACACCGAAGTAGAGTTAAAAGAACCCAGAGGACAGCTGCCAAGAAGGCTGTTGGGTGCAATGGTGATGAGCGCCTCTTTGATCGGAAGACTGAGCACATCTTTGATGCGCAGTTGCTTACTGGCAGAACTTTTAAGTACAATGCGTACTGATTGAATAATCAACTTCAAACACCCTCTGGGATATAGATTGAAAATTATCCGTTTCATGTATTGGTGATGTGTACAATTGAGTTTTTTTTTTACAAATTTAGTTGACAAAAACAGTGTTTTTGTAATCTCATCTGGTGCCAATAAAAGACCTGAATTATGCCTCAAAACTGGAAAAAAAAAAAAGGGCTTGCGTATTTGAGTTTGAGCTTTCCTCTATGTAGATGTTCAAATACTAATAACTGTTTTCCGTAAAGTCAACCAAGTACCCAAGTTTATATAATCGCCGTAAACTTTTGCATATGTATTTTTTTACCGTATACCAAGCGGAGCATAAGTGTAAATAAAAATCATTATTTGTCTCGAACTATACATGTACTGAACTATAAATGTACTGGTAACATAATGGGAGTTGTGTTTGTCTGCTTTCAGGTATAGCCGGACATGATTCGAGATCACTTCTTACCAAACAAATGAAAACAATATACAAACCCATTCGATGTGTTTGACAAATAAAACTGTAAGTTTATAATCTCTACAAATGCAAACAACATAATATGGCACCATGAAACTTTGATAACAGCTTTCGAATCAAAATTTTTGAATATCAATGTTCTACCTAGTCTGAAGTATATTATTATAACAGGTAAAACACAAATTAAACTACAACACATATTTGTCCTTTTGATAGCTTTGTGCTACCTATTATGTGTTACATTATTATGAAAAGGTCAAATATAAATTTATCAAAAATAAACAAATAACCCAGATAAACTATAGGTATTTTTTCATGATGTGCATCCAAAATTTCTTTCTTGTAAAACCTTAAAACAAGAAAATGTTTTACCATCCCTGTCATAGTATGACCATCAGTGCATAAAAAGGATATTCAGTGAATTCAGTATACAAAGGGCTGTTAGCTTTAAAAAAAGCAAAAAGTGTCAGTGAGCAAGTCCTGATACCGCGCCCTTCCCCTTGTCATAAGCTACAAGACTAATTTTCACCTTCAGATACCAGCAACTCTTCACTTGGTTTCACCTCAGCTCCTTTCGAACAGGTCCTACGATTATGACCCATTTGACCGCAAACCTTGCAGCATTTCCTTACTCCTGTTGTCAGTTTGATTGGCCTTGGTTTTTGACAGGTTCTTTGGTTATGGCCCATTTGTCCACATAAACGACATCGCCTATAATATGTGACCTTAATAGGCCCTTTGGGGCAGGTCCTACGATTATGACCCAATTGACCACAAACCTGGCATCGCCATTTCCTAACTCCAGTTTCCGCTTGAACTTGCCTTGATTCTGGACAGGTTTGTCGATTATGGCCAATTTGACCACATAACCGACACCGCACTTTAAGCGTGGCATCCTTAATAAGTTCTGGACAGCGGGTTCTCCTATGCCCTTCCTTCCCACAGTTACTACAATAGAATTTTACTCCTGCAACCTCAAAATGATGAACTTAGTTGACACAGATATAAGAATGACACCAATGGACACATTCAAGTACACAAAAGTCAACAACAAAAATAAATTCCAGTGTAAGCAATTATGTGAAGAAACGTGTCCTCACCTTGCATTGAAATACTTTTCTTGCGGCGGTTCTCAGGATTGCTGAAGTAAGCTTTCATAGATTCAGATGCCCGCTTCCTAGCTGCAGGAGTCTGTTTAGCTTTCTGCAAAGGAAAATAGTTGTAAAACTCAAGGGGTTCTTGGGGGGTGGCGGTTGTTCACTTGTATTATCCCATAGATATTCCTGAATCTAGTTAGTGTTGATGCTAATGTTAAGGAACGTAGAGATGGTTTAACTATTCCCACATGATTTAGGTCAATAGTGACATTAAATTGGAACTTAAAGATGAGATGTGCAAAAATATCGAATCAGCAACATATAATCTATTAATCTTCCACTCTTTGTTTCAGAAATTTCCCTTTAAATTTTTGCTGTCCTACTACTATGCAACCGTGCTGAAGATATTGCAAACGATATTTTTATCGCTGAAACAAGAGAAATTGCATTACTATAAACTGTACGGGAAACAAAAACGTAGCAAAAGCTCAACAGGAGAATATTACAAACTATCAACTGTTAATCTTTTTCAAACCTTTGTCTGGGAATATGTTTAAAATGTTGTCATTGTACATTTTTTTTTTTTTTTAATGTTGTCATTGTACATGTTTTAGTTCAATTCTCATGGTGCAAGTGTCAGAAAAAACATGCATGCCAAATAAGGTGATTGTTTGCAATTAAGTGAGACTTGACATAAAACAGAACTTTGAGTTGCAATAAATTATATATTTTCAAATTGCCAACCTTGATTGCAGCCGCTCTTAGCGCACGACGCATAGGATCACGATGAAGCATCTTCATATGTTTACTGAATAATCCCGTTCTCTCGTTGAGACTCTGCAAGCATCCAACTAAAGGAAGAAAATCAAACTTATGATCAGGCTTTTATAATTTGTCCTAGTTCTATTAGTTCTTTTAACTAGTGATGCATTCCTCTAAAATATTACAAATGAAAAGTAGCAAACAATACAACTATTAAGTATCATACCAACATAACATACTCTAACTGTGCAAATAAGCCATAACAAAACCCAGTAGATATCTTCATTGTCTTTGCTTAGATGAAGAAACCCTGTTCTTTCATTTGATTTTATCTAAAGCCATGTCTTCAAAGGTGTTATACTACCTCAGCCAATATCTTTTCGTTCATTTCCTAGTGGCTGTGTCATACATCTCATACTCTTATTAGGAGCCAGACATGTTAGTGTCCTTGTTGTTTACCACACAACCACGCTTCCCTTTTAGAGTTGAGAGTTGAACCCTGTCTAGATTTATTATTGTTATTTTATTGGATTTTTTTGAGTTTGACACTCATTAGTTTAAGTCTAATTGAGTCTGACACTCATTTTAAAAACTAATTGAGTCTAACCTTCAAACTCATGTTAACTTTGACAGTCAACGTAATTGATTACCCTTGACTTGTTTAAGTATCTTAAAACCCAAATAACCCTGCACTTTAGACAACATGTGCAAGGTACATGCTTGGCTAAAACATATCCAAAATTCATTAAAGGGCAATGATCCATTGATGGATCAGGGATCCAATGGTCTAAAAAGAAGAACAATCCAATGGTCTACATGGATCTCGACAAGGTCCGACTCCTCCACTTCTTCATCTCCTTGGCCAATGCTCTATGCTCCTCCATGACAGCCATTTAGCAGGTTCTCACAGTGTCACCGATGCAGCACCAACTCGCAAACTTCTCGAAAAGGGTGAAAAAAAACCCTCCATTTTCAGCATCCATTTTGATCTGAATCCACTCAAAGTGTCCTCTTCTGTTACTGTACGCACATTAATGCCCAAGCATGCCAGATTAAGTGTGTCATCTTCAGTGACACACTCGCTCCGTTCGTCTTTGCACACTGCACATTTCTTTTTTCGCTTTGATTTTAATTTCCAGAGAGAGAGACGCCAAATGAAATCGTGTTGTTCGGTCCTTTGTATGAGCCGTTCTCGTCAATGGTCTCTCTTCGTGGATGATTCCATTACATGAAAACAAACAACTTTAACCACCTCCACCTCCACTGCGCACGTGAGACTCGCTCCTCATTTTCAGCGCACGTTTAGCATCTATATTAGAACTCAAATTTCATCCAAAACTTTTACATTTCAAATTTCACATCTCATCTTGCTGAATCCAAGGTGCTTTATCTTAAGATGAAGGGTGATTACCATAGGTATTTGGTTGAGTTCAAGACTGGTGCTGATAGGAAGGAGACCACCGAGAGTACTTTGTTGGCTTATAAGTTTGCTCAGGTCTGTGCTTATTTGTGTATATTTCATTTGTTTGTTTTGCAATGTTATTGACCTTATGGCTTTGTTTCTTGTCTAGGACATTGTTTTGGCTCCTACCCACCCAATAAGATTGGGGCTTGTGCTCAACTTCTCGGTGTTCTACGATGAATTCCTCAACTCTCCTGACCATGCTTGTAGGTTGAAGTTGTTCTACTTTTTACGCCATTGGATCAAATGGATCATGGCCCTTTGATTAATTTCATGTGTTTTATCTAAGCATGTGCCTTGCACATATTGTCGAAGGGTATATTTGGGTTTTAAGATAGTTAAATAAGTCAACTACATTGACTATTACAGTCAATGTGAGTTTGAGGGTTAGACTCAATTAATTTTTAAAATGAGTGTCAAACTCAATTAGACCTAAACTAATGAGTGCAAACTAAAAAAACCCTATTTTATTTTGATCTATGTAACCACGACACTATTTCTACCCAAAAAAAAACATATCAATACATGGTGTCGGATACTTGTGCCGACACTCGCGGGTACTCACATCGGACACTCCATGTATACTTTCAAAAAATTTCAATTCTTTACTAATATTACAAGTATATTAGGCAAGTTAGTAATACATGAACAACATTATTAACCAATAGGTGAATGAATAAATAATACTAAAATGAACAAGTGTGTCCCCAACGTATACCGTATTGCGTTTTTTTGGCCAACATATCCGACATCTCGTATTTGTGCCGTTATTACATAGATTTTGATAAAAAAAACACAGAAGCAAAGTGAGGAAGAAAGTCACATCACAAAGGACAAAAGCAAAAATCAAAGCAACTACAACTTGAAAATGCTCTCCCAATCAAAGATGCACACATGAAATGGTTGATCTATGATTTTTTCTCCCAGATATTTCCCCAATGCTAAAGTGTTGACCTCTTTCCTATAGTATTCATATTCTTCTTGATTCCCTTGAAAATTCTTGCACACTAATCCATAACAACCTTCCCTAACAAAGCACCCATATTTCTTCCAATCTGCACCCATCTTTCATATTGATAAAAGAAGAGAAAGAAAAGAAAAAAGAAAAAACTTATATTATATCAGCAAAACAAACAAACCTAGCAGAAAAAAAAAAAAAAAAAATCTTTAATATCAGCAAAACAAAAAACTTTTATTGATAAAATAATAGAAAGAAAAGAAAAAAAAACAAACCTAGCAGAAAAAACCTTGGCTAAGGACCAAAAGTATATCAAATTACATGTATCATGTGTTTGTATTGAGCACTGTATCCCCCCAATCAAACACACAAGAAGAAAAATCTGATTCTCTGAAACCCCAGGTGTGACCCCAGACCCAAAGGGTCACCTCAATATCGAACCACACACCATGTACATCTTTGGAAGAATCTATGAAAAATTTTCTATTCCTCTCCTTCCAAAGGAACCATGCAAAAAATGAAGGATTCAAAGAAGTGAACGATGCCGTCTGCATACTAAACGATGGGAATACAAGGGCCTTTATCATTTACTCTAAAGCCATGAATCATCATTAACTCTCAAGCCATTGAAGAAATTTTTTTATCAACAAGGATATGAGCCTGAAATTCACTGCCAATAAAGTTCCAAAAACCCTATGGAGAAAAGGCAAGCAAAGGTAAGATGGTTAATGGACTCTTATTCCTCTTCACATAAGTGGCACATGTTAATGATGATCAATCTCCTTCTTTGGAGGCTATCTACATTTGGGATTTTCCCATGAGGCAAAGTCCAAATGGAAAATTTTAATCTTCGAGGAACTTCCTTAATCCAAATGATATCATGACCAGAGGGGGAAGGGAAACAAATTTGATTGTTTTCTGCTAAAGAGAGACTTTGAAGCTTGTCATGATTGTTGCACACTTGCACGCAAAAAAGACTCATGCCGTGCAATTCCATTTTCAGTTCATCATCATGTAGAAAAACACCTTGGATGACTTCTGGTAGTTGAAGAAGAAAGGGCAATTCAATATCTTTATTTGCACTTATTAGCTTGTGATTCCAATTGGTAGACACTCCCTGCACACCATTGGAGGCTTGAGCAAACAATCATTGACTCATCCAGCGCGTGCTAGATTTAGTAGACTTGTGGCAGATGGTATCACAAGTCTAGGATTCGAACTTGGCGAAAGGTGCTTAACCTTGCCCTCAAATTTTTTTTTTGACTTGTTGAGGGATTCAATCTATGCACCACCACACCAAACATCCTCCTAGAAGACCACTCTATTATGTTTACCAATATCAAAAGAAATGTTCTTCGGAAAGTTACATTTGCAATTCATTGCTCTCCACCAAGTATAACCATTGACATGTTGAGGGAGAGTTTTTGTATACCACCCCATGTCTCATTTCCCTTGCCAAATCTCCAAAGCCATTTGGCCAAACGAGCTTCATTGAAGAATTTCAGTCTTCTCAAGCCTACACCTAGGCGCCTCTGATCCTTTGGCTTACAAATGTCTACCCATTTGAAGGTGTAAATTTTTAGCATTACCATCAGTACTCGAGAAAGTCACTGCATATTTGTTCTATATAATGGTGGTGGTGGGCATCATAAAAAAGTGATGCTTGCTAGAGTGTTCTTATCAAGGTGGCTCTTCCTGATTTATATATGTATTTTCTTTTCCAGATACCCAATCTGCTAGCGACTTTATCAATCATTCCCTCCCAAACTATTCTGTCAACTTTTCCATATGCATTCCAAGATATTATGTGGGCAGACTACCTAAGTTACAATCGAGCACTTGGCCCAAATCACTTAACTTTTGATGGACTTTACCTACAAGGTAGATGGTAGTTTGAGAAATTAAACTCCTAGACTAGATACAATCTCAAACAAAAGAAGAATGGAATGGAGATTTTGATTTGGTCTTAGCAAGGGCCAAAGAAAATGATGGTATCATTGTAGTTATCAATATCATACGATATGCATGATAAGTTACACGATGGGTATCGTATCTGAGTCTAATCGATACCGTACAATTAATACATTGATATAGGATGATGCATGGACATATTGTCCTTGTACAAGTGACGTGAATGAATAGATAGTTGGTAGGAGCAATTTTCCAATTTGGGAGCATTTTTCAAGAATATACTATGATAATTGTTGAACATAAACAACTTAAAACGTAATTTGTTTAAACATGATCATTCATGGTCATCGCAAAAATGCGCTAAATGATGTACTCTTATATGAGTGAATGTTTATAAAGCACTAATTTGAATGCATAGCATGTGCAAATATATATGCAGGCATATGGAAAGAAATAATATTTTCAAACCAATTCTATGCTTCCATATGCAAATGGAAGGGTACAAGCGAGTAACTAACTCTTAGCGATCGGCTGATCTTTAAACCAACTTCAGGAGATGGGGATTGGTACACACGATTTGATTTTCTTCTCACATGCAACTTTATATCTAGATTGTCTACATCATCATCTTCCTTGACTTTGAATGGGGATCTACAGAATGAATAAGCATAGTTAAAGTGGGATAACTGGAGAAGAAAACCATTTGAGTCTAGGTCATATCCCAATCATTTAGAATCAATCTCATAATTTATCACTAGCAAATAACAAGTAATCAAAGTTGAGAACAGGGTAAATATTTACATGGAACGCGCTTTTTCCCATGGACCTTCATCAATTGACTCTTCCCATATCACACACTCTCCCAAGCATTGTTGGCAAGTAGTAATACCCTGTTATTAGTGAAGCATGGGTAAAATTTTGAGCGACATGAAGTAGGACTAGGATAAACAATAAAAGATTTCTTACTGACTGTTAACTTGAAAAGAAAAATATTTCTTCGAAACTGAATTAACTTTATTTTAAAACTTTGAGTGGGATTTTGGAAAAATGCTATTTTCTCACCTCAGTGGAAAAAACATTTATCCATTTTTCTCCCAGGAAACATGCATTCTCCGCTAGGGGTGGGCATCCCATCCCGCGATCCCGTTCACGTCCCGATCCCGTCCCGATTTTTTCGGATCTTAATGGGATTGAATAATTCCATCCCGATCCCGCCCCGTCCTGATCTAGAATGGGATGGGATGGGATGGGATGAAGATTTTCAATCCCGCCAATCCCGTCCCGTCCCGAGCTAATATTTATTATTAATATTTTTATTTATTTATTTATTTTAAAATTGCAATATTAGTGTAATTGAAGAAAAATGAATTTAGTTGAAATCAGTGTAATTGATATTAGTCTATATCTGCAACTTCTTGATATTGGTTTATTACTAGAATTCTAAATTAATTATTTAATTGCAAACTCTTTAAAACTCAAAATGGGATTGCTAACTACATTAGAGAGTTTTATTTCGTGTCAATACAATGAATTTAACGACTTTTTTTAAGGCAATAACGAAAAATTCTTCTTAGCACCCCAAATCTACTCATCCTTTTGTTCACTATTCGAAATAGTAGAGCAGGTCCACCATTGCCATTATACTGTCCACCTCTTAGTCATTCAAAACTCTGCAGAAATCTTAATTACAGGGTGAATTTCAGCTATCATTTATAGTAGTTTATTAGGGGAATTCTAAATGTCGAGGAAACCAGCGAGGAGAGGGACGTGGCGGGGTGGGAGCCGTCCACCCCGCTCGGGATGCGCGCACAAAAAATTGAGGCACGCATCCCGAGCGGGGTGGACGGCTCCCACCCCGCCACATCCCTCTCCTCACTCGTTTCCTCGCCCGTTTCCTCGCTCTCTAGCCTCACTCAGTTTATTATGATGTTGCATACTCAATCTAAGACTATCATTTATGTGTAGTTCTACGAATTGCCTTTGCCTCTTTTCAACTAAGCAAATTGAGTCTTCGGTAAGCAGTAATTTATAAAAAAATGAGAGCACGCTGATCCCGTCCCGAACCCGTTTGGGATGGGACGAGCTCGGGATGAGGTTTTTCCCATCCCGATTCTGTATGAATGGGATGGGATAGAGATGGGTCTATTTCGTCCCATCCCTTCCCATGCCCACCCCTATTCTCCGCTCCATGAAAATAACCATATCTTCAATGTAGTCATGTTTAAAAAAACACAATGAGCCACAGTGTGCTCCGCAGTCCATGATTGAGCTGACTACTGAGTCTTAAACCTCACATCAACCTGATGAGGCTTAAGCCTCACTTAATTGAGGCATACATACTGAGGCGTTGTGAAGCTTAAGCCTTATTTATTTATTATTATTATTATTTTTTTTAACTTTGTAACCAAAACCCAATATTTCAACCATCCTTTCGTAGCGTTTATGCTTATGTGAAGTGTTTGTGTGTTTGTTATTTTGCTATGACTTATGAGTTAAGACTATTAGTTGACATCACGACTTATGTGTATATCTAGTTATGGCTTATGATTGTGGTTTAGTTTAGTTGTACTCTAGCAGTAACATGGTATTAGTATGTGAATGAATATGTTATATATTCTTAAGATTTTTTTCATTAACATTTAATAAAAAAATTTGACTGAACAATGTTGAAGCCTCACTAAGACTAAGGTATCTTATTGTCTCATGTTTCTTTAATCGACTAGTTCATAGATTATGTTATTCCCATTTATTCTGCTTTTTTTTAGCATTTTTATCAATTATATTTTAACAAACAACCTTTTGGTTTTCACCTCACCTCAATTAAGGTTACTGCCTCAATGCCTGATTTAAGTTTTTTCAAATAATGTGCAGAGTGAGTTAAGGAAAACTAGGTCAATTGTCGTGAAAACAAATTTTGCTGCAAACAATCAATCCTTAATAAGTGCACCCATTCACATATAAGGTCACCTAAGTGAATAAGTGAAATATAAGTATATGTTAGGTATTCGTCAAGCAACTCTGCCAGAACTCAGGCAGAGGCAGAGGCCTCAAAGGAGGATTGACTTCTAGATGTATACTGAAGCAGGAAATCAAACCAAATGGTCGAACAGAAACGTGTTTTGGAAAACATTACCAAGAAAGTGTAACATATGTAGTTTGTGTACCATACAGACATGCTAATCAAATAAACTTGCAAAATTCTAATACAAATCATTAAGACGCATATTACCTTTCCAGCACATTGTGAACAATCTGACCTTGATCTCTCAATGCCACACTCAGTACATGGTGTATAACCTCTGCCCCTACAACTGGGGCAAGGTAGCTCTTTGATATATTGCCCATTCGGACCGAACCAAGATCGTTTTTCAGGTGCCCCAAAGCTCACATTCCTGGACACAACAAAATATTAAGTAACTGAACAACAACAAAACCATCTCTGACCCTGACATCCACCCACCCACAACACACACACACAATGTACACGGTTCAAAAGAAAAACCTGGGTTCAGAATTGTCTTCGAGTCCAAAAAGATCCCCTGAATAGTCTTCATCAAGCTGCAAAAAGGCAAAATGGTCGAGTTAGTACAACGGAGACAGAAAACTTTGCTAAGTTTCTATAAAATTGCCAAGTTTGCAAAAGGGGTTATAGGAATCATGCAAAAATTACCTGGGTTGGTTTCGGATTTGGGGTTGAGTCATTATTGTTCGACGTAAAAGAAGAAGAAGAAGGGTGGTTTGAGCAAGAAATGAAAGTGAGACTTCGTTTTGAGTAGAAGAAAAGCCGGAAACTTGGCTTGATAAGTATCCGTCCTCTGCATGTGGGGAGGACCAGTAGCCGAACAGGAGGAGAAATGCAGAACATTTGAAGAGATTTCAGTGGTGATGAAGCGGAATTGAAGAAGCGGTGAGGAACATCTGCAAGGGTGAAGAGAAGAGGGATAGTGGGGTGTGTCGAAAGTCTGTGGTATGAAATACACATTAGGTTTCTGGGTTTGGTTTGGATAAGAGAAAGTGGGACAAGCTATTTACACTCGCTTTGAGCATCCACATACTCATACACCCACAAAAATTCAAATTTTCCGATTTGCATCCACATTTTGCTTTTCACTTCATTCACACAAATAAATCAACAAGAGAAAACAACAAAACTTCTCAACTTCATTTTCATTGGTTCAACATAGATGGAGACGCACTCAAAACACATATCATCCCAAAAAAACTAAACCAAATGATGGAGGAGGTCATCTTCTTTCCAACCACCACCACCTCCTAAACTTAGATCGGAGATTGAACTAAGCTTGAATCATGCATATAAAGATATTAAGGATAGGCTAAACTCTACAAAATTTATAGTACAAAGTAATATATAATAAGTATTTGTTAAATAAAATATATATTAAAAAGCATTAGTAGCTATTACATGTTCCTTTCTCCACCTTTAACTAGTAAGGTTATGAGCACAAGTATTACCGTCTTTAGAAATAAACAAAAACTTCAACATTTTATCCCACATAACTTTCACGAGTATTGGATGTTATGGACAAGAGGTCATCAAGGCCATTCCATGTATGACGGTTGTGTGCCTGTTATAGCATATCTATTGTTGTTTTTGAGTCACCTAGCCAAAGTTGCTTTATCCATCCTTAACTAAAGCACGTAATCATTTTGCATAAAATTTACCATTGAGCTATTAATTTATAACGAGTTCATGTTCAGATGATAAATATCACAATGCATGCGCATTGTCTGTCATATTTGTGTTGTTAAGTTGCATGGGCAAATCTGCCAAGGTGTGGGTGTAAAGTGAGCTTGTTTTGAAGACATGCATGTTGAGGTCGGTTGCTCGTCAATAAGCTCGTGAACATTCATTTGGTCATTTTTTTCTTTTGATGTACTACTATATTGTAAAGAAGATTCACTCCTGATGAGACATCAAACAATCATCAATCAACCAAATACATGGCGCACATCAACTCTAATGAAAAAAGGATCAACCCCAAATCTGGTCCAATCCTGACCCTAATTCATTTATATTCAGCCTGTAAGTCAAGCACCCAAATCTAGATTATGCGAGTTCAATGTGGTATGAATCTCGAAGCTTGGCCCATGACAATAAGGCTTGAATACAAATCTCTGAACTATAATAAGCCCGAGGTCCATTTATGCTACTCTTGGTCCAATCAAACATTGAGTCCTAATGAGAGAAAAGTGCCAAAGAATAATTAGTCATGGACGAGTGAAGAGCCCTACATGGACATAACTTGATGAGGGAAAATCATAAGTGAGATCTCCATCTTCATCACACATTCATAGGTAGAGTCAATGAATGAATGAAACACTCTCATTATATAAGGTAAACAAAACGGATGAAAGAGGTACATACATGCAACCCTAATTTTATCAGTCCATTGCCATCCTTGTGGAATGTCTTTGGCCACCACAACGATGGTCTCTGGTTCACTGATGTTTATCTTTGCAGGTCAAAATCAGCAAGGTCGAATTTGGATGTATAAACTACCATATTTAATAAGATGTTAAACACCTTTTTTTAATCAGAAGTTGGACTAGGATCCACTCCCAAACTGCTGGAGCACCCTATTAATGTGACTAAGATGAGCCCCAACTCATTTTAAACAAATTACAAGCGTCACACAAGATTACTCCAACAATCCCTTGTATATCTTTCATTTCCTCTCAAATACCATATACAATAGCTACATCATTCAAATATTTACAATAACCAAGTATCCATGTGTCATTTCGAAAATTTGCCCACACCTTTCTTCAAGTGGATAAAATGCATGTCTCATGCATTCAAACATTCAAATTGGTCCTAGGCTTCGGTTAGACTTCCCAAAATGAACAGGGAATAATGTGTCATCGACCTGATATTCGGGTTGCTCAAAATGCCCTCCCAAAAAAACCAATCGGCGATTGAATAGTTACAAGGGGTAGTTTTGTACATTAACAGTGATGATTTTTGGGTTTCATCAATGCCCTCCCAATTTCATACTTTTGATGGTGAAACCATAGATCAGATGAACATTGACCAATGATAGTTTTGAACATAAATACTATTAATCTTCCAATACGATGAACTGAAAAGTGTTGACAATGTTTGAAAATTGAGAAGAAGAAGAAAAAGGATAACAAAGACATTCCTCTTCTCAACCGAGAGAGAGTGAGAAAACAACAAAAATGGAGATTTTATCTTATTCTCTCCAATTCCCAAAATGCCCTTGTTCAATCCACCCTCCTCAACAATCCCTTAAGAATCCTAATTCATCTTCTCTTCTCAATCCTTCTCTTTTGAATGCGCTCCATGTTCTCCTGTGGTGACATGGTCCTTTCTGCCTCCTTGTCACCTCCTGCAGATGGTGGGTTATGTCGAGCAAGCATTTCCACCACTCGAGCAGTCTGTTGTACTTGGGCTAAGAGCTGATCCACTATATGGTCCGTCGTGACTGCAACCGGCGCAAGAGCCTAGGGTTGTTCTCCCCCCCCCCGCGTGGTTGGCACCACCAGATGGTACCGCGTCGGCTTGAGCATTTGAAGGCTCGGTGATCTCACCATTAACGTGGGATCTTGTGGCTGCCCTTTTTTTGGATTGCAATAAAGGGATGCTACTTCTTTTATCTTAGGAACTTGTCGGTCCCCATGGATGGTGCCAAACTAATGGATCAATTCCGTTCTCCCAGGCCTTGACCTGTAAAAGGAACAACCGTGAGCCAAAGACCACCGTTGTAGCGGTCGATGACACTCCAATGCTAAAGTCAGACAAGGCGTAGATAAGGGTATATTGCTTGAGATTAGGGTTGTGAATCGTATCTTAGTTCCTCAGCCTTGTGCCCTATTTATCATGTGAGAGTCCTTGTTCGGCTTTGCCTTGGTGGCGTGGTTTAAGAAATGATATATGTTTGAGGTCCTTTATCTATTGAGAGTTGTCCATGCAAGAGAGTTTTCATACATGACTTATTATCTGATGTTTGTTTCCTAATATGAGTCAACATCTTATTGGTATGCCTTCTTAGATCAAACTCCTAGAAACTTGTCTTATCTGGACTCACGGGCTCTAGGTCTGACCGTTTGACTTATGGGTCGGGTAAAACCTTGTTATCTTGGGTCCAATTCCTAGATACTCACCTCAGCGGGCTTCAAGTGATCTGGGCTTGGTTCCCTGACTTACAGACTGTATCAAATTAGGCGCTTATTTAGGCTCGTTATGGCCTGACCAGGCCGTTAACGAAATCATCATGCCACGTGTATGACGTTGATTACTGGACACACTAAAAAAAAAGATTAACAGCTACAAATACTAGAGATGATAGTCTGATTTCGTATTTAATTAAAAGATTTGAGACAACAAAATACTGTCACTAATGTTTTTGGTAGCTGACCAATACCATATTCATAAAAACTGTGCTTGTGATGAGAAAATCGTGGCTAAATTCAAAATAAATCGTAGCTAATTAAAACATTTGCGACTGCATATGAGTTGTCATTAAGTTTACAAATAAAAATTGGTTGCTACGGTATAAGCCGTCTGTCAGGACTAGTATCGTTGGTCAGGGAAATCAAGGTCAGAGGCCTTTCAAGACTTTCCTAATGGTCTCAAAACTCAATGTTCCCTTTTGAAAAGTGCCCAAATGCTTAGCATCTATATTATAGGGGGAAAGTTTGAGCTCTTAACTGTGAGGACGTGTTGCCTCCATTGCATAGTCGGGCCAGACTATACCGCTAGCATTTTTATTGTTTTCTTTGCATTGCTTTTCAACTTCAAACTTGTATTTCCATCGATCGATAGCATTGAACTAATCTTGAGCAACGTCCTTCCAAACGTTCCTCCCCATTGTAATCTATTGAATGTTAATGAAAGCTTTTGCTGACTATTGTGCATTGTTATATTGTCTACAGATTAATATTGTGCATTCTCAAGTTAATATTTGTGCCCGTCAAAGTAACTACTCATAGGCTTACTAGTGAATTGGATAGCTAGTGTCGCACGGATTGCTAGTCCGTGACACCGTCCCTAATGAAATTTAAAAAAAATAAAATAAAAAATTGGTCGCGAAATAGCTTTTGGACGCCCCATTTTTTCGTCTCTCGTCTCCTAATGTATAAGCCATATTGGGGAAAAAAACACAGAGAAGAGCGTCACCCTTCCCGCTGAGAGAGCGTCACCGATGAGGAGCGTCACCCGCTGAGAGAGAAGAAGAACATCTCCTTCTTAATCTTCTTCAACTTCAAGGTTCAAGGTGGGTGGGGTTTTTGTTGCTGAAGGTATTTTCTGACTTTCAACAAGCCAAACACATTCTCGTTGACAAGCCAAACGCGTTCTCGTATTTTGTTGCTGAAGGTTCAATAAGCCAAACACGTTCTCGTCGACAATCCCGCTCTCACTAAAGCCCTTTTTCAGGTTAGCCTTTTTAGGTTTTATGTAGTTGTTGAATATGAGTGCTTATGAATTCTTACTCTGCTTTCTCTAACATACTCATTATTCCATCTATTTCAACTTCTTATGTGGAATTCACCACACCCTTTAGAAACAAAACCCTCCAACCAAATATGTTGTTTATAACAATCCCAAAATCTGTGCATATTAGGTGCTTGATAAAATTCTATATGTAGTAGCTTAGCATCCACATCCTTATAAATTGTTTCACTAACTTAGTTCACACCAAATCAAATCCATTACTAGCAATTTTATTAGTTCCAATCTCTCAAATTTTTCTTTGATTTTGAGATTTGTTGATGCTCCTATATTTGGCAATTTTCAGAAATTTTCATTTAATACCTAGGTTCATTGAATCTAGTGAACCCCTCTCGATGTTTGTTTACACATCAGTTTATTTACATAGGAACGAACATCAGTTTATTTACATAGGAGTGAACTTTAGACATCAGTTTGTTTACATATCAGAACTTTAGACATCAGTTTATTTACACAGGAAGGAACTCTTGATGTTTGTGATTAATAGCTAAATGAACTTTAGACATCCATTTACTGATTTGCATTCATATCATGAGTAGTGTGCCTTCATCTTATAGTTAGATTATAATTCTAGTATGTAATCAGCACAAGAAAATTACATGAATTCCTTCATTTAAAAAGACTGCAAGCATGCCCAACTACATGGTTTCCTCAACAATACTAATTTTATGGAGTCCATAGTTGCTCATTGGTGGCAAAACAGTTAAAAAATCCAACTACAAACTTACTTCCACATGTATGATAGTCCATATGCGTTTTACATATGAGTATATTTCATATGTGATGACATCTGAGTTTACTTCAATGCTTACTTGTAGTTTAAAATAAAATAAAAATCAGAACTTCATTTTTACTAGTATGATTTTTAGCATTTTTTAGATGTGTTTGTTGGTCACTTTGTTCTTCTTGGTCACTTTGTTGCTCGGCTGAAGGAATTCATTGTTGCTTGCTACAAACAGTCAACATTTTTACTAACTGTTAAGATAACCTCAGCAGATTTCAGCAGTTTTATATGTGTTTGTTGGTTAGTTTGTTCTTCTTGCTCATTGTTGCTTGCTACAAACATTCAACATTTTTACTGACTGTTAAGATAACCTCAGCAGATTTTCAGCAGTTTTACATGTGTTTGTTGGTCAGTTTGTTCTTCTTGCTCATTGTTGTTTGCTACAAATAGTCAGCATTTTTACTGACTGTGAAGATAACCTTTCATTGTTGCTTGGCTTGAATATGGTTAAGGGAGACTGGGAGAGGTCGAAGCTTTTTTTTTTTGGGTAAGGTTTGGGTTCATTAGGCCAGTCTTCCATGAAATTTGAGGCTTGAGGTTCAGGACCCCATTTTCCCTTGAAGTTCAACCGTGGTGCCTCGACAACAATTGCATTCCCGAAATACTCCACAAGACAAGTTCAAAACCTTCCCCTGTATCCGTTTCAGTTTCACCCTTTTTTAGTGTCATTACGGATTCCAATTTGTAGTTTAGGCATTCCTTGTAGAACCAATCCTGGTTTGGGATAAAATGCATGACTATTTAACGAAGCAAAGAATAAAACCTTATTTTCCCAGCTTGGAACATAAGTTGTGAGGCATCTACCCATGTCCCCCCACCATGCTGGGAAAAGTACACCTTCCAGAGTTCCCGCTGAAGTTACAAATCCGCAATGTTACATGTTCCCACTCACCAACATGTTGTCCAATCTTCCCTAGGGAAACATGATTTATCAATGCTACCTTGCCTATTCCTGGTCCATTAAATGGGTAGAAGACCCATGTTGCTATGTCAGTGAACATCTCACCTAGCATGCTCTTGACATGAACATACGTACTTGCTTATTTCAAGTTACTTTTCTTAACTTTCTATTTGGCTATTTTTTTACTAGGAAGATCTAACCAACATGTCCCCTCATTTAATCCCTTATGGGGAAGGTTACAACCATTTTGGGAAAACTGGAACAGGGCTTGATTCCTTACAATTCTCATACAAAAGTGCTCCATTGCTGAAAAACAATTCACAGAATAAGGAAAGTACTGTTCATCTAGGTGGAAATAAATCAATGGTGAATAAGTTGTTACTAATGCTTCAATTTTTCTGAGGTTGGGCATAGAGGAGAATTTTTATTCTTTAAGCTAGGTAGAGATAGGGGTGAAGTCATGCCATCTACTTGAGCTATGAATGTACCAATCGAATCACCTAGAGCTTGTGTTCTTATAACACTGGATTTCAACCCCTTGATGCTTATACCAACCAAGATGCAGTTACTTTTTCCCCATATCTGTATGCCATTCTCTGTTTTTTTTTTCTTCTGTAAAGTCTGAAAGAATGCATCGGAATTTTTCTAGGGATGGCTTCTCTTTTGAGTTGGTTACAATATGTTCCCTGGCCCTTGTCCTTTTGATGGATTCATCCTGATGTTCTTTTTAGGCTGGGCTTTAGATTTCTTCAATTTGGATTTGTTATACTGCCAATTTTTTAAAGCTAATCTTTGGGCACAAACTCTAAGGTCAACGAGTAACTTAAGATTTCTAGCTATCTAAGTATGGCGAGTGTGCGATGACCCACAATCCCATTGCACCTCGTGTTTGCACTAGTAAGTGGTTGTTGTTTCCTTGTTCAACAATGTCATTTGGGACTCTTGACTGTTAAGATAACCTTTCATTGTTGCCTGGCTTGAAATCATTCCAAGAAGTACACTTAAGCGTCCAGTTTTAGCTTTACCATCTTTTTTAATGTTGCCTGACTGACTAGCATACTCAAAATACTAGTGCTGACTGACTAGTGTGATTTTCAGCAGTTTTTAGATGTGTTTGTTGGTCAGTTTGTTCTTCTTCGTCAGTTTGTTCTTTTGCTATTATACTTTCTTGTGTGCTAGTATACTCAAGGATAAGTGCAAGTTGGCCTGCCTAACTGACTGACTAGTATGTTTTCTTGTATGTTAGTATACTCAAGGATAAGTGCTTTATTGTATGACTAATCTGACTGACTAGTATGTTTTCTTGTATGTAAGTATACTCAAGGATAAGTGCAAGGTTTACCTGTGTGACTGACTAGTATGTTTTCCCAAATTGTTTGGTATATGAATTTGTCTGTTAGTTTTAAGTTTCGGGTAGTGATAAATTTGGCCATTAACTCTCTTTTTATAACACACCAGCTTAAGCATTCAAATCTCATGCATTGCTCTCTCAAATTTTATAGGTTTAGGTGTTGCTTAATTGATTTTGGTTTTAAGTGGAATATATGGAATTTTGAAGTATAAGAATTGAAGGATACATTGTTGTCTTATCAAACCACTTGACATTCATATTTTGAGGTAGAACACATTTTGTGGGATGATCAATATGGTGTGCAAGAACATATGAACTACTGTATGTTTCATTTTTTGTGGAGACGATCACCAATCCCATATGAAAATATGATTTATGTAGTTCTTTAAGTTAAAGTGAGTTATCATCTCAAATTGAAATTGTATATATAATACAATTTCAATTTGAGTTTGATAGAGTATAAAGTTGTTGGGGATTGTATTTTTTGTGATGGACAAGTTATTGATCATACGAACAAGGTCAGTGTATTAGTCATCATTTACGATGAAAATTAATACAATTGTGTTCAGATTTGAAATGAGCCTTCTGAATGACCAAAAAAAAGAAAAAAAAGAAATGAGAAATAGCAAGGTTAGTGTATTAGTAATTTTTTTTAGCTACAGTAGGTTTATATTGCTACAACAGGAAATGTGAAATAGCAAGTTTTTTAGCTACAACAGGTTTATGAGAAATAACAAGGTTTATATTCTTTGCAACTTAGCAACGGTCAAAACTGTTGCCAAATAGCCACGATAATTGTCGTCTCTATATTGTCAATTTGAGACAACCCCAACCGTCTCAGAATTTGCAACTTAGCAACAGTTTCTAACCGTTGCCAAATAGCCACGACCAGAAATCGTCTCTATTTTGTCAATTTGCAACAGCTCCAGTTAGGGGTGGGCATCCCATCCCGCGATCCCGTTCCCGTCCCGTCCCGATTTTTCCGGGTCTTAATGGGATTGAATAATTTCATCCCGATCCCGTCCCGTCCCGTCCCGATCTAGAATGGGATGGGATGGGATGGGATGAAGATTTTCAATCCCGCCAATCCCGTCCCGTCCCGAACTAATTTTTTAATATTAATTATTAATATTTTTATTTACTTATTTATTTATTTTATGAACATTTGCATAAAATGTTCAGGTTTCCAGGCTTCCAGCTGCAGCAGGCTTCCAGCAGGCCCAGCAGACTTCCAACAAGCCTTCCAGCAGGCTCAGCAGGCCCAGCAGGCCTTCCAGCAGGCCCAGCAGGCTTCCAGCAAGCCTTCCAGCAGGCCCAGCAGGCTTCCAGCAGGCCCAGCAGGCTTCCAGCAGGCCCAGCAGGCTTCCAGCAGGCCTTCCAGGCTTCCAGCAGCAGCAGCAGGCTTCCAACAGTCCAGGCTTCCCGCTGATCCCGTCCCGTCCCGTCCCGTCCCGAACCCGTTTGGGATGGGACGAGGTCGGGATGAGGTTTTTCCCATCCCGTCCCGTCCCGATCCCGTATGAACGGGATGGGATAGGGATGGGCATATCTCGTCCCATCCCGTCCCGTGCCCACCCCTAGCTCCAGTCGTCTCAAAATTTCAAAAGTTGCTAATAGTTGTCGTTTCTTCGAATTCAATTTCGTTTAGGGACACATTCTTTACATCTTAGCAACGGTCATAAACCGTTGCCAGATAGCAACGGAAAAGTGTACCGTTGCTATTATACTGGAGCGACGATTCAGATAGCTACGGTATTGCGACAGTCACTGTGCTGTGTTGATTCATTGCAGTTACGCTTTTTTAATACTTACCGGTAAAATGCTGTTGCTGAATTTACTTTCTTTTTGTAGTGACGGTTTGGTATATACACACTGAACTGGATGATAAAATTAGAGAACAAGCACTTTAGGAGAAAACTTTTGAGGGTTAGGAGAAAACTGCGCCGCCACCAGCACTTTAGCCGTCGCCAAGCCGCCGACACGTTTCAACCGCCACTTTTGGCGATTGTTGCGTTGTTTCTCTGTCGATCGCCTGATTGCCTGACCCGTTTGATAGTCGTTGGAAGCGAGCCTGGCTAGGCCAGGTATTGTTGCAATGACGACGCCTCCAGCCGTCAACCCTCCTCCCACAATGGGGAGTCTTGGAAGTGGGGGAGCCGTGGAAGGGGCTGCTAAGCCCTCATTCGCCCAAATCCTAGGAAAAAAGATGGAAGGATCTAGATTTCAGCAGCCCTCTTTCGCCCAAATCCTAGGAAAAAAGATGGAAGGATCTAGATTTCGAAAAGATGGAAGTGGGGGTAGACGAAGTAACGGATACGCAGGTGGAAGGATCTAGATTTCGAAAAGATGGAGTGCCAGCAATTGGACATACGACATCAGATGAAGTATGTGGGGAAGCATTCATGGAAAAACATGTGATTGTATTAAAGTTATCTAGTTATAGACCAACTTTGGAAGATATTCGAGATTCGATCCACATAACATGGGGTATTCTAGGCGATTTTTCGCTTGATTTGCTTGATAATCGTCACGTGTTAGTCCACCTTCAATCAGAGGCGGAAACAAAGAAAGTTCTGTCAAGGGATTCTTTTTTGATTCACGGAGTTTGTTTCAAAGCTTTTCGCTGGCATGATGGTTTCAGTTTGAAGGCGGATCCGATCACAGTGCCTTTATGGGTAGAGATGCCTAACTTGCATTTGCATTTATTTCATCCCCTCTTTTGAAAGCAATTGTGAATTCTTTTGGTGTTTTTTTGCGAATGGATGATCATACTCGATGCCTATCGCGCCTGGGTTCTTCCCGTGTTTGCGTGGAGATGACTTTGGCGGAAAAATTATCAAGTAGAATTTGGATAGACATGGCTAACAATAGGGGATTTTGGCAGAAGATTGAATATTCAGGTTTCAAATACTGTGATTATTGTGCATTGATAGGGCATCAGGAGGATTTTTGCAGAAAAAAGTTCGGTCATAAGGGCAATGGGAGAACACCTAACTTGATGAAAGAAGAGAAGACTGAAAAATCGAAGGTGGAAACCAAAATCGTCAAGCAACAATATGTCCCAGTGGCCAATGAAAATAAACTGATCAATCCAGAAGTTGGTACGAGTGGCGTAAAGAACAGTCAGGGTGAGGAAATTAATGAGGGAGTTGGAGTTAAGAGGCCAGTGGCTAAAGATTCGGTGAATGTGGTGTTGTCAAACAAATTTGAGTCACTTATGGAGAATATCATTGAAGCTGATATTGATCAAATGGCTTGTAATGAGAAGGTTAATGACAGTGCCATGGTTGTTCCAGAAACCACGGAGGAAGGCCTTCTTGAGGCGGGGTACACAAGTTTGAAAATTGAAAGCGCGATTGGGAACCAAGGAGGGACATTAAAGCAGGAAAATTTTGTAAGCCAAGGGGCGAAGAGTACTTGTTTTGTCGACGGGAATAATATGACCAATAACAACCAAATTATGATACTACAAAGGGCAGTGTCGCGAGGAGTTGATGGGGACATAAATGGTGAAACTGCTTCTCGTAATGCTGGTCCAGAGAAGGACGAGCTTGGCCACTCTGTTTCGCTTAAAACAGAGTGCATTTCGTCCAAAACAGTGGACGCTACGATGGAGACAGAGAAGGACGAGCTTGGATGCTCTGTTTCATTCAAAACATAGTACATTTCGTCCAACACAGTGGACGCTGCGACAGAGCCAGAATGTGTTCCGCACATAACAAAGCTCACTTCGTCCCAGCCAGTGCAGGCCTTGCTCGGAGCAGAACATGTAGGATACTCTCCAGCGCTCGCAGTGTTACCAATTACGGAGCTCTCTAGCTTTGTTTTAGCTAAAGAGCAGGTTGAGATTGTGACCAAGTTGACACAGATTGAAGGTGAGGAAACAGGGCAGGTGCTTCCACGGGAAAACGAGATGGATGGTCAAGCTTTTCGACCACAATGTGACATTGTTTTAGGGAACAGTTCAAAGCCGTAAAGTGCGCATGCAGATTTTAATCAATTGGAACCTGGGGATGACTCGGAACTGGTTGTTTCAGATAATAATCAGGACACGAGCATGACATTAGCTAATGTTATCAAGTTGGTGAAAGAGGGACGTGCCTTGCGGAAAAAGAAGAAAAAATGAACATTAATACTCTCGAAAGCGCCAGAGAAGATAGTGACGAGACTGAGTCGGTTTCGGAGATAGGGTCGGTTCCAGTCAAGTTGGCGGTGCCTCCAGGCAATCGTCGTAAGACCAAGAGGGGTGTGGCTTCCTTCCGCATTTAAGATGATGGAAAATTTTATGTTTTGGAATGCTCATGGGTAGGGCTGAAAATCAAACCGTCGGTTCGGTTTTTCACCTAAACCGTGAATCGAACCGACTTAGGTCGGTTTTAAAATTTTCAAACTGAAACCAAAGCAACCATTAACAAAACCGATCTGAAACCAAACCGATTCTAATTTATGCAAACCGTTACCGAACCGACTAAAATCAAATCAAAACCGAAATAAAACCGAATCGATCGACTATTTTAAACATATTGTATTATTTATTATATGTATTCGGTCGGTTTGGTTTGGTCGGTTAAAATCACATAGAAATCGAAAATCGAACCGACCATTTCGGTTTTGAATTTTTTAAAATCGAAATCGATCCAAACTGAATTTAAAATCGGTTCGGTCGATTTAATCAGTTTGATCGATTTTTTACTCGGCCCTACTAGTGGGGTTGGTAATAGGGCCACGAGAAGACGGTTGAAAAACATGGTTGCGGAAAACAATGTCAGAATTCTCATAATAGCGGAACCTATGATTGATGCTAGCAGGTGCATGGAGATTGGTAACAAACTTAAGCTTGGGGGTTTTGCCTCTAATGATATGGTGGGTGGCAAGATTTGGATATTGTGGGATACTGCTCTAGCCCTCTCGGTGGTGGATATGTCGGATCAGATCATTCATTGTCAGGTAACAGATTATGCTTTAAGAGTTTTTTTAATTTCTTTTGCTTATGCAAAATGCTCCGTTGATGAAAGAAGGGAACTTTGGTCAAATATGGTTAATTTTGCCTTTAATCATGATACACCATGGATGGTCGGCGGTGATTTTAATACCTATTTACATTCGAAAGAGAAAATTGGGGGAGTTAAGCCGTCTCCGGCAGCATGTCTAATTTTTCAGACTGTATTGAAAGCTGTGGCGTAATAGACTGTGGGTTCACGGGTCCTAGACTCACCTGGTGCGATAATAGGCAAGATAGAGCTCGTATTTGGGCCAGACTTGATAGAATTTTTGTTAATTCAGCTTGGTTGACAGATCTTGCTAGTTCGAAAGTTGAACATCTCAGTAGAACCTTTTCAGATCACTCTCCGCTATTGGCATCCTTGCCAACTCAACCAAGAACAGGTATCGCACCTTTTCGCTTCCTAAATATGTGGATGACACACCCTGGGTTTCTTGATCTGGTTAAGGGCATTTGGTTGGCTGACATGGGTAGCATGTGACCTATTGACAGAGTGGATGTTAAACTTGAAATGGTCCGAAAAGCTCTTATACAGTGGAATAAGACGGTATTTGGTAATGTGTTTAGCAGAATCCGAGCTTTAGAGGAGGAAATGCAGCAGTGGAAAACTACTCTTTTGGCTGGTTTTGAAAATATTGGCAATAATGGTCTCAATGTTGAGGCAAATTGGGACGTTAATGCTTGCTGTAATTTGAGTCATTGTCAGGCAGAATACAAATTAGCTCTCAAACAGGAGGAACTTTACTGGATTCAGAAATCAGGTGAAAAAGAGTTTAAGGAGGGGGATGCTTGCACAAAATACTTTTTTGCTTCCACGAAGTCTAAACAAAAGAAAAGAATCATTGCCCAGATCACTCTACCTTGTGGAAGGATCATTTCGGATCCATGTGAGATTCTTGACAAAGCCAATGATTATTTTTTAAATCTCATCTTCCCAAGGAAACTGTGTGGTGGATACAGAATTGTTAGATTATATTTCGATGATGATTAGTTCCGGTAATTGTGAGGATTTGGTCAAAAGGCCTTCCATGGAGGAAGTGAGAGATGCAGTTTTTGACATTCCCAAAAATAGTGCGACTGGATCGGATGGTTTTACTGCTAGTTTTTTCAGTCTTGCTGGGATGTTTTGGGCATTGATATATGAGAGGCGGCTATACAGTTTTTTGAAGGGGGAGGCTTTGCCAGCTTCTTTTTCGGCTAATTTCATGGCTCTGATCCCTAAAAAGGAGAATCCAGGTTTTTTCTCTGACTTTCGTCCAATTAGTCTGTGCAACAATGTGATTTATAAAATTTTCAGTAAAATTCTATGCAATAGACTGGCAGTGTTCTTGCCCACAATTGATTTCTCAGGAGCATGGGGCTTTCATAAAAGGAAGGTTCATTGGTAAAAATATTGGTTTAGCGCAGGAATTGTTAAGAGATATCCACAAGAAGGTTTTTGGAGGCAATGTGATGTTGAAAATTGATATGGAGAAAACGTATGACAGACTCGAATGGAATTTTCTGTTCGCGGTGCTAAATATTTTTGGTTTCAATAGTAGATTTTGTCATATCATTTCCAACTGTATAGCTTCTTGTGGTTTTTCAGTTTTGCTACACGGAGCCTATAAAGGCTTTTTCAGATCTATTAGAGGTTTAAGGCAAGGATACTCTCTTTCGCCATTATTATTTATTATCGTCTCTGAAGTGTTGAGTAGGGGACTACAAATGGCTTTCAATAGAGGAAAATTTTGGTATTATTATACGCCTAGGGCCTGTAGACCTATTTCACATATTTTCTATGCGGACGACATTCTCATTTTTTTAAATGGAAGAAAATCATCAGTCCAGGGATGCATGAATTTTTTGAAAAGTTATTGTAATGCTTCTGGCCAGAAAATAAATGAAGGAAAAAGTTCTTTTATGCTGGAGGATAAGGCAGTTGTTGAAAGAATTGTAGCGATGAAAATGTGCACAAGATTCCAGTATAAATGTGCTCATTTGACATATTTGGGAGCACCAGTCTTTCAAGGGAAAGTCAGAATTTCCTATTTCGAAGATTTAATTGCCAAAATTCAACTTCGTATTCAGGGATGGAAAACAAAATTGTTATCTCCGGGTAGAAGATTAATTCTGATTAAACATGTCCTTAGTTCGATCCCAGTTTACATTCTTAGTGCCATGTGTGTACCAAAGAAAGTTCTATAAATGATTAATGTTTTGTTAGCGGACTTCTTTTGGGGGGATTGTGAAGGCAGATTGAAGGAAAATGGGTGGCATGGGTCAAAGTTTGTTTCCCACAGGAGGAAGAAGGTCTGGGTGTTAGAAACTTGACGGTTGAGATGAAGGCTTTTCATGTTAAGGCTCTTTGGAGCCTAATTAATTCGGATTATTTATGGGCTATTTTCATGAGGAACAAATACTGGTTGCATGGAGTTGCGTTGAGTAGTCAAATTGTGAAATGTGGGTCTTCACCTTTCTACAAAGAGATCATGCTGGGTAAATCGTTGATTTTGAGTAATTTGTTTTGGCGCATTGGCAAGGGCACTATTAGTTTTTTTGAGGAAAATTGGAATACTGTGGCTTCTTTCAGAAGGTCGGAGGATTTAGTTAGTCAGTCGTGGTATTTGGCCTACGGTTAACGAAGTGATTTTAGACAATTTTGAATTGGTCAACCCAGGTTTCAGAAGCTTGGCGCGTAGTCTATTTGCAGATAGATTGCGTGGTGAGAAATATGACGATGACAAATGTGTATGGGCACCGAACTCGGATGGTCTTTTTTCATTTCAGTCGGCGTATGAATTGTTACGAAATCAGGATAGAGCAGCTGCATATTTGGGCGCTGTTTCTGGGCAGAAAGTTGTCTTGGATGTTGCATTTGTCTCGGTATTTCAGGGTGTTGGGGCTGGCTAGAGCTTTGCATTTTGCTGAGTTATGTCAGCAGGAAATAGATTGGGAAGAAGCGAGTTTTTGATTAGGGCTGGATTGCTGCTGATTGCTGTGATGGCAGCGTAGTTAGGGCTGAACAAAAAATTGATTAAACCGATCGAACCGATCTAAATCGAATCGATTGGTTCGGTTTAAATTCGGTTCGGATTGGTTTTAAAAAATTCAAAACCGAAGTGGTCGGTTCGGTTTTCGGTTTCTATGTGATTTTAACCGACCAAACCAAACCGATCGAATATATATAATAAATAATATATATTTTATATATAAATAATACAATATGTTTAAAATAGTCGGTCAGTTCGATTTTATTTCAGTTTTGGTTCGATTTTAGTCGGTTCGATTCGATTACGGTTTGCATAAATTAGAATCGGTTCGATTTCAGATCGGTTTTGTTAATGGTCGGTTTGGTTTCGGTTTGAAAATTTTAAAACCGACCTAAGTTGGTTTGATTTTCAACCCTACGGCGTAGTTTGGGAGACATTTTGGCGTGGTCCTACATGGTAGAGTTTGGGGCCTGCTATGGCCTGGATGGAGCGGTTTGCTAACGGATAATCGGTTATTGCAAGTTGGCTTTCTTACAAGTTGGGATTTTGCAAGTTGGTTTTTGCAAGTTGGCTATTTGTGCAAGTGGCAGTGGTGTGCAAGTTGCAAGTTTATTTTGTTAAGGCCTTTGGTTACTTACCTATTTGGTTGTTTATGAGGTCTAGGTATTTAGGCCTAGTCCTAGAATAAGGTCTCTTAAGGTCTTAACATTTCTTTGGTTTTAGGCCTTATCCTTAGTGAAATAGGTCTGTTTCTCAATTGTTTTCTTGGTAGTAGGCCTTACTAAATAAGGCCTACTCCTTGGTGAGCTTGGCATTACTGTTAGGTTAAGTAGTTAGGATAGTCTCTTGCATGGACTGTTTTATTAATTATTTGTTTTATGTCCATCTGTTTTTATTCCTCAGGTAAAGTCGTCATGTACCTCCAACCTGTGTAAAAGATTTTTTTCTCAAGTAATAAAGGTCTGGCATCCCATAGCTGCCCCTCCCCACTGGAGGTTTATTTTAAAAAAAAACTGGATGATAGAAGAGAAAACACTTCAAACCTCCAGATCTTGATCTCTGTTGAATCTGTGACGGGCCCATGTTAGACAAATCTCGCCCTATATTCCGGCAGAGGTGTAACATAGGTAGTCTGTTGATTTCTGCTGAATCTGTGATGGGCCCATGTTGGACAAGTCTCCCCCGATATTGCGGCAAAGGTGTAACATAGATAGGTAGTCTGACACTGGCAAGATTAAAAGTTACGGGTGTTGGTTTTGTAAGTCATGGAATATGGAAAATGAATCGGAAAAAATCATCAACTTCGATCCTTTAGATGCGCATCTGTTGAATGTAAGCTTTTTGCTAGGTGATGGATTAATTTATGTTTTTCCAGCCCTTCATATGCAAAAGAAACAACCGTGAGCTAAAACGGTGGCAACCGATGACACTCCGATGCTAAAGTCAAACAAGGTGTAGAGAATGGTATATTGCTTGAGATTAGGGTTGTCAATCATATTTTAGTTCCTCAGCCTCATGCCCTATGTATCATGCGGATAGTTCTTGCTCAGCTTTGCCTTGGTGGCGTAGTTTAAGGAATGATATGTTGTAGATCCTTTCCTTGTTGAGAGTTGTCCATGCAAGGGAGTTTTCACGCACAACTTATCTTCTGATGTTTGTTTCTTAATAGGAGTCAACATCTTACTGGTCTGCCTATCTTAGGTCAAACTCCTAGATACTTGCCTTATCTGGTCTCATGAATTCTAGGTCTGATCGTTTGACTTATGGGTCAGCTAGAGCCTTGTTGTCTTGGGTCCAATTCCTAGATATTTGCTTCAGCGGGCTTCGAGTGATCTGGGCTTGGTTCTCTGACTTATGGACTGGATTGGATTAGGCGTTTATTTGGGCCCGTTCAGGCCTGACCAGTCCATTAACGAAATCATCATGTCACATGTACAGTGTCAATTACCGGGCGGTTTGGTGTATACGTAGTGAACCGGATGATAGGAGAGAAAATACTTCAAACCTCAGAATCTCTGCTGAATCTGTGACAGACCCATGCAGGACAAGTCTCGCCAATATTCTCACAGAGGTGTGACATAGATAGATAGTCTATTAATCTCTACTGAATCTGTGACAGGCCCATGTTGGACAAGTCTCCCTCAATATTGCGGGCAGAGATATAATATAGGGGGAATTCTAAATGTCGAGGAAACCAGCGAGGAGAGTGATGTGGCGTTGTCTGACCGCTGACATGATTAAAAGTTATAGGCGTTGGTTTTGTAAGTTATGGAATATTGAGAATGAATCGGAAAAAACATCAAACTTGGATACTTTTAGATGCACGTCTGTTGAATGTAAGCTTTTTGCTAGGTCTAGGCCATGCTGAATGCTCTTATCATTTCTATATCGCCAAAGTTGGACATTTTCCAAACGCATTTTATCAATCATGACCATTTTTTTTGAGCTTGGAGTAGTACTGCTAGCTGTGTGGTTGTACACCTTGATCGGAAAACTCTCTCAAGTGATAACACTCCAACATCCTCTTTAGCATTCAAATATCATTTTTCTTGATTCAGTACCGCTCTATTTTTCTGTTTAGTAATTTCCATTGCACGCTTGTACATCATCACAACCAATTATATTCAACCAAATTCCTAGACTGTTAGAACATTGGAATAATAATTTTAGCTTACTCCTACCCAATAGAGAACGTACAGCTAATTCAATTCCTGTCAAATGATTGATTAGTAAGATGCTCGTCTGCTATAGATGCATCTGAGTGATTATATTAGGTTGGCAACAGGGAAAGAAAGTTGATTCATACATAGGGAACATTTCAAGTTATTACTCTTATTAATTGAAAGGGAAAATAACATAAGAATTAGCACTATAAACTCCTTGTATATCAAACGCAAATCTACATACAGGCCACTGTCTTCGCAGGAACTACAAATCGCTAAAACAACTATAATCGGAAGTATACTGAAGCTAATAAAACATTTGGCAGATGCAGTTTGAAGCCTTTCAAACTTGATCATGTGATAGGTGTGACCTTGGATATAAATACCCTATAAAGCAAGGAAAAATGAAGTTCAATAATATCTTTTATAATTGAAGTAATGGTTCTCTTGAGCAAGAACCAAAATGTACCTGCTCCAATTTTTTCTGAACCATTTTGTGTCTCTTTATTGATTATATTAGTCAAGCTCAAGCTGCATCATTCTACGTATACTTTATTTACAGGAAAGAGGAACTGAATTCCAAGTTGCCAGCCTCCACGCCAATTTCCAATCAACACTTGATTGAATTTGAAGCAGCTCTGCACATATTATGGTAGTAACATTAAATCACAGATAGGACAGCCAAAAAAGAAAAAAGGAAAAAAAAAAAAAAAAAAATTCCAGGAACAATAAATGGGTCAAGGACCTTGTATGACCCTTTGAGCATTAGTGACACAGTTTAATCATCACTAAACAATCCTTAGTTTTGAGTATGGAAGGCCCAGAGCAGCCAATCATATCATGATCCGCTAGGTTTGCTAGTAGGCCACTAAAACGAGAGCCGCCGAGAAATCATTCGTATTTCTAATTTGGGATACTGGTGATTTCTCACATAAAGTAACATCTATAAGTTTATTCCGCTTCTAAAAACTGAATAAAAACAATAAACTTAGATCATACACAAGCCAATATATGAAGTAAACAAGTGAAAAGTTAAAAAAAATTATTTTTACGCAGAACCTTGCTAGAGAACCTCTGTGGTAGAACTCTTTGGACCAACATAGAAATAACTGCACCCGGGAAAGTCAAACTGATGCTAGGTTTGAACATAATCAACTTTGGTTACGACAAGTACATGGTTACCACTATTAACAAATCACACACATTTATCATACCACTAACGAATTTTATTTGAATGGTCTGCTTGCCCTTTTCATCCTGTCATTTTCATTTTCCCCACCGCAGCCTAATTTTAACAACGCTCCACATTTTGCAAAAGAAGAAGGATTTAGATAGGTGGAATCCTAACGCTAACTAAGAGAGGTGAAGTGCAACCTGCTCAATGGTCTTGGGGCGCTAATATCAATTTGCTTGGTTCCATTGGTTTCTGCGCTGTCAATACTTCCAGATGCCTTGGTATCTGCAATTTGCTTAAGGCCCTGCATCATTGTAAACAAACAAATTTCAGACAGCTTTCAAGATGATGATTATAATTTTTATCACACTAGGCCCTTATAACTACATAAACAATCCTCTTGTCACACTGGTTGAAGACATTGAGGAAAGCGCAAAAAGGGATCACAATTTACAGAACTTCAAACTCTATATTGGCCATGAACCAACAAGCCCATGGACATTATGCAGCATATGGGCAGGATTTCATCAATACAGACTTATCCAGTGAGGCGACAGTGATAGGTAAAAAGTTAAACTCGGGACCAAATATGAGTGCATGCGACATAAGGGAAGCAGCAGGCTGTCAAAAGATTGTGATGTCTATCCAGAATTCAAGGCTTTCTAGATCTTGGGTGCTTTTAAACATCATAAATGAATAGAAAGGCCTTCACTAGATCTAGTGATTCAAATGATGATAGCAGCTGCTAGAGACGCAACTACAAATTTCTATCGATACATCAGGAAGGTCGTCAACCTGTAACTCCAATAAGAGTTAGTAGCTGCAGGTCAATAATAATCTCAAGAATGGGGTGTGTACTGAGAGATGATGACGAAACAGTTCTTGATGTTTGTCCAGTCCACCTTTTTATAAATTGCATGTGTTCTCCAATACCTTAAACCAGTTGCCCTGTCTGAGAAGGCTATACACAAGGGCAATAAGTGCAGCATGTAAAAGACAGCTAACATTTTAAGTTACATCTTTCGCAACAATGGGTATTTAATATTTCATTGTCATCTACAGATGCAGATCTACTTACCTAGAAGGAATCACCAGTTGAAACTTCTAGACTCTATTGGTAGCACATTTTTACCTTCTTCCCTACTTAATTTCTCTTCTATTTTTTAATTTTATACTTTTTCTTGTTTTGCTTCTAAAAACAATTTATTATATCAAAAATAAATAAAAATGAGGAGATTCTCCAGTCTAAACCTTGTAACGAATTATAAAATAATAATGGGGGATTTGGACTCCCCTCAAATTGAAGAAACCCATGAGGAGTTATTTCCCTGCACCTTTAATTTCCCTTTCTAAATGAAAAACAAGGGTACTAGTATGGACCAACCATCATATTTGGAACCTCGCCAAATCCAAGGAACGCACGCTGCTTAGTTGGTTTAGGTAAAGCCTGCAAGAAGATTTGAATAAATAGTTAGCTAAATAAGTCTAGAACATGAAATGTAACAACACAGGTAATGCAGCTTTGAACGATGCGACAGCAAATTATGCAAACTCGAGATACACTCCAACAAATTCACAAGTATGGCATGCACCACCTAATAAGAAATTACTGGAATACTGTCAGCCAGGAGATTTTTTATGTTTGAGATAATACTATAAATCCTTCATGCTAGAATTTCTTATATGAATCCCAAATTTCTTGAACTTTCCAAGCAATATGGTCAACCATCAAGTATTAAATTCCTTATTCTAACCTTCAGAAACTCAGCCATTTTTTCATCTTTTCCACCAACGAAGTTGCACAGATACCATACGCCAGCATTTGCATAATCCTGTTGTCACAAGAATGTCAGAGTTTGCACAATAAAATATGTATAATGATATGCAATGTCATGTCCAAAATGGAATTTGCATTCATCAGCAGACAGTAAGTAATGATTGTGAAACTTAAGTGGTAGCAAAAGGGAAGCTAAGAAAGATCTGAAAAGAAACAAGAATCTTCAAAACCCAAACAAGGAACTAGTGGCATTTCTTTGAAGACACTCTCCTAGCTACATAAGTTGGCCTAGATTTTACCAAAGTTGCAATGGAACTGAAGATATACTGAAATCTTCAAAATGGAGAAAAAGTGGAATAAACGTTTAGACTACCAGATTATATATGCATACCACAGCAGATATGTTCAAGCATTCTCACAAATTGGTATTAAATTCCCCAAATAACTTCTCATGCCTAATTTTCAGTTGTTATTTCAAAAATACTGTCGGAAAGTTAAAATCATTGTCACCTGTTTGTCTTCCAAAGAACATATCTTCCCATCCTGAAAGGAGAAAATGATGATTAGATATACAAAGGAAAAAGGTATGCTGATACTTAAAAGTAGATAATATTAACAACCACACAAGCCTAACAAACATTAAGAATAAGACTCACCAGACCAGAAACCATATTATGCAATGAATCTAGGTCAAAGCCGATTTGAGAAAGATCAGCACGGACTTCTGTAACCTGTTTGACAAGGTAATAATCAATTTTAGTAATGTTTCGAAGAAAAAAATGCTAACAAAATGCAACTTGTTCATGTGATAGAGGCTGTTATCCTTTCCACTATCTAATATTTTATGCTGCAAAGCCTGCAATAAATGTCATCAGGGTTTTTAACCAAAATCATTCCTGAAGAATCCAAGGGTCAAAGAGAAAAAATAAGGGGGTTGTATGAATAACTGGGAACCCACATTTCCTGCAGCCTATTCCCATTTTCTGTACCTAACCGTGTTTACTAGCTCTGGTTTCCACCAATATTTAAAGTATATGGTTCTGTCTAGCTTCCTGACCGAAATATTTCATTAAAAACATTATGAAATTGAATGTCAAAGGTTGCACTGGGAACCCTTTCCCGTGGGTAGAGAAATCAGCCCTCCAAACCCACTATGTGAGTGTTTAAAGGAGAATATCACTCAAATCTTAAAATGAAGATTAAAGAGACATAAAACTCAAGCGTAAATAAATATTAGGAATCAGGAGACAAGGGAAAGAGCGACAAATACCATTAAATCTAGTATGTGTCCCATGTCATTTCCTGATATACTGTCTCTGATGGAAACAACGGAAGTAAATAAACTAAGGCAGCTTGAAATGGCAAAGCTTCATTAACTCATTCTCAATTTTCTTCTAAAACTGACTAAATATCATGTTTATCAACCTTATCTATAAAATAAAGTAGCCTGAAACTCTAAAACTTGAACTTGACCCCTAAGGTACTACAATAATCATAATAGAGACGCTTAATACTTTTAGGCCCCCCACCCCCCCCAAAAAAAAAAAAAAAAAAAAAAAAACTCTTAGAATAATAATAGAACTTGAAAGAAGACAAAACACTTTGTTATATCTAAAAACGTGACTCGATTATATGTTTATGCCGTTTGCATCAATCTAAATATAACACGTGAATTCCAATCCATTATTGAAACATACCTCATTCTTAATTTGTTTTGACATTTCTTTCTGGTCATCTAGTTTTCCATCCAAGTTCTCAATCCGCTGCGTCAAATGCCTCTTTGTAGCCTAATAAGTAGACAAATCGTGAACATATGAGATATTGCACTAGTTCAAATGATAACAAAGTAGACATCAATGAAGTAACTGCTTGATTCTAGAGACTAGAAAGTGACAAACCACAAACATTTCAACCTATACATTACAATTTAGAATTATCGTAGAAATGCAGTCAAATCAGACAATTACATCCTAATCACAAGGCTGTCTCTGAGATTTATGGGGCCATTTGCAAATCAAAAAATAAGCCCCTCATCTATAAGAGGTTAAAATGAATTAAACCCGTGGCAAAGTGAGCATTTTGATTCTTCTTTTTTCTTTTTTTTTTTCTTTTTCTTTTCATAGATGAAATTTTACAAAGATCAATTGGTAGATTGATTATAAGAAAAATATTATACTCATCTATAAAAGGGTTATTTACCATTTGGCCCCCAATAGTGTGTTTAATTCCGTTTGGGCCAAAATTTCCACTAATTCCCCTTTGGCGCCATTTCGGACATGGACTGAACAGTCAACTTAGCTGACTGGTTAAGACATTTTTTAAGACCAAAATATCCTTGATTTAAAGGGTTAGGAAGATGTGTGCACTTTAATTCATGGGCATAATGCCATTCAAGTTTTGTGAATGTTAAACACCAACATGTAATTCATCATTAAAATTTAGAATGCTATTGTTTTTTAAGAAATAAACCTTAAATAGTTTAATGGAAACCATGAATACAGTACCACTTATCAAAAGGAAAAGAAAAAAAATTAAAAGAGAGAGAGCAGGGAGGAGTGAAGCTGTATTAATATTCTAAGGTCACAATTATTAAAAAGTAACCTATGGAGAGAATCCTGTATAGGAGTGAAAGAGAGAGAGAAGGTGAGGTGATGAAACTTACAGCAAGTGCAGAAGATACTTGCTCCAGATGTTTTGTCATGCTTGAAACAGCATTTGCCATATTACTCTTAGTTACATACATAAGATCAGAAAAAGAAAAACCCTACATTTCCACGAAAAAAAGGAAATCGTTATATCCTTCAAATTACACATGTTAAAATAAAAGAAGAAAGAACCCCTTCAGGTCTCTACCTTCCACCACATGTATCCATATCCCACTGCCCCCAATACTGCAGCTGGCACTACAAGAGATGTTACATTTCCTGCCATAATAAATTGTAAGCTAATCATTGATATGCGGTGGCATACAACATATATGTTCCAAAATATTAGCCTAAATAACAAGTATGGGCGACTTGTTGCTTATCGTCATATTCAAAATGAAACTGAAAATAATCATAATAAGTTACTGTTTACATTGTTGTAGTAGAGAACAGGAAATACCAAGTTGGTTAGAACTCCCCCCATTCAGAACAGTTATCTGTCGTGATGATGCCATTTGACGAACCTCCATTGCCAAACGTCGGACCTACAAATAATCAAGCCAAAATCCAGAAAAGAGTATAAGCCTAATGCTAAAATTAAATAAAAATTCAATAGGAAATCATGTTTGTTTCTAATTCACATTCTTCCAAAAATCAGTCTCTTTACTTTCAAAGACCATTAACATAGTGCAAGCACTGTTTTCAATCAAGCCAGATCGTAAGTTAGACATTCTACTCACAGTAAGGCATATCAATTCAGCCTTGAGATTTGAGAAGTTATTATGGCCCCAAAAGTTGAGGCAAAACATTCCAAAGAGCATATTTACAAACCAACAATACACAAGCAGAAACATTGCAAAAGCATACACATTCACACTACATTGATACACACAAAATGAAATAAGAATAGCTTGATCATAGCAAAATATACCCTTTCATTGTTCCCTATTTATTTTTATTTGGTGTTGTGAGATGTGTTGTTGCAGACAAGTCCAGACCATGCAATAGCATGGGGAAGCCAGAGTTATAACCATGTTCCAAAACATTGAAATTCAAACTGTAAGATTGTCATCGCCAAATTCAGCACTTGAAACTGTCTTCCACATTTATGTCAACTTGAGCTTAGTATGGAAGAAGGGACAGATGTGTTTATTAAATTTGAAAGCGATGAGGATGTGATGACTGCTTCTTCCGTTCGCAAAGACACTGTTCCAATCTCTCCATTTCAAGTTGTGACCAGTTAAGGAATGACCTTGAACCTCTCCAAACGAAGAAGTTTACTCTGGGAGGGACACTTATGAGCCAGACCATTTTCCAGGTTGAGTGATACAGGAACATGTATTTATCTAGAGTTTTTTTGTTTTCTAGGATTTCCATTATAATTGGGACTAGTCAATTTTAGTCATTTAAGTATTTGCAAGCAGCTTAAGCAACTTAGTTATTTCTAAGTTATCAATATCTTACGATACATGATACATTATGATACATGTATCTTAAATTTACGTTTCCGATACACAATACAATGGAAGTTTTGATAAATATACTTATTTCTACTTTATACTAGTTTCTACTTTAAGAGTATTCCATTAATTTCAATGAAGGATTACGTAAACTTGTAACACTTCCAAATAATCAATAAAAGAATTGTTCTTTCTAAATTTTCTCTCTTCCATTGCTTCTTGTTCTACAATTTCCCCCAAGTTTTTGTTGTCGGCAAAATTTCCCCCTCTTCACCTACCTTTTGAGATCTTTCTATCACTTCTTCTCTCAAACTTCTGTTGCGTCAATTGGTAATCAGAGCCGGTTTCATCATCTTATTCATTGCATCATGCACTATTCACTGGATAGAAACATCCATTAGATTGTGTCTTTGTTTTCACTTTTCACCCACTCCATCTTCATCAGTTTTAAAATATTTTGAGGTTTGCAATTCTAAATGAAGGTTAAGCCTCCCTATGTATGAGGCTTAGGCCATTTGCTAACGAGGCTTATGATTTGAGGCTATATGTGGCTTAAGCCTTGTTTCTGATAACTACAATGGTTAATAATGACATTTATTTTTTCCGCAACCATGACGTCTAACGAGTGTTAGTTATTTTCCATGACGATGCCTATGCAGTTAAAACAACGTTATAACGCCAATATAACTCCGATATAACGCTTAATGGGGTGAGTCGTTATGTTATGAGATTATCACTTTTTGATCATGACTCTGATATAACGCCGTTACATGGTCATTATTGAGATAGCGTTTTTTTTTCAATAACGCCGTTTTAACTTTTTGTTCTAATATATAATAAAAAATCACCCATTTCATTCTCGATCGAAGAAGGACCAGAACTCACCATCACCGATCGAAGAGAACCTGACCTCGCTGGTTGACAGAGAACGAGAGAAGAGGGGAAGAAGATGAAGAGTCGATCACACTCTCATTCTCATACGAAGGGAAGATTTTTTTTATTTAATGTTTTTATTGTTTTTGAATTTAATGTTATGAACATGATTTACTTTTTGGTCTCTATAATACATCAATACTTGGTGGGGATATTAAAAATGTATATAACAAAATATTCCGTTATAGCCTATAACGCTCCTGGATTGTTATGAGTTTGTTATCCGTTTTAACTGCATAGGGCGATGCTAAGTTATGCTTTTGTTATGAATTTTGTTTAGTAACTTACAAAGTGACAAAAATCTAATAAATTGTTGATACGTAATAATGCAATTGTTATGCATGTAACTCATGTTTTTATTATTTACTTATGAAAGTAAGAAATCAAGCTGATATCATTCTATTATTGTATATTTGGTTATATACTGAGAATTCAGATCATTAGAGGTAAAATCCAATGCCTCATTTTTTTTATTATTAATTAGATATCCTCCTTTGCATGGATCAATGTTTTAGGTTTTTCTTGATTTGTTTAAATATATTTAAATTTCATTATTTTCCTTAACACTGAGGTAATCTCCTTTAAAGCCTCCAGGCCTCCTAAATTAGCACTATTGAGTGACCCCATCAATATTACCAAAATATATGATGCAAATTTGTCCTAGCTACATTGCAAATACGGTTGTGTCACGCTGGCGAAATTACCAAATTGGCCGTGGGCAAATTGTATCCATACCATCCTGCCCCAAACCTAAACATCCGATCCATATTCATCCCCTTCTATGCAATTCAACACCTCCATATAGACCACATTTTCATAAATTCCAATGGAACGCTAAAGAAGAATTTCTTTCATCTTTCCCATTGCCATTAATGACTCCTCTATGTTCGATCCTCCACCAAGTCTATCCAATCTTTGACCACGAGCTCATGATCTCCGTTCTTCGAATCAACAGACACAACCTATTCACCAATGCAACGCCTCCTTCAACATCCAATCCCTAAAAACTCCTTCACTATAGATGCCTGTAGTTAGGTTTGGGCTGTGGGTAATATAGTGGGATTGTTTTTCCTAGCTGGCCTGCTAAAGAATTCACATGATTTTTCATTACTCTTTTTAAATTTGAATATTCAAATGATGTGATATTTTTGAAAAATATTCATATTATTTTCTTTCACAAAATATTACCTTCCCTCCATCACTTTCCATTTACTTCAATAAATAAATAATAGTAATTATGGAATAAGAATGTTAGCCAAAATTACTATGATCGTGAACTACTAAAGCAAAATTGTAGACACACATTGCACGTGAGAAGGGGCTAGTTACCATAACAAAAATAAAACACTCCCTTGTCACATCTCTCCATCGCACTACCCAAAAAAACGACAAATGCCGAATTGCTATAATCATTATTTTCGCTCTTCACTGTTGTTCAGCCATTAAACCCTTCCCTCCCGACCTGTTGTTTACTTGTTTCCACACCCTATATACATTGATTCCATTAATTCCTGTCTCATCCTTTTGTTCATTGAAACAAACCACAAATACCAATGGCTGGGCCACAATCACAGTCCTCGATAACAATTCCATCCCAGTTTGTCATCCCTAGCATCCCTTCATCAAATCCCTCCCAAATCAGTCCCCTAAATCACCAAAAATCAGTTTCCCAAACCCCCAGTCCACCAAAAGAAGACCGACGGAGTTATTTGATTGTCGGATCATCGTTAAAACTTTCTCATTGCTCAAGTTGCTGTCCACTTGACACTGACCAGCCACAGCCATTTTCGACTACGTAAATACCTTCTTCACTTAAAAGTTGCTCATCTGCTGCCTCAGAAATTATCCCCATTAGTGATCCAACTTTAAGGAAATTAAAAGATTAGCAGCTGCTACCCACCAGAAATTAGAAAGATTCCACATTTCTTCCCTTAACCCCTCCCATCCCAAATGCTGCCGACAGAGATTGAACCTTAGACATGGGGTACAAACCACCACACCCTTGCCAACTGAGTTGGCTACAATTTGCACCTTAAGCTAAATTGCCTCAAGGGACTGAGCTGCCGGACTTTTTGGATTGGTGAAGAACTTTCACAACCTCCTTTCTGCTTCATTTCAAGAGTGGATCCAATCTATATGACTGTTATAGTGGTTCGTTCCAGCATTGCTTTAAGCTCACAATCATAGTAGCAACGCCCGATTTGGTCAACTTGTTGCTGGATATCTCATTCATACATAGAGGTATGATGGTTCAAAGTTTTTTTTTTTTTTTTTCAGAATGTTTACAAATACATGAACAAGATAAAATAGATAGAAGTAACAAAGTAACACGAAATAAACAAGAGTAGTGCCAGCTAATTAAACACCCAAGCGAATTCAAGTATATATATAATTGGGCGGCCATGTCTATTCCTGATTTTCATACTGTACATGCATCGCCCAACTATTCAATGCAAACACAAAGGAGACTTTCAATGCAGTGAAACTAGAAACTTACTTGGTTAGCAATTGCATCGGAATCCGAACCATCTTCAGATTTATCCATCCCCTTTACCAAGTCCTGTTCCAACCAAAAAAAAAAAAACAGAAAATTGTTTAAATCAAATCCTGAAGCAGTTATACCCATTTCCACAACAGACCCTAAAACTGCTTACTGTTTAAAAGCAGCTACACTAAGTTCAGTGACCAAGCAAAAGCCGGCAAAAAAAAAAATCAAATTTTGACTTGACCCCATGTTTTATGATTCAAACAATCAATCAATTTTTACGGTTTTTACTCGATTAGAATCAATCAAACACAACTACAAAAGCTGCTTAGGGAGGGATCGATGTTTTACCTGAAGTTCACCCAATACATCAGATAAGCTCTTGTTCTTTAGCACGATAGTGCCACCATAGCCTACAAGAAGAAAATCAGTTGAAATCTCGGAAAACGAACTAAAACATCGATAGAGAGATTGAAAGCAAGAGAGAGAAACTGGCAGCAGTGACTTACCAGCTCCGACCAAGATGAGGATCTTGGAGAGTCCCATACTGCTTTGCATCGCCATTGCTCCGCCCAATTGATTCGATTCACAGAAACCCTAGTTTTTGAATTTGGGAAAGGGAGAGAGCTATCGTGGGAGAAACAAAGAAGTAAGAAAGTGAACAAGGATTAGGAAGACGGTGTGCGAGTTGACAATAGCTTTGCCTTTTATAACTTTTTTTACCAGTTTAGAACTACTAATTTTTCTCGGGGCAAGGCAGGCGAGCTAGCTTCCAATGTCGTGTTGGGTCGGGTCGGGTCAAGTTTGTGTCGTATCATAGTGGGTCAGAGGGGAAGATTTTTTTTTTTGGTTAATTGCAATTCCCCCTATAATATATAATAGCATATTCAACTTTGCTCCCAATTAATATTTATATTGTATTTTCCCCCTAAGACTACCAGTCAATGTTCATGCTAGCTTCATAAAGGTCATATTTTTCTGCCAAAAATACCCTTTAATGATCTGAAGGCTGAAATTCAAAGTTGATGCAATTAAAATTAAGGGCTGAAATTCAAATTTTCACTAAGACGTTGGGATAATCTGCCAACTCTTTCTTCACCACCACAATCTCCATTTCACCACCAATAACTCTCACATATGCTTCTACTACTACATCTACATGTTATTTCACTGTAGATTAAATATTCAAGCTTGCAAAGTTTTGATGGCAAGCTTGAGTTGCAGCTCATCTTCATCATTTGTCGGGTCAGTTCTGTTGCAGGGGGCAAAGTTAAATTCAAATTTATTATAAGGGGTTAAGTTACTGTTAGTAATTTATTTTAAGGGGTTAAGTTACTGCTAATTAACAACACTTAGTTGATTTTCTTGCAGATCCCATGGTGTCACAAACACAATCAAACAAGTGAATAAGATGTTTGAAGTAAACACGTTTTTTAAGGAGTACATGTACATTGAATGTTAAAGCACAATGTAAATTCATTACATGTTCATTGGATGTTCTTGCAACAATGTAAATTCATTTGATGCTCATTGGATGTTAATAGCACATTGTAATCAAATGCCTCAACATCATTGTAAAAACCAGATATAACACAATGTAATTCAATTGACACAACATTATTGCAATTCAAAACCTGACATAGCACTTTCAAGCATCAATAAGCAATCTGACATAACATCTTTGCATAAACTTGAATTTACAAACATAAAAAACATTATTATTTTTTTTTTTTGAAAGGCAAGCGTGGGGGTTTATATGGGCTCCCCAGACCACTGAGAAAAAAAAAGATCAGGTTGGTTACATTCGTGCATATTTCCTACCTCTAGCATCATAAAAAACAATCTTCTTAATATCTTCCGCAAATGAGCTCAGAATGATCTCAACAAACTCATGATTAGGTAAGAGCTTCGATAGTTTATCCGTCGTCTGGTTTGTTTCCCGCATTGCATGCATGATCCTGCATCCCTCAAGTTTCTTAAAAGCCTCTTTGATCCTTCTAGTTGTATGAATTGCTTCCCATGGAGGAGCTCTGTCAGTGGTCAGGTATTTAACAACATTGTTGGAATCCATACTGAACTCCAATCTGTGAAGACCATGTCTTTGTGCAAGTTTGATCCCCTGAAGCTCATGAAGAAGGACTGTTTGCGCTCTCTGACTCCCCGCTCCAGCGGCCACCACCATTCTATTGCATAAACCTGAATTTCTTAGCAATAATAACCAACCTGAATTTACAAGCATTCAATAACATTCAGTACCTAACAACCTAAAATGTACCATACCACCAGACATTCAATACCATACCATACCAACATGCATTCAATGCCATTAAACATAACTTGCAAACAACACAAGTGTATTAGTTAGTGTATCATACCAACACAAGTCTAAAATAACATTCCATCATAAAACACAAAATGAGAATGTCTATAAACCAAAAAAATTGTCTTTCACTAACTGTTTTCACCAAAATGAGAATGTCAATATGCAGGTCATCTCTAAGTCCCCAGGTCTCCAACTGCTTTGTCTCCTTGCAAATTGAGTTTGTCCTTTTCTGCCCCTACCATTCTCACGCTGAAACACTTGATTAACTGGTGGCCTCATTGGTGGGGCCGAACTCCTTGTGCAAATGGCTGAGTTGTGAATATGGTACTCTGATTGTTGTGTAAAGTTTGAGCTGTAGGCATCTCAGCCTGGAAGTTTGGTGGTTGTGGTGGACATGTGAACATTTCCTTTGGAGGTTCAATGTTTCCTCTTCTACTAGTAGTCCTTGCACCCCTTGGCTTGTTGTCATGTACTTAGGCTTCTTAGATGTTTGTCCATCCTTAGCAGTCTGATCCCTAGGAGGGTTTCTACAGGTTCTACTGTTGTGACCCTCATTTCCACACTTTCTGCAACTCCTGTATTCCATGTGAACCTCATCTTCATCTTATTTATTTATTTTTTATTTTTTAATTTTTAATTTTTTAATTTTTTAATTTTTAATTTTTAATTTTATGTTTCTTAGGTCTCCCTGAACTTCTTTTCACTAGAGGTGGCAATACTAAGTGTCTTGATTGCCACATAAAAATTCTAATCAAACATAAAAATAAGCAAAGGATTATACTATACACAAGCAATGAATCAGATATGGCATACACTTAGCAAATGCTCTAAGACATTACCTAGTTTAGATGAGATGCAATATTTCATTTGAAGTGGGACATCTTATCACTAATGAAAACCTTGTTGTAGACTATACATTTCAAGAGCGCGAAAATATTATTAGTGTGCATTATTAACATTTTAGCTTTTGCTATTATGAACAATTACTATCAGCTGAAAATAAAACTATAACAACAAACAATAATATTATACATAAATTGTGTATCAATATAAAAGGCATCTCTTTTCATGTAATTGATTACAAGATGAGAGAAAAATGCCAAGCATTTAATTCCATTTCCTGTCTTTTATCTTTCGGAGAACTACACATGCTAGTGTCATCTATGTTTCCAAGATGGGAGTGGAGTGAGTTTAAGATGGCCCAACAATTATTCATGCCATCTTATTTTTACCATTACATCAGACATCCAAGCAACCGGGCTTGCGAATTTAACACCATATAACCCAATTTATTGCTTTAAATTTTAATTTTTTATAGTTGATAATGAAATTTACTCGAGGTCCATAAGATGCATGGAAGGCATAACTCATAAGAAAAAAAAGAGGAGACCACCATGACAATGACTTCTTGCACCAAGAGTAATAATTCACATCTATGAATGCTAAAAACACTTTCTAATTAATTGATCAAATTTCAAAACATGTTTCGCTATACGAAAATATAAGCTAAGGGGATCAAGGTAATTTTTTCCATCAGACCATCATGCATAGACATTGTTCTAAATCAGCTAAAAACCTAACAATTGAAAACAAAAAATGAAGGTAACCACAGACAAATTTATTAGTATTCAGTAATTCCAACTGCATTTCACCTAAAAAGTGCAAGATCATGATCCATGACTACAAACTTCACAAAAAATGAGAAATAAATCAATGCAAAATCATCCCATTATTTACATAGGGATCATGATAATGACACTTGAAGAACGTTGAGACTCACCTAATGGTAAGTTGAGGATTTCTCTGAAGCGCAACCACAAACACAAGGAGGACACTAACAAGAAGAAGAAGCTTGAGTAGTAACAAACCTCCTTGAAAAATGCAAGTACAATCTGGTCTGACTATATAACCAACCAACCAAACACTCACCATGAACAACACCAACCTCACACTCTAAATATTCTCGATCTCTTACACTTACACTCAAAATCAATATGATCGACCATGAACAACACCAACCTCGAGAATAGATTAGAGAGATAAATATGACTTATTAAAGTGTAAGAGTTGAAACTCCAAATAAATTCAACCAATGGGTGTTTGTGCTTTGTGTTTGGGAGAAATCACAGAGAGTGAAAATGCAGGGAGAGAGGAGAAACATAATAGAGATAATGAAAACGGAGGGAGTTTTCCCTCTACTGTTCGTCTCTTCAATGGCGTCGTTCACGTGTCTGGTTCAGGTAACAAACGGTTGGGATTGACATGCTATCACATCAGGCATGATAAGCACGTGAAGAACATTTTCATCATCCAAAATAGGCGGAATGGTGGCACGTGACGTGTTTGACAGTCAAGGCACGTTGACTGGTAGTCTTAGGAAGAAAGTGCAATATAAATGTTAATTGGGGGCAAAGCTGAATAAACTATATATTATAGAGGGGAATGGGTGGGGTTAGAGATATCCGCCCCACCCACCCCGAATGGGGTAGTTTTGGATATGCATAAACGAATTTCGGGGAGCTTTTGGGATCCAAACATTATTCGTCACATATTCGGAATGAATTTTGTCACGCGCGGATATCCGTTTATGTAAATAAATTACTAAAATACCAACCCTTAAAAGAGAAAAAAATCCTAAACCTAACCTAAAGCACCTACCCATGCACCCACACATCACAGTCTCATTATTAGCCTCTATCTCTGCATAAACACAAACTCTTGCAAAAATGAAGTCCATGGGAAATATTTGAAGCATTGAATAGCAGTAGCACAAAGGTTTTTAGACAAGAAAATTATCAAAGCATGAGCCTGCAACCACCGCCTCCTACATCTCCCTCTCCGTTCACAGGCTACACACCCTTTCACCCTCTTTGTTTCACTATTACATCTCCCTCACCCTACTGCATCTGTAACACCAATGAGATGTTCCCAATGGCATGACAACTCAATGGTTAGAGCTTGGCGGATGGTACCACTACGTCATGGGTTCGAACCCAGCCGTCGACATGTTTATTAGTTTATGGTGTGTTGACTAGTTTTGGTCTTTGATGGGTTATGGGATCCTGAAAACCCAGCTCACATTCCAAAAAATACACCAATGAGATGAAGATCCATTCGAAGACATCTACAATCAAACCCTCTCAAGATCCGATTTTCTCACAAATCTAACCAAATTAAAGGGATTGGTGGTGAAGAGGACGACGAGAGTGGCGAGGAAGAGAAGACTGAACATGGCCGAGACGAAGATCCTGTAGGAGAAGAAGTTGCTAAGGCTTCCTTTACCGGCTGATCTGGTGAGACGACCACCGTGCGCCACAGGAGAAGAGATCTCTGAGAATGAATGACTAGAGAAGAAGAGAAAGAGACGCCTTTGTTATTTGGGTTGGGTTGAAGAGAGATATTTTTTTCTTCTGATTTTACTCTTAAAGTGGCGGATATACGGGGCAGGGCATATATTCGGAGCAGAGCGGATATCTGCCAATCCATTTGGAGTGGGGATAGTTTTTGAAAATTTGAATAAACGAATATTCGAGGCGGATTCATGACCCCAAAAGGGGTGGGGATGGATTTGCCCAAATTCGCCCCGTTACCATCCCTAGGCGGGGGCGAGGGGATTCAATTGGGCATGGGTCATAGGAGCTCATGTAAGGAAAACTCAATTTAGGATAAACCTTGGATGGGAATTTCACCGGTTTCGTGGATTTGACATGAAACCAATCTATTCAGGGTTTTGTGAGTTTTACCTAAGTTTAGAGTCAATCCAATTCATGTAAGATGTTCATTTTCAATTTCTTTTTAAAATCAATGTAATATAGTTTGACTTAAGAGGGTGTTTGATTTTTGTTCTAAACAGACTCAGAAATCTTAATAAGAAGTGGACCACTTTAAAAAGAGTATCTGTTTTTGGTTCTGATTAAAAGTTAAAGTTCTGATTGGAGTAAGCACCATGGGGGATGCTGATCACTTAGCACTGAATGCTTGATGGAAATTTATGTCAATAATAATCTCACCATAAATTCGTAATGATTGCTGCTAACCCTTTTCTCTACTAACAATCCCTTCTTTTTTCCACCTCATCTTTATCATGCAAGCAATGCCGCCATCACCCTCACTAGGCTCCCCTCCTCCTCTTTATCTTCTTCTAATTTCTCTTTCACTTTGTCTTCCTCTCTATTAAAGATTGTATGAGGAATGAAGATGAATATATGGCGGTTTCTGATAGTGGTGGGCAAAAATGTAAAAATAAAAAATAAAATTCAAGTTAGCACCTAAAAACAAACAACTTTTAATTTTAAGCTTCTAATCAGCAACCCATTCAGAAGCAAACAAAAACCACCTTATAATCAAGGATCGATTATTGAATTACAAGTTTTCTTGAATTTTAGCTCAAACAAAGTACCAAAAAGCTGCCAAAGGGGCTGTGGTCGATTGGTTAAGGCGTTGTGGACTTGATCCACAGATTCTTGCTTCGAGACCCACTGGAGGCATCTTTATTCCGGGGTGGTGTTCGACCCGTAGGTCGCATCTCGGGACTAGGTTACGGATCCTAGGCTAAAAAACCGGCTTGCCTTTCAAAAAAAAAAAAAAAAGTACCAAAAAGCTTCAAGAAAAAGTGTATTAATTTATACTCATAATTGTTGTCCACGTTGTGGTACGCATCTCCATTCGACAATGAAGGCAAATGATGGTATGTGAAGAACAAAATAGTCTTTACTTTTGTTGTTCACTAGTACTGTGATATGGACTTAAAGCGCCATGCATCTTGATTCCTTGCCACTAATTCTTTTGGACGTCTCTACCTTTTTATATCGAGTTTGGTGTATATTATTACCTCAAACAAATATGAGTGACATATGTTGGTCAAGGAAAAAAAAATCCTTCCTAAATGTAAATTTTTTTTAGCAAGAAGAGTATTCCTTGCTAATCAGTATTGAATTACCCAAGTTCCAGTCCTAATTCTAAAAACCGAACTTCTATGATCAGAGAAACTTTCTAAAAACAATCAGGGTACTAAAAAAGTGAATCACAAGGTTTCCTATTTCCTAACACAGTAGTTTCTAAAACTTTCAGACTCCTTGTGTTGGTTTTTGATTCCTATTTTATATTTGACTGTTGCTGTCCTCTTCTTCCCCAACTTTATATAGGACTTCAACTTTGAAGGTGTACTTTCACTGTACTTCAATACAAGTCTAGATACCTAGAACTTTAAAGTAGTGGTTGCTTCTTAACAATTTAGGCTGTCAAAGCATGGTTATATCCTGTAAGAAGAGACTCTGGGCAAGTGAAGATCAATGCGACAATGAAAGGAGAAATATAAAGGTGGTGGATCTCCCTAAAGACATAATCCATGATATATTGTCTAGAGTTGGTGCAATGGCAATCTCACGTTTTCGTAGTGTAGACAAGAGTTGGTGCAATTTGACTTCCAGTCCCGAGTTCATAAATTCCCAGTTGAACAAAGCTGTATTCAATCAACCTCCTAGTTTACTCCTTGCACCCTTCCCTCTAGATAAATTGGGATCATCGAGTTATTTCTTTTTGCTGAACAAAGAAAATAATGGGTACAAGGCCACTGGTGAGATAATAATTGAGGAGAGCCTGCGGATGAAACTTTTGCAAAGTGATCAATTCAAAATTGTTTGTTCTTGTGATGGAATCCTTTGCTTTGCTCCCAAGTATGATGTGAACCCGATGTTTGTTTATAACCCAATTACTAAGGAATGCACCACATTACCTGAATTAACCAAAACAAATGGTGAAACGCAAAAATGTGTTCGTATGGGCTTTGATGACATGATCAAGAAGTACAAAGTAGTTCACATTTGCAAGGATGGTTGCATGGGGCCACTGAGATGTAACATTATTACATTGGGTGATAGTTCGTGGAGAGAACTAAAAGTTCCTTATGATTCTGGGGATGACCTACAATTTCATGACAGATGGGATTCAACATTCAGCAGAGGGTCCTTGCATTGGATGCTATATAGACGATTTATAGTGTGTGTTTCCAAACACATCCTTGCAATGGACATCAACAATGAAAAGTTTCGAGTAATGGAAGTGCCAGAATCCGTTCCCAAGTATCATATTAAGTCCTATAGTTGCGACTTAGTTACCTTGCAAAGGTCCCTGGCTATAATAGTTAGAGTCAGAGACTCTTCAGTGGTTAATATATGGAAATTGATGAATACCTCCAAGGAAATCTGGACTCATCATCGTTTTGACATGTCCATGCTATGCAGTGCCGACCATGCTGATTTTGTATGGTTTCATGTGATTGACATGCTTACTGATGATAGTTTGGTGTTGCTTACCAAATCTAAAATCGATGAGAACAATCTGGTCATCTATAGCCCAAGACAAGATCGCCTTGATTTTATGTATCCTATTCCGAAGTCTGTAACTCTGTGTACTTTTGTACCAAGCTTTGTCTCTCTCAAATTTTAGTGCTCATATATTACAGAGAGGTTACTATTTTCCATTGTAGAGCTTCAATGTATCTTTTTGTTCAGCTGAATGCACGTTTTGATGAAAAGCTTTTAAAGTTCAGTTCTTGTATGCACCACTTCATGAACGAACCAACATTATCTGTGATGCATGTGTTTGGCATGAGTTATGTTTAGCAGGGAATTTGGCTCACAGTTGATATTAAGTTTGTTTACTAAAACTTCTAGTTTTGATTGTGTTTTGATCTACGAGACATATTTTCACAGTACAAGTCCATAGGAGGTTGGAATTAATTGGTACATCGTTAGGATCAACCGGAGTCATAGTACCAATTTATATTTATTTTCAAGTAGTTACAAAGCTGAGTTGAAGGTTGATTGTTCTTGTGATGAATGCTCTGCTTGGGTCCAGCGAAAAAAGTGAACCTGATGTTTGTTTATAATCCAATTAACTAAGGAATATGCCAGATTAATTGCCTGGATTAGCTGAAACAAATATCAGAGAAATAGCATAACCAACTTACACGGGCTTCAATAACATGACTAAGAATTACAAAGTAGTTCACATGAGTCGATCTAAAATTATTACATCGGGTGATAGTTCTTGGAAGGAAATAGAAATAGAAGTTCCTTATAATTCTGGGCATGAAACACATTTTCGTGAGATGTGGGATTCAATATTTGTTAAAGAAAGAAAATCTACCTATATTACATAATAGAAAAGTTTGTATAGAATAAAATAGAAAACCTAAGACTTCTATTCTATTCTGACTTTCCTAACCTATTCTGTAACACTTTCCTATGACTTCTATTCTCTAACACTTTCCTAGTTTGTAACATAGGCAGACTTCTATTCTCTAACAAAGTCGGCGATGCTTCTCTGATTAACTAAACTCAGCCGCCGCACCAAAAATCCTTCTCTTAACAAGCACAACCATCATAAACCGTTCACGCAGCCACAACGCACAAACACTGCAACAGTAATCTCGATTAGAGTCAATCATCATCAGCGTCTTCTGTGTCAGTACGGATTTCTTCTCCAACTTCTGCTAGGATGTCACAATTCTCTTGCGGAGAAACTTCTTCAACTGGCTCCAACATTGCTGCTATTCTTTTCTTTGGAGCCTTTTTAATTCCAGGAAGTGTGATCATGTCTGCTGCCCTTACAACACACAAGTTGCTTCCTTGCTTGTATGCCCTTGTGAGCGCAAACTTAACAGCTGGTTGTATGCCCTCTAGTGGATTTGGTCGCCCCTGAAACTTTGATAACTCCACAATTGTGTCGAAGTCCTCCTAATTAGTAAAATATGTATCCATGAATTTCAGCTTCGTCCTTAGGTAATGTTCGCAATGGAATAGTTAATCGCTTCAGAATAAGAGATAATTACTCAACTCGCAAGCTCTCCCTGCTTGAGATGGATTCACAAGAAGCAAGAAGAGGAACATGTACATCCTCCAACAGCCTCATATTCTTGCCCATAGTGGAGTTCTTCCCAAGCCACCCACCAAATCGATTATAATTTTGCTCTCCCTTTTCAAGGGCCTGTCTCTGCCCATGCATCAAAGCAGCAGGAATTATACAAGATGAAAGGAATTATACAGATGAAAGGCAACCAGCTTGGGAGAACGGCCACTGGCTATATATCTGGATCTGTACATTTACAATGTCGATCAACAGTCATATTCCATCATCATCATCATATCCATCATCATCGTCAAACCGATCATCATCATCATCGTCGACCGATCATCAGCACGTTGCAATCATTGATCGACCGATCGTCATCGTCCTAATCGTGGAATCACTTCAACCCCAATCGCGCAGCAGACATCACGATCTCGACCTCTCTTCTTCTTTCGTCTTCACACTCATTACTGTTGGGGCCATTACATGGATCAGCACATATTATGTCACAGTAAGACATTTCTAAGTATTTTTCTAAACTAATGTCTAGGATGTTCTACTTAAGTCAATTTCAATATGCAAATATAAAGCATATTTTCATCCAAACATTAATCATACAAGCAATAACATATGCAAATAAGCATACTAATGTAAGCAAACATAGCAAACATTCTTTGAAACATAATTCAATCTATGAAATAAATTCATACCTGTTTGTTGTAACTTCCAAATAAGATTCTACTGCTGTAACACTTCAAATAAACAGTTAGATAAAAATGTATCATTTTGTTCTTGGGTTGAGTCGCGGACTAGGTCGCTCTCTTTAAGACGTTTCGCGGCTCTGCCCAAGATTGTGCTAGCAGTGTTATAGCCCCGCCGTCCCCAGGATAAAACAGCCCAGAATCTTCTCTGTCTCGTTCAAATACGCACAATATATGAACGGTATACTATTCACCCTCTCATCAATTGCTCGGAATCGAAATTTCGATGAAATAAATCAGCTCAAAAACATGGACTGTTTTTGTAAAAACTCTGGAAGAACTTGAAGCAGAAAACGATTTTAGCAATCACTAAGACTGTCTCTGTTTTCTTCATTCTCTCAAGCAGAAAACTCTGTTGCTTCAAGAACTGGAAGAAACAATCACTCTGATTTTTCAGATTTCGAAAACTGATATAAAACTTCGAAGAACAGGAAGATGCAAGATCTTTGGAAGAAGCAAAACTGATTTGAAGAACTGTTTCTCTGATTTTCGAAGAAGCTAATATACGACTCTGTTTTTATTCCAGAACTGGAAGAAGCAATACTATACTGCAAGTTTCGAAGAGCTGTTTCAGCTTTGATGAAGCTCACGAAGACTCTGTTTTTCAAAGAAGCAAAACTGTTGCATTAAGCAAGACTCTCTGTTTTTTCGTTATGAAGAAACAGTCAAGAGAAGCAATACTGCAAGACTCTCTTATTTTCATGCTCTGTTTCAATCTCTCTTGTCTCTGCTTAAGCTCTGAATAATGAGAGAACAAATAGAATGAAAAACGACAATAAAACAGGGAGCAGATAGCACGCCAGAAAACACGGCGGGATTCCTGGAACCACTAAGCCGAAAGCAGCGTAACCGTTGGCTGCAGTCCACTCACGTTTTAAACAAAGAATTTTTAAATGTTTTAAAAAAGCCAAATGTTCCAACAATCCCCCACTTGGATTTTTAAAAACAATTTTACAATCCTCCACTTGGATTGAAAAAAAACAATTTTACAATCCTCCATTGGATTGAAAAAACAAATTTCATCGAGCAATCTTTCAACTATAAGATTGTGCATAAACAAAAGTGTCTTTCGACTTGAACTCTTGCGTAGTGTTCATGCTTTAGATTTTACTAGAGTAACTCGTAGTTTTGAACTCTATCTCTAACAGACATTACACGCACAACCTTTTCCTGGGTGAAGTCTAAAAAGCCCGTGCTTTTACGGCCATGCACGTATATCCCAGTAAGTGAAGGCTCTAGGAATTTTGCCCACAAATTCCATAGGAAGCGGCCAAACTTCCACAATCACTTAGGTGAGTCTATCAAGAGTACTCCTGTAGCTAGGTACTCCACTCCACATAGAGTATAGACATCATTAAGAGTTTTTCAACTCATCCTACTATCGCTTCAGGAATTCATGCTGTATTCTAGGAATGAGATTATTATTTTGTCAGCATGATCCACATCATATCATTCACGACTTGTTATTACCCATTGAACCTATTTCTTGGGATCTCCAGTCTATAGGTTGGGTTACCGTCATGAATAACTCATCAATCTAAGGGCTTTAGTCCCATTCCTTTCGAGGTTTCAAAAACCTTTTCTCTAGCTAATCCTTTCGTCAAAGAAATAGCCGAGTTCACATCAGTTCGTACTTGATCCGATTTCTCAGCACCAGTACATAGAATTCTCTATCCATACTGTGCTTACGACGTATTTGTCGTTTCTTGCCGTTATCATAACGGTTCTGTATTTTTCTTGCAATAGCCGCGGAACTATCGCATTGGATCAAGACAACTGAAATCAGTCTTTCCCATAAAGGGTTCTCTGCTAGCAGGGTTCTCAACCAACCTGCTTCTTCACTAGCCGTAGCTAATGTTCTAATCTCTGACTCCATCGTGGACTGTGCCAAAATGGTCTGTTTCTTTGACTTCCAAGAAACAGCTCCACCAGCTATATTGAAAATATAGCCACTGGTGGTTTTGGAGTCATCTGAAAGGACATTCCAATCAGCATCGCTCAATCCTTTAAGGACAGCGGTAAACTTCTGTAAGCCGAGGATCGTAGTCCTCTTAAGGTACCTCATGACCTTTTCAATTGCATCTATTAGGCTCCTTGAAATTTAAGGAAAACCTTCTTTACTGAAAATACATAGTAATCAAGGCCACGAAGTTCATTTCCGTTTACTTCTCCTAGGCTCAGATTCTATGACTTTATCAGTTTCATGCATTCTTATCATAGGCACGTTATTTGAGGACATACCCCCACTATTCCTCGAAATAACCCCCACTATAAATGCAATTTATCTTTTCATGAAAAATTCTTTGAGAAACACAAAAAATCTTTTCACAAAGAATCAGAATTCACAAAATTATTCTTAGCATGTATAAAAATATACGTAAGCTTCCCATTAAGGGACTTTTGAACTTCGGTCCTTCTCACTTTTGTCAAAAACAGGTTTAGCTACCTTTTTGAATGCATATTAAATGACGGTCTTCTATGCTATCTGAAGTGGACCATGCATTCAATTCTTAAGGACTCATAAAATGAGAATATCGAATAAGATACACATTCTATTCATCTCGCTATTCTCATTTTTTCTTTTAAGTTCAAGGATCAACTAAGAATATCATTAGAACACGTATCATAAATTCAGCTTCTGAATTTTTCAAACTTTGATATAAGCATCAAGCTTTCTGTGTTCAGCCTCTGAGAATTTAGTTGCAAACTTTGATAACAAAGTTCCGCAACAAAATCAAGCAATAGCTTCAATTGATCTATTTTGTCATCTACATCATCATCATGAGAACATATCCTTTCTATAAGAATTCATGTCCTCATGTGGAAGTCCGACCAACTTATGGTCTGAGCAAAATCATTTATGTATTGACCTCAAGAACAAAAATTCACAGGTCAATCTGTATATAAATGATTCCTTATAGCCTCCTTATGTCAGCTTAACATCAAATATCAACTATTACATTAAACACATGGTTTTTCTTTCCATCAATAGTATTGATAATTAGAGGCATTCTAATTTGCACAATAGATCAATTATTGTTCTCACCAAAATAGACTGAATCACCCAAAATGCATAGCATAAATATCATATAACTGCATACTCATTATCTAAAGAGTAACATGCATAGATGATATTATTCACTTCTCATGAAATGTTCAATTGGAATTTATTGATTCAGATTTCATGATATTCCTACTCAGAAAGCATCAATTTCATAGTTACATTTCTATGACTGGTGTTCTATTCCTCCAAGGTTTAGAGTTTAGACTACATTTTACATCTCATCATGTGTATATGTATGTCAATCTCTAACTACGTTAATCATAATGAATATGATCTCAATATGGTAGTAAAGTCACCATACAAATATCTTTAAAAATACACAACATGGTAAACCACCATTATAGCTAAAGATATCTGATATAGCAAACGTAGTTGTAAAACTCTAAATCATGTGGATATTTAAATATATCCTCATTTCTAAACTTTTCAAATATTACCATAGAGTGTGTCCTTGCATAGATTCTACCATAACCAATTTATAAAATAAATAAATGGAGAAACATGCTTCCATCCCAATTTCATTACAAAACAATACTACCCAAGGATACATCAAAGCATCATAGTGTAAACAAAACTAAATTCCAATCCTTGGAACAAATTTCGTTTAGGCGAATGGGATCCATAACAAACAGACACATTCAAGCAACATGGCAATAACATACATTTTCTCATCAAAGTAATGTTTGCCAACTTATCCTTGGATCCCTTTGAATCAAGGAATAGTCCATAGCTAAAGTCAGTATCATAACTCAACTTCACTTCTAGTGTGATCACATGTGTGCATTCTTGTATTACAAATACATGCAAACTTTGTTTAGCAAATTCAGTATTTGTAATCATGGCAGAAAGAACACGTCTTAAAATTGTTGGGGCCATTACATGGATCAGCACATATTATGTCACAGTAAGACATTTCTAAGTATTTTTCTAAACTAATGTCTAGGATGTTCTACTTAAGTCAATTTCAATATGCAAATATAAAGCATATTTTCATCCAAACATTAATCATACAAGCAATAACATATGCAAATAAGCATACTAATGTAAGCAAACATAGCAAACATTCTTTGAAACATAATTCAATCTATGAAATAAATTCATACCTGTTTGTTGTAACTTCCAAATAAGATTCTACTGCTGTAACACTTCAAATAAACAGTTAGATAAAAATGTATCATTTTGTTCTTGGGTTGAGTCGCGGACTAGGTCGCTCTCTTTAAGACGTTTCGCGGCTCTGCCCAAGATTGTGCTAGCAGTGTTATAGCCCCGCCGTCCCCAGGATAAAACAGCCCAGAATCTTCTCTGTCTCGTTCAAATACGCACAATATATGAACGGTATACTATTCACCCTCTCATCAATTGCTCGGAATCGAAATTTCGATGAAATAAATCAGCTCAAAAACATGGACTGTTTTTGTAAAAACTCTGGAAGAACTTGAAGCAGAAAACGATTTTAGCAATCACTAAGACTGTCTCTGTTTTCTTCATTCTCTCAAGCAGAAAACTCTGTTGCTTCAAGAACTGGAAGAAACAATCACTCTGATTTTTCAGATTTCGAAAACTGATATAAAACTTCGAAGAACAGGAAGATGCAAGATCTTTGGAAGAAGCAAAACTGATTTGAAGAACTGTTTCTCTGATTTTCGAAGAAGCTAATATACGACTCTGTTTTTATTCCAGAACTGGAAGAAGCAATACTATACTGCAAGTTTCGAAGAGCTGTTTCAGCTTTGATGAAGCTCACGAAGACTCTGTTTTTCAAAGAAGCAAAACTGTTGCATTAAGCAAGACTCTCTGTTTTTTCGTTATGAAGAAACAGTCAAGAGAAGCAATACTGCAAGACTCTCTTATTTTCATGCTCTGTTTCAATCTCTCTTGTCTCTGCTTAAGCTCTGAATAATGAGAGAACAAATAGAATGAAAAACGACAATAAAACAGGGAGCAGATAGCACGCCAGAAAACACGGCGGGATTCCTGGAACCACTAAGCCGAAAGCAGCGTAACCGTTGGCTGCAGTCCACTCACGTTTTAAACAAAGAATTTTTAAATGTTTTAAAAAAGCCAAATGTTCCAACAATTACTGAGCAAGCCTACCATCCTGACCTCGCCACAGGTGCAGCAACAGAGCACCACAACAGCTCGAGCATGGCAGCAGTAAGGAAGAAAACGACTGAATGGGAGGGAAAGAATAGGGGTGGGCACGGGACGGGATGGGACGAGATATACTCATCCCTATCCCATCCCGATCTCGTCCCATCCCAAACGGGTTTGGGACGGGACGGGACGGGATCAGCGTGCTAATCATATATAATTTTTTTTTCTTCCCAAAAACACCATTTTTTGTGAATGAAGATACAAATATGTTAACTTGATCATTATAGCCTACATAGTTGATACATAACAAGCCTTGTAAATACAACAATTAAATAGAGAAGATGCACGTTCAATGTAGCATATATGATAAAATTATGTAGTGTTTGATTCATACCTTTTAGAATTGTCTTCTCTAAGTGTAAACCTGTAACTCTGCCACCATTTTCATCTTGATACCAAAACTTGTTAGTTTATTTTACCAAAACTTGAACAATATGTTGTTCACTTCAGATCAGTTCTTCTAGTCAATTTTGAATTATGATTTTGTTGGCTACTTGTTTGAAATCAAGGTAATTAAGCAAAATTATTTGTAATTTTAGTAAATTATTTGTAATTTTAGTAAATTATATTAGTAGGGTTTGTAGAAGTGCCGTAAGACATTGGCCCAACTTGACTAACCTGATACATTTGTGTGGGCAGAAACATGCCCATCTAGATCGTGATGTGTATCGATGCAATATAGTAAGCCCGATAGGTACCGTACTACAAAATATGTTTCCCCTTATACTTGTTTAAAAAATAAAACTTGATAAAATGTGAATTGGGTATTGAATTAGTGTCAAATGTTGCTGATGAGGAACCCCATGTTCCTCTTACTTTATTATATACATCAGTATATTTGTATGGGCATCCACAATTTTAAAATAAATAATTAAATAAAAATATTAATAATTAATATTAATAAATTAGTTCGGGACGGGACGGGATTGGCGGGATTGAAAATCTTCATCCCATCCCATTCTAGATCGGGACGGGACGGGATCGGGATGAAATTATTCAATCCCATTAAGACCCGAAAAAATCGGGACGGAATGGGACGGGAACGGGATGCCCACCCCTAGGAAAGAACCTAAATTTAAAACTCTGTGCTATTTCCACTCCGAGCTTTACTTAGTACCACCACAAGTAAACAAATCTCAAATCAACAAAGAACCGTAGCAACGTCTATCTGGCGCACACGAAAGTAGCACCCAGACAGATGTAGACCACGCGATCTTTCTCTCTTCCTCTCTCTTTCCCTGTCACAAGTTCGATCGCACAGTAGGGAAGAAACGAATAAGAAGAAGAAACAGAGGGAAAAAAAGAAATTTGAATATCTTTCACTCCGCTATCCACACCCACCATCTTTGGTCACTACCAAAATCTGTGTTAACTCAAATTGAGCAATACTAAGACTTGAATTGAGTTTTGATTTCTTCATACAGGAATCATCCATAATTCGACAATCACGATGCCTCGAGTCGAACCATTAGTAGTTTCACTCGACAATCATGATTTCTTCACCAAATTGGACTTCAATGTTTCCTCCAAGCTACACATTTCGTCAATGTCTAGCTTGTGGGGAGTGTTAAAGAAAGAAAGTCAACATATGTTACTGAATAGGAAAGCTAGTATAGAATATGTTAGGAAAGTCATAATAGAATAAGAAGTCTTAGGTGTCCTATCCCCATAAGGTTAGGTCAGAGTTAGCTTTATAAACTTGTATTCAGTCAATAAACAATACAATAATATTTCAATACAATTCTTTACAACATTCATCAGGGTCTTTGCATTGGATGGTATGACGATGAATTGATTGGATATCATACCCTGACCAAATCCTCGCGAAGGACATCAACAATGATGTAAATTAGTGAATATGATAACTGGAGAAATTTGGACTCGTCGTCATGTTAACATATTGCTATGCAAACAATGACTTTGTAGGGTTTCAAGTGATGGACATGCTTATTGATCATAGTTTGGTGGTCATAACTGCCGAATCCATGAGTAAAGAGGACAATTTCGTTATCTATAGCCCAAGACACAATCATCTTGACATTAACATATTGCTACGCAGACAATGACTTTGTAGGCTTTCAAGTGATTGACATGCTTACTGATCATAGTTTGGTGGTGACAACTGCCGAATCCATGAGTAAAGAGGACAATTTGGTTATCTATAGCCCAAGACACAATCACCTTGATATATTTTGAGCATCCTATTCCGAAGTCTTATAGTTTGTCTGCACTTGTGCTAATCTTTGTCTCTCCAAAAGGTTAGAGCCCATTCGATACATGGTGGTTATTGTTTTGTAAATTCTTCCATGCATCCAGAAGTTACTAGATGCACAAGCATCCAGGAATTTCAGGTTTCAATGTTGGTAATTAATGTGAATTTGGTTGTTATCTTAAGTGAGCGGTAACTTTTGTATAAGATAATAGTTGAGTGAGTGGTAATTTTTGTCCCAGTCGATGGTACCTTTACATACACCAAGTGGTAACTTAGGTGGTGTTGTCTACATTAAGAACTAAGAAGTCAAAAGTTTCATTAAGCACTAAGAGGATTGCTTATTCTAGTAAAAAGTTTTGTTTCTAATTATAAGCTAGTAAAAAAAATGACCTGAATATTGGTCAAAATTTCGATTAAGAACTCAGACCAAACTCCCCCTTAATGTACATTGGACAAACCAAATCACCTATGGGTGAAATTTCCAATTTCTAATATGTGAATACAAGCAGGGCAAATGAACAATAGAGAAACTCCGTGACTTCACCGCCTCAATTACCAACAACTACTATTGGAGAAGAACTTGATAAGAACCCTGAACCTCAAAATTTTCCCATCAATGGTATGGAAACCAACCTCGAAATGTGAATCATAATTTTTTATTTTTATAATTTGAGGTTTTCTATTGAAACTAAAGAGATTAAGTTAAGCAGTTTTGTAACTTTGTTTACTCGTATACGTGGGGCATTTTCGTTAAAAAATCATTGTTTTGTATTATTTCTTTCTCTGGTTGTTTATTTTTTCATAAGGTAAGTAGGGTTTGAAGGGACACCGCCAATTTCATTGAAAAACATAAATACAAATGGAAGCCAAAGGGCAAATAAGGAAAACACTCATCAAGGCAAAGCAAATCACAAGTTGAAACTACTACAACTCAAGGTAAAACAAGCATCAAGAACCAGTGTTCTAAAAAAAGGTTTAGGCGGGCTGGGAGGGCTAGGCGGCCTTCTAGGCGGGTTTTAGATTATTATTATTATTATTATTATTTCGAGGTCGAAAATAAAAATAAAATTAAGACTCTGTTTTTCTTATACATTTTGCATATGTATTTTGACATTGAATTGAAAGTAATTTATATGCTATTATACTTAATTTTTTTTATAAATTATTAATTATAATAATTAAATAAATAATTGCCTAAGCTCCGCTTAGTCCTCTGGGCGCTAGTCTTCTGCTCACCGCCCACCCACCGCCATGGGCGGATCTACCCTTTGGCTAAGGGGGTTAGTTGCCCCCCTTATCTTTCTGAAAAATTTCATTAAATTATTCATATTTTTTTATAGGGGAATTCTAAATGTCGAGGAAACCAGCGAGGGGAGTGAGGTGGAGGGAGGGGAACCATTCCCTCCCCTCGGGATGCGTGCAAGAAAATTCAACGCGCGCATCCCGAGGGGAGGGAATGGTTCCCCTCCCTCCACCTCACTCCCCTCGCTGGTTTCCTCGCTCATTTCCTCGCCATCTAGCATTACTCTTTTTTATATTGCCCCCCTTTAAAAGTTTAGGTTGTCCCCTTTTGTATATAATTTTGGCTCTTGACTCCACTAAAAATTAAATTATGGATTATTTTAAAAGTTTAGGTTCTCCACCCCCATTTCTATACAAATCTCTGCTATCGATATGTTCACGTTTTAGGGTTCGATATAGCCAACTGCTACGAAGTTGAGCGAATTGGGAGTGAAAATATAAGAATGAGATGAGAAGCGGAGTTGAGAGATTACAGAGTGAGAGAGGGTTTGTGAGGGAGAGAAAATATAAGAGAAGGAGAAGAGGAGAGAGTGAGAGGGTTGGTGAGGGTGAGGGTGGGTTTGTTGGGAGTTAAAAAAAGAAAAAAAAATCTTCGTTTAGTTCAGAAAACCATGTTCAAGGGTAAATTGGTCTTTTCAAACTTTTTTTTGCCCCCCTTTGTTAGCAATCCTGGATCCGCCCCTGCCCACCGCCTAGCGTTTTTTAGAACACTGACAAGCACAAGTTCATAACTACTTCAACTCCACAAGGCTATTACACAAAACTACATCATACTGTAATAATGAATGAAGTCAGTTACACAAAACATAACACCATGTAAACTTCGTGCTTTGTCTGGCGAGATACTCATAGGAATGGGAGTACACTTTCCACTCTTAAAGTCACAGGAGAAAATTAATAACTTTCTTGAATATGTAGCTAAAACCATAGTCGTGGGGCATGATGAGCAGTACAAAAACTGTAGGAATCCAATTGATCATATAGAGGCGGAATACGAATACAGTATATCATTGTCCAGTTAATTCCATTTTTTTAAATCCACACATTTAACTGATCATTAGGCTGAAACATTTGGTCTGCTATATAGAAATTTCCTTTGGATTCTAAAAAACAAGGGCTTTTCACCTGAGATGGGCCATCTATCTTACGGAATTCTTCGCTAGCAATATCCATCGAATACATGTATAAGGCTTCTTCATCATTTTCTTCAATTCTTGATGACAACCAATGCACCTCATTACTTGTAAAAATAGGTTTGGACAGTGAAAAGTGTTGTTCTAGATCATGCACTCTTACGTTGCCATGATAAGGCAGTGTAAACACAAAACAAAGTGTAAGACTAGAATCAAGCAAGTTACATATACCAATTACCTTATATCCTTTGTGAGATGCATCAAATGCCAAGACCCGCTTGATCCATTCACATTCTTTATCAGATATTGATATCTCATCTAGTTTAAGAAGAACCATTGTATGATTGCGAGTGACAGGATTAAATATGTGTAGCTTATTACCAGTGGGTAGGCTCTGAAAGAGGAGTAAGCCATCGCGTGAAGATTCGAATGACATATTGTCATCATCTTGGAATGGTGCAGTGTCGCATTCAAATTCCGTCAAATGACATTGCCGCCTACCGTGCTCGCTGCCCGCCTAGCGCTTTTTAGAACACTGCCTAAAACACAAAATCTCCTTAGATAGCAAATTTGGATTAGACTATTTTAAAATAAAGAAAGACAAGGGGAGGACGTAGTGAACCTAACCCCTTAAATAAAACTGAGAACCTATCCGAAGAAAGTAAAGAGATTATATTAGCATGCAACATTGGCGTGGGCATTGCATGACCATGGGATACTGCATACCCTGGCAAATTTTATTTTTATTTTTATATATTTCTATTTATAAGATGAATTAACAACCCAAACATTCTAATCACATAAATGAATCAACTACAAAATAACCCACGAGTTACCTTAGGAGCCTTGCAGAGACTCAATTCTTGCTTGACAGCACTGGAACAAGAGGAAAACGAGCCCTCAAGCAAAACTAGACATTTTTATAAACTTTCAAGAGAAACCCAATTCAGAAAACCAATCTTTGAGCTGAAATCTCTCTCCTTTCAAAGACATAAAACTCACAACCCCATTAAATAATTATCCATTAAAAATCGACCAAAACCAAGAGTTTTAGAGGTGGTGGTGAGAGTGAATGAAGACGCTAGACCAAAAATGGGTGGAATCGATGAGTGGCTTGTAAATGACATTGGGAATTCAGATTGAGACCTCCTTTGGAGAGAACCAAGTGAAGGCTCGTTATTGTCCTATTGGGTGATAGTGATTCGCAGCGAATGGGAGGTTCTGATCACTGGTGGTGATCCATAGTGGGAGGAGGAAGAAGAAGATGAGATCTGATCAATAAAAAGAACAAGATGAGAGCGGATGAAGAAGAAGAAGGATGAGACAAACCTGGTGGAAGACGGTGTCAGTCGGCAATGTCGTGCTCCATTTCTCTCCTTACTAGTGGTGGACAGAACAAAGGAATTCTAAGACATATAGAGCTAGTACTTCCAAATCATAAGTGAATCTCTTTGAACAAGAATTCTCACTAAGTCTTTGTCCTTGCAAAGACTGAGACCTACAGGCAATGTCTCCACCGAGTTATTTGATCCAACACCATATGAGTGAAAATTGAGCAATGATTAAGGAGAAAAACCCCTTGCGAGGATTTGCCTATTGCACCACTATCGGCTGAAGTTCATATATATTACTTTGTCTCTAATTCCCATGGAGCCTATCTAGAGAGTCAGACCCCCAGCGTCAGATCCGCTCAGGGGAGGCTCTCCTGCACATTTTTAGGAGAGAAAGAGGAGTTCTTGAGTAGTTCTTGAAGAGTTCTTGAGGAGATCTTTCTCCTAAAAACATGCAGGGGAGCCTCCCTTGGTGCTAGGGGTTTCACTCTTAAGAATTTTTTATTCCCATGTTTTGCAAGATAAATATCATAAATTCACTGGAAAGAGGGACTGTTATGGCCTATTGGAAGAAGATAAGGGGGCAAGATGGAATAGATGAAGGTGAGGTTGCAAGGTAGAGGATACGTGCTTCTAAGGAGATTTTGTGATTTAGGTGTAATTTCATTAACTATGGTTTAACTTAGGCAGCGATTACTCCACACCACCATTTCCTCTCTCTCACATCACTTACTTTCTTTATCACACCACCATACTTTCTCACACCACCTATACAAACAAAAACCATCAATTTGCCCCCTCATCATTCAAATTGGCAACGGTTCCTCCCTCCCCCATTCGAAATCTCTTGCAAATCTCTCCCCACACTCAAATCTATTGAAAATATCCTCCATTCCCTCGAAAACTCTCAAAATCCTCTTAAAGTCGAAACCCTTAAACCCAAACTCAATAAATATGAGAAACCCAAATTCAAAACGAAAGAAATGCAAAACAGGGTAACTTTCGACCAACTTAAACCCTCAATTGAGACTGATTCTCAACCTCATTAAAACATAAAAGTTGTATTACTATGAGTTATCTAATAAACACAACTTGAATCACTTGAAAATGAGCAAGTTATGGTCATTTTACTAAAGTCGCGCAAATATGTCTCGTAATAAAAATGAGATAGTGTTCCTGACTTTCAACCAAATTATTTGCTTGATCAATACCGATTCTCAAGTTGATCAAAACATAAAAGTTATAGTACTCTGAGTTATCTAATAAACACAACTTGAATCAATTGAAAATATTTTGAAATGAACAAGTTATGGTCATTTTACTAAAGTCACGCAAATCCCCCGCAGTGTTCCGTGCGAAACGCAAAGCATAATGCAGGGATTTTGGGATAACCCGCAGTGTCCCGCGCGAGACGCATAGCATAATGCGGGTTATCCCAAATTCCCCGCAGTGAACTCTGCGAACAAGAAAATTTTTCGGACAGATTTGTGTACTTTAGTAAAATGACCATAACTTGCTTATTTCAAAACATTTTCAAGTGATTCAAGTTGAGTTTATTAGATAACTCAGAGTACTACAACTTTTGTGTTCAATTTGAGAAGTGGTCTCGATCAATCATATAAGTTGGCCGAAAGTCAGTAACACTATTCCATTTTTATTGCGAGATAGATTTGCGTGACTTTAGTAAAAAACCTATAACTTGCCCATTTCAAAACATTTTCAAGTGATTCAAGTTGTGTTAATTGGATAACTCAGAGTACTACAATCTTTGTATTTGATCAACTTGATAAGCGGTCTCGATCGAGCACATAAGTTGGCCGAAAATCAGGAACACTATCCTGTTTTATTTGCGAGAAAGATTTGCGCGACTTTAGTAAAATGACCATAACTTGCTCATTTCAAAATATTTTCAAGTGATTCAAGTTGTGTTTATTAGATAATTCATATTACTACAACTTTAGTATTTTGATGAGCTTGAGAATTGATGCAGATTTAACTAACCCAAATAAATAGGTTAATTTAACCCACTTGTAATACCGCAAGTGCACGGTGCCTAACTGGTAGACAACGGCAAGTACGGGTCGATCCCACGAAGAAGGTGAATGCAATTGAAATTTTAAGAAATTATCTAAACTAATTTATAAGAAAAGGGGTTACAGCATTTTTAAAACTAAACTAAAAATAAATTGAACATAGAAAAAAAATAAAAGATAGATGAAATGAGATGAGTTTGGTGGGCTTGGACTCACCAATGAGTTAGCAAAATTATTTAATCTAAATTACTGAATTTACGAGAAGCTTTAGGGATGAAAATCCCTTGCTTACACCGAATATGTGATCGTTAAAATCCAATTTAAATTATATCATGTTCTTTTAAACCTTAACAAAGTATTTCAAGCAAATACGCTTTTACAAAGTATTAAGTGTCTTTTTAGGGCACACTTAATCAAAGTTTAAGCTTAATATTTTTAACACATGCTTTGAATATTGATAAAGGGTAATTCTAACTACCAAGCATATCAAGTTTAATTACTCGAACATGCAAGGTGAAAGCAATTTATCAAAAATTCAGAAATAAATTGCAATTAACAATTAAGTACACAATTCAGTAAAATGAATCAAATTAATTTATACAACCCATTTGTTCGTCACAAACTCGATGTGGTGGCACTCAGCAGGTCAGCAAGTGGTTGTGCACGAATCCCGAGGAAATGGCCCAAAACCGCTCTGTAGTGGTACAGAGCAATTATGGGGGTGGAAATAGCCAAAAACCGAATTAACTGAATTCCCGCCCTGCTACAGTACTGCTACAGGGAACAGTGAAGTGCGATCTTCTTCTCCAGCGAGACGGCGGCTCTCGCGGCCTGGTTTTCGCTCCTTGCGACCTTCCTCGACTCCAAATTGCTTCCAGAACCTGCAAAAGACGAACAAAGGTGAGGAAACACCACTAAAACAGTAAAACAGAGAGAGGCAGACAGGAAGAAAACTCCCCTGTTTTTGCTTCCTGTGGTGACGGTGGAGCGACGCGGTGCGGCTCTGGTTGGGGTGGTTTTCCGGTGGCGGAGAGAAGGTTTGGGGCCTGGACGAAGAGAGGACAGAGAGAGGGGAGGAAGACGCTCTGTGGCAAGGCGGAACAGGGTCGCGGTGCGACTCTGTTTCGCGGCCTGGTTGGTGGCTCTGTCGCGGCGATTCAGGCGGAGGTTGTGGTGGTGGGATTTGTGCGAAGGTGATGGCGGTTGTGTGGACAGGGGAGAGGAGCCGAGGGTGGTGGCGGAGTGCAAGTTTGGATGCGAAACAGGGTTGTCACGCCCCTGTTTCGCGGTGGTGGCGCGAGGACGGTGGCGGGAATGGTGGTGGTGCGCGGTGGTGGCGATGGCGAGGAGACTGTGAGTGAGTGGGAGAGATGACTGCTGAGTGAGTGGAAGAGGGATAGGTGGTGGTGGTGAGGGTGAGGTGAATTTGAGAGAAAGAGGATTGAATTTTTCCTAATTTGCTTCTTTTCCCTTCTCTTTTCTCCTCCCCTCTTCTCACCCCATTATCCTCTATTTATAGAAAATAGCCAAGATGAATAAGGATGAGATGAGGGGAAGATTCATCAATGAGGGTAGGATTGGGTTTGGTTTTAGGTTATGGATTAGATTATGGATGGGGTTTAGGTTATGAATTAGGTTTCGGGTTTAGGTTTGTGGGTTTTAGGTTAAGAGCTAGGTGTTGGGTTTAGGTTTGTGATTTGTTTTATACCACCATTGAAATTGCCTAATTGTCGTTTGTGACTGCTTAATATGGATTCATCGTTTAAGCTCAAATTCCTACAAAGACACGAAAACGAAATAATTACTATACAATATAATAATCAAAACACTAACATGTATAAATTAAGGGATATATTATGTAATAATTATGTGAATATCAAATACCCCCAAACCTATATTTTGCTAGTCCTCGAGCAAAACAATAAAAAGAAAATCCTAACTCACTTTCGCAGGAATCATCGGTTGCACTTACCTTAAACGTGCAACAAGGCTTTAAACCCCTAGATTACCTCTAGTGGACGAGTTATAGTCTCGTGAGAGTTTCCAGAAATGTTACCCACAAACATTACTGACTCAATCAAAACTTGGTCAAATAGTGTTCATTTTAAAACTTCAAGAAATGCAGGAAACCAATAGTGTCATTTTAGTGTATCAACAAATCTCCAAATAATTTAATATTCTCCAAAGGTTAGAAAAAATTCATAATCATCCTCAACTCAATGTGTGTGTGTGGATAGCACTGTCAACATAACTTTTCATTTCAGAGTAAAACAATGACTAAATCTCCTGTAGAAAGTTTGTTTTGACTTCAAACCTCTTATGTCACTCACAATAAAACACTCAGAGATTTGGTATTTCACTCAGTTTATATGTGAGGAAAAGAGTAAATGATGGAAAACAATCATCTCACATATAGTAATATGAAGAACGGAATTTTCAAGAATGGAATGAACATGATCTCATGGACAGGAATATCAATTACTTTTGGGAATGTTGAATCAAACACCATAGGTCTTGGTTATTAAATCTCCACATCTACGAAACCAACCTTTACCTAAGATCAACTAGGACTTTGTTGGGTTGTAATGGGGCTTGGTTAATAGTTAATAAGGAATGTCAAAGGATTTTAACAAAAATTTCTAGGAATGTATACACCCATTATACGAACAATTAGGGCTGTTAAGAATAAATCAATGTTGCGCACCATCAATTTTGTTCTTCATTCTCACATCTTTATCCTCATTCACATTATTCTTCTGCTTTCTTTTCTTTCTTTTTTTTTTTTTTTTTTTTTTTTTTTTTTCTTTCATAGAGGATTTATGAAATATCTCATATTTTGCTCTTTCATGCCCTTTTTACACCAAGTATATTCATCCGTACATATTCCCAAAAAAAATTGGGTAAAGGTTAATGGGTTAACAAATAAAAGTTAATCTAAGGCTCAAAAGGCTACAAAAAAAGTTAATGTTATGGGTAAGTTAAAAGGCTAGTTAATGGTCCAAAAAAAAATGCCTAAATCATTTCCTAAGTTCGGGTCAGTATTATGATATCTCAATTGAATAAGCCAAGAAGTTCTAGTGTAATAATTCAATTTTGATGTCATTCCCAAAGCAATTGATCAGAAAAATGAGAATAATGAGATCATCAACGGGATAATGTAGACTCAAGAAAAATCAGAGTTTATGTATAACCCTCAGAAAAATAGAAAGGCTCAAAGCTTTCAGGGTTAAGTCTCCACTATTATTCTAAGGTTTTCTAGTATATATTTCACTCATCAACTTCAAGTTATGCTAACATGGCTAATGGTGCAAAGATAATTGAGTTGAAAAATCTCATGAACTAAATCTAACTTAAGGATTATACTAAACTTTTAGTCTTTATCGATATACCAATATGTCAAGTTAGTTTGTATTTTCTTGAGTATAAAACATTTAAAATCCATTTTCATAATCGCAAAAGACCAAGTTTTCTTGACAGAAAAAGCAATTTTTTTTTTTTAAGATAAGAAAAGAAAATACTACAAAAAATTCACCGACTCATGAACCCTACCCCCAAACCTAATCCAAACATTGTCCTCAATGTTTAACACAATAATTCTTACAAATGAATGAAATAAGTACATGAGAGGAGGTTAGAACGGTATTACCGTGGTGAAGATTTTACCAATTTCCAAGAAGTCATCCATCAATGAGGCTCACAAACATAAGAATCATGGAGTTTTCATTAGAAATCGATAAAATGCAGACTCGACACTAACAAAGAAAACTAAAAAGAATGCTAGTTGTAAGTCAAAACTGTTACGGAGCTAACGAGTAAGAGTGAAACACAACTAAATAGGGTACTCGAAAATCAATCCAGACTAACAGCAGAGACACACAACTAAAGCTAGGCTGCCTCCTAGGAGCGCTTGGTTTAACGTCATCAGCCCGACAAATATTCTTCCTAAAAAATGGTGCATCGAAAAATAGAGAGGAAGAACGTGACAAACACTTAGTCCATGGTCGTATATCAACAACCTGAACAGTTGAGGATCAGTCCACCAAAATATAGCAATCACATGGGGCACCAAATACACTAGGACATCCCAAAAGTGACCTGTAGTCATACTCAACAGAGGATTTTTGCGTGTTCCAAAAAGGGAACATCCTATGTCTAGTTCCAAATCAGAAGATTGAATAAATTTCACAACAGGATGGTGAAAACTGAAATCCTCACTACAACACAAGGGATCGGTGAAAGTAGCCTTAGTAAAAGGGAATGTGATGCAAGTAGATGAGACAATGGATATATCAGGTGGTACAGGCTCATCACATGAATCATATAGAGATATTGGTCTAGACAACTCATCACCTGAAAATGCATACCTGAGGGTGTCAGGTAATTGTTTAAGGTCAAGCTCAGGTGGCTCAACTGATGGGACTAGTTTTGACTCACTGAGTGGAAGAGGCTTCACTTTAGACTTCCATTTATAACTAGGATCCACAATGGGGACTGAGTCAAGCAAATCATTGACTTCCCTAATGGAATCATCAACATCAAAGTCTAAACTAAATTGAGTCAAACAAGCCTCTAAACAGTCAAGGGGAGACTCTAAAGAATGTTCACAGTTTGATACGATGCATGAGTCACTAGGGAGGCATGAGTCAACATGGGAAGGAGATGTCTGTAGTGTCTCAGAATGGACAGGTTCATCAATAAATGAGTCACTAGGGAATTTTTCTGACTCTATCTCAGGAAGTGACTCAACTATCTGACTCACAGTCATCTCAAGTTTCCGGATAGCTTGAGAGTTTTGTTGAAAAATAGTTGTCAATTCTGTGATATCATGAGAATTTTGCACAAGTATTTCTCCTGTTCGCTCTATAAAAATTTTCATTATATCCTCTAACTCATTATCAGGAATGAAAGCTTGAGGAGTCTGAGGAGTGTCTAGAGGGCTTTCATGGTACTGACCATGAGCCCATGAGAAGTCAGGATGATAGGCTAGACCTGGGTTGTAATAATCTAAATATGGATCATAATCAGGTCGTCGCATATCATAAAATGAATTGACTTGCTCGGAAAAATAGGCTGGGTAATCCCTTGTGTTCATTTTTTTTTAATTTTAATTTTAATTAAATTTTTTTTTTTAATTACTAACTCTAAACAAAATATACACAGACTCACATGCAATCAGCAACCAATAAATGCACAAGAAACATGCCTCCCTAAGCAATCAACGTTTTTGAGATCAATTATCTTTTTATCTTTGGGGGACAATTATTTCTTATGTAATATTTATGACACAGCAATGGGTGCTACAAGTTGATCCTAAGAGTGTACACTTTACACCGCAAAGTTCAAAATCAGTAGGCTAGAGTTTGTTTCAAAGAAACCGGATTATCGCACAAGAGAAGGAGGTCACAATGGTCCAATTAAGTACTTCCTTGTGCTACCGCTCTGTAAGCCAATAGATGTGAGAACGATGTGATGTTAAATGCACACTTGAGGCTTGTGTTCCTAACCAAAAACTGTTGGTTACACCAATTCTTCTTGTGGATCGTAGCTTACTTATGACTCGGCGTACCGGGTGAATTACCCTTGTGGCAGTGGCCTCTCGGAGTTCATTGAATGATTAAACCCATCGTCACTTTTAGCTTTGGTCAACACAAAAATTATTGGATTCACTTTGGTCTTGGTTGTCCTATGAACACCGTACTTAAAAAAATGCTCTATCTAACTTGCTAATTGATTTTAATTATGTTAGGATATTGGTTGCACACAGCTGGAGTGATGAGGTGGGGATATCAAGTCCCACCAGTTTCTATTTATAAGCTGGGTCTGCTTATTATGAATTACTAAAGTTTAGCATCTACAATTACAGAAATTAAACAACCAATCACACAATTTCAAACAATTACACCAAGCACCCTGGTCGCTAATACATTGCGTGTGATAGAAATACTTACAGTGTGCGTATTCCAATCTGCACAAAAAGTTAGCACAATTCAAAAAAATCCGACTTCTTTTTATCCGTTTCAATCAATACACAAGCATATACAAATAAATTTACTGGTCTTGGTCTTAGAAGTCGGATTTCTAAATCATAAAAAATTATTGGGTAACAATTAAAATTGTTTCCCTATAATTTCTTTTGACTTAGAAAATTTTTGGTTTTTGGTTTTTTTTTTTTTTTTTTTTTGTGATTAAACAAAATGAAAACAGTAGAGTATAAAAATTATTACATCACACACTCGTAAAACGAGGTGAAAATAAAATTAAAACTCTCCTCACAAAATAAAAAATATTAAAAAAAACTTAAAATTTGCTTGATGTTTTGCAGGATCGTCCAATATCCTCGAGAAGCGTGTATTATGCAAAATCAAACACAAAATGAGTGTAAAAAGAACTTAATAAAATAAAAATAAACTGAATTTTTTTTTTTTTTTGTTTTTTTTGTTTTGTTGTTTTTTTTTTGTTTTTTATAATTAGTGAAAATAAATCTTAAATTCAATTACAATGCAACCTTCCCCGGCAACAGCGCCAAAAACTTGATGCAGATTTAACTAACCCAAATAAATAGGTTAATTTAACCCACTTGTAATACCGCAAGTGCACGGTGCCTAACTGGTAGACAACGGCAAGTACGGGTCGATCCCACGAAGAAGGTGAATGCAATTGAAATTTTAAGAAATTATCTAAACTAATTTATAAGAAAAGGGGTTACAGCATTTTTAAAACTAAACTAAAAATAAATTGAACATAGAAAAAAAATAAAAGATAGATGAAATGAGATGAGTTTGGTGGGCTTGGACTCACCAATGAGTTAGCAAAATTATTTAATCTAAATTACTGAATTTACGAGAAGCTTTAGGGATGAAAATCCCTTGCTTACACCGAATATGTGATCGTTAAAATCCAATTTAAATTATATCATGTTCTTTTAAACCTTAACAAAGTATTTCAAGCAAATACGCTTTTACAAAGTATTAAGTGTCTTTTTAGGGCACACTTAATCAAAGTTTAAGCTTAATATTTTTAACACATGCTTTGAATATTGATAAAGGGTAATTCTAACTACCAAGCATATCAAGTTTAATTACTCGAACATGCAAGGTGAAAGCAATTTATCAAAAATTCAGAAATAAATTGCAATTAACAATTAAGTACACAATTCAGTAAAATGAATCAAATTAATTTATACAACCCATTTGTTCGTCACAAACTCGATGTGGTGGCACTCAGCAGGTCAGCAAGTGGTTGTGCACGAATCCCGAGGAAATGGCCCAAAACCGCTCTGTAGTGGTACAGAGCAATTATGGGGGTGGAAATAGCCAAAAACCGAATTAACTGAATTCCTGCCCTGCTACAGTACTGCTACAGTACTGCTACAGGGAACAGTGAAGTGCGATCTTCTTCTCCAGCGAGACGGCGGCTCTCGCGGCCTGGTTTTCGCTCCTTGCGACCTTCCTCGACTCCAAATTGCTTCCAGAACCTGCAAAAGACGAACAAAGGTGAGGAAACACCACTAAAACAGTAAAACAGAGAGAGGCAGACAGGAAGAAAACTCCCCTGTTTTTGCTTCCTGTGGTGACGGTGGAGCGACGCGGTGCGGCTCTGGTTGGGGTGGTTTTCCGGTGGCGGAGAGAAGGTTTGGGGCCTGGACGAAGAGAGGATAGAGAGAGGGGAGGAAGACGCTCTGTGGCAAGGCGGAACAGGGTCGCGGTGCGACTCTGTTTCGCGGCCTGGTTGGTGGCTCTGTCGCGGCGATTCAGGCGGAGGTTGTGGTGGTGGGATTCGTGCGGAGGTGATGGCGGTTGTGTGGACAGGGGAGAGGAGCCGAGGGTGGTGGCGGAGTGCAAGTTTGGATGCGAAACAGGGTTGTCACGCCCCTGTTTCGCGGTGGTGGCGCGAGGACGGTGGCGGGAATGGTGGTGGTGCGCGGTGGTGGCGATGGCGAGGAGACTGTGAGTGAGTGGGAGAGATGACTGCTGAGTGAGTGGAAGAGGGATAGGTGGTGGTGGTGAGGGTGAGGTGAATTTGAGAGAAAGAGGATTGAATTTTTCCTAATTTGCTTCTTTTCCCTTCTCTTTTCTCCTCCCCTCTTCTCACCCCATTATCCTCTATTTATAGAAAATAGCCAAGATGAATAAGGATGAGATGAGGGGAAGATTCATCAATGAGGGTAGGATTGGGTTTGGTTTTAGGTTATGGATTAGATTATGGATGGGGTTTAGGTTATGAATTAGGTTTCGGGTTTAGGTTTGTGGGTTTTAGGTTAAGAGCTAGGTGTTGGGTTTAGGTTTGTGATTTGTTTTATACCACCATTGAAATTGCCTAATTGTCGTTTGTGACTGCTTAATATGGATTCATCGTTTAAGCTCAAATTCCTATAAAGACACGAAAACGAAATAATTACTATACAATATAATAATCAAAACACTAACATGTATAAATTAAGGGATATATTATGTAATAATTATGTGAATATCAAGAATCGATCTCAATTGAGGGTATAAATTGGTCGAAAGTTACCATGTTTTGCGTTTTTTTCGTTTTGAGTTTGAGTTTCTCTGTTATGCATATTTATTGGTGGTGTGAGAAAGTAAAAAAAAAAAAAACTCAATGGTGGTGTGAGAAAGAGGATATGGTAGTGTGGAGTGGTCGCAACATTTAACTTAAGGTAAGGGCAAAAGGGTTCGAAAATTAATCTTGTCTGGTCAATGACGTGGACTTTTTTTTTTTTGGAAATTGAGCAGGGGTTATTTAGGATCCCCAAACCTGAAATGAAATGACGTGGACTTAATGTGGTTCCGTCAAATAATTTCCAAAACGAATACCAAACTCTAACAGGTATAAATTAATGAGTACCAAACTCAAAAAAAAAAACCCTTGACGTTACTAATGAATATTTTGTAATTTTAACTATTCACGATAAAACGGGTTGGATGGGTCCACTCTACCCAAGTTCCAGTCCTAATTCTAAAATCTGAACTTCTATGATCAGAGAAACTTTCTAAAAACCTTCAGGGTTCTAAAAAAGTGAATCACAAGGTTTCCTATTTCCTAACACAGTAGTTTCTAAAACTTTCAGACTCCTTCTGTTGGTTTTTTGTTTCCTATTTTATATTTGACTATGTTGCTGTCCTCTTCTTCCCCCTTTATATAGGGCTTCAACTTTGAAGGTGTACTTTCAGTGTACTTCAATACAAGTCTAGATACCTAGACCTTTAAAGTAGTGGTTGCTTCTTAACAATTTAGGCTGTCAAAGCATGGTTATATCCTGTAAGAAGAGACTCTGGGCAAGTGAAAATCAATGCGACAATGAAAGGAGAAATATAAAGGTGGTGGATCTCCCTAAAGACATAATCCATGATATATTGTCTAGAGTTGGTGCAATGGCGATCTCACGTTTTCGTAGTGTAGACAAGAGTTGGTGCAATTTGACTTCCAGTCCCGAGTTCATAAATTCCCAGTTGAACAAAGCTGTATTCAATCAACCTCCTAGTTTACTCCTTGCACCCTTCCCTCTACATAAATTGGGATCATCGAGTTATTTCTTTTTGCTGAACAAAGAAAATAATGGGTACAAGGCCACTGGTGAGATTATAATTGAGGAGAGCCTGCGGATGCAACTTTTGCAAAGTGATCAATTCAAAATTGTTTGCTCTTGTGATGGAATCCTTTGCTTTGCTCCCAAGTATGATGTGAACCCGATGTTTGTTTATAACCCAATTACTAAGGAATGCACCACATTACCTGAATTAACCAAAACAAATGGTGAAATGCATAAATGTGTTCGTATGGGCTTTGATGACATGACCAAGAAGTACAAAGTAGTTCACATTTGCAAGGATGGTTGCATGGGGCCACTGAGATGTAACATTATTACATTGGGTGATAGTTCGTGGAGAGAACTAGAAGTTCCTTATGATTCTGGGGATGACCTACAATTTCATGACAGATGGGATGCAACATTCATCAGGGGGTCCTTGCATTGGATGCTATATAGACGATTTATAGTGTGTGTTTCCAAACACATCCTTGCAATGGACATCAACAATGAAAAGTTTCGAGTAATGGAAGTGCCAGAATCCATTCCCAAGTATCATATTAAGTCCTATAGTTGCGACTTAGTTACCTTGCAAAGGTCCCTGGCTATAATACTTAGAGTCAAAGACTCTTCAATGGTTAATATATGGAAATTGGTGAATACCTCCAAGGAAATCTGGACTCATCATCGTTTTGACATGTCCATGCTATGCAGTGCCAACCATGCTGATTTTGTACGGTTTCATGTGATTGACATGCTTACTGATGATAGTTTGGTGTTGCTTACCAAATCTAAAATCGATGAGAACAATCTGGTCATCTATAGCCCAAGACAAGATCACCTTGGTTTTATGTATCCTATTCCGAAGTCTGTAACTCTGTGTACTTTTGTACCAAGCTTTGTCTCTCTCAAATTTTAGTGCTCATATATTACAGAGAGGTTACTATTTTCCATTGTAGAGCTTCAATGTATCTTTTTGTTCAGCTGAATGCACATTTTGATAAAAAGCTTTTAAAGTTCAGTTCTTGTATGCACCACTTCATGAACGAACCAACATTATCTGTGATGCATGTGTGTGGCATGAGTTACGTTTAGCAGGGAATTTGGCTCACAGTTGATTTTAAGTTTGTTTGCTAAAACTTCTGGTTTTGATTGTGTTTTGATCTACGAGACATACATTTTCACAGTAGACCGAGTTCAAGTCCATTGGAGATTGGAATTGGAACTTCGTTAGGATCAACTAGAGTGATCATGCACCAATTTATATTTATTTTCAAATACTTCCAAAGATGATAATTTTCAAGGAATGTTAAGATATATCAGAGTCATTTATCAATAGATTTCAAGGTCTGGCGGAGATGTGGTATTAAGGATTGTTTTATATTACAATCATATGGTTAACATAAGATAGATATAATATACTTGTTGTAACGAGTTGCAAATTGTATGCAGGACTTACAGAAACTGTAACTTGCATGAACAACTTGTAGGAGGATAACTTTTAATTGCTCTTTTAAAACACACTGAATTTCATTGATATAGTTTTTTTTTTTTTTTTTGGAAATTGAGCTGGGTTTTAAGGACCCCAAAACTTTTATACAAATGAAACAAAAGTAAAAGCAAATACTGAAACAAACTCTCACAAGAGAGGATTCACCAAAACAAACCTAGACTATAAACCAACTCAGCCTTTGTACCTTTTGTTTGCTTTCTTAGTTCTATTGGATTTCCGGGGACAAAGTCTAAAATCTTTGGTGTGGGTGTTAGAGCGTCTTTGCAGCCGGTTCTGTAAACACATCATCATCACTGGAGAGGCCTAGCTCATGTTCTTATTCAGGAACCTGACAAATTTTCTGTCTCAATCTATTGCATGTGCGGTTCTTATCCTCTTCCCATACATCTTTTAACCAAATGTAGTTTGCCTTCACTGCATCTTTGCCATGACTTGCAATAGTTTTTTGCAATGTAGAAGGAACTATGTTCCCCTTTTCGTATTCATTTATCATCGTTAACGCATATTCAATCTCAGGAAGAGGAAGAAAACCTTTCGCTTTATTCAGTTCTGCTTCGGTGAGTTGTATCACACTGCGGTGCCCGAATTTCTCACCATCATCCTGGGAGCTGTTTTCTTTCTTTGCACCTGAACTATTGGCTGCCGGCATGTTGTTGACTTCTCATACTTTATCATCCTCGTTTGAGTTGGGCACAATTTCATTTGGGTACTTACTTCCATGTTCTTCCACCAATTCTTTGTCATTCTTTTCTATTGCCTGGTCTTCTACATCTGCTGCTTGATTTTCTTCTGTCATTGCAACATTGATGTCATTTACATTATGAGCAAAGCTGTTGAGCATAACTTTGTCTGCATGCGTCAAATGTGTTAGTTCTTCAGGAATATAACCACAATTTGAGTCCATCTTCTTGGCTGAGTTCAATTTTTCTAAATTGATTTCAACTTCAACTTTGTTCTTAGCCCCATTAGTACCAGCTCCATCATTGTGTTCATTAGCCGAATCCGGAATGACTGGAAGATTTGTAGTCTTTTGTTGATAGTATTGTTTCTTGTGCTTCTTGTTTTCTTCTCTTTTGAAGCCTTCCTAATCAGCATTTTCTGACCCCTCCTTACTTTTTTCCTTCTCCGATTGTTGTTGGGTTGGTACTGACTTCTTCAACTCAGGGTGTTTCACCCAGCATGTTTGATCAGTATGGCTTTGAAGTCCACATTGGTTGCAATACAATGGTGGAAAATGATACCTAATGTGTTGCCAGAAGCCTGGTAGATCTGGAGCTTGTATCCATATTTTGTCTGGAAGTGGTTTTTGAAATATTCATCCAAACACAAACCTTAGCTACAGATGGTCTTAAGAGGTGCCTTGTAAGGTTGTCCATGGCTATAAATTTACCAATCGATTCTACAACTACTTTGAGAAGTTTAGGCTGAAAAAAAATCAATGGTAAACGAAGGAGTTCGATCCATACCGGTTTGTTGCGGGAGTCTCTCTTTCTATCAAAAGAAGAATCCCATTTTGAAAGCCTGTAAGGGTACCCTTTGATATTGCATTTCTCTCTTGCCATAGCTTTGATCATTGCTTCTTCAGATTCAAACTTGATTAGAACATGTCGATAGTCTAAGACACCAATTGTAAATTCACCGGGAATGCCCCAATACTTAGTCACTGCATCTCTAATGTCACTTAAGTAAGGTCTTTCTTGAGCAAACTTCATCACCAAAGCATATTTTATATACATCTTGCCTCTTTCAAAATCCAGATTTGATAGAGAAACAGAGGGCTTACCATCAAAAGTCGAATACTCATGGTCTGTGGGTGACTCATCAACTTCATTAGGTTTGAACCTTCCCACAATCTGCGCAAACGAAGGAGTGCCAGTCGTCTTGCCAACCGTGGCCCCCTCGCTCCCCGGTGGCCTGTCCGTGGTATTCATGTCCAAGTCTATCGAGTTGTCATCAAATTGATTCACCCAAACAACAGATCTACTCGATCAGCAGCAGATCGTGGCTGGACGTGCCGGATTTGTGCAAATCAGAGACTGAATCGAAGAAGCCCTCACTGAGTCGGAGTTGCAGATCTGATCCCTCTCGCCTGCCTGAGCCGGAGACGAAGAAACCCTCACCTCCCCGGAACCAGATCTGATCTCTCACCTACGGCTTGAGGTAGAGATCTCGCCTGCTCGACAGATCGCCTCGCCTAGCCTGCTCTCGCTGCTCGAGAGATCGATGCTCGAGTGAGAGATCGCCTCGCCTGCTCTCGCTACCTGTTGTGAAGGAGGTGGGGAATGGGTTTCTCGTCGAGCTCGAGAAGGACGAGGTCTATTCAGCTATTCTTTTCTCTGTTAATGAACTGGTATTTTACATGTACATAAAGAGACAACCTAAATCGTTCATTGATATAGTTTACACTCAATGAAACCAAAAGAGACTTGCATCTACATTGCTTATTTATGAAATTATGATAATATAATAAATGTAGTATCATACAGTTCATTTAGATACTGGTCCAAGAAGGTTGTTCTAGAATGAACTAGGACTTTTGGCTAAGGTCTAAGATTCCATTGTACAATATCGCAGCATACTCATAATCATTGCTGCTCTGTGATTGTTGTCTTTTGTCATCATCATTTCCACTAGAGTTCTTCTCAACCGGCTCTGTGAATATTGAGGATCGAAGGAGGGTGTGTCTGGTTGCATCCCGTCACCTTCCATGGAATACATAGGAAGACCAGTTACCTTGAAGGTCATTTTGAGTTTGCAACTTTAATCAATATCCATTTTTTTTAATCAAAGGTGGGAGATGAACTTACATGAATTGAAGTTGGGGCCATTAATTTTGCTGAACAAGGAAAGTAATGGGTACAAGGCCAGTTACAAATACTATTTTCTTTTCTAAATCAGTTGAAAATTGTTTGTTCTTGTGATGGAATTCTCTGCTGGCTCCAGCGAATAAAGTGAACCCAATGTTTGTTTATAATCCAATTACTAAGGGACTCGATGAGATGACCAAAAGAACTCGGTAGTTGGCGTGAGTCGATCTAAAATTATTACATTAATTGGGTGATAGTTCGTGGAGGGAACTAGAAGTTTTTTATAATTCTTGGTACGAAATACGTTTTCATGAGAGGTGGGATTCAACAATCGTCAGAGGTTCCTTGCATTGGATGTTATGTAGACGGCAAACTAATTGGATATCAGACCCTGATCACATCCTCATGATGGACATCAACAATGAAAAGTTTCAAGTAATGAAGTTGCCGAAATGTTTTCACGAAAATCATTGTCCTCGTTTTACAACATCATTACCTTGGGGAGGTCCTGGCTATAATTTGAGAGATTAGTTCTTCCTTGGATATATATATATATGGAAATTAGTGAATACCACTGGGGAAATTGGGGCTCATCGGTAGGTTAACATGTCCTTGCTATGCGGCGCTGACCGTGATTTTGTAGGGTTTCAAGTGATTGACATGCTTACATGATGATAGTTTTGTGTTGGCGATAACTGCCGAATCCATGAGCAAAGAGGACAATTTAGTTATCTATAGTCCAAGACACAATCATCTAGCTTTTAAGTATCCTATTTTGACATTTTGTATTCTAGCTGTAAGCTTTTGTGCCAAGCGTTGTCTCTCCAAAAAATTTAGAGCTCATTTGATACAGAGTGGTTATTGTTTTCCATTGCAGAGTTTCAATGACTGTTTGTTCTCAGCTGAATGCAGAGTTAATATTCTCTCTATGTCTTGAGATCTTTTAAATTCAATACTTGATTGGTATGACAATTATTTGAGGTTTGTCATGAAAATAATGAAAAGTATGACATATCTCGTTTTCAAGGATTGTTATATTAGAATCATATTAGTTCATCAACGATAATACATACTCGTTTGTAACGAGTTGCAACTAATATGCCTGAATTGAAGGAACTGGAACTTGCAGGCGAATTGCTCTACTGTTTTAAAACACACTGAATTTGATTATGTACAAAACATGATACAATTTACACTCGAGGCAATTAACCATTACAGGTATCTACACTGCTTATTTATGATAGTGGATGCAATGCACATATTCAATTAAGATACTAGTCCAAGAAGGCTGTCGTAGAACGAACTAGGACTTTTGCTTTCCTCTTCCACATCAAAAGTAAGCAAAGAATTTGTGTCAGAGGAAACATATGAGTGGATGTCTGCAACTCCGTTGTAATCATAGTCACTGCTACTCCGTGATTGTTGTCTTTTGTCGTCTCCACCACTTTCATTGTCGCTTGCACTAGAATTCTTCTCCACCAGTTCCTTGAACACTGAGGATCGGAGGAGGAGACTAAGTGCAGTTGGTGAAGAAGATTTACTGATCATAGAGCTAGCAGGCAACTCTTTTGGGAGAACTTCGAGCTTTTGAGGAGATCGGAAGTAATCTATAGTAGGGTTTGTATTCAAGAATGATGATTCGGGGGCCACAAGGGACTGAGCAAATAATTGTGGTTCCTGAGAAGTAATTACTGCATTCGACCCTGGTCTAAACCACCTGATATATGTGCTCAAATCAAAGTTGGTCACTGCATTGATTCCTCGGTATTCGATTGCGGCAATGTCATAAGCACGTGCAGCCTCCTCTTGAGTACCTTAAACAATACAGAAGGGAAGAAAAATCAGTTTTCAGACTCCCAAAATCATCAGTGTGTATGCTATCTATTCTTGTTTAATTTGTAGCAAAATGATTGAAAATATAGGAGGAACTTACTGTAAGTGCCGAGGTAGAGGTACTTGTTTCCGAAAACTCTTCCGATCCTTGCTTCCCATCTTCCATTGTGATGGTGTCTGCAACAAAAAGTAACATTTTAATTCATGTCCAGTTTTTGTTAAGTAACAAACAGTAGGTATTTGCTTCAAGGAAACTGAGAAACTACCTAGCAACACCTCTGTACTTGGATACTATTAGGAAATACATCCTATTGTTAGGAAAATATCTTCCAGTATTATTAGGAAATACATTCTATTGTTAGGAAAATATATTTTAGCATATTGTGTTGCAAGTTTTATGGGGTTAGAAGTTTTATGGGGTTAGGAAACTTTCCGATGACTAGTGATTTGTTTCCTTGGTTTGGGAGGTTTCCTAGTGTATGGTGGTTTCCTATTGTATTTTGACTACAGTATTTATATTGCTGATGAATGAATAAAAGAACACAATTTGGCCTTAAACTTATCATGGTATCAGAGCCTACCTAAAACTTTCTTCTATCTTGATTGCTTGCTATGGCTGGTGGAGAAACTCCTCCATCACAGCCTCCAAAGATCGAGGCTAATTCACCATTCTTTCTAGGGCCGCAAGATAGGCCTGGGGATTTTATCACTCCGATTCGCCTCAAACTCGACAACTTTGATGATTGGTCTCACGCAATTCGTGTTGCTCTTACTTCCCGCAGAAAATTTGGTTTTCTTGATGGCTCCATTAAAGACCTGGTTCCCCCTTGCACGAAGACCTGGTTCCCCCTTGCACAAATCATGTTACGGGAGATTTGTCGTATTTGTCGGATTTAAGAAATGTGACTCCCTGTTCTGTTGGTCTCCCGGATGGTCAGAGTGTTGTTGCCTTGAAGGAAGGACTTGTCAAACTCACTGACAAAATTATCCTTAACCATGTTCTTTATGTTTCAAAATTAAATTGTAATTTAATTTCGGCTTCACAATTGAGTGATGATATAAACTGTGAATTCATAACTAACTCAGACTTGTGTGCTATCCAGGACCGACACACGAGGGAGGTGATTGGAACGGGTGACAGAAGGGATGGACTATACTACTTACGGGAGGAGACAAAGGTACAAGCAGTTTCAGTTACTCCTTCAACTTCTTTGGAGCTTTGGCATCGCAGATTGGGTCATCCTTCCGAGAAAGTGGTGAAGTTGCTTTCTTTTTTCAGCAATTCTAGTGGTAACTTGAATAAAGCATGTGAAGTTTGTCACCGTGCTAAACATTCTAGGGATAGTTTTCAGTTAAGTGATAATAAATCTACTCGAATTTTCGAGTTAGTACATTGTGATTTATGGGGGCCATATGATACACCCTCGTCTTGTGGGGCTCGCTATTTTTTGACATTAGTGGATGACTTCTCCCGCGCTGTGTGGATCTATCTGTTAGTTGACAAAACGGAGGTTTTTAAAATGTTTATGTCCTTTATAGCTATGATTGATAGACAGTTTTCTCAGAAATTGAAGATTGTTCGTAGTGATAATGATATTGAATTTAATTGCCTTAAGGATTATTTTTTGGTCAATGGAATTCTGTTTCAAACTTCTTGTGTGGGGACTCCTCAACAAAATGGCCGGGTAGAAAGGAAACATAAACACATTTTGAATGTTGCTCGGGCACTCCGATTTCAGGGTGGTTTACCGCTTTATTTTTGGGGGGAATGTGCCCTTGCCGCTGCTCATATAATCAATCGGACACCTTCTAGTATTCTTGGCAATAAAACTCCATATGACGTCTTGTTTGGTGATCCGCCTTCCTTTGGTGAATTGCGTGTTTTCGGTTCTCTGTGCTTCGCCCATAATCAGAAGGCAAAGGGTGATAAGTTTGCCAGTAGGAGTCGTAAATGTGTATTTGTGGGATATCCGTTTGGCAAGAAGGGTTGGTATTTGTTTGATTTGGACAAGCAAAATTTTTTTGTGTCCAGGGATGTCACGTTTTATGAGAATGTGTTCCCATATATTGATGTTGAGGCTACTAATTTTGCTGCTCGCAATGACATTCATGGTAATCTGCATGACGGGGTGGCTGTGGATCTTCCGGAATTTTTAGAAAATGATGAGGAGGTGCAGCCAGTACGCCCTCCCACGCCCAGGGGTGCTCCAGACCCGCAACCGCAGGCCACCACACAGCTGCAGCCGCCGCCACAGGCCGCCACACCGTCCACACCCAGGCCTGCTCCAGCCCAGCAGCCGCGTGCCATACCACAGCCCACCGCCACGCCGTTGCAGCCCGTGCTCCCTGCACCGCAGCCACCGGTGTTGCCTACGCCTTCTCATACGGATGATTCAGGGGGGGCAGTGTCGGGAGATGCTCCGCCAAGTGAGCATTTAGGTCGTGGCTTTCGGGAAAAGTATTCTTCGGTTAAGCTACGTGACTTTGTTACACACACTACGGTGAAGAAAAATAGTCCATCCTCCGCTTCACCTGCTTCTACATCTTCACCTCCCTCAGGTACACCTTATCCTATAGCACATTATGTTAGTTGTGACAGTTTTTCTGTGAAACACCGAAATTTTATTGCAGCTATTACAGCTGGAAGAGAGCCACAGTCTTTTAAGGAGGCTGTAAAAGATGCAGGGTGGCGCGCCGCTATGCAAGCGGAGATGCGGGCCTTGGAAGACAATGGGACGTGGACTATGGAAGAGTTGCCTTCAGGGAAGAAGGCTCTTGGTAGTCAATGGTTGTATAAGATAAAGTACAAATCTGATGCTAGTATTGAGAGATTGAAGGCTCGTTTGGTTGTTTTCGGTAATCATCAGACCGAAGGGATAGATTATGACGAGACATTCGCTCCAGTGGCAAAAATGACGACTGTTCGCGCATTCCTTGCAATTGCGGCTTCTAAAAATTGGGAGTTGCATCAGATGGATGTACACAATGCTTTCCTGCACGGGGATCTAGATGAGGAGGTCTATATGAAACTCCCTCCTGGCTTTACCTCTGATGAACCTGGTTTGGTGTGTCGGTTGCGTAAATCTCTATATGGATTGAAACACGCTCCTAGATGTTGGTTTGCTAAACTCGTGTCAGCTTTAAAAGGGTATGGTTTTTTACAGTCCTATTCTGATTATTCCCTTTTTACTTATAAGAAGGGGCCGGTTCAAATTAATGTGCTCGTGTATGTTGATGATTTAATACTCTCTGGGAATGATTCTGCTGCTTTGGCTCTGTTTAAAAGCTACCTTGGCTCTTGTTTTCATATGAAGGACCTCGGGGTCCTTAAATACTTCCTTGGTATTGAGGTTGCCCGCAGCTCTGCAGGGTTGTTTCTTTGTCAACGTAAATATGCACTTGATATTATTTCGGAGGTGGGTCTCTTGGGTTCGAAGCCTGCTATGTCTCCGATCGAACAAAACCATCAACTGGCACGTGCCACAGGTTCTCTTCTCTCGGATCCTGAGTCTTATAGGCGTCTGGTGGGGCGTTTGGTCTATTTGGCGGTCACACGTCCTGATTTGACGTACTCAGTTCATGTGCTATCTCAGTTTATGCAGCAACCGCGACAGGAGCATTGGGATGTTGCATTGCGCGTTGTCCGCTATTTAAAAGGTACTCCGGGTTACGGTATTCTCCTGCGCTCGGATAGTGACTTGACTTTGCAAGGTTGGTGTGATTCTGATTAGGCCGCTTGCCCTATTACTCGGAGGTCCCTGACGGGGTGGTTGGTGTTTTTGGGCCATTCTCCGATTGCTTGGAAAACTAAGAAGCAACATACGGTTTCTCGTTCTTCGGCTGAGGCGGAATATCGCTCTATGGCCGCCATAACGTGTGAGTTGAAATGGTTGAAAGGTTTATTATTGAGTTTAGGGGTACTTCATCCCAAGGCCGTTCCCCTCTTTTGTGATAGTCAGTCTGCCATATACATTGCGCAAAACCCCGTCTTCCATGAACGTACGAAGCATATTGAAGTTGATTGTCACTTCGTTCGTGATGCCATTCAGGATGGTCTTATTGCTCCTTCTTATGTGCCGACGACTAATCAGTTGGCAGACATTTTCACAAAGGCTTTGGGCAAATCGCAGTTCGATTATCTCCTTGGCAAGTTGGGCATTCTTAACCCTCATGCTCCAACTTGAGGGGGGGTATTAGGAAATACATCCTATTGTTAGGAAAATATCTTCCAGTATTAGGAAATACATTCTATTGTTAGGAAAATATATTTTAACATATTGTGTTGCAAGTTTTATGGGGTTAGAAGTTTTATGGGGTTAGGAAACTTTCCGATGACTAGTGATTTGTTTCCTTGGTTTGGGAGGTTTCCTAGTGTATGGTGGTTTCCTATTGTATTTTGACTACAGTATTTATATTGCTGATGAATGAATAAAAGAACACAATTTGGCCTTAAACTTATCAGATACACCTCTTGAGAAACCACTGCTTTTATGTCACTAAGGAAATTGAGATGAAATGCATGAGAATTAGAATGAATCATGTTCTTGTGCAGGGAAATTAATACAAAGGGTTATCTGTCTTGTGCCATAGTTTCTCAAATTGGTCAATATTTTAGTCAAAGTATTAAAGAATCTGCTTAAGCCTTGAACATCTGCTTTTTATGTTTTAGACGTAGAGGAAGTTATTTCTTTTAGATATCACCCGTTGGCTTCTTGGTTTAGGGTATCATTGACTAGGTGTGAGTTTACCTTCTCAAAGAGGCTAAGTACTCTTCCTTTGTTACACTCTGCATAACGTCGATCTCATTTTCATATTCAGATACCTGAGATGAATGACCATCAGTATTAAATCACACCCTAAAAATTCCTTGTAGCCAACCTATACAACATATGCATTTGTTATTAAGATGGTGACAATACCGGAAAATTCATAGTTGTTGTTGGTCCCCAGTACTTGAGCGCAGCTAGATCATATGCTCTTGCTGCAGATTCCTCTTCATCATAAGCTCCAAGATAGACTGTTGAATCCAAGTCGACCGATCACAGTAGAACAAATGAGAAAGGCAAAAATGACAAAGAGTCAATATCTAATTAAAATTAAATAAAGATCAGTGAATAAAAAATTAAGCTTTTACGTTCGCATTACCTTGTTTCCCCTTCTTTTTCTGTGTCATATTCCATGATCCTTTGTCCCATAGGTGAGCTTTGATGAAATATTAGACACAAAAGAATTGATTTGTGTGTATTGTCTTGTCTTTCTCATTCACAATCTCCTGTTTATATACAAACTAATCCAGAGAATATTGTGAGAATATTCACAATATAATCTGCTAATTTCCTTAAAACTATTATACAATATTGACTCTATAAGCAACTTTCCTAATACAAATATTCCCAATCAATCAGGATATTCGTAATATATTCTCAATACCCCCCCTCAAGTTGGTGCATGGAGATCCCGTATGCCCAACTTGCGAAGTAGATACTCATATTGTCGTTTGCCCAATGCTTTTGTGAAAATGTCAGCGAGTTGCTCATTGGATGGGACAAATGTGGGATTGATATGTCCAGCAACAATGTCATCACGGATAAAGTGACAATCGACCTCAATATGTTTTGTCCGTTCATGAAAAACAGGATTTTGAGATATATGGAGAGCCGCCTGACTATCACAATGAAGAGACATAGGACGTGTGTGAGGCATCCCGAGGCTAGCTAAAATAGCTTTAAGCCATTTCAACTCACATGTAGTCATAGCCATAGACCTATATTCCGCCTCTGCAGAGGAGCGGGATACTGTATGTTGCTTCTTTGTCTTCCAAGATACCGGCGAGTTCCCAAGGAACACCAACCAACCAGTGAGGGACCGCCGAGTCAAAGGGCATCCGGCCCAATCAGCGTCACACCACCCATGTAACTGCATGTCACACTTACTACTCAAATGTATACCTTGACCTGGATTACCTTTTAAGTACCGAACCACCCGCAAAGCAGCTTCCCATTGGTCCGCCCGAGGATGTTGCATAAATTGAGATAAAACATGAACACTATAAGATAATTCGGGTCGAGTGAAACACAAATAAATTAGCCGTCCCACCAAGCGACGGTAAGGCTCCGGGTCAGCGAGCTCTGGACTCTTGGACAAGGCGAGTCGATGATTCTGTTCCAATGGCTCCGCCGCAGGCCTTGCCCCTAGCAATCCGGCCTCAGAGATGATATCTAGCGCGTATTTGCGTTGACAAAGCACAAACCCATCCGGTCCGCGTGCCACTTCAACCCCCAAGAAATACTTTAAAGGACCCAGATCTTTCATATGGAAACAAACACTGAGGTAACCCTTGAATTTCTGTATATCCCCCGGATTACGCCCAGAAATGATAAGGTCGTCGACATAGACAAGAACACTGAGCTGAACCGCACCTCTTTGTAGAGTAAACAAAGAATAATCTGAATAAGATTGCCGAAAACCATAATTCTTCAAAGCAGTCGACAGTTTAGCAAACCAGCATCGGGGTGCCTGCTTCAGCCCATATAATGATTTCTTAAGCTTGCACACCTTTCCAGAAGTCCCCACCTGAAAACCGGGTGGTAATTTCATGTATACCTCCTCCGTAAGATCACCATGTAGAAATGCATTATGAACATCCATCTGATGGACTTCCCAATTCTTGGCAGCCGCAACAGCAAGAAAGACCCGTACTGTAACCATCTTAGCTACTGGAGCAAAAGTCTCGGTATAATCAACTCCTTCAATTTGATGATTGCCAAGAATAACCAGCCGAGCCTTAAATCGCTCAATGGTACCATCAGAGTTATACTTGATCTTGTATACCCACTTGCATCCGAGAGCTTTCTTTCTTGGTGGCAAGTCTGCTACAACCCAGGTTTCATTAATCTCAAGAGCCTCAATTTCTCGTCGCATGGCATCCCTCCAGCGGCTGTCTTTCACGGCCTCAGAATAGCACACAGGTTCCCGATTTGCTGTCAAGGCTGCAAGAAAATGTCTATGTCGCATAGAAAAATTATCACAATTCACATAATGTGCTATAGGATAGGGTGTACCTGAGGAATGTCGTGGTACGGGTGAAGGAGGGACGGATGGACTCATTTTCCGAATGGTATGAGTAACATAATCACGGAGTCGTATCGAGGCTTGTCTTCTGCGTTGACCCCTGCCCAACACATCTTCCTGACTTGCGTCCGGGTTGTCCTCCTGGTTCGCACAAACCGGCTGCCCAGCAGCCTCATCCGGCTGTACAAACGCCTCGGCACCAGCATTTGCCCCATCCTCGGCACACACCGACTGCCCAGCAGCTCTATTTGGCTGAACAAACTCCTCGGCACATGCCGATTGCCCAGCAGTCCTAACCGGCTGTACAAACTCATCGGCACCCCCCTCAAAACAGGCGTAGATGTCTCCTCAAAGTCCTCTTGAACCGCCTCGATATTAGGCAGACCATCGTGGTCTAATTTAAAATTATCTGCAAAGGGAAAAACTCCTTCCGAGAATACAATATTACGAGAAACAAAGAAATCTCGTTTCTCCAAGTCATACAAACGCCACCCCTTTTTTCCATAAGGGTACCCAACAAAGACGCACCTTCGACTTCTACTGGCAAACTTATCCCCCGTCTGCACATGCGCATAATACAAGGACCCCAAAATGCGCAAGTGATCGTAAGTGGGTGTGCTGCCATACAAGACACTATAAGGTGTTTTCCCATTCAAGACCAAGGAGGGAGTCCTATTTATCAAGTATCCAGCCGTCAACACACATTCTCCCCAAAATTCAATAGGAAGAGAGCTCTGAAAACGCAGCGCCCGAGCTACGATCAAAATATGTTGGTGTTTCCGTTCAACCCACCCATTTTGTTGAGGTGTTCCCACACAGGTCGTTTGGAAAACAATCCCATGATCAAGAAAATATTGTCGCAGGCAAGTGAAATCAGTGCCGTTATCACTCCTCAAAATTTTTACCTCTTTATCAAATTGTCTCTTAACCATCGAGAAAAACATTTGAAGAGTATGAGAAACCTCTTTCTTATCAACAAGTAAATAAATCCATACAGCACGGGAAAAATCATCAACAATGGTCAAAAAATAAGAAGCACCGCAAGAAGAAGTTGTTCAATAAGGTCCCCATAAATCAGTGTGAATAAGTTCAAAAATAGTCGAAGCTTTATGTTCACTAACAGGAAACTTATCTCTACTTTGCTTTGCCCTCTGGCAGACGTCACAGTTTTTATTCAAGCGATTTTTCTTTTCACTAAAACTTACTTCAGGAACTAACTTTGTTACCTGTAGAGATGGATGACCCAGTCGCTGGTGCCATAGATCAAGAGACACCACACTATTGGCCTTTATTGCGTGAACCTGTGGCAGCCCCGGAAAGTAATAAAGTCCATCGCGTCGTTCACCCGCACCAATCAACATCCTCGAAGTGCGGTCCTGTATAACACACATATCATTAGTGAATTGGACAAAACAGTTATAGTGATCAGTCAATTGCGACACAGAAATTAAATTGCAAGTTAGCCCTGGCACATAAAGAACATTTTGCAAACAGAAATTTCTGTCAAGAAGGATCGTCCCCTCTTTAGTGGCGATAGCGCTACTCCCATCTGGCAATCCCACGGGACATTGAGCAATCTCCCTTAAGTCACGGAGATCCCCGATCATGCCAGTCATGTGATTCGAAGCTCCCGTGTCAATAATCCAAGGCTTACCAATCATCTTTGCGGATTTTGACTTGCCAAGCATTTGGAGAAGTGTCTGCCACTGGGTGGTATTCAGCCCAGGCAGTGGAGATGCATTTGTCTCAGTCACTCCTGCCCCAGAAGAACCTGTCTGAGCAGCGTTGGCACCGCCAGCTATGAGCGGTGTTCAAAGAGAAATCTCAAAATGCCGCAAAAAGAATTAAAGGTGCAGCTCTGTCTGCTCCTCACACAGAGAAACAGAGATTTTTTTTTTCTCGTTTATTTTCTTTTCTTTTCTTTCTTTTACTTATTCATTACACAAACAGAGAAACAAAAAAAAAAAAAAAAAAAAACAGAGAAACATAAACAGAGACAGAGAAATGAGAGGGAGATCTCGCTGATCTCTTCTCGCTGATTTCTTCTCTTCTGCTGCTTCTTCGACAGAGGAAGGAGTCTGTGGATCTCGCTGATCTCTTCCTCTCTGTGCGATGGCGACGGTTCCTGGAGCTTTGATTTGGGAGATCGTGAAGCAGAGACAGAGACAGAAAGGTTCAGTTCAGTTCGGCAATGGAAGCCGAAAGGTTCAGTTCAGTTCAGCAAGGTTCACCGTTCAAGTTCGATTAGGATCGATTAGGATCGATCAGGTTCCTGGAGCTTCGATCAGGATCGATTAGAGGTTCGATCAGGTTCGATAGTTCATTCTTCGATGAAGGGTAGGGAGCAGGATCAGTGTTCAAATCACACACCCACCATCGATCAGGGATTCCGTCTTCGATCAGGGGTTCGATCAGCCAAAGTTCCTTCTTCGATCAGGGGTTTGATCAGCCGATCCTTCTTCTTCTTCGTTCCTTCTGATTCGATCAGGTCAGAGGTTCAATCGGAGGGTTGATCAGGTTCGATCAGCGGTTCGATCAGGTTCAATCAGAGGTAGAAGTAAATATTCTCGCTGATGTCTTCTCTTCTGTTGCTTCTTCGACAGAGAGAGGAGAGGGCTTCTTCGACGGATCTCTTCTTCTTCTCAGGTTCAATCAGATTCGATAAGGTTCGATCAGGTTCAGTCTTCGATCAGGTTCGATCAGGTTCAATCAGAGATTCGATCAGAGGTCTCGATCAGGATCGATTAGAGGTTCGATCACCCTTTTTATTCAAAGAGGTTTCGATCAGGTACCTTTTCTCCCTTTATGATACTCGTATGATAGGCTCTGATACCATGATGAAATATTAGACACAAAAGAATTGATTTGTGTGTATTGTCTTGTCTTTCTCATTCACAATCTCCTGTTTATATACAAACTAATCCAGAGAATATTGTGAGAATATTCACAATATAATCTGCTAATTTCCTTAAAACTATTATACAATATTGACTCTATAAGCAACTTTCCTAATACAAATATTCCCAATCAATCAGGATATTCGTAATATATTCTCAATATACCGGTTTGTCCATTTATGTCTGAAATCATATCCAGAACCAGTTAGCAATCGAAGAACATTAGCAGTGAAAAGAAAAGAAGGACAGAGAAGATTGCATAAAATGCAACTTATGCATACCTGCTAACTCCACGAAACCTGGAACTTCGTTTTGGAGCCGTTGTGCTAGGAGTAGCTTGAACAACATGTGGTTGTTGGTCTTTTTGATGTTCAGGTAAGCTGATTCCACTTGCAGCGGTTTCTCTTCGCCTTCTCTTAACACACTTATTTGGTGTACTTCCGTCAACCATGCACAAGCGACGCCTTCCTGTACTCACTTCACATTTCACTGATGTCGTCTCCATGTTTTTTTGCCTCCTTCCTTGGAAAAAGTTAAAACGCCTTGTTTTACGGAAAGCAAGTACATTTGCTAGCAAGTAATCACTCTTTATTTGCTAGCAAGTGTATTTATAGTTTTAATGATATTTTGTTTCTAGCTTAATTTGTTTTTGTTCTGAAACCTTCGCTATTGGCTAAAATACAAAAGAGTTGATGATTTCGAGATGCTTTGGGATGTATTGAAATGTCGGGACTAGTCTTTTCTGGCAGCTAATTAACCTGATGGCTTTGGGTCAAGCTTCTAATACATTTTGTATTTCAATACACATAAGCATTTTTCCATTTTTATTGCAAAGAGCCGATCATGCATACAGTCATATGACAACATGGTAACACAAATTTATGGAACATACTGTGGCTGGCATTGGATTCCTCAGTGTTCAAAATTGCGGCTATGTCATAAGTTAGCAGGTCTGCATGAGTTACAGGGTTTGAACCTTACCGGCGGCATTTGGGGTGGAAAGGGTTAATGGATTAAAAAAAGATCCCTCGCCGAAAATGTAGATAAGATTTTGTTGGTTGGCTGATTGTATTTAGCTTTTCCTGAAGCTGTAATTCAGTTAAGAAGGTGTGGATAAGAGTGTGAGCAAAATTTGGCTGCTATTGATTTGTTATCGATGTTTTCTATGCAAACACTATTTCTGTTTTAATAGGAATGTTGTATGTGTCATTTTGTTAACTTAATACTAGCATAAAAGCATGTGCTTTCATTGGATGTCTATTATGAAGTCCTTACATAAAACATGCAGGATATGTCCACAGGATATTCTGTAAATTGGTACTGGAGTAATACTACAGTGCACCAGGATTTGGTGCCTGGACCAACCAGGCACCAAATTCCGCTGCAACAAAGTATTTTCCTTGGTACTGTATAAGTACACTGGCTTGACTGTCTCGCATTGTTCGATTTTCACGTAATGCACGCGTCATGCATGAAAGGTAGCAGGAAAACACTAAGAAATGATACTTCTAACGGGACACAAAAATATTCTTGCTATCTGCCTAGGGAAGTAGGTCAGTAGGTAGTTCATCAGTGATAAGCAGTACTCTATATAATTTCTTCAAATAAAGTATTTTCTATGGTAGCACCATGAATAGCGCATAACAGAGCAGCGGCCAATACGCCGGCAACTCCCATCATATGAAATGGGTTCAACGTCCAATTATGAAATTCTTGGAAGAAGAGGATGAATCGAAATATAGCTGCTACACCAAAACTAGGTGCAAAGAACCAACCCGATTGGCCTAATGGATAAATTAGGAATACAGAAACAAAAACAGCAATTGGGCCAGAGAATGCGATTGCATTATAAGGTCGCAATTGAACAGATCGAGCAAGTTCAAATTGACGTAACATGAAACCTATTAGTCCGAAAGCACCATGGAGAGCAACAAAAGTCCACAGACCACCTAATTGACACCAACGAGTAAAATCTCCTTGTGCTTCAGGACCCCATAGTAGTAACAAAGAGTGTGCTAAACTATTAGCAGGTGTAGAAACTGCGGCCGTTAAGAAATTGCAGCCTTCCAAATAAGAACTGGCCAATCCATGGGTATACCATGAAGTTACAAAGGTTGTACCTAGGTTTAGCATGTACAACCTTTCCTCCTCTTTGCCTTTTGTCCTCGTCCTCCCCACTTGACCAAAGGGGATATTTGAATAAATGCGATTTATAAAGGCAAAGTGCCCTGAATTCTGATATTCTGGTGGGTGAAATATACTCGAACTGTAAATTTTTACCAAGTTTAACATTGTTATGCTCAATAGCATCAACAACTAAGAAGTCGTTCTTTTGCAAGTGGTGCACTATGAATTCAAAAGGGTGAGGGGTGCAACACGAGGACTTCCCAGGAGAACGTATGAGCGATTGTAGATGATAAAACGAGTGAACGTATGAACGATTATAAACTTTATCATCATCTTTTTTATTAATATAAGGTTCGGGGATCCTAAAAACCCCAGCTCACTTTCCAAAAAAAAAAAAAACTTTCAACAACTAACTTTTCTTTTGTTCAGTACTTTGCACTCACATTGAACAAGGTATCTCCTTTGCTTCAACAAAAGGGTGGTTTGTTTAGGCTGATTTTGATTCCTATTGTTAATAACTCTTCCTATTATCAGTTCATTTTCCCCCTCTCTCCCTATCGTCTAATGTTGTACATGTGAAAACAGGCTCAGCATACTGCGTTTCTTTTACATATGAGTTGGGATCAAGGGACTTGACTTTACGAGTTTTGTTTACATCCTTTCGGATCAAAATCCATTCACCTTTATGACTGTGATATGCACAACTAGAAACTGTCCCTCGTAACAATTCAGTTCATTTTTATATTTGCACATACCACATGTTACAGGTTCTAATGATGATCAACCGTTCGGTTCAATTTCAGCATTTACTTGAAGACCCAAATCTTATCTAGCTATAACTGTTAGATGTGTATGATTTAATTCTGGGAGTGAACTATATGGCATTGGGATTACCTTGGCTAAAAATCATCTCAATCTGAAATATCAAACTTAAGAGTGAAAAGTTTTAGTCCATTGATCCCAAACCTTCACACTATCTATTACTTGCATAAAACTCTACATCTGCAGTTAAGCACTGAAAACAACTTCAAAATGCCTGGTTATTGATCCACGGCATGGTTGAGTGTGTGAATCTATGTATTGCATGGTAATAGTACTGTGAAGTGAACTTGATGCTCTTGGATTTGGTCAGATTTCATGGTACCAATTATCAAGTTGCGTATAACATCAGTTAAGTATCAACCTATTAAGTCCATCACATTCAATCTGTTCTGTTCTGAAGCCGCCTATCATGGTCAGTGTCACTATTTCAGGTGGGAAAGTGCTTGAGCACGACCGTGCAGTCCTTGAGGATGTGTCCAAAAGCTAGCCTAAGTTCAGTGTCAGAATGCTTAGAAGGCAGAGATCATGTGCATAAAGAATCCAGAACAGAGAGCAGAAAGATTACATTACATTGCTTGAGAATGTTTGACGACTCCTTACAATGCTTGAAACTTGAGTTTTTGACCAGTCGCTCACTCAAATCCGACCTGTGGATTAGTAGAAGCTAGAAACAAATTTGCAGCTTTTTGGGCTGAATAGAGTAGAATGCAGGGGGCAGAAATGTGCATGTTAGTGTATTTCAAAAATGTCATCAGATAGTTACGACTTCCGACGAGTACTAACTGATGTTGCATGGTAAAAATGAGAAATAGAACCATAAAACTGGTTCTGATCTCTTGCCTCAAAAGAATGATGAGAGGGCAGTCCTGTAGTAGCCAGGCAATTCCATTACTATTTATCTCCTTGCACCAGTTTCAGACATTTTTTGACGCCAGACAGAATAACGATTATTCTGCAGGTTAGTTTCAACAAGTAATTTACAGGGAAAAAAACACAAGAGTATCGCCCAAAAATACAAAGAAACACCTCTGATGTTCAATTCAAAATTATGCAAATCAAATACCATCCAAAAGTCAGCCCACAAACCGGGCTTTATAGCTAAAAATCGCCATTATCAAAATTTGACCAAAAATATCAAAATCCCAATAATCATGCTAAAATAAAATACGTAATAAAAGAAGTAATCTGCCAAAAATCTTGCCCAAATCGGGTTCAAAATCACTTCCTAAACGATAAATGAAATATTACCATAAAAAGAAAAAATTACTAAAATTGTGGATTCGGAAGGGAAAACAGTGGATTTTGAACTCGAAAAAGATGTGTATGCTCAGTGATCACGACGTGCGCACCAAAAAGAACTTTCCGAATTGGGGTCATATGTGCAATTCTGATACCCGTAGCCAAAGTTATGGCCAAAATACCGAAACACACTCAAAACTGCCCTAATTATGAAAAGATCACGATTACCTGCCATCTTTGCGCTGATCTGCCAACTCAAGGTATCTCAGTGCCAACAACATGCTATCTGACAACTCAGCATCATCTGACTCGGATCCTCCTGCATCAGTCTCTCCAGGTTGGAAAGAACTCGTCATCGAGTTCACAATAGCTTCATCGGAATCCACAAAACAAGGACTCAGGTGCTTTACATTAAAGACATCAGAAGTTCTCAAATGACTGGGGAGGCGCAGTCTGTAGGTGTTATCATTGATCTTCTGCAAGATCTCACAGGGTCCAATCTTCCGTTCCTTAAGCTTATTATACTCTCCAACAGGAAAACGATCACGGGTTAATACTGCCCAAACAAAATCACCAACATCAAAAAGTACTTGACGACGGTGACTGTCAACCTGAACCTTGTACTTGGAATTACTCTCGTGAATGGCCAGCTTCACCTACTCATGGATACCTCGAAGATGTTCTGCCATCGCATCTGCCTTGCAACTCAAACGACCCACACATGGAATAGGGGCTAAGTCAAACACCCCGGATGGATTCTGACCACAGACAATTTCAAATGGGCTCATTCCTATGGTTCTGTTCTTCGACCTGTTATAGGAAAATTCTGCTTGAGGTAACGCCAAATCTCACTGCTTCGGTTTAGTTCCTGCCAAACTCCTCAAAATGTTCCCTAAACTCCAGTTCACCACCTCAGTCTGACCATCCGTCTGAGGGTGGTAGGCGCTGCTAAAATTCAATTTCGTTCCCAATTTCTCCTCTAGAAATGACTCATGAACTTGGTGTCACGATCTAAAGTAATGGATCAGGGAACATCATGTAAACGCACAATCTCCCTAAAGTAAAGATGGGCGATCTGGGCAGCATCCATTATTTTTCTGCAAGCTATAAAATGGGCCATCTTGGAAAACCTGTCAACCACAACCAAAATAGAATCCAAGGCCCATTGGGTACGGGGTAAGCCCAACAAAAAGTCCATACTGACATCAAACCAAGGGGTTTCAAGTACAGGTAAAGGTGTGTACAGGCCCGCATTAGTGAGAATTCCCTTGGACCGTTGACACACATAACAACGCTCCACATAATGAGCCACGTCACTGTCAATTTGGGCCAATAATAGTTAGAAGAGATCAAGGTCAACGTCTTATCTCGTCCAAAGTGACCCTCATTATAAAGTTAACTAATAATCTGATGCCTTAGCGAACAATCTAGAATGCACAACTGTAATCCACGAAACAGATAACCATTATGCAAAATAAAGTCATGTCGTTGACCATCGGTTACCTTCTGAATTATCCTCCCGAAGGAAGGATCTGCAGCATACATATCAGAGAAAACATCAAATCCTGCAACTCTGGTGCTTATGGTGGTGAGGAGTAACGTACGACGGCTCAGTGCATCTGCAACACGGTTCAGACTCCCTGCTTGGTGCCTCAGTGCAAACGTGAACTCTTGCAAGTACGCCACCAACTTGGCATGTCGTCTACTCAACTTGTGTTGGCCATTGATGTACTTCAGGGCCTCATGATCAGTGATAAGAATGAACTCCCTCTGTACTAGGTAGTGACGCCAATGCTTCAAGGACTGAACTATGACATAAAACTCCAGATCATAGGTGGAATAATTTTTCTTTGATCCTGATAGCTTTTTACTGAAAAAAGCTATTGGGCGCTCCTCCTGACTCAGAACACCACCAATGCTAACCCCAGATGCATTTCAATTTACCTCAAACACGTTTTCAAAATCAGGAAGTGCCAAAACTGGTGCCTCTGTCATCTTCTGTTTGACCAGATGAAAACTGGCCTCCGCCTCCTCGGACCACTGGAAATCACGTCCCTTGAGGCACTCTGTGATAGGAGCAATCAGAGTGCTGAAGTTTCTGATGAACCGACGGTAGAAGGACGCCAATCCATGGAAACTTCTGACATCGTGTAAGGTCTTTGGTTTGGGCCACTCCAAAACCGCATCTATCTTCGACTGATCTGCATGAACACCATCAGTAGACACAACAAAACCAAGAAAAGTGACAGAAGTAGTGAAGAAAGAACACTTCTTCTGATTGACGAACAGGCGCTCTGTCCTCAACTTATCAAAAACAGCCCAGAGGTGATCAAAATGTGATGCCATGTCGGGCTATAAATGAGGATGTCGTCGAAGTAAACTACAACAAATTTTCCCATGAAAAGGTCGTAAAACCTAATGCATAAATCTCATAAATGTGTTGGGCGCATTGGACAGTCCAAAAGGCATGACCATCCACTCATACAACCCATGTTGCGTCTTAAACACTGTCTTTCACTCATCTCCAGGCCTTATTCTGATCTGGTGGTATCCACTTTTAAGGTCAATTTTTTAGAAGACCTTAGAATCGGGCAGCTGGTCTATCATATCATCTAGGAGGGAAATTAGAAACCTGTATTTCACTGTAATCCTGTTGATTGCTCTGCTATCAATGCACATACGCCAAGAACCATATTTCTTCGGCACCAACAGAGCAGGAACTGCACATTAACTCACACTCTCACGGATGTAGCCCCTCTCCAACAACTCTACCATCTGTCGCTGCAACTCTTTAGATTCCTTGGGATGAGGCGATAAGCCGGTCTATTAGGAAAACTGGACCCCGAAACAAGGTCTATCTGATGCTGAATATCCCTCATAGGTGGAAGCCCAGAAGAAAGACCCTCTGGCATCAGGTTAGAAAACTCTACTAGCAGCTGCTGCACCTCTGCTGGCAAATATGGATTTACATCTGTTGCACTATTCCCACAAGTCAGCAGAACATAGACCACGTCTCCACGCTCAATCTCAACTAAAAACCTAGACATAGAAAACATGTTAGTATTATTGGCTACCGAGGTAGGAGGGGTTCTTTCCCGACGAGGTGCCAACACAATCTTCTTCCCTTTGATGCTAAGGGAATATGTATTTTTTCGCCCATCATGAATAACATTGCGATCATACTGCCAATGTCTGCCTAACAATACATGACAAACATCCATAGACACAACATCACACCAAACATTATCAAAATATTTCCTACCGATTGAAAAAGACACTAGGCATAGCCTATCTACTGTTATCTCACTGCCTTTATTCAGCCATGCCAATTTGTACGGCTTGGGATGACGATCTATCTTCAACTGCAATTTCTGAACAACCTCTTTAGACACTACGTTCTCACAACTGTCACTGTTAAGGATTATCTTGCAAACTTTATCTGCAACTGTGCAGGTCGTGTGGAAAATATTGGTTCTCAACCAATCGTCCCCTGAATCGCCCTTGGGAGTCAGTAAACTCGTACGAATGACCAGAGTCTCATGGCCATCTCCATACAACACATTTCCATCTTCATCATCCTCATACACAGTTTCTCCAAGCTCCTCAGTTTCGTCTACCACGTCTTCCTCAATCAAGAGATTGTTGCCCTTCTGACTAGTAGGTTTCCTGCACTCAGTCGCTCTATGTCCATGTTCACCACATCTGAAATATCTAATATTTGAGTTAGAATTACCTAGCGGTGGCTGCTGGGCAGGACGAGATTCTTAAAGTCGAACTGGCCGACTACTTTGATCACTTCTGATCATTGGCCTCCTGTTCTGCTGTTTTTCCACAGCAAGTGCACGTTGTATGCTTCAGAAACGGTCTACAGCGAGTGAAGGCTGAGGACATCCTGCAGGGGCTGTTGTAATCCTCCCAAATACCGTGCCACCATATGCTATTCCATCTCAGATAAATCATTCTGGGCTATCAATTGATAGAACTCCTCTGTGTAATCATCAACCGATCTTGTGCCTTGCCTCAACGAATGAAGTCGCTGAAACAAGGTTTGAGTGTAGCCGAAAGGAAGGAAGTGACCCTTCATCTTCTTCTTCATCCTCTCCCAATCAGTGATTTTGGCCTTGCCCTGCCTGTCTCGTGATCGCTTCAACTACTCCCACCACGCAGATGCTCTGTCTTTGAGTTTGATGGCGATCAATTTCACTTTGACGCGATCTGGAACTTTCTTATACTAAAAAATACGCTCTACTTCATTCAACCAATCGACGAATCCTTCGGCCTGTAACGTACCAGAAAACTCGGGCAGATCCACTCTGAAACTGAGGTCTCCATGACGATCCTCTCGACCACGGTGTCCCAGAAGCGAGCATGATTGTGATACGAATTTTTGAAACTGGAATTAGAATCGTGATCTTCCATCTCACGATCACCGAAATCCTGTGCCGTTAGACGCCGAGTTAACTTTGTAATTTGCCTCTGTAAATCTTCAATCATCACATCCTGAACGTTACGATCACGGTGTGGGGCTTCCTCGTTCCGAACCTGTCCGCGACGACCACGACCACCAGCCATGAAAATTGATGAAATCTCACCCCAAGAAGATGCTGAAGCTTTGATACCAACTGACGCCAGACAGAATAACGATTATTCTGCAGGCTAATTTCAACAGGTAATTCACAGGAAAAAAACACAAGAGTATCGCCCAAAAACATAGAGAAACACTTCTGATGTTCAATTCAAAATTATGCAAATCAAAGACCATCCGAAAGTCAGCCCACAAGCCGGGCTTTATAGCTAAAATTCGTCATTATCAGAATTTTACCAAAAATAGAAAATTTTCAATGATCATGCTAAAATAAAATACGTAATAAAAGAAGTAATCTGCCAAAAATCTGGCCCAAATCGGGTTCAGAATCACTTCCTAAACGATAAATGAACTATTACCATAAAAGGAAAAAAAATTACTAAAATTGTGGATTCGGAAGGGAAAACAGAGGATTTTAACATCGGAAAGGATGTGCACCGAGCATTGCCACGACGTGTACGCCAAAAAGAGCTTTTCGAATTGGGGTCATATGTGCAATTCTGATACCCGTAGCCAAAGTTATGGCCAAAATACCGAAACGCACAAAAAACTGCCCCAATTATGAAAAGATCACGATTACTTGCCATCTTTGCACTGATCTGTCAACTCAAGGTATCTCAGTGCCAACAACGTGCTATCTGACAACTCAGCATCATCTGACTCGGATCCTCCTGCATCATTTTCCCTGCCTCAAGTTATGCTTCAAAGCTCGAAATTACCTTCCTGCACCAACCTTTATAATACTTAGCATTTTACAAATAGCATCAATAATTACATAGCCAAAATAACCTTCAAGGTTCATCCTGTTGAAAGTAGCATCATCAATGACAACTAGAAGATTGCCACCAATTATATAGATGACCAGTTAGAGAGCAGGCATTATACAATTTCCAATAGATGTTGAAAAATGAGATCAGGGCATTAAGCAGAGTATTAAAGCTCTAGTCTTTTAGTTCAGCTTATAGCAAAGCATTACAGCTTCAAATAAATTTTTTTTTTTAGCATTAAGCAGGGATTTAAGGCCCAAAAAATTAATTTTGATAAGTTAATACACTCAAATTTTGGGGAAAGTTTCCCTTTCATCCAACACTTTCTAACAGGGGGAGAGCACTTAAGGGCAAGGATTGTGATTTCGTTTTTCGGGTTAAATTTTGGTCTCCTGATTTTAAGAAATATTTCGGCATGTAAAGAAAAAATGTAAAAAAATTCGAGGATACATAAAATATATATATAATACATTTCGAGGATATATGAAATATGTGAAAAAAATACAAAGTAAATAAATCTATTAAACACATTGAATAAAGTCTAAATACCAGATAATGAAACAAACATGAAATCAATATATAACTAGAAAATCAGGGGGGTTGTTTCAAAAATCAATAAATAATTAGAAGAGATGATAATTAGAAAAAACTCAAAATTACGAAAAACTCCAAAATTTGTCAAAAAAATTGAAAATTTGGTCACTGAGTTATGTGTTTTTGGTGAGAAAACCAAATTTTACGAAAAAACAAATTGTAAAAACCTCGAAAAAAAATTTAAATTTCGCCTTTTTTCTTTTCATAATAAAAAAAAACGAAAAATTTGGTGAGATTTCGCGAAAACTCATTCCATGCTTAAGGGTTGGTTTGAATGCTCGAATTCCACAAGTTTCTAGCAATGCCTATTATTAAAACACTGCTGCTAACATACTGGCATGTAACTTCAGCTGATAAATATATCCATTGGAGCAAGTTTGCAAGGTTTGAAGCATTTTCAAAATCAATTGGCCTTGTGTTGTTGAAGAACTTCATCGACATTTTTCTTCTCAATCCACCAAACATCAAAGGACTTGAAGCCAATCACTCTACTATAGTAACATATATGATACAATCTATACTTGAGGGAAACAAAAGATTCATCCACACTGATAACTTAAGTTAATAAATGTATGCAAACACAAGTAATTATGACATTAGTCCAAAAAGGTTGTCATATAACGAAAAAGGACTGATCTTCTTCTCCTCTTCCACATCAAAAGTAAATGAGTTGCTACCATAAGATGGGATGTCTGCAACCTCGTTGTACAAGATCCCACCATACTCATCACTGCTACTCTTTGATTGTTTTCTGTTGTCATCAACATCACTTTCATCGTCACTTGAGCTAGAGTTCTTCTCCAACAAATCTTTGAATACTGAGGATCGAAGGAGGAGGCTAAGTGCAGTAGGTGAAGAAGGTTTATTGCTAGAGCGGACAGGGGAGACTCTCGGAAGAACTTCTTGCTTTGGGGGAGAGCTGAAGTAGTCTACAGTACTACAAGGATTTATAGGGAAGCACGGTGATTCAGGCACCACATGGGACTGAGCAAATGATTGTGGTTCCTGAGAAGCAATTAGAGCATTGGACCCTGGCCTAAGCCACCTAATATATGTGCTGAGGTCGAAGTTGGTCACTGCATTGATTCCTCGGTGTTCAATTGCGGCTATGTCATAAGCACGGGCAGCCTCCTCTTGCGTACCTTTAACAAAGCAAAAGAATGAAAAAACAGTTTTCAGATTCTTGCATTCTACCCAGATCAAATCACTGTATTACCATGTGTTGTGTGGAGCAAAATGATTGATAAATATAGGAGGAACTTACTGTATGTGCCAAGATAGAGGTACTTGTTTCCGAAAACTCTTCCTATTCTTGCTTCCCATCTCCCATTGTGGTGATGCCTAGCAACGCCTCTGTACTTGGACACACCTCTAGAGAAACCACTGCTCTTCCTGTAAGCGAAGAAAATAAAATGGCTCAGTAACTTCACTGAATAAATAGAGATGAAGTGCATCAAATTAGAACAAAGCATGCTTAATTATTCTCATAGAAAATTAATACAAAGAGATTGGCTATACTGGAAGACAATGTATGCTCCCATTATGCTGCATTCATAAACAACCATGGGTTAGGTTTGGTTCATTATTTACCTTCTCAAAGTGGCCAAGTACTCTTCTTTCGTTACATTTTGCATTACTGCAATCTCTTTCTCGTAGTCAGATACCGGAAAGTTTATAGTTGTTGTTGGTCCCCAGTACTTGAGTGCCGCTAGATCATATGCCCTTGCTGCTGGTTCTTCTTCATCATAAGCCCCGAGATAGACTGTTGAATCCAAGTAAATGATAAAGTTAGCATTTGATAAAGAATGACGAGTCAAAAAAAAAATTGAGCATTTACATTCCAGTTACCTTGTTTCCCTTTCTTCTTCTGTGTCACATTCCATGATCCCTTGTCCCACAAGTGTGCTTCATATCGGTTTGTCCATTTATGTCTGCATTTATCATAGACTGATTAGTAAACAAAGAATGTTATATGGGAAATGAAACAACAATGAATTACAACATGAGCTTTACTACAGACCTGCTAACACCCCGGAACTTAGAACTTCTTTTTGGAGCTGTGCTACTAGGAGTAGATTGATCAGCTTGTTGTTGGCCCATTTGATGTTCATTGAACCTGGCTCCTCTTGCAGCAGGTTCTCTTCGCCTTCTCTTAACACACTTGTTAGGTATGCCACCTTCAGCCATGCAAAAGTGACGCTTTCCCGTACTTGCTTCACACTTCACTGATGTCATCTCCATGTTATTATTTTTTTCTTTTAGCTTCCTTTCTTGGTAAAGGTCAAGACACCTTAGTTAATTGTAAGTAGTTTTCCTTGATTGTTTTGATGAAAAGAGAGAGACACCTGTGTGTATATATAGAGAGTAAATTATCATTTGTTCCTAGCTTATTTTGTTTCCATTCTTACAGGAGCCACCCTGTTAGCAGAACAACAAAAAGAGTCGATGATTTCAAGAGCCATCTGGACGTATTTGAAATGTCGGGACTCACTCTTTCCCTGCCAACTAACCAGATAACATACTTAATGGCACTGCTTATGGGGGTCATTGTATAATGGAATAATTATGATTCAGTATCAGTCTACCTTAACAAAAAACACCGAGTGAGAATTACATTCATAGGAGTTTTTCAATATGACAAATCTCAAGTAAAACAAATTCGTATTGTATCGGCTTATAAGAAGAAATTAAAGTCTTATTCATGTCATGCGGCAGGTATACGACAACATGCTAACATGTCTTTATGGAACATACTCGGCGGCTGACCTAGGGTTCTTCACCAAAAAAAGGAGAGAAGAATCGGTTGTTTGTCTGATTGTGTACATTCTTCTACATGTAACTTAAAAGGGTAACAGATTTTGGTTTCTTCAGAGCTGTTATCGTCGATGTTTTCTAAAACCTTTTATTAATTTAGCACTATAATAGGATTTCTATTGTCTCATGTTGACTTTAAAAAAAAAATCAGAAGTATGTGCTTTCAATGGATGTTTACAATGGAATCTGTACATAAACAAATGCAGGATAGTGTTTGCTAAATTAGTACTATAAGTAGACTGGATTGTCATATGCATTCAATAGAAAAAAAATCCATACTATATAATAATCGTACCTAAATATAACAGGCCCTTTAACATTTAAACACAGTGGACCTCTTTACAGAATAAAAAAAACTGTTTTTTTGAAGCTTAGCTAGGGTCATTTTCTCAGAAAAAGAAAACAAAGATGGGAGGAACCTTTCCAACTACATTTTTGGACTGTGACCTCGAGACAGAGCAATCTGTAGAGAACATCGATAACAGATTGAAGCAGAAGTGGATGCAAGAAGCCAAATAACCACATTTTGTGCATATATTTGGACGAAGCACTCAAGGCAAGTCATAGAGGATGTGCCATGATGACGAGTTACCCTGTTGTTGTGTAACTGCATGCAAGACCCAGTCTTCAATGATAAAAACAAAAAACTTGTTTAGACTTATCGCTATTAGCCAAACAGCAATTTGTTATTCCAAAAAGATCACTTGATTCAAAACTATAAAGAACCCTTTCAAATGTTCTCCTCATTCCCCTGTGATATCTGAATCAACTACTGTTGTTAATAACTTAAGATTAGTACATGGTGAGGACATTCATCACAAAATAGTCATCCAGGACACTAATTTTAGACAGTAACAAAAAAGGTTAGAAACTGAAATTCTAAGTTTACACAAAGAACTACCTTAAGTTTCAGAGCACCCTCATCACATAAAACAAATGATTACACTGAGCTTTATGTCCTTTTTTTTACCTTAAGTGAAAATGTAGGGTGTATGGAGGGAGGACAAATGATACAACTAAAGAGCAACAATTGAAATAAACGAAGCAATAATCAAAATAACGCAAGGACATAAAAGACAAAGCAAGGAATGAAATAAAGCTAATGATTGAAGACAAATAAAGCAATAAAGAAATAATTATTATTTCATTCATCAGCTGAATAAGTTGTGTTTTCCACTACTAAGGAGATGAGCTCGCCTTCGCCATCAACTAGAGATACCTGGTCTAGAAATGCTTTTTCATCGATATCATCCGTCAGCAACAAGACTTCCCTATTAGACAATTACTTTGGACATGGCTTGGTTGACCACACCCAAAGCGCTTACAAGGACTTTCAGAAGTGGGTGCAATGCTAAGAAGTGGAAGTACGCCAAAGTCTTCTTTTCAGAGTGGTCTTGCAACTGTAACTTTGTTTTTGCACGTTTAGCCATGTTCTCAGCCGCCAAAAGTGTATCAAATTACTCCAATGCTAAGACGGACTTGAATCTCGCATCCAAACCATTGTAGAAACGGAGGATGATGTTGTTGTTCAGGTTTGTTGGGCTTAGCGTGCATGCATAAAGCGCGGATTTTGTAGCATAATCAGTAATTGTGCGCCCGTTCTAGGTAACTCTCATTAACAGCCCAAAGAGCTCGCGCTCATAATCCATAGGGACAAAAACATACTACATCAACTCTCGCATATCATCCCAATTGTTGACTGGAGGTAACCTCATTGTTGTTCGATGTGCACATTCCTCATGCCACATGCGACCACTAATTGTATCGCCTTCAGACCTCGGAATTCTTAAAATCAAGTATACGACCGATCTCCATAGACCAATCGATAAAAGCACCACTTATAGTAACACCATAATAAGAAGGCACGTCGAGTTTTAAATCTGTATCATCCCGACGCTCTATTACAGTTATCAGCCTAGCCAACTGAATTACCTCAACCAAAGTTCTAATCGCCAAAAAATTAGGTTGGAGAAAAGGAGGATTACCGCCTCTACGAAATCATCTACCTCGACCTAAAAGAGGTCAAAACTGTCCTTTGTCTTGTGCAAGAGGCCAAGGCGGATTAGGATCTATGTTGGGTGTCTACCTACTGGCTACTGTGTGGCATGTCCTTGCGGTAACTCAGTCATATCTGCAATAGAAAATTGAGGGGGATACCAAATCGCGCAGGCACCTCATTAAAAGATTCAATTTGAAGGGGAAGAGAGTTCTGAAGGAAAATTGGAGTAGATAGGAAGTTGGTATTGCAGGAGGAAATTAGGGTCTAACCAGCTACCCAAATTTGGGTCATATACGACTTGTCCTAGATGAAATTGTGAATTATGATAATGTTGCATGGCATATGGGTTAAAAAAACAGGGTCTCTGGGTGAGGGCGAGGGGAAGGAGAGATGTGGAATGGCGATGGTTGTGGCGGGGAACCTCCCAAGATGGTGGGGAGGGTGGCGATAAAAGGGAAAGGACTGTGAGGGAGGATGAGGGAGTTGGAGAGAGGCATATGAGAGAGGGGTGGGATGGATTTGGGCGGCTATGCAGTTAAATGGAAAAGCGATCGCAATGCGGTTCAGGACTGAATTACGATTAAGTAGGATTAATCGGGATTAATTAGATGTAATTGGTCAATTTTTTTAAAGCATATATTTTGAAAATTAATCATAGTCATAGATTACAAAAATAAATAATTAATCAAAATGGTGTAAATTGTAATTATATAACTTTACTAATTATCTGTCAAACTACTTAAAAAGAAACTAAAAAAAAATTGTAAATTGTTTTAACAGCCAAGCTACAAAGATAAACATCCAGAAGCAAAATAGATGTCAGACCTAACAGGAAGAAGCAACCTACCTATCTCACTAACCCATGAAGGTAAATCCTATTACTTTATACTGAAGATATTTTTAGATGGTCCACTTTGTACAAAAAAAAATACTCCACGTCTAGAGGATTATGACAATATATTCTCAACCAAAAAATAAAGGAAGTCATGACTGAATTGCGTGAAAATTGTGTGGTTTTGTCTCGCATAAACACAAACTTCCAAAGAAATTGTGAGATTCAGTTATTATTGCTCTCAGTTAGAAGGCCAAAAATGTCTAATACACAGAAAGATGGGAGTTCAACATCTGCAGCAAGCCGAATCCAATTTGTTCCGACAACAATCAACTGTTTCACCAAAATTCATATTACTCAAACAACCTCAATCAACAAGCTCCCCTATTCCATATGAATTCTACACAAGGACGAGAAGATGGGAGGCCGAGTGGGATGGGGATTGAGAGGAGAGGGAAGAGGGACATTAGGGTTAAAGTGATACATACCTTTCTAATTTGGTTTGAATTAAGGGAGGAAAAAAGAGACTGAGAGAGTCAGAGATCTAGTCATCGTCCATAGATCTTCACCTTCTCTATTTTTTGCTTTTCTTCTTCTCTGTAGGATCAAGGTTGGGGGAGTTGCGGCATGCGAATGAAATGAAAATCGTGAGTTCAGGTTTTTGTTTCATACATAGCGATAAATCGAAGACTCGGCTAGGGCAATTAATCAGTGTCCGTTAAACCCCAACCGATTTCACCCAATTCGGTTTGGTCAAACCCCGAATTGCGATTAATTAACAATTTTTCGCCGCATTAATAACTTAGTTGAGCGGTAGTGGTTGCAGAGGGGACTACTGGGGGTTGGGTGGTCGATCGGCCTGTGCGAATTGTCCCTACTCGAATATAAAGGTTTTTTTAAGAGCCTGTGCATCCTTGGTAGTGACAACATCGGCGGGGATGTTTCATGGTTTACCTTGTATTCATCAAAAAACATTGAGAAAATATATGATTCTTTGTCTTGGATTTGAAAACCGAACTTGTAAAACATGCGCTTTCAAATGAGTATGAGACGATAGATATGCTTGTAACGCTAATATCACAAGTACACAGTGTAAAAGCATATTTTCTGCACAAACAAATTTTTAAAAGACATTGACTGAAAGCATAGACTTTTTAGACTGTATGCATCAGTTAACTAAATGAGCTAATCCAAAAACTTATTGGTAACATGCATAGACACATCAATAGAAAGTACATGCTTCTGCTTTAGACAAAATGAGACAAATCTATATAAATAACTAATTTAATAATCAGAGATCCATAGATAACATCAATGTCCATTTAATTATAGACTGCAGTCACGCCATTTCACTCATGTAAACGTTATTTTTTTTATTTTAATTTTTTGGTATAATTATAGACTGCAGTCACGCCATTTCACTCATGTAAACGTTATTTTATTTTTTTAATTTTTTGGTAAGAACGTTATTCAATCAACCAAACAATATCATTTTGTCTGAATCTTTGGGAGCTGAAACCGAAGAAAGTTGAACAGTACTGTAAAAGACAAATTACAATGGTCCATGCATAACCAATAAAACATAAAACATTAAGATTGTGCGTATAAGCAAAATATCAACTTGTTCCACTTGAATTTCTTTTATCGAATATTCATTCAGCTTCTCTAAATCATATATTGACAAGTTATGCATGTCGGATGACACCGAATCCAGTCCGACCATATGAACGGATTTGAACTTCATTTGGTTATGTGAATGGCTTGATGAATTCACCTTGAAACTTGGTGCATTCATTTATTTATGAATGTCATTAATTAAGATACATGTATTAGTATTAAGTGGGGATGAACCTATACATGGAGGGATGTTCCATGATTCCTATACAAGCTAGTCCCTAAGAATGAAATGACAATCAAGATTGTGTATCCAGAATATATTGTTAGTGAAGAGTGTTCTTCCTAATTCACTACTCTTTTTTATTTGGTAGATTCCATAGAGTGGCGAGTTTCTATATCTTATCTCTTTGGTGGATTCCTTAGAGTGGCGAGATATCTATTATATTCTTACTCTTATCTCTTGGTGGATTCCTTGAGTGGCAAGTATTTCTTATCATTTCACATCTGCAAAATTACATGATAACATCCTTTCATTTGTCCGGTGTCAGTTTTGATATCAGAGCATACTCGGGTCATTCTCTACAAATGGTTGGTCATGGTGCTCGTGGTGGCGGTGGACGACGTGGTGGTCGTGGCGAACATTACAATGAAGAACCTCTAGTACGAGAAAGGGAGCTTCATGATATTGAGGTCGAAGAATTGACAAGGCAAGTGCAGCAGCTTTAGGAACGACTTGCTTAGGTTGAAACTTGAGAGCAGGAAGAATCTCAACATGATTATAATGAAGAATCTTCGGTAGAGGAAGATGTTAATCCTATTTATTATGCACATGGCCGTGGATCCAATGAAGATGAGTGTCTGAGGCATCAAGGAAGAATGCAACATTATCAACATCGAGTTCTCGACATGAAAGTGGACATTCCAGAATTTGAAGGAAAGATGCAATAGTTGAAGTCGGATATGGTGTCAAAGTCATTTCGGAGACCATATGCAACGACAAGTTCTAGTCGTTCAACTACTGTCTGATGCTTTAAATGTCACGGGTTGGGTCACATTGCTTCAGGGTGTTCGAATAAAAAAATAGTTTCACTTATTGCGGAGGTAGAAGAAGAATCTGGTGAAGATGAGTTTTTTCAAGAAGATGGAGATCCGAAGTATGATGACAAGATTACGTATGGCGACGAAGGAGCAAGCCTGGTCATTCGTCGTAGTTTGAAGTCAACTCCAATTGAGGAAGGTGATCCGCAGCGGAACAATATTTTCCATACGAGGTGTACCTCCCATGGAAGAGTTTGTGATGTCATCATTGATGGGGGGGAAGCTGAAAAAACGTAGTTTCTACCACCATGGTGGAGAAGTTGAATCTGAAGACTGAAAAACACCCGCAACCGTACAAGCTTTCTTGGCTACGAAAAGAAAATGAGGTTTGAGTTGATAAAAGAAGTTTAGTTCAGTTTTCCATTGGAAAGACTTATAAAGAAGTGTGGTGCGATGTTGTCCCTATGGATGCTTGTCATCCACTACTTGGAAGACCATGGCAGTATAATCGAAGAGTCATCTATGATGGCTTCAAAAACACTTATTCTTTTGAGAAAGATGGTGCGAAAATCATTCTAGGGCCTGTAAAAGCAAAGAAAAAAGAAAAGCAACTCAAGGAAAATGAAAATAACTTATTAACTAAGTCTGAATTCCTTGGAGAGATGCAAGAGCAGACCATGGTTTTGATTCTGGTGACGTTGGAGTCAAATCAAAATGCTACCAAAGTCCCACCCATGTTGCGAAGGCTATTTCAAGAATTCGAAGATGTTGTTACAGAAGACGTTCCAGGAGGATTGCCCCCAATGAGAGGTATTCAACATCATATTGATTTTGTTCCTGGTGCAATTATTCCTAATAAGACAGCTTGTTGAATGAATCCAAAGGAGTTTGAGGAGTTGCCGGGCAGGTGGATAAATTGTTGACCAAGGGATTGATTAGAGAAAGTTTGAGTTGTACCCGCATTGCTTGTGCCCAAGAAAGATGGTTCGTGGAGAATGTGTGTCGATAGTAGGGCAGTGAACAAAATCACCATCAAGTACCGGTTTCCCATTCCTCGACTTGATGATCTCCTGGATCAACTCCATGGAGCAACAATTTTCTCAAAAATTGACTTGCGAAGTGGATATCATCAAATTCGTGTGAGACCTGGAGATGAATGGAAGATTGCTTTCAAAACCAGAAATGGTTTATATGAATGGATGGTAATGCCCTTTGGGTTATCTAATGCTCCTAGTACTTTTATGCGGCTCATGAATCATATTTTAAAATCTTTTATTGGGAAGTTTGTGGTAGTGCACTTCGATAACATCCTCATCTTCAGCAAGGATCAAAAGTCTCATTTGGAGCATTTACACCAGTGTTTCAGGTATTACGTAAACAAAAGTTATTCACGAACCTGAAGAAGTGTGAATTTCTAACGAACAAGTTAACCTTTTTGGGTTATGTTGTTTATGGAAATGGAATTATGGTAGACCCTAATAAGGTTGAAACTATTACAGGTTGGCCAATTCCCACAACACTTCATGACATTCGAAGTTTCCATGGCTTAGCTTCTTTATATCAATGTTTCATCAGAGGATTCAATACTATTATCACTCCAATTACAGAGTGCTTAAAGGGAGGAAGTTTTTAGTGGAATCCAGAAGCACGGAAGAGTTTTGAATTGATAAAGAAGAAGATGATCGAAGCTCCTATTCTTATGCTTCCCGATTTCAAAAAAGTATTCGAAGTTGATTATGATGCATTGAATGTTGGGATAGGTGCTATGCTCAGCCAAGAAGGTAAACCCTATTGCCTTTTTCGGTGAAAAATTAAATCATGCTCGCTCAAGGTATTCTACCTATGACAAAGAATTTTATGCTATTGTTCGAGCCTTGAATCACTGGAGGCATTATCTCATTTATAAAGAGTTCATTATCTTTTATGATCATGAGCGGTTGCGATTTATTAATGGACAACACAAGTTGAACAACGGGCATGCAAAGTGGGTTGAATTCTTGAAAGCCTATATTTTTCACATCAAGCACAAGTTAGGCAAGCTGAATCAAGTAGCGGATGCTTTGAGCAGGTGACATGCTTTCCTAAACACTAAGCAAGTGAAAGTATTGAGGTTTGAAGTGTTGAAAAAAATTGTATCAAGATGATCCTTTCTTTAAAAAGATCTGGATTGACTGCTTGGATGGATCTCGTGACTCTTATGTTTTGCAAGAAGGATTTATCTTCAAAGGAATACGACTCTACGTTCCAGAATGTTTGTTGAGTGGAGTTATCATTGCAGAGGCTCATGATGGTGGTTTAGCAAGACACTTTGGCAGAGACATCACTGATTGAGGAACATTTTTATTGGCCGCGAATGTCTCGCAACGTTGCAAAACATGTGGAAATGTGTAAAGTTTTTCATATTGCCAAAACTCATTGTCAAAACACTAGATTGTACACTCCACTTTCAGTTCCAGTGGCTCCCTAGGAAGATGTGAGTATTGACTTTGAGGTTGGACTACTGTAGCACCCCGTAATTTTTCTACTTACTGAAAAATATTTATATTTTTGTGTGATTGTCTTCATTAAGTTATGGGCATACATATGAGCTATTTATTTGTCAATGTGATGTGTAGTTTAAGAATTAATTTCCTACTTACCTTCCTCTACCGAATCTCGGGACGAGATTCTTTTGAGGTGTGTATATTGTAATACCCGCCAAATTCACTTACTAATATACTTGCATTATTTTAGAAGTAAATAATATTTATTGGTAGTAATTATTAATTGATAATAATTATAATTAATAATAGTTTACGATTTCAAACTTAGGTTTAGACTAGTGGTGGGTAAGAGATAAATGGTGGGTGTGTTTTATCCAAAGAAACCCTAAATTTTCCTTTAAAGACACAACCCTAGTTTATTTTTCTTCTCTTTGCACACACACACAAAAGAAAAAGAAAAAAAAAAAAAAAAAACCCTACGTTGAAAGTGGGAGGAGCTTGGAAAGAGGAACTTTGGATTCTTGCAAAAAAAAAAAAATCGGTGAGTACAACTCTATTCTTGCTTAGTTATTTTTTTTGTAATATTATTGATTACATATATTGTATATGAGGTTACATATGGAAGAGAGAAAGGATGGAAGAGGGATTTTTTTCTTTTATGTTTTAAATTTTCGTTTGTGTGTATGGGTTTTCGTTTCTATGAACTGACAGGAATTTTTTTTATTTGATTGACATTCGACGCTTGGCGCGTTAAAAAAAAAAAAATGTGTTTTTACTGTTTCAATTAGTGTTGACTCTGCAATGGGTTTTGAAAATCATTGATTGCTTTTGAAGTTTGTTGACTCTGCAATGGATTTTGAAAAGCATTGATTGCTTTTCAACAGAATTACTTATACAAAGCATTGAAAAGAAGTTTGTGTGTAGTTTGATTATACAAAGCATTACATGTGTGTAGTTTGATTATACATATACTTTTGAAAAGCATTGATTGCTTTTCAACAGAATTACTGTTGACTCTGCAATGGGTTTTGAAAAGCATTGATTGCTTATACAAAGATGAGAGAGTGATATTCATCATTGTTGGCTATTGAATTTTTTTCTGTTTTATCAAGTCAAATCAACATGTGTTGATATTTGATGATCGACATTACAAATATAGTTTTTAATAGTTTCAGTTTTATTTTTTTTTTAATTTTTGGGTATATGTGGAGGAGAATTGATGTCATGTTGCAACAGTGTACATGATTAAAATGTTGTGAATATAAGTGTAGTAAGGTTTTATGCATATGGTATTGTAGGGGGATGTGATGTGATGTTAATTGCTTTGAAAAAAAAAAAATGGCTCAAATAAAATACTTGGTAAATGTTCTTTCTCCACAACTCCGAAAAAAAAAAAAAAAAAAAAAAAGTGAAAGAAAAGAAATTTTTGTATACAGACTTGCTTGTATACGTGTGATGGAATTATGGGTATGCAGACTTGCTTGCATATCGGTGCACCGTTCCATGTGAGTTCGGTTGTACGTGTAGAATGCTTGTCAGTGATCGAACTTCGGGTGAGATGACATGACACTCGAGGTGGCACCCCACTTGGGTCATGTACGCTCCGAGTGGCTTCGATGGCAAGGGAGGCACACTTGGGTGAGGTGTGTTCGGCACAGGAAGAGAGTGCGATTGTGGAAAAAGGAGCCAAGAATTAGAAAACAAAATAAATACTTAAATTAAACCATTGAATTGAGCATGCCATGAAATTGTGTATAGATTAATTTAGCTTATACTAGGTTAGCCTTGAGGGAAGAAACTAAATGCTCATTCAACCATTGAATGAGAACTACACGTCTTCCTAAAGGTAGAAAAATGTATTTGTTTAATATTTCAATAATAGTCTAATATGATTATGAATTGTAGTGTTGTTGCATTTATGAGGATTGATAACTCATAAACTTTATTTATTAGTGATAAATGATGCATATTTATTTATTAGGATAATAACACCATTGCCTCATTGAGGAACTACCTGATGGTGTGATTATTTATTGTTTGGTTTATTTTTATCATGTGCGGGTTTATTGATTTTTGGGATGAAGATTTCTCACACCAGCTTTATTGCTGACCCGAGTGAGCTTTTGCTTCTTGGGTACATTCCTTTTGGAATGTAGCCGAGTAGCCTTTCAGGTTTAGAGATTTTGAGTTGCATTACTGGAGTTCCGCTAGTGAGCTAGCCATGCCAGTCTTCTCCGGGTTAGATTTTTATTTGTTTCAGATGTTTAGTTCATGCTGCTATTTGTTTCTGTTATTATTGAATTTTCACGTCCCGAGTTTTGGGGGAAACGGATAATCCTACGTGGCTTTTTGGGATTTTCGTTTCCTTCGGAAATCGGGGCGTGACAACTACCGTGGACACAAAGACACAAAGACTCTGTTATGGTTGTTGTTGATAGATTTTCAAAGATGGTTCATTTCGTGCCATGCGAAAAGACTCTAGATGCTACTCGCACTGCTGATCTATACTTTAAGGAAATTGTCAAGCTGCATGGCTATCCCAAAACTATCACAACAGATCAAGATCCTAAATTTGTAGCACACTTTTGGAGGACCTTATGGCGAAAGATGGGAACTAAGCTACAATTCAATTCCTCACATCATCCTCAGATTGATGGACAGACCGAAGTTGTGAATCGTAGCCTAGGAAATCTTCTTCGAAGTTTGGTGGGCAAGAACATCCGTCAGTGGGATCTCACTCTGCCTCAAGCAAAATTTGCCTATAATCAATCCGCAAGCCAAACAACTGGGATGAGTCCTTTCCTAACAGTCTATGGTAGGAATCCTTTGAGTCCCCTCTACTTAGGTCCATTTGCTGCAAACTATCAATTCAGTGGAGATGCCGCTGAACAAACCAACCACATCAAGAAACTGCATGAGCAGGTGTGAGGCCACATCATGAAGCAAAATGAAAAGTACCAAAGGCAAGCTAATAAGCACAGAAAGCCGGATATAATCAAATAAGGAAATTTAGTGTGGATTCATCTTCGCTCAGAACGATTTCCTCAAGGCAAGCATGCAAAGTTAAAACCTCGAGCAGACGATCCTTTCAAGGTACTTAATCGAATCGGAGAAAATGCTTATAAGACCGAGCTTCCAGGAGATTATGGTGTGTTTGCAACATTCAATGTCGCCGATCTTTCTCCATTCGTCAATGACACCAAATCCAATCTGACCATATGAATGGGTTTGAACTTCATTTGGTTATGTGAATGGCTTGATGCATTCACCTTGAAACTTGGTGCATTCATTTATTTATGAATGTCATTAATTAAGATACATGTATTAGTATTAATTAGGGAAGAACCTATACATAGAAGGATGTTCCAGGATTCCTATATAAGCTAGTCCCTAAGAATGAAATGACAACCAAGATTGTGTGTTCAGAATATATTGTTAGTGAAGAGTGTTCTTCCTAATTCACTATTCTTATCTCTTTAGTGGATTCCATAGAGTGGCAAGTTTCTATTTCTTATCTCTTTTGTGGATTCCATAGAGTGACGAGATATTTATTATCTTCTTACTCTTATCTCTTGGTGGATTCCTTGACTGACGAGTATTTCTTATCATTTCGTATCTGCGAAATTACATCATAACATCTTTTCATTTGTCCGGTGTCATCGGATGCATAACCTCTGAAACATAAAAAGTATAGAATATGCCATAAGCAAAATATCAATTTGTTCTACTAAGACTTGTTCTATTTGAACATCCATTGAGCTAATTTAAATGGTCTTTTGCTTTGGTTTTTTAAGTAAAGTCTGAATGAGTTGGAATTTCCAACCTCTAAGAAAAAAAAGCAGGAATGGGCTTAAAGCTCACACTACACCATATTGACATTTTTGTAACAACCCCCAAAACAATATCACTTTTGAAGTGTAACAATTCACTTAACAACTTTACACATTTTCACAAACAAAATGATACAATAATAGTATCACCATGAAGAATATGGTTATAAAAGTGATACTATTCATGGTGATCCAACTTATTGTATCATTTTTTTTTTGTTACCGTTTTTCATTTTTTTGACTATTTTGATTTGAAATTGTTTGGTGGATTGTAACATCTCAAAAGTGATATTGTTTTGAGAGTTGTTACAAAAGTGTCAATTTGGTGTAGTATTTCTAGAGAAAGGTTAAATTTCAACTCTTGTAACTTCCAATAGGAGAATCAGGTTACATGATCAACTAAGGTGCAGTGGTCTTACCTAAATATAACAGGCCCTGTAATATTTACATGGACCTTATACGTAATCAAACTACCATTTACGTGAGGCATAGCTAGGGTCATTTTCTCAGAAACAGAAAACAAAGATGCGAGGAACTTTCTCAACTACTTGATTTTGACTGTAAAGTTGGGCTAACAGAATGAGACAAAGCAATCATAGAGAACATCGATAACAATTTGAAACAGAAGTGGAAGCAAGAAGCCAAATAACCACATTTTTCAATGATAAAACAAAACTGGTTTGGGCAGGTTTTGAAGATGCATCGGAGGCAAGTCACAGAGGAAGTCCCATGACGACAAGTTGTGTCTAACTGCATACAAGACCCATTCATCAATGATAAAACAAAACTGGTTTAAACTTAATTATTGATGTTAGCCCAACAACAATTTGTTTCACTCCAAACAACCCTTTCGAGTGTTCTCTTTCTTGTTCTAATGTGACATTTGAATCAACTACTATTGTTAAGACTAATATATGCTAGGCGCTTTCATAAAAAATAGTTCATTAAGGACATAATTTTTTTACAGTGAAAAAAGGTCTGAAAACTCAAAAGTTTACACAAAGAACTACAACTACCTTAACTTAGGTAGTATTCTCGACACACAAAACAAACAAAGAAGGGAACCATTTATTCAAACTGGTGTAGCCATACGCATACATGTCAGAGGAAATTGTGAAAAGAAGTCATGTTTGAGCCTAAAACACAAACGTACCTTTACATTATCAAACTCTTTTTGGGTACTTATTAACAACCCTATTTGAAAGTACAACAAAACGAAATACATGGTCTTGGGATATTTCACAAATATCAGATCTTCAAACTGGTTGAAGTATGAGGATCACGAGCCTGGCAGTGGGATGGGCTGACAGATCGGGATGGTCAAACATGGTCTTAGAACCTAGACTCTACGCTGAACAAGTTTAGGACCCAAACTTAAGGTTAGTATAAATAAATATTCTAAAACAAGAGAGGGCGAGTGTGAAACCTATTGGGGATTATCATCGTCAAATACACAATTCTTTAGAATAACGTTTGTTATTTTATGGTATTTTAACTGAAACCTATGACTTCAGTGGATCATCAACATAAACATGATTTTAACAACTGAAGGGAAAAATACAAGTAAAAACTGAAGAAGAAAAATTTACCATTTAACACACGCTACAAAAAAAATTGACATCAGCAACAGCTAAAAGCCGTTGCTAATTGTCCCAAAACCGTAGCTAAAAGGAATCAGCGATGGCACAACAACCGTCGCAATCCTGTAGCAACAATTATCGTCGCTATTTGAATCAGCGAGGACAACATAGCCGTGGCTAATTGGCGACAGCTAAACACCGTCACTAATTTGAAAAGTGTCATCGCTAATTTCCAAATCCAAATTAGCGACGGGCAGATTGTCGTGGCTAGCTAGCGACGGCTTCGTGTCGTCGCTAAGTCCCGAATAGAAATAACCATCAGCGACGAGCAGATTGACGTGGCTAGTTAGTAACGGCTTCGTGTCGTCGCTAAGTCCCGAATAGAAATAACAATTAGCGACAGGCAGATTGTTGGGGCTAATCTTCAAATCAATTCGACAAAACTGTGACGGTTGTTGCCGTCGCTAACAAAATAAAATTGAAAAATGAATTTTTTATAATAAAATTATATTAATTTTAAGATTTGGCATATCCTTTTTTTGTCATTATATTAATTTTATAATAAAATTATATTAATTTTAAGATTTGGCAAATTATAAACATCTTAAACATGAACAAAATTATATTAATTTTCATATACTCAATAAATTGTCCATCACAAAAAAATACAATCCCAAATACTTTGTCAACCTCAAATTGAGATATAACTCACTTAAACTTAAATAACTACATAAATCATAGTGATCGTCTATGGGACATAAAACAAAATTTTTACATACAACAATTCAGGTGATCTTGCACACAGTAATTGCTTTAAGATCTGCATCAGCTTGGTCTTCCGACGTGGTTATTATCAGTTCACCAACATCACCAGAACTGCATTAAAATCACAATTTGCACAATCATCAGAGCAATATATGAACAGGGGCTTTGATCAGAGAGAATTCAAGTGGACAGATTAAGAAAAGTCAATGAAATGTTGGACTGACAGTAACTGACATCATCCTTTCTACAAGTGTACCACAAAAAGGGAAAAATAAAAAGAAAGAAGGAAATATGTGAAAGGTAATTTGATATCACTGGACTAACATTTTATTAGGAGATTAGTTACTATGGTTCTGCTTGAGGGTTTCCTATCCTTAAAGGGGTAAGAATTACAGCACCTTCGCTATTTTATAAGTACATATCATTACTGGCTTAAGGCCTCTTCAGCATTTCAAGCGGGATAACTGATGGTGTAACCTACTGCTCAAGTGTACTTGCTTTAGTATTTGACATTCCAAAATCAGTAAACTGGAAGTAAACTCTATGAAATACCTAATGCAATGCAATAAACTAGCACTACATTATTTCACCATGAGTACACACGTTCTGACAGGAAGGTGCATACTTGGAATAAAATCCTTCTAGAATGTGAGGGAAGTGACAAGATAGATACCTTCTCTACACCTTGGTTGCAAGCATATACCAGAGCATCAGCAAGCGTCAGTCTGCCTTCGGCATCAGTATTGTTGACCTGCAGAAAAAATGATTCCAACAAATCAAACTTACATGGAGTTGATGAGATATTTATCAAGCGAGTTTGAAAGCCACCTTAACGAAGATTTCATGAAGCTTCTACACATATTTTCAATACCAAATAATGGTACATACAAGCTATCATTTAGGATAGTCACATGGAGATTGCCTAATAGAACCATGTTACTAATCTATTGTTAGTAGTTGAACATAGTGTAACTGTTGTATTCTTCACACATTTTAACTTGGAAATTATGAAAAGAACTAAAAGAGAACAAAGATTGGCAATTTTGGCCCATGTTATTCGTCATATAATAACTTAATCATCATCTTATCACGCATCTAGCTTTGAGGCTCAAGCCTTTGGCATGTGAAGCACAAATCGTGAACTACACCTTGAGGTACATATAACTAGAGATTTAGGAAAGGAGAATACATGTATATGAGTAATCTCATTAAAAGTACTACCACCTCAACAATAACAATAGAAATGTACCTCAATTATTTTTCCATTGGAAGCTGTGAGAATATCTCCAGGTCTCACGCCTGTAGCACTAATCATGTTTTCACATGCTGCAACAATGAAATGGACCTGGAGAACCAAAAATCAAATAGGTGTCAAAAACGTGCATTCAGTTTCTAGAAATGAAGCATTCTATCTACAACCAAGACCAATGAAGATAGACACGAGCATAAACAATGACAAAGCATGCCTCTACTCCTGCAGGTTTTATTTGCCCAATGGCTTTTGCTGCACCTAGAACAGCTGCAGAGCCTCCCATATCAAATTTCATGAGCTCGATCAAGCAGCCTGGTCCTGTCTTGATGTTGTAACCGCCACTGGTAACAATGAATAATCAATAAATTTTAAGAACCAATAATAATTCAAACAACCACATCAACAAAAAACCTAACACCAGAACCAATAACTTAGCCATCTGCTTACATACATATGTATGTATAAGAAAAAAATATGTACCTGTCAAATGTCAATCCCTTCCCTACTAACCCCAACTTGGCCTTTACAGGCCCAGTAGGAGGTTTGTAACATAAATTGATGAAATGAGGAGGATTGCTAGAAGCAGCTGCAACACCCAAATAAGAGCCCATTTTCAATTCTTTACATTGTTCCTCGTCCAATATCTTTGCAGTAATAACATCACTGTACATTGAAGCAATTTTAGTGGCCTCTTCTGCCAGTACAGCTGCAAGGTAAGAGAAACGACACAGGTGTAAGTAGGTAAGTCCCCAATAGCTAACTAAACTCAATAATTGATAAGTCTTACGAACCAGGTGTGAGCACATTGGCTGGTGCATTTACAAGCTCTTTTCCAAGGACCACACCAGAGCAAACATCAGCTGCATACTTGAGTTTGTTCTCCAGTTTAGGTCCGGCCCCAAGACCAAGAATACTAACTGACTGAAGGGATGGTCTTTTTGACTCGGACTTAAATCTATTATCTTCGTAAGCCCCCAACACAGTTCCTGCACAAAATAATAAATTAACAAGGTTCAAGACATATATCACACACTCAAAACCACAACAAACATCCCATTCTCAGCCATGCATCAATTACATACCAGAAGCAATTTCAGAAGCAGTACTAAGCTTTGAATCTGCAGACAGTCCCTCAGGAGAAGCAAGGGCAATAGCAACGTCACTTGCTTTGGTAGAATTGGCTACTGCGGCAACAGCCTCACCAAGACTACGATAAGCAGAAGTAGAAGACGAAGGGTTTCCAAGCCCAATCAAACTGATCCTCTTCGAACCCAAACCCGGAAGTCTAAGTACTGTCGACTGTCCAACCTTCCCAGTGAAATCTTCCTCAGACGAGACTTCAGCCAATAGACCCCCCAATTTAGTATCTAGTTTATTCAAGATTGAATTCTCAAACTTTGAGTTCTCATCCTTAGCCATGTCTTTCTCTGTGACACCAACTGCTAGTATGTCTCCTTTCCATTCCACCAAATCAATCTCTTTTGCCTTAATCGAGATCTTGAGGAAACAAAATTAGGCAGTTCAAAACCCATAACAAAACCAATCTCAACAACCAAAACAACTAATGAAAACATATATATTGTAACCAAACAGCAAGGAAATGTATATATCCATATAAGCCTACTATATGCCTCTTTTCTTAAATAAAGACATGATCTTTAAGGATTTTATCAATTAAAAAAAATGTCCATCTCAATCCAACACAAAACATAAGCATGATATAAGAACAGTGGGGTGTTTTTAGTTGATCTTATATGTGATTTGAGTGACCAAAGGTGACATTCAGAGATGCTAACCACGATATAAGAACAGTGCATTCACTTTATTTTACTTTTATTAGTTTATTACTTATAGCAAATGGATAATATCTAAGGAACAACCAAGTACTCTAAAAGTTACTATATAGCTTGCCATTGCTGAACAATATCATTATTCCACCGAAGACATCTACCTGTACTAAGGCACACGAATAATGTCAACCTAAATGCTTTGTTATGTATTTATTTCTTTGTCTTCATTACAAAAAATAAATAAATAATAAATACAATAATTTTTCTGTCTATGTGACCTAACTTTGACATCAAAATTCATACAAAAGATAGATATCAACCCCACCGATATGTTACAACTTCTAGTCACACACACAACGTAAAGTAGTGCTACCATGCACCATTAGAAGAAAAAAAATTCAGGAGTAAGAGCTACGAGAGTACCATAGAATTGTGATAGCAATCTACCAGAACTGAACTGGATTGCTTCAGGTGTCGGTTTCCGACGACGTGCATTGTTATCTGAGAGACGCCTACGGCAACTTCTCTTTTTCTTATCAAATTCCTTGATATCATGAAACCTTCAACAAAATCAATCAAATAGTTACAAACCCAAAGGCCTCAGATATAGAAACTCAAACTTAATTTGTCTGGTTGTCTGAGCAAAATCAGTGAAACAAAACAAACTCAGATAAATAAACTGAAACAGGGACAAACTGAAATAATCAAACAAATAAACTAGACAATTGAACAATTTGCTGCTCTAATAAACAAGAACCTTACCTGCTGCACTGCTGGCAAAACCTACGCTCCAGACCGGCAACAACAACTCTTGGGCTTTTGGAATGGTCTTTACAGACACTATGTCTGCGATGATAATCTTTAGCCGAGGTAAGGTCGAGATTGCAACCTTCGACCTGACAGCGAGGGGTCTGTGTACTCTGGTAGGATGCTCTAGATCTCTTCACTGGAGTAGAGGAGGATGTTGGATTCGTAGCAGTAGCCGAAGGTTTAACAGTGCTCCCACCACAAACATCCTCAAAGTAAGTTCGCTTGCCAAGCTCTAAACCAACCAATGACTACAATGTATCTAACAGACCCACTTGTATATAGCACCTAACAGACACAGCACTACAATGTATCTAACAGACCCACTTGTATATACCACCTAACAGACTTTGTACCCAACCACTTCCAGCCTGCACACCCTGCAATCATCCACGCCAGACTTTGTACCCAGCCACTTCCAGCCTGCAATCATCCACGCTTTCTCCTTGTGTATGTGAACTTGATAGGAGGCCTATCAGAATATTTAGAGATCTTTAGCAATAACAATTCTAAAGAATGTTATGCTTGACTAATAAAGCTTAAAACCAAAATGAAGAAAAAAAGGCACTCAAAACCTACTATCATAATCCATGATATCCATTGAAGATTTCAAAGAAAAAAAAGTCATAAAGTACTATTTTGGGGATAAAGTAAAATGTCATAAGTCAATACCTCAGCGTTAGGGATGTATTCTCTAATTATATACCATAGTTGAGCATTTGTTAGAGATGTATTCTCTAATTATATACCATAGTCAATACGTCAGCGTTAGAGATGTCATAAGTACTGCTGAAAATCATACTAGTCAGTCAGCACTAGTATTTTGAGTATGATAGTTAGTCAGGCAACATTGAAAAAGATGGTAAAGCTAAAACTGGACGCTTATGTGTACTTCTTGGAATAACTTCAAGCCAAGCAACATTGAAAGCAAGCAACAATGAAAGGTTATCATAACAGTCAAGAGTCCCAAATGACATTGCTAAACAAGGAAACAACAACCACTTACTAGTGCAAACACGAGGTGCAATGGGATTGTGTCGCACACTCGCCATACTTAGATAGCTAGTAATCTAAGTTACTCGTTGACCTTAGTGTTTGTGCCGAAAGATTAGCTTTAAAAAATTTGCAGTATAACAGATCCAAATTGAAGAAATCTAAAGCCCAACCTGGAAAGAACATTAGAATGAGTCCATCAAAAGGACAAGGGCCAAGGAACATATTGTAACCAACTCAAAAGAGAAGCCATCCCTAGAAATATTCCGTTGCATTCTTTCAAACTTTACAGAAAAAAAAAATAATAATAACAAAAACAATAAAAAAAACAGAGAATGACATACAGATATGGGGAAAAGGTAACTGCATCTTAGTTGGTATAAGCATCAAGGGGTTGAAATCTAGTGTTATAAGAACACAAGCTCTAGGTGTTTCGGTTGGTACATTCATAGCTCAAGTAGATGGCATGACTTCACCTTTTTCTCTACCTAGCTTAAAGGTTATCTTAACAGTTAGTAAAAATGCTGACTATTTGTAGCAAGCAACAATGAGCAACAAGAACAAACTGACCAACAAACACATATAAAATTTCTGAAATTCTGCTAAGGTTATCTTAACAGTCAGTAAAAATGTTGACTGTTTGTAGCAAGCAACAATGAGCAAGAAGAACAAACTGACCAACAAACACATATAAAACTGCTGAAAATCTGTTGAGGTTATCTTAACAGTCAGTAAAAATTCTGAATGTTTGTAGCAAGCAACAATGAATTCCTGCAGTCAGGTAACAAAGTGACCAAGAAGAACAAAGTGACCAACAAACACATCTAAAAACTGCTGAAAATCATACTAGTAAAAATGAAGTTCTGATTTTTTTTAAACTACAAGTTGGCATTGAAGTAAACTCAGATGTCATCACATATGAAATATTTTGCTGATTCAAAGAAGAACCATTAGTTAAGTTGACCACAGAAGAAAATTTTACTCTTGGAAAATTTTAATCTTATTCTAATTATTTCACTAGACTTTTCATGCATCTAGACAGTCACAGAAAAACCCTATAAAGAATGCCAACTCCACAAAATTATAGGAGAACTACACATAAAAGACTTCAATAAAAAAAAAAAAACAAATTGATAGCAGCCTACATGGAATAAGAAGCGCGATTGATACAAGGGAGGGAGGAACATACTCTGCTGAAAGGAATTGCTGGAATAAAGCTCTAATGAGATCAAGACCCTGCCTAACTCTGCGTAAATTACGAGAAAGGCTCCCCGGCTTTCTGACTGTTACGAGAAAGGCTCCCCTCCATGCAGCCAGAGGATCTCCTGCATGAACAGAAGATAGCAGTATCTCCTTCAGTACATCCATCTACAGGGTGCTCCACTGGGACTCAAATGATGAAATGACTGAATAGGGGTGCATTTTTCCGATGTCAGCGTAACTTGATCCAATATCCTGACGCAAGAAAATTTAAATGACATCAGCTCCCAAAATGCAGTTCCATGTCTAGAGAATCAGCTTAGCAAATCAAGCAAAGCTCTAATTTCATCCAATGTCACTATTAGAGGCTGAAACTAGGATTTCACTTGAAACGTGATTCGTTTTCATTGATGCACTACACAATACATCATCACCCACATTAAAATAAAAACATTAAAATAAAAAGTAGAGAAAGAAAAAATTATGATTGTCATGTTAGAAATATCACATCTACAACTAGCATCAAACAGAATGTCGAAATTAATGTCTGAGACGTCGCAATGAAGTTCATGGATGAACAAGATCTCAAAGCACCACAAAAAACGTGATTCCAATAAGCCTTTAAAAGCTGACGATACGAGGTGCTTACAAGCACTTGGCTAATTCAGACACTCCCTTGATGCAACGGCAACATTTGAAGTTTTGACCTTCATTCATACATAGACACGCTCAAATACACAATAGTCTTAATGATAATAACATAATTATTTGCAAGCTTTAATATGTTTTTTTCTTCTGTTTTTTTCAAGTTTTTTCTTCTTAATTTCCACTTTTTTAATTGCAGTTTAAGATGATACAAGGAGAGAAATGCATAAGGAGATTTTTTGTATTTAAACTAAGTGAAAACCCAAACAATTAGTGGAAAATTGAAATAAACAAACATCCAAAAGACAGAAAAGGTATTTTATTTCGAAGTCACCTTGGAGGAAGAAAGTGACTTTGAGTACTTGGTCACTGTACTTTGAACATGGTATGCATTTGTGGTCAATGCCAACACTTGCAGTGCACTGATTAAAGCCAAGCAATCATCTTGTTGTATGTATAACTGAGCAACCTACCTTGGAAAGAATGTAATTTTCTGCTGGTAACCATTTGGAGGGCGGGCTCACTAAGATTAGTATCAAAAAATTATAATCAGCATTTGCAAACTAGAGAAGATTGCACAAAACAAGACACAGAAAAGGGAAAGGTAGTTGATTGTCTTACATCTTCAGAAAGCTTCATGTTCTTAGTATGGATACAGAGAACCGCAAGACGCCCACTTTCATTTGGAACACCATTGTCAATCTCCCTATCAAATCTTCCAAACCTTCTCAGAGCTGGATCAATGCTGTTTGGCCGGTTGGTAGCTCCCATGACAATAACATGAGCTTGTGATTTCAGTCCATCCATGACTTAAAGTCAAATTCCCGATGGTGGCTTAACACCAATTGACTTAAAGAGCTGGGGGTGTTTAAGAGGGAGCTCCACTAGCTCCCTGATCTGAGTCATCTGCTTTCTCACGTTCATTTACCGATGCATTCAGCAAATTCTTACTACTTTTCCAAGCAACCTTTTCCAAGCATACAAATAGCATTCAAGCAGCATTCAGCATACATTTGAGCAATTCAAGCATACGATTCAGCATTCAGCATACATTTCAACATTCAGCATACATTTCAGCATTCAAGCATTTCATCATTTTAGCATTCAACATTCAAATTAGCTACGGTTAAAGTTTAATTATTCATGTATTTAGGTGCGAATGGTTAAAGTTTAATTACTCACCCCGCTTGCCTGCGTCGCGAATCCCATTAGAGGTTGGATGTTTTTCATGAATGCTCTAATTTCCTCCATATCAATGGTCAACGTGTCTACCTTCCGATTGGTTGTCTCCAGCTTTACTTTGGTTGTTTCCAAATTTGCTGTCGTTGTCTCCAGATTTGTTGTCGTTGTCTCCAGATTTGCTTCAATGGCTGCTAGCTTCTCCTTCGTAGCTGCGAGCTCTTGTGCAGTTGCATCATGAGCTGCAACCAGCTGTTGCTTAGTAAGCTCATGTGATTCCACTAGTTCACGTACTTTGGCATTAGCTTCCTCAACTAACTTGTAAAATGACCTTGCCTCTTCATTTGGTTCATGGTGAATGTCTTCTTGTTCACCCATAATTGGCGAATGCCCAAATGCGTCATGTAACATGTCTTCCATATCGTCCTCTTCCTCTTCTTCTTCCTCTGAATCTTCCTCATCTGCCCATGCATCCATTACTTCCAATTCACCGTGGTGTACCCATATACCTTTGGCATACTGACTATCCCACCCAGAAATGATTAGATGTTCCCGAACAGTGTCACGAACATGGAAATGCCTGTTACGGCACCTTTTGCATGGACATTTTATCTTTCCATGAAAAGACGACAAATCAAAAGCATCATTAAGGAAGGTGCGGAGCCCTAGTTCATATTCGGTGCGGAGACGATTATGCTCAATCCAATCTTTTTCCATGTTGGAATCTAACTTAGCCTGGATAATAGTATAAATATGAATTTATTAATTGACATTTATGAAAACCAAAAATTTATTCTTTTAAAAAGATAAAGTAAAACAAGTATATATTATACATTATCTTTTACAACTATTCAAATTTGAAGCTTGCTCTTGTAAGGTTTTACAAACTCAATATGTTATTTCTGTATGATGCTCTATCCCTAAAAGCCATGCAAATGGGGGATCAATCCAAATATATCAAACGAACCCAAAGTTCAAAATAAACGAAACAAGCAGGATATTGCACGCTTATGGCATATCTACCCATTAGCTAATAATTTATTATTCCACGCTTATGGCATGTCTCTCTCAAAGTAGTTGTATATATTCATTTTCAACTTCACATAAAAAGTAAGCAAGCCAAATGCAGAATAATTAGAAGTAAACGACAATTTGAAATCATTAACCCTAAGTGGGCTCGAAGCATGAGCTTTATGTTATGTCTGATAAGTTGTTATTAGAGAACACCTTAGTTTCATGACAAGTTTGCCTTGTCATGCAAGCTCCTTTTTATTATTTTGAATGCCCTAGTATGAAAAAAAAAAATGCAAGAAATGCAGGGCACTAACATGGTCAACAAAAGCAGTGCACTAACATGGTCAAAACAAAACCAATCTAATCAAGCATTTCACTATTGGTTGGTACACTTAAAATACATCAAAAGTGTGGACGGTCTGACTTAATTCTACCATCCACATCTATTGCTATAGATGGTAAGAAGATTTAATAATTCATTAAATTCCACTTGAGCTCCATGAAAAAGTTTTGCTAAATTTGAACATGTAAGGAATTTTATAAGTATATTTTGATTGTATGGAAGAAATTTTACAATCATACTATTACACTGAAAACTAAAGCTTGTGTACGTATATATGAAAACAGACTTGGGAAGGTTTAGACGTCTAGCTTGAATTCCTAGAAGAGTTCTACTTCCATCTTTAGACTAAAAGTCTGTGAGTTTGGAGTAGTATTAGTTGTTCGCCACTTTTACAGTTCAAAACAATATAAAAAATTTGCATCTTTAGACTAAAATTTGCAAAACAATATAAAGTCTGTGAGTCTGTGAATTCTACTTCCATCTTTAGACTAAAATTTGCAAAACAATATAAACCTAAGTGAGAGATTTGATTTTTACTCACCTTGAACCCTTATTAGAGCACAATAACCCCAAATTTCTCCCACCTTGAAGTTGAAGAAGATGAAGAATGAGATGATCTTCCTGGATGCAGAAGGATTCCAGGCCCCTCAGTAGGTGACGCGGCGCGGGTTCTTCCTCTGAAAATCGAGGGTTCTTCCTTTGAAAATATGGTTCTTCCTCTCAGACCTTCTTCCTCTCACAGCTTCTTCCTCTGAAAATCGCGCGTCTTCCTCGCAGAGCTTCTTCCTCTCAAAACACCGTGACGCGGGATGTCAAACCTTCGTCCTCTCAAAATCGCTCTTCCAAACCTTCTTCCTCTCAGAATAGGGTTCTTCTTCTCAATGATTCTTCCTCTCTCTGCTTCGTCCTCTGCAATACGCTCTTCACAGAACAAAAGCAACGTGGGATTCCCAATTTTATTCGCGCCTAATAGGTTTTTATTTTGTGTATTTTTTTTTTTTTTTTATCGCTCAGGCACGGCAAAAACCGTAGCTAGGATTTGTAAATATTAGCTACGGTTATTATACCGTGGCTAAGTAAGTTTTTCGTCAATATATTATATTTTTCAAATATACACTTATGGACAGCATAAAGCGTAGCAAAATATTTTTATTTGTAAATTTCAAACAAGTTTATACTCTATCAACCCCAAATTGATATTATATACATATATGATTACATGGATTTACAATCAAGGACAAACTAAAACTTACAAATTTTGATTCAAGGTTTATGCTATTAAAAAACAACAAATACGATTTTGGAAAGACAAATTCGGAGTGTCCATGCCTTTTCAATCAGAATAAATTTTTCTCCCCGTCCAAATTCAAAGCGTCTTCAAGTTTTACAGAAATTAAACAATCTTTCGGCCTGAAATTAATGAAGGATATGGGTAAGATGCAGGAGATGATCAAAAATAAAATGATATGAGTAAAAAAATGATATCAGTAAGATGAAGGATATGGGTAAGATGTAGGAGATGATCCAAAAAATAATTATAAATCATTCTCATACCTGCAAGTGACTTTTAACAAGGGCAATGCTAAGTCCTCTCACATTCATTAGTTGAAAGACAAATTTGGGAATTCTTCTGCAACAATCAAAGGAAAAAAATTGATATAGAGTTAGTAATCCTTGATAATTGTTGAAATGCTCCATGAGCTTCTCATCTGTTGTCTCCTATGAAATCCCTACGATGAAGAACGTCTGCAAGTTTTATAAATATGAAACAATGTTTCGCCTTGCATAAAAACCAAGGCCCTTCAACTAGTAAAAAAGAGTAAAAAAAAGTGACTGGAAGGCGGTAAGAATATAAAAGAGAATATGGGTAAGATGCAGGGACGGCTTATACCGTATCAAAGAAACTGTAGTTAAAAGAAATTCTAAGGCTTCTCTTTAAAAAAAAACTGTTACAAAGAACATTTCCCCTCAATGAGCCTCATTTGCTTAAGTCACGCAGTGAAGTAACAACCACCATTATATAAGGTAAAAAGAACATTCGACAAATGTATGCAATTTTAACATTCGACAAATGTTAGCATTGTTTATGATTTACTAAACCTTATCTCTCACCTGAAGAATAAGACGCACGTAGGAGATGGGGGGGTTGGAGTGGGCGAAGGCGATAGAGAGTAGAGAATAAGGGACAAATAGTACCACCACGGCCCCACCGTCGTCCTCCTTATATCAAAGAGAAAATCTGAGATCTCTGATCCCTGAGATCTCTTGCATCTAGGGAAAGGCGGCCGGGAGGGGTGTCAAGTGAGAGTTTTATCCTGGATTTGGGTTTCTTCTCTGCTTCTGAGGTCTTCTCTGCCACGGCGGACTTCTCCTCTGTAAAATATAAATTTATATAGAGAGAGAGTTAATTGAAGGATATTGGTTGAGTTGGTTTTACGCGGATCGGTGACGTGGTTTGTTTTAGTGCGTTGGATTTAGCTATAGTTTTTAGGTGTTATTGACAGTTGCGATGATGTTCTATTTTTGATAAAAAAAAAAATTTAATATTCTATTAGGGACGGTTTTTTGCCGTAGCTAATAAAATATTCTTTATAAAACTTAGCTATTTTTTTGATTGAGCTAAATGTTAAAAAAAAAAAAAAAAATATATATATATATATATATATATATATATATATATATATATTTTTAAACCATTAGCTAATGGAATTTATTTTTTATATATTTAAAAAAAAAAACCATTAGCTACATGTTTTTATATATGTATATATATTTTTTAAAAACATTAGCTACGGTATTCTACAGTGGCTAACCAAATTTTTTTTGTAAACTTTAGCCACGGCCCCTGTGCCATCGCTACATTGATTTTTATATAGTTCATTTTTTTTAAAAAACTATTAGCTACGGTATTCTACCATGGCTAACCAATTTTTTTTGTAAATCTTAGCCACGACCCCTGTACCGTCGCTACTTTGCTTTTTATATATTTCATTTTCTTTAAACTATTAGCTATGGTATTCTACCGTGGCTAACCAAATTTTTTTTGTAAACTTTAGCCACGGCCCCTGTGCCGTCACTACATTGATTTTTATATATTTCATTTTTTTTTTAACTATTAGCTACGGTATTCTACCGTGGCTAACCAAATTTTTTTGTAAATCTTAGCCACGGCCCCTGTGCCGTCGCTACTTTGCTTTTTATATATTTCATTTTGTTTAAACTATTAGCTACGGTATTCTACCGTGGCTAACCAAATTTTTTTGTAAACTTTAGCCACGGCCCCTTTGCCGTCGCTACATTGTTTTTTATATATATATATATTTTTTTTTAAAAACTATTAGCTACGGTATTCTACCGTGGCTAACCAATTAAAAACTATATAAAAAATTAAGAAAACTCACAAATAAAAATATAAGTTAGAATGAAGGAAACTCACTGACTGCACATAAGAAGAAACCCTCCAACAAAGTAAGATCACAAACTTACAAACCACGAAAAATCGAAATTATCCATATGTGAAAGCCGGAACTCGAATACGCACATGCGCAAACATATATCATGTCCGTACATGTCACCTCCACTTCTTCTCTTTTTACTTTTTTTTCCTCTCCCGTACATGTCCAAGATTCGCTGAAGGGGCTAACTAAGCACTCATGATAACAAATCGCTACAAGGGAAATAAACGGAATAATGTCACCCAATATTGACATTATAATCAGATATGATTACTCCTGCACACGGAAGTCAAAGGAATCTTATCATGAAATTCTCGAAGAAAATGAAACAATATTGAAGGTTCAAGGTTCACCCTTCTCACTTTATCTTTAGAGATGATTTGGGAGTGAGTCTTGAGGGCTATTTATAGGCACACATCTGCTGAAAAGGTGGTGTACTTAGTCTATGTTGTGAAGCGACAACGACTCCTCAGAATGACCTGATTCATAATGACTCTCTGACCAAGGATGACTTCTAAGTTTAGTATAGTCGACTATAGTGTTGTAAATTGTAATGATCATATTTTTTACATGGTTGTCGACTCTAAATTACCTAGAGCTCTTTTTTCAAATTAAAGGATTCCTAGTCGTATGGGCAAAGTATTCTAAATTGGTATTTGTATTGTTAATAACTCTTCCTATTATCAGGTACATGTGAAAACAGGCTCAGCATACTCAGTATCTTTTACATATGAGTTGGGATCAAGGGACTTGACTTTACGAGTTTTGTTTACATCCTTTTGGATCAAAATCCATTCACCTTTATGATTGTGATATGCACAACTAGAAACTGTCCCTCGTAACAATTCAGTTCATTTTTATATTTGCACATACCACATGTTACAGATTCTAATGATGATCAACCGTTCTGTTCAATTTCAGCATTTACTTGAAGACCCAAATCTTATCTAGCTATAACTGTTAGACATGTATGATTTAATTCTGGGAGTGAACTATATGGCATTGGGATTACCTTTGCTAAAAATCATCTCAATCTGAAATATCAAACTTTGAGTGAAAAGTTTTAGTCTATTGATCCCAAACCTTCACACTATCTATTACTTGCATAAAATTCTACATTTGCAGTTAAGCACTGAAAACAACTTCAAAATGCCTGGTTATTGATCCACGGCATGGTTGAGTATTTGAATCTATGTATTGCATGGAAATAGTATTGTGAAGTGAACTTGATTCTCTTGGATTTGGTCAGATTTCATGGTACCAATTATCAAGTTGCGTATAACGGTATCAGTTAAGTATCAACCTATTAAGTCCATCACATTCAATCTGTTCTGTTCTGAAGCCGCCTATCATGGTCAGTGCCGCTGTTTCAGGTGGGAAAGTGCTTGAGCACAACCGTGCGGTCCTTGAGGATGTGTCCAAAAGCTAGCCTAAGTTCAGTGTCAGAATGCTTATAAGGCAGAGATCATGTGCATAAAGAATCCAGAACAGAGAGCAGAAAGATTGCTAAAATATTCATTCCATAGCTGAAAGATTACATTACATTGCTTGAGAGTGTTTGATGACTCCTTACAATGCTTGAAATTTGAGTTTTTGACCAGTTGCTCACTTAAATCCGACCTGTGGATTAGTAGAAGTTAGAAACAAATTTGCAGCTTTTTGGGCTGAATAGAGTAGAATGTAGGGGACAGAAATGTGCATGTTAGTGTATTTCATAAATGTCATCAGATAGTTACAACTTCCGACGAGTACTAACTGATGTTGCATTGTAAAAATGAGAAATAGAACCATAAAACTGGTTCTGATCTCTTGCCTCAAAGAATGATGAGAGGGCAGTCACCATTACTATTTATCTCCTTGCACCAGTTTCAGACATTTTCCCTGCCTCAAGTTATGCTTCAAAGCTCGAAATTACCTTCCTGCACCAACCTTTATAATACTTAGCACTTTACAAATAGCATCAATAATTACATAGCCAAAATAACCTTCATGGTTCATCCTGTTGAAAGTAGCATCAGCAATGACAACTAGAAGATTGCCACCAATTATATAGATGACCAGTTAGAGCAGGCATTATACAATTTCCCATAGATGTTGAAAAATGAGATCAGGGCATTAAGCAAAGTATTAAAGCTCTAATCTTTAGTTCAGCTTATAGCAAAGCATTACAGCTTCAAAGATTTTTTTTTTTTAACATTAAGCAGGGATTTAAGGCCCAAACCATTCATTTTGATAAGTTAATACACTCAGATTTTGGGGAAAGTTTCCCTTTCATCCAACACTTTCTAACAGAGGGAGAGCACTTAAGGGCAAGGATTGTGATTTCGTTTTTCGGGTTAGTAAAAATTTTGAGGATATATGAAATATATATAATACATTTCGAGGATGCATGAAATATATGAAAAAAATGCAAAGGAAATAAACCTATTAACACATTAAATGAAGCCTAAATGCCAAAAAATGAAACAAACATGAAATCAATATATACCTAGAAAATTAGGGGGGTTGTTTCAAAAATCAATAAATAATTAGAAGAAATGATAATTAGAAAAAACTCGAAATTTACGAAAAACTCCGAAATTCGTCGAAAAATGAAAATTTAGTCACTAGATATGTTTTTTGGTAAAAAAAAACCGAATTTTACGAAAAAACTCGAAAATTTTAAAACCTCAAAAAAAAATTTATTTATATTTCGCCTTTTTCTTTTCGTAATAAAAAAAGACGAAATTTTCGGTGAGATTTGGCAAAATTTTGCAAAAACTCGTTCCATGCTTAAGGGTTGGCTTGAATGCTCGAATTCCACAAGTTTCTAGCAATGCTATTATTAAAACACTGCTGCCAACTTACTGGCATGTAACTTCAGCTGATAAATATATCCATTGGAGTAAATTTGCAAGGTTTGAAGCATTTTCAAAATCAATTGGCCTTGTGTTGTTGAAGAACTTCATCGACATTTTTCTTCTCAATCCACCAAACATCAAAGGACTTCAAGCCAATCACTCTATACTATAGTAACATATATGATACAATCTATACTTGAGGGAAACAAAAGACTCATCCACACTGATAACTTAAGTTAATAAATGTATGCAAACACAAGTAATTATGACATTAGTCCAAAAAGGTTGTCATATAACGAAAAAGGACTGATCTTCTTCTCCCCTTCCACATCAAAAGTAAATGAGTTGCTACCATAAGATGGGATGTCTGCAACCTCGTTGTACAAGATCCCACCATACTCATCACTGCTACTCTTTGATTGTTTTCTGTTGTCATCAACATCACTTTCATCGTCAGTTGAGCTAGAGTTCTTCTCCAACAGATCTTTGAATACTGAGGATCGAAGGAGGAGGCTAAGTGCAGTAGGCGAAGAAGGTTTATTGCAAGAGCGGACAGGGGAGACTCTCGGAAGAACTTCTTGCTTTGGAGGAGAGCTGAAGTAGTCTACAGTACTACAAGGATTTATAGGGAAGCATGGTGATTCGGGCACCACATGCGACTGAGCAAATGATTGTGGTTCCTGAGAAGCAATTAGAGCATTGGACCCTGGCCTAAGCCACCTAATATACGTGCTGAGGTCGAAGTTGGTCACTGCATTGATTCCTCGGTGTTCAATTGCGGCTATGTCATAAGCACGGGCAGCCTCCTCTTGCGTACCTTTAACAAAGCAAAAGAATGAAAAATCAGTTTTCAGATTCTTGCATTCTACCCAGATCAAATCACTGCATTATCATGTGCTGTGTGGAGCAAAATGATTGATAAATATAGGAGGAACTTACTGTATGTGCCAAGATAGAGGTACTTGTTTCCGAATACTCTTCCTATTCTTGCTTCCCATCTCCCATTGTGGTGATGCCTAGCAACGCCTCTGTACTTGGACACACCTCTAGAGAAACCACTGCTCTTCCTGTAAGCAAAGAAAATAAAATGGCTCAGTAACTTCATTGAATAAATAGAGATGAAGTGCATCAAATTAGAACGAAGCATGCTTATTCTCATAGAAAATTAATACAAAGAGATTGGCTATACTGGAAGACAATGTATGCTCCCATTATGCTGCATTCATAAACAACCATGGGTTAGGTTTGGTTCATTATTTACCTTCTCAAAGTGGCCAAGTACTCTTCTTTCGTTACATTTTGCATTACTGCAATCTCTTTCTCGTAGTCAGATACCGGAAAGTTTATAGTAGTTGTTGGTCCCCAGTACTTGAGTGCCGCTAGATCATATGCTCTTGCTGCTGATTCTTCTTCACCATAAGCCCCGAGATAGACTGTTGAATCCAAGTGAATGATAAAGTTAGCATTTGATAAAGTAAAGATTTATGAATCAAAAAGGAATTGAGCTTTTACATTCAAATTACCTTGTTTCCCCTTCTTCTTCTGTGTCACATTCCATGATCCCTTGTCCCACAAGTGTGCTTCATATCGGTTTGTCCATTTATGTCTGCATTTATCATAGACTGATTAGTAAACAAAGAATGTTATATGGGAAATGAAACAACAATGAATTACAACATGAGCTTTACTACAGACCTGCTAACACCCCGGAACTTAGAACTTCTTTTTGGAGCTGTGCTACTAGGGGCAGATTGATCAGCTTGTTGTTGGCCCATTTGATGCTCATTGAACCTGACTCCTCTAGCAGCAGGTTCTCTTCGGCTTCTCTTAACACACTTGTTAGGTATGCCACCTTCAGCCAAGCAAAAGTGACGCTTTCCCGTACTTGCTTCACACTTCACTGATGTCATCTCCATGTTATTTTTTTTCTTTTCTTTTCGCTTCCTTTTTTGGTAAAGGTCAGGACACCTTAATTAATTGTAAGTAGTTTTCCTTGATTGTTTTGATGAAAAGAGAGACACCTGTGTGTATATATAGAGAGTAAATGATCATTTGTTCCTAGCTTATTTTGTTTCCATTCTTACAAGAGCCACCCTGTTAGCAGAACAACAAAAAGAGTCGATGATTTCAAGAGCCATCTGGACGTATTTGAAATGTCAGGACTCACTCTTTCCCTGCCAACTAACCAGATAACATACTTAATGGCACTGCTTATGTGGGTTGTTGTATAATGGAATAATTATGATTCTGTATCAGTCTACCTTAACAAAAAACACCAAGTGAGAATTACACTCATAGGAGTTTTTCAATATGACAAATCTCATGTAAAAAAATTCGTATCGTATCAGCTTATAAGAAGAAATTATAGTCTTATTCATGTCATGCAGCAGGTATACGACATCATGCTAACATGTCTTTATGGAACATACTTGGCGGCTGACCTAGGGTTTTTCACCAAAAAAAGGAGAGAAGAATCGGTTGTTTGTCTGATTGTATACATTCTTCAACGTGTAACTTAAGAGGGTGAGGTGTGAATAGATTTCGGTTTCTTCAGAGCAGTTATCGTCGATGTTTTCTAAAACCTTTTATTAATTTAGCACTATAATAGGATTTCTATTGTCTCATGTTGACTTAAAGAAAATAAAATCGGAAGTATGTGCTTTCGATGGATGTTTACAATGGAATCTGTACATCAACAAATGCAGGATAGTGTTTGCTAAATTAGTACTAAAAGTAGACTGGATTGTCTCATACTGTCTGATCATGACATGCATGCAAGCATGTGTACTTTTCACGTTGGAGAAAGTACTAGAACACTAGAAATGATAGACAGTTAGAGGGGAGACCGTTTGCAAGTACTACATCGCAGTTTCTTAGTTAGTTGCAAAGGCAGGACCTTGTCCCAGTCTCAGCTTTATGGCTTAGAGTGAACAATTTGTATTCAATTAACTGCTTCTGCTACTACTTGTGCTTGTGCATTGACGCTACTGCATTGATAGAAACTGATATATTCTAGTTTGCTGTAGGTAATGCATTCTTTGATCAGGTCAATCATCAATGCCAGCTAATTCAATGACAAAGGTTTGTGTTTCGGTTTTAGAGCCCTAATAAGAGTAATACACCAGAGGGCTGATGACAGTGATGAGTCCATCTTCAATACTATTCAAGTTCATTTTCTTAATTCTTTAACTCCATACCAGAAGTATTTGGTTTGAGCATGAAAATGAGGGGGAGGAAAGGTGGGAAAGAGATGGAAAAGGAGCAGTTCAACAATTTCCAGTAACAAAAGCCACCGCCGAACAAAAACTCTTTTTTTTTTTTTTAAAGCAGGTAAGTTGACCAATAAAACCCTTGGGTTTCTCAAAAAATTACTGAAACCCATAATTTTCTTGCTTTAGACCCATGCATGTTACATTGTTAGGTACCTAAATACTAAAACCAGAAGAAAAGGTTCTAAGAACTAGGTAACTTACGCCCCAACCCCTATAAAATTTAGCTTTTCATGTGTTTATTTGGTTTGCCAAGTTTTGTATCTTATCTTTTCTTTTCTTTAAAACCTTTGCTTAAAAAGTGTGAATTAAGTTTTAAGAAAAAGTTGGGTTCCATTACCTCACCGTCGCACAATTGGCATGGTGATATGCTTTTTAATATATCCTTCGAGTGTAATAAATGTTATGCTAACCTTTTTTACCAGAGTTAATAATGAGAAATCAGACCTCGGCCCCACTGCTCCTTTCAAGTTTTGACAAGAAAATCCTAAAGATAAAAGTGGGATTTATCCTCCAACTAAAGAGTAAATTACTCATTCCCAACATCTCCAACTAGAGGCCCAAAACATAAATTCAGAAGAGAAATGAGTCCAATACATAATTAAATATTATTATGGTCATGTAACTGTTTTGCCCATATCAGTGTTAAAGGATTATGTAAAATAGAAGACATGTAGAATATCTGATAAAATAAAAAGACATGTAGAATAGAATGGAATGTGACAATGGCATAGGCAAATTGTAGTGACAAAGGCACTTGGAAGAGACGATCATGAATGCAACTATAGTGAATAGTACTTACAAGAGTGTGTGACAATATCGGCAGGGAATGTTTTATGAATTGCCTTGGATTCATCACCCAAACATGTAAAGCGTACACTTCTGGATGACCACGAGACGATATACGTGCTTTTGTATGCAGTGTAAAAGCATATTTTCTGCACAAACAATTCTTAGAAAACATCGATTGAAAACACAGAAATTAGACTGTATGCATCAGTTAGCTAAATGAGTTTATTCAATAACTTAATGCTAACATGTATGGACTACATAGAAAATATCACCAGAAAGTGCACGCTTTTGACAGTCTGATTTTTAGACAGAACCTTTTGACTAGCCTAGCACCATAGATAACATCTAATTAAACACTACAGTCGCACCTTTTGAATCCGAAAAACATTATTCAATCAGTGGAACAATCTCATTTTGTTTATCTTTTTGGAGCTGAAACCAAAGCAAGTTGCTATATCGACAGGTTACCATGTCATATGCAAAACATAAAAAGTTAAAACGTGCCTATAAGAAAAAAATATCAATTTGTTCTACTAAAACTTGTTTTATTTGAATATCCATTGAGCTCCTTTAAATGGTATCCTGACAAGTTACGATGTTGCATCATAAACTACAATACATAAAAGGTTTAGAATATGCCATACTCTAGGATTTCTTCTATTAGAACGTCCATTCAGCTCTTTTAAATGGCGTTCTCTCTGACTTTTATGTCTTGGAAGTTCCAAATTTGATTCTGCTCAGTACTTCCAGACAGAAAAGTTACAATTCATCACCTGCAACATTAAATAGACAAATCACATTAGATGATCGTCTCAGGTATAGTAAAGCCCTGTTATATCACAGGAAAATATTATTCAATCAATCAAACAATCTCATTTTGTCCATATCTTTGGGACTTGAAAACGAAGGAAGTTGCACAGTACTATATCAAGAAGTGACCATGTCTCATGCATGACCAATAATACATAAAAAGTTTATAAGCAAAGCATCAGTTTGTTCTACTTGAACTAGCTTGTTTGAAAATCCATTCAGGTATGTTAAATGGTATTTTGACGAGCATGTCATATGCATTCCAGATAAAAATAAGTTTTGATCAAACAAACAGCAGGGAATAATATTAATAAGCAAGAGTGACTGAGAAGGTGACAAAGTACAAGCAGGGGAAAAACCTTGAGCATGCAAAACAAAGTTACAGAGAAAATAGACGTTCCCAATCAAAGATACACACATGAAATTCTACCCCAACTAAAATCTCCCACACTAGAGGCAAAATACACACATTCCAGATACAAAATAAAGAACTTTAGAATCTGGTGTATAAGAAAAATATCAATTTAGTTCGAGCTGTCCTACTTGAACATCCACTCAGCTCCTTTAAATGGTATTTCTTTACTTGAAGTCTGTATGAGCTGGAAGTTCCATCCTCTAAAACGAAGGACATAAAGCTCATGTAATTCTGCTCTCAGTACCTCTAGACAGAAAAATTACAATTCATTAAACACAAAATTCAATAAAAAAAAACCATACTATATAATGATCTTACCTAAATATAAGAGGCCCTTTAACATTTAAACACAGTGGACCTCTTTACAGAATAATAAATAAATAAATAAAACTGTTTTTGTGAAGCGTAGCTAGGGTCATTTTCTCAGAAAAAGAAAACAAAGATGGGAGGAACTTTTCCAACTACATTTTTGGACTGTGACCTCGAGACAGAGCAATCTGTAGAGAACATCGATAACAGATTGAAGCAGAAGTGGATGCAAGAAGCCAAATAACCACATTTTGTGCATATATTTGGACGAAGCACTCAAGGCAAGTCATAGAGGATGTGCCATGATGACGAGTTACCCTGTTGTTGTGTAACTGCATGCAAGACTCAGTCTTCAATGATAAAAACAAAAAACTTGTTTAGACTTATCGCTATTAGCCAAACAGCAATTTGTTATTCCAAAATGATCACTTGATTCATTACGATAAAGAACCCTTTCAAATGTTTTCCTCATTCCCCTGTGATATCTGAATCAACTACTGTTGTTAATAACTTAAGATTAGTATATGGTGAGGACATTCATCTCAAAATAGCCATCCAGGACACTCATTTTAGACAGTAACAAAAAAGGTTAGAAAACTCAAAAGTTCTGTTTCATTCTCTTGAAACTGAAATTCTAAGTTTACACAAAGAACTACCTTAAGTTTCAGAGCACTCATCGCATAAAACAAATGATTATACTGAGCTTTATGTCCTTTTTTTTACCTTAAGTTAGGGTGAGAGGAGGACAAATGACAGACCTAAAGAGCAACAATTAAAATAAACGAAGCAATAATCAAAATAAAGCAAGGACATAAAAGACAAAGCAAGGATTGAAATAAAGCTAATGATTGAAGACAAATAAAGCAATAAAGAAATAATTATTATTTCATTCATCAACTAAATAACAATAAGCAACCCTTGCTTTATTTATAATATTCCTAATTGACCTAACCCTAATTAGCTAAGAATGCCCTAACTATTATTTTGAGTTATTTATTAGGTCCAATTAGTCTTAATAATATTGCTAAGCTAACTCATCATTCTTCTTACATCAACTTCCCGAGGTTGAAAAAAGCTTGTCCACAAGCTTCAAGGGTGCAAGTTGTGCCCTAGTCTAGAAATGCTTATTCATCGATTTCATTCGTCAGCAGCAAGACTTCCCTATTAGACAATTACTTTGGACATGGCTAGGTTGACCACACCCAAAGCACTTTCGAGGACTTTCAAAAGTGGGTGCGATGCTAAGAAGTGGAAGTACGCCAAAGTCTTCTTCTCAGAGCGGTCTTGCAACTGTAACTTCGTTTTTGCACGTTTAGCCATGTTCTCAGCCGCCGAAATGTATCAAATTACTCCAACGCTAAGACGGGCCTGAGTCTCGCATCCAAACCATTGTAGAAACAGAGGATGTTGTTGTTCAGGTTTGTTGGGCTTAGCGCGCATGCATAAAGCGCGGATTTTGTAGCATAATCAGTAACTGTGCGCCCGTTCTGGGTAACTCCCATTTACAGCCCAAAGACCTCGCACTTATAATCCATAGGGACAAAACATACTGCATCAACTCTCGCATATCATCCCAATTGTTGACTGGAGGTAACCTCATTGTTGTTCGATGTGCACATTCCTCATGCCACCAGCAACCACTAATTGTATTGCCTTTAGAGACCTCGAACTTCTTAAAATCAAGTATACGATCGATCTCCATGGACCAATCGATAAAAACACCACTTACAGTAACACCATAATAAGAAGGCACGTCGAGTTTTAAATATGTATCATCTCGACGCTCCATTACAGTTATCAGCCTAGCCAACTGATCATTATCAACATAATTACCTCAACCAAAGTTCTAATCGCCGAAAAATTAGGTTGTAGAAAAGGAGGATTAGCACCTCTACGAAATCATCTACCTCGACCTAAAAGAAGTCCAAAATGTCGTCTATCTTGTGCAAGAGGCCAAGGCGGATTAGGATCTCTGCTTATTGTCTACCTACTGGCTACTGTGTGGCATGTCCTTGCGGTAACTCAGTCATATCTGCAATAGAAAATTTAGGGGGATACCAAATCGCGCAGGCACCTCATTAAAAGATTCAATCTGAAGGGGAAGAGAGTTCTGAAGGAAAATTGGAGTTGGTAGGAAGTTGGTATTGCAGAAGGAAATTTGGGTCTGACTAGCTACCCGAATTTGGGTCATATACGACTTGTCCTAGATGATATTGTGAATTATGAGAATGTTGCATGGCATATGGGTTAAAAAAACAAGGTCTCTGGGCGAAGGCGAGGGGAAGGAGAGATGTGGAAGGGCGATGGTTGTAGTGGGGAACCTCCCAAGATGGTGGGGAGGGTTGCGACTTGCGATAAAGGGAAAGAACTGTGAGGGAGGGAGAAGGAGTTGGAGAAAAACGTCAGAGAGAGGAGTGGGATGGATCTGTGCAGCTATGCAGTTAAATCGGAAAGAGGCTGCAACGCGATCCAGGACCGAATTACGATTAAGCATGACTAATCGGGATTAATCAGATTTAATCGGTCAATTTCTTTAAAGCAAATATTTTTAAAATTAATCATAGTCATAGATTACAAAAATAAATGATTTAAGATAAATCATAGCCATAGATTACAAAATTAAATAATTAATCAAAGGTGTAAATTTGTAATTATATACCTTTACTAATTATCTGTCAAGCTACTTAAAAAAAACTAAAAGAAAATTGTAAATTGTTTTGATAGCCAAGCTACAAAGATAAACATTCAGAAGCAAAACAAATGTCAGACTTAACAGGAAGAAACAACCTACCTATCTCACTAACCCATGAAGGTAAATCGTATTACTTTACACCGAAGATATTTCTAAATGAGCCACTTTATACAAACAAAAATACTCCACGTCCAGAGGATTATGACAATATATTCTCAACCAAAGAATAAAGGAAGTCATGACTGAAGTGCGTGAAAATTGTGTGGATTTGTCACGCATAATCACAAACTTTCAAAGAAATTGTGAGGTTCGTTATTAGTGCTCTCAGTCAGAAGGCCAAAAATGTCAAATACACAAAAAGATGGGAGTTCAACATCAGCAGCAGAAAGATGGGAGTCCAATTTGTTCCGACAACAATCAACTGTTCACCAAAATCCATATTACTCAAACAACCTCAATCAACAAGCTCCCCAATTCCATATGAATTCTACACAAGGAGGAGAAGATGGGAGGCCAAATGGGATGGAGACTGGAGGAGAAGGAATAGGGATATTAGGATTGAAGTGGTACATACCTTTCTGATTTGGTTTGAAGGAATGAAGGAAAATAGACACTGAGAGAGCCAGAGATCTAGTCGCCGTCCAGAGATCTTCACCTTCTCTTTTTTGCTTTTCTTCTTCTCTGTAGGATCAGGGTTGGAGGAGTTGCGGCATGCGAATGAAATGAAAATCGTGAGTTTAGGTTTTTTTATACATAGCGATAAATCGGCGACTCGGCTGGGCCGATTAATCGGTGTCCGCTAAACCCCAACCGATTTCACCCAATTCGGTTCGGTCAAACCCCGAATTGCCATTAATCAGCGATTTTTCGCCGCATTAATAACTTAGTTGGGCTGTGGTGGTTGCAGAGGGGACTACTAAGGGTTGGGTGGCCGATCGGCCTGTGCGAATTGTCCCTATCCGTCTCGAATATGAGGGTTTTTTTCAAGAGTCTGTGCATCCTTGGTAGTGACAACATCGGCGGGTATGTTTCATGGTTTACCTTGGATTCATCAAAAAACATTGAGAAAAGATATGATTCTTTGTCTTGGATTTGACGCCTGAACTTGTAAAACATGCGCTTTCAAATGAGTATGAGACGATAGACATGCTTGTAACGCTAATATTACAAGTACGCAGTGTAAAAGCATATTTTCTACACAACAAAATTTTAAAAGACATCAACTAAATGCAGAGACTTTTGAGACTGTATGTGCCAGTTAACTAAATGAGCTAATCCAAAAACTTATTGGTAACATGCATAGAAACATCAATAGAAAGTACATGCTTCCGTTTTAGACAAAATGAGACAAATCTATATAAATAACTAATTTAATAAGCAGAGATCCATAGATAACATCAATGTCCATTTAATTCTAGACTGCAGTCACACCATTTCAATCATGTAAATATTATTATTTTATTTTTATTTTTTGGTAAGAATGTTATTCAATCAACCAAACAATCTCATTTTGTCTTAATCTTTGGGAGCTGAAATCGAAGAAAGTTGAACAATTTTTTTATTGAATATTCATTCAGCTTTTCTAAATCATATTCCGACAAGTTATGCATGGCAGATGACACCGAATCCAGTTCGACCATATGAACTGGTTTGAACTTCTTTTGGTTATGTGAATGGCTTGATGCATTCACCTTCAAACTTGGTGCATTCATTTATTTATGAATGTCATTAATTAAGATACATGTATTAGTATTAATTAGGGATGTTCCATGATTCCTATATAAGCTAGTCCCTAAGAATGAAATGACAACCAAGATTGTGTATTCAGAATATATTGTTAGTGAAGAGTGTTCTTCCTAATTCACTACTCTTATCTCTTTGGTGGATTCCATAGAGAGGCAAGTTTCTATCTCTTTGGTGGATTCCTTACAGTGGCGAGATATCTATTATCTTCTTACTCTTATCTCTTGGTGGATTCCTTGAGTGGCGAGTATTTCTTATCATTTCGCATCTGCGAAATTATATCATAACATCCTTTCATTTGTTCGGTGTCAGTTTTGGTATCAGAGCATACTCGGGTCATTATCTACAAATGGCTGGTCGTGGTGCTCGTGGTGGCCGTGGAGGACGTGGTGGTCATGGTGAACATTACAATGAAGAACCTCTAGTACGCGAAAGGGAGCTTCGCGATAGTGAGGTCGAAGAATTAAGAAGGCAAGTGTAGTAGCTTCAGGAACGACTTGCTCGGATTGAAACTCGGAAGCAGGAAGAATCTCAACATGATTATAATGAAGAATTTTTGGTAGAAGAAGATGTTAATCCTTTTTATTATGCACATGACCGTGGATCCAATGAAGATGAACGTCCGAGGCATCAAGGAAGAATGCAACATTATCAACATCGAGTTCCCTACATGAAAGTGGACATTCCTGAATTTGAAGGAAAAATGCAAGCAAAAGAGTTTGTTGATTTGCTTCATACAGTGGAAAGGGTTTTTTACTACAAAGACATTGTGGAGGAACAAAAGGTGAAGTTAGTGGCTATTAAGTTAAAAAAACACGTTTCACATTGGTGGGAACATTTGAAGAAACAGAGAATTCGCGAAGGAAAGAAACGAATCAAGACGTGGGACAAGATGAAGAAAGAGTTGAAGAAAAAGTTTCTGCCACATCATTATCTCCAAAACTCTTTAAGGTTCATAATTTCAAGCAAAGAGATTTATCTGTAGAGGAGTTCACTATAGAAATTTGAAAATCTCATAATGCTCTGTGATCTTGATGAACCAGAAGAACAAATTATTGCGCATTACTTGGGAGGCCTGCGAAGTGACATATGCAACATAGTCCAGTTACAGTAGCATTGAACCTTCAATGACGTGGTGAAGCTTTCTTTGAAGGTGAAAAGACAATTGAAGGAAGGTCGCAACAGTGGAAATAGGTCGTGGACCAAAGAAGGCAATGCAAAGGGTGTGTCTTCTAACACTACCAGTGCTGCCAAGGGAACTCCTACTTTGCGAATCAGTCTGAAGTTGGATATGGTGTCAAAGTCATTTCGGAGACCAGATGCAATGGCAAGTTCTAGTCGTTCAACTACTGTCTGATGCTTTAAATATTAGGGGTTGGGTCACATTGCTTCAAAGTGTCCGAATCGAAAATAGTTTTACTTATTGAGGAGGTAGAAGAACTTGGTGAACAAGAGTTTTTCCAAGAAGATGGAGATCCGACGTATGATGACGAGATTACGTATGGCGACGAAGGAGCAAGCCTGGTCATTCTCCATAGTTTGAAGTCAACTCCAGTTGAGGAAGGCGATCCGCAGCGGAACAATCTTTTCCATACGAGGTGTACCTCCCATGGAAGAGTTTGTGATGTCATCATTAGGGGTGGGCACGGGACGGGATGGGACGAGATATACCCATCCCTATCCCATCCCGTTCATACGGGATCGGGACGGGACGGGATGGGAAAAACCCCATCCCGACCTCGTCCCATCCCAAACGGGTTCGGGACGGGACGGGATCAGCAGGTACCCCATTTCAATTCAAAGACTGACTTAATTTGTGAACAACAGGAAGCTTTTACTTCTAAAATAAAAGCTTTTACAGTGAGGGTATGTGCATACAATATATGACATGATTGCAGTCGGGTTGAACCCCGGCCCTCGCTCATTTCATGGTTTAATTGTTTCCCATGCCCTCACTGGTGATCATGAAGGCGCGGTAATTGGGTTTTTTTCAATTTACTACAAAGTTTGGTTTCTTGAATGAACACTTGTTTTGTTTGAGTTAGAGAACATGGGTAGTGTTATGCAATAGTTGAAAAACCCATTCTGCACTGGTTGAAAAATTGATACTTACATGATCACGAAAAGAATTCAACTTGCATCTTCAATTTCAATAAGTTTGGATCCTGTTGTGCAGTGTGTTGTTTCTAAAAAGAATATGTGCACCATGTTTTTGGAGGATTGGAATTTGAAACAAATTATCTTTTTGGTTTGTTGCATCTTATGCACATGGAAGAAAAAAAGGGGCAGATTTTTACAATAAACTGCTGGGAGAATGGCGACTACATTTCATTTTAATTGTCTTATCAGTGTACAGGTAAGTGAATATGTACTCTTCTAGTGGTTCAGGTATTATGCAATCTTGTATCCTCTTAATAAGTTATGTCTTTGAATTTTACAATAAACTGTGCTACTCGTTTGCTTATTACACGAATATAGTATATTCTAGACTTCAATTCAAAGGCTGACTTAATGGGTTTTACATTGTAGTTTACATAACTCGAAATCATTTCTTCATTAATATTGTATGCACATAAATGCTCTAAAGTCTAACTCGAAAGGAATAGAGAATAGACTAGCATCCACAATTCTAAAATAAATAATTAAATAAAAATATTAATAATTAATATTAATATTAATAAATTAGTTCGGGACGGGACGGGACGGGATTGGCGGGATTGAAAATCTTCATCCCATCCCATCCCATTCTAGATCGGGACGGGACGGGATCGGGATGAAATTATTCAATCCCATTAAAACCCGGAAAAATCGGGACGGGACGGGATTGGGACGGGAACGGGATCGCGGGATGGGATGCCCACCCCTAGTCATCATTGATGGGGAAAGCTGCGAAAACGTAGTTGCTACCACCATGGTGGAGAAACTGAATCTGAAGACTGAAAAAAACCCGCAACCGTACAAGCTTTCTTGGCTACGAAAAGGAAATGAGGTATGTGTTGATAAAATAAGTTTAGTTCAGTTTTCCATTGGAAAGACTTATAAAGATGAAGTGTGGTGCGACGTTATCCCTATGGACGCTTGTTATCTACTCCTTGGAAGACCATGGCGGTATGATCGAAGAGTCATCCATGATGGCTTCAAAAACACTTATTCTTTTGAGAATGATGGTGCGACGATGTTAGGGCCTGTAAAAGCAAAGAAATGTGAAAAACAACTCAAGGAAAAGGAAAATAACTTATTAACTAAGTCTGAATTCCTTGGAAATGCAAGAACAGACCATGGTTTTGATTATGGTGATGTTGGAATCAAATCAAAACGCTACCGAAGTCCCACCCGTGCTGCGGAGGCTATTTCAAGAATTCCAAGATGTTCCAGAAGACGTTCTAGGAGGGTTGCCCCCAATGAGAGGTATTCAACATCATATTGATTTTGTTCTTGGTGTTATTATTCCTAATAAGGCAACTTATCGAATGAATCCAAAGGAGTTTGAGGAGTTGCAGGGGCAGGTGGATAAATTGTTGACCAAGGGATTGATTAGAAAAAGTATGAGTCCTTGTGTTGTACCCGCATTGCTTGTGCCCAATAAAGATGGTTCGTGGAGAATGTGTGTCGATAGCAAGGCAGTGAACAAAATCACCATCACGTACCGGTTTCCCATTCCTTGACTTGATGATCTCCTTGATCAACTCCATGGAGCAATAATTTTCTCAAAAATTGAATTGCGAAGTGGATATCATCAAATTCGCATGAGACCTAGAGATGAATGGAAGACTGCTTTCAAAACCGGAGATGGTTTATATGAATGGATGGTAATGCCCTTTGGGTTATCTAATACTCCTAGTACTTTTATGCGGCTCATGAATCATATTTTCAAATATTTTATTGAGAAGTCTGTGGTCGTGTACTTCGATGACATCCTCATCTTCAGCAAGGATCAGAAGTCCCATTTGGAGCATTTACACCAAGTGTTTTAGGTGTTACGTGAACAAAAGTTATTTGCGAACCTGAAGAAGTGTGAATTTCTAACGAAAAAGCTAACCTTTTTGGGTTATTTTGTTTCTGGAAATGGAATTATGGTGGACCCTAATAAGGTTAAAGCTATTACAAGTTGGCCAATTCCCGCAACACTTCATGACAATCGAAGTTTCCATGGCTTAGCTTCTTTCTACCGACGTTTTATCAGAGGATTCAATACTATTATCACTCCAATTACAGAGTGCTTAAAGGGAGGAAGTTTTCAGTGGAATCCAGAAGCACATAAGAGTTTTGAATTGATAAAGAAGATGACCGAAACTCATATTCTTATGCTTCCCGATTTCAACAAAGTATTCGAACTGGATTATGATGCATCGAATGTTGGGATAGGTGCTATGCTCAGCCAAGAAGGCAAACCTATTGCCTTTTTCAGTGAAAAATTAAATCATGCTCTTTCAAGGTATTCTACCTATGACAAAGAAATTTATGCTATTGTTCGAGCCTTGAATCACTGGAGGCATTATCTCAATTATAAATAGTTCATTCTCTTTTTTGTTCATGAGGGGCTGTGATTTATTAATAGACAACACAAGTTGAACAACAGGCATGCAAAGTGGGTTGAATTCTTGAAAGCCTATACTTTTCACATCAAACACAAGTCAGACTTGGGGTTTGAAGTGTTGAAAAAATTGTATCAAGATGATCCTTTCTTTAAAAAGATCTGGATTGACTACTCGGATGGATCTTGTGACTCTTATGTTTTGCAAGAAGGATTTATCTTCAAAGGAATATGACTCTGCGTTCCAGAATGTTCGTTTAGGGAAGTTATCATTGCAGAGGCTCACGATGGTGGTTTAGCAGGACACTTTGGCAAAGACACAACTCTAGCAGGACACTTTATTAGCCGCGAATGTCTCACGCCGTTGCAAAACATATGGAAAGGTGTAGAGTTTGTAATATTGCCAAATTTCATGGTCAAAACACCGGATTGTACACTCCACTTCCAGTTCCAGTGGCTCCCTGGGAAGATGTGAGTATTGACTTTGTGGTTGGACTATTGAGGACACAGAGACACAAAGACTTTGTTATGGTTGTTGTTGATAGATTTTCAAAATGGCACATTTCGTGCCATGCGAAAAGACTCTAGATGCTACACGCACTGCTGATCTATACTTTAAGGAAATTGTCAAGCTGCATGACATTCCTAAAACTATCACATCAGATCGAGATCCTAAATTTGTAGGACACTTTTGGAGGACCTTGTGGTGAAAGATGGGAATTAAGCTACAATTCAGTTCCTCACATCATCCTCAGACTGATGAACAAACTGAAGTTGTGAACCGTAGCCTAGAAAATCTTTTCCGAAGTTTGGTGCGCAAGAACATCCGTCAGTGGGATCTCACTCTGCCTCAAGCAGAATTTGCCTATAATCGATCCGCAAGCCAAACAACTGGGATGAGTCCTTTCCTAACAGTCTATGGTAGGAATCCTTTGAGTCCCCTTGACTTAGTTCCACTTGCTGCAAACTATCAATTTAGTGGAGATGTCGTTGAACAAGCCAACCACATCAAGAAACTGCATGAGCAGGTGCGTGGCCACATCATGAAGCAAAATGAGAGACCAAAGGCAAGCTAATAAGCACATAAAACCGACTATATTCAAATAAAGAAATTTAGTGTGGATTCATCTTCGCCGGATACAATTTCCTCGAGGCAAGCATGCAAAGTTAAAACCTTGAACTGACGATCCTTTCAAGGTACTTAATCGGATCAGAGAAAATGCTTATAAGATCGAGCTTCCGAGAGATTATGGTGTCTGCAACATTCAATGTTGTTGGTCTTTCTCCATTCGTCATTGACAAGTGCGACGATAACTCAAAAACGAGTTCACGCGAAGCGAAAGAGTATGACACTGAATCCAGTCCGACCATGTGAACGAGTTTGAACTTCATTTGGTTATGTGAATGGCTTGATGCATTCACCTTGAAACTTGGTGCATTCATTTTTTATGAATGTCATTAATTAAGATACATATATTAGTATTAATTAGGGATGAACCTATACATGGAGGGATGTTCCATGATTCTTATACAAGTTAGTCCCTAAGAATGAAATGACAACACAGATTGTGTATTCACTATTTAGATTATATTGTTAGTAAAGATTGTTCTTCCTAATTCACTACTCTTATCTCTTTGGTGGATTTCATAGAGTGGTGAGTTTCTATCTCTTATCTCTTTGGTGGATTCCTTAGAGTGGCGAGATATCTATTATCTTCTCACTCTTATCTTTTGGTGGATTTCTTGAGTGGCGAGTATTTCTTATCATTTCGCATTTGCGAAATTACATCATAACATCCTTTCATTAGTCCGGTGTCATCGGATGCATAACCTCTGAAACATAAAAAGTATAGAATATGCCATAAGCAAAATATCATTTTGTTCTACTAAGACTCGTTCTATTTGAACATTCATTGAGCTACTTTAAATGGTCTTTTGCTTTTCTTTTTTACGTGAAGTCTGTAACGAGTTAGAATTTCCAAGCTCTAAGAAAAGAAGCAGGAATGGGCTTACAGCTCAGTTTGATTCTACTCTCAGCATTTCTAGAGAAAGGTTAAAGTTCAACTCTTGTAACTTCCAATAGGAGAATCAGGTTACATGATCAGCTAAGGTGCAGTGGTCTTGCCTAAATATAACAAGCCCTGTAATATTTACATGGACCTTTATAAGTAATCAAACTACCATTTACATGAGGCATAGCTAGGGTCATTTTCTCAGAAACAGAAAACAAAGATGCGAGGAACTTTCCCAACTACTTGATTTTGACTGTAAAGTTCGGTTAACAGAATGAGACAAAGCAATCATAGAGAACATCGATAACAATTTGAAACAGAAGTGGAAGCAAGAAGCCAAATAACCACATTTTAAATACACGTTTGGGCAGGTTTGGAAGATGCATCGGAGGCAAGTCACAGAGGAAGTCCCATGATGACAAGTTGTATCTAACTGCATGCAAGACCCATTCATCAATGATAAAACAAAACTGGTTTAAACTTATTGTTGTTAGCCCAACAACAATTTGTTTCACTCCAAACAACCCTTTCGAGTGTTCTCCTTCTTGTTCTAATGTGACATTTGAATCAACTACTATTGTTAAGACTAATATATGCTAGGGGCTTTCATAAAAAATAGTTCATTAAGGACATAAATTTTCTACAGTGAAAAAAGGTCTGAAAACTCAAAAGTTTTGGGTATTCCATTCTAAAACTGAAACTCTAAGTTTACACAAAGAACTACAACTACCTTATGTTAGGGAGTATTCTCGACACACAAAACAAACAAATAAGGGAACCATTTATTCGAACTGGTGTAGCCATACGCATACATGTCAGAGGAAATTGTGAAAAGAAGTCATGTTTGAGCCTAAAACACAAACGTACATTTACATTATCAAACTCCTTTTGGGTATTTATTAACAACCCTATTTGAAAGTACAACCAGACGAGATACATGGTCTTGGGATATTTCACAAATATCAGATCTTCAAACTGGTTTAAGTATGAGGCTCACGAGCCTGGCAGTGGGATGGGCAGACGGAGTCGGAATGGTCAAACATGTCAACATGGTCTTAGAACCTAGACTCTATGCTGAACAAGTTTAGGACCCAAACTTAAACCTAGTATAAATAAATATTCTAATACAAGAGAGGGGGGGTGTGAGCAAATTCAGCGATTATCATCTTAAAACACACAATTCTTTAGAATAATGTTTGTTCTTATATGGAATTTTAACTGAAACCTATGACTTCAGTGGATCATCAACATAAACATGATTTTAACAACTGAAGGGAAAAATACAATTAAAAACTGAAGAAGAAAATTTTACTGTTTAACACAATTAGCAATCTGATGAGGCGGAGATACTTCTGCAATACACAATCTGGCTATTGGGGATACTGAATCTGAAAAATGAAAACCCCCCAGACTTATAGTGCAAACCTGATTTCCAACAACAACAAAAAATAAAAATTAGCAAATATATTAAAAAAATTAGAAATAAAAAATAAATAAAACTTTGAGCTTACTCATTTGAGATGCTATAAGCAATATTGCGTTGGGCTAGGGTTATATTGGTTTGAGGATAGGGAATAGTATTGGTAAATTTTTTTTTTTTTTGTGATCTTAATAAATCTAGGGCATATAACTAATTTTGCTAGATGAGAAACTTGCCTGTAAGGCTTTAGACATTTTTTGGACTGTTCAGGACTAAGGATCTCTTTGTAAATTCCGAGGGACATCATTAATAATACGTAAAAAAAATAAAAATTAAAAAATTAAAAAAAAAAATTTTAAATAAAAGATAAGAACTTCTCAAATACACCCAGAAGAGCATATACAGTTGTTTGCAACATCAATTGCCAAACTCATTTCAGAATACATGCTCGATAGAATTTCCCCACACTAGTAGGGATTCCAAACGCTCTGCTAAAGTTCAATGAGATAGTCTCATACAAAAACAATCTTACTTTAGTGGGATGTATATCTGAAGATTTGGCAAAAGGCAATTAAATAACTCATATAACATTTACAAAGTATGTCCCATTGAGGGACGTACTTAGCAGTATGTTTGGTTGATACTTTTGAATTACTAAATTTGGTTGCAGAGGTGTTGAATTGTGATGAAGATGTTGGCTTTATTATTATTTTTTTAAATCAATCTCCAAATTTTGCAAACAACAGGTATGTTTCAAACCCTCGTTTCTATTAACCAAATAATGGTAATCTAAATCTAAAATGATTACACTAAATAAATAAATTGCAAGAAATTTAATAAACTGTAAAATAAAAGATAAACCTAACCAGCACTCTCATGGAGTTTTCAATTCATATAAAGCAAAAAAAATAAAAAATGAGGGTTTGAAGCCTTATTTATAGCAGCCTATTTGACTTGCTAAGCAAGCCAAACAAACCCTAGACTCCCTAAACAGTGCCCTAACCTAACTTGATTACAGCCTGACCTAACTAAATTAAATAAAAATAAAAATATTTACAAAATCTCTAAAACACACGCGTATATACTCTTAATGCAAATTCGAGAATTCATGCAAAGGTATGAGGAAGCATTTTCGGAATTCATGCAGACGATAACATTGTCACATGCAGTAAATATAACACCGAAGATATCAAATAAAATAGAGTACCAAAGATGCACGATAAATATTTTAAGAGTTTATGTTTATCTAAGCATTGGGCGAAGAAAGCAATTGAAGAGCCAATCATCCATACAGTTGCTGTGTACGGTATGTGATAATATCGTCACCAAAGGTTTTACGATTTTCCCTGGAATCATCACACAATTCTGTCTTCAGTTTGTCACCCAAACGTGTAAAGCAACATGCTTCAAATAATAAGTTAGAGCATGATCACACAATCCATGCACTAATGGCACTAACATACGAGTATGCAGCGTAAAAGTATATCACATTACAGACAAATTCTTAACAAACATTAGTTGAAAGCACAAACTTTTGACTGTGTCCATCAGTTAGCTAAATGAGCTAATCCAATAAACTACTGCTAACTGTATAGATTACATAAAAAACATCACCAATATGTGACTTTGTATGGACTCTAACTAACTAAACCACAGATAACATCAATGTTAGTTTAATTAAAGCAGTGTGATCACACTTTTTCAATTAGGAAAACATTATTCAATTAGTCGAACAATCTCATTTTGCCTAAATCTTTGGAGTTGAATCCGAAGCAAGTTTAACAGTATTAGTAATATAATGATAAGTTACCATGTCATATGCATAACCAATAAAATATAAAAAGTTTAGAATATGAGTATTATAATAAGAAAAATATACGTGAACTTGTTTTGTTTCAATATCCATTCAGTATTGTTTAATAGTATTCTGACAAGTTAGCATGTAGCATACGTTCTAAATAAAGCATAAAATATTTAGAATATGCTGTATAAGAAATATTAATTTGTTCTGCTAGGAATTATTAATAGAACATCAATAGAGCTCCTTTAAATGGTATTCTCTTTTTGTTCTTTACGTGAAATCTGTAGGAGCTGGAAGTAATTCCATCCTCTAAGACAAGAAGCAGGAAAGGACCTAAAGTTCAGTGTGATTATGCGCTCAGTACTTGAAGATGGAAAAATTATTGTTCATCAAATACAACTTTAAATAGATGAACCACACCAAATGGTCATCTCAGGCATAATGGTCTGTAACATTTACACAGTGGGCCTCTATACTTAATAAAACTACTGTTATTGCGAAGCTTAGCTAGGGGCATTTTCTCAGAAATGGGAAACAAATATGGAAGGAATTTTCCTAATTACATGATTTTGACTGTAAGTTCAGTTAACAAAATAAGAAAGCAATTGGTAGAGAACATCGAAACTAAAAGCTGATGAAAGCAGACAAATAACCACATTTTATCTACATGTTAGGGTGATGCATCCAAGGCAAGTCAGAAAGGATTTTCCATGATGACAAATTACCCTGTTATTAAGTCAAATGACCGCTTCTCAATGATAAAACAAAAATTAGTTTAGACTTATCGTTGCTAGACAAACAACAACTTGTTTTTGCTAAAAACTCACCTGACTCAAAACTCCAAAAATGTTCTCCACTTTGGTCTAACTGCATTGCTTCCAGATTCTTGGGAGATGAGTGAACTATTGTTGCTGAGACTATGTTTAGGCACTTTCAGTGTAAAATACTCTTCTTAAAAAGGATTGAAAATTGTAAAGTTTTGGGTAGCTAATTTTTCGCAGATGAAATTCTAAGTTTACCCAAAGAATGAATCTTAGAGAGGACCAAAACAAAACAAACAATGGAACCATTAGCTCATACTTGTGTGACCATACATATATGTAAGAGGAAAACAGGAGACTAACGCAGGCTGAAGTCCTTGTCTGAGCATAAAGACAAAAACTTAATTGTACATTCAAACTCTTCTTGGGTATGATTCCTTATATTAAACAAAATCCTATTTTTAGTTCAGCTAGACGACGTACAGATTTGTTTAAGAGAAATTACTGAAGCTGTGCAGTGTTCTAGCATATGTATCTAAGTAACAGCATGACAAAAAAAATTTTAATAAAAAATACAAAATACAAAAAAATTAAAAATAAATAAAGAATAAATGATTTAAGTATATATATATACACTAAATACCACATACTGTGATGTACGTATGGATTGCATGGAAAACAACAATCATAAAGGGCACACTGCAGGATTTCATGGAAAACATCACTCACGCTGCAGGATTCAGTTTGGTGAAAAGAGACAAATCAAGTCTAAATATAAGATTAGCTTATTCCTCAGATATTGCATGGATAACATGAAAATACCATCAGGTCACCAACTCTGCTCACAACCACCTAAAGTTCCTCAAACTGAATCAACCAAACAAACAAATTTTGTCTGCACGTTTTCTCCGATGAATTCAAGATTACGCACAGAGCAGACAGTGTTGACCATATTCTCAGGTTCTGGCACGCACAAACCGGCTATTTGATCCATAAAACACAAAATTGTTTTACGTATCCTAGATGAAAATCACAGATTGACTCACTCAAGCTTGTCGCCACTGAACATAAAACTAGCTTGTTCAAATGTTCTATGTATGTTTTCTATAATGAAGTCCGTAAAATTGTGAAGTTTGTCGTTTCACCTCTGAAAATGTATCGGTTTTGATGATCTTCTAAATGGGGTCTTAGTGATATAAACTGAAACCCATTCATTTTAGTGGATCATTGTCATCAAACATACAATAGGTTTGATGCTGTTAACTTGTAAATAAACAAGAAATATAATTAAAACAATGACAACAACAATATCGAACCGGGAGGTGGGGTACTACCTCCTTGCATGATATTATGCTGGAGGTGTTATATCTGACCAAATTAAACCCCACTTTGGAGTACTAGAGATTTATTTTCTAAAATTTATATACCAACTGAAACGAAAACCTTTTTCACTGAATTAGATCTCAACACTGATAATTGATATGATGAAGTAAGACAAGCCATCATCTAAAAAAATAAAAATAAAATGTATGTGTTTATGTGTTAATGTATCAATGCACTAATAGCAGAAGCAGAGTATTGAACACAAACCATTCACTTAAACTGCAGTGGCAAGGTTTTGCAGATTAGACCACAAGTCGAGACTCGGACAAGGTCTTGCCTTCGCCACTAACTGTCATATAGCACATACAAACATAGTTTCCCATCTAATTAAGTATCGTTTGATACTATCTAGTACTGTCTCCTAGGTGGAAATCACATAAAATGTCCCATCTAAGTACCGTTTGATACTATCTAGTACTGTCTCCTAGGTGGAAATCACATAAAATGCATGTCTCCATCAAACAGTCTCAGACCATCCATCTACTTATATATAGTACCAATTTAGTAATGATTCTATAGTAAACATCAGTCAAAAGCACATACTTCTGAGCTTTGGTTTTTTTTTAAGTCCACAAAAGGAGACATCCTATCACAGCAGTAAATTAATACATGGTGTTCCCATAGAAAACATTGATATAACGGTTCTAAAGAAACCAAAATCTGTTTGTACTTCACCCTTTTAATGAAGTTACATCAACAGGAAAGTTGAATGCACACAAACAGACAAACAACAAATCTTCTCTCCTTTTTTGGTGGAGAACCCTAGGTAAACCGCAGTGTGTTCCATAGAGATGTTTTACCATGTTGTCGTATACCTGCATCAGTGACATAAGTAATATTTTCATGTCTTCTCATAATGCGATTATGAATTTGTTTTACTTGAGATTGTTCCGTTGATGTTATTTCCACTTGGCGTTTTTTTTTATCATGTTAGACAAATTTGGCTGACAGAATCACAACTAGTCTAGTCTACACAACCCACATAAGCCGGATCAGCTAGAAGCCATCTGGTTAGTTGGCAGGGAAAGACAGAGTCCAGACATTTAGAATACGTCTGTATGGCTCTTGAAATCATCAACTCTTTCTGTTGTTATGCTAATAGGATAGATCACGTAAGATTCATAAAAAAATAAGCCAGTACCAAATGATGTTTTACTATATACATATACATATGTGTCTCTCACTTCTCATCAGAACAGGCAAGGGAAACTAGTTGCTTGCAATTGTTAACTAAAGTGTCTTGACCTTTACCAAGAAAGGAAACAAAAACAAATACATGGAGATGATATCAGTGAAGTGCGAAATAAGTACGGGTAAGCATCGCTTTTGCATGACTGAAGGTGACATACCTAACAAGTGTGTTCAGAGAAGGCGAAGAGAATTCTCTGCAAGTGGAATCAGGTTCAATGAACATCAAAAAGGCCAACAACAAGCTGATCAATCTGCTACTAGCACAATTTCTCCAAAAAGAAGTTCGAAGTTTCAGGGTGTTAGCAGGTCTGTAATAAAGTTCATGTTGTAATTCATTGTTGTTGTTCATTTCACTTATAACATTCTTTTAACTAATCTGTCTATGGTAAATGCATACATAAATGGACAAACCGATATGAAGCACACCTGTGGACAAAGGATCATGGAATGTGACACAGAAGAAGAAGAAAGGGAAGCTTCCGAATGTAAAAATTCAATTCCTTTTTAATTCATCAATCTTTGATTTATTAAATACTCATTGTTTTCTATCTCAGGGCTTACGATGAAGAAGAATTGGCAGCAAGGGCATAGATCTAGCTGCATTTAAGTACCAGGACCAGTAGGGTTGAACAAAAAACCGACCAAACCGATTAAACCGACTGAACCGATCAAAACCGAACCGATCGGTTCGGTTTACGGTTTCTATGTGATTTTAACCGACAAAACCGAACCGACCGAATATATATAATAAATAATATATATTTTATATAAAAATAATATAATATATTTAAAATAGTTGGTCGGTTCAATTTTGGTTTGATTTTAGTCGGTTACGGTTTGTACAAATTAGAATCGGTTCGGTTTTGTTAATGGTCGGTTAGGTTTGAAAATTTTGAAACCGACCAAAGTTGGTTCGATTCACGGTTTTGGTGAAAAACAAAACCGTCGGTTCGGTTTTCAACCCTAGGGACCAGCAACAACTATAAATTTTCTGGTATCTGACTACGAGAACCAGATCACAGCAGTGTAGAATGTAACAAAAGAAGAGGACTTGGCCACCTTCTACCTATTCATATACAGTACGTTTCTCCAATATTTATCAATCTTCTTGCTCCATACAATGCATACACAATAATTGTGATCTGGGTAGAATCTGAAAACTGACTTTTCTTTTTCTTTCTTGAAGGTACTCAAGAGGAGGCTACCCTTGCTTATGACATTGCAGCAATTGAATACAGAGGAACCAAGTGACAAGTAAAACATATAAATTATCCAGAGATTGGAGATTGACACAGCAATTTACATTTTTTCAAGTAATCGTGATTTGAAGTTAGTTTACAATAATTTCGCTGTTGGGCTCTAGTCTAAGGAGCAATTAATCCTTGTGCAGAGTGTTAACTCTCCAAGTCAGGTACCCATTTTGGTCCTAATGAACATTATGGGCCCATTAAAATTCCATTGATATTCCTAAAGGATGAGGGAACCAATTTTGAAAGAACAAAAATATACCAGCAATTACAACTTTGGTAAAGTCGTTTTCTTCCACAATCCGTATTTTTCAAATGCAAACCTTCCTCTTATTTAACCAAATTACAATAAAATTGAGACATTACAGAAATGATGGGGAAGAACAGCTTCAAGTAACTTATTTTGTCTTCCCAAATGTCATGCTATGTCTGACTCCAAACATAACAAGGATTCCTTGTCCACTTAGCTAACCCATAATCTACCTCCTTTCTGAAGCCATTCGGAGAACCCAATGAATGACCTGTGGCCTCGTCTCCTTTAATCCATCCATGCCAATAGGTGAAAATTTTCCTGACAAATCCCAGAGGAAATTTTTCTTTGAAAGGATATTCATTTTTTTTTCATAACCTAAAAGAATAGATTCTTTCAAAAGGAGATGTAGTTGGATTGGGAAGACCACAATGCTATAGATTCTTCATAGTCATGTTTTCATGTTATAGTTTGGCAGCTTTCAATTTCTTCAGGATCTCACTGTGGAAGATGATAAATGCAACGACAGGACAATATCATGCATGGTTGCAATCGTCCTCTTTCATGTTAAGAAAATGTGGCAAAATAGTAGCTAGAAGGACTATGTTTGGACTACATTCAATTACTCAAGTAGATAACAACCCACTTTCATCTAACAAACATGTCATAACTTAATGCCACTCACAACAAGTATATCTTTCAGATGTACGGAAATAAGAGTGTGAAAGTCCAATCTTTCAGTTAAAAAACGTAATTAAGCTTTTCTCATTTCCAAATTCTTTGAGACGGTTTGGAGTTTTTCAGATAAAAACATCAAAAGGTGACAATCACATTCAAAGAGGTTGTAGGAGTTTGCAACCCAAAAAAGCTCGAGCAAAACAACTAGGAAATCAGATTATAAGAAGACACAAAAGCCTTTTTTCTTGTCATGCATGCAATTATGCGTCAACATGGTAATGCATCATTACGGTAACCTACTTGGCAACTGGCATTGGATTCCCCACCTAAAATGAAGAGAAGATTTGGTTGTTTGGCTGATTATGTTCTTGAACTTTTCTCGTGATGTGACTTAAGAGGTTGAAATATGAACATGTTGTGGTTGTTTTTCAACCGTTATCAATGTTTTCAATGGGAGCAGTGCATGCTAACTTAGTGCTATAACAGATTTATTATTTATTTATATTTATTGCCTCCACTTATTTACTTAATAAAAGCTTAGAAGTTTGTGCTTTCAAACGATGTTTACTATGAAATTTGTGCACTAAATAAGCACAAGTGTTTGCCTAGTACCATATATGTTGATTGCATTGTCTCTTGTTGTTTGATCGTGATATACATGTGTGCAAGTGCCTTCCATCACTAAGAAATGATACTTGGATAGTTGAACAGGGAATTATGTTCGTACGTAAACACATCATAGTTTATTAGCAGTGAAAGAACTTATCCTAGTCTCAACCTGTGGCTTAGTCTAACACATTGTCAACCCAGTTAGACTTAGACCATAGTGAAAGCTTTGTACTCGATACACTGCTCATGCTACTACTTGTGCATTGATAGAATGATACTGTGTTTCCCTGAATCCCATGGAGGGTAGAAGGTGGTGTTTTGGAAAGGCACTAGCTCGTTGAGAGTTGGTGGTTCATCAAGTTGTGTCCCACATTACGGGTGGGCACGGGACGGGATGGGATGGCATGAACTAATCCTTATCCCTTCACGTTCGTTCGGGATTGGGATCGCGATGGGATAGACCTCATCCTGACCTCGTCCCATCCCAAACGGGTTCGGGACGAGACAAGATGAGCATGTACTAAATAGTCCTTCAATGAAAAATAACAAAAGAATTTCATCTCACATTGCTCACACACCAATAACCAAATTTATGTACATGTAACTTTCATCGTAACAATATTAAATGTCATAAAATTTGTGTAGGGTTACTTTACAATGAAATTAAGTTTGTCAAGTGATGATGGAAAATGGAAGGAGCCCCTCCATTGATGAAAAATGGAAGGAGCCCCTCTATAGATTTGTCATGCATATTTCCGCAATAGTTGAAATATCATTCATATAAGATACAATTAGGAGCAGTATTCTCCAACTACATAGCTCATAGTGCAAAACTAACCCAAACCATCATTTGCCTTTATTTTCTACAAGAATAGTAGACATATAAGATATAGCCAATCTAAAATGTGAAAAAACATAAAATTTCATGGTTCTATTTGACCTAAAATATCCAAACTGAAGTTTCTACCTAAACAAATAGTACCAAATCAAGCAAGTAAATTTTCAAGCAGCAGATGTTTTGATTTAATTTCAATACATCCTAAATTTTCCTTTAGAAGAGTAGTTTGATTAAAATTAATAATAATAAATATTAAATAAATAAATTTGGTATGGGCAGGATTGAAAATCTAAAAGCAAATGTAGAGAAAGAATAAACTTTTTGTTCTATATCCTTTGAGAGTGATACACCATATATATATAAAGATTTGTTCTACAAGAAAAGGAAACTAAAAACTAATATCCTACAAAATCTGCTATACACCATATTCCTGTTATCTTTCCAAGTTAATAGGAAAGTATAACAATCAATATGGAATGCTTAACAACCGAATATTCCTACACTCCCCCTCAAGCTGAAATGTAAATATTTTTCATTCCTAGCTTGTTCACAAGGTCTTCAAATGTCGGTTTGTGAAGACTTTTTGTCAAGATGTCAGCAATTTGTTCCTTAGTTGGAATGTATGACATGCAGAAGCTCCCATTGTCAATCTTTTCTCTGATAAAGTGACGATCCACCTCTACATGTTTCGTTATCGTGATGAACTGGATTGTGAGCAATGCTAATTGCTGCCTTGTTGTCACAATAGAGCTTTATGGGAAAATTACTGGAGATTTTTAGTTCTTCCATTAGTCTTCCAAGCCAAATCACCTCACATATACCGTGTGCTAATGCCCGAAATTCCGCCTCTGCACTACTCCTAGCTACCACAGGTTGTTTTTTGCTTCTCCATGTCACTAGGTTGCCCCAAACATAAGTGCAGTATCTTGATGTCGATCTTCTATCCACTGAAGAACCTGCCCAGTCAGCATCGATATAGACTTCCACAGCCTTGTGATCTCCCTTCTTGAAGAATAATCCCCTTCCAGGAGTATTTTTCAGATACCTCAAAATCCTAAAGACTGCATCCAGGTGTCTTTCTTTGGGTGAGTGCATAAATTGGCTAACAACACTTACCTCAAAGGCTATATCAGGACGAGTATGTGATAAGTAGATAAGCTTGCCTACTAGTCTTTGATACTGCTCTTGATCAATCTCCTTCCCGCCTTCAAGTCCAAGTTTGGCATTGGGCTCCATAGGTGTCTCAGCTGGTTTGCATCCCAACAAGCCTGTTTCTTGAAGAAGGTCAAGTACATACTTCCTCTAAGAAACAACGATTTCAGAACTGCTCCTGGCAACTTCCATACCCAAGAAATACTTGAGTGTACCTAGATCTTTTAATTCAAATTTGCTAGCGAGATACCCTTTTAATGATTCCAACTCAGGTTGGTCGTCTCTAGTAACAATTATATCATCTACATATACTATAAGGGGATTTTGTCATCCTTAGAATGTTTGTAGAAGATAGTATGGTCAGATTGTGCTTGTGTAAAACCTTGTTCCTTCACAGCTTGAGTAAACTTCTCAAACCACTCCCTCGGAGACTGCTTCAAGCCATAAAATGATTTCTTCAACTTACACACTAATTTTCCTTTCTTCTCAAACCCTGGAGGAGGATCCATATACACTTCTTCATGTAAATCCCCATTTAGAAAGGCATTTTTTATATCTAGCTGCTGAAGTGACCAATCAAGATTATCAGCTAAAGATAAAAGTACCCTTACGGAATTGAGTTTGGCTACAGGGGCAAATGTTTTTTGTAGTCTATACCATAAGCCTAAGTGAAGCCTTTAGCAACTAGCCTTGCTTTGTATCGATTGACACTACCATCTGCATTAAACTTGACTGTAAATACCCACTTGCATCCCATAGTTTTTTTCCCGCTAGGCAACCCAACAATCTCCCACGTACCATTTTTGTCCAAGGCTCCCATTTCCTCCCGAACTACTAATCTCCACTTTGGGTCTGCGAGAGCCTCCTTAACATCTTTTGGTATCTTGATATTTGTTAAAGCAGTAGTGAAGGCTGAAAATTTGGGAGACAGTTTCTCATATGAGATAAATTTTGAAATTGGATGTTGCGTGCACGATCTTGTACCTTTCCTGAGAGCAATGGGCTGATCCAGATATGAATTGTTGCTCAAGTCTGTATCAATAGGACTACTAGTTGGCTCAAGACCTGGGAGAGGGACTGATTCAGACTTCTGACCTTGCTGGGCATCAGGCTTACTACTACTTTGAGAATGCTTCCTGCATGAATAAACAAGTAGCTGGGGTATTTGGGAATTATCTCCCCCTGTTCCAATATTTTCCCTTGGTCACATTGTGGCATAATGGCCTCGGTTAAACTAGGTAAAGTAGGTAGTAGTAAGGACATGGGTGTTTGAAGATCAAATTCTTCCGAAGATCCATCTTCTTCTAGAATCTCCCCCTGAAGATGGGATATTGGGAAATACGGTTGAGTTTCATGGAAGGTAACATCCATTGACACATGCATACGACGAAGAGAGGGTGAGTAGCATTTATACCCACGTTGTGTTGAAGAGTACCCAATGAAAACACACTATGTTGCTTTTGGGTCAAGTTTTGAATGATTCTGAGAGTGTACATGAACAAAAGCTGTGCAACCAAAGATTTTGAGTGGAATAGAGGAGAAAGATCGAAATATTGGGTAGGTTTGTAGAAGGACAGACATGGGAGTTTGGAATTGGAGGATTTTTTATGGCATACGGTTTATAAGGTGACAGGCTGTTAAAATAGCTTCTCCCTAGAGATATTTTGGAACATACATTGTGAACATTAGGGATCGAGCAACTTCAAGTAGATGGCGATTTTTCCATTCTGCTACGCCATTTTGTTGTGGTGTATTGGTGCATGAACTCTAATGAATGATAGTACCATTGGTTGCTAGATAATCACCTAAGTTGGACTTGTAATACTCTGATCCATTGTCAGTCCTCAAGATTTTAATTGATGTCTGGAATTGATTTTTTATCATGGAGTGGAAACTTTGAAAGATTTTGGAGACTTCGGTTTTTTCTGTAAAATGATAGACCCAACATACTCTAGTATGATCATCGATAAATGAAATAAACCATCTAGTTCCCGTGATATTTTTAACATGAGAAGGCCCCCACATATCACTGTGAATTAAGGTGAAAGGATGAGACTCAATGTATGGTTTGGCTGGATGTGATGCACGTGTGTGTTTGGCCAATTGACAAATGTCACAGTGAAAGGAACTGGGATTTTTATTAAGGAACAAATCTGGAAACAAACGTTTGAGATAATGAAAGTTGGGGTGGCCTAACCTACGATGCCACATCATTACATCCTTATTGGAAGGAGAAGAAATATTCTCAGCTATTGCAGCCTGTTTATTCACATGTTCACCATTCTCAAAATAGTAGAGTCCGCCATCCTCCTTAGCAATGCCAATCATCTTCTCTGATCCCTGTTCCTGTATGTGACAAGAAGTAACAGAAAAATTGGCAGTGCAATTAAGGTCACGGGTGAATTTGCTAATGGAAACCAGGTTGCATGCTAATTTTGGAACATGGAGTACAGAATGTAGCACAAGTGTGTTGGACATGCGGATAGATCCTTTTCCAGCAACAGTAGAAAAGGTTCCATCTGCTATTTTTACTCTTGAGCTCTCATCGCATGGAGTATAGGAGTAAAATAGGGATGAGTTACCTGTCATGTGGTCAGATGCGCCAAAGTCAAATATCCAAGGAGTTTGTTTTTCTACATGAAGGGCAGTGCCTTGATGAGCAAACTGCTTGTTGTTGTGCTGGGAGTAGTCATGGTTTGCTGACTCATAAGTTTGAACAACTGTTCGAATTGAGTTTTGTTCAAGAAAATTCCACCTGACTCATTGTTGTTGGTTTCCTCTGATCCTGTAGTGGCTTGAAGTCTTGCTTTGAGGTTGTTCCTTGCTTTGAGGTTGTTTTCTTGGCTTTGCATCAGCAAGTCTTCCATGGAGGTCCCAACATCGTCTCAGATATGGCCAAGTTTGTTACAATGAGAACACCGTGGGCGCTGATTCGACTTTTGATCACCATAAGGCCGGTTAACCATATTTTTTTGTTATAAGAGCAGAGGTTTCAGCTGGTCTTTCACTTATAGAATCCATGGATGAGTCCCTTTTTTCCCCAAGCATCACTCGGTGTCTGCTTTCTTCACAAAATACTTCTACAAAAGCTTCATCGATGGAAGGCATTGGTCTCCGGCCTAGAATCCGCCCTCGTACCTCATCAAGTTCTTTGTTGAGCCCGGCTAGAAAATCATACAGTCGTTCATTTTCTAGATGTGTCTTAAACTTTTTGTTGCCTTCGAGATCACCCCAGTCCGCCTCATAGTGCATATCCAGTTCTAGCCATAGAGTCTGCAACATGTAATATTCGGTGATATCTAGTTTTCCTTGCCGAATATCTTTGAGTTTATTCTTTATTTCGAAAACTTGTGAGGCGTTTTCAAGATTTGAATAATTCTCTTTGATAGCGTCCCATATGGCCTTAGCCGTGCGAAGAAACAAATAAGTGTGGCTGATATGTGGCTCCATTGAGTTAATCAGCCATGCCATGACAATGGAATTATTTAGTTCCCAGTTTTCATAGGTTGGATCCATCGTATTGGGACGTTGAACCTCACTTGTGATGTAGCCCATTTTTCCTCTCCCTCGGATCACCATCAAAACCGATTGGGACCACTGGAGGAAATTCTTGCCATTCAACTTGTGATTCGTGATCTGCAACGAAGATCCCTCTCCAAAGGACTGTGCAACCACGGATGACATGGCTGGGTTGGATGTGGTAGATGATGATCCATCCTTTCTCCTATATTCCCCTCAAAATCTTTGGTTGCACAGCTTTTGTTCATGTACACTCTCAGAATCATTCAAAACTTGACCCAAAAGCAACCAAGTGTGTTTTCATTGGGTACTCTTCAACACAACGTGGGTATAAATGCTACTCACCCTCTCTTCGTCGTATGTATGTATCAATGGATGTTACCTTCCATGAAACTCAACCATATTTCCCAATATCCCATCTTCAGAGGGAGATTCTAGAAAAAGATGGATCTTCGGAAGAATTTGATCTTCAAACACCCATGTCCTTACCAGAACTCATTGTCTCCTTCTCTGAACTCATTGTCGTGAGGACTACTGACAAGACGATGAAGACAAGATTTTTTTTTAAGCCTATGGCTCTGATACCATAAAAGCAAATGTAGAGAAAGAATAAACTTTTTGTTCTACATCCTTTGAGAGTGATACACCATATATATATACAAAGATTTGTTCTACAAGAAAAGGAAACTAGAAACTAATATCCCACAAAATCTGCTATACACCATATTCCTGTTATCTTTCCAAGTTAATAGGAAAGTATAACAGTCAAATCCCACAAAATCTGCTATACACCATATTCCTGTTATCTTTCCAAGTTAATAGGAAAGTATAACAATCAATATGGAATGCTTAACAGCCAAATATTCCTACAAAATCTCCATCTCGATCTCATCCCACTCTAGATAGGGACGGGACGGGATCAGGATGTGTTTGATCAATCATAAAAGAACCCGAAAAAAATCGGGACGGGATCGCAGGATAGGATGCCCACCCCTATCCCACATCACTTAGGCAACAATCAAAGTGAAGATTCTAAACTAATGTGTGGTTCACACTCTTCTAACACCGAGGCCTTTGTAGTTCCATTGGTAGAGAGTATGATGGACGACATGATAAATGTCAAAACTTGACAAGACGAGTTTATTGAATCAGTGTAGTCAAGGTGACCGCAGCGTTTTTATAGAATTCCGCTTCAAAGTGAGGCAATGCGGTGCAGTAAAATGAGGCGTTTGCCTCAGACCGCCTCACCCCAAAACTGGTTGCAGTCAGCACATTTGCAACCCAATGTAGCAAAAAGAGGTTGCAACCCACTCTATAATAGAGTTTTATGTTTCTTGGTGTAATATTTGATAAATTTGATAAAAACAAAATAAAACGTTTTTAAGTTTTGATAAATTTGTCACAATTTTTTAATTATTTTTTGGAGAAAACATACCATGTTTTAATCAGTTTAACATCAATCTTGATTTTTCATAGCATGGTTCAATGATTTTTATGCTTTTGGAATACCAATAGTGATTATACTTGTGGATAAACAATTTTTTTCTAACAAATGCTCAATATTCTCAAATTTCTATTCTTTCAAGATTATTGATTTTTAATAATTTAGTTGATGTTTGCAAGTTACTTGACACTTATGTAGTGCATCTTTTCGCTATGTTATATAACTTTATTATATTTCCATTTCGATTATAGGTAGTTGTGTCACTTTTGGTATATATTTGCTTATGATAATTATCAAAATGATGATATATACTACTATCCTGATATATTTCAATTTATTAAAAAAATGTTAAGACCGCCTCACTTCACTGAAGTGTCCGCCTCAGACGTTTTCAGGCTCGTCTCCACCTCAATGCCTTAACTACAATGCATTGGATAAATGGTTTGAGCTAAAAATCTCACACCCTATGGGGGTGGTCATGATCAGTCTATCTGCAACACTATCCAATTTTAAGTACTCCAGCCTTTACCTGCATTAAGACTCCATTAGGACTCTGTTTGGTTTGGTTTGAGCGGGGAAATAATAGGGGAAGGGGGTATAACCAATAACCGGAATTCATATATTTTTCTCATTTTATTGGAGAACTTGTTCAAGCAAAAAATCTCGCACCGTATGGGCGTGGTCATGATGAGTCTATCGCAACACTAACCAGTTTTATGTATTACAACCTTTAACTGCAAAGACTGTGTTTGGTTTTGTTTGAAAGGAAAAAACAGTGGAGGAGGGGAGAGCGGGAAGGAAGATAGAAACAAAACACTGGAGTTCATATGTATTTCCCATTCCCACTCATTCTCATTGTTTTTGCTTAGAATATTTCTCAGTCCAAACATGAGGTTCTTGATTTAGCATTGAAAAAAAGAAAAGATAAAAAGACGGTGTTTTTTTTTCTTTTCAACAAGGTCGAACCATCCTCTAGAAAATGCTTAACACGTGGTAATGACAACTATTCCTTTTGAAACCATTCTCCACCCTAGAAACGTTTTAGCTTAATAAAATTGTATATTGTACTATAAGAGTTTGAGCTAACTGATGGATCGACTCCAATAAAACGAGCAATTTAACCAATGCATCCACCAAATATATAATTGCCAACATGTATACATTAAACAAGAAATATTAACAGAAAGTGACTTTGTATCGACACAAACTCAACTAAATAAAGCAGAGTGATCATACCTTTTTAATCAGGAAAGCAGTAGTCAATCAGCCGAACAATCTCATTTTGTCTAAATCGTTGGGAGATGAAACCTAAATAAGTTGAAGATGACTTTCATAAGAACATGTTACAGACTCGCATGCATAACACACGCACAAAATGTGTACAAGCAAAATATCAATTTGTTTTACTCTGAACTTGTTCTATTTGAATTTCAAACACCTATTAAATGGTATTTCTCCCTTTTGTTTTTTCATAGGAAACTTTGAGTTGGACGTTTCATATAAGATTAAAGCTAGGCGCTGAGGTTTTATTCCATTGTCAGTGCTTGTAGGCAGAAAAGGTACAATTCATCATCTAGAACTTGCAGTAGAAAAATTACAAAAGAAGATCGTCACAGCTATGCTGGTCTTACCTGAATATAACAGGCTTTGTCATATTTATACACAAAGCACCTCTAGAATAATCTTTTCAGAAACAGAGTCCATGACGAAATAAATTTTCGAAACTGCATGATTTTGACTGTAAATCCAGTTAATAGAAATATAGAATGAAACAAACAACAATTACTGCTAATGAGTCACAGAGCATCCCATAGAGAACATCGACAACAGTTTGAAAGAAAATTGGATGCAAGAAGCCACACAACCGCATTTGATCTAAATATTTGGGTGATGCATCCAAGGCAAGTAATAAAGGATGTTCTATAAGGACATTTATCTTTGTTGCTTAACTGCATGCAAGACCAGTTCTTAAGTGACGAAACAAAATATCCTTTAGATTTATCTTTATTTGTCAAATAATAATATGTTAACTGTTTTACTCCAAAGTCATCTGATGCCAAACTCTAACCAACTATTTTAATGTTCTTCTCCTTATTAGAGTTTTGATTTATTATTTATTGGGAGAGATACATTCGTGATTAGTTGAACTTATTAGAGTTGGTTCTAGGAGACTTAATATATTTTCCTTCCTTTTGATGGACTTTTTAGATATTGTTTTATTTCCCTTTAATCTGGAAAATTGTGCATATGATTATTTTTCGTAAATGCCAACTATTACTTTTAGTGAATGACAATTCATGTTCCGAATTTTGGCAAAAACGGATAATCCTACGTGGATTTTGGGATTTTCGTTTTCTTCGAAAATCGGGGCGTGACAGTTTGGTATCAGAGCCCAGTTTACCCTAGGCTAGGGAGAGTCTAGGGGATCCTCGGAATGTGGTTATGGGTAAGCTGTAGAGTATTTTGTGGATCTTATGGAGTGTCTAATAGTTGCCATTTTATATTTGAAGGATATGGCTGAAAGACATACTCGTCAAAATCCAAATGGGAACGGTAGCGGTAGCAGTGAAAATGTTGTTCCAAATGGAGATGGAGATGGCAATGGAAATGGAAATGGTCATGGTGAGAATATGATCCAGTTGAGTCAGGCTATGATGATGCAGTTGCTACAAGGATTGCAACAGAATAGGAATCAGGGTGACCCTTTTGCTTGAAGGGTTAAGGAGTTTGGGACATTGGGTGGTAAGAGGTTTATCGGAGATAATCCGAGAGATGCAGATGCCTGGGTCCAAAGCTGTGGGACTGTTTTCAGGAGGATGCGACTTACTGAATCCAAAAACAAGAGTTAGCTGCACATCATCTGGATGGTGCTGCCAGTTACTGGTGGGAGGCTTTGCTACCCTCCGTTGATATTGATGTTATGACATGGGATGACTTCAAGGATCGGTTTGAGAATAGATTTGTGCCCAATGCAGTTAAGGCGCAATGGGCTGCGGAGTTTAATATGTTGAAGCAGACTGGGAATATGACTGTGGAGCAGTATGTCACGAAGTTTAACGAGTTATCGCGTTATGCTCCGTATTTGGTGGACACACCAGAAAAGAAAAATGCCAAATTTATTGGGGGTTTGCATCACTACCTATCGAGGGCTCTTCTCACCGCTGACAGGGAGAGTTTTGACAGAGTTTTGGATTTGGCATTAAAGTACGAGGAACAAAACAAGTTGTATCATGAGAGTAGGGACAAAGGCAGGAAGAAGTTGGGAGAGGCGTCAGGAAATAATCGTCACCAGGGTGCGTCGCATGATTATCGTAGTGACCGTAGCCGTTTTAACAGTTTCAGAACCAGAAATCTCAAGGTGGTTACCAGAACCAGCAGCAGGGAAGAAATCAGTTCCACGGCCAGGGTGGAAATCAGTTCCAAAGACAGGGATATAATCATTCCCAGAAACAGGATGGTAATCAGCATCAGAGGCAAGAATGAGAACCAATTCCATCATCAGGGTAACCAGAGACAATGTTATCAGGATCAGCAGAACCAGACTACCCAAGCAGCATCGGGGGGACATGCAGTGACCTGCTTCACTTGTGGACGACCAGGTCATCGGATACGAGTTGCCCTAATGATAGGACCATGCCCCGGAATAGGCAAGGTCAACCCACCCAAAAGCGTGTATTTGTCGCCCTACCAAATCAGGAAAACTTTCAAGGTACTCCTGATTTCTCTATCTCTAATATAAAGGTTTTATTTGATACCGGTGCATCATATTCTTTCATATCTCGACGATTGGTTAATCGAAAAATGTTGAAAACTTTCCCACTTGCTATACCATTATGTGTTACCACCCCTTTAGAAGGCTTAGCGACATTAAATGAATTATGTAAAAATTTTAAGATTTCCTTCCTCGACAAAGTGTTTCTTGTCAACTTGATTGTGTTTGACTTTGAGGGCTTTGATGTGATTTTGGAAATGGATTGGTTGTGTAAGAACCTAGTCACGCTGGATTGTGCAAAGAAGATAGTTTCCATTCATGCTCCAGGCAAGCCCCCTGTTTCTCACACTTGTGGAAATTGTGAAAAGTCAGTGATGTCTAGTTTTCTTTACTCGGTGGGGACATCGGAGAGAGAAATCCGAGATGTAGAAGTGGTAAGAGATTATGAGGATGTACTTCAGGAAATTCCTGGCTTGCCACCTAGGCGAGAAGTTGAGTTCTGAATCGATTTAGTACCTGGAACCGCTCCTATCTCTAAGGCGGCGTACCGAATGGCACCGAAGGAGTTGAACGAGATGAAAGTCCAGTTGGATGAGATGTTGCAAAAAGGGTAATTTTAGTGTTTTTACTTTGTTTTATTCGAATATACTTATTGACATGTTTATTCGTGTAAATGTATGTATGTGTAATCCTTTTGAGGTGTGTATAAATCAGGTTCATACCACCTAGTAATTCTCTGTAGGGAGCACCCGCAATTTTCATTTCGAAGAAGGATGGAACCTTGTGAATGTGTATTGACTATAGGGAGCTGAACAAGATGACTATCAAGAACAAGTAGCCGTTGAATCAAATTGATGATCTTCTTGATCAGTTGAGGGGAGGAGTGGTGTTTTCTCAGTTTGACTTGAGAATTGGATATCATCATATGGGTGTTGAAGAAGATAGTAATCTTCTCACAGCTTTCCGTATGAGATATGGATTGTATGAGTTTCCCGTCATGCCTTTTGGCTTGACAAATGCTCTAGCCTTTTTCATGGACCTGATGAACCGGATCTTTCGACCATACTTGGACAAATTCGTCATTATTTTTATCGATGACATTTTGGTTTACTCCTGTAGTGAAGCAGAGCACAAAGAACATCTCAAGATAGTGTTGCAGACCTTGAGAAAGCAAAATTGTATGCGAAATTTAGCAAGTGTCATTTTTTGGAGAAAGAAGTAAAATTCTTAGGGCATGTTGTTTCTAGTCAGGGTATAGCAGTTGATCCTGATAAGGTGAAAGCAGTGAAAGATTGGAAACAACCTACTAATGCAACGGAAGTGAGAAGCTTTTTAGGGTTAGCTGGTTATTATAGAAGATTTATTGAGAAGTTTTATCTTATTGATGTCCCCTAGGATGCACGGACTCGGATACGCGTATCGTATCGAATACGGATACGACACGGCGACTTGGCAATTTTCAAAAAATTAGGACTCGGGGACTCGGCGACACGTCAAACTTTATTTTTATTTTTATATTTTATTAAAAAAACTATTAACATAATGTCATAACTCATAAATAATAATTAATAATCTAAATATATAAAACATCTAAATGCAATGAGCTTAATTAATGAAATTATTTGAATGAATGAAAAGTTTAGGTACATAAGTGAAAATTAGGGTAATGGATTCTAATATGGGCTGGGCCTAATTTGGACCCTACACAACACATCAATGTAATCAATATAGATAGCACAAAGTAATGGAAGTCAATCCATTTTGCCTCGAAATGAGTGTAGCACCTATCACGAGGCAAAATGGATGGTGGGGTAGCACCAGGCTAACCCCCAGTGCGCTGTAGCAGTGCTATATCATTTATGAGATTGGTCAGTATACTTTGTTCTTATGGATAAGAGCGAAAGGAAGTTGCAGAAACCGATCTCTCCCCTCCCAGTCTCGATCTCCCCTCCCAGTCGAATCAACTTGAAAACCCCCCTCCCAGTCGAATCAACTTGAAGACTCAATTCTCAACTTGAAGAAAGGAAGTTGAAGACCCAGTCGATCTCTCTCCCAGATTCTCAACTTGACGCAGGAAGTTGAAGAAACAGAGATCTCCCCTTCCAGCTCGGTCGACCTCCCTGATCTCCCCGATCGATCTGCTCGATCGACCTCCCCGATCGATCGATCGATCTGATCGATCTGCTCGATCGACCTCCCTGATCTCCCCGATCGACCTCCCTGATCTCCCCAATCGATCGAGTGATCCGATCGATCCGCTCGATCGACCTCCCTGATCTCCCTGATCGATCGATCTGATCGATCCGCTCGATCGATCTGATCTCTCTGATCGATGATCTCTGTGCTCGATCTCTGGGAAGATTTCAGCCGTCCGATTTTATCAAGATCTGGAAAAAAAAAATTATTGGCAACCGAATCTTGACCGTGTCCAAACCGTATCCGGACCGGGTCAAGCTGTATCCTGACCAAGTCACGTTGACCGATACGTTGACTGCGTGTCGGATACGTATCGAACGCGAATCGCACGTGTATTCGTATCCGACTCGCGTATTTAGGGGATTCGGAGGGTTTTACCGCGAATCCGTGCTTCCTTGGCTGTCCCTTTAACTGAGTTGACCCGCAAGAATGTTCAGTTTATTTGGACCAATGAGTGTGAAAAGGCTTTTCAGGAGTTGAAGCATCGATTAACCACTGCGCCCATTCTGACTATTCCAGTGCAAGGTGGGAAGTTGGTGGTCTTCACTGATGCTAGTGGCACAGGTTTGGGTTGTGTACTAATGCAGGATCAGAAGGTTGTGTCGTACGCCTCACGACAATTGAAGCCCCATGAGAGGCGACATCCTTCCCATGACTTGGAATTAGCGGTAGTTGTGTTTGCTTTGAAGATGTGGTGACACTACCTTTATGAGGAGCATTTTGAGTTGTTCACGGATCACAAGAATCTCAAGTATTTGTTTTCGCAGAAGGAGCTAAATATGAGACAACAAAGGTAGGTGGAGTTCATTAGTAGTTATGATTTTGAGATCCTTTACCACCCAGGTAAGGGAAATGTGGTAGCCGATGCTCTTAGTCGGCAACACACCATTATGGCTTCACTCATGGTAGAGGAATGGAAGTCTTTTGAGGCTATTTCTTCTTGTGATGTTCAGCTTGTCCAGGGAGCGAACACGGCTTATGTTGGTAATTTATCTGTTCGACCTTTTTTTATCAGCTGAGTTTAGAGGAGCAACATAAGGATTCTCGTTTGATGAGCAAATTAGAGGACTTAGTGCTTGATAATTTAGATGATTGTCCCTCAGAGTGGTCAGTTGAGTCCGATGGTGGTTTAAGATTTCACGGGAGACTTTGTGTGCCAGAGATTGAGGGATTGAAGAAAGAAATTATTGATGAGGCTCATAAGTCACGTTTTACCATTCATCCGGGAGGCACAAAAATGTATCATGATCTGAACGAACTTTCTGGTGGGACGGTATGAAGAAGGATGTGGGAGATTATTTATCACGGTGTTTCACTTGTCAACAAGTGAAGGTCGAGCATCAGCGGCCCTCAGTTTGTTGCAGCCATTAGAAATTCCTATCTGAAAATGGGAGAATATTTCTATGGACTTTGTAGATGGTTTACCGAAGACCCGACGAGGTAACGAGTCAATTTGGGTTATAGTTGACCGTTTGATTAAGTCCGCGCATTTTGTTCCGGTTGATGTGCATCGTACTACCGAACAGTTAGCCAGACGATACATCCGTGAGGTAGTTAGGCTTCATGGGGTACCAGTGTCCATTGTATCTGACAGAGATCCCTTGTTTGCAGCTGAGTTTTGGGAGAGTTTTCAGCGAGCCATGGGGACGAGACTAGATTTGAGTACAACTTATCATCCTCAGACTGATGGTCAGACGAAGCGGGTGAATCGGGTTCTAGAGGATATGCTTTGGGCATGTTGCTCGATTTTGGTGGTAGTTGGGAGGATTATTTACCTCTCATAGAGTTTGCTTATAACAACAGTTATCATTCTAGTATTGGCATGGCCTCGTTTGAGGCTTTACATGGGAGGCCTTGTCGATCACCATCCTATTGGGCGGAGGTTGGTGACATAGTTTTGCTGGGGCAGAAATGGTCCGGGAGACATCGAAGAAGGTGCAGATTATTAGAAAGCGGATCAGAACTGCTGAAAGCCGACAGAAGAGTTACGCTGACCGGAAGCGTAAAGGGGTAGAATTTCAGGTTGGGGACCTTGTCTTTGTCAAGGTTTCACCTATGAGCGGTGTATTGAGGTTCGGTAAGAAAGGGAAGTTAAGTCCTAGATTTGTGGGACCATTTAAGATCATTGCTCGAGTAGGGAGTTTAGCCTATAAACTCACCTTGCCACCGAGCTTATCAGTTGTTCATGATGTGTTTCATATTTCCATGCTGAGAAAGTGTGTGGAGGATCCGGCTCACATCGTCCAACCCACAGAAATTGAGATTAATGACGACTTCACCCAAGTAGTACGACCGATCAAGATTGTGGATCGTGATGTGAAACAACTCCGTAGAATGTTAGTGAATTTGGTGAAAGTCCAGTGGAGTGAAAAGGAGAATGATGTAATTTGGGAGCTAGAGGACAAGGTGAAACAGATGCACCCGGAGTTGTTCATCCAGTGAATCTCGGGACGAGATTCCTTTTGAGGTGTGTATAATGTGACGACACTAATTTAGCATGTTGTAATTTTTTTTAGGGCTTTATTAAATTTGAGGTTGAGTCATAAAATAACTAAATAAATAAGGGGGTGTCACTATAACCTTGTGCAAACCCTAACGTTGTAGGGTTTTTGTCTTTAGTTTGGTTAAATTGAAGTTTGGGTTCTTCTCAGCCGCATAAAAATAAAAATAAAAAAGGAGGAGGAAGGAGAAGAAGAGAAGGAACAAAAGGGAGAAAGAAAAAGGAAAAAGAAGAGAAAAGTAAAAGTGAGTTTCTCGTTTCCCTAGATTAATCTTTCTGTTTTATTTCTTCTTTTATTTGGATGCCTTTTTGAAATATGGGTTGAAGTGTATGTTTTGTGTCAGAAATATTGTTCATGTCAGAAATCCAATTTGGGTCTATGGGTTGAAGTGTATTTTTTTTGTATCATTAATCACATCTCCTTATCTTTTTCTTGTTGGGAAATCCAAAATTAACGTCATGAGTATGGCCAAAATGGTGGAAGCTGTTAGGAAGCTCAGTTAGTATATAGCTCACATAGTTGAAAGAAGATTCTGACGAGAAATTTGAAAGTTTGAGTGCACTTTGGGTTTTCCTTTCCATGGAGTCAAACACTATAAGTCACTTTTTCTCTATAAATCAATAAATGTTTATAGACTAGTCTCCCCTGTAAAAAGTAGTCTAATGATATTAAACTATCAAAGCCCACTGCACTTTTATTCAACGTCTTTTCAGCCGGACACCAGAGAAGACAACATCCTCAAAACTGGTCCTATAGAGATCATCCTTACATACCCATTAGATTGTTTTTTTTTGTGTTTTGTTGGTGATTTGTGTTGGACATGTTGATATTTTGAATGGGTATGGGTTTGAATATACGAATAAGTGCTTTTGACCAATGGTTAGCGTCGTTATATAGCTATCTTTATTGGCTGCAGCCTGCAGGTAACTATTAATAGTAAAAGCTTTGATCTAAAATCTGATTGGTTTGTATGATCAGATTGTTAGTACTTCCACCTGTTGCTACATAATATATCTTGTTTTAATCATTTAGTTCTTCCAGGACCTTTAGTCGAAACATCATGTCAAATATTTTTATATCCATTTTTTTTTTTATGTAATGGTATTTATGTGGTAATGTACAATAATGAGATTTGGAGTTATTATTGTTGTACAATAATGAGAATTTGAGTATGGGTTCATATATATGTTGGCTTTTATATGTTAACAATACTTAAAGTAAAGATATATTCCTTGATGGATTGCATTAGGCTCAATAAGGAGCTACTATTGAAAGTATGATTTCCCCATGCGCATAGCACTATAAATTTCTATTTTTATGGGTTGATCGTCATGTTGTTATAGAGCATGATTTATGAATATGCTATGTTTTCCCGAAAGAATGGGTAGATTTACATATGAATGACAAAATGTCACTGTGAAGGAAATATTGAAATATCAAAAATAAATGATATTGATAAGTTTTGATTCCTGAAAATTTAAATCACCTGGGATTGTATCACTTAGAACTACCACATTTCTTTTCTTTCTTTTTGTTTTTTATCTCCCCTTTTATAGATAAACTAAATAACCTGCGGGTTGTCTTGCGGAGGTGGGGCGCCTATTTCTTATAGAGAAACTAAAATAACCTTCGGGTTAGTCTTGCGAAAATGAGGTGAATTTTTATGCCTAAGATAGGCTTTGATAATTATCCGTAAAAAATGTGACGTGACTTTATGCGCATTGATAGCCCAAGAGTGGCTTTTGGTACTCATATATTTAGGACTTAGGAGTATCCGGTGATGCATGCATGTATGTGATGTGTCCCCACTTGGGCATGGATGACGGAGAAATCCTCCTTTATATGAGAGAGGCATACCGGCATGTATGTTCGGCACGGGGGTGGTGCGAATGTGATATCGTCTAAGTGATCAATCCGTTAAAGATGATTAATATACTCAAGTCAAATAATATACGAAGATAATTGTTTTTTATTTATTTATTAAAGTACATCTATATTGTTTATAACCCTACCCATGCAGGATGACAAGTCCACTAATATTTCTGCAGGTTAGACTTGTCATAGTCAACACCTACAGAGTAAGTACCGGTAAATACATATTTATTTAGCAGGACGACATGATTGCCTCGTGGAGGAACTACCTGTTTGTTTTGGTTATTTTGTCGTATTATATTTTTCTGTCATGCTATTTCTTTTATTGATTTTTTAGGAACAAAGAATTTCACACCAGCATAATTGCTGACTCAAGTGGGCTTTGGCTTCTTGGGTACATTCCTTTGAATATGTAGCCGACTAGCTTGTTTCAGGATTTAGTAATTTCGGGCGAGCTTAGAGAAGTTTGTTTCGTACGTGACGAACATTGCTGGGAGTTGCACGTTGTTCGAGAGTTAGGTCATTTTGTTTGTAGGTGGCAGTTTAATCTTTTGTAATAGAACTTGGAGTTTTGATTTATTATTTATTGGGAGAGATACATTCATGATTAGTTGAACTTATTAGAGTTGGTTCTACGAGACTTAATATATTTTCCTTCCTTTTGATGGGCTTTTTAGATCAGTTGTTTTATTTCCCTTTAATCTGGAAAATTGTGCATTTGATTATTTCTCGTATATGCCAACTGTTACTTTTAGTGAATGACAATTCATGTCCCGAATTTTGGGAAAAACGGATAATCCTCCGTGGATTTTGGGATTTTCGTTTTTTTTTAAATCGGGGCGTGACAGCTGCCAACTTCTTCTCCAAAATAGCTACTTGATCACGACCAGCTCGATAAACCGAGCCCATTACCCCTGAGTAAGCAAGATGATTCATCCCATCCATTATCTGCTCAAGACCATGGTTGATATGATCAAACGGGTCAAGCACGGATATCAAAGGACTCTCCACCAACTGCCTGTACCATTCATTTACCAGTATATGTGCACTGTCCTGCACGTCGAGCTGGGTAAACCAACAGAACTTGCCGTCAAACTTCATACGAATATCTTTCGACCGAGACTTAATCCAACTAATCCGTGGATGGAGGACGCGAGGATCCGTAAGCACCGAAGAACCACCTCCGACAGCGGGGTTAACAGATGGAATAACAGTAACAATGGAGAAACCACATTTATCCTCCCGTCGAGAAGCATCCGCGACAAGGGAAGGACTGATGGTAACGGCAGGAGCAGGAGAAACCTGTTGAATAAGAGAGAAAACTAAAAATCTGGCTACTTCGCTGACATCAATAGAAGGAGAGTGGAAATGATCCTTGCAACATTGACCGCCAGCAATATCTTTAGACTGCTCCATTGCCAACTGGAGCATTTTCTCATCAATGACTCGAGGATCGCCATTAGACAACTCAGCAGTATCTGAAACACCATAGACAGACAAAAGCTTCATTTCATCATCATCCAATGGACGAGTAGTCTCCTTCTCGCTCCTTTTCAATGCGAGCCTCAATTCCTCATCCTCCTCAAGAGATTCGCGATCTCCCTTTGCAGCAGCATCATGGGCAGGATCCGGACGAGAAGCAGTATCCCAAAAAGAACTCTGACGAGTCACAAACCGAGCAGAACTACAATTCGAAAGACGTTTCTTCCTAGGGACATGACCAGGATATACAGGCAATCACCTTGATGGACTCGTAGACCTTGCAAGTTTTCTCTTCCGCAAGGCAGGAGCGGAAGTAATATCAGGAGCATTGAGATCTGTAACGTCTCGGACCGAACTCACTTCCCAATCAATGTTAGCATCACTAACGCCAGCACGAGCAGCATGGACCTTAGCATGGGATTCAGTAAATAAAGCTCGTTCCACTTTACTCATAGTATATAAACTACTATGCTCAGAAAGAAATGCCTCCACGGGAAAACAGCAAAGCTTAGAGAATTGTTCACTGATTTTTAGCTCCTCAACAGATAACAGAAATCCTTCCGCTTGTTGGGGACTCGGAATGATTGAAAAATCGAACAACCTTTCAATTGGAAATAGCCAAAATTCACGAAAGCCTAAAACCAAGACCACGATCAATCGCGAATGTCATCACTAAGATTCTCGAAACAATCAGGGGAACGAATGAAGCAGATCTCCCTGTACACCAACAGACCGACCATTGAATGCAAGATTCTTAAGACATAATAGCTTTCGCGTAAGAAGAAACCATCACCTTCCAACCATTAGGGCCCATTTGGGCAGGAGGAATGCCCAAAAAATTCAGATATTCCCATAACAGCTCCAGAACAGGGAATCGAAAACCAGAAGAGAACATGCACGAGTACAATGCGATTATCCAGCCTTTGGATTACAAGGGCTATCGCCTCGTCTAGGCAAAACAATCTGGAGGTCAAGCGGGAGATTATAATCAGAACGAAGGGTCTCCAGAGTCGACTGAGAAGCTTTGTTAGGAGAGTAGTGAGCCTCGCACAGAGTTAGCGACTTACCAATTAGCTTGTCACCAACAGACATCGTTAAAGAGCGAAGAAGAAATGAAGATGAAGATAATGAAAGAACAAACAAACCCTAAATTCAAAGATAGCGTAAAGAGGGAAAATGTATTCGTCACATTTCCTTTTATAAAGCTAAACAATGAAGAGACGACCCATTCGATAGCGTGCGAGATATGATGGCTATGAGAAAACCCAAAAATGTGTGCAAAAGACGAACGAGCAAGCAAAGGATCAAGACACCAACTCGCGAAAAACAACGGACAACATTAAATACAAGGTAATGATGAAATCGAAAGACAAACCGTCACCAAAGTTAGTGGACACGTCAACATGCTCACTAAGGGGGGAGTAGCTGATGATACATAAAAAAAAGACCGATTATCACGGCCGTACACATGGCACAAAGTCCCATCACGAGAATACAATGCCTGATCATTGGGCCAGCTCATAAAACCCAGAAGGATTGAGGCCAATTATAGAGTCCCAGACTAGGCCCACCACTAAGGAGGCGTAAGCAGGATTCGAATCCAGGCCCAGACGAATCAAAGTCCAAATCCAAGCCCGATGCGCGTTCTCTCATAAAAAAGAACATTACACCAAGAAAAAGCCGTGAAGGGACCTACGCCTCCACGAATGCATCTCCATTAAGGAGGAGATTGTTACAGAAACATCTCCTTCCGTTGTGTCTCACATGCTTAAGTCACGCAGAGAGTTAACTACGACCATTATAAAAGGTAAAGGGAACATTCGACAAAGGTATGCAACTTTAACTGAGTCTTGTCCAGATTTACCTCCTTCTTCCTTATTGACTTAAGCATCGAAGTGCCTTCGGCCACCAAAAAGGTGGTCATTAGCAGTCAAACAGTTGTTTTGCAGGTCAAACTCGCAGGAGGACGATTTTTTAACGCATCAATGATCAATGTAGATTCTCATGCACTAATCTTCATTTAGTTTTTAACCAAAGGCTTCCATACTAAACAGGAAGAGCAGTGGATTCAAGAGGTGTGTCAAAATACAGGGGTGTTGCAAGGTAGCTTGCATGAATTAACTATTGATACTTCGCTAGTAAAGAAAGTGTAGAGATGAACTTGAAATCTATTTTTGTTTGGAAAATGCAGGCACCATCAAAACAGTAAATGGGAAGCAAGGATTGGAAGAGTTTTTGGAAATAAATACCTCTATTTTGGCATGTACTGTAAGTTCCACCAATATTAATATCTCTTTTTGCCACCATCTCTTTTTGCCACCAGATACTGAAATTTAATTCTGCTAGAAAAGGATAAACAAGTATAGAGCAAGTGTAAATTTTAAGATTCAAGAAATCATAACTTAAAAGTTATGTTTAATTATAGGTACTCAAGAAGAGACTGTCCGTGCTTACGACATTGCAGCAATTGAATATAGAAGAATCAACGCAGTGACCAACTTTTGACTTAAGCACATGCATCAGGTGGCTAAGACCAGGGTCCAATGGCCTGCCTAATTCTCATGAACCACAACCATGTGCAGGCCTAAATGGTTTCAGAATCATCATCGGATCATGAATTTGCTACGAACGCGTATTCTGTAAACTACCTGGACTCACCTAAAAATCAAGAACTTCACTTGAGGAAGTTACCACTTAGTTTTAGCAATAACTCCTCTTCACCTAGTGCACTTAGTCCCCTCCTATGGTCCTCCCTATTCAAAGAACTAGTGGACATGCACTCTAGTCCAGTGATGACGAATCTGACAATGATTACATAGGTCAAACTTCTCAGATTGAGTATACTCAGATCGTGCACAATGATATTGCAGGATAACTCCTATGTGTGCTCTGACAATAATTCATTGCTTAGTTTTTGGGTAGAAGAGGAGACTAAGAACCCTTGCACATTCTACAACAATTTATTTGAACTAGCATCTTGATAAAACATTTTTTGTCTAACCGTGACGTCTTAAGAGACCTAACTTGTAGAGACCATTTTATAGTTAAAAAGACTGCATAATGGTATCATATTACGTACTCTCTCAGTAACTATTTCTATTACATTTCTTTTGATCTAAGCACATTAATTTGAATGCCTTATAATGCGGAGTGACAAAAGGAAGCCAGTGAGTTAGACTTATTATCACATCTGATTTATTGATAGATAAAATGGATAAATTAGTTGTAGATTTGAGACTGTTCAGGCCATTTGTGTTTTTCCAATAGGTATCGGTAATAGAGAGTTGAACTAAATACATAACAACTACTTCGAAGATTATGCCCATGAACAATTCAAACTCGATCTCGTGACCCTATATCACTTCCTTCAGGCGTGACTCCAATCTGATTTAGAAGCTTCAAATTTGTTAGGGGTGGCATCCCATCCCGCGATCCCAATCTTGTCCTGTCCCGTCCCGATTTTTTATGGGTCTTATTGGGATTAATCAATCACATCCTTATCCCGTCCCGTCTTGATCTAGAGTGGGATGAGATCAGGATGGAGATTTTCAATCCCGCCCATCCCGTCCCATCAAATCTCCATCCCGATCCCATCCCGAAGTTTATTTTTTAATATTTAGATACAAAAAAAATCCTACACATTATGCAACGCACAGTCATAAACATATAGATTATTTCCTGAATCTCAATCAATAACATGCAACGCATAGTTATAAACACTTGAAATCACATGTATTAATGAGATCTTATTAGCTAACTTAACTAATATTTCTATTAACAACACATGACATCGACCAAGGCAATCTCTTAAAGAGGCAGGGTACTGATCCTAATGGACAGTTTTTGCACGGAACTTCTATAAGACTAAATATAGTCACACAATCTATTCCCAAACCCTTTTCATGCACCACAAGGTGTAGGGATTTCTTTATTTATTTTGGAGTAAAGGTCGGTGGTGGGAACAACTTTTGCCTGTTTTTTGTTTTTACTGTATTGGTTGTGATCTTCATTGAATTTTATCTTATTATGCAAACATCATTGGTTATACAATGGAGTAGTATTCCAGCAGGCCATGTGCTTTGGAACTGTGTGCTTGGTTGTATAATGTGTTTAGAAACCCATTTAGCCACATGGTGAATATCCACTTTCCTGTTTCCCATTATCCCAAATGAAATATCAAACCAAAACTATGATTGCATACTCTACTTAATATTTATTCTGAAACCAAAAGGAAGTTATTAATTAGATATTCATTATTTACTGAAATTTTTCTGAGGGAAGGAGAGCGAACAAAAAATATCCATTTGAATGAAAAAATTGTCAACTTATTAAGGGACAAGGTTCCCCAGATAAAAAATTAAAAGAACAAATGATAGCAATCTTAGTTTAACCACTTATAAGTCGAATCAAATTGTTCTAACCAAAATTCACGGATTATAAGATAATAAATAGTAATATGCCAATTGATCTCGTCCCGTCCTAAAATATCAAGCATTGTTTGCAAAACTAGCAGTTTGTTGAGTATGACGTATCATCTCTCATTTACTAGTAAATGTGTTACAATGAGACTATTGAAAAGAAAAGCCTTAAGTTTTGGAAGGTAAAGAGAAGAAATAGAGATAACTCTAGCAGGTGGCTAAGAGAAGGAAAAGAAAGATAAATTTCAGCACTAATTACTCCATCACACCAACTTCTAATCCTCTTAATTAAGATAACTCTAGCAGGTGGCTAAGACCAGGCTAATGTACTCATCGATTCTCATGAACAAAACTCAAGTATCCAATCCTACGTGGTACCAGAAACATTGTTATCTCATACAGACACTTTCACAATTTACTACTTAGGCTCTCCTAAAAGGCAAGAAGTTCTCCCGAGAGAATTTGTTAGCAGACCCTCTTCGCCTTCGGCCCTCTCCTCCTTCGTCCTCAATATTTAACGAAATGGTCAAGAAGAACTCTAGTCCAATGAAGACGAGATCAGTGTAGTCAAGGCGACCGCCTAGTTGCGCCTCAAGACGTTTTTACAGAATTTCGCCTCAAAGTGAGGCAAGGCGATGCAATGAAATGAGGCATCCGCCTCAGCCTGCCTCAACCCAAAAATGATTGCAATCCAGTTGCAATCCACTCTATAATAGGGTTTTATATTTCATGGTATAATACTTGTTGCTCCTCCTTGTTGTTGTCGTCAAAGACTCGAATAACAAACAAACAAACAATCAAGATAAAACTTTTTTAAGTTTTGATAAATTTGTCACACTTTTTTTTATTTTTTTGCAGAAAACATATCATGTTTTGATCAGTCCATGATCAACGTCAATCTTATTTTTGATAGCATAGTTTATGCTTTTGGAATACCAATAGTGATCATACTTGTGAATTTTTACCAACGATTTCAACAATTTCTTCTAACAAATGCTCAATATTCTCAAGTTTCTATTCTTTCAAGATTATTGATTTTTTTATGATATAGTGGATGTTGGTACTTTTTTGCTATGCTATGTAATTTTATTATATTTCTATTTCAATTCTAGGTAATTGTGTCATTTTTGTACATATTTGCTTATAATACTTACTATGCAGTTAAAACAACGTTATAACACCGATATAATGCTTAACAGGGTTGAGCCGATACGTTATGACTTTATCACGTTATGGTATCACAACTCCAATATAACGACGTTATATGACCGTTATTAAGATAACATTTTTTTTCAATAACATCATTTTAACATTTTGTTCTAATACATAAATAAAAAATAAAAAAAATACCCATTTCATTCTTGATCGAACCAGAACCTTAGAGTCATAAGAAAGAAGAAGGATCAGAACTCGCCATCGCCAATCAATAGAGAACCAAACCTCACCGTTTGACAGAGAACTAGAGAAGAAAGGAAGACGAAGAGTCGATCGCACTCTCTGTTGTGATCTCACTCTCATACAAAGGGAAGATGTTTTTTATTAATTTTTTGTTTTTGTTTTGAATTTAATATTATGAACATGAATTACTTTTTTACTCTGTAATACATTAATACTTGTTGGGGTATCAAAAATATATTTAAAAAACTATTCCATTATATCCCGATATATCCCATTATAACCTATAACGCTCTTGGACCGTTATGGGTCCGTTATCCGTTTTAATGATGATGTATACTACTATGCTATATGTTTCAATTTATTATAAAAAATATTAAGACTAACCCACTTTATTGAGGCGACCGCCTCGTGCCTTAGGCATTTTCAGGCATGTCCACCTCAACGCCTTAACTACAATGGACGAGATTGATGGAGATTACAGAAGACAAAGGTTGTTGAGTGGAACTGATGATGAGATCTTCCACAATCAAGTTAAAGACATCCCATATGTTTTCTATAATAGCAACGCATTACTAAGTTTCGCGATGGAAGAAGATACAAGTCTTTCCTCATTCTATGGCAATCTTTTCAAACTACCATCTTAATGGAAGCGGCTTACAACCACCAATTAACATTTAATATTGAGATCATGGTGGGGAATTTTGATCCTTCCCATCATATAATTAACCCTTTGCATACTTGCATGCACGATATAGTTAGATTAATGCTTGTAAACCACTATTTGCATGTGTGGGGACTTGACATTTGATTTGATATAGAAAAATGTTCCAAGATAAGATTAAGGAGTTAGAATGTTGAAAAGGGACTTGAAAAGGCCTTTAAAAAAAAGGGACTTGAAAAAAGGTCAATCCACAGAACCACGAATTACTATGAAATATGAACATAGAATAGCATTTAAATGCGTTATTTTATTCTATATATCACGAGTTTAATGAGAAAGTTCCAAAAAAAGAAACAGATTACATAGCAAAAAATTGAGACAATCTACTAACTCAAAAAGTATAAAGAACTCACATTGAGAAGGTGAAAGCTCCCCTGAGCTTTAAAGAAGACAGGCTCGCTAACAACCTCTCTCTCTCTCTCTCTGTATGTCCTTTTTTCTTGATCATCTCATCTCTCTTCTTCGCTTTCTTCACAGAAACAGAGAGACTAGGGTTTTCTTTCAAATGTGGAAATTACAGATCTGATTGATGAACAAAGACCCGTTGGAGATAGCCAGCCGATCAAGATTCAAGAATCTCAACAATCTATTTGGGTTTTAGGATTTTGGAGAGATGAGATCGATCCCCCGCGAAAATATTAGTCAGGTTAGGGCATTTTGGGTGTTGTGTCAAAGGTTGAAAGTTTTAAGCGGGAAGAGTCTCTAACCTTCCTTCACTTGTGGGCTTGCTTTTGTCATTGTTTTCCGGGCCAATTTGAGCCCAACCCCGAAAATATTTGGCTCATTGGCAGTGGACCGACATACAATCATACTAAAACTAAAAATAAAATAAATCTAATTTACTATTGACAACATGACCTTCAACTGACTATAAAAAATGCATTTTTTCCATCTAGTTTTCCAACTATTTTAATTGTTAGATTGTTAACTTAGTTGTTTTACTTTACACCACTCCCCTGGCAGAATTTAGGCTCAACTTATACTGTAAAGAGGGTCAGCTATGTACATAACAAGAGACATTTACATGGATGTTCAAGTAGAATGTATCCCTACCTGACTTCTTAAAATACTACTCGAGGTCTCTAAAGACATCTCCAAGCATTATTATCAGACAGACATGTTTAAGACCGGTGTTACACTTGCCATTTGCATTCAAAGAAGATGGCTTGCTCTCCATATGACATAATTTATGACACAAAAGAATTGGTGTAATACGAGGAAGAAATCTTATCCTCCTCTTCCACAATCGTACTAAGCAATGTATTGCCTTCAGAGCAAGCATAGGGAATATCAGCAATTCCATTGTATAACATCCCCCCATACCCATCGTCACTGCCATTGTGTGGTGGTGGTGGTTGGTTATCTGCATCAATTTCTTCATCACTTGCATTAGAGTTCTTCTCCACAAGTTCTTTGAACACTGACGATCGTAGGAGGAGACTGAGTGCAGTAGGTGAAGCAGTTTTTTTGCTAGAACCAATATGGAATTTTCCTGTGAAACATTCTTGATTCTGAGGAGTGCTCAAGTAGTCCATAGTAGGAGGAGTATTAGTACCGAACAAAGGTGACTCAAATGCGACTTGGGTCTTAACATTCATTGATTGTGGTTCATGAGAAGTAACGAGTGCATTGGCTGCTGGTCTTAGCCACTTAATGTACGTATTCAAGTCGAAATTGGTAACTGCATTGATCCCTCGATATTCAATTGCTGCAATGTCGTAAGCTTGAGCAGCCTCCTCTTGAGTACCTACATACATCACCATATTGTTCTTGTAACACAAACACACTAGGCACTGAAGAATCTAGCAGAGTGCATGATTAATTGAAGTATGGAACTCATTGTAAGTGCCGAGGTAGAGGTACTTGTTTCCAAAAACTCTTCCTATCCGTGCTTCCCATCTCCCATTATGGTGATGCCTAGCAACACCTCTGTACTTGGAGACACCTCTGGAGAAACCACTGCTCTTCCTGTGAACCAAGATAAGCCAACTTAGGACACTAATCTAAGTTGAAAACCCACAATTTTTAAACTATTTCTGATCAATGAGAAAATCATTTTCCAGGTGACTGATTAGATTTTGGCTCGATTGCACACTATTCAATTTTCATTTAATGATGCAGAGAATGATCAAACTGTAGATTTAATGTTGGAATATTAAACCCACTCCAATTATCCATTGGTCTACAATTTCCAATGTATTTATCCACGGTAGTACCATGTGAATTTACGGTGTAGTTGTACGATTGGTATCCACCGATATAGTTATAATCACACGACTCCGCTCTCGCTTCCACTTGATATATGATTGAATTCACCTTCTCTACAAGTTCGAGCTTTTAGAGAGTTGGCAATTGATCATGGTATCAGAGCATTGGTCATCGGAGGTTGTGGGTTCGAGTCTCGTCCAGCTCAATTGCTGCCAGTATTTTCCTCGCGCTTGCGCTTGCGCTGAGGGGGAGTGTTGGAATATTAAACTCACTCCAATTATCCATTGGTCTAAATTTTCCAATGTATTTATCCACGGTAGTACCGTGTGAATTTACGGTGTAGTTATACGATTGGTACCCACCGATATAGTTATAATCCCACGACTCCGCTCTCGTTTCCGCTTGATATATGATTGAATTCACCTTCTCTACAAGTTCGAGCTTTTAGAGAGTTGGCAATATATTGATCATTTAAGGTTCGTATTCAGGGAAACGGATAAATCATTTCGACCTTCAAGTGGAATTTTCAACATTCTTTGACAAATGATCCAATCGTTTTTTCTTTGGATGTGCATCAGTGCATATGCAATCAAACCAGCAATTGATAAGTTTTGCAAAAATGACATGTTAGTGTCTAATAAGAAGACACTATTAAAGGAGAATACTAGGTAAACATATATACCTTCTTAAATAGGCCAAGTACTCTTCCTTTGTTACATTCTGCATTATTTCTAGCTCTTGCTCGTAGTCAGACGCCTGCAGAGAAAATATTGCTACATGAGATTGAACTTCATATAACACAATGGAATGTATTTAATCAACTTAAGATTATCAGAGTTTGAGATAATCATACGGGAAAATTTGTGAAAGTCGTTGCACCCCAGTACTTTAGAGCAGCTAAATCATAGGCTCTGGCAGCAGAGTCTTCATCATCATAAGCTCCTGATTATCCATTCCAAAATGCTAAGTTTTCCATCTATATTGGTGGGACAAACATAAAAGAGGAAAACATAATTAAATAAAATGAATTGAGACTCACCAAGATAAACTGTTTGATCTCATAATTCAAATTCAGAGCAGAACCCAGAGGAAAAAGAAAGAAAACGAACATCAAACTATGTGAGTATTTAAGATAGAACAAACAAAAAATGTTCATAAACAGATGACTTTAATAATGGAATACGACTTGTTTTGGTGTTTTATAAGTTGATCACTAGCAAGAAAATCATTATGAGCAACTTCTGGTAATTACTTTCAGTCGACGATCATTAGTATATTTCTTGCAAGCTTCTCAAATAATCTAATAGCTTAGAGTAAGCATTTTAATAAGCTCTTCATACGATCAATGAAATTATAAAATAAGGTGAGCTTTTTGCTCTACTTACCCTGTTTCCCCTTCTTTTTCTGGGTCACATTCCATGATCCTTTATCCCATAGATGTGTTTCATATCAACCAATCAATCTATGCCTGCACACACAACATTGAGGATCAATTCAATTCCTTGACTTGGTACTGGTGTTGGGCTATAATAGTTCCAAAATGTATCAATTCCGCAAATGTTTGATGTGTGCATTTTCTCATTTCACGTTTGAAGGTCAATTGGAACAAGTTACAAGGGTGTTGAATTAGCTTGAAGAATTTTGGATTTGTCTGGTGGAGTTTTGGGAATAGTGTTGTGGTTTGTGTCTTGGGACCTTAGTGCCATGAGTTTTCAAACACAATACAGAATCCAATAGACAACAATACTGTTGGAAATATGGTTTTTTAAAATAAAATAAAATGGGTGTGTATCAGGTTTCGATATTTGGATCTCTCTCTAATTTTAGTCCCACATCTCCTATACAACTCATAGTGGAAGAGTTTATAAGGAAATTGTTTAGACTTGGGTTTGGACCCCTTGGGGGTACCACACTTTTGTGAGGATGGGAGAGATAGACGCGCCCACCGCCGCCATCCGTCCGTTCGGGTCATTTAGAGAGCAACCCATTCTTTTTGCTGAGAAGGGAGACTAAGTCAAATGCATCTAGACGGAATTTTGGCTGACTCTGTCCTCCATGCGTTGCACCAACAGTACGTAGCGTGATTTTCTCCCCACGTTTTTCACGCAAATGTCGTGCCCATGCATCTAGACAGGACTTTGTCCATGTATCTAGACGCTTTCTTAATTCCACACGTTTTCCATGTTTCTTTTAAATGCATTCTCTAAGCAATGTATCTAGTTGTGATTTCGTATTTGAACGAATCTGTATTCTCCCTATAAATACAATACAAACTTAGAGTTTAGAAATACAAGAGAAAAACAAACCATTTTGCAAAAACAAGAGTTTTTCTTTTGCAATCAGAGAGAAAACAGTTTTCGTTTAGCATTTCAATCAAACAGTTTTCGTTTAACATTTCAATCAAACCATCTTGTTGTTGATTTTTATACAATGTATTGGTGATTCCGAGCAAACAAGAGATTAAGGGTGAAAAGTATTCCGTTCATCAACAGTGCAATTGTTTGAACGAGACATAGAAGATTCTTGGCTGTTTTATCCTGGGGACGGCGGGGCTACCAGACTGCTTGCACAATTTTGGGCAGAGCCGCGAAACGTCTTAAAGAGAGCGACCTAGTCCGCGACTCAACCCAAGAACAATTGGTACCTTCGTTCCTATCTTTTAATTTGAACTTTTACAGCATTTACAAACAACAATTTTAAGACGTGTTCTATTTCTGCCATGACTACAATTACTGAACTTGCTGCAAAAGACCTAAACATGCCCTTTCGCTTTGAGGGCCAACATTTTAAAAGATGGAGACAAAAGATGTTGTTTTTCCTAACAACACAAAATGTTGCATATGTTTGTAATACTGAAAAACCAAAATTGCCTGCTGAACCTGATGAAACCCACACTAAAGAATTAGATCGTTGGATTGAAGATGATTTTTTGTGTAAATTTTTTTATGTTAAATGGTATTTCTGGTGATCTATATGATTATTATTGTTATGAAAAAACTGCTAAGGACATTTGGGAAGCCCTTAGGAAAAAATATGACACTGAGGAGGCTGGTACAAAGAAATATGTTGTTAGTCGTTATCTGAAATTACAAATGATTGATGACAAGTCTGTGGAAACCCAATCACACGAGCTTCAAAAGATTGCTCATGAAATTATATATGAGGGGATGACTTTAGATGAGCAATTTCAAGTAGCTGTTGTGATAGACAAATTGCCCCCTAGCTGGAAAGATTTTAAGAATGTCATTAGGCATAAAACCAAAGAGTTTTCCCTAGAAAGCCTGATTACCCAACTTTGTATTGAAGAAAAAGCCAGAAAACAAGTTCAGAAAGATGAAGTTCTGATTATTTCAAACCCAAATAAATCTACACTTGTGGCTCTGAAACCTAGTGGAAAGACTATGAAAAATCAAAGTCAAAATAAAAATCGAAACCATCAGAACCAGAACCGCAACCAAAAGAATCAGAATCCTCCGCGAAATCAGAATGGACAAAAACACCCCTCAAGGACTGAATCAGCACAGTTCCTATGCTACATCTGTGGTAGGCCAGGGCATATGGCCAGGAACTGCCGGAACAGATCTCTCCCTACACCTCAGGCGAACCTAACCGAATACCAACTTATTGCCATGATCTCTGAGATCAATTTTGTTGGTGGGTCCGAGGGATGGTGGGTTGACACTGGTGCTTCTCGACATGTCTGCTATGATCGAGAAATGTTCAAGTTCTATTCTGAAGCTGAGGACAAGAAAGTGTTGTTGGGTGATTCCCACTCCACTATAGTTGCTGAAACTGGAACAGTAGAACTGAAGTTTTCCTCTGAAAAGATTGTTATCCTGAAGGATGTATTGCATACTCCAGAGATGAGGAAGAACTTAGTCTCTGGTTATCTTCTTAACAAGGGTGGGTTTACTCAGATTATAGGGGCTAATTTATATACTATCATAAAGAATAATGTATTTGTGGGGAAAGGGTATGCTACTGATGGAATGTTTAAATTAAATGTTGATGCGAATAAAATTTCTAGTTCTGCTTACATGTTGTGTACTTTTAATATTTGGCATGGTAGACTGTGTCATGTTAATAAGCGTATTATTAAAAACATGAGTAATTTAGGACTAATTCCAAAATTGTCCTTAAATGATTTTGAAAAGTGCAACTATTGTGGTCAAGCTAAGATAACCAAAACACCACATAAATCTGTTGTTATAGAATCTGAACCCTTAGATTTGATACACTTAGATATATGTGAACTTGACGGTATTTTGACTAGAAATGGAAAACGTTATTTTATTACGTTTATTGATGATTGTTCTGATTATACCTTCGTCTACTTAATGAAATATAAGAGTGAAGCCTTTGACATGTTTAAATTATTTTTTACTGAAGTTGAAAATCAATATAATAGAAAGATTAAGAGACTTAGGAGTGATAGAGGCACTGAATATGACAGCAGTACCTTCATAGAGTTCTATAATTCTCAAGGGATTATTCATGAAACAATTGCACCAAATTCTCCTGAGATGAATGGCAAAGCTGAAAGGAAAAATATAACTCTTACCGAGTTAGTAGTTGTCATTCTGCTTAACTCCGGTGCTGCATCGCACTGGTGGGGAGAAATTATTTTGACGGTCTATTACGTGCTAAATAGAGTCCCCAAATCGAAAAGTAAAACCTCTCCTTATGAGATCTTGAAAAATAGACAACCCAACTTATCATATTTGAAAACTTGGGGTTGTTTAGCTTATGTTAGAATTCCTGATCCTAAAAGGAATAAGCTTGCTAGTAGGGCATATGATTGTGTATTCATAGGATATGCCTTGAACAACAAAGCTTATAGATTCTATAATCTTAAAGATCAAGTTATTATAGAATCAAACGACGTTGACTTCTACGAAGATAAATCTCCTTTTATTTCGAGGAATAGTGGGGGTACATCCTCAAATAACGTGCCCTTGATCAGGATGAATGAAATCGATAAAGCCACATAATCTGAGCCTAGGAGAAGTAAACGGAAACGAACTTCTAAAAACTTTGGCCCCGATTACTATGTCTTTTTAGTCGAGGAGGATCCCCTTAGTTTTCAAGAAGCCTTATCTTCTATAGATGCCAATTTTAGGGAAGAGGCTATTGATGATGAAATGTACTCTCTTGAGTCTAATAGAACCTGGCATTTAGTTGACTTGCCACCAGGTTGCAAAACAATAGGATGTAAATGGGTATTTAAGAAGAAATTGAAACCCGATGGTAATGTTGATAAGTTCAAGGCTAGTCTCGTAGCCAAAGGGTATAGACAGAGAGAAAATGTTGACTTCTTTGACACATATTCCCTTGTTACCAGGTTTACATCTATTCGAGTGTTAATTTCTCTTGATGCAATACATAATCTAGTATTGCACCAAATGGACGTTAAGACTGCATTTCTTAATGGCGATTTGGAAGAAGAAATTTACATGGACCAACCTGAAGGTTTTGTTATTCCAGGGCAAGAACATAAAGTTTTCAAACTTGATAAATCACTTTACGGTTTGAAACAAGCTCCAAAACAATGGCAAGGAAAATTTGATAATCTTGTTATCGCACATGACTTTAAAGTGAACGAAAGTGACAAATGCATTTACTATAAAACTGAAAATGGCATTTGCACTATTATATGTCTATATGTGGATGACTTGCTTATCTTTGGTTCTAATATCCATGTCGTAAATAAAGTGAAAGCTTTATTGTGTGCGAACTTTGATATGAAAGACCTTGGAGAAGCAAGTGCAATCCTTGGTATCAAGATTACTAGGTCTAAAAAGGGAATTTCTTTGGATCAATCACACTATATAGATAAGATCCTAAATAAATATAATTACTCTGACTGTAAACCTGCATGTACTCCTTATGATTCTAGTGTAAAGTTGTTCAAAAACACCGGTAATGGTGTTAGACAATCTGAGTATGCGAGCATCGATCATTGGTAGTCTTAGATATGCTACCGATTGCACTAGACCCGACATAGCTTATGTCGTGGGATTACTATGTAGATTTACCAGTAGACCTAGTATACAACATTGGCATGCAATTGAAAGGGTCATGAGGTACCTGAAGAGGACTAAGAACCTTGGATTACATTATCAGAAGTTTCCCGCTGTCCTTGAAGGATATAGCGATACTGATTGGAACACCCTTTCAGATGACTCCAAAGCCACCAGTGGCTATATTTTCAATATAGCTGGTGGAGCTGTTTCTTGGAAATCAAAGAAACAGACCATTCTGGCACAGTCCACGATGGAGTCAGAGATGATAGCACTAGCTAGTGAAGAAGCAGGTTGGCTAAGAAACCTGCTAGCATAGATCCCTTTATGGGAACTACCGATTCCAGCTGTCTTGATCCATTGCGATAGTACCGCGGCTATTGCAAAAATACAGAACTGTTATTATAACGGCAAGAGACGACAAATATGTCGTAAGCACAGCACAGTTAGAGAATTTCTATCTACTGGTGCTGTGAGAGTGGATCATGTACGAACTGATGCGAACTTGGCTAATCCTTTGACGAAAGGATTAGCTAGAAAAAAGGTTTTGAAGACCTCGAAAGGAATGGGACTAAAGCCCTTAGATTGATGAGTTATTCATGACGGTAACCCAACCTATAGACTGGAGATCTCAAGAAATAGGTTCAATGGGTAATAACAAGTCGTGAATGATATGATGTGAATCATGCTGACAAAATAGCAATCTCATTCCATGCGTTGCGCCAACAGTAGCGTGATTTTCTCCCCACGTTTTTCATGCAAATGTTGTGTCCATGTATCTAGATGTTTTCTTAATTCCACATGTTTTCCATGTTTCTTTTAATTGCATTCTCTAAGCAATGTATCTAGTTGTGATTTCGTATTTTGAACGAAACTGTATTCTCCCTATAAATACAATACAAACTTAGAGTATAGAAATACAAGAGAAAAACAAACCATTTTGCAAAAACAAGAGTTCTTTTGCAATCTGAGATAAAACAATTTTCTTTTAGCATTTCAATCAAACAGTTTTCGTTTAGCATTTCAATCAAACCATCTTGTTGTTGATTTTTATACAATGTATTGGTGATTCCGAGCAAACAAAAGATTAAGGGTGAAAAGTATTCCGTTCATCAACAGTGCAATTGTTTGAACGAGACAGAGAAGATTCTGGGCTGTTTTATCCTGGGGACGGCGGGGCTACCAGACTGCTTGCACAATTTTGGGTAGAGTCGCGAAACGTCTTAAAGAGAGCGACCTAGTCCGCGACTCAACCCAAGAACAATTGGTACCTTCGTTCCTATCTTTTAATTTGAACTTTTACAGCATTTACAAACAACAAGTACTGATGACAAACCTGCTAACCCCACGAAACCTCGAACTTCTCTTCGCTGTAGTTGGGCTAGTAGTAGATGGGCCAACTTGTTTTTCTTGTTGTTGATCATGTTGAAGATCATTGCAGATAACTAAACCTGCTGCAATATTCTCTTTTCCTTCTCTTAACACACTTACGTAACTCACTGTCATTCATACATACACCGCGCTTTCCTGGGCTTAATACGCAACCATTCACCATATTCTCTTCCTCAAATTTTTTTCTTGGTTTCTTCCTTTACAATTATTTTATTGGCTTCCTTGACTGTAAAAAGAACATAAACATACATGTTTATATAGAATAAGTAACCATTTTTGTTCTTAGCTTACTTTGTTTTTGTGTTCAAAATGTCCAATAGAATTCTTAAGACTAAAAACAGGAAAGGCGATGAAACTGAGGTCTTAGACAAGGACATTGCATCATACAAACAAATACCTCATGGCTGGTGACGAAAAGCGGAGACTCATTGAACCCGGAAAGGGCTCGAACTCTCCCAAGACATCAGAACCATGGGAGAATTCCAATCATCCTCTTTTCCTCCATCATTCGTACCAACCAGGAGCTGCCCTTGTTTCACAACCACTGATGGAAGACAATTATACAACGTGGGAGCAGTCAATGAACATGGCACTCAACATCAAAAACAAGAAGGGTTTTATTGATGGAACCCTAACCAAAACGAAGGCTGCTTCAGCCAATTTGGTCGGTAACATTCCCAACTATGAAGAACTTTCAGGTAAACTTTTTGCACAGAGTAGTAAAGAGCCAATATGGATATTAGATAGTGGTGCAAGTGATCATATTGTTTGTAATCCCAGCTTGCTTACCTCATTCAAATCAGTCTCTAATCGTTGGGTCAAGCTTCCTGACGGTACCACAACACATGTTACTCATGTTGGCACTGTAGCCTTCTATCACATTTTGTTCTTCATAACGTCCTATGTGTCCCCTTGTTTTACCTTAACTTGATTTCTGTGAGCAAACTAGCATTCGAATCTTTTTATGTTACCATCTTTCTAAGACAAATTTGTGTCATACAGAACCTACAATCGAGGAAGATGATTGGGATGGGAACTGAGAAGGAGGGACTGTACCGACTCAATCTACCACAGAAAGGAACATGCAATACGGTACACACCAACTCGGACAGTTTATGGCACCAACGACTTGGTCATCCTTCAAATAAAGCCTCTTCATTATTTTCATTTCTTGCGAATAAAGCTTGTGATTCAAACTCTTGTTCTATTTGTCCTTTAGCCAAACTTACTAGACAACCGTTTTCATTAAGTATTACTCGTAGTGCATCTTGCTTTGATTTAATTCACATTGATATTTGGGGAGGTTATCATGTTCCAACTTTTTATGGTGCACAATATTTTCTAACAATCATTGATGACCATTCACGAAGCATTTGGGTGTATTTGATGAGACATAAGTCTGAGGCACACACTCTCCTCATCCATTTTATTCATTTGGCTGCAACTCAGTTTGGTAAAAATGTTAAGGTCGCTAGGAGTGACAACGGTCCGGAGTTTAAGATTCTCCAGTTTTATTCTTCTAAAGGCATTATCCACCAAACTACCTGCGTCAACACACCACAACAAAATGGTGTTGCTGAACGCAAGCATCGCCACTTGCTAAACATGGCAAGGGCCCTTCTTTTCCAAGCCAATCTGCCAAAATCTTTCTGGGGGGATGCCATACTCACAGCAGCTTACTTGATTAATCGAACACCAACTCCAATTCTTCAAGGGAAAACACCTTTTGAAAAACTTTTCCATAAGGAACCTAGTTATTCTCATTTAAGAGTCTTTGGCTGTCAATGCTTTGTATCCACACATCCAACTCGTCCTAGTAAGTTTGATCATCGATCAACGGAGTGCATATTCTTTGGCTATCCACACTACCAAAAGGGGTATAAAGTTTATAACTTGACAACTCAGAAATCCCTAGTTTCAAGGGATGTGGTTTTCTTTGAGAATGTGTTTCCTTTCCAGAAAAATTCGGAGTTTTTTCCATCACAAAATACCGAATCACAAAATACCAATTTGTTTCCTTCTCTAACTCGTTTGGCCCACTATGATAATCCTTCAATTCCTACAATTTCTCCTTCGAGTCCCACACATAATTCTTCACCTACAATCTCTCAAAATCCCCCGTCTTCCGCTGAGCATCATCCTAATCATTCTCCTTCCAAATCTATTTCATCTACAGAACCTGTATCTCCTGATATCACTTTTCCTAACCTGGATACCATCTCCTCTGATCACATTCAATCACCTTTGCCTCCACAACAATCTCCACCACAACCACGCAAGTCTTCTCTCGCTACAAAGCTCCCTACCACATTGCAGGACTTTCACATTGATGCGGCCCTCCCCTCACGTCTCGCTCCGTCGTCTTCTTCGAACGAGGTCACAGCTCCTGGTACGGCCCATAGTCTCTCACATGTTCTTTCTTATGCCAATATTGCTTCTCCTCATAGAACTTTTACTACTAATATTACCCTGCAAAGAGAACCTACATTTTTTTTTCAGGCAGTTAAAGACCCAAAGTGGAGAGAAGCAATGCGGCTAGAGATTCAAGCACTGCAAGCTAACAAAACATGGAGCCTAGTTCCACCACCGGCCCACAAACGGCCAATCGGTTGTAAATGGGTGTACAAAATCAAGTACAACCCCGATGGAACCATTGAACGTTATAAGGCCAGATTAGTGGCCAAGGGTTATAGCCAAGTGGAAGGCCTTGATTATAGGGAAACGTTCGCACCATATGCCAAGCTCACCACAGTTCAAGTCTTGCTCAGTCTCGCAGCTCAACAAAATTGGCATCTCCACCAACTGGATGTGAATAATGCGTTCCTCAATGGATACCTTCAAGAAGAAGTGTACATGCAACTTCCTCCTGGCTTCGAACGAAAGGCGGAGAATAAGGTCTGTAAGTTACACAAATCATTATACGGCTTGAAGCAAGCTTCGAGGCAATGGTTTTTGAGGCTCTCCTCAGCCCTCAAGTCAGCCGGTTTCAAGCAATCATGGTCTGATTATTCCATGTTCGTCCGAAGCCATCAAGATAACTTTACAGCTTTGTTGGTTTATGTGGAAGATCATATGTCGTCATTTATTATCATGTTGGGTAGTTGTAATGGCTTGATTTGCTTCATTCGTTCAAAGAAGAGATATGATCCAAATATGGTTATGAAATGCCAACGGTCAAGCCAACTGCAAATCTTCTCTCGCGCATTTTGTCATTGATTGTGGTCTCAATAATCACTTGCCAACAAACCATCCATCTTCTTTGGGCGCATTTAGCAATTGATTATGGCATGAGTGTGCACACGATTAGGCATCGTCGTTGGGTATCCGCTCGTTGAAACCGCAAAATCTGTTGTGGATTTTACCACATTAGCATCCATGTGTTACATTGTGGTATGTGGATGCTCTTATCACGTTCAATTCAAATCCATAACGGACCCTAGCGGCATTCTTAACTTACCATCTCTCCATTCATCTTGTCGCTCATTGATTCTCTTTCTCCCATCTCTAAACACTGAAGCCTTTTCCCGCTCCCCCTTCTCCCTTCTCCCACATTGCCTCGCGAAACTAATCCCCTCTCACTCTCTTTATATATAATCTCACCGTTCCTCTTACTTCATTCACTTTGGCTTACATGCGCAAATTCGTTTGCGCCCCATTCGCTTAGTGCGTAACTCACACCGCCTCTCTATCTCTATAAAAGGCCTTAGTAAGAAGAGTCTCTCATTCAGTCCCTCTCGATCGATTCGATTCTCTCTCAGCTATGGCGGATGGGCATCTCTTCAGCAACATTCTACTTGGTGGACGCGGCGGAACTGTAAGCTTTCTTCTTTTCTGTACTTTGCGATTTACTGTTTTGATGATTACTTATGAAACCCTAAGTTTCTCTGCAACTCTAATGATCGAGTTATTGCATAATTTTTAGTTCGGTTGTTCTTTTTGTTGTTTCAATCGTTCTTCACTAATGTTTGCAATTGGAGCTTTTTCTTTGATTGTTCTGCGAAATGCCCCAACGAGGATCAAGTTCTGGGAATTTTTTCATTCTAGTGTTTTACTTTGATTTTTCATGTCTTATATTTCATCTTGCTGATAATGGAAGCTTTTTCTTTGATTGTTCTGTGAGATACTTGATTGCATTTGAAACCCTAATTTGATACTTTTCTATGAAATTCTAGGGTTCCCGAGTTCAAAATAACTCCTTTTTCCTGTTTTGATTATAATGAAAGTGAAATGTTGGGTTACTGTAAATTCCTATGGTTTTTTGGATTGGGGTTTCGAGTTGATGTTAGGTTTTGCTTGTAAATTTCTGCCACTTTAATGCTTACTAACCCCAAATTTATGTACCCTTCACTCGAATTTTAATGCTTCATGTACCTGATTTCTAAATTCTATCTAAGTCTAGAGTTTTAGTTATAATTTTTGATCTATTGATTTCCAAGGTTGGAGTTTTACCTTCTTGCTATAATTTTGGGTATTATGTTTAGAGAAGAAATCTTTGCTCATCTTCCAATTTTATATTTTAGTTTATGGTAATGGAAAGTTAGGGTTTCAAATTTGTTGTGGTGGAATTGCAGAATCCTGGACAGATGAGAGTTCATTCAGGGGGAATTGCTTGGAAGAAATCAGGGGGTGGGAAAGCAGTTGAAGTTGAAAAGGCTGACATTGATGGTGTGACATGGATGAAGGTTCCTAGGTCTCACCAGCTTGCGGTTCGAATAAAAGATGGCTTGAACTACAAGTTCACTGGCTTCCGTGAACAGGTTTGTTTCATCATGGCTACTCTCATTGCCCTCTTTGGTTCATCATGGAACTTGGTATGATCATGGTGTTTCCTCTTTGTTTTGATTAAATTTCATGACAATTTCAAATACTAGGAAATATCAAATTAAACAGCCAGCTTAGTGAGATGAGAAAGGGAAAAGAGAGAATGATAGAAGGATGCAATCATTATTCATTAAGATTTGGAAGATTCAAAAATCTCATATCAGGAACCGTACAGAATAACACTCTATTTATTGTTGCTGAGTGTTATCAAATTTTGAAGCACTACCAGGATTCTATATTGATCTCAAGAAAGGGTAAGTGTTTGTGGTTGGTAGGGATGGAAAGTTCAAAATGTCTTACTGAGCAACTCTTGAAGATAGAGAAAGAATGACAGATAATCATAGTGTTTTGCAAGATCATTTACTTTGACTATGTATAGCTAGTTTCGTGAACCAAGCCTCAGCCAGGGATTTTGCTATGCAGTCCCGAGTCCTGACACATATAAATCAATATTCTATTTTTAATTATTTGGAGGTTAGACTGCTAAATATTTAGATTACTGGTTACTGGTTCTTCACTCACTCTTGAATTATTTTGGTGAGAATTTCATTTTCTTCTCAGTTAGAATGGGAATTCAGGATCCATATACAGGTCTCAACCCTCGAGAGAATCCTTTTACTTGGGATTATCAGGCGGTTTTAGAATTCACATGCCGTTTATGGTCACTGAGTTTGTTATTTCCCTTTTGCAGGACGTCAGTACCTTGACAACATTTTTCCAAAGTAATTTTGGGATAACACCAGCAGAGAAGCAGCTTTCTGTCAGTGGCCACAACTGGGGAGAAGTTGATTTAAATGGTATATATAGGTTCTTCCTCATGTTATTGTGATCTGTAGTTTTCACAATATCTCCATTTTCCTTGTTATGATATACTTAAGGGATTCTTCATAAGATTTTATTTTAGTTTCATCGTGGATTGATATTTTGAAACTTTGTTGAACTTGTTTCTATCAACCTGTTTTTCTGTGTCTTCATGATGTTTGGATATGTGTGGCAACTGATGCTAAACCATTTCTCTCACCATTTTCAGATATCAATTATATTTCTTTTCCCAACGAAGTCACGATATCTATGGATGTGGCATCTTACCTTTCCCATGGCCTGATGTATTTTATTTCATGCTTATTTTACAGTGCACTATTTCTTGTATACTCTATAGCACTTTGTTACCGCTTGACAGCGTTCACTATCTAGTTTATGCATCTTCATGTCTTGCGAGTTCTGTAATGATTCTGCTGAGACAATTTTTCTCAATTGTTTTGCTTTTCCCTTTGATATTTGGATTGAGTTGACACATTATGGAGTCCACCATCCCATTTGATTGTTTATGTGCTTTCAGTTTACTTTAGTTGATCATTCCTGTATTTCTCACTTCTATGATTTATGCATTATGAAATTTAAAAAAAAAATTATTACTTTTTTTGTCCACGTCAATGCCATTCTGACCTTTGCAGTTTGTGCTTCACAGGGAATATGTTGACTTTTTCGGTAGCTTCCAAACAAGCATTTGAAGTATCTTTAGCAGATGTCTCACAAACGAATCTTCAAGGGAAAAATGATGTTGTGTTGGAGTTCCATATGGATGATACAACTGGGGCCAATGAGGTTGGGATAAGGATTATCTGTTTTTCAATTAACTTGGTCACCTTCAGCATGCCCTCCATCCTCGTTCTGTTCATGCTAGTCCTTCTGTGGATGGTTATTGCTAGGCTGGGAGCAATGATCTAGTGTTTTAAACTTAATTGAAGAACCAAAAAATAGCGAGATATACAGATCACACTTGTTTATCAAAGAACCATGTTTTGCAGATTCAGATTCAATAGAATGTGTTAGAAAATTATAGTGTAGGATTTTTATGGACAACTAGCAGTTGGATTCAGTTTTTCCAAGCATGGGTAAGAATGATTAGAAAACACCTTTATATAGACAATGAGCAAGATAATTTTTCTTCCAATGGCTTAGTGATAAAGTAGTATCTAGTAGTTCTTATCATCGCTTGCTGGTTACTAGTCCAGTAGTCCCTGCCTCAAGGCACTCAAAATTGTTGTTTGCCATATACTGGAGTTACTAGGGTTTGATGTGTAAATACAAACTTAATACCACACAAAAATCCTCTACAACCATGGTCCAGGTACACGGCCAAATCCGATAAATCAAATCAGAAACCTATTTGTTTTAGCTTAAGGAAGGGTCTCGGCCTCACCTAGAAATAAACTTTGTTGTTGTTTTTTTTTTTACCTCCAAAACCAAGCAAATACATTAGAAAATAAACTTTGGTACTTTTTATTGATATACTTAGTTTGATATATTCTGATATTGAATGACATGCACTATATATATAATGTCTTAGTCTTCAGTTGTTTTTATATATTTGTTTATTTAGTGTTTTAGGTGACAGTTTACATTCATTCATTGAGAGTCTTGTTTCTTTTTGAGAAGTTGCATGTTAATTATACTAAGTATTTTTTAGCTTCATCGTTGGTATTTATGGATTTTTGCATATTTTGGCATTTGCTATATTTTATATCTATTGTTGACCTTGATTCTATTGCCAAATACTTATATGGTGAATTCAAACCCCTAGTTTCGCTTCTTATTCTTCAATTTTGTGATCTTGTAGAAAGATTCATTGATGGAGATCAGCTTCCACATACCCAATTCCAACACCCAATACGTTGGTGATGAAAACCGTCCTCCAGCACAGGTAAGTTTTTACCTTCTTAAATTTTTGATGCTATTTTTACATGGTTTTTGTCCATTACATGTTAAGTTGATATCTCTTTATTATATAGGTCTTTCGTGACAAAATCATGTCAATGGCTGATGTTGGTGCATCTGGTGAAGATGCTGTTGTTACATTTGAGGGCATTGCCATTCTCACACCAAGGTACATATTATCACATGTTATAGTGCATCTAGTATTTCTTTTGTTCTTTTCATTTGTTCTTGATAGAATAAACCTGTAAACTTGCTCTGCAGGGGAAGATACAGTGTTGAACTTCATCTTTCTTTCTTTCGCCTTCAAGGACAAGCTAATGACTTCAAAATTCAGTACAGCAGTGTCATTCGACTGTTTCTACTGCCTAAGGTTTTTCCAGCTTTTTAAAACACTCTAAATTTGCTTACAAATTGGAGGTCTGTCTGTCTTCTTTTTTGAACTTCTCTTCTGATTTGGATGTTCCAAGCATTTAGAGCTCATGCATGCATTATTCTTGATGTCTACAGTCAAATCAACCGCATACCTTTGTTGTTGTTTCTCTTGATCCACCAATTCGCAAAGGACAAACGCTGTACCCACATATTGTTTTGCAGGTATTCCTAACTAGCTATTTCTGTTTTGGTATTCTATCAATTTAAAAGTACTATTAGATTAAACTGTTCTATGTCTCACCTGTTTTTTACAGTTTGAAACTGATTTTGTGGTTGAAAGCCAACTGTCCATGAATGAAGAGCTTTTGACTAACAAGTATAAGGACAGGCTAGAACCATCATACAAGGTATTGGTTGCCTTCCTTCTTTAGTAGGTTACTGCTAATGAGTCTTCAATTTGTTTGGATCCAAGTAACTTTTGACAGTTATATTTTTCAGTATTCTAGGTTGTATATAAATGTTATTCTCTATAATTCAAAGGCATTGGCAATCACTCACAATGTTGTATATGTGTAATAATTTTCAGGGTCTTATCCATGAAGTCTTCACTATGATTCTGCGTGGCTTATCTGGTGCAAAAGTTACTAGACCAGGAAAGTTTCGTAGTCGTCAAAATGGGTATGCAGTGAAGTCTTCTTTGAAAGCTGAAGATGGTGTACTATATCCACTAGAGAAGGGATTCTTCTTTCTACCAAAACCTCCTACACTTATTCTGCATGATGAGGTATTGTCCTTGTCTTGAATTTCTGGTACAAGTCATGTGATCGGAGATATAACGGGCTTCTGATGGATTAATTTTTCTTCGACTGGATTTCACATTTCGTTTCTCCAGATTGACTATGTTGAGTTTGAAAGGCACGGAGCTGGAGGGACAAGCATGCACTATTTTGATCTTCTTGTCAGACTGAAGAGTGAGCAAGAACATCTATTTAGAAACATCCAGAAGAATGAATATGATAATCTGTTTAACTTTATCAGGTTGATATGATGAACCTACTTTAAGTTAAGATTCATCTGTATCCTTCATCTTTATTAAAGGACTTCCCCGCCTTTCTTTCTTCTTTTGCAGTGGGAAGGGTCTCAAAATAATGAACCTTGGAGATATTCGAACTACTGATGGTGTTGCAGCTGTTCTTCAGAATGACGATGATGATGCTGTTGATCCTCATCTTGAACGAATCAGAAATGAAGCTGGTGCTGATGAGAGTGATGAGGAGGTAAACACAAGTTCTGACTATTCCATTTAAGAACAGTTTTTCCCAAATTTGACAATGAGAGTTGCCATGCTCTTTAGGCAAATCAACAGATTTTGAGAAGAGAGAGGGTTCACATAATGATAGGGTTAGCAAAAAGTTGTAGAATCCTGTCAGACGAAGGAGAAATATCTTCCCCTGATGGGAGGAAAAGGTATATCATCCCAAGGCACGTATTAACGTGAAAATAGAAGGTACTGGAAAATAGATGGGGTGTGATGGTTGATGTTGTAATTTCGGAACCCAAATTCTTGCAATTCCCAAGTGTAGCCCTCTCCTCTCCTTTCAAATTTGAAAATTGATCCCATGTGTACTCTAACAGAGCACACAGTTTAGCATCCATTCGACATGGCTATGATGTATGAGGTATGTCCATCCCTTTAAACATCGTAGAAAATCCTATTAAAGCATTTTGACATCTCTCCGATTATACGCAGTATCACATGATACCTGATAGGACACATTACAACAAAGTAGACAACCCTCATTGCCTGAAATCTGAGATTATATATAATGTTTTTCTCCTTGGAAATTTGGAATGTTGGCCATTTAATCTCAACACAAAAACCTGTCTGTGATAATTACTAACAATAGATTCCCCCATAATGTAAGATCTAGAACCACACGGTTCTCATTTGTATGTACTGTATTCTATAACGAAAACTTACGTATCCCTTGCTCTTCTGTATTTTATTTGTCGCCATATATCCAGGATGAGGATTTCGTTGTAGAAAAGGACGACGGGGGTTCTCCTACTGATGACTCTGGAGGAGAAGATTCTGACGCAAGTGAAAGTGGAGATGAGAAAGAGGTAAGGGCCCAAAAAGAAAGTTTTTTCAGACCAAGAGAAATAATTTTGAACTTTGAACTATATCATGCATTGAGAATTCATGCTGGCCTTTCAGAAACCCGTCAAGAAGGAACCAAAAAAAGAAGTTGCTGCATCCAAGCCATCTTCATCCAAGAAGAGATCCAAAGATGGAGAAGAAGATGGTGGTGCAAAGAAGAGAAAACAAAAGAAGAAGAAGGATCCAAATGCCCCGAAGAAGGCAATGTCGGGCTTCATGTATTTCTCACAAAGTGAAAGAGAGGTAAGCCTTCCTGGATACAACTACTATATATTTATCAATTTACTCAAGTATTTAACAGATGCCATGATTTCAATGAACTGGAAGGATATTACAGGCCTTGTACATACTTGGTATCTAATGGATTAAGCTTAAAGAACCTTTTGTTTTACTTCTATTCATTTATGCAATGACTTTGCAGTATTTTTACCTACTTCTGCGGACCTTTGTTTTCTTGTTTGGGTTTCCATCCTGATGGGTGTGACTGCTTTGCTTTATCTTTTTGCAGAATGTTAGGAGAAGCAATCCTGGAATGGCCTTTACTGATGTTGGTAGGACCCTGGGGGAGAAATGGAGAAACATGACAGGTACTTGTCATTTTGTTTTGGTCATCTCCATATTCCAGTTTGTAGGTTTATTTAATTTTAGACACTGGTATATGAGGTACTCTAGTCCATTTGATGGCAAGTTGGTTATGCACTTGATTATTTTGCTGGTTAAGCAATGATATGGCTGCGTGGGGGGTATTGAACATTACCTGATGGAGCTATGGGTGATCACTCATTTTGATTTGTTGATCTGTGTAAACAGCGGAAGAGAAAGAGCCATTTGAAGAAATGGCACGAGCTGATCAGAGGCGATACAAGGATGCTATGGCCAATTACAAAAGTGCTCCTACACTTGTCGATGAAGGGAATGATTCTGACACCCCGTAGTTGGACCATCTTGCTGATGTGCTTAATCAGTCGTGGCTCGAGTGGAATGTTGACCAGCTTAGGATGTAAATGCAAATATACACATTCCAAATTTGGCACATGGGAATATAGAAATTATGCTACATCCTAACTTTGAGGCTGGGAGGTGCAACTGTAGCAATTTGTAGGATATTAAAGTGATTTATGTCTTATTCCTACTTTTCTAGTTAGCGAACTTGCCATGGACCTGTGCCGGATGTTAATTAATGAAGTATTTGTAGAGTTATTATGACTTTATTTTAAGCATTTGGTTACTGGGATAGGATATTATGATGGCTTGGCTTGTAACTAGTGGCATGCTTGCCTTCTGGTGGAGCTCCTGATACTATCATTAGACTTTTATAGTTGGAAATTCTTGAATTTTTAATTTCGAGCTTGGGCTTTTAAATTGGAGGACCAATTATGTCAAAATAACATACTTGCTGGTGTTTGAATGTCAAAACATTTTTTGTGTTGAAGGTTTTATAAATTTTTACGAAATCAGTCTTCAAAAGAAATTTAAATTTAATGCTTTGCACTTAGTTAATACAAAACACTCGTTGACACTGCCAGTATTGGCATCAGTTCTCCCCTAGTTCATGTTCCAAGTCAACTGTCCATGTTTCTAAACGAAGGGTGTGTTTGGTTGCATGGAATCCTATGTCATGGGAATTCATGAGGGAATCTATACATTTTAGGTTAAATTGATATATCACTTCACATCCACCATTTGATTTTGTGGTCAATGGTGGGAATGTGTCACGGACTAGTAATCCGTGCGGCACTAGCTATCCAATTCACTAGTAAGCCTATGAGTAGTTACTTTGACGAGCACAAATATTAACTTGAGAATGCACAATATCAATCTGTAGACAATATAACAATGCACAATAGTCAGTAAAAGCTCTCATTCACATTCAATAGATTACAATGGGGAGGAACGTTCGGAAGGACGTTGCTCAAGACTAGTTCGATGCTATCGATCGATGGAAATACAAGTTTGAAGTTGAAAAGCAATGCAAAGAAAACAATAAAAATGCTAGCGGTACAGTCTGGCCCGACTATGCATTCTCAAGTTAATATTTGTGCTCGTCAAAGTAACTACTCATAGGCTTACTAGTGAATTGGATAGCTAGTGCCGCACGGATTACTAGTCCTCACAGTCAAGAGCTCAAACCTTCCCCCTATAATATAGATGCTAAGGATTTGGGCACTTTTCAAAAGGGAACATTGAGTTTTGAGACCATTAGGAAAGTCTTGAAAGGCCTCTGAACCTTGATTTCCCTAACCAATGGTACTAGTCCTGACAGAATGGAAGTCTCATGAACATGGGAATCCCACTCCTTGGTCCCCCAAGGTATGTGATTTTCATATTCATGGGATTTTCATTCCTATCATTGATCACAAAATCAACTGGTGGATGTGAAGTGATATATCAAATTAACATAAAATATTGGGGCCTCCAGTGAATTCCCATAACACAGGATTCCATGCAACCAAACTCACCGGATTTTTTTCATTTTGGGTTGACAAAGCAATGAAAGTGAAAGATGCATTTTGAAATTGAATAATAAAGGGAGCTGAAGTTGAAAGTTTAGTTTAATTGAATGTCAAAAGTTATATCGATAAGTAAGTTTGATATGCACTGAATTCTCCTCTTAACGATCCTTGGTTCCATTTTTCTGTGAGTAGAAAGACTCTGTTCTAACTTCTTCCTCTCTCTTTCACACGCACACACCTAATGGCTGTTGTGGCGCAGAGGTCCATTATACAGTTCACAGGCTCCCAATCTATCAGAAATAATAGTCTTTCAACTTGTTTACCGAATGGTCGTGCATCTTTTCGTTCAACTCACAATGTAAGTACTTCCCCTTGCATTCCATTATTATCTTCTAGTTTGGAAATTGGGAGTTGGAATTCGAACTAAAAGAAGGTTTGGTTTGAATTGGTATATGTAGCACAAGTGTTGTTGCTGGGCATTATATATGAATGGTTGCGACGCGGATACTAGGAGGAGCTCCCATGTTGAAACCATCCAGACTAGAATATTTCCATCTGTACCAACACCAGGAGTGGCCATGGACATCCTCAACTCAGCCATCTCTGAGTTGAACTCCAACCCACCTGGTTTCAGCTCCGGAATTATTCGCCTTGAGGTACAAACAAACAAACTCCGTTTATCATCTAATCTTAGTTTTGTTTTAATTTCTACGTTAGAGAGATTTGGTTGATGGTGGAGAATCAAGAAACAATTGAAGATGGTTTTGGTGGGAATGAAAGGCATGTGTGATGGTTATGGAGCCACGTGAGATGAGATAGAAGATCAGGATATCCTAATCTCTAAATAACTGTTATCCTTTATCACCCCCACCTTATCCTCTTCCAACATCTTATAATATTATTAACTACCAAGGGAAGTATTCCATGGTACAGGGTGTCTGATATTGTTCTGAATGGTTGGTTTCAATTTTGAATTCAATGGTGGTGGGATAGAATTTCTTCTGCAAGAAACCATCTTATGGGGCTACATAACCGTTGTATCCACCTTGAGATACACGTTGGATAAAATGCGATGCTTCTGAACTAGAAGCAAAAATTCTTTCTCTAGTGGTTGGATGTTGCTGAGTTTTGCATCGAGATGCATAACAATATATAGTATAGGGGGTTAAATGTGATTTTTATTGATTTAGTTTGTTTCTTTCTGTAAATGGACTGAAAATTTGGTATTACTTGACAATTGACAAATGGTATTTGATTTGGAATTACACTGAACAAAATTTTCAATGAATTCAATATGGAACAGGGAAGAATTTGTGCAAAAACGTACTCCAGCGACCTGTGGCATCAATTACTATCTCAATAGTAAAATTGTTAGCAAACTAACACTGAAAATGAAAATGGATAACACTGAAGATTGTTGAGATTGTTATTTCATAAGCAAATAACATTATTTCTCAAAATTAAAAGGATAAACTGTGAAGTATTATACAGATATCTAATATAGTAAAAATTTCAGGTGCCAATTGAACAACACATAGAAGCCATAGGATGGCTCCATTCACAAAATCAGCTTCCTCGCTGTTTCTTCTCTGGTAGAAATGACAGTAGTGCAGTAATGAATCCTTTCTTGGATTCAACAAATGGAAAACATTGTGGGAGTCTAGCAGTACCAAAGCCAATCAGCATGGCTGGAGTTGGGGCTGCAGTCTTCTTCCAACAATCTCATCCATTCTCACTCGATGATTGGAAGTGCATAAAGAGGTATTATAAGAGCACTTATCAGTTTCCAGTAAATAGACGCTGCAGAGTTATATTGTTTTTCAGCTATAGTTACAGCATTACAGATTCATGTTATGATGGATATTCTGAAAAGGAGTGTGATGCCAATACATGATGTTTCTACTAAATGAAGGTTCCTTTCGGAGGACTGTCCTTTAATTCGTGCATATGGAGCCATTCGGTTTGATGCAAGGACCAAACCTTCATTCGAATGGGACGGCTTTGGTTCATTTTACTTTATGATTCCCCTGGTAAGCAATCTACTTTTGCAAATTTCTTCTCATAATGGTAACTCAACTTTTCTATCTATGTTAGTCATGTTATCCTTAGTATTTAAACAAGCGATTGCTAGATATTGAATGACAGGTTGAATTTGTTGAACTTGAAAGAAGTTCTATGCTTGCAACAACTATTGCATGGGATGATACCCTTTCGTGCGGTTGGAGAAAAGCGATGGACATGCTCCAAGCAACAATGTCTCAGGCAAGTTTTGAATGATGCATTTTACTTGTAGAGATTGTTATGGTTATCAACAACTCATTACCTGTAATAACATGTGAAAATTGCGCAGACATCCGCCATCACTATGAACTTTCAAAAGGAAGTTCCAACCACATTTATCCTCAGTAATACCCATGTTCCCAACAAGACACACTGGGATATTGCTGTCAACAAAGCATTGCAAATGATAAGAAGCAACTCAGAGCTAATTAAGGTACTTGAATCCATGATATATAATATTAACCATTCTTCTCGATTATTTCACCTATCTAGCTGACGAGTGATGACCATATAAACCCCTTCTTCAACTTTTCTTGGAATTTAGGTGGTACTTGCAAGGAGTAGTAGAGTTATTACTACAACTGATATTGATCCGATAGCATGGCTAGCTTATTTACAGGTACCCTGTTATTATTTTAAATCTTACTTTGTAAATTCCATCAAAAATCCGAGCATTGGTTAGTAATTTTTCTGATTCATGCAGGGCGAAAGACAAAATGCATATCAATTTTGTTTTCAGCCACCTGATGCACCAGCATTTATCGGTAACACTGTATGTCTAATTAAAATTTCTTTCAATGTCTCCATTGGCACTCTCTTATAATAAACACGTTGATGCTTAGTTCTTTGAGCAAAGCGAAGGTAGTGGTTGGGTTACATCTCTTTCTTGTGACTAATTTACTACTGAAACTATGTGAATAGCCGGAGCAACTGTTCCACCGAAAACATCTTAACATCTCTAGTGAGGCTTTAGCTGGAACTCGTGCCAGGGGAGGATCTAAGTCTCTTGACATTCAAATAGAGAATGATTTACTTCACAGGTATTTATGAATATTATTCAATGGGGAAAAGTCTCTTTTCATGAAATGTTGCTCATCACATGGTTCAACTGTTTACACTCCACTGACATTTAATCTTATGCATTTTCTTGTTAATTTTCAGCCCCAAAGATGACCTTGAGTTTACTATAGTACGAGAGAGCATCAGAAAAAAACTCGAGGCAAGTTCGATTCAGAAATCTTTTGAAATAACTCTAAGATCTCATACTTTAGATCTATAAAATGTGTATGCATAAAACACCTTGTTAGTTCCTTTTTCGTCCATCTTGTTCTTATCTTCTCTTCAGACAATTTTTTTTTTAATATTAGTGCCTCTGTAGAACTGATATTATTTACCCTGAAACACTGTTGTATTCAGGATGTATGCAGCCTGGTTTTGGTAGAACCAAAGAAAACAATTAGAAAGCTTCCAACAGTACAACATTTATATGCTCAATTATCAGGCAGACTGAGAAATGAATATGAAGAGGTGAACTGTCACATTTCTTGTATAGTTGTCAGGTGATTCAGTCCATTTGTGCCTGGATCGTGCGGTCTATTCAGTTAACTATCTCCATTTCTTTCAATTCTGAATTCAGAACTTCAATACACACTATGTAGATGACATATAATGCCTTCTGTTGTCACACCGGCTTTAGATTGTTTACAACTATCGTTCTAATGTTCTGTTTTTTCCAGTTTGACATATTGTCCTCTCTTCATCCAAGTCCAGCAGTCTGCGGATTTCCTACAGAGTTGGCGCGGGAGTTTATAGCGGAAACTGGTATACAAACTTTATTATACTACTTCACAAAAATGATATGAAACATAACATAATATCTGGTGCAAAGTGCAAACATGAAGTAAAGCATTTTAGAAACCCTTATTGTTGAAATGAAACCATTCTGTTAGTCTAGTTTTGTGGCCATTGGGGCTACATGAGCATTCAGTTCCCTTTTAAACTCAATGAAACGACCTTGAACTTCACATTTTATCCTTTGACGTTGTCAATAACTTTAATATAATCGAATTTTGTTCACCCATTGCTTTTCTTGGTTTGCTCAGAAATGTTTGATCGAGGAATGTATGCTGGACCTGTTGGCTGGTTTGGTGGAAGAGAGACCGAGTTTGCTGTTGGGATTAGATCAGCCTTAGTGGAAAAGGTGAATTTAGAGAATTTACTTCTATTAAAGGATTAAAATGTTTCGTGTTAGTAGTACTGACAAACTTGAATCCTAGGGTGTAGGCGCTTCAATTTATGCAGGAGCTGGTATTGTTGAAGGGACTGATTCATCCTTAGAGTGGGAAGAAGTGGAACTCAAGACATCCCAGGTAAATTCATCTCATGTGATTTGTGTGCCAAATAACGCTCCTATGTAATGGTGCACCCGATACACTTTTGGACGTAAAATGATATCTTTAATTTGTTGTTATTGTGCAGTTCACTAAGTTGATCGAACGTCAGAAATCTCTCTCGCTCTTGACACCAAGAGATGGTTAACATTGGGTATCTATCAGGAATCAACAAGGTTACTAAATACAAAAGGTAGAGCACTATGCTTTACTACTCTAGTCTGAATGTTAGCTTTGCACTTCTTTGTCGCATTTGGCTAGGAATTGGGTGGGCTATAATTGTAGTGATACATTCTCCATTTTCAAATTGAAAAACTATCATTGTGGAGTTGGTTTAACTTTAACCTCATTACATACATTCATTTTGTTTAAGACTGCCTTGTTGGCAATGTTTAGGTTGTGTTGTGCCATTCAAACTAGGCTCGTGTATTGCTTTCGCACTTTTCTGTTTGACATTAATGTGCTGCCAATTGCAGTTACGTCTTTGCTCGAGTACTGAGTACCATTATTTTGCTTTAGCCTTTATTTACAGAACGGAGCAAAAAAAAAGTATAGATAATCTAAACAACATTATTTCTTTTGAAGTTGCAGATGTCTTTTTTAAGACAGTTTCAAAATCTCCATTCCGGACTGACTCTTGTGTTCTATATCCCACGGAACATTTGGCTACTGATTATTAAAAACAAAAAAGAGTAGTTTCAAGCATCATACTATCTTTTATTTGGTTTGAAACATTCAAAGGTATGTAATTCTTTGAGTTTTTGTTTAGTACTAGCCCCATTTTCTTTACTAGACGGTCTTTTGCTGTATTGCATTCAGTCCTTCCTTTCAGAAATACTGTTCTGTAATTGATGGTTTCAGTTGCAACATTAAGTCCTTATTTTGAGATTCAACATTTGTATTATAAGTTCAATATCAATATATAGTGGCCTCTGACGATATTATTTATATGAATTTGATAAGTAGTACTGTAGATAACGAAATGCTCACTCATACTCCATGAAGCAATTCCACAAAAAATGGTGCATTCCCAAGCCGATGAGTTACATATTTACAAACAGTTGAAATAAAAGAAACAATAAAAACAAAAACTGGATTACAAATGGAATAAACAGAAAACAACAAGAAATCCTTGAAGACATGTACAGAAAATGAATAGAAGGAAGAGAGTGCTAAAAAAAGAGAACAAAACAGCGAGTGCTCTTCATGTTCTGACAATGAAAAACTGCACAGAACTACGCTAACATTCCTTGCCAATTGCGCAGTTGAGGGAACCAGCAAACCGTGTAAGCCTAGTTACAAACGACCCAGATTTTGCCTGGATCATGTCCTGCTTGGAGAACTTTTCCATATTTTTTCTGTCTCCAGACTGTGTGAAGAATGCTCCATTTTCCATCAGATCATGCTCTGATCTCCATGTCCAATGCTTCCATTCACTCTCTGCAGCGTTATCCCGCTTAGTCACCTACACAATCCAGTCGTCAATGAGAGAAGGAAGAGTGATAGCTGATGCAACTTCACACACATCTATGTGTGTAGACACCAACACGATCATATCATTCTATCTAAATTTAGTTGAGATGACACTCAATGCATTAGAGAATGAAAGACATGGAAAATTTTCTTATTACCTCCTTAGCAGCAACATTGTGAGGAGCAATGTAGCGGTTACCCTGGCTGATGATGGTAGGACCGCTGCTGCCACCAACAGCATACATCAGCCAATGAGTGTAATCGTTATTTACGACATGTATGAACCCAAATCGACACCTAGGCATCCGTTGTACCAATCCCCTCCCAAAATGGTTGAATGCAACAGTAATTTGCATCATTTTATCTTGCGTGTAGCTATCACTTGCGCCAAACAACATCACCTGCATCATAACTACCATGCATGGTTAGTCAAATAAATTATAGTTTTGATCCATTTTACGTATACAATGATCGAAAGTACGTAATAACCTCATTATGATCAGTCATATGGTTATTAGACAGAGTAATGGCAGTCGATCCCTCAATGACGTCAATTAGACCATCTTTGCAATTGGACATGGAGAGGTGATCAATCCATACATGTGTGGATCCAAAAATAGAAATTGCATCACCATCACTTGCTGTTCTGAATCCAAAGTGATCGACAGAGTCCCTAATCATGCCACCGTTCGCTTGTACAATGTCATGAATGTGTAGACCATGTACAATGATATGCTTTGCGAATTGGATGGTGAGGCCTGCACCATTGGCAATATGCACATTTGCTCCACGGGCATCAATTGTCTTGAAACTAGAGATTATGAGTTCTTCATTCAGTCTGATCACCATATCTTTCTTAAAAATGATCCATAATGGTTCTTTACGTGTGACTGCATAACGTATGGTGCCTGGTTTTGGGTTCACCAAGTCATTGTCTGAGGAATCTGTTACTACGTAGATCTTTCCATTTCTGCCACCAAGAGTTTTTCGTCCGAAACCAAGAACACATTTTGCCATCTTCTTGCGTTGTTTCGCCCAACTGGGATTGCATCTCCAACATCTGTCGATTGGGTTTGTTGCTAAACACTTACCCTTGTTTGTGCGCATACCTCTTCGTGTCCTATTACCTCCTTGCAAGGCCCTGCACCATGCAAATGTTGATAAAGCTTCATGCTATGGACATCTAAACCTTGTCAGCTCCACCACATTAATGTTTGAGAGTACATAAAACATACGTCGGTAAAATTCACATTTTGGATACGTTAATACTTACAAATGGACATGTAAATTAAAATGTCGATTTACTTCCTCGGGGTTTGGATGGTAAGCTTCAACCGCGCTCTTCTTGGCTTCTGCTTCTTTCTGACGCCAATACTCATCATACTCACCAATGTGTGACGTCTCGCCATCCCTGGCCAATGACATTGGGACGATTGAAGTAAAAGCAACTAACGAGAACATATAAAACAATATCTGTTTAACATCCATCCTAAACTAAAATTTTATGTTGTTCTTTTTATTTTTTCTAATTTTTTCTTTTGTTTTTGAAAAATGGGTGATGGCTCGAGTCTTTTTTATTAATTAACAATAAGACTCAGCTGCCAAATCACCTGTCCGGGAAGAACTCACACCCACACCAACTAAAAGCAGGACATATGGGTTTAGTATATATGTGTGTGTGTTTTTTGAAAAAGGAAAAAACTTATTACACAATTTCAAAGTGAAGGAATTCAGACAAGTTGTTATAAGGTCTAAACTCTGTCAAAAACATGAGAGATACATGGGGCGAAGACAGAGTAGAACCTCTTGAATTAATGGTACTCATATTTTGGTATGTTGAACCATTCAATGGTTTTAAGGGCTACAAACAAGGACACTTCAATGGTTGAGTTAGTATAGGAACTTTGTGGTGTGGGTAGGTTTGCAACTAGCCCACCAGACTTAACCCGACTATGAATTGAGTTCGGTCTGCCAACGTACTTCTGACCTGTGTCCAAAGACTTGCTCGTTGAGAAAGAGGAGAAAATTAGTGGAAAAAGTGCGCTCGATTTCTTCTGTCCAACATTTGTTGGTTGCAATTGGTATCCTTATGAAAAAATCAACATTTGGCGGAACACCTCCACACATATATGTTTTAATCGTAACTTTTAGTTTTTGTAGTTATTTTTACAATGAAAAATTAGTGAAAAAGTTTTGGGCACGCAGGCTACGATAGTCGATAGGATCCTATATTTGTTGGGTTATTGGTGTTGGCATGAATAGTCTCACCTCCCAGGATGTAGAGTTTTCACTAAGGAATATAAAAAGGTGGTCCATTCCCTAATAGCAACGAGACATTTTGAATAAAATCTCACACCCGAGGGCCCAAGATGGGAGCCAAGAGTTAGAGGTCTTTAAGTTGGGGATAATGTTGTTGATATGTATAATGGACCCAGGGTGTGCTCATGTGCACGATGCACCAATTAATGATATCAAAGTTGATGGTTTGGCTGGAACTTGGTGAAGTGGAGGTGCACGAGGCATATATTGTTCAAGGAGAGTAAGGTGCAAGGGAGCAACGTAGGTGCACGATCCTCCAGGTGAATGCTCCAGGGTTAAGTTATAAATCCTTGACAGAGGTGTTCTACAAGTCCGAACATAGTGGGATTAGTGCGGTGTTTGCGACTAGATGGAACAACAACGTCGGCAATAGTCGAGTCCGTACACCGAGTACTGCTCTCAAGGTCATGGTTATGCAAGGCATTCGAGACGTTGCAGACCGCGCAGATTGTAGGATGTTTGACAATTTGTACCAAAAGTGGAGATTGTTGGGTCCAACAAGTGGTATCAGAGCCGGCGGTTCGGCTAGGACTTGACGAGGTAGAGGTACACGAGGCACATTGTTCAAGGGGAGTAAGGCGCAGGGGAGCGAGCCAGGTGGACATCACAGTTGCTTGTTCCTCCAGGTGAATGATCCAGGGTTAGGCTCCAGAACCTTGCCAAGGGGTGTCCGACAAGTCCAGATGAGATGGAGTCAGTGCGGTGGTTGCAACTAGATGGAGTCAACAACACTTGCAATTGTCGAGCCCGTACACCGAGTACTGCTCTCAAAGTCATGGTTGCATAAGGCGCTAGAGGAAGATGTGTACTTCGAGATATTGCAGACCACATGGATTGTAGGATGCGTGAATTTGCATCAAAGATGGAGTCATAGATGTTGGCCTGAATAATCCCACCTCTCAGGAGGTGGAGTTGTCATGAAAAAATATAAGGAGATGGTCAATTCTCTAATAGCAACGAGGTTTTTTGGATAAAACCTCACACCTGGGGACTCAAGATCAGGGCCCCCAGCTAAAAATGTTTAAGTTGTGGACAATGTCGTTGCTATGTATAATGGACCTAGGGTGCATGCGCGTGCACGATGCGTCACACGGTCACAATATTCACAATTAATTAAACTTGTAAATAGGACGCTAGAAGAGCAAATATATTACCAGAAGGCAACTGATCAAGGTAATTAACTATGACGATCCTCCCTTAAAAAAAAAGGATAATCCTCTCTCTATAGCTAAATGGCCTACCCCATCGCTGAGCAGCTCGACAGTTAGTCATGCCGTCATCACACGGTCATGATTCATCGACCAAACTTTGGTTATTGCCTTCTGGTACGAACCTAAAAAACAGATCGTGTTCAAGTCAGGCTGTGCCAACTAGTACATTTTGCAGTTTGAATTGTTTTTTTTTGTTAAAAACAAGATGCATTAAGAAAACTAGAGAGCATACATAGGCTTCCCTGCCAAGGAAGTGAGTTCATGGGCCTCATAATTGAGGTTCCCACTGATATACATATAATGTCAATCTTTAAGCAAAAACAGAAGAAATACTATCCTCCATAGAAAGCGCCCCTATCAAATTGGCAGAATCTCCAAAAATAAGACCACGTTGCCACCGTTGGGCCTAGATCAACATGAGAGCTGCCTCGCCTGCGAAGAACTCTGCCATCGTGTTGTCCATGACCTTACTTGGAATCATACTCGCCACTGTAGCCAGAACATGTCCTCCTAGATCCATGGCTATAATACCAAAGGAGCCCTGCTTCGATTGATCATGAAAACAAATATTAAAGTTAATAATCACGGTATCAGGATCAAGTAAGTCAAAACACTGGATATAGACCAGGATGCAACCATTCACTCTGTGAGAGCTAGCGAACTGTAGTTTAGTCTGGATAAATATTGGCTACAGGTGAAGAAATTGAGCTTGCTAAGGAGTGCAAGAGGACATGCGGATGCTGGTATGTATTCTCAGTACGGGCTGTATTGAAAATCTGTCCACCACCTTAGCAATGAAATCATGTGTGTTGAATTTTGCTTTAAGTGAACTAAGGGAGCCATCACATAATCTTGAAGGATTAAGACCGGTTTGACCCAGGGATCTATCCAGAGATTAACTCTATCTTCTGTGAAAACTTGCCAATGCATGAAAGGTTTCATGGCATAAAAGGCTTTGAGGGTAAATTTCCAAGCAAAGGAGGCAAGAGCTAGAGATTTAGTTATTTGGAAAAAAGTCTTGGAAGGATGATAAGTAGTTTACAACAGTTGAGACCTGAGAGATTGAGGTGATGTGATTGCATTCCACACACTTTTGGCCAGAAGAGCCGGATTTTTATTTCTAGTAGTGGGAATGTTGAGACCCCCAAGATGACGAGGGGAGGTGATCTTATTCCAAGTGCAAAGGTGTTTGTCCCGATCGTCCTCTTGACCATTCCAGCAAAAGTTACGGGGGCGAGAGAATCAATGTAGTCGGTTAACTCGGTGGGAAGAAGAAAAGTTTGCATCGTATAGACTGGAATGGAGTTGAGAACGACTTTGATCATAACCGTTCTACCAGCTTGAGAGAGAACCTTAGACTTCCACGAAGCCAGTTTAGCGAAGATTTTGTCCAAGAGAAATTGAAAGTCTGAGGCTTTTTGCTTAGAAAAGGTGAGTGGAAAACCCATGTATTTTTCTTTCTTATTAACAAATTTTGCCCCAGGATTCAAGAAATCAACTTCGCATGTTTGGGATGCATGTTAGAACTGAAGAAAACAAAAGATTTGGAAATGTTGATGGCTTGGTCGGAAGCTGTGTAATATTTAAGGACTTCTTTGACATCGTGGGCTTCAGCCGGATAAGAGCGACAAAAGAGAAGAAGGTCATCAGCATAAAGAAAATGACTGATAGAAGGGGAGCGACGCCTAATTTTGATACCCTGGATAATACCATCAGCCTCAGCTTTGGTCACTAAACGGGAGAGGGCCTCAACAACCAAGATGAAAAGATAGGGGGAGAAAGGATCGCCTTGTCGTAGTCCACGGGATGAAGATAGGGGAGCCAAGGGAGAGCCATTCAAAAGAACCCTGAGAGAAGTAGTGGAGATGCATTGTTCGATCATGGTAGTCCAGTCAGCCAAAAAACCCAATTGCCGAAAAATTTGTAAAAGAAATGGCCAATCTACCTGATCATAAGCTTTGGCCATATCAATCTTAAATGCCATCCATCTTAGTTTTTTCTTATTGCACTGTTGCATTTGAAAAAAAGGTCTCATGTGCGATGGACGCATTATCAGTGATGGATCTGCCTTTAAGGAAAGCCCCCTGATTAGGGGAGATAATGCTATCTAAGAGAGGTTTGAGCCTATTCGCGAGAATTTTTGAAATTACCTTGAAGATAACATTACACAATCCTATAGGTCTAAACTTGTTAGGAGTAGTAGGATTGTTAACTTTAGGCAATAAAGCTATAAAAGTCTTATTGAGCTTAGGGTCTAACACTCTGGTGGAAAAGAATTTTTGCACCACTCTGATGACATCTCCTTTGACAATATCCTAATATTGTTGAAAGAAGAAAGTGTGAAAGCCATCAGGGCCAGAGGCTTTATGACTACCAAAGGCAAACAAGGTATCCTGAATACGCTCTCCAGATGGGATTTTGAGCAATCGGTTATTGTCAGAGTCTGAAATAACCGGTTGGAACAATTGGAGGATATCCGGGTTCGTGTGGAGGTTGGATGTTTGGAAAATATCAGTGAAGTAGTGATCGAGGATGTGGCCCTTGTCCTCAGGAATAGATTGCCAAACATTATGTTGGTCTTTGAGACGCAAAATAAGATTTGACTTGCGACGAAGGATGGAAGAGAGATGAAAGAATGTAGGGTTTTTATCACCACTCGAAAGCCAAGAAACTCCTGACTTATTATGCCAAAAAAAGTTCTTCTCGAATAAAAAATCCCTCTAGACGAGCTTCTAAAAAGGCTATCGAAAAAGTATTGTGTTTAGACAAGGGTTCATTTTGAAGCGCATCAAGGGTTGCACGAGTTTCGAGGATACATGCCTGAATGTTGCAAAAATTTGATTTGTTCCATCTGGTGAGAGCATGACTAAGATTTCAGATTTTGGCAAGAAAAACGCGGGACGGGGAGCCTTGTCTAAGAGGATTCCAGAGTTTGGAGATGATGTTGCAACAACTTGGATCCCTAGCCCATATATGAAAGAACTTGAAGGGTTTTGGAGAGGATGTTTGGTGAGAAATTAATTGTAGTGAGATTGCCTGGTGATCCGAGGAGGGGGCATGAATAGATCTACAAGTAGAGATTGGGAAAAGGTGTAGCCATTATGTATTGACAAGAACTCGATCCAGCTTAGCTCTAATACCATGTTTATCCTGGAGCTTAATTGACCAAGTGAACTGAAACCCTTTGAGAGGCAGGTCCAGAAGCTAGTGTGCATCCACAAAATGCCAGAGATGGCTTAGAGTAGCTGAAGACAGGGCCACTCAGCCTATTTTTCCGAGGGATCATAAATGGCATTGAGATCACCTATAATCACCCCGGGTGGGGTTGATAGTAATAAACCTGTAGCATTGTATTCCAGAAATCAACTTGTCTAACCGGGTTAGGTTCGCCATATACAAAGAGAGCCGACCAAATATTAGTAGCATAGTAATAAGATATTGTGCAATTAAAGTAGTATTTACAAAAGGAAAGAACAATAAGATGGATACATTCCTTCCAAAATAGAGCTATACCTCCTAACTGTCTTAGCACCTGAACTGAAAGTCCATGTCGGAAGCCCAACCTTTGGTGAATACGGTCCATTTTAGCAGAACTGGCCTTTGTTTAAGAAAGAAAAAGAATATCTACATTGGATTGTGTGGAGAGGGCCTTTATGTGCTGGAACGTTTTGGTAGACCCGACACCTCGAACGTTCCAAGCAAGAATAATGTCAACGGGGGCGACTTTCCAAAGGTAGTCGTCAGAACCTGAGCAACTGATGTGTGGACTGTAGATTCTCAGAAACCATACACAGTGGTAGTGTCGATGAGATACTTTGGTGGAGGAAGATGTCCTGAAAGTGCAGAGTTGCTAGAGGGAGCATGTGTCTCTTTGATGGGCGGATGCATCTGACTAGAACGATACTGTCTTTTGGTAGTGCCTGGCCCATCCTCTTTACTCATTGCCGAGTTCAACTTTCTTTTACCAATTTTCACAGCAGCCTCCCTTCTAGCCTGAGCCATAGTTGGCTATGATGGAGCCTTCATGCACCCTATTCATAGCTAATGGAATGATGAAGGATGAGTCTTTAAATGTGCTAGCTATCACTGATGCAGTATAGGTCGAGGAACGACCACCTTTGGTGTGAGTGGTTATCCCCGATCTCTTCTTATTTAACTTAGAGGGGGCTTGTTGATGAAAGACAGTAGCTTGTGCATTCCCTGAGTTGCTTGACAGTGGATGCTCAATTCATGAGAGTAGTGGGGAAGGTTGCTAGTGATTGAGAGAAAATTCCTGTATCGAACTATTGAAACTGAGGTTGCGTAAGAGTACACTGGAGATAGCAACTGAGTAGATAATTGAGCCAATAGCATGATGTTTAAGATGGATGAGGACTCTCGAAGAGCGAAAAGACTGATGGGACGCAGTGTGGGCTGAAGAAAGGATGAATACGGTGGAGAAGGCCGGGCGTGAAGCTACTAAAACTCCAGCCTCTGTTCCTGCTATTGCAAGAGTAGAAGCCGTCTGTGTAGAACTAGTAGTGTTAAGCCTTGCTGATGAGCCAAGGCCGGTGGAGCCCGAGCCTGATGATCCAAGGCCTGCTGGGTCCAAGCTTGCAGATCCAGGGCCTAGGCTTGGTGAGCCAAGGTCTGAGGAGTCAAGGCCTTTTGGAGAAGAGCTTCCTGTCGCACGTGGTGTGATGGTCAGATGGGCTTGGGAAACTCGAGTGGGCTCAGTTGGAGTAGAGCCCGTCAATGCATGAGAAGCCAACACAGTGTTGCAACCTATTTGGCCCAAGAGGGGGGCCCTGTCCGAGAGGAGAGTCCTTGACTTGTGAGAAGAAAGATCTGCTGAAGCTGGAGAGGCCTGGATTTGCTCGCATGGGCCCGAAATAGGCCCACATGGCTGTCCAGACGGTTGCGTAGGTGGGCTGAGTGTTGAAATGATTCAGAGCACATGTCGTGGAGTTGTTAACTTGCATTGGGGTAGAGGTAGAGGAAGAAAAACAATTTGCATTGGGGCGTGTGGCTATATGAATTTGCTTTTCCTATTTTTCCGAGTTAACATTTAGTTGAAAAGACCGAGAGCCATCAATATCACCTGTAGCAGTCAAAACATGGGATGAACAGGAAGTGCCAATGTCCTCCATGTGACACATAGGCATGGAATGGGTGCGTGAACAATATTCTTGGAGTAATGCTACGCTACCAGGCACCTTAGATCTGCATCGAGATAAGAAACAACTCTTATCTCGATGCAGATCTACGATGCCTGGTTTGCACCAGACACAACACCAGGCATAAGGCCGGTGCACTTAGAAAAAGCCCATATTCTTGAGCTTGTGTACCCGAACCCATACTAAGTGTGTCGCCGCTGCCAATATCTGGAAGAACTCCTGAACCTCGAAAGAAAGGTTGACGGGGAATAGGTGGTTGAGTGTGGCGAAAATGTTGGGATCTGACCGGGGTGGGGGAATAAATGGTTGGTTCGTTGCGGGTCTTAATTCGAACTTTATGAGAGAAAATGAGTGAAATAGATTTAGGGGAGCGACCGGGTTCTAAAAGTTGTAAAGTTTCATAATAAATAGCACAATTTTTCCCGAAAACATGGCCGATGAGGCTGCAACCAAAGCAGAAAGTAGGCAGATTCTCATAACAGAAGTGAACCATAAACTGTCTCCCATATTGAATACCAAAATCAGTTTCTATGGTACATGGGAGAGCTTTGTTAACATTAAGCCATACTTTGAATCTAATATAAGGGATGTTGACATCAAGCTCCATTAGTTCTCCAAAATTTGTTGCTAGCATCTGAATGTCCGCTTCCTCTACTTTGTTAACAAGAAATTCATGGAATCGAATCCAAAAAGGCACCTCCGAAAATTCAATATTGAGATAGTTTTCATGCCAAGGTTTCGGAATAACCAGCCATCCGAAGCAGTTAAAGAGAACGTGAACCATGTCGAACATCTCCAAAAATTGGATCATGTAATAAGTGTTGTCTAGGTCCCATTTCCTTGCTAAGAGTTACACATCGAAGGAGTGTTTGGTTTCCCATTGGGAAGCCATCTATTGCGCCAAAACCTCCCGTCTCAGTCGTTGGGGATGGCAATATCTAGCCACAATATGAAGATTGGAATTTTCACCGGAGTGAATAGAATGTCTGGAAAAAGAGGTGTCGGTATAGTAAGATTTCTTTTGAGGTGGGTTTCAAGGCTAAGAGGAGTGGATGATACCCAGGGTGTATTGCCAATGGATGGGTGGAGAATATTTGATTGTGAGTAGGAGTGATGGATTGGAGATGAGTGTTGAAGGCGTGGAGTAGGGATCATAGTAGGAGGAGACTCAAGGAAGAGGGAGTGGCGGGGAGTGGTGTTAGAGAAGAGCTTGAGAATTCCAGTTGCAATGCTCTGAAGCAAAAGTGAGATTGCAAGAAGGTTGTGTTGCGAAAAGATACTCTATATGTATCGATCTGCTGGTTATGTTGGTGTGACTATCTCTGCGCAGAAGATCCGGGCGTTCTCATTGCGAGATCTGGAGAGTAATTACAGGCAATGTTTTAAAAGGCGATTGAGGCGTACGCCTTGAGGCGCGAGTCGTACGCCTCTGCGCATACAAGTTGAGGTGCTACTTCAAGGCGATCACCTTTATGTCCCGACTCGTACGCCTCGAGGCGTACTCCTTGAATCGTAATGAGGCGCACGCTTTTATAATTCGGGATCATCTTATCTACTTCAGATATTTAAACAGATCCAACGGCTGACAGACATTATACTTTCATTAAAACCTAATCGATTTCCTCGTTGCAGACAGAGAAGAGGGGATCAACGGAAGAACTGAAGAAGAAGAGAAGAAGAAGAGAGGAAGAAGAGTAGATCGAACCAGGAACCACGGTCGATTGAAGCCGTTTCTCATCTACGATTCGCACTTTGGACTGGAGTATACAGTATACTTCTTCTTATAGTTCTTCAGTTCTTGCTTCTTCATTTCTTCTTCTTCTTCTTCTTCTTCTTCTTCTTCTTCTTCTTCTTCTTCTTCTTCTTCAGTTCTTTTTCTTCTTAAGTTCTTCTGCCATGTCGTCTTGTCCTCCCCACGCGTTTACTCAATCTCCTGTTGTGTCATATTTCATATAAGATTATAGTTCTTGTGGATCAGGTCGGTCTTAAAGAATTCTCATCCATGTTGAGTAGCTCTTAAATTTCCTCACCTGGAATGTATTTCGTATTTGGTATGATGAAAAGAAATGAGAAAAATGTTCTGTAGACTTTATTTTTGTATGCTCTGTATGAATTGAATGAAATGAAATGAAATGCTCTGCCTCTGCTAATCTGTATGCTCTGTATGTTTGTAAATTGTATGCTTCTTTAGTTCTTCTTCTTTGAATGTTAATCAGTATTTCATGTTTGTATGTTTTGTATGTTTGAAATGAAATGCTCTGTATTTTTTTTTCTTTCTAATTTGTATGTTTTGTATGTAACGTATGTTAATAAGTTAATTCTATAAAAATTCCATGTTTTGTATATTTTGCTTGAATAATGGATGGATTACAGTTTTGCATGTTTTGTATTTATAATTCAATTTTGTATTTGTAGATTAGATGGCACCGCGCAGGACTACGAATACGACTACTAGTGATGGAAGAGACCTATTTTGGCAATATGGCCAAAGTGTAAAAGGTCCTAAAGACGAGATCAATTACGTGAAATGCAAGTTTTGTGAGCAAGTGGTCAAGGGGGGAATTTTTAGATTGAAAAATCACCTTGCAAAGACGCGCAAGGACACAAAACCTTGTTCTAAAGTACCGGATGAAGTCTTCCATGAAGCGAAGGCTTTTTTAGAGGTTGGTCAAAGGCATAAGCTAATGAAAAGACAAGACACTGAGTTTCAAATTAATAGAGGTTCATACTATCAAGGAAATGTGAATGAAGATGTAGGCGGAGATTCTATTCCAAGTGTGAGTGTCACTGGTCCTAGTGGTGGTGGATCCAATGCCAATGCATGTTCTGATGGCATTGTGAGGGGGCTAATGGATAGGTTTTTGGTGGGTAGTGGTACTAATAATGACATGGATCTAGGTAGAGGCAGAACTACACAAGAAATGAAACCACAACCAGTAAATGCAAAAGAGTATAGGAACCAAGTTTGTTTAGACATTGGGCATTTCTTTATTGAGAATGGCATTCCTTTGAATGTTGTGAGTAGTCATTCTTTTACCAGCATGCTTTTATCGGTTTCGAAATATGCAGCTCACAACAATGGACATTGTGTGAAACCACCATCAGCCCATGAGTTAAATACTTGGATTCTAAAGGAGGAAGTGAAGTCAACTAATGTGATAGTTGACGAGGTAAAAAAAACATGGCCTCACTCAGGAGTTACAATCATGTCTGATGGTTGGAAAGACATGAGGGGTCGCCAACTCATCAATTTTCTAGTGAATAATCCTGAAGGAACTGTGTTCCTTAAGAGTGTGGATGCCTCAGATATTGTAAAGGATGCAAATGCATTATTTGAGCTTCTTGATAGTGTTGTTGAGGAGGTGGGAGAGGAGAATGTAGTACAAATCGTCACTGATAATGCAGCTAACTACAAAGCTGCTGGAAAGAAGTTAATGGAGAAGAGGAAGCATTTGTATTGGACACCATGTGCAGCACATTGCATAGATTTGATGCTTGGGGACTTGTTTAGCCTGCCTACACTTGCCAATGCTTATCGCAAAGCTAAGAAAGTTAGCAATTACATATACAATCATGGTTGGGTACTTGCTTTGATGAGGAGTTTCACAGGAAGAGATTTGGTTCGCCCTGCATCTACTAGGTAATCTATAAATACTTTTAATGTATTTTAGATTACTTTAAGGTTTATTTTAACAATTAACAATACTTATTTATTATTCATTTACGAGTTGAACTTTAAATGTAGGTTTGGCACGGGATGTTTGACTCTTGAAAGCATTAAAAAGAATAGACAAAAGTTGGAGGTAATGTTTGCATCTAGCAAGTGGTCAAAGAGTCAGTATGCTAAGCAAGCTGAAGGTAAAGCCATAAGAAAAATAATATTGAGGGATAACAATTTTTGGCCTGGTGTCTCCTACTCCTTGAAGGCTACATAGCCTTTACTCCATGTGTTGAGGATAGTCGATTCAGAGAGCACTCCTGCTATGGGTTTATTGTATGATGCAATGGAAAAAGCAAAACAGGAGATTGCATCTAGCTTTAATAATGAGTTGGCCAAGTACAAGGAAATATGGGATATCATAGATAAGAGGTGGGATTTCCAACTGCATAGGGACCTTCATGCTGCAACTTATTATCTCAACCCACAAATGGATGTTGATCGAAAGAGCCTAGCCAATGCTTATCTTAAGCAAAGTCTTTTCAATTGAGTAGATAGGATGCTTCCAAATCAAGCAAGTAAGGTAGAATTGCATATTAAAATGGATATGTTTATAGAGAAAAAAATGATTTTTTGGTAGAAATGAAGCAGACTTGTCAAGGCACAGGCGTAGCGTAATCCTGGTATTCTTATTTGTAGTTGTGTTTATGTTATATACTTATATTTATTTTAAAGATTATTTTTCTTGCTCAATAAATATGTTTATTTTGAACCCTTATACTTACAGATAGTTGGTGGAAAAGTTATGGAGATAATACACCTGACTTGACATGTTTTGCTATTAAAGTGTTGAGCCTTACTTGTTCATCATCAACATGCGAGCGGAACTGGTCAACCTTTAACCATGTAAGTAATAATTACTTTAATTGTTTATTGTGTTAATAAATTGCTATTTGCATTTCAATTTATCGGTTGTTACATTTTTTTAGGTGCATACAAAGAAAATAAACAGATTAGCAACAACAAAGCTTAATGCATTGGTATATGTCATGTACAACAAAAGGTTGAGAGCTAAAAAATTGATGTTGAGGGGACCAAGCGAAGCTGAAGATGCACCATTTCCAATAAATTCGGATGTAGTAGATAGTGACAATGAATGGATAGTGGAGCCTGATACTAAAGCTGAACCCCCTACTCAAACCTCAGATGATGAAAATGGTGCAGGGAACCCACCCCAAGAGCTAGCGCCAAAGGTTTCAAACCCTTGTCCTGAAGCTCTATGGCATCAAAATTTGGATGAAATTGATGTTAATGCTATTGTGCTTGATGGGAATGAAGAAGGTGGTGAGAATGATGAAAGTAGAAAAAGGAAGAACTCAAACGAGAATTCTACCCCCACTCAAGCTCGAGGCCAAGGCGTATCTATTGACATTGGAAGAAAACAAGCGAAAACACATGGAGGTTCAACTAGTGGAAAAGGTAAATGATTATTAAATATAAATAGTTATTGCTTTAATTTCATTTCAATATGCTAAAGATTGATGTTCCACACTCACACTCTAAATGGCTTAGGTAAATCTCCGATGCACTTGATTGATGAAGAGGAAGAAGAAGATTGGATGGAACATGAGATTGAGACAGACGAGGGAGATGATGTGGTGGATGGTATTAGTGATGATGGTGATGATATTGATGAGGGCGAGGACGACTAGGAGTTTGTTAATCATTAACTTGTTAGTTTACTTTGTTAACTTAGGTTTTGGAACTTTGATTTTGTAAGCAAAAGCAAACTAGAGAGTAGCATGGTGTGTCTAAGATAGTAAGATGACATACAATCATTTACTTTGTTAACTTATGTTGTTTGTTTCTTCAATTAGGTGACTTAGTCATTTACTACTGTCTACTGAAGTGTATTAGTTATATTTCTCATTTTTGTAGCTAACTGGTATATTTAGTTATATTAGGAGATTGAACAGGTGGGGTGGCAATCTATATTTTGTAGCTAATTGTTCTATTGTATTTTGTATGCACATTTATTGACAAACATATTATTTTGTTTTAGTAGGCTCCAAACATCAATGTGAGTGTGGTCGTGTGGACACGCACTTTATATGCTTTACTTGTGTAGACTCCGACGGTACGCATTCTTGAATAATTGATTTCTCTATTTAATTCATGATTCATCATTTAAGATGTGCATATGCTAAATTTCTCTATTTCTCTATTTCAGTAACATATGCTAAATTTCCTGAAACAACTAAGTGTACTATGAGTCTATGAATACTACAAGTATACAATCTGCAAAATCAGGCGAAGTCTTAATCCTCGACCTCCACTTCTTGTTCTTCACTACAATTCTTACGAGTCTTCAAAATTTTCTTTGATTTTTGCATTTATAGAATTACAATAATAAGGTTAGTCTGATAGTCTCAACTCAACATACAATACATGTAGGCCATAAATACTAAAATACTGAAATAAATAAGGTAATAATGGTGTGATTTAATTTCTTTCAGTATAATGCTATATTTCTATTTCACTTGATAATTGATTTTATTTTTCTTTATTTGTTTGAATTTTTTTATATATATTTCATTATTTTTTACAAAAAAATGCATCGTTTTGCCTCGCTACGCCTCGAAACTATGCTTCGCCTAGGAAAAAGCTTGACCGCCTCGAGGCTTAAAAACGCTTTTTAAAACATTGATTACATGTTGGTGGGGGTGAGGAAGAAGAAGTCATCGCAGTGAGCTACGATGTGATGTGAGGGTGACGAGCGTGGTGGAAGGACAAAGATGGAGCTCGAGGAAGAAAAAAAGGGGTTTAGTAATGATGAACCAAAAGAGTTAATGTACTGTACTGCCAAAGACCTGAAGAAAAAAAACCAAACAAGAACAAACAATTTCCAAGCAAGAAATCAAAAGAATAACTATCTGAGGAAGGAAGATCTGAGGGACTGTGCTCATTAAATGAAAGGAAGACGGGGGTTGAAAGTTGAAAGTTACAAAATTGAAGAAGAAAGGGGAGAAGATCTCTATTATCTATGACTTGGAACAAAGATCTCTTCACCACCTCCAGAAGTCAAGACGCTCCTTCATGTGTTGTAAGAGAGTATACCTAGAACTCAAAAAGGTTGGGAAGGTTCGAATTTAGTTTTGAATTGCTTTATTTGGTTCTCTTTCATGTTAGTATGGGACTAAACAAGCTTTTTTTAATAAAAAAATTAAAATGTATTTTGCATAATGGTGACAATGGTTTCAATTATCGTATATGTGTAGGCATAAAAAATTTGGACCATTTCTCAATTTCGTACAGGGTCAGCGGAGTAATTATTTATTTATTTCTATGGGAAAGTTAAGTTTATTCATCCAAAATAGACGGCAAGTCCACAGTACAACCTAGGGGTGGGCATTTAGGACCGAAAACCTGGATCGAACCGACAACCGGAACGATCGGGTCAGTTTGGATCGATTTTAATTAATTAAAAAAGCTTTGGTTGTAAAAGCCCGGCCCGACCCGAAGTTTCTGGTCCGGGCCTCGGTTTCCATTTCTGAAGCCCGTCGATTAACCGACCCGGCCCGACTCCTCGACTCCCTCCACGTGTGCCTTTATTTTCCTCTTCCTGCTTCTCTTCTTCTTTTCTTCTTTGCCATTCTTCTTCGAACAAGGGACAGAGAGCAGGGAGAGAGCAGTGCGAGAGCTGGGAGACGAGAGGGATAGAGATGGACGAGAGGGACAGAGATGGACGAGAGGGACAGAGATGGAGAGAGCAGTGAGACACAAGGGACTTGTGAGGGCAAGAGCGAGGAGACGAGAGTGAGTGTTTGGCGGTCTGATGATGCGGTGGTGTTTGAGGAAGCAAATGATTCGAAAAAGGGTTCAGGAGGAGGAGGAAGATAATGGTAGGTGGCTAGGTACGGTTGAGTTCCTCCGCCGTTCATGTCGCTGGAGAGGACCATCTTCTACTCTGGATTTCAAGATTTGGAGAATGTAACAAGATCTGGATTTTCCTGCTCAATTTTTCTACTCTGCATTTCAAGATCTGGATTTCTACTCTGCGGTTGAGTTCCCCTCCCTTCCCCGATCAGATCTGATCTCAAATCTTTGTAATTTTTTGTTGTATGGTCGAAGTCGAAGTATTTTTTGTTGATCCACCTTACAGACGAAGATCTTGTTGTATGTTTTTTTTTTAATTTTTTGATATAATTTTTGTACGTATTAATGAAGTATTTTTTTTTTACTGTACGAAGTATTTTTTTGCTCTTATGACCGAGACCGGCCCAAAATCGACCCGTAAATCGGTTAACCGGGACCTCGGTTACCCGGTCAACTCGGTCCGATTTCGGGTCTCATAAACACGAGCCCGAATTTCTCGAGCCAATTTTCGGTTTTTAGCTTTTGGGCCGGTTACCTGTACTTGCCCAGCCCTAATACAACATACTGACTAAAATCTAGGTATAACACAATTATTGAATACAAAATTTCATAGCAATTACATTTTTTTATTAGCAATAAATAAAAGTTCACGGAAAACAAAGGCATTGAGAAAGTTGTTGAAATTTGCCTATATATATATATGAAAAGCAAGCAAGGTTTTAAGGACCCATCAACCTTTATATTAATGTAAAATAAAGGCGTCTCAAATGTAATCTCTCAAAAGATAACGATTCGTCACAAAACAATCACGAAGAATGCTTAACCTAAACCAAAGACTATTCTAGTCCCTTTACTTTGACACTCAACCACCATGATTGCGTAAAGGCAATCCATGCTCTATTTCATTAGGACGAGGTAATTAAAAGTTTCCCTTCTTTTTGTTGTGGCAGTGAGCATCTATGCTCCATGTTTTTTTTTGTTCACTTTCCTAGTTTGAGTGGATCTTCGAGGGCTTACTCTGAAATTCTGGTTCTATGCTTTTGTGTATTTTTTATAAATATTTCTATTGGTTTCTCACTTCCTTCCTCATAGCCACCCCTTCATGACTTTCATCATCATCGTTCCCATCACTGCCCTCCTCATTGTCATTGCTTCTATCTTCACTACAAACATTGGGCTAACATTTTCATCGCTTCTATCTAGAAGGTATTCCTGGTCATTTCTATCTTCCATGGCTACAACCTTTGTGTTTACTTCATATCTAACCACCAATTGAAGATTGGTTGGGGTATTGGGTTCTTCATCTTGCTATTGTTGGTTGGCCAGATTGTGTTGAACTCGATGCTAGTAAACAAGATGAGGTGCTGTGGAGCCCTAGCAGTGATGGTCAATTCCATCTGAAATCAACCTATGAAGCAATCATGACGCATACCAGACAGGTGGAATGGGCTCACATAGTCTAGTTCAAAGGGTGTATTCCCAGGCATTCCTTCATAACTTGGATCCTATGTCATGGTGCCTTAAAGACACTAAGCAAACTCAAGCAATGGGGCAAAGCTCAACAGGATATCTGCCCGTTATGTACTCAGGACAATGAGACTGCAAGTCACATTTTCTTTGCATGTACATACTCTCAAGATGTTTGGGGAAGAATGCTATAATATCTGAGCTACTCTAGGCAGATTACAGGATGGGAAGACGAACTCAGGTGGTGCGCTAGCAACCTCAGAGGAAACAGTTGCAATACACAGTTGAAAAAGGTAGCACTTAACGCCACTATCTACTACATATGGACCGAAAGAAACACTAGACTATACCAACAACAACAATGCTCAAGTAATGATCTAGTCCAGCACATTTACAGTGACATGCGACTCAAATTTTCTGCTGATGAGCTAGTCATTGATGACACTGCAGCCAACAGACAGCTCTTCGGGACATGGCACTTTGAACCATAGTTCAGGACTCGGTCTCCAATTGTGTGCTCTTGGAAGAAGCCTCCTACTGGCTGGTTTAAACTTAATTCTGATGGATCACTACGAGGCCTCACAGGGGGTTATGGCACTGTAATTAGGGATGATCAAGGCGACATTGTGGTTGCTTGTGCTGGTTCGATTGCAGGCCAGACAATTCTCAAGCATGAACTACAAGGAGTTGGGGCGGGTTTACAATTAGCCAGCTCAAGATGTATTAGAAAACTAGTACTTAGCACTGACTCTACAACAGTGCGTGATTACTTGCTCAATGCTAGGCAGACTGCGTGGAACCTTAGACACGTTATCAATAAGATCAGGAGAATGCTGGTAGAACTGGAAGAATTTACTATAATACACAAGTACAGAGAAACAAATAGAGTCGCGGATAGACTTGCTAGCCTACACCCAAGCTCGGAATACTTGGCAGTTACACCGAGTTCGCTTGCGCAAGATTTGAAAGATATTGTACATGAAAATAAATCAGTAAAGACTTATTTACGGATGTAACTTCAACTTATTTTTTTTTTCAGGTTTGGGGATCCTAAATAACCCCCGCTCGCTTTCCAAAAAAAAAAAATATATTTCTTTTGAGGTGGGTTTCAAGGCTAAGAGGAGTGGATGATACCCAGGGTGTATTGCCAATGGATGGGTGGAGAATATTTGATTGTGAGTAGGAGTGATGGATTGGAGATGGGTGTTGAAGGCGTGGAGTAGGGATCATAGTAGGAGGAGACTCAAGGAAGAGGGGGTGGAGGGGTGTCGTGTTAGAGAAGAGCTTGAGAATTCCATTTGCAATGCTCTGAAGCAAAAGTGAGATTGGCAGAAGGTTGTGTTGCGAAAAGATACTCTATATGTATCGATCTGCTGGTTATGTTGGTGTGACTATCTCTGCGCAGAAGATCCGGGCATTCTCATTGCGAGATCTGGAGAGTAATTACAGGTTGGTGGGGGTGAGGAAGAAGAAGTCATCGCAGTGAGCTACGATGTGATGTGAGGGCGACGAGCTAGCGTGGTGGAAGGACACAGATGGAGCTCGAGGAAGAAAAAAAGGGTTTTGTAATGATGAACCAGAAGAGTTAATGTACCGTACTGCCAAAGACCTGCAAAAAAAAAAAACCCAACAAGAACAAACAATTTCCAAGCAAGAAATCAAAAGAATAACTATCTGAGGAAGGAAGATCTGAGGGACTATAACAAAAATTACAAAAATACAAACATCCATACAAAAATTACAAAGAATCCATATGAAAATAAAAAAAAAAATTAACAAAAAAAATAAAATAATTTCGATATCTGATAGATCTGATCTGAAAATAAAAAAAATTTCGATCTCAGATCTGATATCTTGATTTCAGATCTCGATCTTGATCTCAGATCTGAAATGTTTATTCAAGTGTCGGCCTCAGATCTGAGAAGAAGGGACGACCCTTCGGAGTTTGGCCTTCGCTGTGAGAGAGAAGAAGGGAGGGTCGCTCGCGGCCTTCGCTGTTTCAGTGTTTTGAGAGAAAAGAAAGGACTTCGCGGCGGGGCGGCCTTCGTTGTTTCAGTGTTTTGAGGGAGAAGAAGGGACTTCGTTTCAGTGTTTTGAGGGAGAAAAGGGACGAAGGGACTCTGAGTCTCTGTCTCTGGTTTGTGAGAAGCTGAAACAATAAGTGAAAGTGATTGAGAGAGAGGTGAGGTGAGAGGCAGATGTAGGGTAGGTTGTTGTTGTTGTTGTTTTTTTTTTTTTTTTTCCGCATTTAAAGGGTTGAGGGTATTTTTATAATATAAAAACTTAAACGAATATCCATGAGGCGGATATGGCCAAATCCGTATCTGCCCCGAATATTTAATGGATGTTGTTTGGATATCCGTATTCGCCCCAAAATCCGTTTAGGCATATCCAAAACCGCCCCAAACGGATTGGGTGGGGCGAATATCCGTGAAAATCCGCCCCACTGCCATCCCTACGGCAAGTCCACAATGCAACCTACTGACTAAATTCTAGGTATAACACAATTAATGAATACAAAATTTCATGGCTATAACATTTTTTTATTAGCAGTAAATAAAATTTTACGGAAAACAAAGGCATTGAGGAAGTCGTTGAAGTTTGCCTATATATATATATATATATGAAAAGCAAGCAAGGTTTTAAGGACCCATCAACCTTTATATTAATGTAAAATAAAGACATCTCAAATATAATCTCTCAAAAGATAACGATTCATCACAAAACAATCACGAAGAATGCTTAACCTAAACCAAAGACTATTCTAGTCTCTTTACTTTGACACTCGACCACTGTGATTGGGTAAAGGCAATCCATGCTCTATTTCATTAGGACGAGGTAATTAAAAGTTACCCTTCTTTTTGTTGTGGCAGCGAGCATCCATGCTCCATGTATTTTTTTTGTTCACTTTCCTAGTTTGAGTGGATCTTCGAGGGCTTACTCTGAAATCCTGGTTCTATGCTTTTGTGTATTTTTTATAAATCTTTCTATTGGTTTCTCACTTCCTTCCTCATAGCCACCCCTTCATGACTTTCATCATCATCGTTCCCATCACTGCCCTCCTCATTGTCATTGCTTCTATCTTCATTACAAACATTGGGTCCAACATTTTCATTGCTTCTATCCACTACACCAAATTGACATTTTTGTAACAACCCCCAAAACAATATCACTTTTGAAGTGTAACAATCCACGTAACAATTTTACAGATTTTCACAAACAAAATGATACAATAATTGTATCACCATGAAGAGTATGGTTATAAAAGTGATACTATTCATGGTGATCCAACTTATTGTATCATTTTTTTGTGTTACTGTTTTTCATTTTTTTTGACTAAATTTAGTTTTGACTTGAAATTGTTTGGTGAATTGTAATATCTCAAAAGTGATACTGTTTTGAGAGTTGTTACAAAAATGTCAATTTGGTATAGTGATCTAGAAGGTATTCCTGATCATTTCTATCTTCCATGGCTACAACCTTTGTGTTTACTTCATCCCTAACCACCAATTGAAGATTGGTTGGGGTATTGGGTTCTTCATCTTGCTATTGTTGGTTGGCCAGATTCCCATTGTATTTACCAACTACAATCACCTCTTCAAATGGAAGATTCATGGTTGCATCTTTTTTTGGGGGGGGGGGGGGGGGGGGGGGTGGGGTGGTTCAACCCCTTTATTGTTGCCTCTTCATTGTTTATGTTGGTTCCCAAGTTATCCTCACTTAGAATGGTTTCCAACTTTTTATCCCGATCCTAATACTTAAAAGGAATTAGCTCCATTGCCCATTCTCTTTTCTCTAGAAGCTTGAGAAATAATATTTCTTTTGTTTCCCGTTTCCTCTAGTGACTGTATTCCAACCCTTAACACCCTCCTTACCCTTTATTGAATTGACTTGCACACCACCTTTCTTTTGGTACACGTTTCTCCTAGCAATAATCCTTTCTTTTTGTCCTTTAACCTTGGTACTAACATCTGTATGCAGTGCCCTTCCTCCACAGTCCACATACAAATGGAAACATTAAACTAATTAGTCCAAATTGGCAGTACCCTATTCTTCGATTTCAAGCCCTCATGCCATGGTTTAACAACCATGAGTTTGTCCCCAACTTTTAGTGGACCAATCTCGCCCGTTTCCTCGCCATTTAGAATTTCCTTGTAATATAGATGTCTTGATAGAAAAATATATGTTGTATATTTCATGAAACATTTGGCACCCGATTATTAGAAACATAAAGATGTATACTAGTTTAAATAACGTATGTCATTGATTTGGTTTTATTAGTTAGATCATATGTTTTGCACAACATTTAAAGGGTGTTTGTTTTTGCTTCTAAATGGAATTAAAAGTCTTAATAAGAAGTGAACCATTTTGTTTATAGTGTTTATTTTTAGTTCTGATTAATTTTGATTGGAGTAAGCAACATGGAGTTGTTGATCACTTAGCACTTAGTGCTGAGTAAAAAATTATTCTGATAATAACTTTAAAATAATTTTGTAATTACAATTGCTGCCTCCATCTTCTTAAAAATAGATAGGGCAAAATTTTGACAGCACATTTTCATTCTCCTCGCCAAGCATTGTGGTAAAATTCTTTAGGATTTGAATAATTATTGGGTATAATTTTAAGCACAATATTTATGTCATAAATTTTTAGCTCAACGGGGCAAAATTGTCAAACAGTTCCCATTCATCACCTACGAATAAACACTTTTTAATTTTTTAGCTTCTTATCAGCAGCCCATTCAGAAGCAAAACAAACAGTTCATTCAGAAACTCGTTCAAAGCTTTTAACAACTTAAAAAAAAACGCCCTCTTAGTGATGCAAGTGCACACGCTTAGCACTTCCACTTTCAGGATGTGTTGGACGGGTTGGGCACTTTTAGGCCTTCGGGTATTTTATTGGCTTTGGTATTTAAGTTAAAGAAGTCTAGCAGGTTTTATTCATTATAATTGTCATCAAAATAAGCATGTGGTTGTTCTCTTCCTCATCAAAAAATCTAGAGAGCCAGGCCCCTAGCGCCAGGACAACACCAAGGACTTTTTATGCGTGTGATTGTGTTCAATTGGGGCATTATGAACATCTCTAGGATGATGGAAGGTATTGGGCCTGGCCTGGCTCTCTAGACAAGTTCTTTCCTCATAGAACAAAACAAACACTAGTTTTTGCTAGTTTATTGAAATTTCAAGCATCTTTGTTTACAAGTCAATTGGTTTTAGTTTATTTATTTGATTGCAAATCTAATCTATTGCTTCTGCAGATTATTTGCATCATTTAGTCCAACTTTGGTAGAAAGTCTTTTTCTGTAATTGAACTTGAGTTTGCAACAAAATTTTCTTGGTTTTGAGATATTACAGGTACTCTTGCTCATATAGTTAAAAGGCAGTACTTTGATTGCATATAAATAATATGAATGGACTACAAATAGAAGAAATGGAAAACAACATTGATCTGAATTGAGGATTTAATTAAACTACACTAACATGGCTGGCCAACGATGCATTTGATGGCACCAGCATTAAGTGTAAGCAGAGGTACAAATTCACCAAATCTTGACTTGACCTTGTACTCCATGGCAATGTGTGCATTGCCTGGGATCCCAGACTCAGCAAAGAATGCTCCGTTAAGCATTAGATCGTGACGGGATGACCATTTCCACGTCATCCATTCACTCATTGGAACATCGAGATTCCTCTTAGTTATCTACACAACCACGATAATCAATGAGAGATAGAAGAATGAGTGATAAAGAAATTACATACATATACATAAGGACATGGAGAGATTTTCTTTTTATTTACCTGCTTAAGATATTTGAGCTCAGGTGCTTTAAAGCGGTTTCCCTGACTGATGATAGTAGGGCCTTTGTTACCACCGATAGCATAAATCTGCCAGTCCTCATAATCGTTATTTACAATGTGAGCAGTTCCATATCGAATCCAAGGCATCCTTTGGACCAAATTCTTTCCGAAGAGGTTGAATGCAATAGTGACTTGCATAATTTTATCTTCTGGGTAGCTATCACTTGCACCCAACAACATCACCTATATCATAAAGTACTATTGTTAGTCGAATAGCATGTAATTGTTGAGATAGCAACACCAACTTGATTGGTGTTTCAAGAATTCTCTAGAGAAATTGAGAACATGGAGAAGAAGAGAAGATGGAGGAATAATTCTCTAGAAGAAGAAGAGTAGAGAATGCTGGAGAAATTTAGAGGGTCAAATATTGAGGCTATCTATAGCCTTCCTCTACCTCCATTGTGAGACTATAAATAGGGGAATGATTGTTTAGGTTGAGGCATCCAGGCTTGTGAGCCTTGGATCATTGTGAGGAGAAGCTCAGCGATGAGCTATTTGTGTGTGTAAGAGATTTATGTGTTTATGTATTGTATTGTTGTAATATTGTCATTGTAATGTAAGATTAGTGTTTGTAATTGATCCTAGGAGCTGGAATACTCAACAATTTGGTATCAGAGCGGGTTCAGCCGGAGTGATATTCTTCATCGGAGCTTACAATAGTATTCCTTGGAAGATGACACTACTCATAAGTATTGTACACTGTTTATATGTATGGTACTGTTCACTGTTCATACGTACGATCAAAGTGAGATTTTCGAGGAGATGTTCGTGGAGATTGTGAAGCCGATTGGTCATGGACAAGTGAAGCCATATTTGAGGTGTCACGCCAAGCGCCGACAGTGTGTCCATGTACATAGACGTAGCGGGTCCCCGTGAGTGGACTGGTAGGCAGGGTGATGAAGGCGACGTAGGCTACGACAAGGGATCGTAAGGTCGCATTGTGAGACGGGACGTTGGAGTTTTATCACCATACCGTAGAAAATGGTTATGCGGCGTAATCAAAGTGACAGACAATGTCTCGTAGTGCCATGGAGCACGTTGTGTGATTGTGCCATAGAGCACGTTGTGTGGTTGTGCCAGAGAACACGTTGTGTGTGGAGGTGCTAGAGAGCACGTTGTTATGTGAAAGTGCCAAAGGAGCACGAAGTTGTGAGTCTGTGTGCCAAGAGAGCACACGAAGTTGATGATGTGTGCAGATCGTGTCCGTGAATTAATTGGTCGAGATGTTGGTGGATCGTGATATTAGAAGAATGCAATGTGTGAACAAGAAGGTAGTGTGAATGTGAAAATAGTGTGAGAACATGAAGACCGACAAATTGATGGTGAGTGAGAAGATAAAGATGAGCAAGTTGGTGTTGAGGGGGGAAGTTGAGATTCGCAACACCAACTTGATTGGTGTTTCAAGAATTCTCTAGAAAAATTGAGAACATGGAGAAGAAGAGAAGATGAACGAAGAATTCTCTAGAAGAAGAAGAGTAGAGAATGCTGGAGAAATTTAGAGGGTCAAATATTGAGGCTATCTAGAGCCTTCCTCTACCTCCATTGTGAGACTATAAATAGGGGAAAGATTGTTGAGGTTGAGGCATCCAGGCTTGTGTGCCTTGGATCATTGTGAGGAGAAGCTCAGTGATGAGCTATTTGTGTGTATAAGAGATTTATGTGTTTATGTATTGTATTATTGTAATATTATCATTGTAATATAAGATTAGTGTTTGTAATTGATCATGGGAGCTGGATTACTCAACAGAGTCACAATAAAGGATTAAGTGGAGAAGGTACTGACATGATTATGATCCCAAAAGCGATTGTTAGTGATGGTAATGGCAGTAGATCCCTGAACGACGTCAATTAGTCCATCCTTACTCCTGGTCATGCTAACGTGATCAATCCATACATTTGTGGATCCAAATATAGAAATGGCGTCACCATCACTCTCTGTTCTCAATCCAACATGGTCTTCTGAGCTCATAATCATCCCACCATTAGCTGGTCTAATGTTATGGATGTGTATACCATGAATTATGACATGCTTTGCAAATTGGATCATGATTCCTGCACCATCGGCAATATGTACCTCCACTCCACGGCCATCAAGAGTCTTGTAACTTGTCATGATGAGCTCTTCTTTCAGTTTGATCCACATATTTGTCTTAAAAACTATCCATAATGGTTCATTACGAGTGACTCCATAGCGCAAAGTGCCTGGTCTTGGGTTTGCTACATCATCATCTGAGGGATCAGTTACAAAGTAGAGCCTTCCTCTCTTGCCACCAAGAGTTTTCTTCCCAAAACCAAGGGCACAATCAGCTAGGTCCTGGCGATGATCAGCCCAATTGGGTTTGCATCTCCAGCATGCATCGATTGGGTTTGCTGCCAAACATTCACTATTGCCTGTGCCCAAGCCTCTCCTGGTGTTGTTGCCTGTTTCCAATGCCCTGCACCATGCACAAGTAAAAAATTTAATCTGAAAGAAAAGGAAGACAAAGCAATAAAGGTTTGCACTATGTACACCTAATCTTTTTTCCATTACACTACAAAGATGTCGTCCTTGCACTATCATCCTCTTTTTTCATTTCTAAGGTTCGGGGATCCTAAATAACCCCGCTCGCTTTCCAAAAAAAAAAAAAAAAAAAAAAAAAAAGATATATATACTCACTCATCAACATTTTTAGTAAGATCTGTATTGACATCCTCAGGGTCAGGATGGTAGGCTTCAGCCGCGCTCTTCTTGGCTTCAATTTCTTTGTGTTTCCAATAATCATCATACTGAGCAATGTGTGACTTCGACTCGTCTTCAGCACATGATCTTTGGATGAGTGAAGTAAAAGAGATCAATGAAACCAAATAAAACAAAATAAATTTGACTTCCATTATCACTATTTTTCTAAATTTTTTTCTTTTTTCTTTTCTAAATTGGGTTAAGTGATGGCTTTTCTTGTTATTGATCAAGACCCCCAAGCCAAATCACCTACCACAAATGAACCCTGGCCAACTAGGAACTAGTAGGCCATACGGGTTCAGTTGTATTTTTATTTGAAGTAAAAAATGGGAAGTTTATTGTACAGTTTGAAATGAAGGATCAATGCCACTTTATATACAACATCATGAGAGATAAAATTGGAGAAAAAAAGGTCGAACCATCTGAATTTCAATTTTTAGGTATTTTGTTGTTAGAAGTTTGAATGGTTGAGCCATTTATAGCTTTATTAATAGTGCTAGAAATTAGGGGAATTACAGGGCAAATATTGGGTGTTTAGAAAACTGAAAAATGGTATCCTCCAACTGATATTCAATTACACTATTTCAATCTCGTTTCATCCATATCTATGAATTGAAAATCAAATAAAATGAAAGAGAGACAACAAAGAACTTTAAACATTAACAAATGCATATTAACAATTTTGGCAAGGGCAATTTAAGACAAGAGAGACCTGTATTCATTCAAATTTAAAGGAAATTCAAAACAGTTTGGGCCATATCTTTCACTCTTAATACAACTTGTATTTTTTATTTTTATTTTAAACTTGGAAATAAAGTCGGATTGAGACCAACTAAGATGCTTTCTTTCCCCTTGGAACTTAAGCAGTTCATATGAAATATGGTCCACTCATCCATTTTTTTTGGCATCACTGCACAGCTTCCACTCTGCCATGAGCTCTGATTCAAAACTTGTTGTAGGTTGCGTACTAAAGTCTGTTGCTTTGCTTGTTGTCCATTACCACCGGTGCTTAAGTACAAAGCTTACATAACCAATATAAGGGCACAATTATCTGTGTCGTGCCTTACTGTATTACTATCATCACTGTTTGAATTCTCTGTGTTCTAGTGTTACAAGGTATGAAAAGATCGAATAAAACTTTACAACATTTTATATATTTTTAGGTTGTGTGAGACAAATGGCACTGAAATTCCCTACAACAAATCTGATTCATTTGAGTTCCATTGGAGAATTTTTTTTCTCATTTTCCTTAATCAGAATATTTGTTTTCCTTAAGTTGTCTCAAATACCCTAGACAAAGAGAAATCTAAATATTCATCACTTTCATTTCAATGTCATCTAGATGAAAGTTGATCAAAGTCAGCTTCAAGTATTCATTTGTTCCGTTGTTGTTCTTTCCAAGAGATGATAAGGTTATAGATTTATTCTATTGAATCGTGAAAATATTATTTGAGAGTGAGCTATCCTTATTATGGAAATTTTGGTCAGTGGCAGTCATTTCCTCCATTTTTATGATTATGGAAGTGTTAGATTACAATGTTCCTCGAGCTCCCCTATTCATATGAATATGAGTTTGTCTTTTTTTTTAAACTGACACCATTGTTTTCATGTTGTGACCAACGTCCGACTAGTTTATATTTTTGATATAGTTGTTTAACTGAATATTCCTCAACTTTATGGCTGGGTTTACAACCTAGAGATAGATTAGACGCACACTCTGTCATTTTCAGTGGTACGTCATCTTTACATTGTATAAGGAACCTTTAGAGCATTTGAGTGTCTTGCTTTGGCAGAGTTGAGATCTACGGATCAAATTTTGAGTGAGAGCTAAAAGCTTTGTTCGAAGAATCCATGACATACTATTAAGTGGATTTCATCATGTCAACGAAAGTAGTTGCTAAAATTTTTCAAGCAACATAAGGGTATTGATTTTCTTGAGTTTACGACTCTTTTGCTAAAGAAAAGCTCACATTGTTTTTCTTAGTAGTGTCATTCATTGAATGTAACTCAAGTTTAAGAGATGAAGACGTATTATGGTTCACATTTGGTTATGTCTTCATTCTTTCATTAGGTTTCATCTCATAAGGAATTGTTCACTTGTTGTTATATCCACCTTTGAGGTGAGTATATCGATTTCATGATTGGTTGAACATTTTACCTAGAGTTAAGACAGTGGACCCTATTGATAAATGTATCATTTCATTTACTGCCAAATGAGTCATCACCCGAATGTCAATATGATACAATAATTCAAACTACTAGCAAATCGGCATTCAATATCACCTTGTGTGGATGTATATGTTAGTTGTGCTTCTACTAAAAATATGTTTTTGACACCCACTTAAAAGAATCTTATAGTTACATATAAAGTGCATTTTGGTATAAATTGATAGTGGAATCATCTTTGTGATTGTCGATTTGAGTGGGAGAGTTTATTAGTTTGAGTTTTTAGTACTGCCTAAATTATTTCTTACAACATTTTATACACTTCAGATCATGTGGTTGAGTTAAAATTTATATACTTCAAATCATGTGGGAGTTTTTTCAGATTGAGTGGGAGTTATCCCATATCATTACAGTTAATTAATATAGGAGTTTTTCCTATTTAATTTTATAAAGAAAATAATTGGAGAATTGTATTATTGTTGTTATTCCTTGACTGAATACAAACTTATATAAGCTAATTTCTGCCTAACCTTGGTAGGAACAAGAAACTTAAAACTTCCTATACAAAATAAAGTCTTATTTTGACTTTCTTATTCTAACTTTCCTATTCCGACTTTACTTCTTTAACTATTCCGACTTTCATATTCTTATACTTTCCTATCCTTGTACTTTCCTTCTGGTAGAGGTGAATCAATCTTGGACTTGGGTTTGACTATGTTGAGTGCAAGCCATACATATTCTAACACGCCCCGCAAGCTAGACATATAGACGTAGATGAAATGTGCGGCTTGGAGGAAACTTTGAAGTCCAATTTGGTGAAAAAATCATGACTGTTGAGTGAAGCTGATAATGGTTCGACTCGAGTTAGCAGAATTGTCAAATTCTGAAAAAAAAATCTAGAATTTTTTTTGGATGATTCTTGTATGAAGAAATCATGATTGTCAAGTGAACGACTAATGGTTCAATTCGAGTGGTCAACATGACTTCCAATTCGGGTATGAAGAAATCATGACTGTTGAGTGAACGACTAATGGTTCTATTCGAGTGGTCAGCATGACTCTTCTATTCTGGTATAAAGAAATCATGACCGTCGAGTGAACGACTAAAAAAATTTCTCAACACAAATGTTGCTATTGCTCAGCATTGGTGTTGAATTGCTCAACATTGGTGCTGGTATTGCTCAACAGTGGTGCTGGTATTGCTTGTTTGCGGATTTAGTGGTGGTGAAGGAGATCTGTAATTCCTCCACTTTGGACTGTAATGATGAAATGGTTTCGACTGACCGTTGTGAAGCTGAAGATGAGGTGTTGACCTCACGATCTTTAGCTTTCCCCATTCCCCGAACAATCTTTCCGGGTCTCGGACCGAGCGATTCCAATGTCTCCGTCAAAATATGTAATTATGCATCGGGATCGTCCATTGTGAGCTTGTAATACCCGCCCAATTCACTTACCAATATATTTTTATTATTTTAGAAGTTAATAATATTTATTTATTGGTAGTAATTATTAATTGGTAATAGTTACAATAATTAAATTTTATGTTTTTTAATTTCAAACTTAGGTTTAGACAGGTGGTGGGTAATAGATAAGGGATGGTTGTATTTAGCTAATAAAACCCTAACAAAATTTCATTTAAAAAGGAACCCTAGTTTTTTTTCTCTCTTTGCATACACACAAAAGAGAAGGAAAAAAGAACTTGCGTTGAAAGGTGGGAGGCGTTTTGAAAGAGGAACCTTGGATTTTTGCAAAATTCTGTGAGTACAACTCTATCCTCTTTAATGTTTTCCATGTAATATGATTGGTTAGACATATTGTGGGTGATGTGACATCTGTAAGAGAAGGGTTTTATTTTCATTTTTTTTGTGTGATCTGACATCTGGAAGAGAGAAAAGATGTGAAGGGTTTCTTTTCATTTTTATTTATTTATGGTGATGTGACATCTGTAAGAGAAAAAGAAAGGGGGTTGTGCAAGGTTTTATTTTCGTATATATATTTTTTCTCTTTATTTTGTGTGATGTGACATGTGTAAGAGAGAAAAAGATGTGAAGGTTTTATTTTCTGTTTTGTTTTTGTATGGAATGATGATTTGAAATTGTATTGGTTCAAGATATTATTGAAGGAGATGTGATGGATGGAATGATGATATGAGAGACGTGGAAGCTAAGTGAATTTATATACAAATGAAAGTAGGTGTTTGGAATCTATTGTGAGTTTGTCTGTGACGTGATTTCAATTAGTTGAACTCAATTGGTTGAATTCAGTAGTTTAGTTTGTGGTGGTTTAGGGAAAAGAAGAAGGAGAGAGAGATTGGGGGATTCAGATCAGTTTTCCTCTTCTCTCTAGTAACACTTAAACTTAGTCTGTATGGTTATAATGTTATAATATCTATATTTTTTTTGTAAGCTAGAAATGTTATGAACTGGATTGTGAAAATTTTATTTGTATATGGTTCTTGTAATGGGACCGTGAGGTAATGTTAATTGATTTGAGAAAGCAACGGTTTAAATTAATACTTAGAAATGGTTTTTCCACAACTCCAAAAACAAAGGAATTATTTTGTATACAGACTTGCTTGTATACGTGTGATATTCTTTTGGGTATGCAGACTTGCTTGCATATCGATGCACCGTTCCATGTGAGTTCTGTTGTACGTGTAGATTTAGGAAAAATACTTGCCATGTATTGAACATCGGGTGAGATGACATGACACTCGATGTGGCACCCCACTTGGGTCATGTATGCTCCGAGTGGCTTCGATGGCAAGGGAGACACACTTGGGTGAGGTGTGTTCGGCACAGGAGGAGAGTGCGATTGTGAAAAATAAGCCAAGAATTAGGAAAATAAATAATACCATTGAATTGATCATAACATGAAATTGTATATGAATCATTTTAGCATGTACTAGGGTAGCCTTGAAAGAAGAAACTAACAGCTCATTCGAATATCGAATGAGAACTACCTGTTTTCCTTAAGGTGAATTTGTACTTTTCTTTTATATTTAATTGTCTTGTTTTGGTAAGTTGCTTACAACAGTATTTATATACTGACCCAGATTTTGTATTGTTTTACAAATTTTGGTGCGTTCTTAATGAGCGTAGCTCCAGAGACCTATCAGAGTTAATTGGAGCGTAAGGAAGGGTATTAGCTGCGTGGCGATAGTTGAAGAGTCAACACGTTCTTTGTTAGATCTTTATTATTATTATTATTATTATTATTATTATTATTATTATTATTATTATTATTATTATTATTATTATTATTATTATTATTATTATTATTATTATTATTATTATTCGGTAATCATATGTAGGGTTTCAATATAAATGCTCAGTTTTGTCAGATATTTATTTGGCGAATTGATTATTGAAATTTTCATTTCTTTTTGTGGACCTCATTTTTAGAGGAAGAATATTGAGGAAGGTTATTAATTTGTTTTCTGCCTTATGACTGTACCATTTAATTTGTTTCGGACGTGCCTTGGTTTTTGGACAATGTATTAATTTATGTTTTTCAAAAATCGGGGCGTGACATTTTGGTATCAGAGCATTTGGTTAGCCTAGATCTAGGGTAGGTCTAGATGATCCTCGGAAGTGTGGAAGTGAGATTATGAACGTTTGGATTATTAAGTACTAATGATTATTTATTTTCGCTTGAAGGTAATGGCGAACACTCGATCGAATGGTGTTAATGGGAAGAATAGTGACAACGGGCGGAATAACACTAATGGCCCAAATGGTTCGAATGATCGGGGGTGATCCTAACTTGGTTCAGGTGGACGTGGGAGCCATGATGACACAACTTTTGTAGGTTGTGCAGAACAACCATCAGGATAGTCATGGTGACCCGTTTGCCAGGAGAAATAAGGAGTTTGGGAACCTCGAAGGTTAGAGGTTTAATGGAGAGACTGACCCTATTGCAGTTGAGAAGTGAATTCGCAAGTGTGAAACCGTATCCAATCGAATGCAGATGACTGAGGTACAGAAACAAGAATTATCTGCTCATAACTTGGATGGTAATGCCAGGTATTGGAGGGATTCTGTGGAGGAGAGCATGGATACGACTGTTATGACTTGGGAGACTTTCAAGTCCAAATTTGACGGTCAGTTTGTACCTGAAGCTGTGAAATCCCACCTAGCCGTAAAATTCCTTAGTTTGACACAAGGTACAAAGTCGGTGACCCAATATCAATATGTGACAAAATTCAATGAATTGACCCAATATGCTCCTTACTTGGTTGATACTGCTGCCAAGAAGAATCAGAAGTTTATCAGGGTTTGGGTCATTATCTATCATAGTCGCTTTTACCCTTTGATAAAAAACCCTTTGACAGAGTTTTAGACTTAGCTTTCAAGTTTGAATAGCAAGACGCCGCTTTTCGACAGGCTAGGGAGAAGAACAGGGGAGGTGAGTCGTCTAGAAACTCGCGTTCATTTGGGAATCGAGAGCAGAACAGATATAAGCCCTATGATCAAAATCAGCGAGGACTTGGATTTCAGTATCAACCGAGGTTCCAATCTGGAGGTCAGTTTCAGTAGAGGCCCCAGGGAGGAGTTGAGTCCCAGGCAGGTTTCAGGCCGCAGGGTGGCTTCAGGCCCCAAGGGCAGCAGTGACAGATACTGACATTTCTGAATCAGGGCCCACAAGGCCCATATCAGCAACCTCAACCATATGATCCTCGACCTCAGGCACCTGCAGCACCACGAGGGCAGGCTCCTACTGATAGGTTATACTACAAATGTAACCGACCAGGGCATCTCATTTGTGATTGTCCCAGTTGGCGAGGCGCTCCACAGGGTAGGCAGGCCCCACCAGCTCCAGCACGTGCATTTGCGGTTCTACCAGGGCAAGAGAATGTTGAAGGTACCATCACCACACAATTTCCCTTGCGAGTATTGTTTGATTCTGGTGCTTCTCATTCTTTTATTTCTCGTCGAATGGTAGAAAAAGGAAATCTTAAAACTATGACACTTATCAAACTTTTATGTGTTGAGACACCCATAGGAGGCACTGTCACATTATCTGAGCAATGTAGAAATTTTGTGATCTCTTTAATGGGTCGAAAACTTGTGGCGGATTTGATAGTTATGAATTTTGAGAATTTTCATGTTATTCTTAGGATGGATTGGTTGGGTGAAAACTATGTTACTATAGATTGTGTCGTGAAGACAATTTTGATAGATACACCAGGGTTGCCGCGAGTTAGTCATGTTTGTGAACCTTGTGGGGACTCCACAATGACGAGCACTCTATACTCTATGGATATACCAGAGAACGATATTAGCGTGGTTGAGGCGGTGAAGGATTATGTAGATGTATTCCAAGAGATTCCCGGTCTACCACCTAAGAGAGAAGTCGAATTTCGAATTGACTTGTTGCCAGTGGCAACACCGATTTCGAAAGCTGCATACCGATTGGCTCCTAAACAGTTGGATGAGATGAAAGTCCAACTAGAGGAATTACTCCAGAAGGGGTCATAAATTTCTCTCGTATGTTTTTTTTTATTTTTATAATAGTTATATATACGTGTATATTTGTGAGTAACTATATGGTTAATCCTTTAAGGTGTGTATATTTAGGTTTATACGACCAAGTAATTCTCCATGGGGTGCACCTGCTATTTTTGTTTCTAAGAAGGATGGTACTTTGAGGATGTGTGTCGACTATAGAGAACTAAATAAGGTGACAATAAAAAATAAGTACCCTCTTTCGCGGATAGATGATTTGTTATATCAGTTAAAATGGGCGGTTGTATTTTCATAGTTGGATTTGAGGACTGGGTACCATCAGATGGGTGTTGAAGAGCAGAGCATACCTCTGACGGCATTTCGGACTCGGTATGGGTTATATGAATTTCCGGTCATGCCCTTTGGATTGACCAATGCTCCTGCTTTCTTTATGGATTTGATGAACCGTATTTTTCGTCCGTACCTTGATAAATTTGTTGTCATTTTCATTGATGATATTATGGTATATTCCCGAAACATGGAGGGCCATCGAGAGCATTTGAAAGTAGTGTTGCAAACTTTAAGAGATTACAAACTGTATGTTAAATTTAGTAAGTGCCACTTTTGGGAGAAAGATGTGAGATTTCTTGGGCATGTGATTTCTAGCGAAGGGATAGCGGTCGATCCTGACAAAGTTGCAGCAGTTAAGTTATGGAAACAACCCACTAATGCAAGTGAAATTCAGAGTTTCTTAGGGTTGGCTGGATATTACAGGAGGTTTATTAAGAAATTTTCGTTGATTGCAACACCTTTGACGAGTCTGACTCGAAAGGATGTCAAGTTCGTATGGACTAAGGACTGTGAGACTGCATTTCAAGAGTTGAAGCAAAGGTTGACTACAGCTCCAATTTTAATCATTCCCACACGTGGCGGGAAGTTAGTGGTGTTTACAGATGCTAGCGGAACAGGTTTGGGATGTGTTTTGATGCAAGATCAGAAAGTAGTTTCTTACGCTTCTAGGCTGTTAAAGCCACATGAGAGGCGATATGCTATGCATGATTTGGAATTAGCAGCAGTGGTTTTTGCTTTAAAAATATGGAGGCATTATTTGTATGGAGAGAAATTTGAGCTGTATATTGATCACAAAAGCTTAAAGTACCTATTTTCACAACGAGATTTAAACATGAGGCAACAGAGGTGGATGGAGTTCATTAGTAGTTATAATTTTGAAATCCTTTACCATCCAGGCAAAGCAGGCAACATAGTGTGTTGACCGCTCTTATGGTGCAAGAGTGGAAGATTCTCGAGGTTATTGCAGCTCATGATATTTTGACTGTTTCGCATACTAGAGGAGTTTATGTTTGTAGTTTGACAGTGAAACCTACCCTGATTACCCGGGTCATTTCCGTTCAGCACTCTGACCCGTTTCTCATGAACAAAATAAATGATTTGATAATTGATACGTTAGATGACTGCCCTACTGATTGGTCCGTTGACATAGATGGAGGATTGCGATTTCATGGTAGACTTTGTGTACCAGATATTTTGGCATTAAAGAAGGAGATTATGGATGAGGCTCATCGTTCTAAATTTACTATTCATCCAGGGGGTACGAAGATGTATCATGATTTGAAAATGAGTTTTTGGTGGGAAGGCATGAAACGAGATGTTGGGGAATATGTCTCTCACTGTTTCCCTTGTCAGCAAGTGAAAGCGGAACACCAGAGGCCGTCTGGTTTATTACAGCCTCTAGAAATACCCATGTGGAAGTGGGAACACATTTCAATGGATTTTGTTGATGGTTTACCTAGATCTCGGAGGGGTAATGAGTCAATTTAGGTTATTGTTGACCGTTTGACTAAGTGTGCACATTTTATCCCCATTGGTGCATCTCGAAATACTGAAAAGTTAGCTGCTATGTATATCCAAGAAGTGGTGAGGTTGCATGGCGTTCCTATTACCATTGTGTCAGATACAGATCCATTGTTTACATCGGCATTTTGGAAAAGTTTCCAACATGCTATGGGTACTACGTACCTTGGCTATGAGCACTGCGTATCATCCACAGACTGACGGGCAGACTGAGCGGGTAAATCAGATTTTAGAGGATATGTTGCGAGCTTGCATCATGGATTTTGGTGGTAGTTGGGAGGATCATTTACCGTTGGTGGAGTTCTCGTACAATAATAGTTACCAATCGAGCATTGGCATGGTAGGCCTTGTAGATCTCCTAGTTGTTGTATTTGGGGAAGGATAAAAACTGCTCAGAGTAGACAGAAAAGCTATGCAGATCAAAAGTGCAATAGTGTAGTGTTTGCGGTTGGTGATTTAGTTTTTCTCAATGTGTTTCCCATGCGAGGTGTGATGAGATTTGGCAAGAAATGGAAGTTGAGTCCGTGGTATATTGGGCCATTCGAGATTGTCGGATGTGTTGGTCACTTAGCTTACAAGCTTGCATTGCCGGCTAGTTTGTCGATGATTCATGATGTCTTTCATGTTTCGATGCTGAGAAAATGTGTGAAAGATCCAACTCAGATTGTTCAACCTACCGCTATTGAACTGAATGAAGATTTGACCTATACAGTTGGGCCGGTGAGGATACTTGATCGTGACGTGAAGCAATTGCGATGTAAGAAAGTCAACTTGGTCAAAGTTCAGTGGAGCGAAAAGGAGAACGATGTCACCTGGGAGTTGGAGGACAAAGTAAAGCATATGCACCCAGAATTATTCGCCTAATCCTTATCTTACCGAATCTCGGGATGAGATTCTTTTAAGGTGTGTATATTGTAATACCCGCCCAATTCACTTACCAATATATTTTTATTATTTTAGAAGTTAATAATATTTATTTATTGGTAGTAATTATTAATTAGTAATAGTTACAAGTAATTATATTTTATGTTTTTTAATTTCGAACTTAGGTTTAGACAGGTGGTGGGTAATAGATAAGTGATGGTTGTATTTAGCTAATGAAACCCTAAAAAAAATTCATTTAAAAAGAAACCCTAGTTTTTTTTTCTTTGCATACACACAAAAGAGAAGGAAAAAAAAAACTTGCGTTGAAAGGTGGGAGGCGCTTTGAAAGAGGAACCTTAGATTTTTGCAAAAATTTGTGAGTACAACTCTATCCTCTTTAATGTTTTCCATGTAATATGATTGGTTAGACATATTGTGGGTGATGTGACATCTGTAAGAGAAGGGCTTTCTTTTCGTTTTTTTTGTGATCTGACATCTGGAAGAGAGAAAAGATGTGAAGATTTTATTTTAATTTTTATTTATTTATGGTGATGTGACATCTGTAAGAGAAAAAGAAAGGGGGTTGTGCAAGGTTTTATTTTCGTATATATATTTTTTCTCTTTATTTTGTGTGATGTGACATGTGTAAGAGAGAAAAAGATGTGAAGGTTTTATTTTCTGTTTTGTTTTTGTATGGAATGATGATTTGAAATTGTATTGGTTCAAGATATTATTGAAGGAGATGTGATGGATGGAATGATGATATGAGAGATGTGGAAGCTAAGTGAATTTATATACAAATGAAAGCAGGTGTTTGGAATCTATTGTGAGTTTGTCTGTGACGTGATTTCAATTAGTTGAACTCAATTGGTTGAATTCTGTAGTTCAGTTTGTGGTGGTTTAGGGAAAAGAAGAAGGAGAGAGAGATTGGGGGATTCATATCAGTTTTCCTCTTCTCTCTAGTAACACTTAAACTTAGTTTGTATGGTTATAATGTTATAATATCTATATATTTTTTTGTAAGCTTGAAATGTTATGAACTGGATTGTGAAAATTTTATTTGTATATGGTTTTTGTAGTGGGACCGTGAGGTAATGTTAATTGATTTGAGAAAACAACGGTTTAAATTAATACTTAGAAATTGTTTTTCCACAACTCCAAAAAAAAAAAAAGAATTATTTTGTATACAGACTTGCTTGTATACATGTGATATTATTTTGGGTATGCAGACTTGCTTGCATATCGGTGCACCGTTCCTTGTGAGTTTTGTTGTACGTGTAGATTTAGGAAAAATATTTGCCAGGTATAGAACATCGGGTGAGATGACATGACACTCGATGTGGCACCCCACTTGGGTCATGTACGCTCCGAGTGGCTTCGATGGCAAGGGAAGCACACTTGGGTGATGTGTGTTCGGCACAGGAGGAGAGTGCGATTATGGAAAATAAGCCAAGAATTAGGAAAATAAATAATATCATTGAATTGATCATAACATAAAATTGTGTATGAATCATTTTAGCATGTACTAGGGTAGCCTTGAGGGAAGAAACTAACAGCTTATTCGAATATCGAATGAGAACTACCTGTTTTCCTTAAGGTGAATTTGCACTTTTCTTTTATATTTAATTGTCTTGTTTTGGTAAGTTGCTCACAATAGTATTTATATACTGACCCAGATTTTGTATTGTTTTACAAATTTTGGTGCGTTCTTAATGAGCGTAGCTCCAGAGACCTATCAGGGTTAATTGGAGCGTAAGGAAGGGTATTAGCTGCGTGGCGATAGTTGAGGAGTCAACACGTTCTTTGTTAGAACTTTATTATTATTATTATTATTCGGTAATCAAATGTAGGGTTTCAATATAAATGCTCAATTTTGTCAGATATTTATTTGGAGAATTGATTATTGAAATTTTCATTTCTTTTTGTGGGCCTCATTTTTAGAGGAAGAATATTAAGGAAGGTTATTAATTTGTTTTCGGCCTTATGACTGTACTATTTAATTTGTTCCGGACGTGCCTTGGTTTTTGGACAATATATTAATTTATGTTGTTCAAAAATCGGGGCATGACAGAGCTGCTCCAACGGAGTTTCCGGGGGATGCTGCGAGGCCACTCGCTCCATGTAGGCATCCCGCCAATCCACCATCGTTTCCTTGATTAAAAAAATTATTAAAAATTAATAACTTTTAAAACAACAGAGGTGACAACATGCAAAAAATGCAAAGAATAAAACTTACATGCAACTTCACAGCCACCTCATTGCCAGGTAGTGCATAAGCATCCTTGAACAAGTCGATTTCTGAGAATTTTGAACCCTCCTACAAATATTGTTAAAATAATAAACCAACTAATATAAACATTTAATTGAATGTATTGACTAAAAATAAAATAATGAAACTAAACATATGAGTTCACTTACTAGACGTTGTTCCTCCACCCTGTAAGAAAAGGGCAATGAACCAGAGTGATGTAGAATTTTCTTTTGACGTCGGTTCGCCTTGTTCGCCTCAGATCTTTTCTGTATAATTATTCAAAATATATATTAAACATATGCATTATTACATATATATAAATAAATATTTTTATTTTAATTAAATAAAAACGTTAATGCTTACTAGAAATGTGGGAGTTCGAAAATGATCGCACAACCACATCAGAAAATGTTTGGAAGTTTCGGTAGAAATCATGCTTCCAATTCCTATATCGATCCACGCACGTACCTACGGGAATGCGTGTGTTAGTGGTTCGTGTGATCCTTTGGGATTTTAGCTGTCTACAGGGCCCCCTCGTTTTCTTTGCTGTTGTAAAAAAAAAAAAATCAATTTGCCGAATATGATGAGGAAAACTTAAGTTTATTACCTCTAGGGAGCTCTCCATCTCCTTGGGGGGAGGGGTTTACATCCCCGGTCATGGTTACAGTCTCGAGTGCAATCTCAGGAGCCGTTGATCGACGATTTGTTCTTCTAGTGCTCCGTCGAGTGAGAACTTGAGGAACTGATCCAGACGATGAAGATTGATCAACGACCGGAACATTTGATCCATGTGCTGGTGGAGTACTGATAGAAGCAGCCCTTGTAGCGGGAGCATTAATGGCGCAATGAGCTACGTTGGGCGGAGGAGCGGCGATCGAACTACTAGCTGCAACAATTTCGTACCTACGTTTTCTTGATATCAAAAAAGCTATCTGAACAAAAATAATAAAAACACAACACAACAATTACAATAAGAAACAATGAACAAAACACAACAATTACAATGAGAAACAATTACAAACATAGAATTCAAAGAAGTTGTAATCCAAATTAGGGGTGGGCACGGGACGGGATTCCCATCCCTATCCCATCCCGTTCATACGGAACGGGATGGGAAAAACCTCATCCCAACCTCGTCCCATCCCAAACGGGTTCGGGACGGGACGGGATCAGTGTGCTCTCATTTTTTTTACAAATTACTGCTTACCAAAGACCCAATTTGCTTAGTTGAAAAGAGGCAAAGGCAATTCGTAGAACTACACATAAATGATAGCCTTAGTTGAGTATGCAACATCATTATAAACTACTATAAATGATAGCTGAAATTCACCCTGTAATTAAGATTTCTACAGAGTTTTGAATGACTAAGAGGTGGACAGTATAATGGCAATGGTGGACCTGCTCTACTATTTCGAATAGTGAACAAAAGGATGAGTAGATTTTGGGTGCTAAGAAGAATGTTTCATTATTGCTTTAAAAAAAAGTCATTAAATTCATTGTCTTGACACGAAATAAAACTCTCCAATGTAGTTAACAATCCCATTTTGAGTTTTAAAGAGTTTGCAATTAAATAATTAATTTAGAATTCTAGAAATAAACCAATATCAAGTAGTTGCAGATATAAACTAATATCAATTACACTGATTTCAACTAAATTCATTTTTCTTCAATTACACTAATATTGCAATTTTAAAATAAATAAATAAATAAAATATTAATAATAAATATTAGCTCGGGACGGGATTGGCGGGATTGAAAATCTTCAAGCATTCTAGATCGGGACCGGACGGGATTGTGATGGAATTATTCAATCCCATTAAAACCCGAAAAAATCGAGATGAGAACGGAATCGCAGGATGGGATGCCCATTCCTAATCCAAATTCACACCAAAACCACAATAAGAGAACACCCAATGCACACAAGATGCTGTGTAGAAGATACCCCACTCACCCAAAACTCGTAATCAAGGCCTTAGCCCCCCATCAGAAAGTAAATTGGTATCAACAAACTATCTTGTAATTTGTTGCAAGTAGTAGCAGTAGGCAGATTTGTACTAGACATTTCACTTGCTGGAACCAAAGGCTAAGTGGGTGCTTGTTTTTTCTACTTAATCAAATCATGGGTCTGAATTTCTGGGAAAATGCAACCTTGTTCACAAATTTCGTAACTGTGGTTAGATCAGAAAATTCTACCACTTCCCTGTGCAAAAATGGGTAATCAATAAACCCCCTTTGTTGATTATCAAATAGGAAGTTCATTGAATCAAAAGAGGCCAAAATCTTGATCAAGAAACACTCTACCTATAAGAAAAATGCCTTGTGTACTAGAGGTCTGCCCTAAGTTCATATATTTCCTTCCAACTCATTATTTAGTCAAATTTCCAAATAAATGAGTCATAAAATCTTACCGAATAAAGGAGATGTGAATCAGGAACAAACTCCATAACTCAACGTGCACATGAGATTTCGAAGAGAGAAAGAAAGACTAAATAATAAAGATAGACACATGTACCAACTATTTTGATAAATAAAGAGCCATGCTTTCAAAATTTCAGGGTACATCAAAAGTTCGGCAATGTATTTATTATCTTTGAAATTCTCGAAGGTTGCTCTTGCTCTGCAGGGTTAATGAATTATGAACACATTTTATGAGACCGCCTGTGAAATGCCAGAATAGACAATAATCAAGAATCAGAGTCAAACTGAGTCCAGAAGAAAACATAATGAGACTTTTATAAGTATGTCACTGCATAAGCAAAATAATAGGAAGATCACATTCAATTACTGAATTTTTTTAAGAAAGGGCTAAACTGTATGGCAGAACCACACTGAATTGTTTGAGAAAGGGTCGAAACTTATTGCAAAGAAATATGCTTGCATAAAACATAAAGCTCTGCAAAGCGACGTTAAAAATTCACCATAGAATTGACTCAAATTAAAAGAAAACTGTCAAAACCACCCTGTTAAAGTTAGGCACTAAAAGCCCAACTCCAAGTACAAGCAATCCACCTCAAGTATTTTCTAAGAATTTCACCCAATTCTTGGAAGACCTTGTTCTCATCTTGCTTTCAAAAGAACTCAAACACCAATAACATGATGGAAGAGCTTGTGTACCCCTTTGAAAACCTCACATTGTCCACATACTGAAACTGATTTTATCGAATGGGAAATAAGGGAACACTAGAATTTGCACCACTAAAGGATATCATTCAGATAAAGGACACCAAGTACACTCCTTCGACAAATTTTATGACCATCACATCTCAATGAATATATATGTTCATCAATGATATGTGCATATGCCAATGGAAGTTTATGTGAACAGAAGTGAACTAGGTCTATCTAACATCAACTCTTCTTACCCTTTGGGAATGTTGCAATCAAAGCAATCGAAGTTTATGTTTTCCTACCCTTCTTCAACTCTTACATACTTATGTTCACATCACCAAATGGAAGGTCATATCAACTCCAATGACAACATACTCCATTATCAAAGCTAAGTGCACATCTGTTAAGTCCTTGATGTGGGGTTTTTGAAACCACCTATTGACTCAGGCTCGGTTTTTCAAAGTTCAAACAATAATCATGAAACCATTGACATTTCATAGAACGCGGTATAGCATCTTTCTACATTTCTCTCATGCATTTCATCAAAGACCTGAATAGCATCTACAAACACTCACATTTCACATTCAAACAAACCAAACTAGTCTTCACAAACACAAAATGCAATAACTGGAAAAGAAGAACTTACATTTGAGGTTGAAAAGAACTTACAGTTGAGAAAGATCTCAGTATTTTCCTCAGAGAACTTGAGAGATTGAAATGGTTTTGATTGGGTTAGCAATGGAAAAACGATAGCTGAAACCTAATTAAACGGGTCGGTTTTGCGCGATGAACCCTTCGTCGCCATATATAAGAGATTTCGTCGCACTAGTTTTCAAAATTTCACCCCAATTTTTTTTTCCGCCAGAAGCACGCGCCATGATTTTTAAGGGGGGAGCAACATTTTGTGCGACGAAATATTCTAATTTCGTTGCGCAAACATCAAATTTGTTTATTTTAGGGGAAAACTTTTATATCATTATTTAATTAATTAATTGAATTTCGACACTCATTTAACAAATTTATGATAAAAAATTCATAGTATATTAACAAATTTAATTAAATGAACTAACAAAATACATAATATTATTAACATCTTGTAAACGACCTAACAAATTATACTCTTTCAAATTTATTTAATCTGAATTAGTAGAGTAATCACTTTCGACTTCTTCAAGTTAATCTGACATGGTTACCTCAGATTCTCCAAAAACTCCATCTTTTGCAGGTGATACCTCAACATCATATTCTTCATCAATCGGAGGAAGTTCGACAAATAACTCAAATGGTTGTTGGATAATGGGAATGCTTGAAGATGAATTATCTTGATTAGCGGTGTCGTCATCACTGTGGTCATCAGAAGCATTTTCAGGAATGTCCCACATACTTCTGTGTTGGATCGTCTGGACTACTTTCCATCCACCATCGTCTTTAGGATCATCTAGATAAAAATTTTGTTTTGCCATAGTTGCCAAAATAAAAGGATCATGCTCGTACCAAAGTGTGTTCGTGTTCACACTTACTAGACCATATTCTCGTTTAATACTCCCAGCTTTATGTGGGTTTGTATCAAACCAACGACACTTGAATAAAATCACCTGGCAATGGTCTTTGTACAGTAATTGAATTACAGATGTCAGTTTACCATAGAAATCAACATCGGCGGTGTCGCCGTCCCCTGGTCCAGATGTCAGTTTACCATAGTTTTCTAACTCTTCACTTTGCAGCATGTTGGGAGGTACGATATCTCCTACCATATCATCAATGCCATCTTCGTTCATCGATGCATATGGATAATCGTCATTTATTATACCCATAACTTGGTCATTATCATTCATGGACGTTTCATCAATGTGCGGCACAAGTGGCTGGGAATTCGATGAAGTCGAACCAAATTCTCGTTGCTCCACATGATAAATTCACATCGTATAATTCTGAATCATCCCATACCTCAGCAAATGTTATCGAACCGTATTGAATGTCTGCCACAAACAATTGTTACAACATTGACACAGACACTTGATATGATTCGTCGTACCAGTGACATGTGCCCTTGCAAACTCAATGAAGCTCTGGATCCCATTTAAATATTCATCACAACATTTGTCCTGATTTTGTATCCACTGTCTTTTCATTACGCCTGTTTTCAGTTTATAAACAAAACATGAGAATTAATGACACTAATGCGATTAGGTTTCAATGTGAAAAATTTCAGCAGCATCTCAATTACAATTCTTCAAGTGGACGATGTAGATATTATTTATTAATAAATATCTAGTATGCACTCAAAAAATAATGTGAGACATTCCCAAAAATCCACACGATAGCAACCTAATTTCATGAAATTTCAAAAAATTTTTTTTTAGCAATTTCCTCACCGTTCTCCAAGTGAAAGAGAAAGACGATTGGAGGTGTGGTCGGCGCCGATGACGCAGAGAGAGGATGAAGCCTAATTAACTGCTGGAAGCTTGGAGTATATAGTGAGAGAAATCAATCGAGCATAGAAAAAAATAAAATGAGAGGAGAATATAGTGAAAAACGCAGATCTGATTATTCTAATTTGTGGAAAAGATGAACATGTCAGAGCTTGTGCGACGACACCGTTCGTCGCCCTGGGATGTTTTAGGCGATGAACCTGCTCGCTTTAAGCGACGATTCTTTGTCGTGAATACTTTATGCGACGAAACTTTCTAGTTTGTCACATAAGATATAGTTAGGCGACGACAAAGTTTGTCGCCCTAGGATGTTCAAGTTGGTCGTTCAAAGTGGTCGACACATAGCCATAGGTATTTTAGGGTGACAAAATATTTGGGTTTAAGCGACAATACTTTGTCGCATATTATTTATGCAACGAAGGCTTCCAGTTCGTCGCGTAAGATATATTTAGGCAACAAAAAAGTTTGTCGCCCGAGGATGTTCAAGTTGGTCGTTCAAAGTAGTCGACACGTAGCCCTAGGTATTTTAGGGTGACAAAATATTTGGTTTTAAGCAACGACATGTTGTCGCATATTAGTCATGCGACGAAGGCTTCAAGTTCGTCGCGTAAGAGATTTTTAAGCGACGAAACTGTGCGTCGCATTAAATAGTTAGCTATTTTTTGTAATAGCATGACGATATTAAATATGTCGTCATGCCAAGTTAATTTTGAGCAACAAAACTTGCCTCGTCGCGCTACGAGTCGTCGCAAAAGGGTATTTTTTTAGTAGTGTATTTGCATAAGAGAGATGACAATCAATTGTCTGTACTGTTTCTTGGTTAATTGAGGCAAGCTATTGTTGTTGTCCTCCTTTCCCCGCCTCTTGCGTCTATCGGTCAAAATGCATAGTCGTCGAAAGCGGGGAACAACTTGAATCCTCGGAGTCTTAGGTCACCAAAGAAAGTTGCTCTGATATCATGTAAAGAAAATAATTGGAGAATTGTATTATTGTTGTTATTCCTTGATTGAATACAAGCATATATAAGCTAACTTTTGCCTAACCTTGTGGAAACATGAAACTTAAAACTTTCTATACAAAATAGAGTATTTTTCTGACTTTCTTATTCTAACTTTCCTATTCTGATTTTACTTCTTTAACTATTTCGACTTTCATATTCTTATACTTTCATTCTTGTAGAGGTGAATCAATCTTGGACTTGGGCTTGGATATGTTAAGTGCAAGCCCTACATATTCTAACAAATTTAGTACAGTTATACAAGTATGTCAACATTTAAATTGATCATTATGATTATCCAACTAGTTGGTAGTGTTAATTGATGATGGAATGTCATTATATTTATTGTGTGCAATGCATCTACAGTTGTTGCAATAATATGACACGAGTGATGGTTTTCACATGACGGATGTCTAAGTATCAAAACCTAAAGAAAACACTTGTAAGAGGATTCTCAAGATTGTTTGGGCTGGACGTGGGTAGGCTCCATGTCATTAAGCCTACATCTCAATACGAGCAATGGAATTCGCATGGCGGTTTGCCTAAATATTAGTGTCAGGTAAACATATGTTGCATGCTTATACAAAATACTTAATTATAAAAGGTTCTTAATATTGCTAGGGCTGGATGTGGGTAGGCTCCACATCCTTAATCCTTCATCTCAACATGAGCGATGGATTTCGCATGGCGGTTGTCTAAATATTGAGATGACGTGTGTCTAGTAAACAAGCGTTGCAAAATACTTGTGAAAATGTATTTAACACACTACATATACATATCATTTATATACTAAAATCCATCAATAGAGTTCTCTCGAAAGTTGTTAGCGTTACTAGCAAAAAACTCCACGATACGAATTAGGCAAAGGCAAACTTGATCGAATTTGTCCGTGAACCGTATTAGTCGATCTCTCAGTTGTAGAGTATTAGGAGTTACAGGTGCGTCATATCTAGCAATAAATTTACGTGTGGTTTTTCAAACCAAAGAATGGCAATCCGCTTTGAATAAAATTGTGATGTGGGAAACATGTTTTCAAAACATCAACTGAGTATGTCTTTACATGTTCCAACATCTATATTTTTCGATCTCACATTTACATACACGTGGTATTTGGTGTTAGTCAGTTAAATGAGTGTGTTCAATGGTTGCATCAAGTAATAAGGTCGTGGAACCTAGTACTATTCTACTAACCTTTTATCATACATTGGTACAATTGTCTCAGAGTTTTTTTTTTTTTTTTTGAACTATATGCTTGCAATGCTAAGTTTTATTTTCAAGCTTTGAGTAGCGAGGAATTGTTTATGCACTGAAATGCTTGATAGAGTTGATTTCATATACTTCTGAAACTTAGCAAACATGGAATACTGTTTATTCTGTGAAATACAGTATAAAATCAAAACTGGGCATAATTTCAATAATGTGTATAAGTTACTTGAAAACGGGGAATGTTAATTTCATGTTTTGGTCCTAATAGGTCCAGCACCACATATCCTACTTATCTTATTGAGTTGATGAATTTTTTTTTATTGCCTGAGGAGCTGGAAGCTGCCATTTCTTTAGTTTTTCTGATCTTTCTTGCATTTTATTTTGTATTAAATATTTATTGAAAAAAATCAGAAGATAAAAAAGTATATAAAAACTAATGTTTGATCGGCAGACTATTGTACCAGGTTTCTTAGTGAGTTATCTTTGAAGTATTAAGAAAGTTTAGAACTTTGTTTTTATTTTTAATTTTTTATGAGGATCGTTACTCCATCCAAAAATATGTTTTGAAAATTCCTAGCCTCGTCAAATATGTTCTTAAAGCTAATTAATGGTGAAACGGACAGTCTATAGTTGTTGAACTTATGAAGTGCCATTTGTTGGGATAAAGATAAAATCTAGTTTTTTTTTATATGCATGGTAAGATATCGACCTCACAAAAAATCAATGAATTTCAAATTTGTTGCATTGATAAGGTGGGTAGGAATATTAGTACAAAAAACTTTTGTCAATGGCACATATAGATGCCATGAAAGTATAAAACAAACAAAAAAATCGTTTTCTAAAATTTAAAAGTGTAATACATGGATTACAAAAAGTGTACGTGTTGAATATCCCACGAAAAAATTTGGGCTCCCGTCGTAGTTTTAAGCATCATATCCTCATTGATTTGATTTGAAGTGTTCAAAGTTATCCAATTGTTTGAGTTTTTGTTTAGTAGAAGTCCCATTTTCTTTACCAGAAGGTCTTCTGTGCATCGTAGTACATTACTACATTTAGTCCTACTGTTTAGAAACATTGTTGCTTCTTGCATATATGTTATTTGGCAAAATAACAGGGATAATTTAAACTATCTAAGAGGCATTCTCATTAACTGAATTAAGCAAGGTATTTTTTTTGTAAAATGTGCGTTGAAAACAACTGCACTGTTCATTAGGCCTTTGGCCTTTATAATAGTAGAGATGGAGTTGTATTGACGTGCATAGTCTTATGTACGAGTTCATGAGCCAGCATTGCTTTGTTCAGAAATGGACTACTTTAACATGGCTGGCCAACGATGCAATTGAGGGAACCAGCATTCTCTGTAAGCTTCACTGCAGCTTCACCAGGCGCGGCCTCAATCATGTCCTCCTGGGGCAACTTGTTCACAAGGTCTTCATCCCCAGACGCAATGAAGACTGCTCCATTTAGCAGCAGATCCTTATCTGATGTCCATGTCCACTTCTTCCATTCACTCTCTGCAGCTTTATCTCTCCTAGTTATCTACAAAACCCCAATAGCAAGAAAATGAGAGGGAAGAATGATCAATAGCTAAAAAATACTTTGCACATACATATATAAATGCATGAAAGAGTGATTTTTTTCTTTTGTTTTCTTATTACCTGCTTCAGAAATGTGTTTTCAGGAGCTAAAAAGCGGTTACCCTGGCTGATGATTGTAGCACCATTGCTACCACCGAGAGCATATATCTCCCAATCATTGTAATCGTTGTTTACAACGTGAGCTAACCCATATCGAACCCTAGGCATCCGTTGATTCAAATTCCTCCCAAAGTGGTTGAATGCAACAGTAACTTGCATAATTTTATCTTCTGGAAAGTTATCATGTGCGCCCAATAATATCACCTGCATCATTATATTACCGTTGTTAGTCCAAGTAACTTGAACTCGATTCATTTTGTGTTACGATAAAGGATTGAAGGAGATACCAACCTTGTCATGATCGAAAAATTTACTGTTAGAGATAGTAATGCCAGTAGATGCCTGAATGCAGTCAACTAGTCCATCTTTTCCCTTGGATAGGGTGACGTGATCAATCCATATATTTGATGATCCAAAAATAGAAATTGCATCACCATCGCTTGATGATCTTTGTCCAAAGTGATCTTCTGAGTCTCTAATTATTCCACCATCACGTGGTACATTATCATGAATGTGTATACCGTGTATAATGATATGCTTCGCAAACTGGATCATGATTCCTGCACCTCCAGCAATGTGTACAGTCACTCCGCGGCCATCAAGGGTCTTGTAACTAGACATGATGAGCTCTTGTTTTAGAGTGATCGTCATATCTGTCTTAAAAACAATCCATAATGGCGCTTTACGAGTGACTCCATAGCGTAAAGTTCCTGGCTTTGGGTTCACCAAGTCATCGTCTGAGGGATCTGTTACAATATAGAGCTCTCCCATCTTGCCACCTTCAGTTCTTCGCCCGAAACCAAGGACACAGTTGGCTAGGTCCTGACGTCTATCTGCCCAATTAGGTTTGCATCTCCAACATCGGTCGATTGGGTTTACTGCTGAACATCCACCACCAACCGGGAGTGCATCTCCAAGACCTCTTCTTGTGCTATTACTTGCTTCCAAGGCCCTGCAACCATGCAAAGTTGTGTTAATTAACAAATTAAGATTGCATTATGTACACCTAAACTTTCTCCATTCCGAAACATAACCAATCAGAAGACGTCATGATCGATCTTGTAATCAAGAGAGTGAGATTAACTATACTTACAGACGAACATGTTTATTAAGATGTTGATTAACATTCTCTGGAATGGGATCATAGGTTTCAACTGCGGTCTTCATGGCTTTGTCTTCTTCCTTGTGCCAATATTCATCATAATCAGTAATGCGCGACTCTTTGGGGAGTTGGCCTTCAGCACCTAGCGTCCTAATCATTGAACTACAAGCTATGAACACGAACAAATAAAATAAAATTGGGTTGACCTCCATCTCTAAAATTTATTTTAGACAAATTCTGGATAGGATGATGGCTAGAGTTATTCTTATTTATTTGATAAATCTCAGCCAAATCACCTGAAAAAAGAACCACTGTCTCTAAATGTGGTTTAACATTTTATTGATCAGGTGAGTAAAGGGAAACCACACTTTATATAAGGTCTGCACAACATCAATAGAAATAAAAGGAGCAAAGACAGGGAAGTTTGATCTTCTTTGCTATTTTGATTTTTTTTGTTGTATAATTCAAAGCTTTTAAGGGGCTACAATTAAGGGCAATTCACCACTTCTAATGGCCAATAGTATTTACCTCAACAAGATCACTATTTTTATCTGTCTATATCTTACTCCTCTTTACTTTTCTCTTATTTTCTTCTTTATGCTATCAATTCGAGTCATCTTCGATGTTTATATCAATATTTAAAATAAAATAAAATAAATAAGTGGACAAATTCAATATGTCAGAGATGGAACCTACTGGTATGTTTGGTTGCTGCGAACCTCATTCCATAAAGTGCAAGGGAATGGAAGAGGAATCACACTAGTTATTTTCCCTGAAGGATTCAATTCTCATATTTTATATAAAAAAACATGAGAATTGTTTATTTTATTTTTTTTGAAATACAAACAAGATTTTTAAATTATCACCGAAGCTTTTATTTCAATAAATCAAACTGAGAGGTACAATCTTTCTTAGAGCTTTTCGTTAGTGCCTATAAAGATAATCTTTTATAGCTCCTCAGAGAAAGAGCTAGACACAAATTCAATAAAAGAGGTTTCCAGAGCCGAACTTGCCAATTGATTCGCCCCTGTTAGTTTCTCAGTACAAAGAAGTGATAAAATTGTACAATTTGAAGATAGATGTTTCTAAAGGTTAACAAGGCCTGCCATGCGGTTTTCTATTAAGGCAACAACTACCTCGCACCATCAATTTCTGTCTCTCACACTGTTCTACACTCTCACACCACCTACTTACTTTCTCACACCACTATATTCTCTCACAACACCTATATAAAACAGTAAAACTAGCTTATCACCATCACTTGCAAAATGTTATAGTAACAACAGATTCGAGGAATGTCCACCAGTATATTAACAGGTAGAAGGCACTTCATCCTCAACTATTGGAAGTGCATAGGCGACACAATCACTAAACCTTTGAGGACGTTTTATAGTCCTCTTTGGTCTAATTGACTCCTGAATTGGAGTCTTTGGAACGTCATCAACTGTATTTACCGTAGTCTCACTATTTGTGTCTTCATCTGCACCCACTGTGGAATCGGTAGGTACTACATCTGTAGATACAGAACTAGCTGGAACACGTAGAGTAGCATCAATCTCCACCTGCTGCGAATTCTCTATGGTCGAACTCTCCACCAGCTGAGAGTTCTTTGGCTTCAACATAGAAGCCTCATCAAAAGTCACATCCCTACTAATAACAGTCTTCTTAGATTCAAGAACCCACAACTTATAGCCTTTTACACCATCCACGAAACCCAAAAAAATAGTTGCCTTGGCTCGGGGATCTAACTTACTTTATTGAACATAAAAGTAAGCAGGGCAACCAAAGATATGCAATCTATCATAGTCATTAGCAAGATTTCAAGACCATACCTCCATAGGAGTTTTTCCATCAATCGCAACCACAAGCAACCTGTTGATGAGATGACATTGCTTCAGCCCAAAACGCTTTGTCCAATCCAACATTGGACAACATACAACGAACCTTCTCCAGCAATGTGTGGTTCATGCGTTTTGCCACTCATTTCTGTTGCGGAGTTTCTCTAACCGTGAAGTGTCGGATAGTTCCCTCATTCTAACATACTTGCAAGAACGGATCAGCTTTGTATTCACCTCCATTATCCGAACGGAACCTTCTGATCTTTCTGCCAGTCTGAGTTTCAATCATTTTTTTTTCCACTTAGGGAACACATTCAAGACCTCATCTTTATGATTCATGGTCTACACCCACACACGTCTTAAATTATCATCTACAAAAGTGACGAAATAACGCATACCTCCCAATGATGCTTGCTTGGCAGGTCCCCAGACGTCCGAGTGAACATAATCAAGAGTCCCACGAGTACGGTGGATTGATATTCACGTAATTATTACATAATACATCCCTTAATTTATATATGTTAGTATTTCGATTATTATATTTTGTTCTAATTATTTTGTTTTCATGTTTTTTTAGGAATTTGAAGGTGAACGATGAAATCGCATTAAGGCGACAATTTGAGGAATGATCAATTGGTTGACTCTAATGGTGGTACAAAGTAGCGGGTCACATATCTAAACCTAACCTAAACAAACCTAAGTCCACCTAATTTAACCTAAGCCCAAGCCCAAAAGCTGACCTAGAAACCCAAACCCATAATAACAAGGAAAGGGATAACCCTATTGAGGTTTCCTCTCTCCCTTCTCGGATCATCTTTTTTCCAAAGTTTCCCACTCACTCCTCTAATTTTTCCAGCTTCCACACCACATCCACCCTGTCGGTGATCCTCGCTCGATAGGACGACCGACAACGTACCTCACCTCGCCAACACCACCATAATCGCAGTCCTCATTTTCTATTCATCCCCTGTTTTTGTCCCCCTCCATTGCACAAACTAGAAGCCAACACAACATTGTCAACCACTGAACAACCCAAGCACGACCACCGTCCAGCGCACCCTCATCGCCACCGCACTCGCACTCTTCGTCCCTGTCGCAAACCACCATAACACCACCGCCCACACCGTCCTCTGTTTCATCTCGCCATCATCACCATCCGTGTTATTCCCCCTTCCACGTTCTCTGCCTCCTCTTCTTCTCTCTTTTTGCTCCTTCATCACAAACAGACCACTCACCACCACCATCTCTCTTACACTGAAACAGAAGAATAGGAACAACAACAGAGCACCACCCCTGCTCCTATTTGTTCACTTTTCCTGTTTCATGCTTCTCTTGTCCCTCTCTCTCCCATCTCGTATCTCACTCTATTTGTTTCCATCTCTCCCTCTCTTTTGCAGGTATCGAAGCATCTAGCACACCACCACCGAGACAGGAGTAGCAAACAGGGAGCACTGCCCCTGCTCTTCTCTCGTTCATCCTTTCTTTTCTCTCTCTCGTGTCTCCTTCACCATATATTTGTCTCTTGTAGGTGATCTTCACCAGAGAAGAATGAGCTCGCGAGGAGCACAGAGGAAGAACAGCGGCGCGGCTCGCTGAAGACGAAGGCGCAGGAGAAAATTGTGGGAACATTTGATTTTCAAATCAATTGGTTATTTGCACCCCAGACCTTTGCTATTTACCACCACAGTCACTATTCCATCCCAGGTTATTCGTACCATTGATTTATGTCTGAGCCACCACAGTCCACCAACAGCTCTTTATCGGGATGTGTGTTCGTGCTAAGATGGATTCCACCTACACTAGTGTTGTGACGCCATCCACCATGATCTTCTAGACCCCACGCCGAGGCGAGGATGAAACCACAGGGTTTCCTAGAGTTTGTCGTATCTAAATTTATTGTTTTCTATATGGTTGAATGTTAAACACGGTTGGTTTCTAAATTACAATAATTTTCTTTCACCGAATATATCCGGAATAATTATCTAGACTAATCGGTAGTTAGAAGTTCCCTTTGTTGATATTCGAAGCTTGTTTTAATCAATTAATTTGAATATGTGATTGTGTGTGCCGTAAGAAGACAAAGGGTTTAGAATTAGTTAAAATAAACCTTTGATTGTGTGTACCGTAGAAAGACATGCAATGCTAAAGGTTTATGCCTTTGCTGAAATCAATTGCAAACTTAGATTAATCTTTAGGTTAGTCGTGTTGATTCTTGAAAACAATAATTTGGATTACATAAATCTCGAAGAATCTGTGGTGGATTCGATGTCTCGGTCTACTTTCTTATCATTTTAATATTCAAGTGTTCAATTTCATTCTCTTAAATTAGTAATTTGCATCTGCTGTGACCCCCAACTCTAAATTAGTTTAAATAAGTCTTAGAATTCGACTGAATCCTCGTGGGATCGACCCGTATTTGCCACTGTCTACCAATTAGACAGTCGTGCACTCGCGGTATTACAAGTAGGGTTTATTAACTTATTAATTTAGGTTAATAAAATCTCCATCAAGTTTTTGGCGTCGTTGCTGGGGAATTGTAACTGTACAATCGAAATCTAGGGTTGTTTTTGCTAGTTTATAAATTAGGTTTAATTTTCTTTTTAGGAACAATGTTACGAATCACTTTCTTATTTGTTTTATTTGCTCGAGTTTGAATTATTTTTGCATTTATTTTGTAGGCAGTCACACACATAGGAGCTCAAGTGAGAACGAAGTAAAATATTGCGATCCACGAGGAAACTCTCAGAAATCAACTTCTACCCGGCGTTGCAAGTAACCCGAAAGAGGTTCACGCTGGAGGTAACTTCTACCCACCGCATCTGCACGCGGTTTTTGTGTGATCACTTGTGTATAGCTTGTTCTAGGTAGTATTGTATGCAAATTTGAATAGTGGCAGGATTGAGTTGAAACTTCTGTGCCCTCTCCTGTAGATAGGTTAATCACCATCTATTTTAGGGTTAGGAACCTAGGCCTTCACTATTTCAAATTTGTAGCAAGATAATTATCTAGGATAGGTGTGACGTTCATAGGGACCCTCTTTGGACGTTTGATAGCTTAAAGTGGTCGAGTGAAGGAACATCTCCCATCTAGGAACAGTTTTTGAATTGGCATTTTACTTTGAGCTAGAGAGTGGAAAAAGAGGTAGGAGCAACTCTGTAGTGGCGGATTGATAGGAAATTACCGTGCCTCTCCCATGGTTAGGTAAATTTAGAATTTCAGCCCTGCATTAGTAAAGAAAAGCTCTAGGGTCGTCTGCCATTCATTTTGTTTGTGCATCATTTAGGTGTCATTTAGGGTTCTGTTGTTTTTTATTTTTTAGAGTTGGGTCATCTTCATATAGCGGTTAGGCTTGCATTTAAAAAAAAATTTAATTAAAAAATATTAAATAAAAATAAATAAATTTGAAGCTTGTTTAGGAGTGTTGACTTTGAACCTTCGTTATCCAGTAGTTTATGCATACCTAGGTGCGTGATTCTAAGAGTAGACTTGTCCGACAAGAATTGGAGGAGTTCTTTGAAGTCCCCATTACCTATTTTGGTTCATCATCTTTATCCACTGAGATGGCTGAGGGGAAGGCCTTTAAGGATTACTTCGCTTCTCTTCCTAGCAGTGCTCCGTTTTGCATTGTCTTATATGAGACAAATGCAAACAGTTTCGAACTCAAACCATCTATTATTCATCTACTGCCTTTTTTTTATGGTTTTGAGAAAGAAGACCTTGATCTTCATGTCAAAGAGTTTCTTGACATTTGCGCCACCCTGAAGTACCAAAACTTTTCTGACGATTCAGTCCGTCTTAGGTTGTTTCCCTTTTCTTTGAAAGATAAGGCGAAATCTTGGTTAAATGCATTAGAGACAGGATCCATCACATCATGGGACACATTGTCAAGAAAGTTCTTGACAAAGTACTTCCCCATTCATAAAATGAATGCCCTCCGATGAGATTTATCTAATTTTCAGCAAAAAGAGGGCGAACATTTATATGAATGCTGAGAAATGTTCAATGAACTCATTATTAGGTGTTCCCATCACGGATTTGAGAAGTGGCAACTAGTTCAATACTTCTAAGACAGTTGAACTCTTCAAAATTGTCGTATGATTGATGCCACTAGTGGTGGGTCACTAATGAAAATGAGCATCAGTGAAATATGGGAATTCTTTGAGACGCTTTTCGAAAATTCTCAGCAATGGGATTATTCGATAAAGGAGTCTGATAGGCGTAAGGGAGATATATATGAAGTTAGAGATACATCTGTTCACCCCCCTTCTGCCTCAAAGTTAGAAACGGTTGTTATGACCATGACTCAAAAGATAGATGTGCTTTTGAATTTGACTCAACCTGCACTTTTCGCAAATGCTTCATCTGAAGTCTGTGCTGCATGTTCAAGTCCTGGTCATTCAATAGCTAATTGTGACTTGCAAAATGATTATCCTGCATACTATGCTGAGCAAGTCAACTCTTTTAATGTGACGCGACGACCTGGCAATAATCTGCAACCTAACTATTATAATCCAGGGTTTGCCAAACATCCAAGTCTCTCCTAAGCCCATGGCCCACACCAAGGGGGACATGTTGTTGTCTCCCAGACTCCTCAAGCCCCTAGTCCTGTTAGGTCCCACCTTAACCAAGTTCCTCCATCCAACACATCAAGATTATAGGAAACGATTAATCGGTTTTTGCAGCGCTCAGAAAGTATAATTGAGCAGAATTCTAAGGACATATTTGAGTTGAAAGCCACGACTCAACACCAATCTCAAGCCTTCAATAGACTTGAGATAGTTGTGAGTAAGATTATTCAGTCTTCTTCTGAGAGAGAGCTAGGGAGATTTCCTAGTCAACCTGTTCCAAACCCAAAGGGTCAATATTCGCAGTTGGTAGTACATCTGAGTCCTGTAATGAAGATGTCAAATCTATTACTACCCTTAGGAGTGGAAAACAGGTTGACAATCGGGTACAAGTGCCCGATTTGAGTGTCATTGCATCCTCGTCTAAGTCAAAGCAGGTTGCATCTCCATCTAACAAGGAGGCTGATAAAGCCTCACCTTCTACAGATGCTCCTGTTGACTCTGACCCCACTCATGCATCTTATTTGCCTAGAGCCCCATTTTCGTCACGATTAGCTCTAGCAAAGAAAGGAACAAATGTAAACGACGTAATGGAAATTTTTAAACAAGTTCACATAAATATCCCATTACTCGATGCTATCAAGCAAGCTCCTAGCTATGCCAAGTTTTTGAAGGATCTTTGCACACAAAAGCGAAAGCTACATGTGCAAAAGAGAACCTTCCTCACCGAGCAAGTGAACTCAATTATTCAAAACAGAACCTCACCTAAGTATAAGGATCCTGGTTGCCCGACTATTTCTTGTATTATCGGTGATCATTTGAAAGATAAGGCATTATTGGATTTAGGGGCGAGTGTTAATTTATTGCCATATTCTGTTTATGAGCAATTAGGTATCGGCGGGTTAAAACCAACTAGAGCAACACTGCAATTGGCAGATAGGTTTGTCAGAGTCCCCCGTGGTGTTATAGAGGATGTGATATCAAGGTTGAAAAATTCTATTACCCTGTGGACTTTATAGTTCTTGATACACAACCTGTTCACAATCCCTCTAATCACATTCCAATCATTTTGGGTCGACCATTTTTTGCCACATCCAATGCCATTATTAACTGCAGGAATGGAATTATGAAATTGTCATTTGGCAACATGACCGTCGAACTCAACGTTTTTAATGTTAGTCAACAACCTCCCAAGTCCGAGGATATCTATAAGGTTGACATGACCGAGAGTTTGGTGGAAAATTCCTTTTCGCAGTCTGCCTTAGATGATCCCTTAACGACTTGTTTGACTCATTCTGGTTTAGACTTCGATATTAATAATTCCATTAGGGAAATGAATGTTTTGCTTGATGCATCCCTTAGAATGATACTTGGTTCTTCATGGAAGTCTAAAGTGGAACCCTTTCCACTTAGTGAGTCAAAACCCGTCCCTTCGGTTGAGAAGCCACCCAAGCTTGACCTTAAACCATTTGTTTTTGAAAGGCAAGCATGGGGGTTTATATGGGCTCCCCAGACCACTGAAAATAAATAGGATCAGATTGGTTACATTCGGGTGTATTTCCTACCACTAGCATCATCAAAGACAATCTTTTTAATATCTTCCGCAAAAGAGCTTGGAATGATCTCAACAAACTCATGGTTAGCTAAGAGTTTTGATAGTTTATCCGCTGCCTGGTTCATTTCTCGCACTGCATGCATGACCCAGCAACCCTCGAATGTCTTGATTGCCTCCTTGATGCGTCTGGTTGTATGTACCGCTTCCCATGGAGGAGCTTTAGTGGTAGTTAGGTATTTGAAAACATTGCTAGAATCCATACTTAGCTCCACTTTCTGAAGTCCATGTCATTGTGCTAGCTTAATCCCCAAATCAATCCCATGTAGTTCATGTAGGATTACTGTTTGTGCTTTTTAAGTCCCTGCCGCAGCTGCCACCACTAGACCTTCATGGTCCCTGATCAATGCACCATATCCCTCTTTAGTTCCTGCTAGAGATCCGTCCGAGTTAAATTTGAACCACCCTTGTTCAGGTCGTTGCCATGCATGCACAGTACTGGTGCACATATAGAATTGAACTCCAATTCTCCATTTGTCAAAGAGCTCTCTATTCTCAGCATTGTCTTCTACCTCTAGGTCTAGGACTGAAGCACCTAACCGAACATCTGCAATAACCTTGGGCACTAATTCAACTGCTACTTTAAACTTGGACTGGAAAACTTTGCAATTCCTTTTTGTCTAGAGATGGTAGATAGTGGCGTTCAGAGCTAGCTTTTTTAACACAGTTCTAGGTGACGTACCAGAGAATTTCATCTCACACCACTTCCACTCTGCTGCCCAATCCATGGGATGCCGTCTTAAATCATTACCTGACACCCTCAAGTATAAGTTTTTTTGTTTTTGATGATACTTACCTATTAATATTTCATCGACATTGACTGTTGAACAGGAAAGTAAGTTGCTAAACGTTCTGAAAGAACATAAGGCATCACTTGGGTGGACTATAACAGATATTAAAGGAATAAGTCCAACTGTTTGCATGCATCGTATTCATATGGAAGATAATGCCAAAGCTTCATGTGAAATGCAACGTAGACTTAATCCTAATCTTAAGGAGGTTGTCCGAGCCGAAATGCTCAAATTGTTGGATGTTGGTATTATTTACCCCATTTCAGATAGCTCTTGGGTCAGTCCAGTTCAGGTTGTTCCCAAGAAATCGGGGGTGACTGTAGTCACAAATGATAAGAATGAGTTATTGCCTACCCGCATGACCACTGGACGACGAGTTTGTATTGACTACCGTAAGCTGAACTCAGGCATGAGGAAAGATCATTTTCCTCTCCTTTTTATTGCTCAGATGCTTGAGAGGTTAGCCGGACATGATTACTATTGTTTTCTTGATGGGTATTCTAGTTATAACCAAATCCCCATCGCACCCGAGGATCAAAAGAAAACCACATTCACTTGACGTTTTGGGACTTTTGCATATCGGAGAATGCCTTTTGGGTTGTATAATGCACCCGCCACCTTTCAGAGGTGTATGCTTAGTATTTTCTCGGATATGGTAAAAAGGTTTCTTGAGGTGTTCATGGATGACTTCTCAGTGTTTGGGGATTCGTTTGATGAGTGTTTGCATTATTTAACCCTAGTGTTAAATAGGTGTGAAGAGAAAAGTCTTGTCTTGAATTGGGAGAAATGACATTTTATGGTTAGGCAAGGTATAGTTCTTGGGCACGTAATTTATAACAAGGGCATTGAAGTTGACAAAGCAAAAATTGATTTAATCTTGAGTCTTCCACCACCGAAGACGGTGAAAGACATTAGATCTTTTACCGTAGGTTCATTAAAGATTTTAGCAAGGCTACTCGTCCTTTATGCAATTTGCTTGCTAAGGACTTTGCCTTTGTCTTTGATGAAGACTGTTTGAAAGCCTTTGAAAAGCTTAAACATTTGTTGGCTTCAGCTCCAATCATTCAACCTTCTAATTGGAAATTACATTTTGAGCTTATGTGTGATGCTTCTCATTTTGCGGTTGGAGCTGTCTTAGGACAACGGGTGGACAAAAAGCCCCATATTATTTACTATGCCAATAGAACTCTACAAGATGCGCAACTTAATTACTCCACCACGGAGAAGGAGTTACTCGCTATTGTCTTTGCATTGGACAAATTTAGGTCATACCTTATAGGATCCAAAGTTATCATTTTTACTGATCATACAGCGTTGAAGTACCTTTTTCTAAAAAGGATGCTAAGCCACGCTTGATTGGTTGGGTCCTATTGCTACAGGAGTTTTATATTGAGATTTGGGACAAGAAAGGTTCCGAAAATATTGTAGTTGGCCATTTGTCTAAACTTCTTGTAGAATCATCTACTGCAGATGTGCCCTTGAATGAATCCTTTCTGATGAGAAGTTACTTGCTATATCTCAGTTACCTTGGTATGCAGATATTGTGAATTACCTTGTTACAGGTCAACTCTCTTCTAATTGGTCTAAATAAGATAAGACTAAATTTCTTGTTGAGGTCAGACATTTCTTCTAGGACGATCCCTATTTATTTAAGTATAGTCCCGATCAGGTCATTAGGAGATGTGTTCCAGATAGTGAATTTCATAGTATCATTTCCTTTTGTCATGATCAGACGTGTGGAGGTCACTTTAGTTATAAAAAGACAGATGCAAAGGTTTTGCAGTGTGGCTTTTATTGGCCGACTATTTTTCGTGACACCCATGCATTTTGTGCTACATGTGTTAGATGCCAATGAATGGGTTCCATTTCTCATAGGAATATGATGCCTCTTACTAACATTCTCATTGTGGAGATTTTTTATGTTTGGGGTATTGATTTCATGGGACCTTTCTGTCACGCCCCGACCCGCCACAGGAATCGCAATGTGCCGATGCGTGAACTAACCCGTAATACAAGCGAATCGTAACCGGCCACAACATCATAATATAACACATTCTTGATACGATAATGAAACGGAAATAAAAACTACGATAAAAATTTGAACAAAATAAGTATATTTGATTCGCCCCCCAGAGTCATAAAGACAAACCAATATACAAGCATCTAGTATAGCAATATAGTACACCTGATAACACAGAGGAAGCAAAACATACCCGTACAGGGTGGACACGACCAAACACCACAAAACGCTCCTACAACGAAAAATGGGGCCTACACGCCACGCTCAGCAGGAACGCCAACACTGCCTGCACTCCAATAGAAGCACACCCCTTGCGGGGTCACCAAAGCACAAAGCTAGCTGGTGCGAGCGAACTAAATACAAATAACAGAATACGATACAAGGAAAGTTCATGCCAGACAATAAAGTATAAGTAACAAGTTCTAAAGTCTAAATCACACCGTGTCTCTAAAGATAATATTTCTAAGTTCAGGCAACAACACAAGCATTTCAGATTCAACAATAACTACAAGTTTAGGATATATGCCGATCATTAAACGTGATTCAAACATGGTAAATATCAAGCGATGAAAATAAAGACAATCTCATAGTTCTTCCTAGTCTCCTAGGTATAGCAATCAAGTCGAAACCAAAAATTCTGTATAAGTGTCTCATATCGTAGGTATCCACATACCCTACGAATGTGTCTCACCCAGACACATCCCACAACGTGCACCAGTACCACTTCGGGTTTGTTTGTATCCTAATGGAGTGCCATCTGCCAGGATACAAGTTTAAACATCCCGAACGACTGGCCTAACACGGCCAACCTAACACAATCAAACTCAAGTGCGCTGGGAAGGAAAACGAGTAATCTCCAAAGCACGTCCTCCAGGACCCGTCCTACTGCACTCTATAGTGGCAAGTACATGCGGGAGCTCACCACACCTCAGCAAGCTTACCACAAGGAATAACGTCCTCAATGTCAGGTGCGAGTCATCTCAAGCACCATCCAACTCATGATGCGAGCAAACTCCTAAGCATCGGCACAACAGGCATTATAGCGGGGTAAAGACACTTATACTAATATCCACATGCATAAATGACGAGTCTGTACATAATCAAAGGTAACAGACGTGCAATCATAATCAATTCGAAAATTTTTATAATGCCAGGGTCCCAACATGACCCAATTCACCACGATAAATTTATTCGAGTCGATTATCATACATGCTCAAGACTCGGAAATCCACGGTAAAACATGACATACTATGCAAACTCGAAAACGAAGCATACAAGTCCAATGTCATTACACCAAAGCTTAATCACACCCAAAATTCATTCACTATTCGATTTCATTCAAGTATATCATGCTTTCAGGAAACCCAATACATAATTCATTCACAAATAACCAACACAATCATCGAAATATCTGAAAACCCCGAATTTCGAATTTGGATTCAATTATACACAATCGACGGTATAATGAAAAAATTAAATTCAGGATTTCAAATAATTATTTCTCAAAATAAATATTATAGTTCCACTCACCTGGGCGGAATGAGTTTTCAAAACCCAATTCCTACCGGTCAAAGCTCCTAACTCGCAAAACAACAAATGCGGGACCACGAAAATTTTTAAAACTGCAAGGCGGACTCAAAGGTGAGCAAACTAGTCGAAAAGTTTAAAAAAAATTACAAGCGGCGCGTGACAATAAGAAAAACTTACAGGCAATAAAAATTCGGCAAACACCCCGCCAAAACCCAAAGTTTGGCGAAAACTTGCCGAAACCCTCCATACTCTGTTCTGATCGCCTCCAAACCGCACAACAGGCCAGAAATAGGTCTAAGAACCCTCGGAGTCACGAATGTGGGGTTCACCCACGCACCCAAAGTCTGGATTCACGCCGAAGAACCCTCAAAACGGACATGCACCCTGATTTTTTGAAAAATCCGGCCAACACCTAAACCACCCTTGCATGTGGGGTCTAAGGGCTCCAAATGTCCCCACCAAGGCCCCTCAACGGCTGATCGGAGCTATGGAAACCAATCAAACAAGCCAACACCACAAAACCTACATCACATCAGAAATTTCGTTTTTCTCAAACAAAAAAATTGTAACAAGAAGGAGAGGGGAAAAAGAGGAAGAAAAATGAGGAGGAGGAGGTGAGATTTGGGGGAAGAAAATCGACAAACTCGACGAATTCTCGCTGGAGACGAAGAGATGATGGGGAACCTCGCTCCCTGGAACGAAAGAAAAAAAGAAAACAGAAAAAGAAGGAAGAAAGGGGGGAGTTTTGTCTTTAAAGGGTGGGTGGCTATGTGCCCCGACCGCATTAACTGAGTACACCCCCAATCAAATTTTTTTTCAAAACACAGATATTACATCATACACACCTTAAAAGTGATCTCGTCCTCGAGATCGGACAAAGCCACGACAAGAAAACCTAGGCGAAAAGCTCGGGGTATTTCTGTCTCATCTGGTCCTCCAGCTCCCAAGTCATGTCACCCGTTCGGTGACTCCACTGAACCTTCACTAACTTCACTGTCCTCCGACGAAGTTGTTTCACATCATCATCAACAATGGCCTCACTGGATACGTCAACTCATCCGAAATCTCCACCTCAGCAGGCTCTATAATCTGTGACGGGTCTGCCAAACACTTCCGCAACATGAATACGTGAAACACGTCGTGGAGACCTGACATACTCTGGGCAAATCCAATCTGTAGGCCACTGGTCCAATCCTCTCAGTAATCTCATATGGCCCTACATACCTTGGTGCAAGCTTCCCTCGACTTCGGAACCTAACAACTCCGCGCATCGGGGAAACTTTTAGAAAAACCCTGTCACCAACATCAAATGCTAACTCCTTACCCCTCCTATCAGCGTATCTCTTCTGTCTACTCTGGGCTGTCAACAAACGCGCTCTAATCAGCTCAATCTTCTCAGTAGTTTCTCTGATCACATTTGGCCCCATCACAACTGACTCTCCAATCTCTGCCCAACAAACAGGGGACTTACACGGTTGTCCGTAGAGTGCCTCAAACGGTGCCATGCCAATACTTACATGGTAGCTGTTGTTGTACGCAAACTCGCATAACGGTAGGTGATCTTCCCAACTGCCCCCAAAGTCTAAAATGCATGCTCTAAGCATGTCTTCCACTATGTGATTCACTCGCTCAGATTGGCCATCTGTCTGTGGATGATAAGCTGTACTCATGTCCAATCTAGTACCCATAGCTTGTTGAAAGCTCTGCCAGAAGTGAGCTGCGAAAAGCGGATCTCTGTCAGATACAATCGAAACAGGCGACCAATGAAGGCGGACTATCTCTTGAATGAACAACACCGCTAGACTGTCTGTCGTCCGATTCCTACTAACGGGAATGAAATGTGCACACTTCGTCAACCGATCAACAATGACCCATATCGACTCATTACCTCTCCTCGACCGTGGAAGTCCATCGATGAAATCCATAGTGATATACTCCCACTTCCATGTCGGGATATCCAATGGATGCAATAACCCAGACGATCTCTGATGCTCGGCTTTCACTTGCTAACAAGTCGCACACTTTGCCACGAACTCTCCAATGTCTTTCTTCATGCCACGCCACCAGAAAAAACGTCTCAAATCTCGATACATCTTTGTTCCACCGGGGTGAATGGTGAAACGAGATCTATGAGCTTCCTGTAAGATATCTCTTCGCAACTCCTCATCAGACGGAACACAAAGCCGCCCACGAAACCGCAACCCTCCATCTGAACCCACTGACCAATCAGTAGGGCACTCATCCAATGTGTCCACTACCAAATCTGTTATCTGCCTCATAATCACTGGATCAAAGGTCTGTCTCTCTACCACTCTACTGATCAACGGCGGATAAACTGCTAAACCCACTATCATGCTGCCTTCTGTACTGAAAGTAGGCTGAACTACAAATGAAACCAATGTCTCAACTGTTCGGTACTCCTGAATCATCATGGTTGCCATTACTGCATGTTTCCTACTCAAGGCATCTACAACCACATTGGCCCTACCAGGCTGGTACTGTATCTCGAAGTCATAGCTGCTAAGAAAATCAACCCATCGTTGTTGCCTCATATTCAACTCCCTCTGAGTGAATAGGTACTTCCAACTCTTGTGATCTGTGAACAACTCGAACCTCTCACCATACAGATAATGTCTCCAGATCTTCAAAGCAAAGACTACGGCTGCATACTCTAAATCATGTGTCGGATATCTCCGCTCGTGGGGTTTCAACTGTCGAGACGCATAGGCTACGACCTTCTTGCCTTGCATCAACACTCCACCCAATCCTGTACCGCAAGCATCAGTAAATACCATCAGTCGGCTACCAGGTGTCGGAATAGTCAACACTGGTGCTGAAGTCAACCGAAGCTTCAAAGTTTCAAAAGCTTCTTCACACTTTTCTGACCATACAAAAGGAACATTCTTCCTAGTTAACTGAGTGAGTAGTGCCGCAATCAGGGAAAATTTCTCGATAAACCGTCGGTAATAACCAGCCAAACCTAGAAAGCTATGAATCTCCGTCACACTACTCGGTCGTCTCCAAGACTTCACTGCTTCGACTTTCTCAGGATCCAATGCAATACCTCCACTAGAAATGACATGCCCGAGAAATCAAACTTCAGGCTCCCAGAAGTGACACTTACTGAACTTCGCATACAACTGATTTTCTCTAAGTGTCTGCAAAACAATGCGAAGGTGCTCTCTGTGCTCCTCTAAACTCCTCGAGTACACTAAAATATCATCAATGGAGATTACCACAAACTTGTCCAAGTATGGACTGAACAATCTATTCATCAAATCCATGAAGAAAGCTGGTGCATTTGTCAATCCAAATGGCATGACTGGAAACTCATACAAGCCATAACGAATCCGAAAAGCGGTATTGGAACGGAATGCTCCTCAACTCTCATCTGATGATACCCAGACTGCAAATCTAATTGTGAAAACACTACGGCTCCCCTCAACTGATCCAATAGATCATCAATTTGAGGCAATGGATACTTATTCTTGATGGTCACTTTATTCAGATCTCGTTAATCTATGCACGTCCTCAATGATCCATCCTTCTTGGATACAAATATTGCTGGAGCTCCCCAAGGTGAATTGCTCGGACGAATAAACCCCTTACGAAGCAACTCATCAAGTTGCACTTTCATCTATTCCAATTGCTTAGGTGCAAGCCTGTACGCTGATTTAGATATAGGTGCAGTACCAGGAACCAGGTCAAACCAAAACTCTACCTCACGACGAGGAGGGATACCAGGAATCTCCTTAAAGACATCAGGGAACTCACACACAATCTCTACAGAGATGGTGTCGGGACAAGAAATCTCAAGAGAGCTAAGAAAACTCGACATCAAAGAAACCGAATCTGGCTCACAAGCCAACACACGAGGCAAAACATCAGGGGGCGTTAACATCACTGACCTATGCAAGCAATCAATGATCACCGGATGATTGGACAACCAATCCATCCCTAGAATCAAATGATAGCCCTCAAAACCCAAAACAATAAAGTCAAACACAAAGTTGTACCCCAACAAGGAAAACTCGAAACGGGGACAATGTTCCCACAACCAAACCGAACTACCCAAGGGAGACACCACGCACAAGGGCTCCGGTAAAGGCACTACCTCAAGGTTGTCTCTAACAACCAACTGTCTAGAAATAAAAGACCTAGATGCTCCTGTATCGAAAAGAGCCCTCAACAGGGAAGACGACGAATGCACAAAACCTGACACACAATACATATATTCTGAGTCACATAACAACACACTAACATGCAATTTTTCCTACGCATAATGCACATAGCACAAATCTTACTACATTTGGCACACACAACTACAAAAAAAATAATAATAACATACCCTCAACATTTCCCTGGCCGGGAATAGATGCTAGGCGAACAAACGGTGCTGGGAGAGGGACTCTCTGACCAATACCAGGCGCAGGTGCTAACTGTCCCTGAGGCGCCCTCTTCTGTGCTGGTCCATCCCTATTCTGAGGACAAAGTCTGGAAAAATGCCCCAATTGTCCACAAGTATAACAAACTACATGCTCCCATCGATTTGTCTGACCTCTGGGATAATCACGGGCTACATGTCCCTCCTGACCACAAGTGAAGCAACCGCTCCTAGTTCCTGTCTGACCACCCCACCTAGGTTGTCTCAGTTGTTGCTGCTATCGATGATCTCCTCGGGAACGTCTGTCAGCTCTGCAGTCTCTGCCAGTCCTAACTGGTCCCCCTCTACCAGGGTCTATCTGTTGGACAGCGGCACGCTCTGGCTGTTGTGCCTGCTCAATTGTCTGGCTTCCTCGGCCAAACCTCTAACTGCGTTCTGAACCTCTAGCTCGTCGAACCAAAGTCTTTTGTCTAAACTCGGCGTCCACTCGCTCTTGACTCAAAGTGACGTCCACTAATCTCTCAAAAGGACGATCGATCATCACCATCAATTGTTTCCTTAGGAACGGGTTTAGACCACTCAAAAACTTCCTGTTATTTTTCTCTGGAGTATCTATAAAACAAGTGGCGTAGCGGCTCAACTGTGTAAACTCGGCCAAGTATTTTGAAACAGATCTCGATTCCTGCTGTAAATGTAGAAACATGTCCACTATCTCCGCTCTGGCAGAATTAGGAGCAAAATGTTGTTCAAACACCTGGCAAAATGTATCCCACTGCATCTCTGACACATCACGGCTCTGCCTCACTGAATCCCACCAGTACATAGCCTCTCCGTCAAACTGATGTGCTGCTACTCAGTACGCTGTATAGGTGTCAGCACCATCCTTTCCAATATGCGCTCTACCTTACGAATCCACCGATCCGTAGCTAGAGAATCTCCAGTACCATCAAATCATTCCTCACCCAAGCTGACGAAATCCTTGTTGCGCCGAGTAAACGGATCCTCTGACTGACTGCCCTGTCTCATATTTTGTGCCAATTGGGTCATCATTTCCATGAAAGCCTGAGAGACATCATCTCCAGCAGTGCCTGATCCCTCACCCTGGGATCTCTTACCATGCGCCATCACCAAACAACCTCTACGTAAAAGAAAACAAACATACAATACCTCAAACAACACAACAAAAGCCTTAACTCCTCTACCCAATTCACTCAAGGAAGTGATATACGATGATGTTCTATGTGAACCGATAAACAATGGCTCTGATACCAAACTGTGACGACCCCCTCCCGCGCTATACCGATACTGTCCGCTTTGCGGTACCATCCGACCCTCATGACTTTAAAACGCGTGGCGCACATATAAGGATCATCCTCTTCCCCTACCCAGGCGATATGAGACTATGATTCCCCTTGTAGCTCGTCCAACCCATTTTGGCCTATTGGGCCTATTGGGCTCCAACCCTCACCTCAGGTCCACCCACTCAGGGTCTCACAATCCATCCCCCTTAAGGCCCAAAGTCCTCGTTGGCCACACAGGCACAACGTCCACGTTGCCCGAGGGCCCACCTCCACGTGGCATACTTTCGACTGGGTCAAGCTCTGATACCAAGCTCTGTCACGCTCCAACCCGCCACGAAAATCGCAGCGTGCCGATGCGTGAACTAACCCGTAATACAAGCGGATCGTAACCGGCCACAACATCATAATATAACACATTCTTGATACGATAATGAAACGGAAATAAAAACTACGATAAAAATTTGAACAAAATAAGTATATTTGATTCCCCTCGCCAGAGTCATAAAGACAAACCAATATACAAGCATCAAGTATAGCAATATAGTACACCTGATAACACAGAGGAAGCAAAATATACCCGTACAGGGTGGACACAACCAAACACCACAAAACGCGCCTACAACAGAAAACAGGGCCTACACGCCACGCTCAGCAGAAACGCCAACACTACCTGCAATCCAATAGAAGCACACCCCTTGCGGGGCCAACAAAGCACAAAGCTAGCTGGTGCGAGCGAACTAAATACAAATAACAGAATACGATACAAGGAAAATTCATGCCAGACAATAAAGTATAAGTAATAAGTTCTAAAGTCTAAATCACACCGTGTTTCTAAAGATAATATTTCTAAGTTCAGGCAACAACACAAGCATTTCAGATTCAACAATAACTACAAGTTTAGGATATATGTTAATCATTACACGTGATTCAAACATGGTAAATATCAAGCGATGAAAATAAAGACAATCCCATAATTCTTCCTAGTCTCCTAGGTATAGCAATCAAGTTGAAACCAAAAATTCTGTAAAATTCTGTATAAGTGTCTCATATCGTAGGTATCCGCATACCCTACGAATGTGTCTCACCCAGACACATCCCACAACGTGCACCAGTACCACTTCGGGCTTGTTTGTATCCTAATGGGGTGCCATCTGCCAGGATACAAGCTTAAACATCCCAAACGACTGGCCTAACACGGCCAACCTAACACAATCAAACTCAAGCGCGCTGGGAGGGAAAGTGAGTAATCTCCAAAGCACGACCTCCGAGACCCGTCCTACTGCACTCCATAGTGGCAAGTGCGTGCGGGAGCTCACCACACCTCAGCAAGCTTACCACATGCAATAGCATCCTCAATGTCAGATGCGAGTCATCTCAAGCACCATCCAACTCATGATGCGAGCAAACTCCTAAGCATCGGCACAACAGGCATTATAGTAGGGTAAAGACACTTATACTAATATCCACATGCACAAATGACGAGTCTGTACATAATCAAAGGTAACAGACGTGCAATCATAATCAATTCGACAATTTTTATAAAACCACGACTATGTCAGGGTCCCAACATGACCCAATTCACCACGATAAATTTATTCGAGTCGATTATCATACATGCTCAAGACTCGGAAATCCATGGTAAAACATGACATACTATGCAAACTCAAAAACGAAGCATACAAGTCCAATGTCAATACACCAAAGCCTAATCACACCCAAAATTCATTCACTATTCAATTTCATTCAAGTATATCATGCTTTCAGGAAACCCAATACATAATTAATTCACAAATAACCAACACAATCATCGAAATATCTGAAAACCCCGAATTTCGAATTTGGATTCAATTATACACAATCGACGGTATAATGAAAAAATTAAATTCAGGATTTCAAATAATTATTTCTCAAAATAAATATTATAGTTCCACTCACCTGGGCGAAATGAGTTTTCAAAACCCAATTCCTACCGGTCAAAGCTCCTAACTCGCAAAACAACAAATGCGGGACCACGAAAATTTTTAAAACTGCAAGGCGGACTCAAAGGTGAGCAAACTAGCCGAAAAGTTAAAAAAAAAATTACAAGCGGCGCGTGACAAAAAGAAAAACTTACAGGCAATAAAAATTCGGCAAACACCCCGCCGAAACCCAAAGTTTGGCGAAAACTTGCCGAAACCCTCCCTACTCCGGTCTGATCGCCTCCAAACCGCACAACAGACCGGAAATAGGTCTAAGAACCCTCGGAGTCACGAATGTGGGGTTCACCCACGCACCCAAAGTCCAGATTCACGCCGAAGAACCCTCAAAATGGACATGCACCCTGATTTTTTGAAAAATCCGGCCAACACCAAAACCACCCTTGCATGTGGGGTCTAAGGGCTCCAAATGACGCCACCAAGGCCCCTGAACGGCTGATCGGAGCTATGGAAACCAATCAAACAAGCCAACACAACAAAACCCACACCACATCAAAAATTTTGTTTTTCTCAAACGAAAAAACGAAACAAGAAGGAGAGGGGAGAAAAAGGAAGAAAAATGAGGAGGAGGAGGTCAGATTTGGGGGAAGAAAATCGACAAACTCGACGAATTCTCGCTGGAGACGAAGAGATGATGGGGAACCTCGCTCCCTGGAACGAAAGAAAAAAAAAGAAAACAGAAAAAGAAGGAAGAAAGGGGGGAGTTTTGTCTTTAAATGGTGGGTGGCTATGTGCCCCCACCGCATTAATTGAGTACACCCCCAATCAATTTTATTTTTTTTTTGAAAACACAGATATTACACTTTCCCTTCATCATTTGGCTATCTTTACATTCTTCTAGCTGTTGATTATGTTTCCAAATGGGTAGAGGCGGTACCTTGTAAAACAGATGACCACAAGGTTGTAGTCAAATTTCTGAAAGATAGCATTTTCTCTCGTTTTGGTACTCCACGTGCTATTATAAGTGATGGTGGTTCTCATTTTTGTAATAGACCATTTGAATTGCTAGTTAAGAAATACTCCATCACTCATGAATTAGGTACTCCATATCATCCACAAACAAGTGGGCAAGTTGAAATATCCAATCGGGAAATTAAACACATTTTAGAGAAAGCTGTTCGACCAGACCGTAAGGATTGGTCACAACGTCTGAATGACACTCTTTGGACTTATAGGACAACGTTTAAGACCCTGCTTGGAATGTCTCCATGAGAATTTTTTTTGTAAGGCATGTCCTTTGCCTGTGGAATTGGAACATCGTGCTTATTGGGCTATCAAAACCTTTAATTTTGATATAGGTGAGGTTGGATCACATCGTAAGCTCCAACTTAATGAGTTAGATGAGATTAGGAATGATGCTTACCAAACTGCTAAAATCTACAAAGAACGAACGAAGGTGTTTCATGATAAATCCATTCTTCGCATATCCTTTGAACCTTTCCAAAAGGTTTTGTTATTTAACTCTCGGTTGCGTCTATTTTCTGGCAAATTGCGATCTCGATGGTCTGAACCTTACATGGTGAAAACAGTGTTTTTACATGGAGCTGTTGAGATTGTTGATCCCAAGGATGGTCGTGTTTTTAAAGTCATTGGTCAGCGTCTTAAACCATTCTTAGAGATGCCTACATCAGAAATCGAGGTTGATGTGTTGTTATTAGAGGATCCTATGTACTCAGATTGAGGAACTATTTTTTTGCTACCCATGGCCTTATGGTACTCTATGTGTTTTGTCGGGCTGACGACGTTAAACCAAATGCTCCTGGGAGGCAGCCCAGCTTCGGTTGTGTCATTATGGTTAGTCTGGATTGATTTTCGAGTTATTTCTAGTTGCATTCCACCCATACTCGTTAGCTCCGTAACAATTTTGACTTACAACTGATGCATGTAATTTTTTTATTTAACATTTTTTTTAGTCCTATATTGTTTTTATCAATTTATCATGATGAGTCCACAGTTCTTATCTTTTTTTAGCATTCATGGTGGATGATTCGTCGAAATTGGTAAAAACTTTCTCATGGTGATATTCCTGTAACTCTCGTCTTTATCTTTTCCTTCATTTGTCATTTTTTTTATATACATTGAGGACAATGTTTGATTTAGGTTTGGGGGTGAGGTTTATGAGTTTTTCTGCATTCTTCAAAAAATTTGAACTGAAATGTATTTCACAATTGACTATTGTATTCTACTCAATCTCCATTGAATACATAGTTAATTATGATTGTGTGAAAATCTTTCGATTTGAAAATGCATTCAAAATCTAAGTTCTTTTCCAATAAAGAGGATGTGCTTTCAAGTATGTCGTTAAATTTGAGAAATGCATGCTTTCACTTAACATTTTTATATATCAATAGGAAAACATAAGGTTTGATATTATATTTGAGTTAAATATATTTCATGATATTTTTTTACTCGACCACTCTTGCACTATAAGCCGAGTTAGCATAATTTGAAGTTAATCAGTAAGATATTAATTAGAAAATCTTAGAATAATAGTGGAGACTTAACCCTTGTGAGTGTCGAGACATTCTATTTTTCTTGAGGGTTATTAAATTAACTCTGACTTTTCTTGAATCTGCATTATCTCGTTGATGATCTCATTATTCTTGTTTCTTTTATTGATTGCTTTGAGAATGACATTAAAATTGAATTATTACACTCAAACTTCTTGGTTTATTTAGTTGAGATGTTATAATACCGACTAGAGCTTAAGAAGTGATATAGGCATTTTTTTATTTGAACCGTTCTTTAGCCTTTTAGCCTACCTACTGATAAATATCCGTTTGCAGCCCTTTGAGCCTTTAAATAAATTTTCTCTGGTCTAACCCCATCTCCATACCTACTCCAGTTAGGGACTAATATCTCATACTATTTTTATCCTTACCCAATGTCTCTCAGAATGTGTATGGTTGATATATTTTTTAAATGGGCAAATAAAAAGAGCTGAAGCTAAATATTCCATGAATCCCCGGGACTGAAACGTTTCATTGTGCAGAAGGGGAAAGCATGTCGTTGATTTTATAAAATTAAAAAAAAAAAGATTGATGTTTCGAAGAAAAAAAAATTATATATATATATATATATATGAAAAAGAATTTCGAAGGAAGAAAAATTAATGGTGTACAACATTGGTTTACTTTTCAAAGCCCCCACGTGTTTATTAAAGGGTGTATCCAGTCTTAGAGAATTTTCGCATACCTTTTTCCATTCTTGTTAGCCAAAATCTTAGCCTCATTTCAATCTAATAAAGACCTAATTGATCTTAAGTAAAAGTCTGGTTCATAGACATGAAGATTAAATAGACAAGAACTATGGAGTTTGATTCAACATTATCAAAGTAATTGATATTCCTGTCCATGAGATCATATTCATTTCATTATTTTAAAAGTCCATTTTCATGATTATTATATGTGAGATGTTTGTGTTTCCATAATTTATTCTCTTTCTCACATATAAACTGAGTGATAACTAACAAATCTCCGAGTGATTCATTTCTGAGTGACAAGAGAGATTTGTAGTCGAAGCGTACTATCCAAAGGTTATCTAGTCGTATCTTTACTGAGAAAAAGAAAGTTATGTTGATACATGCACACACACACTTCGAGTTGAGAATAATTGATAAAATTTATTTAACCTTTGGGTATTATTTAACCATTGTTAGACTATTTGATATATTATTCTGACAATGTTAGTTGTTTTCTAGAAATTTTGGCAATTAGATGATTACTCTAAGGATAATAGATAGAGTGATCAAGTTACCATGTTTTGAAAATTTATTGAGTCATAATGTTTGTGGGTAACATTTCTAGAAACCCTCACGAGACTATAACTCATCCACTATTCTAGGGGTTTAAAGCCTTGTTGCACGTTTAAGGTAAGTGCAACCGATGATTCCTGCGAAAGTGAGTTATAATTTTATTTTTATTGTTTTACTCGAGGACTAGCAAAATATAGGTTTGGGAGTATTTGATATTCACGTAATTATTACATAATATATCCCTTAATTTATATATGTTAGTATTTTGATTATTATATTTTATTCTAATTATTTTGTTTTCATGTTTTTGTAGGAATTTGAGCGTGAATGATGAAATCGCATTAAGACGACAATTTGAGGAATGATCAATTGGTTGACTCTAATGGTGGTACAAAGTAGCGGGTCACATATCTAAACCTAACCTAAACAAACCTAAGTCCACCTAATTTAACTTAAGCCCAAGCCCAAAAGCTGACCTAGAAACCCAAATCCATAATAACAAGGAAAGGGAGAACCCTATTGAGGTTTCCTCTCTCCCTTCTCGGATCATCTTTTTTCCAAAGTTTCCCGCTCCCTCCTTTATTTTTTCCTGCCTCCACACCATGCACATCCACCCTGCCGGTGATCCTCGCTCGATAGGAGGACCGACAACGTACCTCACCTCGCCAACACCACCATAATCGCAGTCCTCCTTTTCTATTCATCCCCTATTTTTGTCCCCCTCCATTGCACAAACTAGAAGCCAACACAACACCGCCGACCACTGAACAACCCACGCACAACCACCGTCCAGCGCACCCTCACCGTTCCTGTCACAAACCACCATAACACCACCGCCCACACCGTCCTATATTTCATCTCGCCATAATAACCATCCCTGTTATTCTCCCTTCCACGTTCTCTGCCTCCTCTTCTTCTCTCTTTCTGCTCCTTCATCACGAACAGACCACGCACCACCACCATCTCTCTCACACTAAAACAGAAGAACAGGAACAACAACTGAAACAGCCCTTGCTCCTAATTGTTTACTATTCGTGTTTCCTTCTTCTCTCGTCCCTCTCTCTCCCATCTCGTATCTCACTCTATTTGTTTCCATCTATCCCTCTCTTTTGCAGGTATCGGAGCATCTCGCACACCACCACTGAGACAGGAGTAGCAAATAAGGAGCAATGCCCCTGCTCCTCTCCCGTTCATCCTTTCTTTTCTCTCTCTCGTGTCTCCCTCACCATCTCTTTGTCTCTTGTAGGTGATCTTCACTGGAGAAGGATGAGCTCGCGAGGAGCACAAAGGAAGAACAACGGTGCGGCTCGCTAGAGACGAAGGTGCAAGAGAAAATCGCAGGAACCAACTGATTTTCGAATCGATTGGTTATTTGCACCCTAGACCTTTTCTATTTACCACCACAGTCACTATTCCATCCCAGGTTATTTGCACCCCCGATTTCTGTCTGAGCCACCACAGTCCACCAACAACTCTTTCTCGAGATGTGTGTTCATGCTGAGATGGATTCCACCTACACCGGTGTTGTGACACCATCCACCATGATCTTCTAGACCCCACGCCGAAGCGAAGATGAAACCATAGGGTTTCCTAGAGTTTGTCGTATCTAAATTTATTGTTTTCTATATGCTTGAATGTTAAACACAGTTGATTTCTGAATTTCAATTATTTTCTTTCACCGATTATATCCGGAATAATTATCTAGACTAATCAGTAGTTAGAAGTTCCCTTTGTTGATATTCAAAGCTTGCTTTAATCAATTAATTTGAATCTGTGATTATGTGTGTCGTAAAAAGACATGCAATGATAGGGGTTTAGAATTAGTTAAAATAAACTTGTGATTGTGTGTGTCGTAGAAAGATATGCAATGCTAGGGGTTAATTCCTTTGCTGAGATCAATTGCAAACTTAGATTAATCTTTAGGTTAGTCGTGTTGACTCTTGAAAACAATAATTTGGATTACATAAATCTCGAAGAACCCGTGGTGGATTCGATGTCTCGGTCTACTTTCTTATCATTTTATCAGTTTAATATTCAAGTGTTCATTTTCATTCTCTTAATTTAGTAATTTACATCTGCTGTAACCCCCAACTCTAAATTAGTTTAAATAAGTCTTAGAATTCGACTGTCTTGTCAATCCTCGTGGGATCGACCCGTATTTGCCACTGTCTTCTAATTAGACAGCCGTGCACTTGCCGAATTACAAGTAGGGTTTATTAACTTATTAATTTAGGTTAATAAAATCTCCATCATGGATAGCGGTGCCAAACTTGACTCTTGTCTTCTTGCCCATTACACAATGTTTAGATAATTCTAACTTGCAGGTCTTAGCACCTTTTAGCAATTCTTGTTTCACAAGAGTTTGCATACTCTTCATACCAACATGCCCTAAACGCATGTGTCACAATCTGGTCGTATCACAAGAAGTACTTGCAGTCTCAGTAACTGCAACTTCACCCGTTATTGTATTCCCAGTCAAGAAATACATATTACCTTTTTTATTGCTTTCATCACCACCATTGCACCAGACACAACCTTGAAAACACCATCTGACACGGTTATCTTGTAACCTTTGGTATCCAAGGAACCCACTGAGATGAGATTCTTCTTCAAAGCAGAAACATACCTTACTTCTTTCAAATCTTGAACTATACCATCAAACATCTTCAGCCATATTGTACCTATCCCTTCTGATTTGCTTGTCTGATCATTACCCATCATAACAGCTCCACCATCTAGCTTTTTAAAGCTAGAAAATCAGTCCCTATGGAGACACGTATGATAAGTGCAACCCGAATCGACAATCCACTCGTCAGTGAAACACATCAACGTTGATATAGATAAGAAATACTCATCAAAATCTTCATCACTACGCTCAACAACATTCATACTAGTGCGTTTCTTCCTTTCTCTTTGGCTTTGATTTTCAGACAATCTTTTACCCAATGCCCTTTCTGGTGATAGTAAACGCATTCATTTATCGCCGGAGCGTTTGACCCACTTCTCGATTTGGATCGAGATTTATCTCTTTTACCACCATATTTTCTACTTTTCGATCTTCCCCTCGCAGTCAATGCTTTAGACGTTGCATCCCTATGGACTTTGAGGTCCATCTTCCTGTACTCATAATTGAGCAACACTGTCGCAATCTCATTATAATTTAATGATTCTTTTCCCGTTAACAAAGTTGTCACGAGATGCTCATATTCTTCTGGAAAGGAATTCAAAAGGCACAAAGCCTTATGATTCTTTGGAACAACTTCTTCTAAATTCAATAGGTCGGCAATTAGCCTATTGAATTCATCCAAATGCTCAGACAAAGTAATACATTGTCTCATATTCATCCAAAAAATCTACTTCATGAGGAAGAGTTTATTTTGAATACTCTTCGTCATATACTTGTCTTCCAACTTTTTTCACAATACTTTAGCGGATGTTTCCTTTATGACGAAATATTTTTGTCCCTTCGCTAAACACAGTCGGATAGACCCACATGCTTCCGATTCAATTTGTTCCAATCTTCTTCTCTCATGGCGTTTGGCTTATCACCCAAAGCATTCTCCAGATTCTGTTGTGTGAGCACATCCAATACTTCACATTGCAACATGCCGAAGTTGTTCTTGACGTTGAACTTTCCGACATCAAACTTACCGACTGTAGTGGTAATCATCTTCGAACTAGAACTTGAACTCGACGTCTCTGTCATGTTCCTCAATACTTTCATATAAAACTATCAATTCACACACAAACTAACCAAGGGAATAACCTGGCTCTGATACCAATTTTTTGCGCCTCGCAAAAAAGTAACAGATTACGGAACACAATTGATAGTTGTAATAGAAAGTAATAAATCCAAATTATATACAAGGCAATGTAAAGTAAATGAAAATTAAATGAAACACGTACCACACAAACAATTTAACGTGGTTCAACAAATTTGCATACGTCCACGGGCAAAGAAAATAACTTTACTAGTGAGATCGAAGAGTACAAATGAGAGAGATACACAACGTCAACGACGTTCAATACACACATATCTAAGCGACGCCATGAAATACGCAGGGTGCATATATCCTTCACACACAAAAGAAAATATTCTTTTTTTTCTCTCCTCACGTCTCTCTTCTCCCATACATACAAACAAGAGAAAGGTTGAAGAACTCTAATTTCTCTCAACTTGCAAACGCTCCGAAGCTCTCAAGGGAAGAACTATGATAAAAGAAAGCGGGGGGGGGGGGGGGGGACCTCCTTTTATAGCCGCTCTTGGCTGTGGAGAGAGGCGGTGATGGAGAATTCCATCACCTTCCTCTCCCTTCTTCTTCCAGCTGATTCATCAGATCCAGCCCAAATCCATTAGATTCAGCTACTTCCAGTCAACAAATTCACGCCGACATGCCAAAATCAGGTTCATCTTCATCTTTTTGTTTCAATTTTTGTTCCCTTGTGTATGTGTTGCCGACATCCAATTTTCAACACCAACGAGGGAACTGCCAGAAGAGTTTATCACCTAATACCCATCTCTTGGGTTTAACCACTGACAATATCTCAACTGCCTCTCGACACACTTGGCATTAGCTTTCCATTTCGCTAAAGGACATTGATTGGCAAGGGAATCTCTGACCTTAAATTCAATGCATATAAATTTCTAACTAATAACAGTGCAAATCTAATCCGTGCAACTTATTTTTGAAGATGGGAATGCTAGTAAACACTTTTTTTTTCATTATTTCCAAATGTAGTAGATGTCGGCTTTGAAAACGAATTTTCTCACAGTTGCAGTAGGATTTTTTTTTCCTTTGAGGTACTTCGAGCACCACTTTATTTCTTGGTCCTACTTGATGAGTGAACTCAAGTTTCAGCACAAGTCAGTGTCATATTGCTCTTAAAAATGACACCCTATCCTCGGCCTCCATGTACCTATGGCTTAAATCTGTTGTAATATGTATTTAGTCCAACTTTCTGGAAGCATTTCTCTGTGATTGATATATCTGAGTTCAGTTTGTAAACAATTTTTTTTTTTTTTTTTTTACTTTGAGGTCTTAATTTACAGGTAATATATAAATAGTGAAGAAATGTGATCTTCAGGAGTTTCTGAAGGAGAAAGGATCGAATTTTCTTACTCACGCACAGAAGTGTCAAAGTTTGCAGCTTTTTTTCTCCTAGAAGCTTGCGTAGTTCTCTCAATTCCCTGCCCGGGATAACTATGGATTGCCATGAAAGTGCAGTGTGAAGAAGAGTTGTTCTCTCTCGTGACAATAATTTAAATCTCACTTATTTCCACTATCTATTTACTTTATTTATTTAGCATCTGTCAACTACAAAACCCTTTTATTTATTTAAGACGTGTTCATTGAATGACAAAAATCAAATTTGAGTTCAAATAAAGATTCATTCTACATTGCCTAATTTTTCAAGTACTGCATAGACTAAAAATGAATTGAAGACAATCTATTAAACTACACTAACATGGCTGGCCGACTATGCAAGGGAGGACACTAGTACTCTAAGTAAGGGTGCAAATTCACCAGACTTTGCCATTATTATGTCTTTCTTGGGCAATTTTTTCAACATGTTTGGGTCTAGGACTTGACAAAGACTGCTCCATTTAGCAATAAAATTTTCTCTGGTGGGCATGCCCACGTCTTTCATTTGCTGTCTGAAGTTCCCAATCTCCTTAAGATGTGTTTTGTCAGGAGCAACATAGCGATTGTTACGCGCGGAAGCGTTACAAATGCCTAAATGTGGAATTATAAAACAAATACAACTAATACCGGAGACAATAAATTTACGTAGTTCAACAATTTGCCTACGTCCACGGGCAAAGAGACAACTTTACTATTGAGATGAAAGAATAGAACTGGAAATAGTATCCAACACAATATACGTGTCTAAATGACACCATACAAATACGCAGATTGCGTATATCACAACAAAACAATACTCTCTCATTTCTCACCTCCTCTTCTTCCTTCTCTCTCACAAATACATACACACAAGGAGAGAAAAACCCTAACAAGAAAACAACACACACACACACAGAGATCGATTGGAAGATGGATGAAGAAGGGGGAAACCCCTTTTTTCTTTAATAACCTGATGAGGCGGTGGAAATTCTTCCACCACCTTCTTCTTCCTTCTTTTCCAGCTGTTCCAGCCATATCCTCTTCATGTTTCAATAAATCCAGCCAACAATTCAGCAAACCTTTGTTGCCAACAAGCGAAACACAACTCGATCTACTGTTGACAAGCCGATCTCCATCAAATTTCAGCTCAGGTATCTTCTGTTCCTTTGTTTTTAGATCTCTGTTTTCAATTTGTTTGTTTCTCTGTATTTTAACAATTCTCTACATCGGTGAAGATTTCACAAATCTGAGTCGACCACAACAAATACGAACAAAAACAAGCAACTGATTCTCAGCGAACATAATAAGACTAAACACGAACAAACATATGCCACTTCTTACAGAATTCAACTCTTCAACTGCGCTCATAGGTGCCATACACCCGAAGGTGCCATCTACCAAAATATGCTCAAGCTAACAAATCAACTCCACCTTGACTAGGATGGAGCTTCAAATCAAACTTTCTAGAAATACAGTGTGCACAAACTTCTATATTGCACATCATCATATCTTCTACCAAACGTTTATTCAACAACTCGTGTAGAAACTTTTCACCTTTACTACCTGCAAAAAAACTCCAAACCCTCGAGGTATCTATACAAACATCCTAAGAGTTATCAATAACTCCACCAGAAGCAACATCTATAGGGTCTTCAACAACACAAGTTGCTCGACCAAATACAACTTTTCAATTACCTGTAATTGTACTTCCCTGCAAGAAGTACAAGTTACCATTTCGAACAGCTTTCAGAACTATCAGAGCACCAGAAACGAGCTTTAGAGCCCCACCATTTACCATAACCCTGTAACCTTTGGACTCTAAAGTACTAACGGAGATGAGATTCTTCTTCAAATCGGGTACATACCGAACATCATTCAAAACCCGAACAAGTCCATTATGCAGCTTCAACTTGATTTTATCTATCCTTTTAATTTTGCTTGTTGCCCATATGGACAACACCACCATTAATCTCTTTAAAGTTAAAGAACTAGTCCCTACGAGGACACATATGATAGGTTGAACTCGAATCAAGCAGCCATTCATCATAATGATTCACCAATGCTGAAGTTGCAGTCAACGAATACACATCATTTTCATCTTCATCTTCATTCAATTTGTGCACCATATTTGCATCTGGCTTTTTCTTTCTCTTTTCTATTGCAGCATTCAATTCTTCACGGTCAATCTTCAAATGGCCTTTATTATGATAGAATGCACATTCATCCCTCGTAAAAAACCTTATGTCCACATATTTTTCTCTTGATTGTGATCTTCCTCTATCACCAACATTCTTATTTTTAGATCTCCCTCTTGCTACCAATACTTCAGATGTTGCATCCCTATGGTTCTTGAGATCCTTCCTCCGAAACTCATAATTGAGCAATGTTGTAGCCACCTCATCATAATTCAACTCTTATTTTTCCGCTAACAAACTTGTAACGAGATGCTCGTATTTTTCAGGAAGGGAATTCAAAAGGCACAAAGCCTTATAGTTCTCTGGAACATCTTCTTCTAAATTCAATAGGTCGGCAATAAGCCTATTGAACTTATCAAAGTGCTCAGACAACGTACTCTCGGGTCTCATATTCATCCGAAAAAGTTGATTTGTGAGGAAGAGCTTTATCTGGATGCTCTTCATCATGTACTTGTCTTCCAACTTTTTCCATAGCACTTTAGCGAGGGTCGCCTTCATAACGAAGTATTTTTGCTAATTTGCTAAACACAACCTTATTGACCCGCATGCTTGCCGATTCAACTTGTTCGATTCTTCTTCCCTCATGTTTTCCATCTTATCTCCAAAAGCATCATCTGAATTCTCTTTTGCCAACACATCCAAAACTTTGCATTGCCACATTTTGAAGTTATTCTTTCCATTAAACTTATAGACGTCAAATTTACCGACTGTAGCGGTAACCATCTTTGATCCTGAACTTGACGGATCTGACATGTTTTTCACCAACCACCAATTCATGCAGCTTCAAACGAACCCAAAGAACTAACCGTTTGCTCTGATAACAATTTGTTACGTGCGAAAGAGTTACAAATACCTAAATGCAAAGTTGCAAAACAAATACAACTAATACCAGAGACAATAAATTTACGTGGTTCAGTAATTTGCCTACGTCCACGGGCAAAGAGAACAACTTTACTGTTGAGATGAAAAAATGCAACTAGAAAAAGTCTCCAACACAATACACGTGTCTAAATGACACCACCCAAATACGTAAGTTGTGTATATTACAACAAAACAATAGACTCTCTCTCTCCTCTCTCACCTCCCATATTTCTCCTTCCCTCTCAAAACACATACCCACAATGGGAGAAAACCCCTAACAAGAAAACAAACACACAGATAGATCGATTGGAGGATGGATGAAGAAGAGGGAAACTCCTTCTTCTGTTATAGCCTAATGAGGTTGTCGAAGGGTGGCGGTGGAAACTCTTCCACCACCTTCTTCTTCCTTCTTTTCTAGCTATTCCAGCCATATCCTCTTCATGTTCCAACAAATCCAACCAACAATCCAGCAAACTTTCATGCCGACAAGCGAGATCCAACTCGATCTACTATCGAAAGCCGATTTCCATCAAATTTCAGCTTAGGTATCTTTTGTTCCTCTATTTTGGATCTATGTTTTCAATTTGTTTGTTTCTATGTATTTCAACAATGATTACCCTGTTTGATAATAATAGCACCGTTACCACCACCAACAACATATATTTCCAACCAAAAGGGTAATCATTGTTTAGGATGCTGACGGATCCATATCGAATAAATGGTAGTCGTTGTCTCATCCCCTTTCCAATGTGGTTGAATGCAACACTAACTTGCATAACCTTGTCTTCTGTGAATGTTGGACCTGCACCGAACAACATCACCTGCATCGATTGTAAATACCATTGTTAGTCAGAATAACTTGGATTCATAAGGATTGAAAATGGATACAAATCACATCATGTTCAAAAAAATCTATTGTTAGAGATAGTAATGTCAATAGATCCCTTAACGCTGTCAATTAGTCCATCTTCACCTTTGGACAAGGTGATGTGATCAATCCATATATTTGAGGATCCAAAAATAGAAATTACATCACCGTCACTCGCTGTTCTTATTCCAAAGGAATCTTTCGAGACCCTAATTACGTCACCACTACATGGTACAATGTCATGAATACGTATACCATGTATAATGATATGATTTGCAGACTGGATCATGAATCCGCAACCAAACTCTTGTTGCAGTTTAATCACCATATCAGTCTTAAAAAGATCTATAATGGCATGCACCATGCACCATGCACCATGCAACATCAGGACTGTTGGGTCTGGAGTGAAGCAGCACTTTGGTGTGGGGTTTTTACGAATTGGACTCAACCGTCTCCAAAAGGCCTTGTTGTTATTGAGTACATGTCCAATCCTTTATTAACTTCACATGATGTTGTTCATAATTACTCAATGTGAAACTAAATTTATGCGCTTAATTCGAGCCAACATCTCCAACAAGGATAACGTTGTTAATAAAGTATTTTGCTATGTACAAGTAAGCTTTCTCCATTCTGTAACATAACTGATAGAAAAATGACGTCATCTTACTTTATTTTTTTTATTTTTTTAATTCTTGCAGGTGAGAGAAATGCAACATATATATTTTGGAGAGGTGTTATATATTACAAATGAACATTTTTAAATTGAGATGTTCAACAACTTTCTTGAAAGTTGGCACGTAGGTTTCAAATGCAGTCTCCATGGCTTTTTCTTCTTTATTACGCCAATATGATCATAATCCATAATGTGGGAATCTGTATTTGGCTTAGCTACACATAACCTCAGCAACATCAATCCGAAAGTAAACGAAAACAGAGAAACTAAATTTGGGTTAAACTCCATCTTTGAATTTGTTTCTTGTTTGTTTGACAAGTTGAGTTTGGTTCCTTCCTCTAATGAATCATCTTTTCTCTTTCTTCATAAATATCCTAGGCTAGATATTTACATAATAGGTTTGGGCCTTAATATCTCTGGTCCAAGACATCTCTGCCCGTTGTGTAAGGGTGTCAAATACGGTATCTACATCTATGATTTCAAAACTTGTTTCATTTTTATTTCACAAAAAATAAATACTCTGAGAAAAATTCTAGAAACAAGATTTTCAAGGGTTTTTATTTTCCTAAAAAATTTAACTTTGTTTGGTTATTTCATGAAAAATAATATTTGTTGATCAAATATTTGTGTGGGGTGAAGACGTTTGAGTTGATTGTAGCAGCAATAGTGGAGGTATTGTGGTTTATTTTGTAGTTAAAGTAGCGGTAAAAACGATGGTTGTGATGCTAACGGTGGTAGTGTTTACGATGAAGGTGGTTGCAATAATGACACTTGTGGCAATATATATGGTACAATGACGGTGGCGATGGTTGTGGTGGTGGCAGCGATGGTGTGGTGATGTTGATAGTGACTATGAATGTGTTAATGAGGGTGGGAGGTGGCGCTCTTAGTGGTTGCATCATGGTGGTAGTAGTGGCCCCACTAATGTGATTGGTGGCAATAGTGGTCACACTAATGTGGTGGTGGTTGTGTGATATGGTGGTTGTGGTGGTGGGGTGGTGGTTGTGTTATTGGTGTTGGTGGGTCTGGTGGTATCGATGGGTGTGCTATGTTAGTGGCATTGGTGTGTGGTGTGGTTGGGTGCTTTGGTAGTGTTTGTGACATGATAGTAGTGGTAGTGTGGTTGTGGAGTTGAAGTGGTGGTTGTAAGGGTAAGGTGGTTAGTGGTGGATATTGAAAAATTAAATGGTGAGAATAAAAAACTAAGGATAATCTTGAAAAATAACTTCCCTCCATGAGACTATTTTGGAAAAAGAAAAATATCAGATTTATAATTCAAAAAATGACTTTTAATACCTACTTTTTCACAAAATAGACCATTTAGATATCGTAGTTGATGTCATGGCTAATTTGTGCATACTTTTATAACCGTCAATGATTATTTATTAAATCAGGTTAACTCATAAAGTTATAGAACATATTTACCCTTCCTAAACAAATAAATAACCCAATTTTATACTTTTATAACCAACAATGACTATTTTATTAATGATTCTATTTTTTGTTTTTATTTTTTTAACCCCTAACCCCTCCCACCTCATGCCGCTGGTAGGTATCGATATTAATTATTGTAATTATGAACAATAAATTATAAGTTTTTTTAAGTTTTCATTGACTGACAAGTTAATCAAATTATTTTGCTAAGATTTTGTAAACTTTTCATAATGTAGTTAATGATGATTAGAAATATGGTTTTAATTAATTAATAAAATCAATTTGATTAACTTGTTATAAATTTTTACATTCAAATGGAATTATAACCAAGAATTGTGATTTCGTTTTAAGTTAATTTCAGTCTCCTGGTTTTAAGAAATATTTCGGCATGTAAAGAAAAAATGTAAAAATTTCAAAGATAAATAAAATATATATAATGAATTTCGAGGACATACTAAATATATGAAAAATAAGAAGCAAATAAATAAATGTATTACACACATTAAATGAAAACAAAATACCTATAATTAGAAAATCAGGGTTAGTTTCAAAAATCAATATATTAGGAGAAGAAATATTAATTAGGAAATTATGGGCGGTTTAAAAAATCAATAAATAATTAGAAAAAAAATCCCAAATTTTACAAAAAAATCCTCAAAAAAATTAATTTTTAGTATTTTTTTTTAATACTTTTACGAAAAGTCACACTTACAACTTTAATACTTTCAAAAAAATGAAAATTTCGCAAAGTCACAATCCTTATCGCCGCCACACTTACAACTTCTCTGTTAATTTTTTGTAGTATCAATGGTCCTAAGTTTTAAAAGAAAAAAAAAAAACTTGACACAAATAGTATCTATAAAAATAAAAACAAAAAAATTATTTATAAAATAGTCATTGTTGGTTATAAAAGTATAAAATTAGGTTTTCTATTTTCTTATGAAGGACAAATATGTCATATAACTTTATGAGTTAACTTGGGTTAACGAAATAGTTCCTGTTGGTAAGAAAAGTATAAAAATATATACAAATTAGCCATTACATTAATTATAGTATCTAAATTATCTATTTTGTAAAAAAGTAGGCACTAAAAGTCATTTTCCATTTATAACTTTCTGTAAAACAAAATTTAGGCACGCAGCTTAAAAAAGAAAATAACAAAAAAAAAGAACCTTTCTAACTGTCAAGGAAAGGGGTGAGGAAACCAGCGAGGGGGAGGGTGTCACCACTCATCCCCCTCAAGATTCGCGCTGCTGCGAATTTCTGAAAAAAGAAAGAGGCAAATATAATGGAGTGGGGCAAAAACGTAATTTGGCTACTTTCTTCATTACCTTCCCAAAAAGTAGACGAGGAAAAGAACTTGATCACTTTGAAGAACCGAGAGCTTCACCATCGGTGATTTCAACCAGAAGCTAATTTGTAGTTGAACTGGTTTGTGTCCTTAACTGCTGTGTTTGATAGAATATTGATTTGAACTGGTTTGTGTCCTTAACTGCTGTGTTTGATAGAATATTGATTTTCGTAAACAGTAGGTTGGCATACGATAGAGAAGACAAATTTTTATTTTTTTTGAAAGGGTTTTTATAGGATCCCAGAACCCATTAAAGACCAGAACTGGTCAACACACCATAAACTGATAAAGATGCCGCAAGTTGGGTTTAAACCCAAGACCAAGTGGTACCATCCGCCAAGCTCCAACCGTTGAGCTGTCATGCCATTTGCGAGAAGACAATGTTCATAAGATTGAAAACATTTTATTGAAATTTCTGATTTTTTTTGTATCACATATCATTGATATTATTTCTTAATATGTTCTACCCATCACATTGACATGTTACTTTAGTTTAGACCCTAGGACGAAACTTGGAACGAAACATGGGAAAGCTTTGAAAATACACGTATATTTGAACTTATAAAACGTGGAATACTGTATATTGCTAGAACTACGATATCAGACCAACTTGAAAAATGTGTATATCGATCTTACTTGAAAACGTTGAAATGCTAATTTAACTTCGATAAGATCGATCTTAAAGATTGGCTTGAGAGATCATCTCCACTAAATCCATCTCTCTCTTCACTTCATGACACTTCATGAGCGAATCCATTTGATCCATATTTGGCATCTCCATCTCCAGACTCTCTTCGTCGATGACACACCCACAGTGTACTTCATCAAACAAACTCTCAATGTTGTATTTCTCGTTCACCATTTTCTGATCAAAACAAAAGTCACTTACTAGACCCACGGTAAAGTCATAGTCCAGTATTAGTCGATTCATCACTAAATTATCTGACTCGTCTGTTTGAGTTGATGAAGAAATTGGTGCTCTTGTTATAGTGGTATTGGCCATATCAAGTATGTTGGAGGGGTTGACTTTATTTTTCTGGTTATTGCCCAATGACTTGGAAGTGGGAAGGTTTTTGATGTAGTCTTGAAGGAGGGAGCTTGATCTAGAGCTCTTTGTGTTTCGGCATCTTCGCTTTGCAAATTGCTTTCTTTTAGTGGCATTCCAATGGTTTTTAATGGAATTTTCAGTTCTTCCTGGTAACCTTTTTGTGATCTCTGCCCATCTGTTTCCTATTTCCTTGTGGGCTTGAATTAGTACCTTGTCTTCTTCTTCTGTCCATGTATCCTTCTGCAAAAGAAATATAGTGTTAAATTCCCACCTACTGAAATGTATTAAGCAATTAGATAAGGAAAATAATAAATAGTCAGGCCCCTCGACAACAGGAGTCCACTCTAGTTTCTCAAAATATAAGGGATACATTTGTATCAAAATATGTAATTATGACATTGCTTGATATCTGAAGAAGAGAGTTGGAAAGGAGAACCTTGATGTTAGGTCTCAAATGGTTGTGCCATCTCTCTCTACACTGTTTCCCAATTCTTCCTTTCAACATCTGAGCAATGTGAGACCATCTCCTCACCCCAAACTGCTCTACCAAGTGCACCAATAACCTTCACATAACCAAAATTCCAACATATGTTACACCATGGAAAATATAATTTTAAACCATCTTCATCAGTAAGAAATTTATCTCTAATTAACAAGCTTAAATTCTACTCAATCTTGCAATAATTTTCTATAAGGTGAGGAAAATAAGATATACCCTTTCTTGGTGAGAATGAAAACTCTGAAAACATGACCATTTTCTAAGAAATTAGTGCTCTTAGACTCTACCTGATTAATATATGAGAATGACACTTTTTTTCTTTTTCTTTTTATTTTTTTCATTTTGTAATTGAAATGTTTTAAATTCAGAAGCTCAAAAACAAACACCTGGTTTAAAGTGGCCGACTTCTAAAATGGAAGCAAACGCCACCTAAGAGTGATTTTGTTAAAAAAAAAAAAAAAAAAAAAAAAAAAAACTTGTAACTCAAACAAAGCAAAGAAAGAACAAATATAAATAATAATAATAAATCTTTAACTTACCTATCTTCTTCAAGTGTCCATTGTCCTCTAGCCACCCCATTCTTCTTATGACGAAGCCTTCTGTAGGAAGCACTCTTAATCTTATTAAAAATGACATTTTTATAAGATGCATGGTTCCCATTTGTGCATGAAATCTCATCATTTACTTCCAAATTGACCACATTAAAATTCAGGTCCTCTAAATTCAAAGCCTTAGGATTGTTATATTGTTCTATAGCTTGACTATTAGGTGGACAATTCAAAAATCCATTATTCCAAAATATTTCAACCATCCCATTGTCGCCCATAAATGGTTTACGCTCCGAAATATCAAATTCTATCGCTAAATTAGGCTCCAGAGCTTCTGGCAGATCGTAACACGGAGTTGGAACTTTGAACTCCATATTTGATGTTGACCCATCATCAGTAACTAAGTGATCAACATTCTGAAGATCTTGGAATTGGCCTTGTGACAAACATGCTTCTAAAGGAAACCCTTCGCCAAATTCCGGTTCCATATAACTCTCCCATAAAATTGTGGGCTCTATAGTGAGATCTTCTTCGAACTTTAAATCCATGAGAGAGACAGAGATGCGAGAGTAATAAAAAGAGCATATATATCATGAGACAAAGATCTTAGGAGAATTTACAGCCATTGATTTGTGGTTTGATCTGACGGTGTACATTCTTTGATTTATTGCGATTGAATAATTATGAACGTTAAGTTTTTCATTCATGGCGTATTTAAGGAGAGTTAATAAGGGCATGACGTAGTAGTGATTTATTGTCATAACCAAGGATTGTGATTTCGTTTCGAGGTAATTTCGGTAAGTTGATTTTAAGAAATATTTCATTGTAATTAGAAAAGCGTAAAGTTTTATGTTGTAACATTGAAGTTATCAATATAATTTAAGCATTTTAAACTCATACATATTCCAAAAAAAGTACCACAAGACTCATAATATCATACAAATTCATATTGCACAAAAATCACTTATATAAAAAAAATAGTATTAAACTAAGGTTATAATGGGTTAAAATGTACGAAAATTAAGATTTAGTCTAATGAAAAATTAAATATTTTGAATTTCGACAGAAAATTCGATAACTTAAAAATAGAAATATTTCCTGAAATTTCGACATTTTTCAAGAAATCACATTCCTTGGTCATAATAACATCCTTATGCAAAGGAACATCAACATTCATTGAAGGAGGCATGGCAAAAAACCCATGGGTTCTTTGCTTATTTTTGTCACAAAGTACAAACACTTGGTAAATTTAATGTTACCAAATTACCAAACAAATTAATACTTTTAGTTTTATCTACAGTAGAAATTTCATAATCAAGTCAATTATGGGATTTTATATTTCAGGCCTTTAATTGAGTTAGTTAATTAGTATTAGTATTGAGATTGTTACTTTTTATTTAAGAAATCTTCTTTAAGTATTCTTTATGTATAATTTTTTAAACGTTTCTTGGAGTTTAATGCATCTCTACAAGAAGCATTTAATGTTTTCTAGTATGAACTAAATGCGCATTTCAATATGTTTTGAATTTCTATTTCCATAATTATCAAGGTTAGAAATATTAGTCGACTCATGAAATTCGCCTCGTACTATATGACATACTTAGAGATTTTGAATCACATGGTTTTGGTGAAAACAATGTTTTCAGTAGAGATTTTGGATGTCTTTACAAAACGTTTCAAATAGGGTGTTGTTCTTTTCACACCAAATTCTACTAAAATAACCCTGAATAAATAAATAAAAATATGTTGACATGTTTTTAGAATTAGTTCTATAATAATAATAATAACACAATTAACCAAAAATACTTAACTTGAAACGATTTTTTTCCGGTCAAAATGACTAGTGTTGATCATCTTTTTTTAATTGTAAAACAGACTGACCTTTTTTCTTATCAAAATGGCTAAACCTGGGTCATTGTTCTGTTTTTAAAAAGACGTCATAATAGGGAATTTCATACCCCTTTTTTTCACTATAAAAATATGCTTTTAACTTAACAGATTGACTCTTACTAAGATAACCAATTGCTAAAACTGGTCTTCAAACAGCAGCTTGAAAAAACATGGGGTGACAAGCCTGAAATTTCTTAATTTGCAATTGGATTGTTTTAGTAATTTATGGATTCCACAATTTACTTAGGAATCACACACAAAAAAGTAAATGTGCAAGAAAAGTAAATGAGGCAAAGATATAACGTGGTTCACCACTAAAGGGCTACATCCACGACAAGATCACGTGCCCATTATGAAACTAATATCACGAGTACAAAAGTCTCATACAACAATCATACATTGGTTTCACAATGTGGTAACAACTCTAGTTTTCACTCCACACACGAAGTTTTGCTTCAACGATGCATCTCTTCAATCTGCTTGATTAACAATGTACTTGGTCAAACATCGCTTGCATACACACAAGGGTTCTTACTATACATTTCATCTTACACTTTCTTAATATACGAGCTTGTCATTTTACGCGAACAAGAGTCACTTGTTGAGGTGGCATGCCCGGTCACTAAGCGTGAACGTTCTTTATTGGAAAAGTAGTGTAGATTTCCCTCACATTTCTTAAATGCTTGGATATTGCTCTTTTATTCATTTTTTTTTCTCTTTTTCATACTTCTAGTCCCCAGATAGCATGTCCAGATGATGAATTCTCAATAACAAATTGAATTCTTTATTATGTCATAAATAATCGAAAAGAAATCTACAATAGTGAAGTATAATCCAAAACTTAGAAATATATCTCAACCTTAAATAGAAATTGTGCCTCACATCGATATAAATTCGTATAAGAAATTCTAGATAGATAAATTTCGCAAAAGTATTTCAATTAGAACTACTGATAATAATGCATATAAATTTCATTTTTTGTTAGAAATGTGAGCCCAAAATATCAAAAAATTATTTTCAGGGACAAGTGAGAATGACCAAATTAAGAAATGGACATATACACTAATAGAATGAGAGAATCTAGAGCTTTTAGTGAGTGTATGCTAATTGGCCATCAGTTTCCACAAACTCCAATTTGATTTATTGTTTTCCATCAAGTCAATAACCTAAAATTGATATGATTTATCCGTAGATATTTGACTAATTATGATAATGACACTTTTATTTATCATATAAGATGGTTGTGTTGGCTTTAGGAATATATAGCATTTTCAACCAACGGACTTAGAGCATAATATTACTTGACCACCCAAAAGATAATATGTCGAATTCAAGGGGCGTACATGAAACCAACTTGGTCATCAAGACTGATGTAGTAAGTCATCTTTTCTCACCCATATAGCTCCAGTCCTTTCCAAAACTTGAGGTAACTTGGTAGAATAGGATACTTGAGAGTTTGATGCATCATTAATCGTTTTAATCTTATTATTACCCACATGATTATTATTTTTTTTTTTTTGGAAAGCTTACCCACGTGATTATGTTGTCTTGATGGAGTACTTTGCTAGTCTTAAAATGAGTGAAGATTTTGAACATAGCTACTATATGCATAGTAAAGTTTAGTGTGTTCTCTACGACAACAACATGCCATGGGGCGAAAATAAGATTTCAGCCGTTGATGTCCATGTCTCCCACCATATGTGCATTGCATTGAATGGGGAGGTTTACAAGGAGATGGTTGTTGAATCATAACCTCTTTAGCTTTAACTTTAGTTTGAGCTTGATGAGGTTTAACTTAAACCTTCTTTTGATATCGAACCTTAGGTTATAGAGAATGAGTTTTTGTCTTTGAAGCTTGAGCTTTATGAGATTCATCTTTCTGTGAAGATTCATCTTTCTTTTCTAAAATAATATCCTTATTGTCAAAGTATTGAATTATTTTTGAACAATTTATTCTTGTTAGTCAAAGTATTGAACTTCATAGGCACATATTGTCTTGAAGAAGTTTCTTTCACTTTATGAACATATTTCTCAAAAGTAGGTCTTGAGTGATCATTTTGTGGTAGGGCTACTTTTGACATTGAAAAGCTTTAATAAATCTAATGCTGATGTAGAATAATTTTTCACATATCCTAACCCTCGTTTGTCACTATTGTGTTTGACATTACTAATGATCTTGTCTAGAGTTTTTGCTCCATATGTAAAGGTTTGGATAAGTTGAATTTGAGTTAAGGATAAGTCATTCTTAGTTTTGGAAAGTTTTTCCATTGTAGACTTATAGTTTGACTCTAATTTATTCAACCGTTGTTCCAAGAACCTTTCCTTACACCTGAAAGTTTTGTCGTTACCCTTTAGAATTGTATTCAAAGCAACAAATTTTTTATTCTCGAGTTCGATAGAAGCGAATTTCAACTCATTTGTCTCGTTTTGTGCCATTAGTTGCGTATTCAACATATCCACTTGGGTATTGAGCAATTTGATTTGCTTGCATAGGTGTTTATAGTTAACAACCTTGCACATAGAGTTTGTTAACTCACTTTCTCCATAAGATTCATTATGGCGATTTTGAGTTGAGATTGAACATGTGTTAGATTCACCATCACTAAAAATTTCACTTGCATTGTGAACGAAGTAATCAATTTGGGAAGATTCTTTAGTGATCTCAACTTGAGAATTATTGTGACCATCGAGTTAATAGCAGGCTTTTAGCAAAACCATTGTGTATCAATCTAGTTGCTTCATATCACACTTGAATATTATGTCGTTGAAGTGTACCCACTCTCATACCAATTGAAATTTCCTCATCTGCAGTTTGATTGATTTATTAATTCGTGGATGCAAGAATTTACTTAGCAATCACACACAAGAAAGTAAATGAGGCAAAGATATAACATGATTCACTACTAAAGATTGCGTTCACGACGAGATCACACATCCACTATGATACAAATATCACGAGTACAAGAGTCACATACAACAACCGTACACTGGTTTCACAATGTAGTAACACCTCTAATTCTCACTTCACGCACAAAGTTTTGCTTCAATGATGCATCTCTTCAATCATCTTGCCCACAACGTACTTGGTCAAACATCCCTTTTGTACACACGAGAGTTCCTTGCATCACTACTACAAATATTAGCTTAGGTAATGCCACTTAGATAGCGCTTTTTTAAAGAGCTATCCAAGTGGGCACTAGGATAGCGCTTATTTGTCTTTAAAAAAAATTTTAAAAAAAAAAAACACTACAATAGCGCTTTTAATTTTTTTTTTCAGTTAAGCGCTATCTTAGTTATGTCTTAGATAGCGCTTTAAAAAACGCTATGAGAAAAAACGTTACCAAAGCTACCATAGCGCTTTTAAAGTGCTTGCATAGCGCTTCCGAAGCGCTATGCTATTTACATTTAAGATAGCGCTTCGATTTTAATCAAATATCAAATTAAATCTCTTTTTTGCAGATCTTGATACGATCGGACGGTTAAGATCACAAACCCTCATTTTTCATTTTTTCAGATTTTGGTTTACTCGACATTTAGAATTCCCCTTCTCAAACACACAGAGAGGCGATGAGGCGAGGAGGCAAGGAACCGAGGCGACGAACCAGAGGAGGCGAGGAGGCGAGGAACCGAGGAAGGAGGCGACTCAGGTCCAAGTAAGACTGATCGATTTTTTTCTTTTTTCAGATCCAAGTAAGAAAGCCAGAAGAGAGAAGAAGAAGAAATCGAAGGGAAGAAGACTGAAAGACTTGGAAGAAATCGAAGGAAGAAGAAGAAGAAATCGAAGAAGAAGGAAGACGAAGAGAGAAGAAGAACAAATCGAAGGAAGACGAACTCAGAAGTAGAAGAAACTCAGACTCAGAGATCAGATCTGGACCTTTGGTAAGTGGTAACCTGCTTCTTTGGTGGCTTTTTCGTTCTGTTCTTCTTCAAACCTGCGAATCTGCGATGGTTTATGGTTTTGTTCTTCTTCAAACCTGCGATGGTTTAGATCTGTTCTTCTTCGTTTTGTTCTGTAATTCTGTTTTTCTTTGGTTTATTGTTTTGCAAGAACAACACAAGTGGCAGAATAGGCCCTGAGTTGTGATTACTTTGAGGATAAAATATCAGGCTACATTAAGGACATCAAGCCCACAAATAAGAAAATGCAAAAAGAGAAAGAAAGAAACACATTTTTCATAATTAACAAAGTAGCTTGTCGTTGTTTCAGAGTTGGAGTTGCTCATCATTTGTAGTATGCACCAACTTTATGTCTCAGAAGTTTGGGATGATAGGGATACATATTTACCCCTAATCGATATAGGTATGTGCCATTGACCAAGCATTTTATGAAGTTGTTTTATACTTTTTCCAACTAGATTCCATTCATCTCTTGCATATAGCTGTTTTTAAGCTTGATTTATTATGTTGGTCTTGTGTGTTTCTTTGATCCTTCTCCAGTAAAATATTGAGCAAGGCCTCTGATAATTATATGCACCAAGTCAGAAGAGTCATCTCTCGTTGCTTCTCAGGAAAGTGCTTTGCAACTTGGAGCTTGGTTTGTTTGTAGAGGTTTTCGTATTTTGGTTGATCTTATATATTCCCTTTCCTATTTTGAACATGTTTAGTTATTTTCTTAACTTTCAGCTTAATTCTGTGGTATATTGGAAGTGATGTCCAAGTTCGATCAAGTGGGATCTTCTTGTTATACGAGAGAATGAGAGGTTTGTTATACCCTTGAGCAGATATTAGGTGGGAATGTCAATTACTATCGACTGTGTTAACAGAAATCTCATTGTATGTGCCTTAATTTCTTGTAGTGTTCCTACTCTTGCTAAACATTGACCATTTAAGTTGCACTGAAAAGTATGACCTTCTATCCAAAACAGGGACAATTTTTCTCAAGCTGGATGCCACGGCTAATGAGTCATTGCAGATTTTCCAAATAGACGAGCCTTCAAGTTATATGGTATTGAGAAAGCAAAAGAAGGTACACTGAAACTGCAAATACATTTTGAGGTTTCTGTGTTTTTTAATTGATCCAAGAGTGTAGAGTAAATTGCAGATGTTAGGCGTATAAGAGAACTTCATCATTTTAAGTAAAGTGGTGCATAAATAATATTCGCTTATACCGCTTTCTCGCCTTTCCTGCTCAGTGTGTCACACCACTTGGTAGGCATCTTTCTTTCTTTTCTGCTTCTTTAAATAATTGAAATCTTTCTTTTTAACTTCAGTAATTACATCAACTAATGATTTTCTTGCTTAGCATTACTTTCTGTTCATAGGGAACATGTAAAACTTGGAAGTGGAACGACATGCAGCTCAGAAGACCTCAGAAGCACTGGACAGGTCATTGAAGTGGTGATAATCATCACAGAGTTGCCAGAGCCAGCAAGTCCTTCCTGCATGAAGGCATGTGGTACAACAACAGAGGTTAGTTCCATGCTATTTATACGTTATGAGATCTAGATTGTTCATTTATATGTTCTTTCCTTTTTCAATATGTTGTTGAAAGTAGCAATGTTAAATTTTCTGATATAATGCTTGTGTTAATTCTATGGGTTCCACTTGTTGTAATAAGTTGTGGGTATTCAATGAATGATACCTGATCTCGAGGACTACTACAATTCTTACATTTTTTACATTCTAAGATGTGAAGACTTATGTGGATACCTTGAGAGAATGCTTCATTTATATTGTTCTTGTCAAACCTTAACTATTTTTATTTTTGCTAGCTATATGAAGGAAAAATTAATGTGAATAGTCCCAGTTAGAAAATACAAACATTGTCTGCTTGTATAATGTATTAACTGATTTGGCCTTGGACACAAATTTAGTTACCTAGGTTTATGGACATTAATCCTTAAATATTTTGGAATATGGTGCTATTTGCTCTGCTTGTTGTGAAAACTTATTCTTGTGCATGTAAACGCATACAACAGAGTAATTAAGAAAAGCCTCCAAAATCATATGAAATCTACAAGCAACGAGGATCAAAATTGCCTTTACTTCATTATTATGCTGCCTTCAGCTTTACGCATGTGTTTTGCTTCATGACTTGAGGTTGAAAAATGGTGGTTAGAAGTCTCTATCATTTCATATGTACATCTAACATAATTTATTTCTTGATTAGGATTATCTTTCTAGTTTTTGGCTATCTGACAAGGAGTCATTTCGCAGGTCTTGTTTTTCCAGGAATTCTTGCCATGCACAATCCCTGAGGAAGTGTTGCTTACTTAATTACTGGTTAATTGACTTACTGAAGCAGGTTGCACCACTGTCTCACTTAGATCTTATTGTTGTGCATTTCTTTTTATTCAGGTTGTGATATTTCGCGATGGAACATATTTGACACTAAAAGAAGTTTTCGAGAGTCTTGATTTGACTGGGTAAAATGCAATCTAGTTTAATTTTCTTTTTCTAGTTCTTAGTTATTTTGGGATTTGATATATGTTTCTCTGTCTTAATGTGGAAACAGGTATGACCTTAATGTAGATCTGCTAGATGTTCATGCTGACAAGAGCACATTTCATCGTTTTGATAAGTTCAATCTCAAGTATAACCCTTGCGGTCAAAGTAGGCTCAGGGAGATTTTCCTTGAGCAAGATAATCTTATCCAAGGTAAATCATATCCATTAAGTTGGTCTTCTTACCTTAATAAGTGACCTGTCATCTTGCACTGGTTTTGTTTGTATATGAAAACTTGTTTGGGTTGATTTATCCAAACTTATATGCTAATATATCATGAAAAAATAAAGAAATAATTTTTATGAGTAATGCGATGTTGAAAAACGTAGAAGATCCTGATGAGCTCCACATCCTAAATGCTTTGTTATATTTATGACCTTATGTTTATTAATGCAAGCTACTTGGCACATATCTTGCTATCATGACTGTGATTTTCTTTTGGGCTTCCTGTGAGACAGATTTCTTCTCAGTAAGTAGTCTCCTGTCCAAAGAACACGTGCAACATCTTATATATCAATTAGTATATATTAATCATACTGATCCTACTCATTGTCTACCAAATGATATAATGTGCAGAAAACATTTGGCGTGAGATCAATCAGGCACAACAACGAAGAACTCACTGCAGCTCTCTATCTCCAAGTGAGCATAGTGAGCCAGGCTCTCATCTTTGTGACCCGATCTCAGAGTTGGTCCTTTGTTGAACGACCAGGCGTGTTGCTTGTTAGTGCCTTCCTTGCCGCTCAATTGGTGAGTATAAATGATGTTTCATGCCATTGAATATATCTGTATTCTCCATTAAAACTGACAATTTATCCATCCATTGTGTTAAGGTGGCTACATTGATAGCTGTTTATGCAAACTGAGACTTTGCAAGGATCCAAGGCATAGTGTGGGGATGGGCAGGAGTGATTTGGTTATACAGCATCATCTTCTACTTCCCTCTTGATGTCCTCAAGTTCTTGATCCGTTACAGTTTGAGTGGCAAAGCTTGGGATACCGTGATTGAGAACAATTTTGTATCTTTATTGAATTTTGTATGAATGCTTAAATTATATTTTGAATGAATGAGAAACAGTTAGTTATCATATTGTGTCTTTATTGATTGATTGAACGTTGTCATTATTATATTAAATATTATATTTAGCCCAGAAAATCGGTATCGGAAAAATAGAAAAAACAAATCAAATAACTTAGATAGTGCTCAAATAAGCGCTATCTAAGTTTAACATATATACTACAATAGCGCTTCTTTTAGCGCTATCTAAGAACAATCTAATTACTTCCATAGCGCTTATTTACGCGCTATCTTAGCAGATAAACAAATCTAATTTAAAAAATTCATTTAAATTAAATAGCGCTTTTTTAAGCGCTATCCAAGCTAATTAAAAAAAAAATTAGCGCTTACATAGCGCTTTAGAAGGCGCTATTGAAGTTAATTAAAAAAAAAAATAAACGCTTAGATAGCGCTTTTTAAAGCGCTATCTAAGCGAAGTGCTATTCAAGTACGCGCCTTGCATAGCGCTTTTTTGAGCGCTATCTAAGCTACCATAGCGGTAGCTTAGATAGCGCTAAAAAGCGCTATCTAAGCCTATTTTTAAGCGCTATGCAAGCCTATATCTGTAGTAGTGCATACTCACAAGGCATGGTTTCTTTCATACTCACAAGGCATGGTTCCTCACATACTCACAAGGTTATATCGAGTACTATTAAGTGGTTCGGTATGAAAGCCTTTTGATATAACTTTATAGCTCTTAGAAGTATGAAGACTTTCTAGAATATTTATGTAGGAAACCTTAGATGTGTATTTGGTTGGACAATATTTTTCTCAAATATCTTACGTGTCAGTGTCTGTATACTCGCAAGACATCAAACAAAGTTGCTCGGGATACTTTCTCAAACATTATGTATGAACACTCACTTGCACAAAACTCCCAAGTATTCTTGAGGAAACAAGAATATGGTGGGCTAAAGTATTAGCCAAATGTGTCATTTGTTTAGAAATAAATTTCTCAAACAGTTGAGAAAAACTCATAGGCACATTAGAGTATCTTTAGCTCTAGAAAAAAAAAATCTCAATGTTTAACTTTCATAAAGAGATGACACGTCAAGACAACTCTCAGTATTTAAGAAGCGCAAGAGCACATTTAGCACAAGGCTTACTTTATGTAAAAGAGAGATACTTGTAGTTATGGGCTTTGAAAAATAGGGATGCCTCATCTATTTATTAAGTTTAATAAGTTGTATTGAACTCTTAGTTGATATTGAACTGATGTAAATAAGCAAACTCATGTTATTAAGTTTGTCCCACAAGCTTTGTAAAAGCTATGTAGGTTTATTTTTTAACACCACAAAGGTTGATTCCAAAAGAAAGTCCACAAAAACTTTAGTGGTTGATTCCACATGCAAGCTCACAAAGAAAAATCACATTATCTAATTTTAGAATGCAATTTGTGTGTGTATAAGCTTGGTACCACAGTTCTGGACCAACCATCAATTTTCAGTGATCTCAACAATTTTCAGAAAGGTCTTTGTAATTCTGGATTAGTGCATGTCATTTGAAATCATTATTTACAAGGTCTTTATTGAAATTTCTTCATCTTCACAAAATCAATATTCCACTTTAATATTTTTCTTTAAAATGATTTGGAAAACATTTCACTAACATATGTCTATGTGTTCAACATATTAAATCAATGTGAATTAGCTAGTTGTGTGTCACATTGACTTATTAACATTTACAATATCATTATTTTAATATGAAATTTTGTGTTAGGAGACTTATTAAAATTGAACCTATCTAGTGTGTTAGGAGACTTATAGTAATTGGACTCTATCTAGTTGTTGTGAATTGTGAGTTGTATACTAGATCAGATATGTACTGTTGCATTTGGATACTTATCAAGTAGTTGTAAAAAACTCTAGAACCATGTATATATATCAATGCCTAACCCATGAGGGGGCAGTAATTGATCCTTTTCATGGTATCAGAGCGATAATACGGTTATGGTGATCTAATTTCTCTGGACTCTCTCCTTGAATAGTCTTCTATCAATCCAATTCTTTGGACTCTTTGTTGAATAGTCTTAATCCATATAATTTTTTTTCGTGCTCGACTGCCATTATGTGTACTAAATCTTCATCATCAGTATCTGCAACTGAAACACCTTCAGCCATTGCTAATGCTACATTGATTTCGTTCAACACCCTAGCCAATCTGGTGACAAACAAGTTAGACCGAGACCGTGGAAATTACCTCATGTGGAAACAACAAATGATATCGGCTTTGCAAAGCCAAGATTTGTTTAAGTTCGTTGATGGCTCACATCCTGCTCTAAATGAGTTTTTATCTAGGAATTCTGAAAGTGGTTTACCTAATGAATCCTACCTATTTGTTATGGTGACGTACTAATCAACTCGTTTTGAGTTGGATCAATGGGACCTTGTCAGAGTCTGTTCTTGCATAAGTCATAGGTGTTAAAACATCGAAGGAAACATGGGATATTCTTGAACGCATGTAATCCTCTCAATTTGAATCTCGGCTTTTATTACTGAAACAACAACTTCATTCCCTCGATAAGAGAACAACACCAATGGTTGCTTATCTTGATAAAGTTAAAAGTATCAACGATGCCTTAGCGATTGTTGGTGAGCCAATCAAGGACAATGATATGGTTTTGTATACCCTTAATGGTCTTTTAGCTGAGTACGAGAGTTTCGTCACCTTGATAACAACTCAGTTTAGTGGATTTCCAGATTTTTATTCTTTGACTGAAATGTTGATCAATCAAGATCGCTTACTTGAATCTCTAAAGAAAAAACAACCCGGTATTGAACCTGTTGTTTTCTATACAAAGAAAGGTGATGGTCGAGGAAATATTACCAATAATAGAAAAGATGGATCATTACATTCAAATTATCGGGGAACATGTCGTCCAAATCAAGAATGTGGAAGGGATCAAAGATATTATAATGACAAAAGAGGTACATGTAACTCTTTGTATTACTATGATCGACCTAACTATGTTGTTTGTTAGATATTTGAAAAGCCAGGTCACAAGGCGGGAAGGTGTTTGAATCATTATGACCCTGATTATCAAGTTGATTATATTCCCAGATCATTTGCAAACATGTCTCTTGCTGATCCAAACTGGTATCTTGACACAGGAGCCACGGACCACCTTATAGTCGATGCATCAGTTATGTCAAACAAATCTGGCTATCGAGGAACTGATCAAGTTATTATTGGAAATGGCATGGGACTTCTAGTTCATAACTCTGGTAATATCTCTATTTCTACTCCGTCTATGCAATTTCATTTATCAAATGTCCTTCATGTGCCAGAAATTGCTAAGAATCTTATATCCGTGGAAAACTTTGTTAATGACAACAAATGCATTATTGAATTCACACCTTCTGGTTTTTTGATAAAGGATTTGATGACAAATAAGGTGCTTCCAAGCGGACCGAGTAACGGTGACCTTTTTTTTTATTTCTCCATCTTCTGTTTTGTGTTTATTGGCAAAGGCTTGCTATGGTGAACACAGTTCAATGGAGAATTGGCACCGACGATTGGGGCATCCTAATCCCAAGATTTTATCCTTTTTGCAAAAGAATAAATTCCTAAAGTATTCAGACAATAGGAGTTTCAATAAATTGTGTTCAGATTGTCTTGCTGAGAAAGCTCATAAGCTTGCTTTTGATGATTCAGGTTCTTTTTCTGCATTTCCTTTTGAACTGATTTATGCAAACTTATAGGGTCCATCTCCTGTTATTAGTAGAAGTGGTTATCGATATTATCTATTATTGGTTGATGATTATTCAAGATTCAGTTGAATGTTTCCTTTAGTTTGAAAGTGTGAGGCGCTTGCTTGTTTTATTGTTTTATTAATTTCAAATCATTGGTGGAAATTTTGTTTGGTGTTAAAATCAAAGGTTTTCAGTGTGATGGTGGGACAAAATTCACAGGTGGTCCATTCTCTTCTTTTCTGCGTATTCATGGTATTTTTCAATGAATCTCATGTCCTCATACTCAACAACAAAATGGAAGAGTTGAGAGAAAAATTCGTCAAATTAAGGAGATGGGCTTAGCACTTATGTTTCATGCAGGACTTTGTAAACCATTTTGGTTTGATGCATTTCGAACTGCTACTTTCTTGATAAACCACTTTCCATCCATAACGCTTAAGAAAAGATAGCCATGTCAAATCTTATTTTCCAAAAGTCCAGATTATAGTTCCCTGAGAAATTTTGATTTTGCTTGTTATCCATTTTTGGGTGCTTATGCAAAAGATAAATTGGATCCATGTACATTATATTGGAGTGTATTTTTATTGGTTATCCACCAAATTATAAAGGTTATCTTTGCATTACAAAACTGGACGTGTGTATACATTTCGCCACATTATCTTTGACGAACAAAAAGTTCCATTAGTAGGGGTGTATAATAGGGATGATTTCTTCGTATGGATCCATAGGTTCACCTACTGTTCTTCCACTATAGACAAATCATTCTCAGTCAACAGATGTACCATCCTCATCAACCAATCCATTAGCTCAAAACTCCCACCAAATTGCTAAAATTACCCAATTTGGAGATGTAATGGTGGTATAGATGATCAATCCTTCCCTGTTTCAACTACTATAACACCATCCCCAACTCCAAATTCATCGTCTGATAATCATATTGAACAACGATCAGCCTCCAACTTACCTTCATCTGAATGACCTTCATTATCATCATCATCACCTCAACCAACCCATCATATGATTCACATGATAAAAAAAACTGGATCCTTGAAGCCCAAAATCTATATAGGTATTAAGCACCCATTGTCGAAATGCTTTCAAGTTCAATTGGTTCAGATTGACCCTGTTCATTTAAAGAGGCATCAACTCATCCTGATTGGATGGCTGCTATGACAGATGACTACCATGCTTTGATGGCAAATAATACATGGACTTTAGTACCACCTCCACCTGTTTTTAAAACAGTTGGTTACAAATGGGTCTACAAATTAAAACGTTGTGTCGATGGTTCAATTGAACAATACAAAGCTCATTTGGTGGCTCAAGGATGTTCTCAATCATATGGAATCGATTTTGATGAAACTCTTACCCCAGTTGTGAAACTATGCACCATTCGGGTTGTGTTGTCTATCGCTCATGGTCTATCATGGCAAATTCGTCAATTGGATGTCAAAAACGCATTTTTACATTGGTTTCTTGACAAAGATGTATATATGAGGCAACCACTAGGTTTCAAGGATCCCACGTGACCGAACTTTGTTTGCAAATTAAATTGAGCAATCTATGGGCTCAAGCAAGCCCCTAAAGCATGGTTTACATGGTTCAGTTCTTTTCTACTTGGACTTGATTTTGTGTGTAGTAGGTCGGATTCCTCAATGCTTATTCGTCGAGATGCTCGTGGTATCTTGGTCTTATTACTATATGTCGATGACATTATCTTAACCGGATCCTCTTCTTCATTGATTAAGTCAATGGTTCACTCATTTCAATCTCAATTTGCCATGAAGGACCTTGGCGATTTGCATTTTTTTCTTAGAATCGAAGTGACTCGCACTACACCAAAATAAGTAATTAGTAACACCAATAATTTTTAATTAATAACTCTTCATTGAAATATAAGTCTTGTAACTCAAAAAAATGTTATTAATTATGACTCAAGTTACTATTAGTAATTTTATAAATATATTATTTATAAAAACAACTAAGAAATAAAACATATTTACTTAAATTACTAATTTCTAAAATGAGAAATCATAACTCGACCAATACTCCATTTGAAACTTTTCTCACCCAAACTCATTTCAAAGAGAGGTTAACAATTCATTTCAAACCCATCGATCGATTCACATATCCATCTCAAACTTCACTCTCTATCAATCAATCTCAAACCTTTAGCAATTCCATCGCTCTTACTCTCTCTCATGATCTCTAGTTTCTTCTTCGCTATTTCTTCTTCTTTGTTCGCTTTGCATCTAAGCGAAGAAGAACCGCTACTACTTCTCTTTAAAGTGTCTTCGATCGCTCTTGATTTGCTTTCAACACTTTGTTCAATCGCTCAATATGCCTAAACCTCTATGTGTTTTAGGTTCATTTTAGGGATTATTTGACTCATATCAGTGTTCTTTTACTTTAACAACTCGTAAAATTCTTTGATCAGTCTTGTAAACAAGTTTAGATTCTTTGTAATTTGGACGATCGGACACCTAAATCACAAAAAATTGCAAGTTGTGAGTTTGTAGATGCTTTTTAGGTATCGATTTCATTTTTTTTGTCTGAATTTCTCTTTCAATATGATCCATCTTGTGACATCAATGCATTATTTGCTTATTCTCATCTATCTAAAGCTCGCAACAGAGCCCATAGGTGTTCTTTTTCTTTCATATGTATAACTTCATGATGACTAACTATCTGGTCGATATTGATTACAATTGTAGACTTTTAGTTATTGTAAAAAGTAAAACTAGCAGAACGTAAGGAATGCATCACATATATTTCTTGTGTTTTTCCTACACAAGGTTCACAATATTTATTTAAGTTTGTTTATTCTAATAAGTAATACTTTTTTGGATGAAACTCTATTGAACTTCAAGAGCCAATTCTTCTACACTGAGCTGACATTCAAGCCCAATGAGAAACTAAAATTTATTAATGTTACTCCTGTGATACATAGAAAATTTCACTACAAAAAAAAGATGTTTCAACAACGGCTAAAAACCGTTGCTAATTAGCAAAAAACCGTCGCTACAATGATTTAGCCACGGCACAAAAACCGTCACAATACCGTCGCTAGTTTAATTGTCGCTATTTGAATCAGCAATGGTAAACTATCCCGTCGCTAATTAGCCACGGCAAAAAAACCGTGGCTAACTCAAAAAAATTTGTCGCTAAAGCTGATGAAAATTTCAACGAAAATTGTCACTAATTGTAAGATAGCGACGGTTTTTTTTTGCCGTCGCTATTTAGCGACCGTTTTTTGCTAAATAGCGACGGTTTTTTCCGTCGCTATTTAGCAATCGTTTTTTTGCCGTCGCTACTTAGCGAGGGTTTTTTGCGGTTGCTAAGGCAATATAGCGACGGTTTTTTGCCTTGGCTATTTAGCGACGGTTTTTTGCCGTCGCTAAATTGCAAATCTAATTGACAACACAGCCACGGTATTTGCCGTAGCTATTTAGGGACAACTTTGTTGCAAATCATATTGACAAATGAAATTTACAAATTATAAATTACAAATTATAATTCATTTTTTATAATGAAATTAGCTATTAATGATTGTCCATTTTGAAAATTAATATCAACTACCAGAACTAAACTTAATTGATCAAAATTATAACAAAAAGTTACACAGTCTCTAGAATATCATACAAAAATTTTAAAAAAAAATTACAAAGAATCCATACAAAAATGACAAAAAAAAAATCGATCTATAGAATATCGAAGATCATAGATCTCAGATCTCAGATCTTCGAGATCTCAGATTTTCGAGATCAGAGATCTCAGATCTCCGAGAGAGGCAGCGGAGGAAGGGAGAGGAGAGAGAGGCGGCCGGGATCGATGTCGAGGGAGGAGGCCGGGATCGGTGTCGAGGAAGCGGCGGACTTCTCCTCTGTGGGTTTCTTCTCTGGAGGTTGAGAGAAATTTTTTTGTTTAAGTTGGTTTGTAGAAAAAAATTGAAATTTATATAGAGAAAGGTAATTGAAGGGGATTGGTTGTGTTAGTTTCACGCGGATCGATGACGTGGTTTGGTTTAGTGCGTTGGATTGAACTAAATTTTTTGGTGTTATTGACGGTTGAGATGAGGTTTCACACGGATCGGTGATATTTTTTTAAAACTATTAGCGACGATTGTTTGCCGTCGCTAATTAAAAAATCAAAAACCAATTAGCTACGGTCGCAAATATAAAAAATCAAAAACCAATTAGCCACGGCAAATTGCCGTAGCTAATCTCTTTAGTGTTAATTTAAAAAAAAAAAAAACAATTAGCGACGGTTTTTTGCAATCACTAATATAAAAAATCAAAAGTCAATCTCTTTAGTGTTTATTTTTTAAAAAAAAAAAAACCAATTAGCGACGGTGTTTCTAATATAAAAAATCAAAAACCAATTAGCCACGGCAAATTGCCGTAGCTAATCTCTTTAGTGTTTAATTTATTTTTTTTTAAACCAATTAGCGACGGTTTTTTGCCGTCGCTAATATAAAAAATCAAAAACCAATTAGCCACGGCAAATTGCCGTAGCTAATCTCTTTAGTGTTTAATTTTTTTTTAAACAAATTAGCCACGATTTTTTGCCGTCGCTAATATAAAAAATCAAAAACCAATTAGCCACGGCAAATTGCCGTAGCTAATCTCTTT